>OY751345.1:22992400-24291900 GCA_963564715.1 Catocala sponsa | reverse complement strand
GTGCCAAGTGAAAAAAAATTAGCCTTAAAGGTTATTTTAAATAAGGAGCTACTTAATTTCCAGGTATAGCTTTACCCTGCAGATCTTAGTCAAAATTCATGTATTATAATCTCGTGACGAATGTAGTTTTCTTATTGGTAGGAAGGGAGCATTTTAACAGTGGTTAAATTTTCGTTAGTTATTTACTGCCTAAAGCGAGATACGATATGGAAATTCGATATTTTTTGCCCATACGTGTATTGGAACAAGCTTTGCGAATCTCGTGCTCTAAAATGATTAAAGTCAATAAAAAAGAAAACCTGTTATTAGGTACGTGGATACAGCTAAAGCCTTTTTTCTAGTTTAATGTTTACGGCATTTTAATATTTTATAATGATTCTATTTTCTTTTTTCACATACACGCAACGCCATCTAGCCCAAACTAAGCAGAGCTTGTACTACGGGTACTAGACAATGGATAAACATATATACTTTTTTTTTGTAAATACATACATATTATACATAGAAACACCCAGACCAAGACAAACATCCATATTCATGCACACAAGTGTTTGACTTGTGCGGGAATCAAACCCGCGACCTCAGGCGTGGCAGTCGATTTCACTAACTACTACGCCATCGAGGCTTGCGGCCACCTTTTAGGTAACTCGCTTTAGAACAGCAATTTATTACCCCTTTTCAACGCACCCTACGATCCACATTATCGTACATAATAACATTTCATTGATAACTCCATAGCCTAGTAGCAAATTTCTGAAAATCACAGCGTTATTCGTGAAAATGGACACCGCGCTTTATTCAACACAGATACCTACATATGTGTAATCCGAATAACAATGCATTCAGTCTATCTTTACAACATCTGGAAGCTTACAGGGCTCCGTAGACCAAAGTAGGATAACTTGGGCTCCCTAGGGAGGATCTTGGTTTCTGTCTTTGTATCTCGGTATAGATCGGCGAGGCTGTGATATCTTATATACAATATCTATGTTCTGACGGCGTATAATAATTTAGATAGTGGAATATGGCAAAGTAAGTTTAACGTTGATTTTGATGTTATCTTTTAGGGATGAGGTGGAAATGTTTGTAGGCGTATTACGGGTTATAGTAGGCGTAAATTAGCTATACAGAAGTTATAACTTTTTAAAATTCTGGTTATTTTTAGATTATATTATTCTGCTGTCTGACTGCTAAGCATAAAATATGGATTTAATCGCGTTTAGGATTATTTAAATAAATTTGGGTTAAAAAAGTCTGTTGAATGAATAGTACAGAGCCTAGAGCTGTGTTCAGTACACGGTAATAGGCTTGCACCTAATAAGGTGGAACCTTAAAACCATATTAGGCCAAAATTTGAGTATGAAACACTTTTGCCTACCTTTTCAAGGATATGAGCACGAGACTATGTATTCATGTGTGTGTATGCATATGTACGTATCTATTATAACATAGATTCATGTATTTACTTTTATACAGTGTTAATTGACAATACTAATAATTTTTACTTGTCTCTTATTTATACCTTTTAATAGGTTATAAGTCATTTTATTTAATCCTATATTCTTTTAAAAACAAATATATTCAAGCACAGTATTGACTGTCGCATTAAGGTGCAATACACCAATATTTCTATGTTTATGTCTTATGTAAAATGGAAACCGTAGTTACAATTATGTACTGAATGTAAATTCGTCATTTAGTTTCCATCAGATTGACTAACAGCGATATCTTCTGTAATATCTTGATTGGTAGTTGCACAAGTGTTTACACTATTGAACCAATAAAGCAATATTATTAATGAAGGTACTCTTCGTGATCTTTACAACAAGACTACAAGTTAATTAAGCTAACACACAGATATTGTAGCTTTGCTACTAATTTATTTAAGAGCCAACTCAGAAATGAGTATGTCCGTCGAAGAACTAAATTTACAGACGTAGTTCACAAAATAAGTAAGAAATCAAAATCAATCAACATTATATTTATTCAAGTAGTTCTTAGTAAGTAACACTTATGAACGTCAAAGTTACACTTATGAACGTCAAAGTTACACTTATTAATGTAAATTTACATTTATATTTACCTGTTGCCATGTTCAGCAAAGTAAGGGCATAGAACTATTGAGAAGACCTGACAAGACGGCCTCTTTTTTCAATCGCCAAGTTTACAGTATTGTATATTTTACAAGTCTTTTCTGTAAAGAGTTGCAATCATTAAACCACATACCACTCATAAAACACTTAAGCAATATAAATAATATTTCAAAGTTAGCCTCTAATAGTAGGTTATGTTATAATAGGAGCATCCCCTTACGTGTATACAGAATAAAAACAATGCGAGACCATATTGCAGACCAAGATGAACTCTAAAATATTAAGATAAGAGAAAACAAAATGTTGCCAGAATCCACAAAACCAAGACCGACCAGTCACCACAAGTTGACTTGTCAGCACCCACTCACGAGTACAACGCATGGGCCAGCCTTCGTCATATTGAAGGGAAGGGGATGACCCGGTCCATGTCACCACCCACGGTCGCGCCACTACAAGCAATTATATTTGAGTGAGCATGACGATACTTGGTATGTGAACCCAGAAGAGAAAAGAAAGAAGTAGAGACAAGAGAAAAAAACAAAATAACTAATGGTAGTACTATTAGTTATTTTGTGATATGATCATGAATTGTTATTTGACGTTGTAAATTTTACTGAATTTTACTATTACTGCTAAACTAAACTATAAGCCCAAGACCGGGCTGTGTGAAAACCTTGAGGGAGGCCTGTGTCCATAGTGGACTTCTTTTGGCTGAGATGATGATGATGAAACTATAAGCTAAAGTAAGGCAATGTGCTATATCTATTGAGGCACCGGTGGCCTTGGGTAAAATAGTCTTAGAGTGGAGACCGTGAATTGGTAAAAGCAAGTTAGGATATCGACCAGGTGAACTGATGACCTGAGGAGGTGTATGAGTTGGACTGGATGTTGATACTTATTTATTTGATTTGTTTGATGCCGTCGAGATGCTTATATTCAGCAGTGGACACCGATAGGATAATTTCCTCAGAGATTTTTAGAGTCTGTTCGAGTCACTTGTCAATTGAGAATAAGTGTAAGAATACTACTCTCTATCTGTTTCATACATCAAGCTTATTGGGTTAAAAAGTATTGTGTGTTTATCCAGTATGTGGTTCATCTGTATGCTATGTTTCATCCAAATCTGTTCAACTGTTAACGTTTGATTGAAAAACAAACATCGAAACATTTCCACAAACTCTAATATATGGGTATAAGATTACTAGCAGGATAAACATTTTCATTAATAATAGCCAGGATTGAAAACTATTCGAAGCATGCCACACTGAATCTACAACAAAACAAAACCAAAGATCAGCAGAAAATTCAGTTAAGAACCTTAGCTTTCCTGCACTCCGCTAACTAAAATTACATCTGTAGTAGTTAAACATCCTAGCCAGTTCTTTTAGATTAAAAACAAACTAGTTCTTTCACTTTTAAAACTCACTTCACAAGTCACAGCGGGCGTCGTCTAATTCGTTTATACAGTGCACGGCAGTACACGGCCAAGTTTAAAACCTTGTTAGCTAATAATTACGTCATCTATGGTAACATGGCGACAATATTAAGTCTTTATACATTTTTGGCGCCATGCCATATTAAAATGTACACATCAACCAGTTATTTAGTACACTTTGTCGATATTAAAATATCTCTGTTTTTATTTCCTCTAGTGTTTCTGCCAAATCATATTTTTATAGCTACGTAAAATATGAAATAAGTTGTATTTATAGACTAGTTACGCACTGTGATTTTGTCGATAAAATAGAGCTTTATATTTCAATAATTCCAATGAAGAAATATCCCAGTGTATATATTAGCTATGTCATTGAAACCAAACATTAAATAGTAGTACGAATATAAATGGTGTTTTGTAAGGGAAAAATATGAAAACATTTTCATGAATAAATTTTCCCTTACAAGCTGTCATTATGGTTCAATGAACAAGGACACAAATATTCTATTTATCATATTAATGGTTGATTATTTTGAATGTCACTAACTTTTTTATTCTTTTATCTCTGAAAGTCTTTCGTTCAGATGAAGATACTTAGCTTACTCAATGTTACTTAATTAAATGAAGTACGATTTTTCTCGTTACAATAATAATTGTGACAGAGAGGGCTTATTCGTTAAAAATAATATCTTTGCCGATAATTAGAATACGTACATCCGGAAAACGAAATGTACTTCAAAGTTATGACGTTTATTTGTACCTATCTGAGCAAGGTCATTTAAAAATATCTAAAATAGAAGTCTATGTAATATTATGTAACATTGTATCAATGTCTTTAAATGCAGCGGCCAATCGCCAGACAGATCGTTTTTCAACTATTTCTGGCCTACCAGTTATTGCAAAAATAGTAGTGTCGTAATATTTTAAGCTAAACTTAAGATTTAACTAATCTGAGATTAAAAAGTTTAGGGGCTATTTTTCGTTTTTAAATAGTTTTATATTAGGTTTTTCTTTTCACTTGAAAGCCCTTAGTTATGTTTAGGTCAACTTTATATAATATATATAATATGAGCCCTGTATTAAACTGTCCCACTGCTGGGCACGGGCCTCTTCTCAGTGTGAGAAGGGTTAGGCCACAGACCACCACGCTGGCCTAGTGGGGATTAGCAAACTTCACATATCTTCGAGAATATTATGGATAACTCTCAGATATGCAGGTTTCCTCACGATGTTTTCCTTCACCGTTAAAGCTAACGATATTTATCTATTTACTACGCACATAAGTTCGAAAACTCAGAGATGCGCGCCTTGAGATTGAACTCGAGACCTCTGCGTGGCAGTCGAACGGTTTCCCACCTTTAATTGCGGTAATATCTGTAGAATAGAACATACATTTTTATTTGCTTGAGACGTGGTATACTGTCAACGTGTTACTAGTTATAAAGGTGCGAACAGGTCTCGCCCTCAGTGGACATGCGAAGTTTTTTAGGTTATATAATACTTTTACTAAATTTCATAATTATTAACAACGCTTATTTCTACATATTACAAAACTTAAAATAGTAATAACATTTATATATATTTAATTTTGTAGCTCATAAATTCATTAATATTGTAAGAACTATTTCCTAGGAGCCATGACTTAAGTATACTTTTATATTTATGTAAATGTAGTAATTTGGTTATTATTTTTCTGAATTGTACTTTATGGCGAAAGCCATAGTATATCATAGTATAGTATAGTACATGCAAACGTGATATATATAACTTGTTATTAGCAAAGCAAAATACTACGTGCCGTAATACATAATAGTTAATATTGTTAATTATGCAAATAAAGTAAACATCATAATTTCCCTTTCCTATATAGGTCCGTACTACGTATGTATAATAACTTAGTATATAAGCCTTAATTAAGTAATAATAAACCAGTCAATATTCAATCACCACATCGTCGTTTTAATTGGTTCGTAAAGCAACACGCAATAATTGGTGACCCCGACGTGATCTATTGGTCTCTAGTGCTGATATAATACCGGGACGACCGGAACCTAATTTGGTTTTCAGCGGTGAATCTAGAGAACAATAGTATTACGATATTATCACATCCTCATAACGTCAGAAGAAAAATGGCTCCACCAATAACTCCTTCAAAAGGCGAATCAGGCTGCGAAACTGTTGCTGCAATCACGGTCACGGAAAAACTACCGCAATTTTGGACAGACTCACCACGATTATGGTTCGCTCAGTTTGAAGCCATCTTGGCACCACAAAAACAGGGCGAAGACTACAAATACAATATGTTAATATCTAAATTATCAAAAGAGGTAGTCCATCAGGTTAGTGACATTTTGACTAATCCTCCCAGCGATAATAAGTACTCCACCATCAAGGAACGTCTAATAAACTGCTACGAAGAGAGCGAACACCGACGTTTTCACAGACTACTATCAGAAATGGACCTCGGAGACCAAAAGCCTTCCCAGCTCTTGAGAAAAATGAAGGAAGCGGGATGTGGAAATATAAACGACGACACTATTCGTCTTCTGTGGCTAAGACAACTTCCCGCTTCGCTAACAGCGATTATATCGGTTACAAACAATTTATCATTAGACAACTTGAGCGAGTTAGCCGATAAAATATATGAAAACTTGACCTACAACAAGAATACCACTCAAGAGACATCGGTTGACATTAATTTAATAACAAACATATCGTCACAACTTGCAGCTATGCGAATAGAAATAAATGCATTACGTAGCGCACGCGAGCATCAACCTATGCAACGCAGCAAATTCCATTCACGCCATACGTCACACTCACGGTCAAGGTCGCGCCACAGAAGCTCGCATAATGGAATTTGTTATTATCATAATCGTTTCAAGCAAGATTCGTATAAATGCAAGAAGCCATGTTCATGGAGTATGAACAAAAATATCAGGCCGTCGGAAAACTAGAAGTAGCACAGAAAACGACGGGTCTCTGTGCTATTCACCCAGCAAACCGTCTAACTATAACTGACTCAAACAGTGGTTATAGATTTTTAGTCGACACGGGTGCTAACATTTCGGTTATCAATCGCACAAATAACGAGAGCAAAGCATGCGAATACAAATTATTCGCCGCCAACGGCAGCCCTATAAATACATACGGGGAACGCACTTTAATGCTTAACCTAGGACTTCGCCGAAGCTTTAAATGGACATTTACCATTGCCGACGTCAAGATGCCAATTCTGGGAGCTGATTTTCTGGATCATTATCAATTATTAGTAGATATACACGGAAAAAAACTGATCGATAAAAAGACAGGTTTGAAAACGCCTGCCAAAATAGTGAGAGCAAACATTGCATCAGTCCGATCGTTAAACGCTTCTCTACAGGAACCAATAAAGCGATTGTTAGAGAAATATGAAGACATTACAAAGCCTAGATCGATGAACCTACCTACCAAGCACCAAGTACAGCATCAAATAATAACAAAAGGTTTCCCAGTATTTACTCGAGCGCGTCCATTACCTCCTGATAAATACAGAATTGCAAAACAGGAATTCCAAGACATGATGGATATGGGAATTTGCCGACCGTCAAGCAGTCAATGGGCATCGCCACTTCATTTAGTCAAGAAGAAGAATGGCGAATGGAGAGCATGTGGAGATTACCGCGCACTAAATAAAATAACAGTACCAGACAGGTACCCACTTCCAAGGCTACTTGATTTTACGTACGTGGCAAGCGGAAAAGGAATTTTCAGCAAAATAGACATAAAGAAAGCTTTTCACGTTCTGCCCGTAGCTGAACCAGAGAAAACAGCGATTATAACCCCTTTTGGACTTTTTGAATTCATCAGAATGCTATTCGGGTTACGAAACGCAGCACAGTCCTTCCAAAAATTTATGGACTCCATATTCAGAGACTTGGACTACGTATTCGTGTATGTAGACGACATATTTATCGCTGATAAGAAAAATAATATTAAGGAACATTATGAACACTTAGAAGAGGTGTTTAAGCGCTTGCATGATCACGGCATAACAATAAATACAAACAAATGCGAATTTGCCAAGTCGGAAATTGATTTCCTCGGTTATCATATAACGAGCCAAGGGTTGACTCCTACTATGGAAAAAATTCAGGCCATAAACAATTACCCTAAACCACAAACGATAAATGAATTACGCCGTTTTTTGGGTATGATTAACTTCTACCGAAGCAGTATTCCACATGCAGCAAAACATCAAGCACCATTAAATAAATATTTAATTAATTGTAAGAAAAATGATAAGACAGTTATACAGTGGAATACCGAAGCAAACCACGCGTTTGAATGTTGCAAGCAGGACATTCGACAATTAACTACATTAGCATGTCCGGACAGCAACGCGCAAATAGCTTTAATGACGGATGCTAGTCTCAAATGCGTAGGCGCTGTACTACAGCAGCGAAGAAACAAAAAATGGGAGCCGATAGTTTTTTTCTCCAAATCACTAAGTGAAGCCCAAACAAAATACTCTACTTACGATAGAGAGCTACTAGGAATTTATATGGCTATAAAACATTTCAGAAGACTCATCGAAGGACGAGAATTTACGGTCTACACGGATCACAAACCACTAATGCATGCTTTCGATAAGAAGCCGTCATTGGATGATACCCCTAGACGAATCAGATATCTGGATTATATATCACAATTCAGTACGGATATCCAGCACATCAGCGGCCACAAGAATTTGGTAGCCGATGCTTTATCTCGAGTTATCGAAACGATATCCTTACCCTCTGCAATCGATTGGTACGAGGTAGAAAAATATCAAAAGAATGACAGCGAGTTAAAACGATTAAAAGCCAATAAATCGTTAAAAATAGAATTAATACATTTTCCAGATAAAAATATTAAGATTTATTGTGATATATCAACAGGAAAACAACGCCCTTTTATGCCCCTCAAATTCAGGAAAACTATCTTCGAAAGTTTTCATAACATTAGCCATCCTGGTAAGAATACTACGAGAAAACTGATTTCAACTAACTATATATGGGAAAATATGAATAAAGACGTAACGACTGAGACATGTTTACAATGTCAACGAGCAAAAATACATCGTCATACAAAATCACAATTCGGAAAATTCATGCCAACAGGAAGATTTTCCCATCTTCATATTGATTTAGTTGGGCCTCTACCCACTTCTAAAAACAAATGATACATAATTACAATGATAGATCGTTGTACTTCATGGCCAGAGGCATTTCCCATAGCTGATATAACTGCAGAAACCGTAGCCAGAACGGTATATGAAGGCTGGATAGCCCGATTCGGATGCCCTGAATACATTACCACAGACCAGGGACGCCAATTTGAATCTGAAATATTCAAAAATTTAGCAAACTTAATGGGAATTCATAAAATTCGAACCTCCCCATATCATCCACAGTCAAACTCTAAAGTAGAACGACTGCACAGAACATTGAAAACGGCATTGATAGCAAGAGGTAACACAATCAATTGGACAAAAGAGTTAGCTACCGTTTTACTTGGCATACGTACGAGTTTACGGCAAGACACAGGATACTCGGCAGCTGAATTAGTATACGGTTCAACAATTAGATTGCCTGGAGCATTTTTCGAGACACATAATAACTCAACATACGCAGATTTTATCAGAGAAATTAAGGACAACTTAGAACACATGATTTCTGTTCCACAAAGACAAAGTAAGAACGACAAGATATTCGTGCACCCACAGTTATCGGAATGTAAGCACGTTTTCTTACGTTGTGACCGATTACGGCCAAGTCTTACACCGCCGTACGATGGTCCTTATCTTGTCATCAGTCGAAATGATAAGATCTTCACGATCTTGATAAACGGACGACAAAAAAGTGTAGCTATCGATAGAGTTAAACCTGCATTCATGTTAAACGATAGCAAGATAAGCAAACGGACAATAGACGACCAGATAACGAAAACTTCACAAGCAGATAAGAAAACAGAAACAAGAACACGTTCTGGTAGAATCTCCCGCCCGACGGTTAGATTCCAATTATAATATATAAGCTAGAATAACACTACTTTATGCATTCACTTAGCACAGCGTCGAAACAACACATAGCATGGGATCAAACTCGAGCCACGAGAAGGAACAAATCAACATGGTGCAGAACAATGCAGTAAAACCAGAAGATTTATTAAACCTGCACTCCCAAGTGGTCGAGGAAGTACAAGGGATCCGGAGCTGGATAATATTCATGACGATAGCAGGGGTTGTCATATGTACAATCGCAACCATAGTCATAGTATTCAAATTCGTAAGCAATAAGATCGAGAAGAGGCTTACGAAAATAATTAGAGACGCAAACGTTGTTTAGAAACGTAGGCATAAAATTAATCTGTATTATTATTATTTTCTAATCTAATTATTACTATGTGTAATTTAGTTTTTTTCTTCAAGGGGGGAATATCTATGGCGAAAGCCATAGTATATCATAGTATAGTATAGTACATGCAAACGTGATATATATAACTTGTTATTAGCAAAGCAAAATACTACGTGCCGTAATACATAATAGTTAATATTGTTAATTATGCAAATAAAGTAAACATCATAATTTCCCTTTCCTATATAGGTCCGTACTACGTATGTATAATAACTTAGTATATAAGCCTTAATTAAGTAACAATAAACCAGTCAATATTCAATCACCACATCGTCGTTTTAATTGGTTCGTAAAGCAAGACGCAATATACTTCTACATCTTTTTATTCTTAATTTAGTGGAATCCCTCTGCATTTATTTATTATTTTCATTTACTTTTGGATAAAGTAGTGTGTCTAGAAGATAACAACAGATTTAAAGAATACTCAAATCAGTGATAGTTTCACACATTTGTCTTAACCATGCGAGAATAAAAAACGTACCACAAGTACGGCAAGTACCACAGCTACCTACCAAAGAAATGG
Organism: Catocala sponsa; assembly: GCA_963564715.1. NCBI lineage: Eukaryota > Metazoa > Arthropoda > Insecta > Lepidoptera > Erebidae > Catocala > Catocala sponsa. The sequence goes on along the minus strand of OY751345.1, from coordinate 24,281,412 downwards.
TTACTTTGAATGCTTTATTCGTGCAGTACACGATCATCATTTGTAAACTTCGTAGTTTTCCTGCATGCCTCAAATTAAAGAAATAGTCAAGCCTTTATATTCAAATAAATAATGAAGTAAAAGCCTTACGACGAATTTATCTGACTTTAAAGTTATTTACAAAATATATCTGCAAACCTTTCAAATCACACACTACTTAATAAACTCAGTCGTTTATTTCTACTTTATTGCAAGTAACTCTACTAATCCGATTTCTCTCTACCTTTAACATAAATTAATTCCTCAGCTTCAATAAAACACCTTTGATCACGTTTAAATAGAAGTTTTAAGTAGCTCATTATTTATTAATCAGATGACGGAACGATAAATCAACTCAATTAGAATCCTTCGCCCGTTAATTAAGCGGTAAACAGATACGTAAGCCATATTATTTGAGATTTGTTATCTTTGTGGTCTTGTCAAATTTCCTCACAAGAACGATATTGTGGGCGAGCCTTCAGGTTGTACTATCTTGATTAATTCTCTAACATAAAATTGATTGATGTCTTGGCTGCTTTTTTCATATGATTGCTTTGTATGTATTTCAGACAAAGATTTTATTTCGCACGTTATATTTAATTTAAGGGATAGGGGTTTAAGTAGTCGCCTCGTCCCTGCCATTGCGCCGAGTGTTATGGGTTCAACCCAACATGGGACAAAAATTTGTATGATCTACAAAAAGTTGTGTCGAATTCTGATGTTCTTTATCTCCGTTGTTTGAACGTTTTTAAAGTCCCTGCGACACAGGAATTATTCATTCTGTCGGAATAGTCTTCTTATTTTAAAAAGGAGTTCAGATAAGACTATTTAGTATCCACCAGGCACTGCTGAAATTTCATGACGCTACTGATTATTTCCTAACAAACTAATTTAAGACCATAGCCGAGAAAAGATCCTGTGATGTCATATTATCTGGGAGCACGGTAGATTATTTAATTGATAAACAAATATATATTTTATTTTATCCACTGTTCATTACATTTCTGTTATACAATAGTTCTTTTAGTAACGAAACGGCCAAGCCACATATTTTGACTAAGGTGTAGAGTTTGTGAAGTTAAGCCTTGTAGAGTTAGGGCGTGTAGAGTTAGAAGGTTGGCTCTACATGAGATCTGATCTGATAGCTTTTTGACAGTGCGAATCATAATATGGTCTCGTCTTGGCAATATTTTACATTAAAATGTTTATTATATATATAAATGTTTTACTAGATATATACCTATTTTCGTTGCAGGCAAGCTCAGACATGACGCACGTGAGCTTATTTTAATCCTATCAGACTAACAAGGGAGATAGGTATTGTTGTGATTGAAAAAGCCTTACCTAGTATCGTATAATATTACGTTTACATTTGCATAAGGCCCCGGTTTCTATTTCCGAGTTGAATGAAGATTTTATGTCAGAAAATTCTAAATAGCAGCGTGGTTTTAAAACGTGTCATCTTTAATTTATTTTTCTTAATTCGGCTACGTGGGATTTAAATCCTAGTATTGCAAGCAATCATAGAATAGAATAGAATAGAATAGGATATTTTTATTTGCATAAAATGTAGGTACATAAGTTGAAATATTATATAATTGGAGCCATATACATTTTGTCAAACTGTGACATGTAAAGCGCTTATCCCGCCGACAAACTGTTATGGAGTTTGGTGGGTTTAAAATAATTGTAACAAAGTTTAAAAAAAAAATGTAATCAAAAACACATTAACATCATAAATTATTCTTAATTTGTAAATTATTGCTAGACTACTAATTGTTATATACACATGCACATATATTACGCTTTTACTACAATTTAGATTCATTTTTGACAACCATCAAAGTAATCTTTTATTGAGTAAAAGGATTTATCAATTAGCCAGTCTTTGAATTTCTTGCAAAATCTGTGAGTAGGCATAAGCTACGATAACTGCTTACTTTAGGGCCGGCTGCCTCGGTAGTTCAGCTGCTTTAGCGGTAGTGTATGCGACTGCTATGAGGTCTCGGGTTTGAATCCCAGGTCACGAGTTATTGGATTTTTCTGACAAGAAATTCTCAGTAGCAGTCGCTTAAGGCAGTTGGCGGTATTGCACTACCGTGTCTCGGAAGCAGGTAAAAAACTCTTCGTGGTCGTGTCGGACTGCCATTCTATCGGATTATCAGTGCAAATACTTGTGTACTATATATCCTACGCAGATAGCTAGTTTTCGTTAAGATTCGCCGTCATGACCGAAATACGACTTATAAAAAAGTATCATATAGCAAGCCGTAAATAATTTAATATTATATAATATTTTAGGGGTACGAATATAAACAGTCAGTCGACTCTATGTTAAAAGTATAAAGTTTCTAATAAAACTGAAAACTAAAATTTCATTCTCAACTCCGGGTGAAATTATTGTTCGTACGGAACCTGGAATGTTTTGCATCCGTGTGATTGCATTCAGACTATTATATTTCGACAGCACACAATATATGAATGCAAAATTTCGAGATTTTCATACAAAAATGTTTATGCAAGAAATTGGTATTCAAATCATAAAACTTCATCATCATAATACATACATTTACGCCATTTGCTTTTGAGTATATTGAAGGGATAGGCAGATGAATATTACACTAATATTTCACCAGGTATGGGTTTTAGTTTCCACATAATAAAGCAACCAAGCATAGTATCGTATACAGAGCCAAATTCTATACTCCGAGTTGTAAGAATTTCTTGACACAAAAACCCAATTACACTTTGCCTATTTTAACATAGGATCTCAATATCAGCCGCAGACATAAACGCAATATTATAAATAGCAGCGATAGCTCAGTGGGGAGGCCAACAGACTACATTGCAGAGGGTCTCGGTTTCGAACCTACGTCGCGCACCTCTTGACTTTTCGAAATTATGTGCGTATTGATTGAAAATTATCGCCTGCTCCGTGTCTCGGGGAGCACGTTAAGCCGCCGGTACCGGCTACCATGAACATCTATGGCAGTCGTTATTGGGAAGTCAGTACCCTCTAATATCCTGACTGGTCTAGCCTTAGGGTATCGTTAGCCTTCGGGTTGCGGAGGTCAGATGGCAGTCACTCCATGTAAAAACTGATATCCAATGAAAACCGGTTAGACTAGAAAGCCGACCCCAAGTGACTTGGGAATAATAAAGGCTAAGGAGAAGAAGAAGACATAAACGCAATATTATACCTAGGAATAAACTAGGCAGTCTGCTATTTATCAACCTAAAATCACAATAAAAAATCTATCCAACTAAGTTCATAACGCTATATTTCAAAGCTTACACATATGTATATTTCATCCTACATTTCATTACCACTCGATCAAGTGGACGCATTGGATACGGAATACAGCCGGCTACAAAGGGTTTAAAAACATTTAATTAAAAGTTGTTCGACGTGTAATTGTATATAGGATGTTGCCGTCGCTCGGTTTCGGTTCTCATAGCGTCAACGACACCGTGCGACAGGCGACAGTCGCGCGCGAATGAACGTCAGGCATCGATGATCACGCTCACCGAACACAGACGCGATTTCAAACTAGAATTTATTTCATATTAGTTTTTTAGGCAATATATTCGTGGGATTCGTAGCCACAAGACTGTGCCAGCTTACGTTCTTGGAAACTGTGATTTATAAGGAGACTATATGTAGTCGAGGAATGATGTCTGTCGTACTAAAAAAGGTTGTTGGGTTAAAACATAGGAAGAAAAAGGAATTAATTATATACATACATAATTTCACGCTTCATGATATTCCTGAAAAGGTTTGAACAAGGAATACTAGTCTACACGGATGGCGTAGTTGTTTAAGTCAACGCTTTGCCATTGTCACCGCGCTGAGTATTGTGGGTTCGATCCCCAAGTTTTGTAAAGTGTGGAAGATATTCTTTTATATAAAACCCCTTGACACAGGATGCATTATAAGTACGGGCGTAGTGTTTTAAGACTGCGCCAAGCGTAAGACAAATAATGACAGGGCTCGTGCGGCGCATATTCAAATCGGCGCGCGGCCGCCATAGTAAAATTGTATGTAGGATTTGAAGTGCTTTTCTGATAAATATGTATGTTTATTGTCAACCAATAACTTAAATATTTGGGACGGACAAATTGTAATATAACTATATATGTTTCGTTTAAGCTGTAAAATAGGATAGATTTCTACTGTTATAATCTAAAAATCACGTAACACGAGCTTACGTTTTTGCATATTTCGTGCAAATTTAGCAGATTTAGCAGATATTTTTTTATTTTGTTTTACACAGAGTTGCTACCATTTGATTTCGACAAATTAAAACGATAACAACGATATTGTTAGGTTTAGCCTTATGACAGAACAGTCAGAATTAAAAAAAGCATAACATTTTAATTGATTTCTGAAAAAAGAACATATTTAAAATATCTACCTGTATGATCCGATCACATTGTTTAATACTGTGTTTTACATATTCAGTGTTACGGATTTCACGTTTAAATATTTTTTTATTTTTCAGAGGTTCATTTGGATTGTTTTTATCGAGTGAAGTGAATATTAAACCTTTATTCCGAATCTTATACAACAAATTTGGCAGTAAATTATAATATCGTGTTCCTAGTACCTGACTAGGAAAATAAAATTATTTTTGACGTATCAGGGATGCAGTTTACTTACGCGTAGAAGTAAATCTATATCATATAGATGTTCCCGCGGTTTCACCCGCGTTGCGTGCGTAGCGTGATGTTATATAGCCTATAGCCTTCTTCGATAAATAGGCTATCCAACACTAACAGAATTTTTCAAATCGAACCAGTTCCTGAGATTAGCGCGTTCAAACAAACAAACAAACAAACAAACTCTTCAGCTTTATAATATTAGTATAGATTATCTAATAATTACGTGTTTTAAATAAACTTATGTCTGTCCCATATATATTTTATCTTATTACAATACATCAGTTTCGTATTTCTACGATGTAAAAACAGTTTGAATTTTCGCTAAAAGCTTAAAAGCCATTACTTTGGGAATCGCTCGATCTGCGCAGCTATAATTATACGTATTTAATTTAATTATACGGGGGCAACTATTTAATGGCTATTCAAATATGATAATAACATCTCTGTTTTCTGTTAGCCTTTTTAAGTGGGTCTTATTAAGCGCCAGTTCCAGGCTACATCCGTATTAACGAACCGGCTAATCTGGCTTAAAACAAAATCAGTATTACGTAGTTGCAAATTTTGCAACAGTTACATAAATAATATAAATTACTGGATTTAAAACAGAAAGCGGGTTAATTTTTGTTTGTAATACCTGTGCAGTCATCCATCGAACTATAATACTAACTAATATTATAAATGCGAGTGTGAGTTTGTTTGTTTGTTACGCTTTCACGCCTTAACTACTCGACTGATCATCATGAAGTTTCGTACGTTATTAGGGGTACAAAAAATTACATAGGATACCTTGTATAGAAAGATCCAATCCCGAGGGATATAATTTTATTGATAAAATCTACATAAACGCGAGCAAAGCCGCGGGCAAAATCTAGTATTTTTTTTTATACAAGGTGGCCATCAAGCATACGGCCCACCTGATGGTAAGTGGTCACCGTTGCCTATGGACGCCTGCAACATCAGAGGCATCACTAGCGCGTTGCGTATGCCTGTTTGCCACCTTAGTGGTATAAAAAAAAATAAGGAATGTTCTACTTACACAAAATCCAACAAAGGTATCAGAACTATTCAAAATTTTACAAAACCATAAATAACTGGAGAATGTTGTAATTAAATACTAGAATATTGGCAACGCGAAGCTGTTTGTACCATCTTGTCTGCTAACGCTGCGTTGTAAGCAGAGGTTGATGACCCTCGAGAGACATCCACGTTTATCTAGCTTTACGTAATTTAATGGTTGCGTATTTAAATGGTAAGCTAAACTGTGTACTGGAAATATGTTTTTGAACACAAATATATGGATTTATTTACGCAGAATATTATTATGCTCAAAATCACATAACTTTGTGTTGTGTTTATTAAGTGGAAGATAACATGCCAATTGTTTGAACGCCAGACATTATTGAGAATCTATTATTTCTGGCTGCTAGTGTGCCCCTCCGACTAATAAGTTAAGAGCTTCTTCATGAGATGCTAATAGCAACATTATGCAACGTTTGGCTAGCCACGCAGTTCCATTCTTGCGGGGCGAGTACCTACGCGTGCAATAGAAATGTCAGCAATTTTCTGTGCTGCGTTTTTCAGTCATCGCGTTGTGCTCGACACAACTAACATATTCGAATATTATTCAAATGCAAAAATGAGTTTTACTAGCATACATAATACCTCGCTATTAAGACTGCGCTGAGCTTAAGACAGATAATGATAGAGTTCGTGCGGCGCATATTCAAATCGGCGCGCGGCCGCTATAGTAAAATTGTATGGAGGATTTGAAGTGGTTTTTTGATAAATATGTATCTTTATTGTCAACCGATAACTTAAATATTTGGGCCGGACAAATTGTAATATAACTATTTATGTTTCGTTTAAGCTGTAAAATAGGATATATTTCTACTGTTATAATCTAAAAATCACGTAACACGAGCTTACGTTTTTGCATTGTTCGTGCAAATTTACGTAATTTTGTAGGCGAAAATATTAATTATTTTAAGATTTCTACATGGAGTAATTGTGAACACATTCATTGTTATGGTAAATGTATATTTTATATTTGTATTAAACAAAAAGTGTTGATTTTATTCACTTAACTGTGACCGCCTGTTTTGGCAGATTTCGCTCGGCGCTGTCTTAAGCCCCATAGACTATTCCTAAAAGGGCGCGTTACTGACTTTTCTAGAGATGCTACGCTGCTAACTGACTGAGTGTTGTCGATTGGATCCCCAATGACCCAAATATTAGTGTGATCCACAAGTAGTTGTTCGGAGTCTGGATATTCTCTTTGTCCGTTGTTTGAGTGTTTTTTTTAAACTCCCTCGTGACGCACGAGTTATTCATAGCATGGCAGTCATCTATAAAAAGGAAATAAAATGCTCAAAGTAAGAAAAATGACTAATGTCCTCAAAGATATCGCATTGCTTACATAACAAGACAAAGCTTTTTAACTATAAATAAAGTAATCCTTTCATGAGAAATGAAAAGGAAATAACTCTATTCATAGCAGAATTGCAATAAAAGATTGTTTGCATGTAATCTTCCTTCAATACGAGATGCAACCAATTCCGGCTTTTAGCGGGTGCCTTTTTCACACTTACGAGTAACCAATAGCAGAACTAAGAATTGGTGTTGCCTCCCTGGGTACCAAACGCCGTTGTTCTTGTCCATCATGAACATTATACTATCGTCAACAGTAAAGTTAGTTCTCTCGCACTGAGATGAATACGAAAAATAATGATATGATATTGAGTTAGACTGGAAGATGCTGCCAATACGCTTGGGAATAATAACGCTAGAAGAAACATCCCTTTCTGTATTCGACGGCGCTGCTATTCATACATACCTAAGTAGATATAATATACATAGATATAGTTCAAGTTCGTCGATTTGTGAGATAGAGTGAGAAATATTTTCGTGCTTGGATAACCTACATACATAATATCACATCTACGTTGTTGTTCCCAACCCAGTAAGCAGAGTAAAGGTGTCTAAAATACTACAAGAGCATCTATGATATGGTTCGTTAAAGCTAACATGATATTATTTAGCCAGCTTCTGCTCACGGCTTCACCCGCTTAATAATGTTTGTATAAGATGGCATTTTCTAAGATAAACATTCATTGTTTGTTTTGTATTTGTTGTATCCACGGTTGTACCAATGTTACTCATAACTTCACGATCATTGACACATCAAGTACTTACAGTGCCCTTATGTATCATTTGAAATGTGTGGACCTAAACCACAACTGGTGAAACGTGGATGCAATATTTCTCTGTCTACCCTCCGCGACAAAAGCGTGCACCAATATATAGGTATGCATGTATAAAAATATTGTCTGTTTTTCAGTGTCAAATTCTATATTTGATACTGCAAAACATACATATTATACATACATCGATTTACGCCTGTTTCCCAGGGACTACGAATTTTCATTTGTTACGATCCTGACACACTTCTCTTTCTTCATTCACATTCATTGCACCCCTCATACACGCCTGTCGGTTCAAGGTGCTCTTAACCTGGCTTTTGTCCAGAACATCTCCGATCTGATCGAGAAACGTTCGCCTAGGTTTTCCTTTTGCGACTGTTCCATTCACACTAGTCTTATAAACTTTCTTAGTCAGTCTTTCCTCGATCATTCTTTCTAGACATACAAAATATGCAAATATCTGTGGTTGACCTTAAAAACCGTAATCGTAATTACTCATCTCTTTTGTCATAGTTCCTACGGCTCACGCGCAAGGAGTCCTGGGCAAGAAAGCGGCGCTACCATGCGACATTCAGCCACTCGCAGCAGAAGACCACGTCTCCATGGTACTATGGTTCAAAGAAACGGATGGAGAACCCCTGTACAGGTAATACATTTGATTCCGTTTTTAGGTACAGCTATAATAATAATATTCTACCACATACACACAACACCATCTAGCCTAAACTAAGCAGAGCTTGTACTATGGGTACTAGACATTGGATAAACATACATATATACTGTTGTTTTTTTTTGTAAATACATACATATTATACATAGAAACACCCAGAACAAGACAAACATCCATGTTCATGCACACAAATGTTTGACTTGAACTTGGCTTTATCTCCTACGCGGTACGTTAAATATCAGCAGAGTAAACAGGCACAACTACGCAATTCCAGTATAGTTTATTTTGCATAGAAACAGCACATCCACCATTTTGTGTGAAATAAGAAACATTAAAAAAAATGTGGAATATCTGACATTTCATATCAAACACAATAACAAAAAGGTATATTTCTATTCAAACTGAAAAGCAAAAATATATTTCTGACAAATAAACCTAAAATTTAATCCAACGTACATCACAAATATTTCTATTTCATTTAAAAAAGAATTTATTTGTAACCAAATGAATGGTTGAAATAAAATAGTTCTAGAGAATATAATATATTATACGTAGTTTCTCGGCGGTAATTCAAGTAAACGTATGGGTGTGCAGTTGGCCCGTAAGTAACGGGCTCTCTATTCGATTGCATGGTAAAAGCCAACCAGATTGATTGCTTATACTGCAGTGCAACTGCTTCAAGTTACTGAAAGGAAAACCTCTGATACCTGTGATAGAAGGGACACCTTACAAATATATTCATAGATAGTGTTGTTAGATAGAGCTCACAGTATATGTTCAGTAATAGAGATAGATAGAGGACTAAATCTAAGCCTTTTAGATACCAACTGGTATAATAAATAATATTGTTTTCTGTTTACGCGAATGTTATTCTTTGAAGGGGTGTCACTGACAAGATTGGCTACATCTTGAAGTCTTCAATCAACACATACTTCAAGCCGCTAACGAAGATAAGTCAATTTTTACCATCCGTCAATTGCCAACTAACTTTACAAGATGCAGGGGTCTATAAAATAAATTGTGATTGCGGACTCTCATACATTGGTCAAACCAAGATAAGCATAGTAGTAGTAGTGTAACAGTTTCTAAATTATGTAATAAAGTGTCAAATAAACAATGCGATAAAATCCATATATAGTAATTTAATTTCAATGGTTTATTAAATCTTCTGTCATTTTATAGACACAATAAAAAATCTATTGTTATGTATCTACTGTTATGTATATATGGAGATTTAGTAACGGTTAAACTGACTGATTCGTGGTACATTTTGAGCTCTTGGGATCGATTACCAAATCATCATTTTTATTTTCTGTAAGGGAAGTCTCTGTAGCCGACCGGTATCTGGAAATGTGATCGATATCTCGTGGGCATAAAGATATAACTCGCGAAATAATATACCTATACTTACCCGTTCAGGTGGTTTTCTGCATTATTCACCTACGCTTGTATTTATTCTACGATTATACTAATAAACTACAATCTTCATAACACAACACAGCACAAAGATCCTATATCCCGCAAGGATAAGTGGCAACATTCAAATTTCAACATGTCTAATGATTTCTGTACACGGTGCGGGTTACATGCGCAATTTGATACTTACATCGTGTAAATGACCGATGAGAGCACGCACAAATTATCGTATAATTGACACACAGATGTAATCCAAGCGAGTATACAAGATAATCTACGTAGATCTTGCACAAGGGTCTTGAGTAGAATGTAATAATTGTGAGCATATTGCCGTCAACCAATTATAGTTCCAAGCTCTGTGTTACAAAGAATATTCTAATCGATAAACCAAGTCACTTTGCAGGAATTTTTGAAGTGAAAACTTCTTTAGGTGCGTTGAGCACTTCTTGGGTGAACAAAAATCATGGAACTCGCGTCATCGTCACCGAACGCTTTCCATTTTTGAATTATTTTTGGTTTATAAAGAAATGTTTATGATCAAGGATTAAAGTTTTCACTTCTATCGCCAGTCCCCAAAGACTGTCAAAAAAAAATGTTAATAGGTTTTCCCGCACTAAAGATAATTTCTGTATCGCAAGGAACTTTACAAATATTCACAAAGAACATGCAGACTTGGAACAACTATTGGCGAGGCGACCACTGAAACCTCTACGCCATCCGCGAAGTTTCGCAACAGACATTGAAAGTAACCGGAGCTTACGACATTTCATCACCGAGGCAATCAACCTCGAAGAAGATCGTTTAATTAGTGCAACTGAAGAACAAGAGAAACCTCGAATACAGCAGTTGTATTAAGCAGGCTTCGATTTCTTAAAAGAAAAATAATAATAATAATAAACTTTATTGGGCTCAAAAAAACAGGTTACAATTATTTTTCCACTATTGAAATGTACACTAATATTACTTACAATTTGTTTTGTTTTGTTAGTGGAAAAGGGTACCTGTGCCCTATGCTAGTTGATAAACTGTATTACAGCTCTATAAAATGTTATAGGATTTTTCTTTTAAGAAAGCCTTAATAAAGTACGGTGTCTGAAATTATGCCCGGTAGACGCCAATACGCTTTAGGTTTAAACCTATGTATATTCGGTGATTAAATGGGATTGGGCTGGACACGTTTGCCGTTTGTCGCAGGAGCTTTGGGCTAAAATCAGCACAGATTGGATCCCAGACGGTGCTAAACGCCAACGTGGTAGACCAAAACGTCGATGGCAAGACGAATTAACAAACTACAGGAGAGACTTGTGCAAAGTAGCGCATAATAGGGATACGTGGAAAAGCGAGAGGGAGGCTTTTGCCCAGCAGTGGGACAATACAGACTGAAAATAATAAAGTGTCGGTGTAAAAAACCTCTGTCTAACCTTTCGAGGATAAGGCGTGACAGTATGTATGAATGAAACTCGATAGAGAGATTTTATAGTCAACCTAGAGTGATTATTGTCGTAATCATACAATTCATTGATCTAGGTGTAGGTCGATGTCGTTGAATTTAATTTACTATCATCAAGCAATAACGTTTACTACCGAACATGTTATTTGTTTGCAGATATTAATAAACGTTAGGCAAAGGTGACCTTGTATCGTGAAATAGAATTCGAGCTCAGTAATTCGAATACCTATATTTATTTTTGCAAGTACTATTTCACCTGACGGGAATATAATATGTAATACATGAAATATTCAACGTATACGTAAGCATAAATGTAATTGACATTTTTGCTATTTGATTAGTAAGAACAATACTTTGTTTGTACGCGAAAATGTTTCATGATTTCCCGAAGGATAAATTCTCTTTGCTTGTATTTAGTAGTCCAAGGTCAACTTTTTACATTTTGACAAGGGTTAAGCTGTTGTCGGCCATTTTTGTGTTAGATTGACTACACGGATGGCGTAGTGATCATATTGCGATTGTCACTGTACGACTGCCCTGAGTTCGATCCCTAATACCTACATATAGAATACAATACACTTTGAAGAAAACACCACATGTATACATAGTATTTGTTTTTTTTTATGAATTAGGAAGCAATCGAGCAGACGGATGCCCTGATGGTAAGCGAGCAACACCAGAGGAGTTACAAGTGCGTTGCCAGCCTTTTAAAAAGGAGTACGCTCTTTTCTTGAAGTCTTGAACGTCGTATTGGTCCGGAAATATCACAAGCGGCAGCTCATTCCACAGTTTTGTTGTACGTGGCAGAAAATTTCTGGAAAACGCACAGTTGTGGACTGCCAACCATCTAAATAATGGGAGTGAAAATGCTGTCGCGTAGGACGATGGTGAAAAGAGGCGGCAGGGATCATTCCGAATAATTCATCGGAGCACTCCCCATAGTACAAGCAATAGAAGATGCAAATAGTTAACTTATAAAAAGTAAAATAATACATCTATTTTATCCACAAATAGTTGTAACGAGTTTGGGTATTCTTCACGACCGTTGTTTGAATGTTTGTAAAGTCACTTCCGTGCCTGGATTGAGACATAGTGAGGGAGTTGTCTTATTTAACACTAATCAAATTGTTATTATTAGTGTTATTTTTAGTAGATGAAGCCTACGACTATCGCATTAATTTCTGAATGGTAATATTTGATGTCAGCTGCTTATCCCGGAGGGGTGCTGATAAATGAGGGTGAAACCTTTTTCGTTGCTTATTTTTTTATGGCATCTCTCGTAGTATCTGTAAGAAAAATAAAGGTTTAGATGGATGGATGTCTTATACGGAGTCGTAATGATCGAAATTTTATAATTCTGGTACAAAATAGTTTCTATGAGACAGTGTAACAAAAACTATTTCTTATTCAGTTAAATGCAAACTATTTCGTAAGATTATAATACAATGATGCGAAAATAAATATAATGCCTTCGTGGTGCAGCGGTAGCGAATGCGACTGCTGTGCATGAGGTCTCAGGTTTGAATCCCGGGTCGGGCCAACAAAAAGTTATTGGGTTTTTCAGTTAAGAAATCTCAATAGCAGCCCGGAGTTAGGAAGTTGGCGGTGTAAGACACCCCCGTGCCTCGGAAAGCATGTAAAGCCGTTGGTCCTGCGCCTGATCTCTTTTCAGTCGTGTCGGATTACCGTCCCATCGGATCATGAGAGATAGGGAACAGAGAGTGCACTTGTGTTTGCGCACACACTTGTGCACTATAATATCTCCTACGTAGTTGGCCGTCTCTGTTAAAACTGGCCGCCGTGGCCGAAATTCGGTGTGGAGGATATTATTATTATTATTAACATTTAAATTAAACTACCTTTGACGGTTCTTTACTGTCTCAGTGGTGCAGCGGTATTGATTACAACTATAATGCATGAGGTCTGGAGTTCGATTACCGTGTCTGGTAAACTGTAATTTTCCAAGACATTTTCATTAACAGCAGATAGTCTACAACTGAGGCTGTTAGGACTTTTTGCCTACTGTTTTTGTAGTAGTAGAGCCTCGCTGATTTCAGCATGGATGTGCCGGCTTGACCGGGGAAGGACTACCCTCTCACAGAATATCGACGTGAAATAGCAGTATTCCTACTGTTGTGTTTCGTTCGGTGAGTGAGAATGCCAGCGGCCCAATGACCCTCTTTCCCCCTTCCGGCTCCTCCTTCCCACTTCATTTCCTAAAGGGTCGGAAACGCGCTAGTGATGCCTCTGGTGTTGTAGGCGTCCATAGGCTACGGTGACCACTTACCATCAGGTGGGCCGTATGCTTGTTTGTCACCTTAATTGTAAAAAATAAAAATCACATTAATTAATCATAGTTGAGGTAACGTGGGCGTAGTACAACCTTCGCCTATCCCTTTGGGGATAGATGTTTACAGATTTTATCGCGATTGCAATCATACGTTATTTCAATGTGTATTTTAAAAGTGAAAACTTTATGAAGTCTACGTTTTGCAAGGTTCTCACGGCCATAACTTAGTACAGAAATCGCGTTTCTAATTATTTTTGCTTATTTCTTTTTATTCCGCCTTCAATTTCTTCTAGCCAGGGTCAGTAATACTCCCAATGCCTCTGGTATTAAACGATAATAAGCTACATTTCGGATTTTTTAATAAGGAATATTTATTGAGACCAAAACATATAACGCTACGCATACGCAGGCGTATGCGCTTATATGCCACGTTCTTGTAGAGGATGAAACAAGATCAAAGATTTTTTTTTGTTTGCAGTTACGATGTCCGCGGTCGTCTCGCTACTCAACCTAAGCTCTGGTCCTCAGCATCAGGCTTTGGAACCAGAGCGTACTTCCGAGCAGCGGCGAACCCTGCAGTCCTGTTCGTGGACAGCGTGGTCTCCAATGATGCTGGCGTGTACCGCTGCAGGGTTGACTTCAAGAACAGCCCTACTAGAAACCTGAGGGTCAATTTTACAGTTATAAGTAAGTCTCACCACATGTTATAAAGCAAAGTCTCCCGCCGCGTCTGTCGGTCTGTTCGCGATAAACTCAAAAATAGCTTAACGGATTTTCATTCGGTTTCCACCAATAGATAGAGTGATTCATGAGAAATGTTTAGGTGTATAATTTGTTAAGGTATTGTACTAGCCGTGTAAAGCCAGGGTGAGTTGATTTAATGGAATAAGGAGAAAGTTATTCGGCGCCACTTGGACGCTTTCTATCTCAGCGGATACGGTGATAAATAAGCCTATGCCAGAAACATCGCGAAACCACCAAAAGTGATGACACAGTCAATTGTTTTTTGTTAGATACAAAGGTAAAAAAAGTAATAGATGAAAAGATTAATTACTATTAGGAACGCTAAAAAGTTATTTATTTATTTTGTAGTGTGTGACGCGCCTTCCCTAATAATTAGATATAATTATATTAATTAACTTCATTGTATTCGCATTATAGCTGTGACTTTACACCAGTTAACATCTTTTATTTGACGAACCTAACGCCCAACATGGCATGCCGACCATGCCAGTACTGCCTACAGGCAGTACTGAGCTTGTGGTTTTTTAAAATTAAATCGTTGCGATGTTAGCCACGATTATTATTTTTGAGTAAATTCGATTTTTAACATAAGTCCGTGCATCGACTTTCTAAACATCGAGATTTAGATTTCCTCCATTGTTCAAAATAATGTAATAAAATAGTTTTTAATAATAATTTAAAGAGCAAATCAACTGATTTGCTCACTCATCAAAAACACAAATTGAAGGATTTTCAATATTTATGTTCAATGTTCAGCTACTTATGACACTAAAGTATGAAGCTACATGTAAAATTTTAATACCAAGTATAAAACTACATGTAAAATTTTAACGACACGAAAGTTTAATAGCTGCTAATTATGTCATCCTTGTAAAAGTCAATTAACGGAAATAATAATCCTGATAATGGGCAATAATAGCCATTACCAGTACTAATGGGATTATTATGGTATCGGAGAAAGTAATGGAATTAACCCTCTGAAAGATTATAATAATATTATTATAGGCACTTATAGGGATTCGTGGTCATTGATCGGGAAACGATTGGCAAGGTTAAAATATATACTTTAGTTTTATAAATATTGACCACTTGAAGGTAATCTCGTGGTTGGTATACGCGAATTCTGAAGTTTAAAATTGCTGTTATCTACACTAATATTATAAAGCTGAAGAGTTTGTTTGAACGCGCTAATCTCAGTAACTACTGTTGTGAATTGAAAAATTCTTTTAGTGTTGGATAGCCTATTTATCGAGGAAAGCTATAGGCTATATAACATCACGCTACAACCCACAAGGGCGGCGCAGTAACAATAAACGCAGGTGAAACCGCGGGAACATCTAGTATTCCAATATAAATATTAATAGTAGATGACGATGTATTTCGTTCTTTCATTACATATGACCAATACGTAAAAGCAGGTTTAGAGAAGGTATACTGGCTTTAGGTAAGGAACCCTGAAAACGATAAAAAAATAAACTGGGCTACATGTAACCTATAAATCGTACAAGAAGAATGAGTTACCCTTTGCCCTAAATCGTTACCTAGCAAATTTCTTTTGCATTTAAATATAGCCTTTATTTAAATACAAAAGAAATTTCTTTCTTTCTATTCTACTGAAACTATTGTACCTCTTAAAAATACCGACACATAAATTGCTCGATGTCTAACGCTAGTCAAATGATTGACGCGACTTTTATTTACGATATGTTACACTTCTTTGTCAATGTAGGCCAAGATATTTATGCCAGAAAAGGTCCTCACAAGTAAATGGAAAATCATTTATTTTACTACCGATGAAAAACGATGTTTAGTGAGAGAATCATGTCAAATTGTCTTATTGTTACTTGTTATTGCCGCTTTCGTCCTGTAGCAAAGATTGATGGGTGTACCGAGTCACTAGTACACTGATATAGTTTACCATTGCTCCTGGTATAATCTATACATTCTTTACTAATATTATAAAGCTGAAGAGTTTGTTTGTTTGAACGCGCTAATCTCAGAAACTACTGGTTCGAATTGAAAAATTATTTTAGTATTGGATAGCCTATTTATCGAAGAAGGCTATAGGTTATATTACATCACGCTACGACGAATAGGAGCAGAGCAGCAATGAAAAATGTTGCAAAAGTGAAACCGCAGGCACATCTGTTGGGGCTGCCTCGTTTTTGCAGCGCCTCTGGTATGTTCTATGAAAATAGAGTGGATTGCTTTTACACCACCATCCGTAAAAGATGCGCATCCATGCTCTGCAGAGTGCGAGCCAGCCCCAATCGCGTCTTGGCAATATTGCTCATAGGCTTGATTCTCTTTACATGAATCATTGCTCCAGGATTCATGTAGAGAGAAACTAGCAGCAAATGTAATGTTTAGTTTCTTTAGTTTTAAGTATACTAACATTAGTTTATAAAAATCAATGTAACTTACTAACATTTTTGTATGGGTTTACGTTGCCTGAATAAAGAAAATTATTATTACTAGCGGTCGTCTAGTGCTCGAAATTCGACCAACTGATATAATAATATATTATGTCATGTCATTATACTCGTATATTGATATATGTAACCATAGTTACGCGCTTCGACTGCGAGTGTCAAATGCATGGTTGTGTTCGTGTAGTGTTTTTTCATTAATTTAATGTATTTATTATACATATTTTATATAAATATTAGCATTCGTCACTTCTTCTCTGTATAAACTATAAGTGTGCGAAATTTCATACTCCTCCATCCGCCCAATTTTCGTAAAAAGGGATCCAAAGTTTTCGCTTCACGTATTAATATATAGATTATTATTAATATATAATATAATATAATAATATCAGATCTGTATTAAACTGTCCCACTGCTGGGCATGGGCCTGTTCTCACTGTGAGAAGGGTTAGGCCATAGTCTACCACGCTGGCCTAGTGCGGTTTGGCAGACTTAACATGTATTATCTTCGAGAACATTATGGAGAACTCTCAGCCATGCAGGTTCCCTCACGATGTTTTCCTTCACCGTTAAAGTGAGCAATAATTAACTATTTAATACGCACGTAACTTCGAAAAGCCAGAGATGCGCGCCTTGGAATCGAACTAGAGACCTCTGCCTGGCAGTCCAACGGTTTCCCACTAGGCTATCGCTGCTTCTTTATTATTAATACCTACATATAAATAAACTACTGGCAAAATATAAGAGTAATACACCACTACCATTTTCTTTTAAGATTTAAGCTCAAAACTATGTTTGTGTGATGTACAAAAAACACATTTTGGATTTTTTATGTGTAATTCTGTATGCTAAATATTAACTAAACATCAAGAACGGACGACGTAATAATATATTGTCAAATTGTCGTTTTATTGCATACATACGAGATTTATACGTGAAATATTTCTCGTATGAGAGACCCTATCCCGTGGGTCCGTTAATATATGAGGGTCTTACGCTGTGGTCTTCGGTTGAGGCTATCTTGATGGAAGGCCCTCCGTCACAGTAAAAGATTAAAATTAAATTCTGCGTAGTATTTATTACGATTTATTAATTCTAAAACTACTTTTTTAAATGCGTTGTATATATTGTGTCTGTCTGTTAGTGACTGGCATAACTCTGGAACCACTGGACCGATTGACTTGTAACTTGGTGTGCAGACACCTTAGGGTCATACCTCAATCGAGTTTGAATATGGGCCCTGTGGGTAAAAAGACCCCCGAGATACAGGGGTCACAAGATCACATGATGTACATTTAAGACGATGAGGTTGAATCCTGGGTTTTTACACCAATCTCGTTAATCTCTGAGTCTTCTTCAGAGGTTAATGAAAACACTATGTGGGTCTGTTTATCTGTCTGTTAGTGACAGGCATAACTCCGGAACCACTGGACCGATTGACTTGTAACTTGGTGTGCAGACACCTTGGGGTCATACCTCGGTCAAATTTTAATATGGGCCCTGTGGGTCAAAAGACCCCTGAGATATAGGGGTCACAAGATCACATGTATTTTAAATGTCAAAATATTGACGTGTAACTTGGTGTGCAGACACCTTGGGGTCATACCTCGGTCGAGTTTGAATATGGGCCCTGTGGGTCAAAAGACCCCCGAGATATGTCATTTCTTTTCATTACTTTTACATTTAAGACGAATAGGTTGAATCTCGGGTTTTTACACCCATCTCGTTATTTTAAGAAATCCTATATTTTATCGAATTATCATACAACGGCGTGTGCATTCTAATAGCAGTCGATATTTTTGTAACTAATCTCGACAAGTAGAAAGATATATTTATTTTACGTACTACACGGCCTATCTGAATTTTACGATCGTATCTTTACGCAATACGTATCGCCCCCACATCGATCTTGGGTCTAGAACCTTCCACTTTAACCTTAGGGACTGAAGGCATTTATCGTGACCAAAAGTAGCGTCCCAGAAATAGAAATTGTCACAAAAGTCGATTTTATTTGTTTGTCCGATGTCCCAAATGGGCATTCCTAAGTTTGTATCGTTTATCTTTAAGTGAGACGTTAGCCAAAGCCGTAGATATTGGTCGGGGCCCCTCATTTTAATGTTCAAAACTTTGAGACCATAAACCAGTCTAGGTTCATCAGAAATCGTATTTTAATTAATTATTTATTACGGCATCTGGTATTTCAAACTACAGTTGAAATCCAGATAAATATGTAGATACATTATTTTTAACTGCCAAAATAATATGAAACGACCCTGTTTCGAAAACTTTGTTAATAAAAATTTTAATTTCATTTTGTTGGTGGGAGGTTTCTTAAATCGTATTGCTTAAAATTTAATTTAATAAAGAATTTCACAGAAGTGGCAAGAAAAATTTCTATGTATATAAATGAGAGCGGTTCACAAGAAATTGAATATGCGATGAGGGCCGGACACCAGAGCGGGAACACAACTTTTTATAAAACCATTCAAATTCACGACTATTCATAGAGTCCCAAATAAATTATGCTGATACTTTGACATTTAGTTCGACATTTACAAATTTATCGCCATAGAAACCAAACCACACGGTACCTTAAATTGAACCAAAACTGTTTTATGCCGTAACCTATGATTAGAGTCGTGTATAATTAGCCCAAATATCAAGGAGCTGGTAAATAGCTATGTAATTATGAAAATTATATAATGGCTTATCTAAACTGGTAATGGTAATGTAAATAAAATATTTACCCACGCGTGTTATACACGTTTAACCATTTGAACGATATTATGTAAGTAAATGTCGATTCTAAATACGCGGTTTATAATTATAGTAACTGAGCCTTACTGGTTTCACATTGAACGGGCCGACCCGGCTATGTATGTACTAGAAGTAGCAGCAGCAATATACATACATACTATTTAGCTTATGGAGCTCTACGCGCTTTTATGAACAGTCGAAATGTATCCGAAAAGGCAAGTTTGGCTGTTCATAGAGGACTATTAGTGCCCACACTTATGTATGGAAGTGAAAGTTGGGTATGGCAAAAGAAGCATGAGAGCAGAATAAATGCTGTAGAAATGAGAGCGCTCAGAAGCATATGTGGTGTGACTCTGAAAGATAGAATAAGGAATAGTGTGATTAGAGAGGGATGCGGCATGAAAGTGGTATAGTTACAAGAATAGAAAAGGGTATGTTAAGCTGGTTTGGGCATGTAGAAAGAATGGACGAGGAAAGACTGACTAAGAAAGTTTATAAGGCTTGTGTGAATGGAACAGTCACAAGAGGAAAACCTAGGCGGACGTTTCTCGGTCAGATCGGAGGAGTTCTGGACAAAGGCCAGGTTACGAGCTCCTTGAACCGACGGGCGTGTATGAGGAATGTGATGAAAGTGAATGAAGCCAGAGAAGTGTGTCAGGATCGTAGCAAATGGAAATCCGTAGTGTCTGCCTACCCCTCTATGTATGTATGTATTTAGCTTATTTCAATCGTTTGCATTAGGTTCGGTAAGTCAAAGCTTCGGAGGCCTGATCGCCCTCTCATTTCATTTCTTCCCAATCCTCCTCAACGACCCATTAATATAGGCTACAATTACTGCTTACCTTCAGACAAACCGTGTGCTTGTTTGCCACCTACGTGATTTACGCTAGGCAGCAACTTGGTTGTTGTTGCCTTGCAATTGATTTAGTGAACAAGAAGACAGGCAAGTTTATGGGCGACAGTTGCTGTTTGCCATCAGGGGAGGGGATAAAAGAAAAAGATTCTTTAGTAGATACTATTTGCATTTTGATAAATATCAATTTATCGACGGGACAAAATCCGTATAAAGTAGTTTATACATATATGGCTGGCTTATGTTTAACTTATCACCAGATATAGTAAAATATAACAGTCAAAAATAGTAAATGATCACCAAAATTAAAACCGCATTTTAATACCACAAATATTAATTGCACAGCAAAGAGGGTTTAAGAAGGAACCTAACATAACCTAACCCTTCCGAGACGAAATGCAGTGATTTGAGGAGTATTATATATTTTAGTAAGCATATTTTGGTGTGCAATTATTATTTTTGGTGGTCATTATATTTAATAATAATAATAATAATACCGGAGGGCATAGTATACTAGCTTTTAAACTAACACCTTCGCCTTGTGATATAAACAAAAAATGTATCACCAGGTTAAATAAAAGCACACAAACCGCAGGGCAGCTTGTGGCGGGCTGAATGTGAGTGGCGACACTGCGGTCCTGAATGCCTCAGAGAGTCGGTGAGGGACCCGTCCCCAGTTTGCCGTTACTGGTTAGCTGGGGTAGAACTTCAAGAGCGCCCGTAGGACTCTCAACTCTGGCTTGCCTTGATCGGCCGGTCAGAGGGGGTCGCTAGAGCTACATGCTTGGGGGTGGAAGTATCATTTTCAAGGGCATAACTACGGGGAAACCCGCTCCGGGTCTCCGTTTTCACGAGACCCGTGATGGCGAAACCGGCGCCGCACCGCTCGACATCCCTAGCCGCTAGCACCGGTGTTGCCCTCTGCTGCTGGCTTGTATGCCTATAGTGGCTATTTAGGGGGCCTATCTAGTGATTTGGCGAGTCACCGTCTGTCCATTCGATTGATGCTATTAGAGTATTCAGGGCAAGCGCCGTTTTATCATCCATAGTTACCAATATACCAGTCCATCAAACACCCATACCCATAGCCCATATATTAGAATCCATACGTAGCAATAGTCCTACGCCTGCTGCGGCTACTGCCGCTGTAGGTGTTCCATCCCACCTTTGATTAAAACTCTCGAAGGGCCTCTTCACGTTGGACCCATGTCTCCGTGTAAGCCTCCCAAAGTGCCGGGTATTTTCCTAACGTATTAGGAATATACCCGTGAAAGAGAAACAAATAATAATAATATAATATTTTAGCACATACACACAACACCATCTAGCCCAAACTAAGCAGAGCTTGTAGACAATGGATAAACATACATATACTTTTTTTTTGTAAATACATACATATTATACATAGAAACACCCAGACCAAGACAAACATCCATGTTCATGCACACAAATGTTTGACTTGTGCGGGAATCGAACCCGCGACCTCATGTGTGACAGTCGGTTACACTAACCACTACGCCATCGAGGCCGACAATCCCAATATAAATTAGCAATGCATTTTAGGCAATGCGCGACGGTTATATTAGAGTGATAACTACTTATGCGTAACGATTGTATTAGAGAGACACCTTACAACGAGCCATACGTGTTATTTTTTTAAACTTTCGGTGATGATCTGTGATATACGTCCTTCAAAAGCAGCTCCTTACAAACTGTAATCCTTACTAATATTATAAATGAGAAAATGAGTTTGTTTGTTTGTTAGGCTTTCACGCATTAACTACTCAACTGATCAACATGAAATTTTGCATACACTTTGTCAGGGGTACAGAATAGGACATAGGGTACCTTTCATCCAGAAAAAAGAACTGTTGCAAACCTAACCTAACCTAATCTACATTTACGCGAGCGAAGCTGCGGGTGAAAACTAGTGTGTTTATAATTATATAGGTACTTACCTCTGCTTACCCGTTCGGGGATGCACCAGCGTAAGTTTATCTATGAATGCAATTGTTTAACTATCGTGTATAAAGTAGATCTTAACAGAAAATTTGAATTTCATTAAAGAGAAATTCATAATTTGAAACTTTATCACAAAACCACACCAAGTTCCGCAGATGACTTATAGACTTAATGTAAGCGGCGTGACCTACTTATTAGTGTTATTCTGTTGTGTTTTCTGAACAAAAATACTGTACATTTCAAAAGAGGATGTTTGGGTCTTTCTGTTAGGTTAGTCTCGGTTACAGTATATTATACAGAATTTGGAACTGCGCCTGATAAACGGCAATACACTGCATCACCGGTCCGTATTACATAGTACCTACCTAAAACCATAACTGATGAAATGTGGATGTAATGCATCTTTGCCTATCTCTTCGGGGACTTAATCGTCAGACTATGGAAGTTGTCTGTGTCTCTGTTCATAAAACAATAGTTGTACTTGCCGTATGTTTCAATTTTCCCTTACTCATAGTATGGACTTTTTATATACCGTTCAAATTTCCCCAGAGCCGTAAAGGAAAAAGGGAAAACAAAAGCCCAATTAATCAAACAATCTAGAAATATACATAGTAATGTTTCCGCGAACACATTGGGGACAATAAATATAATTTATTTGTGAGTTGTTGGCGTGTTTGTCACAGTCATGACGCGTCGACTAATCATGATCTATTCGCGGCAAACAATGCACGCTGACGAGGCGATTCCGATGCGATTAATAAAACATTGTAATGTCTTTTCGAGTAAACCATTGTGATATATTTATTGCTGGGACGCTTTATTTAAAACTGTTATTTGGTTTTATATCGTTCGGAATTGAAATAGCTGCTTTTATTGGCAGATCTAACTAACAATAACAATAGCTATACCAATTTTGAAACTGTTTGTTTGCTTTAAACGGTTTCTAACTTTATAATATCAGACCTTCCTTTATTTAATGAGAAAATAAGTTGTTTAAAAGTGAATCGGCTTTGTTTTAGCTTTAATTTGCCTGTACCTGTACTAACAATGCATTACTGGGCAATAAAGAGAAAAAGCAATTATATTTAGTATGAATTATGCTTCATTAAATGTACACTACCGCGGCAGGATCACGTCGTCATATTTATTTGCCTACACTCACAGCAAATATATGCTGACCTTTTGCATACTAAGAAATCAAGGTATTTATTCAGAAAACGAGTAAATACTTGTGTAAATACCTTAGTATAACAACATCTTGTTTTATTAACTTTAGTAGCTGACAAAACAGTAGCTTTTTTGTTTAAAAAAATTGAGGCAGTCTTTGGGGACTGCCGATAGAAGTGAAAAGTCCTTGATTTATTTTATTTATTTTTTATTTAAATAAATAAAATCCTTGATCATAAACATTTCTTTATACACAACAAAAAAAAAGGGGCGGTTCGTATTCCTGACACTCTCTTAGGCGTTATTAAGGGGGTAAAATTTCGTTATTTTTGCGTAGGACGCACTATTTCTGAATGAGAGAAATAATTCAAAAATGGAAAGCATGGAAGCGTGACGATGACGCGAGATCTATGATTTTTGTTCACCCAAGAAGTACTCAACGCGCCTAAAAAGTTTGTATTTCAAAAACTATGTATTATTTTCTTGAATCGGTTTTAAAGTACACAAATTTATAATGTTTTGTGTCTTAAACCCTAACATTCGCATAAGTTTCCAAAAACCACTGTAAGTCGTATCAGCAAACCGACTCGTGAATTTGTGAGCGTGTGAACTGACCGTAATACGGGCTAAGATCTATCCATTTTGGCAAGAAAAGGGACGCAAGCAACATATCTATATTCAAGCAGGCGTGCTATATTGATCACGTTTTACCTGGGATAATAGCCCGTATCGGTAACGAGCTAGAAGTGGTCTGCGGCGAGAGCCTCGTTCACCAATTATCCATTGGAAAGATTCCAACACAATACAAATTTAGCAGCCGGATATCGGTTACGCTACCTAATTTTAGCGCCCGGTTTTTATTTTGTGAATATCTGGTATATACACACTCACATAGTGGCATGCCTATGTTCGAAAGAGTAGGCAGTATTAAATCCACGTTTTGACAAGTTTGGTTATTCTACGTATTAAGAGTTGAATAGGTATATTGCCGTCTATTGGTTGCAGTTCCATGCTCCATGCTGCTGTTGAGAAGTTCATGACAGAAACACCCAATAACACTTTGTCCGACCAAGGAGCCGAATCCGAAACCATGGAGATGAATTCACTACCACTGAAGTAGTCTAGTAATATATTTTTATGTTTTCATCTGTAAGAGGCTTCCTTTAAAGCTATAAATATGTAATTGTAGTCTTGACAAACATGTAGGCGTAATCTTATTGCATAAAGGCTTATAACATATGCTATTTTAGACATAGGCAATTTTGCGATTACATCCAAGATACATAGTATTTGTATGGCTCTCTGCGCTCGATCCAAGTATCAAAATGGCGCGTTATCGCGACTAAATTAGTGTAATCGTCTTTAAGTTTTAATGCAATTTCTATTATTATACCAATATAATATGTCAAATTAAAGCCTAGGAAAAATTTCTTATAAACAATAATTCAGAGTCCTTACTAATTCGTATTTGCTGTACCAAGTTTTCAATAAGCAAGTAAATTGTCAGTGGCATATATCATCTGCTAAGTGCAATTCTTAAGTAGGGTTGCAGTAATATTCGTAGCGTAATTTTGTATTTTATTTATATTGTAATTTTACTAAAAAAAAAAGCATGCCATAGCCATGCTATTACTAGAATCTTTTTAGTCCATGGTTTTTGTGGTTGTTTATGACTGTATATTTATTATTATTATTTTTATTAATCATCAGTCATCAATCAGCGATAGCTCAGTGGGGAGACCAACAGACTGCAATGCAGAGGGTCTCGGGTTCGAACCCACGTCGCGCACTTCTGACTTTTCGAAATTATGTGCGTATTGATTGACAATTATCGCCTGCTCTGTATCTTGGAGAGCACGTTAAGCCGTCGGTCCCGGCTGCCATATACATCTATGGCAGTCGTTATTGGGAAGTCAGTGCCCTCTAATATCCTGACACTGGTCTAGCCTTAGGGTATCGTTAGCCTTCGGGTTGCGGAGGCTAGATGGCAGTCGCTCCGTGTAAAAACTGATATCCAGTCAAATCCGGTTATACTAGAAATCCGACCTCAAGTGACTTGGGAATAATAAAGGCTAGGGAGAAGAGATTAAAAATTTACTAAAATATTACTATAATAATACCGTGGCTAATAATAATTAAAACGCTGTACATCGCATAGTTAGACCCTAATCATTCATTTATTTAAAACCATATGGGTGCGGATAAGTATCAAAGCGTCCGCATAAGTGTTGAATTATGATGTAAACACCGCGAGAAAAACTTTATAATCAATTATGTACGTCACAAAGTAACATTTTGAGTGTCAAAAGTTACGTCAAAGTTAAAGTCCTTGGTGATGGAACATTCACAAGAAAAATTGGCAATAAAGTTACAGCTTTTTAAATCGTCGCGAAGTTGTCATTTATCATTGTTATTGTTGTTGTCGTCGCAGCTTACGAAGGGATTTTGACACAAAGAAAATTATATTGTAATTTTACTTTACAGCCAATTTATATGTTTTTTATATCTGTCAGTATCATGTCCCGCAACTAAATAAATTATTTTCTGACTTACTTTTTCTCTTTCGGATTTGCTTTGTCTCTGTGTAAGGCGTTCAATTGTACATGGCTTATTTTCTATGAAGGAAAAGCTTTGTCCTCGTAGCTCATAATTCAGTGACTTAAATATGCTTAAATATAACTGCGTCATTGGCCCTGTCGCATTCATTTTTGCCCACGTTTGCGTGCAATAGAAAGATCTCAGGATCGATTGTCGGGTCTGGGACTGTGCTTGGTAGACTTGGTAGTCCTAAAAGGAGAGCTAGAGAAATGTAATTCCAATGCAGTTTGAGAACTCACTTAGTTAGAATTTAAATTAAAGACGAAAACTGATTGATTGACTGACACTCTATGTTTGTTCATCGTCCTCAACTCTTCAACTCCTGGCAAGCAATAAAATAGGAAGTTTGAAACTACTATTTTAAACTACCATCATATCTCTTCGAGCTAGAAAACAAGAAAAGTGGGTGTTGTTTGACTGATCGCATAGAAAACGTTTAGTGTTTACAAGTTTCTATTTATCGTCATGTAGCTTACTCACAAAATAATTTTTATTTGACATATTATTAGATTAATTATTAAAGATGATGATTATGAGAGATGAATCTAAATGTCATCCATCCAAAACTTAAGTGTTTTGCATTTGTCGGTGTAGCAATCTCCATCCAATGCTATCTCTTTCAGTTCCTTATAAGTTTCAATTTTCACAACTTCTTTTCAGTTGATCGGTGTACCTTCTTCTTGGTCTTCCCCTCTTCCTTTTTGCTTCTATCTTCCCTTCCATTATGTTTGTGGTTAAATTATCATGTCGAATTAGGTATCCTATCATTTCACCCCTTCTGTTCTCTATGTGTTTTAAAATTTCACGTTTTTCATTTACTCTTGCACATTGAAAGTTTATATATTATCCTAATCCTAACTAATATTATAAAAGCGAAAATGAGTTTGTTTGTTTGTTTGTTTGTTACCTTTTCACGCTTAAACCACTGAATCGATCATCCTGAAATTTTGCATATACGTTGACAAGTGTACAGAAACGGACATAGGCTACCTTATATCCCGAAAAAAATTACTGTTCCCGAGGAAAACAATATTAACGTTCTTATGATAATAGATGGCGCCACGTGTCTTTCGAATTATATTACTACAAGCAGAGTACAACCCGAAATGATTGTCAAATTCTAAATTAACGCGAGCGAAGCCGCAGGCAAAAGCTAGTAATCAATATATTGCTAACCATAGATTTGTATTAATTAAATTTGACACGCAGGTAGACCATGGTCTGAATTAATATAAATAATACTTTTTAACCTGGTATATGTTTTTGGGTATATGTACCTATGGGTGGTAGGCGATAACTAGGCTTTAATTATGATTTTGGTATTAAAAATCTATCCTACAGAAATCGTACATTTTACCGTGATGATGGCTATAGTAGTGCCCCATCCACAAACTATATTTAAGCAAATCAAAATTTACACCAAAATATATAAACCAACCCTTTCAATTATAAAAGTTACAACATATTATGTATTTCAATTTTAATTTATTTCCTGACTCTATAAATATCCTAATGGAGAGGTTTATTCTAAAATGATTTTATAAACTCAGCTCGCCTTTCAGAGTCTTGACTTTTGAATCACGAAATTACTTAAAACTAATGTCTTCAACATTTCAAGTAAGTTTTACCATTGTGTAAAAAATTTATTTGACAGTCTGGCATTGAAATAGTACTAAATTAGAATTTATTATAATAACACAAAGTTTTACTGGTTTTAGTGAAATCGAAGTTCAAATTGTAAATGTGAATAAGTTGGTTTTCTACTCAAAGTTTCTGCGTATAAGTGTCGGTGGCGCAGCGATACCAAATGCGACTGATTTGCATGCAATCTCGGATTCGATGTCCGGGTCGGGGAAAGGGGTATTGGATTTTTCTGTCAATAATTTCTTAGTCAGACTACTGGTAGATGGCGATACACCCGCTATGACATGGAACCTTAAACCATATCTGGCGTAATGTATATAATACAACTTAGCCCGGGTATATAAGCATGACAATATACAGTACATAAATATTCAGAAGATAATTTGATGTCCAAAAGCTCTCTATAGGTCCTAGCTCTGTGCTATTGAGCTATAGTATGAAATTACCTCCAGAAAAGCATTACAAAAAAAATTGGTCTAGTGTCTTCAATCTTGATTTAAGTCGTGGATTACGCCTTACTCCCTGATCACGGAATCAGTATTCCAGAAGTATCCGAAAATGCAACGAGTTTCAACCACAACAAGTAGTTATATCATAGCTAGAAGAATAAACAAGTTAAACTGGATATGGGCTGACTATATTTGGCGATGTATCGTGATTGGAGACAACAAGTCTCAGAATAGAGACTGCAAATTAGCAAACATAAAGTAAAGCAGTCACGGGACAAATTTACTGATTCAACTGCATGGATGGCGTAGTGGTTTCAGTGGTCGCCTCGCCACTGCAACTGCGCCGAGTGTTGTGGGTTCGAATCTCACACGGGATAAAACTTTGTGTGCTTCACAAATGGTTGTTCCGAGTCTGAGTGTTCTTTGTGTCCGTTGTTTGAATGTTTGTAAGGTCCTCTGCGACACAGGAATTATTAGTGCGTGAGTTGTCTTTTTAATCGACTTCAAAAGAAGGAGGAGGTTCTCAATTCGATTTTATGTTTTTTTTATGTTTGTTACCTCATTACTTTGTTCTAGGAAAACCGATTTGATGATTATGTTTTTATTTGAAAGCTGGTGCTTTCCATTTGGTCTCATTTAATTTTGATCAAGATCTGACCATTAGTTTTCGAGTTATCCTTAATAATGCGTACTTGGTTGATTTCGGCTACATTGATGATGTTCTCATTTTTGGGCGATGTAAAATGAACAAAATAAACAATTGTTTATTCTGGCTTCCAAACCTTCCTAGTATTTCGAGGTAGTCCCATTCTAATTTGTTAATGTTCTGATAAAGATCTTCGGTTTTATACAACGTAATTCTTTAATAAATGACAGCAAATCTGCCATGATTGTTACAATCACATACATATATTATGTATCGTTTACACAATTCCAAATTTATTTTTGAATCCATTAATAACAATAATTTAATTATTTACAAGAATACACAATTATTTTTTAACGTTTTAGTGCATTTTTTGTTTTAGAATATTCTTTATTGAAGTCGGTTTACGATTTTGTTAAAATGTTTGTTTATTAAAAATATAAACCAAACCAAACTGATGACTTGTAAAAGGGACGAAGACTAAAACTATTTGCATCCAGTCTAACCCAGCTAGCCTTATACAGGATGCAGAAAGTTTTTATGTAAAGCAAGGTATTTCCAGAAGGAGCATGAAGTTGATCTATTGTACGTAACAAGAAAATCTAATTCGTTTATCTTGTGTTCATTATATTACTACAATGACTGAAAACTATAGAATTTTATTTCTTTTGTATCTACTTATTTCATTTTCAAATATTTAACATTGTGTCAAACTTCGTGCAAAAAGGAATAGCGATTCTATTCCTTTTTGCACTTCTTCTTTCTTAATATTTCATATAATATTTCTTTCCATAAAAGAGACACGTAGCGCCTTTGTGTTTCATTAAAACGTGTGCGATCAAAGTACTTTTCAATTTCTATAAACGTCCGAAATACCATTACAGACATTTTCAATAATTCCAAAACGAAATTAGTTCCGTGAATGGTCCGGGGTCCATTCGACATTCTGGGAAGGAATAATGGCATATTAAAAAAAATTCACGCCTCGTCTTCTTTTTTTGCATTTTTAATTTATCTCCAGTTTGTGCTTTGGGCTCTTGAGGATGAAAGAACTTTTGAAGTGGTATATTTCGTGAACAATTGTAAATATTCATAACGTTGGTTTTTCTTATAAACGAATGTACGTTTGAGAAGTTTGGTTGAATAAAAACTGTATCATAACGATTGAAGTTCGGCAATGTCAGGACCAAACAAACTTTGCAACGTTTGTTTAATGAAGCCTTATTATATTGGAGAGGTATTGAAGAATAATAATTATGGTGTATTTTGTGTACTTTGTAGAACTACAGTTATCACGTTGTAAATAAAATGCGTGCGGTTTGACACCAGTATTTAATATTATCACGTAAAACCGGCCAAGTGCGAGCCAGACTCGCGCACGAAGGGTTCCGTACCATTATCTATAAAAACGGCAAAAAAATCATGTCTGTTGTATAGGAGCCCCCTTAAATATTTGTTTTATTTTAATTTGATTATATATTTTTAAAGTGAATATAACTAAATATTCTGTGAATATTTCAAGCGTCTACCTGGTGCCGTTATCAATATCGAGCAAAACGAGCAAAAAAATCACGTTTGTTGTATGGGAGCCCCCTTAAATATTTATTTTTTAGTATTTGTTGTTATAGCGGCAACAGAAATACATTATCTGTGAAAATTAACTGTCTAACTACCACGGTTTATGAGATACAGCCTGGTGACAGACGGACAGACGGACGGACAGTGGAGTCTTAGTAATAGGGTCCCGTTTTACCCTAACCCTAAAAATGAACAAACTCCGATTACATTTTTCCGTCTATATTTTACAATTATACTTTGGATTGTTGTTAAACATTAAATCGAATAGATTATTCCATTAATCAAGAAGTTGCGCAGTTACGTTTGACGGATACCTGTACAAATAATATTGAGAAAGAGTAAACGCCAAAAAGAATTCCATTACACTTTAAAACAAAGAACCACAATATGAATAATTCAAAATCTTAATAAAGGTAATTGTTGAGGTGTAAACTTCTTTAGGCGTGTAGAGCACTTCTTGGGTGAACAAAAATCATAGAACTTACGTCATCGTCACGCTTCTACGCTTTCCATTTCTGAATTATTTTAGAATACTAGCGGTCGCCTAGTGCTCGAAATTCGACCAATAATATTGCTGATATGTCATATATTGATATATGTAACCATATTTACGCCTTCGACTGCATGTGTCAAATGCACGCTTTCCATTTTTGAATTATTTTTGGTTTATAAAGAAGTGTTTATGATTAAGGATTAAAGTTTTCACTTCTATCGGCAGTCCCCAAAGACTGCCCCAATTTTTTATTTGCAGATAGTAAACAACTTTCAGCAATCTTACAGCTGTGCCTTTCAGTAATCTTAAAGCTGATAATATTGTGCTACAATCCTTTGATTCAGCGCATAATCCTAATTAGTATGCTAATCAAACTGGTAAGTGACACACAGTGCAAGCTACAAGACCAAGCTTTGCGTGCAAAAACCGTGTATTAGACATAATTATTTATAGAATTTTGGTGTGGTAAAAAATGACAGGTTGTCAGCTTTAAATGGAAACGATGTATGCGCGTTTGAGTTATAAAGGCGTTCGTTATGATTTCGTGCAGGAGAACTGGTGCACGCGAATGTATCATGCAATAGAGGTGTACAAGAACGGCTAAGTTTATGTTTTTATTATTTAACAACTATATTTTCATGTTGAGTATGCAAAAAGAATAAGCTTTGATGTTACTATGTTGTAGCTGTAATGTTTTTATGGAAAGATTTTTATGTGCAGTGACTAGGTTTAGTTCATAGTCTTATTGATGTAGTATATTATTATATTAAACGTAGTTTCTTTTGATGATAGCTTTGTAAACTTGCTTTTTGTAAGTGGCAGATTTGTTGGAGTCAGGTAAGTAGTTCTACTTCCGTGCCTCGGAGAGCACGTTAAGCCGTCGGTCCCGGCTGCCATGGACATATATGGCAGTCGTTATTGGAAAGTCAGTGCCCTCTCATATCCTGACACTGGTCTAGCCTTAGGGTATTGTTAGCCTTCGGGTTGCGGACGTCAGATGGCAATCGCTCCGTGTAAAAACTGATATCCAGTCAAATCTGGTTAGACTAGAAAGCCGACCCCAAGTGACTTGGGAATAATAAAGGTTAGGGAGAAGAAGGTAATTAGTTCTAGAGATTACATTCAACATCTAACCGAACTTTTTATACACACGTACGTCTATAGTCTCACGATTATAGCCCCGACGGGATAGGCTGAGGTGTATAAACATAAACATATCTTTATTTCTCTCACCACAATATCCTGTTACATGGTAGGTATGATGTTTAATCTATTACAAGTGGTGTCTTTGATTAGTAAGGTTTTGTGTTTGTGTGTGTGTGAGGGTGTGTGTGTGTGTGTTTGTGTTTGTGTGTGTGTTTGTGTTTGTGTGTGTGTTTGTGTTTGTGTGTGTGTTTGTGTTTGTGTGTGTGTTTGTGTTTGTGTGTGTGTTTGTGTTTGTGTGTGTGTTTGTGTATGTGTGTGTGTGTGTTTGTGTTTGTGTGTGTGTGTTTGTGTTTGTGTGTGTGTGTGTGTGTTTGTGTTTGTGTGTGTGTGTTTGTGTGTGTGTTTGGGTTTGTATGTGTGTTTGTGTATGTGTGTGTTTGTGTGTGTGTTTGTGTGTGTGTTTGTGTATGTGTGTGTGTGTTTGTGTTTGTGTGTGTGTTTGTGTGTGTGTTTGTGTTTGTGTTTGTGTGTGTGTTTGTGTGTGTGTGTGTGTGTGTGTGTGTGTGTGTGTGTGTGTGTGTGTGCGTTTGTGTTTGTTTGTATACATGTGTTTGCCAGTTTTGTTCCAGAATTTTCATTAGGTTTTCGGTGTTTATATAGTTTAAGGATATAAGCCATTCAGTCACTGCTTTTTTACAATCTAATTTTGTTATAACACTCATATTTCGTCAGTTTTACTTTTAAGGCCAATGTAATATCATTTAGGCAGTTACAGTACAGTTATAGGATCGGCCTCTATTATATGGGATTAATAAGAGCAGCGATAGCTCAGTGGAGACAGACTGCAATGCAGAGGGTCTCGGGTTCGAACCCACGTCACGCACCTCTGACTTTCGGAATTTATATGACTTTTCGAAATTATGTGCGTATTGATTGACAATTGTCGCCTGCTCCGTGCCTCGGAAAGCACGTTAGGCCGTTGGTCCCGGCTACCATGAACATCTATGGCAGTCGTTATTGGGAGAATGCCGGCACAAAAGATCCCACTGGGTCGAAGTGTCGCCAGCCTGTACTGACTGGCCCCCACATAAGATAAGATAAGATATGGGATTAATAAACATAGGTGTCAAAATGTGGGTGTAGGAGTACACACAGCGACGCATCAACCTAGAATCTTTGGACTTAGAACTATTAGAAGTTGAACGTTGCGAATCGTGCGGGAGAGTGCGTTATATTTTTGTTACGCTCTATCCTTACCATTACATCGACACCACTATGCACTGTCCCTTTCCGACAATTCTCTATTTTGTATGTAGCGTAGTTATGCGTATATAGGGTGTCTAAGGGCCTTTTCATTGTCATGCGTGTTTGCGCCCCCTTGCAGGCCAGGCACGCATGCGTGCTGCCCGCAACCTATCGTATCATACATGTTTTTATTGTCATGCGCGCCACACGCACGGGCAGCGGGGTGAAAAATATCTGCTCTGCGCGCGGCCCGCAGCGCGCATGCGCGCCTGGCCTGCACGCGGGCGCAAACACGCATGACAATGAAAAGGCCTTAACTTGATGTATGGCCGTGTGTACCTCTACATGTAATTTGTTATACCACAAAATGCCGCTTTTGTTGCATAACAAATTACAATTACAAGCATCCTATTCATCTAATTGTAAACGTTTAGCCCGTATCGCTTTCATATCTGAGATCTGTTTGATCTATCACATTTGAAATAGGAGTTAGGGGCGTAAGCATTTAGTGGATATCAGATGCAAGACCCTCACAGGGCAAATATTGATAAGATATAACTGTTTATGTAGATTATATATTTGAGTTGCTATTGGAAAATATACTCTTAGAGAAACGATAAAGCGCTTTCGATTTAGATTTCGTTTAAGACGTTTGGCGGTCTCGAATAATCTTTAATGTAAAACGAGGTGGGTGTAAAAACCCAGGATTCAATGTCTTCGTCTTAAATATAAAAGTAATAAAAAGAAATGACCCCTATATCTCGGATGTCTTTTGACCCACAGGGCCCATATTTAAACTCGACCGAGGTATGATCCCAAGGTGTCTGCACACCAAGTTACAAGTCAATCGGACCAGTGGTTCCGGAGTTATGCCTGTTACTAACAGACAGACACACAGACCCACATAGTGTTTTCATTAACCTCTGAAGAAGAATCTGGGGTTAATAACTTAAAACTGCATGGATGATGGCAACTGCCACTGCACGAACTGTTGTCGCTATGTTCCCTACACGGAACAAGAAATTGTATGAGCCAAATACATAGTTTTTTCGGGGCTGTGTGTTATTTGTGTAGGTTATTTATCCAAACAACCGTAGTTATTTATTGTGCGCGAACTGCCTATAAAAAACAAGAAGGAATCATTTTATCTATACTAATATTATAAAGCTGAAGATTTTGTTTGTTTGAACACGCTAATCTCAGGAACTACTGGTTCGATTTGAAAAATTCTTTTAGTTTTGGATAGCTTATTTATCGAGGAAGGCTATAGGCTATATAACATCACGCTACGAACCACGAGGATCGCGCAGTAACGATAAACGCTGGTGAAACCACGGGAACATCTAGTATCCATATAAACCAGTTTAGTCAGTTTATGTTATACATATTCACGTAAACATTCAAACACGTTATTTGTTATAAAAAATATGTATGGATTAATAAATGCACTTTGCTGTCGCATTTTATGATTGTAAAGCATTGAGGTGTATCGAAACAAAACCGTATCAATTAAAGTCGTAGCGAACGCTTCAAATATTTTTATCATTTAACTTGTATGCTTTTATACAGCCTGAAAAGTGAATGTTTGTTTGAGATATCAATTTAAATATTACATGTATCTATTCTAATTTTATAAAGAGAAAATATTTGATTTTATGTTTGTTTTTAAGAATTTAACTAAAAACTACTTATACGATTTAAAAATATATTTCACCTTTAAAACTTTATTATCACTGAGTAACAAAGGCAATATTATTAAAAAAAAGTACTGGAACTAGCATAACATAACCTAACTTAATGTACTGTTATGCGAGCGAAGCCGCGGGCAGAAAATAGTATTTTAAATAACATTCGTAAGCACTCAAAAAGACTTGGTAACATTTTTTTAAAGTATTTTACGTGCACTTTTTCAGACTGCGCTATCAATTTACTTTTATATTTGACAAGGGTTGCACAAGACGAATCGAAGAATTCAATTAATCCTTACGTGTCTAGCAGGAAAATGAGGTCAGAAAATAGTAGTAGTTTTATCTGGATGAAAGGTGCCTTATATCCTATTCTAAGCTCCAAACTTTACAATAAGATAAATAGGGTGCTTAAAATCTATCCTTTAACTTATAGTAAATCTAAGCTGAAACTTACAAAGTGGCTTCTTTCACAAACTTATACACAATGTGAGGACATCATAGCATAATAAAAAATGTTGCACTCCGTGAGTGCCGGCAGAAGTGAAAACTTGAATATTAACGTTGTGCATTTTTGATATTTTGGAATGGTTAGGGAATAATTTTGCACGAATTGCTTTAATTATCAGTAAAAAAGTACTATCATTTATGTGGTAAAATACAATATTCATTTATTGCGCTATCGTACACAAACAATGACAATTCTCCCTCCGTCTTACGAATTTTCGATCAGGTCACGTGTCCTGACGGGAGTTTAACATTTTTTACCCATCACAAAAAAGTGCACAACGCCGCTAAAGAAGTTTTCACTTCAACAAATACATCTTACTCCCAAACATATACACACACCTACATACCGATACACACAGACACTCACATACACTCACCTACAAACATACTCTCATCTATACTAATATTATAAATCTGAAGAGTTTGTTTGTTTGAACGCGCTAATCCCAGGAACTACTGGTTCGATTTGAAAAACGATTTTTGTGTTGGATAGCTTATTTATCGAGGAAGGCTATAGGCTATATAACATCACGGTATGACCCATGGGGACGGCGCAGTAACGATAAACGCGGGTGAAATCGCAGGAACATCTAGTCCTCAACATAGGCTCAAATTTATTTAAAATAAACAATAAAATTATACCCTTACTAACCTTAGTTATTTAAAATATATCCGGATGTGGGCGTTAATGGCTACGACACAGCTTATACTACTATAGCCATTATCGTTTAATTATTGTGAAAATGTAACAAGGTTTTCAATAAAATGTTAGGATAATACCCGGCCCTTTGGGAGCCTTACACGGAGACATGGGTCCAATGAAGAGGCCCTTCGAGAGTTTTAATCGAAGGTGGGATGGAACACCTACAGCGGCACTAGCCGCAACAGGCGTAGGACTATTGCTATCTATGGATTCTAATATATGGGCTATGGGTATGAGTGTTTGATGGACTGATGTATTGGTAACTATGGATGATAAAACGGCATCTGCCCTGAATACTTATTATTATTATTATTATTCTATACCCCTCACAACGTGTATGCGAAATTTAATTATGAACAATCGAGCAGTTAAAGAGTTAATGTGAAACAACCCACTTTTGCATTTATAATATTAGTAAGGACTTATAGTGACCAGCGATAGCTCAGTGGGGAGACCAACAGACTGCAATGCAGAGGGTCTCGAGATCTCCAGAGGGGTAGGCAGAGACTACGGATTTCCATTTGCGACGATCCTGACACACTTCTCTGGCTTCATTCACTTTCGTCACATTCCTCATACACGCCCGTCGGTTCAAGGTGTTGTGTGTATGTGGTAGAATATTATATTTGACAGCTGAATCGAAGATTGCCATTAATCTTTACGTGTTTAGCAAGATAATGAGAGTATAAACTAGTGAAAATATATACGTATGGTATATATTTACACGCCTAAATCCCCAAAGGTGGTGTGTGCTTTGGTTAAAGATCTCACGTAATAGGCAGCGAGTTTATTATCATTTATAAGTAAAATTTTGACGGCACGGATGACATTGTGGTTTAAGTGACCGACACTGCCACTGCATCGAGTGTTGTGGGTTCAATCCCTACAAGGAACAAATACCTAAATGGCGGCCTCGATGGCGTAGTGTTTAATGTAACCGACTGCCACGCTTGAGGTCGCGGGTTCGATTCCCGCACAAGTTAAGCAATTGTGTGCATGGGCATGGATGTTTGTCTTGGTCTGGGTGTTTCTATGTATAATATGCATGTATTTGCAAAAAAAAGTAACTATGTATGTTTCTTCATTGTCTAGTACCTATAGTACAAGTTCTGCTTAGTTTGGGCTAGATAGTGTTGTGTGTATGTGATAGAATATTATTATTACCTAACTGTAAGATCCACAAATGGTTATTCTCAGCCTGGGTCATTTTTTTGTCCGTTGTTTGAATGTTCACTGCGATACAGAAAAAATTACTAGCGCGAGTCTTTATAAAAAAATGGGTAGTATTTAACTGCACAGCAAAAAAATATTAATTGCGCAGCAAAACATGCTTACCGAAAATACTAATTGCACACCAAAATATATTTAAAGAGATCAAACTAAGTCGACGGAGCCTCGCGAAGCGGAGCTCCTATTTTTGGGTGGGTTTAAGAACCTAACATAACCTAACCCTTCCGAGACGGAATGCAGTGATTTGAGGCGTATAGGTGCTCGTTATGATATATTTTAGTAAGCATAATTATTTTGCTGCGCAATTAGTATTTTTGCTGATCATTATATTTAATCCCTAAAAAAATATATAAAGCAGAATATTCTCTTATTTAGTTATTCAAGACACAACTTATGTGACTCTAAAGTTTAAACTAACAATTTATCATCCAGCGCGAACTGTGGACTACCACAGTTCACGCTACTCGCAATTGGAGTGCAATCCACTTTAATCCTTCACACTTTTGCAACACTCCAGTTTAAAAGTATTTTGGTTGCATACAAAAGGATTCTTTGTCCTGTAGTATTAACATAAACTTAATTATTTATGAATTTAGAGGTCTTGTTTAGTTCTAAAGTGCTCCGGCCATTTATATGCGCCATACGGAGCATCAATTGCATGCGACAAACACACTCCGTTTGTCAGAGAACAGTAATTTTTTTGGATAAAAGGTACCTTATGTCATTTTCTGTACCCCTGAAAACGTGCATGCGAAATTTCATGATGATTTGTTGAGTGGTTCAGGCGTGAAATTGTGAAAAACTAACTAACTCATATTCGCATTTATAATACTAGATTTTGCCAGCGGCTTCGCTCGCGTTACTGTAGATATAGGTTAAGATAGATTTTTAGAAGTCTATGTTGTATTCTGATGTATAAAGAATAATACTGTAAGGTTTCACCAAAATTCGTTCAGTAATTTTTGCGTGAAAGAGTATCAAACATCTACCCATCCACACAAATTTGCACATGTTTAATAATAAATAAATAAAATAAATAAATAATAATAATATTCTATCACATACACACAACACCATCTAGCCCAAACTAAGCAGAGCTTGTACTATGAGTAGGTTTAGTATGGATAGATGTGACGTGGTTATCACAGTGCGTTCATCGCATCGTATGACGCACTGCTTCATAGGTGGCGCAGTTTAGGTAATCACCATACCGCTAGGGATTAAATATAATGACCATCAAAAATACTAATTGCACAGCAAATATTGCACAGCATAACGAGCACCTATACGCCTCAAATCACTACATTCCGTCTCGGAAGGGTTAGGTTATGTTAGGTTCCTTCTTAAACCCCCCCAAAAATAGGAGCCCCGCTTGGCGGGGCTCCGTCGACTTAGTTTGATCTCTTTAAATATATTTTGTTGTGCAATTAGTATTTTTTTGCTGTGCAGTTAAATACTACCCTTTATTTATTGCACCGGTCACATAGCCATAGACAGACGTCATAAAATTTTCTATTTGCAACATTAATACGCTCTGCATATAACATGACTAAACACCTCCGTCGACTTATTTTGATCTCTTTAAATATATTTTGCTGTGCAATTAGCATTTTTTTGCTGTGCAGTTAAATACTACCCATACCTCAATAGATTGCTTTTGTCTGTATAGGTAATGTATACATTTCCTATTTTATTTTAGTTGATCTGTATAGTTTCTTCTTGGTCTTTCTCTCGTTCTCTTTGCCTCTTTCTCCTCATAATATTGGTAATAAATTTGTCATGTCTAAGTCAGTGACTAATCGTGTTTTCTCTTCTATTCTTCATAAGTTCTAGTATTTGTCTGTTTTTTACTCTTCTCAATATTTCTTTATTAGTCATTTTTCTATCACATTTCCAATGTGATATAAAACAGAACAAAAATATTTGAAAACAATAATATTCTGGATTAATAAAGGATACATTTACAGATTTTTTAAACAAATTTGACTATTCCTAGCAAAATAATATGACGAAAATCCAAGATTATTGATGTAATTTTTGGCTGAAACATACAGTTTTTCACGGTACATTAGTGTCCCAGTATGAATAGGTTATTTCAGAAGGGCAATTTCCTCTGTCCCTCCGTACGTTGCAAGTCTACGTGTTCGCTCTTTGTAACTAGTTGCTCGATTAAATTTAACTTTTGCGGACGTTTTTTGGACACATACGTGAGCAAATTTCTTATTGGTCACATCTTGGGTTAGCTAGTGAAATTCGGAACACGAATGTTGTTCAGTCTTGTTGGTTTACGCCTACACGTGTGTAGACGCGTGTCTTCGTAAGTTCAAAGGCTTTTTCTACATATATTTTTAGGTATGGGTAGTTTGTAGTGCCTTCTTTGAAGGAAAGTTTATTTCGAATGCTGCAGATAGTCTTCCTAATCTTCTGAAACTAAGAAATTAGATTGCATTTGTAACAATTGTAACTACGTTTTATAAGACTTATGTTTAACTTATCACCAGATATAGTAAAATATAACAGTCAACAATAGTAAATGATCACCAAATTGTACAGCAAAATATATTTAAAGAGCTACTATTTTTGGGTGGGCTTAAGAAGGAACCTAACATAACATAACCCTTCCGAGACGGAATGCAGTGCTTTGAGGCGTATAGGTGCACGTTATGATACAATATATTGTAGTAAGCATATTTTGCTGCGCAATTAGTATTTTTGGTGGTCATTATATTTAATCCCGTTTTATAATACATATACGTAAGAAATAAAACTATATTTTAAAGTGATCTTTTAACGAAAATTAGATATTTTTATTTGAAGCAATCTCGTCGTAGAAAATAAGAATTTATAAAAATCCTATACTTAGGTAATTCAGCCAATATTACACTTATATGACCCCTAATATCTATGTTTGTTTATATGAGCGATGGCTATATAAAAAACCATTTAACTGATTTTGATATTGCTTAAAAACTTTGTCACTTGAACATCAAATTAAACCACCACTGATCTAACATTTAGTACAACCGACGTATGATACGCGTAAATGACGTTTCAAGTGACATTATAGTCCACACGAACAAATTGTCGAGCATGATCCAATACTAAGACATATCAACGCTTCGAAAAACACAGCAACTTTTAAAACGCAAGATTCCATAAAGCGAACATAATAAACTCGGTTTTATATTGTCCAAGTTAGTTACCAGTCCATCAACCTTACATTAAATAACCCGACGCTACGCGGACCCGTTTGGGTCCAAATCTAAGTGCGTTTGGATCCCGTTATTCATTTATGCGGGCGATTACAGCTGTTGTTTCTTGTTCTTGGGGTATAATAAGGGTTGAGATTTATTTTTGTGTTGATGGCTCCCGACTTACGGATTGGGCGGGAAAAGGAACAGTATTTAAATGTTTTTATTTAGTTTTAGCCATGGCGTTTAGACGCTAGAATCTTTTTAGTCCATGGTTTTTGTGGTTGTTTATGACTGTATATTTATTAGTATTATATTTATTTATTAATCATCAGTCATCAATCAGCGATAGTCCAATGGGGAGACCAACAGACTGCCACGCAGAGGGTCTCGGGTGCGAACCCACGTCGCGCACCTCTGACTTTCGAAAGTTATATGACTTTTCGTTATATTTGTGTATTGATTGACAAGTATCACCTGCTCCGTGCCTCGGAGAGCACGTTAAGCCGTCGGTCCCGGCTGTCATGAATATCTATAGCAGTCGTTATTGGGAAGTCAGTGCCCTCTAATATCCTGACACTGGTCTAGCTTTAGAGTATCGTTAGCCTTCGGGTTGCGGAGGTCAGGTGGCAGTCGCTCCGTGTAAAAACTGACATCCAGTGAAATCCGGTTAGACTAGAAAGCCGACCCCAAGTGACTTGGGAATAATAAAGGCTAGGGAGAATTATTAAAACTTAACTTAAATAGCTATAGAATAAAATTATATCATAGTCGACCTCGATGGCGTAGTGGTTAGTGTAACCGACTGCCACGCCTGAGGTTGCGGGTTTGATTCCTGCACTAGTTGTGTGCATGAACATGGATGTTTATCTTGGTCTGGTTGTTTCTATGTATAATATGTATGTATTTACAAAAAAAGAAGTATATATGTATGTATGTTTATCCATTGTCTAGTACCCATAGTACAAGTTCTGCTTAGTTAGGGCTAGATGGTTGATTATTATTATTATTATTATTATTCTACTAGCTGTCCCGACGACGTTGTCCTGTTACACACGAAAAAAAAACCCATTCTAAACCATTTTCGAATCCACTTGAAAAATTTCATCAAAATCGGTCCAGCCGTTTAGGAAGAGTTTCTTTACAAACACACGCACAGAATATTTATATATTATAAAGATTTATAATATAAACTTGTAAAAATTTGCGAATAGTTTTGGATGTTCGTTATTAAATCACGCGTAAACTGTTGAACAGATCTGAAAGAAACTTCCCACATAGTTAAATCACGTCTTGGATTAACACATAGAATACTTCTCCCTACGCCTTCACCCCACGTTAATCCCAGAGAAACGCGACCAATATCTTAGTCTTTATAAAATATATTTTTGAAATGAAACCTTCTTTAGGCACGTTGAGCAGTTCTTGGGTGAACAAAAATCAT
The DNA here is from genome assembly GCA_963564715.1 of Catocala sponsa. NCBI lineage: Eukaryota > Metazoa > Arthropoda > Insecta > Lepidoptera > Erebidae > Catocala > Catocala sponsa. The sequence goes on along the minus strand of OY751345.1, from coordinate 24,239,232 downwards.
AGAACTCGCGTCATCGTCACGCTTCGTTATCGTCACGCTTCCACGCTTTCCATTTTTGAATTATTTTAAAATACTAGCGGTCGCCTAGTGCTCGAAATTCGACCAATAATATTGCTGATATATGTCATTATATATTGATATATGTAACCATAGTTACGCGTTTCGACTGCGTTTTTAAATTATTTTTGTTTTATAATTTGGTTTATAAAGAAGTGTTTATGTTCAAGGATTAAAGCTTTCACTTCTATCGGCAATCCCCAAAGACTACCCCAATTTTTTTATAAATACAGCCAACATCTCAGTCTTTATAAAGACGAAGATATTGATTGTCTCAATGTCAACAAGATATTGAGACATCCAACATCTTAGTCTCCCCTTGAACATGGCTGCATGCATAGCATGTGTAAACAACGCGATAAAATCCGTGTAAAGATTAAAATTACAATGATTAAATTAACATTAATTAATTACATATTATTATTAATTATTATCGACGATGTTTCTTGCGTGGGGGAATGCATTGTCGCATACCGCTCCGCGGGGGCGGGCGGAGGGGTTCTGTCGGATTCACCGGGGTAAAGAAAGATGTTGAAATGATGATATTAGACCTCCCAGAACCTTACCTCCCTAACCTTATCGACTAAACCTACCACGGTGTTTCTCGACAAAACCGCAATCGGTGGGGCCGCGGGAATCACTTACACATGCGGTCGCGACCCCGCCGAGGTTTCAGACCGCCGTATGAAACGGAAGGCCTCTATAATACGATAAGACCTTTGGTCACTTCTCAACAAAAACTATCTCCCCCCTAGAGGAGAGATGGACTCGACGCAGAGGCGCGCGTGGGAACATGCACGCCGCCTCTCGGACCCACAAAGCCCACCATCCCCAGGTCAATCGAGTATAATAACCAGTTATTATTTATTTTACATTGTAGTATCAGTAGAACTTTGCTCTTAGTTTATTTTTTTAGTCTCTATATTTTATTATAGATAAGTAATTTATTGAATATTATCATTTCACAAATAATTTAGCATACAATAAAGCTTTCTTCAGATGACAATAATTATTCTTAAATTCATCTTTAATAATATGTTTGATGAAAAATATTAATATTTTTTTGTATTCATTTAATTTAATGCTCCATAGATCAACATAGAATCTTTATGATATCTCAATAAGAAATACACAATGTCAAATAAAATTAATTGCCTTTGCTCACAATTGTTACGTGGCAGAAATTAATTATATGAAACTTTATTATCTGACTGACTGTGCTTTAATTCGAGAAAATACATTTTTTGCTTTAAATTAATTAAACTGATTGCCTGACTGCTTCTTTTGTTGCGTGGCGTTGCTTTGAGCTTATGTTGCCAGCCAATCTAGCTTGGACGTTGATGTAATTGAGTAGCGATTTAATTATAAGGCAAGGCAAAGTATAATTTTTAGGAAATTATTAACTTCTTGAACGTCTAGGGGAAATACGTAACAAATAATTAAAAATTCATTGTGCAAACAATACACAAACGGACAAATGTATGTGCGCTCGACACTTGACTCATCAAAGAGTCAAGTGTGCAGCAGACATACATATGTCGTATTTTTTTTTGATAACTAATTTTTGCGGACAGCGTATGTTCGCTCAACAGTTGACGGGTTAATACGGAAGAGTATAGAAATAAATTAGCATATTTGATGTTAATATTGTACCATTACTTGTGAGACTTACAACCGTTTCCAAAGTAAAAAGTTCAAAAGTATTATTTGTTCGTTGCACTGCACAAAGACTCATAGAATCATTGCGAACAGCACAGCACCTCTTAAAAAACTATATTCACATTCGGTTGTGCAGTTGTAGCGAATGCGAGCTCTAAGGTTCGATTCCTGAGCCTGGTGAAGTGTTATTGAGGTTTCCTCTCAAAAAATTCTCACTAGCAATACCAAGACTGGTAATGTGATAATAATAATAATATTCTACCACATACACACAACACTATCTAGCCCAAACTAAGCAGAGCTTGTACTATGGGTACTAGACAATGGAAAAACATACATATATACTTTTTTTTTGTAAATACATACATATTATACATGGAAACACCCAGACCAAGACAAACATCCATGTTCATGCACACAAATGTTTGACTTGTGCGGGAATCGAACCCGCGACCTCAGGCGTGGCAGTCGGTTGATGGACGGCAATAGGCTCCCCCATTATTATATGGGACTAGAAATTATACTTGATGGAGAATGGAGATGTAACACCCATCTGCTTACCAATTTGGGGATATAGCTTATTTAATTATGTGGTGTGACTCTGAAAGATAGAATAAGAAATAGTGTGATTAGAGAGAGATGCGGCATGAAAGTGGATATAGTTACAAGAATAGAAAAGAGTATGTTAAGCTGGTTTGGACATGTAGAAAGAATGGACGAGGAAAGACTGACTAAGAAAGTTTATAAGGCTAGTGTGACTGGAACAGTCGCAAGAGGAAAACCTAGGCGAACGTTTCTCGATCAGATCGGAGGCGTTCTGGACAAAGGCCAGGTTAAGAGCTCCTTGAACCGACGGGCGTGTATGAGGAATGTGATAAAAGTGAATGAAGCCAGAGAAGTGTGTCACGATCGTAGCAAATGGAAATCCGTAGTCTCTGCCTACCCCTCTGGGAAACAGGCGTGAATCTATGTATGTATGTAATTTTCGTACTCAATTTAAGTATCTACATTACAAACAATGTATTCTCTTTCCTACAACGTGTGCTCTATACAAGTTCATCCATTTAATTATTGTACCTACAACAAACAGATTTTCCTTAACAATATATTATAATATAACAAAATAACGTGTTATATCAGAAAATTCGTTGTTAGTCATTAAATAGATACAAAATAGCGTCTAGTAAACAATACGGATGTAATTAATGCGAGACAAAGAGGCAAATAGTAGGCGTGAACAAAGAACGTACGTGTTGTACGCAGACTGGGATTATGAGCGAAGCCACAGTGCAGGCAAAACAGTAAGCCAAATGTATTCAACTTCAATTAGAGTGATTACTGAAGGCCCGGTCTTTGTACAGAACGACTTCTGTACAAAGACCCTAGTATTCATTGCGCATAGGATAAATAAGATTATAATAGATAGTACGGACCACAGTGTAATTGAAACAGCAGGTAAAGACACTATCTCTGCTTAAATGGGAGGATTTTAGTGTTATGATAGTTTTAAAATAGTAGGTATTATAATGCAGTGGTCCGACCGCCGGCGAAAAAACAACTAACTATCGGCGATTTTCTCTCTCAAGAAACGCACAAATAATATACATTCCGTGTAAATGAAATAGATGCGTATATTAAAAGTAGGTCGCTGACTGTTCACACTACCGGCGACTACTCGCTTTACTAGTTTTGTCGCTGAGCGACAAGAGCTTTCAAAAATAAACTCGCTCAGCGATACTCGTTCAGCGATGCTCGCTCGTCGCCGCGCGCAGGTTTGCACAGGACTGGGCGACCGCGGGCGAGTGGCGCGAGTAATCGCTCGTCGTACTTGCACACTCGCTTATAGCCCGGCGACAAAACTATCGAAACTACACACTCGCTTCACGCTGATCGTCAACTCGTTTATAGTTTCTAGTTTTACTCGTTTCTCGTTCATCGTTGGCGGTCGGACCACTGCCTAAGTGTACCAAAATGTTCATCATTTTATTAAGTTGTTAGCTAGTAGCTACGAAATCTGTTAGTCTGGTATATGTGCTGAAATTATAGTATTATGTTTGAAGATAAATTCACAATAGGTTGGATTAAAAACTTAGACTCAGAGAAATAAGATAAACAGCTGTGAAGAAATCCGAAGAAATAAAATATGATCGAGGAATATGCAAGAGTCAAAATGTCTGCATTTTCGATACATAACTCAATTTTTACAAGAAATAGTTTAATGTAAGTTTTACATCGGTTGATTAGCTATATATATATTGTTGATCTTTATATGATTTTACCAGTTGATTAACGTAAGTCATATTTAATCTTGAAATCTGACTTGACATACAGGTTGTCTCAGAATATGTGAAACAAATTGTAACGGGAGATTTCTAAGGTAAGGACCTTTCAAATGTGCTAATAAAAAAATAAAAGAAATATGACCTATCCATAAAATAAAAAAAATTAAGTTTTTAAAAAGTACGACCTTTGTCAAACTTTCAACTACAGGTACTTCGTTTATGGCAATTTTTTTTTTGTCACTATTATTATTTGAGAAGGATTGATTCGTCAAACCACAAACGATTTTTTTTTAAACTGACGTAGTTTTGAAATCGCGGCATTATTTTGGTGTATGTCGTACTTTTTTAAAAACTTTGATTTGTTATTTTTACACAAAGCGTATAATTTTTTTACTTTTTTTAATTTTGCATTTTTGGAAGGTCCTTATCTTAGGAATTTCCCGTTACAATTTGATTCACATATTCTGGGACATTCTGTATATCCCGGTGGCGCAGCACTAGACTAGGGAATGAAACTACTGAGCATGAGGTACGTTTCCTAAGTCAGGCAAAGTTTTATTTGGTTTTCAAGAATTTCTTAATAGCTACACCGAGTCTGGAACAAAATCTAATAAACGGGATTAGGTTCCTCTCCTTTTCTATAACGCGATACCTAAGAACAGAGTTAACGAAATGTGAATGTAAACCTCTTTTTTCTTGCCTACGTCTTCGACGTGCAAATATGTATATCATAGTATCTTATCTTATCTTATCATATGTCAAATCAAATCAAATCAAAAGTCTTTATTTGCTAAATACAGGTTAGAGATGATGGTACATAAAGCAAAATAGTCCACTGTATTTTACCGTAATTGGCATGCAAATGTTACACTTAATTATTTAAAATAACAATAAATAAATAACTAATCAAAATATGTCTAAAAAAACCCTTTACATTACTTTTTAATCCATTTAGTGTATTTGTCAATAATAAATAAAGAATGCTTAATTGTCAATGAAATTGGTCTGTATCACAAAATCGTATATTATTATTTAATAGCAATATTATTATCATTTAGAAAATCATTTATGGTATAATAGACTTTACTAATCAAAAAATCGCGTAGTATGATTTTAAATGTGGCAATATTTTCTGATTCTTTCACTGCCGTGGGTAACTTATTGTATATCTTCACAGCCATACAAAAGACACTGTTATGTAAGAGAGCAGTCCGAGAGGGTACTATGCATAAACGTGTTTTATTGCGATTTCTTGTTGTTTTCATGAAAAGATTAGTGTTAGTCCTTACAAACATGGCAACTTCATATATGTAAATCGAAGGAAATGTGAGTAGTTTCAAGTTAATGAAATTAAATTTGCAAGAGTCAGTTTTTTGTAGATGGCATATTGCCCTTATGCATCTCTTTTGCGCCAGGAACACCTGTTTCTTGCCTGTAGAGTTTCCCCCAGAAAATAACTCCATATTTTAATATTGATACAACATACCCATGATATGCAGATATAACCGCTTTTTGATTGACTTTTTTACTCAACATGTAAAGGGCATATGAAAATCTCAGTACTTTATTAATAATGTCATAGATGTGTGTGTTAAATGTAAGATTATTGTCAATATGAATTCCGAGAAATTTCGTAGTGTGTGTTTCGTCAATTTGCTGTCCATCAAAATTTATATTAATATTATTATTAGATTTTTTATTCCTACTGTGCTTAAAATGCATAATGTTAGTTTTCTTAATGTTAAGTTTTAAATTATTATTTTGTAACCAAGTTACTATGTCATGCATAGTGTTATTAATTTCTGTTTCGGAGTCTTTTATTTTATGTCCCTCGAATATAATTGTACTGTCATCCGCAAATAGGATTGTTTGTTGATTGATAGCTCTTGGCATGTCATTTATGTAAACCAGGAATAAGAGTGGCCCCATAACTGAACCTTGTGGCACGCCATATAGTATTCTCTTAGGACTTGATATATATGTAATTTCTGATTTAGATGCTGTGTCAATTTTAGTAATTTGTGTTACTTGTTGTCTGTCATTAAGATATGACGCCATTAATTCATAGGCATTACCCCTAATACCATATGTATATATTTTTTTCATTAATATACTATGATAAACAAAGTCAAAGGCTTTACTTAGATCCATGTACATGGCTGAGACAGGTACTTTTTTATCAATATTAGTCATAACCTTGTGTAGCATATTATAAATTGCAATGTTTATATTTTTATTTTTCTTGAACCCATATTGTTCACTTGCCAAAATATTATGTTTGTCAAAGTATTCATAGAGAGACTTATGAATTACCTTTTCAATTATCTTAGCAAATACAGGTATTATGGCTATAGGTCTGTAATTTTCCATTAAATCTTTGTCTCCTTTTTTAAATATTGGTTTAATGATTGATGTCTTTAACTGGGAAGGAAAGACTCCACATTCTGTTGATAAGTTGATAATGAAACTTAAGACTGGGGCTATAATGTGTGAGGTCTGTTTAATTACTTTTGTCGTTATTCCATCTATACCGACACTATTGGTGTTTTTAAGGTTCATGATTATTTTTATTATGTCAGAATCATTAACAGGAGATAGAAATATGGAATTGAGATTATATGTCAGTGCAGACCAGCGACACTTCGACCCAGTGGGATCTTTTGTGTCGACACTCTCCCAATAACGACTGCCACAGATGTTCATGGCAGCCGGGACCAACGGCTTAACGTGCTTTCTGAGGCACGGAGCAGGTGATAATAATAATTGTCAATCAATACGCACATAATTTCGAAAAGTCATATAACTTCCGAAAGTCAGCGGTGCGTGACGTGGGTTCGAACCCGAGACCCTCTGTATTGCAGTCTGTTGGTCTCCCCACTGAGCTATCGCTGCTCTATATCATAGTAACTCGTACTTAAAATTAAGATTTGTGTCATAAACACCCACTAAGAGGCTCTCCCTACGACCCCCTCCGTACTACTAAATAGGTACTGATTAAAAACATAAACTTGATCCACTGTTCTCGCTCTGTGTAATTACAAAACAGACTAACGTATCCCCAATTAATTGAGTCTCGCGCATGAAAATGCTCAAATTAAAATGCTTAACAAGTCGTTAACATCTTGTTACGTGATTCTTTTCGCACATGCCACGCAGTCGTGTCGCACACGCCCCGACAACGCGACGCAATCGCCACGCGCTTTGAATATCGTGTTACCAATTTGGCTTAATTAAATTTCATTGTAATTTTATAGGCTGACTGTGATAATTGCACGGTGCGAATGAAGGTTTTCTGATGATAATAATTCTATAGATAAATAATGATTTTTGTTCGGAGTCATCCACGTGGCATTTAAAAGATAAATAAAGCCATGTAAAATAGTGCATTCAATGACAGCGTTATGGATTTTTATCTTCGTACATACATAATTGGTCACATGCCTATGCCTACGAAGCGGAAGGCAGCGATGTTTTATCTATACTAATATTATAAAGCTGAAGAGTTTGTTTGTTTGAACGCGCTAATCTCTGGAACTACTGGTTTAATTTGAAAAGTTATTTTAGTGGTGGATAGCCTATTTATCGAGGAAGGCTATAGGCTATATAACATCACGCTACGACCTACGGCGCAGTAACGATAAACGCGGGTGAAACCGCGGGCACATCTAGTACCCAATAATAGGATTCGTAATAGGAGGCAAGCCTATTAACATCTATAAGACACAGTTTCAAAATTGGTGACTGAAAATTTTTTACAAGGAACAACACCTTGCCTGACCTTAGAATGAAACAAAAAACCTTAAATAAGTCGCATTCACTACCACTGCAACGAGAAAATCACAGCTTCCTAGTCATAGCGCATCGTTACTGAAAGCTACTGTTGTGTAAGAGGTCTCGGGTGTGAAACCCGGGTCGAGCCATCATGAAGTTAGCGGGTTTTATTGCAAAGAAATTCACAATAGCTACCCGGAGGTATTTTATAGAGTAGAATGGCCTCGCTGATTTCAGCATGAATGGGCCGGCTCGACCGGGGAAGGACTATCCTCTCATAGAATATCGACGTGAAATAGTAGTATTTCTACTGTTGTGTTTCGTTCGGTGAGTGAGAGTACCGGAGGCCCAATCACCCCTTACCCCCTTCCCGCTCTTTCTTCTTCCCACTTCCTTTCCTAAAGGGTCGGCAACGCGCTAGTGATGCGTCTGGTGTTGCCGGTGTCATAGGCTACGGTGACCACTTACCTTCAGGTGGGCCGTATGCTTGTTTGCCACCTTAGATGTATAAAAAAAAAGTATTAAGTTGGCGGTGTTGCTCACCCCGTGCCTCGGAAAGTACTTACAACTGATTAATAAAGTTGATCCTGTGCCTAATTCCGTAGGACTATGATAGCTAGGGAACAGAGTATGCACTTGTGTTTGCGCATGCACTTGTGCTCCTTGAGCGCAGATGACTAGTCTATGTTGAAATTGGCATCTGTGGGTGTAATTTAGACTTGATGACATTATTATAACACATGGTAGTTTTAAAGGTTAAAGTGTAGACGTGTCTTTTTTTTATAAACTTTTTTTTAATCGAAGCCTTATTTGAATAAAGATCGCTTCGCTTTTACGTTATAATATTTTGGTAGACGTATAGATGAAAATAATAATATAGTTGCTCTACGTATAAATGGTTTGGTTTAGTTGTAAAGTCTACGTCCAATCAAATTAGATGATGAAACCGTAGAAATATTTACTTTCTAAGTATTGGATTGAAATGAAATAAAAATATTACTCAATATATTATGAAAAAACGTTACCAATATCGAACTCTTCCAAAATAATTGAAGTCAGAATTGTTCTTTATACAATGTGATGGTTTTTGTTTACCTGAATATTATAGTTTTTTAGGACACCTTCTCCACTTTGAATAATTTATGTATGGCAAGGTATTTACCAACGTTTGAACAACGAAAATAATGAACACTGTCCCGGACCAACCGTTTGTGGATCGCATAAATGTCTGTGCATGTCCCCGATGGGACAAAAAATCGAATATATAATATTATACTTTATACATAGAAGTATTAATATATTAATACTTGGCATAAATACAGTGATGATGCGACCACATAAGCCACAAAACTATCGCTGATAATAGTCTCAATTTAAATGCAGTAGATAGTTGGAATGTACCATCAGCTTACGTCTTAATTATTAATTTACTCAATCCCAAGAAAATGCAAAACACAGCAAAAATTCGTGATCTTTAAATAAATTAAATTATATTTGGGTACTAAGAAATAACGGCACCTCAAGACAATGAAACCATCACTATCTCTATCTAGTCTTTCCGTGAACAAGGCTGAATTGATACGCATTTATAATGTAACTACATTTACGCTGATTTCATTTAAGTCGGTGTTACATATTCGGGCGAACCGACTCGTTCTGGACTGTCACCAAATATTTGACAACGGCTCTTTTATTCAATACTCAATTTATTACTAACTAAAGTTTTAATTAAACTTTCTTACTAGATTTTGCCCTTGGCTTTGCTCGCGTTAATGTAGATTTTTTATTTCTATCCTTCGGGAATAGTACTTTTCATGGATTTAAATCCATAGTAGAGTCCCTATGTTCTATTTAAACCCCTGACAACGTATATATTTAATGACGATTGGTTGAGTTGAAAAGGCGTGCATAATAAACAAACTCAGATTTGCATTTATAATATTAGTTAGGATATATCAAATGATAACTTGCTCTTGAGTTGGACCTGAGAATTTATGAATATTGCAACAGCGAGCACAGAGGTCACTCAAACTCATAACAAACATCTGTAGATCACACAATGCTTATGCCACATCAAGGGAATGGGCGTCACTGGACACATTGGCGGAGAAGCAAACCCACAAACCACAGCTCCGTCTGTGCAGTTGACTAGATATTTACAGTGGCTAGGCTAGTAGCTAATCCAGTAGAATTAGTTATTCTGTGGTTAACTGTGATAGACAGAGACTGAAAAACAATTTTGCATTCAAGATACACGCTTGGTTTATTAATAGCTTTTCCATTTAACCTTCAAGTTGCTGATAAATGTACACTAACAAAGTGGTGGTGAACTTTGCGCCTTCGTTTATAACGGTTCAACGCGAAACTTGTCAAATTAAATCTTATAAAAGTTTCGCCTAAATGTTTCGCAAACTATTGTGAGAACACCGAGATGGAGAACACGGGAAATAAAATTGGAAAGTAAAATAATTTTGTTGCCTGGACGAGTTAGTCTGTATGTGTGTTTGGTAACGAAAGCATTTTATATTAGAGACGTATTTTACGCTTCAAAAGTATAATTAATAAGTTTATTTAGCTTAATATTTAAGAATATGGTTCCTCTATGTTGACGATGTATAAGCTCAGAACCATAGTGCGACTCAGGAATATTTCATTGTAATAATAAATTTATTGTTGACAAAAAAAACTACCAGAGTGATAGATGGCGTTGTTCCTCTTTCCTGAATCGCGCTATGGTTTCGTTACCGCTTCACGTATGTATAGCCGAGGAGATATTTTTTGTAGAGGATTGAGGTCAATATAAATATTAGATCAAGTTATAGTATGGTTTTAATTAAAAAACCTTCTAGTAGGTGGAGCACCTTCATAGAGATCACCTCACACCTGGGATTTAGTTCCAAGATAGTGCGAACTAAAACACTCTATGCTAGTTAATCCTTACTGGTTTCTATAAACTTAATCAAATATTAAAATTATGTACAATATATTTGATAACCATACCCCTGGGAGTTAGTAAACGAAATTTTCTTGTTTTTAAGTACCTAATATTATAGTATGGAATCAGCGCATAGTCCACTGTTTGCCTTGTTTTATGGTCATAGTACTTGGTCGTACAACTGATATAAGTACCTAATTAAATTCACAATATTAATAATCACGCCATTTATTGTAATAAACAACCTGTTATTGTAATTATCAGTGAAAATTTATGTTTGTATTTATTTATTAATCTCCGAGTCTTCATCGAAGAGGTTAATGAAAACACTTTGTGGGTCTGTGTGTCGGTTTGTTAGTGACTTGTAACTTGATGTGCAGACACCTTGGGGTCATTCCTCGGTCGAGTTTGAACATGGGTCCTGTGAGCCAAAAGACCCCCGAGATAACATAGGGGTCACAAGGTCACATGTATTTTAAATGGCAAAATGGCTTAATTTATATGCAGTATGGTGGTGTGCTGATTCGAGTTGGTTGCTGCTGTTTGCTGTCGAGTTTTGTCTTGTGCTGCGTTTTGCAACACAACATACCCAACAGTGGGCATGATGCCCAACAATGGACATGATAGCCAATAATGGTTATGATGCCCAACAGTGGATATGATGTCCAACGGTGGACATGATGCCCAACAGTGGGCATAATGCCTAATAGTTGATATGACGCCTAACAATGGGCAAGATGCCCAAAAGTGGACATGAGGCCCAACTGTGGGCATCATGCCCAGCAGTAGGTACGATTGACTTGTAACTTGCTGTGCAGACACCTTAAGGTCATACCTCGGTCGAATTTGAATATGGGCCCTGTGGGTCAAAATACCCTCGAGATATAGGTGTCACAAGGTCACATGAAGACGAAGAGGTTGAATCCTGAGTTTTTACACCCATCTCGTTTGTTCTAATGATAAAATATATTATTAAATTCACTGTATCACATTTTTTTTTATGATAATAATCTTGCCCACAAATACACGGTAATCATTTGATTGCCCTGTGTACGGTTTCGTTACCGTACATACTTATTCTGTCGACGCAGCAATACTAAAATGGGCACACAAGAGCGTTGCAATTTACATCATATTGCTGTGGTATATAATTATGTAATTCATTATAACATTCGAGTACATTTTATAACTATAAAACTATACACTTGCCGGGAGAAAGATCACGCTTATTAATTAACTTGTAAACATTTTACTAAAACTTTTAACAATATAACTTTTAAACGTAGCTTGTGGTTCTTTCTGTGTACTCCAACAACTTACATATATCTTCGAGTGTAGGAAAACTAACTGGTTCCTAAATTTTATGGTCCTTCGAGCCTTTTAATATTTGGGGTACCTAGTAGTGTTTCTTGCTGCATCGGTGAATCGGCTTGGCTGGCTTTCTACAAGCGGATCTCACCAGGCAAGTTGAGAAGGCGCGCATATGGTAGCAGAAGTACAAGTGCCCTGAGTAGACACCGAGGAGGGATTTTTTGGAACCTTCAACGTGAACCAAGCTCTAACAACATCATAAAATGTAGGAACCAGTTAGTTTTCCTACACTCGAAGATATATGTAAGTTGTTGGAGTACACAGAAATCATAAAATTAAATTTATATGTTTTATCCAGGGATTACATTTAGGTTTATCAGATATACATTACAGCCTACGGTCCTTGAATTATGAACACAACTTTCTGTTGTGCGCTATATAAAAGAAAATCGTATATGTCTCTAATTACTTTTCATTTAACTGATTTATGCGACATAGTTACTTTAATGAACCTTTTGCTTGTCATAGTAATGAGTTTTATATAGTCAGTGTAATAGGTTTGGAAGTTGTTTTTATTAAGCTCTCTAAACTATCGTTGATTAAATTAGTCCAATGATATCCAAAACAAAAAGCGGTAACGCTATCTGTGAAAAGCATAGTATTATTATTTATGAAATACTTCAAATCCAATACTGCGCTAGGAATTTCTAAAACATTGAAAAACAAAGGAAACGCAGACTAGGAACAATTATTTTTTATCTTGTGTCGGGATCGTAATGGCAATACGTGGTGTATCGGTAGTGTGCTTGTATATGTACCAGCCTTATCGTACTGTAAGCCTGGTCATTGGTAAGTCTTCTTGAAAAACCTTTGTGAAGTATGAATATACCTATAAACCTATAAACTAATATCTAAAGAAACATCGATGTCAATGATGGCTAAGGAAATTCGGAAGAACTTAAGTGGTACCTCAGGCAGGGTGATTATTATGGAGGTTAATCGCAATACCGGTGTGGTTTTGTTGACCCGAAACTATTGGAGAGTTCATTATAAAGGACACTTGAAGGGTTCATTAGGAAGTTTGTAAATCAAGTAGTTTAAGTAGCGCGACCTTAGGCTTATTTAACCTGGCAAAGTCGTAGAGTTTTATCCAGTTTGTTTAGACTAAATTTAAGGTTCTTAAGAAATGTTCTTTTGATGTTTTGTTTTAAGTTGTGAATTGAGCATAATCATTGCATTAAATCTATCGAAAGTCAGATTCTCTCCTTGCATAGAAAATGTATAGTTTATTCGAATTTAGGTTTTCTGTTAGTTGTTTTATTAGACATTACTTTGTAAAATAGGTTTCTTTCACTTATATACTAAAAAACCGCTACTATTTGAGCAATGGGTGCTAAGTACATATTAGTTTTCTTAGACTGCCTTGTTAATACAACAACAAATAATGTATTATTTAGATTCTCATATATATTAAGAATAATTCAGAAGCTGTATTCAAACCATAAGGTCTATAGAAGCTTTAAATATTTTGGAACAAACTTTGCATGAACATTGTTCCATTTCAGTGGATACGATGCTAACAAAATATTGCACAAATTCGAATGCGAACGGATTCTAAAAATTGATGGATTTTTAAAAATCAAACCATTGTTGCTGTAAATCAAATACTATACGTACGAATTACTTTGACGAAAATACCGTACTGTGTTCGGATTATTTGAATAAACCCATGTTGCCTTGTTTCAAAGGTTCTTTTATTAGATTTTTTATATGTATGTCATACAGATTTTACAGCGTGATTATTCAATTTGAAGCTAGAAGAAGACTGTTATTTGACTGTTGAATTGTAATAATAATGTAATAATAATAATAGTTTATTGACTCAAGAAGGTACATACAAAACAATAACACATGTGTTATAACAAACTTAACATGTACAGTAATTTTGTTGACCACTGGTACCCAAAGTAAGATTTAACTTGTGGTATGGGTACCAGGGCTCTCGTAATTAATTGCAACAAGTAGTTCATGCGAAAGTGTAGTGTATCGTAGGTGCACATGCATGTGCCGAATTGTTTCGTAAAAATAATAAATATATTTATTATAATTATAATATATGTCGTATATATACATATTTTGCAAGTGTGTGTGTATGTGTATGCGTGTGCGTGTTAGTGTGTGTGTGTGTGAGAGAGAGGTGTGTGAAATTGTAAAGTAAACACCGTGACTTTGTCGCATCAATATCATGTGAGACACAGTCATGGTGAGGCGTGCGGTTTGGTAAAATAACATTCAGTGAGCACGCGTCCAATGTGAAAATATCGGTTGACACCACCTATACGCTGTTATTAAAAACAATTTTACTCCGAAGTAATCGATAAAGGTTTTTAAAAAAGGTAGAGTAAAGGCGATTTTACCATATATGCAGATTAATTGAAAAAAGTACTGCTTGCTTACTCCAATTATTACACTAGATGTGGCCGTGGTTTCACTCGCGTTTATGGTTACTGCGCCGCTCCCGTGTGTCGTAGCGTGATGTTATATAGTCTATAGCCTTCCTCGTTAAATAAGCTATCCAACACTAAAATAATTTTTCAATTCGAGCTAGTAGTTCCTGCGATTAGCGCGTTAAATCAAACAAACAAACTCTTCAGCTTTATAATATTAGTATAGATGAGGTAGCATACTCTTACGCTTGTGAGTCGCATTAGCACACCGGCGACCAATTTATATGTGTATGATTTGGAGGACATAATTATTATATGATATTTAGTAGTACTCCAATGATTTGGAGGACATTATTATTATATAATATTTAGTAGTAATATAGGAGCAGCGATAGCTCAGTGGGGATACCAACAGACTGCAATGCAGAGGGTCTCGGGTTCGAAGCCACGTCACGCACCTCTGACTTTTGGAAGTTATATGACTTTTCGAAATTATGTGCGTATTGATTGACAATTATCGACTGCTCCGTGCCTCGGAGAGCACGTTAAGCCGTTGGACCGACGTCCCGGCTGCCATGAACATCTATGGCAGTCGTTATTGGGAGAGTGTCGACACAAAAGATCCCACTGGGTCGAAGTGTCGCCGGTCTGCACTGACTGGCCCCCACATAAGATAAGATAGTAGTAATATAGACGATTAATCCATCTATTGCACTGAACCTAAGGCCTATAACTTATTTTCTTGTCACCAGCGCCACCGAACCGGCCTACAATAATGGACGCGAAGACCCGAAGTCACACTCGGCTGCTGGAGCCATACAATGAAGGAGACACACTGGAGCTCGTCTGCGAGTGTTTTGGAGGTAAGAAATTATAATTCACTAGCTTTTGCCCGCGACTACGCTTGCTCGGGAATAGTATTTTTCTGGTTGAAATTTTAGTTTCCCAAATGAGTTTCCAATGTGAGTACCAAGTCGATAACACTCCACGCGTGACCATCGTACCACCTAAGTTGTTAGCACACCTTGCTGTTGCCATTAATTATGTTACATTTAGATTTTGCTTGCGACTTTGCTCGGGATAGTGTAGACTTTGCCAGAAAAATACTGTATCTCAAGAACAGTACTTTTGTCCTGGGTGTAAATTACCCTATGTCAAGGACATAGGTATTGATAATGGGTCACTCGACCGATCATCATTAAATTGCATATGCGCTTTCACCCCTTAACTACTCAATTAAGGCGTGAGAGCGTGACAAACAAACAAACTTATATTCGCACTTATAATATTAGTTAGGATTCGTCCGGCTCGCTTTTAGTATTTCAATAGTAAACCGGCGTAAGAATTTTATTGTAACACTGTTACTCTGCTTCCCCGGTAAGTAAGAGATCCGTAGACTTTTATAGGTACCACTCTTATTATTTTCTTTTTGACACGTTTAAGTCCTTTTCCCTACGGTAACCGCTTACCATCAGGCAGGCTGGATGCGTGATTGCCACTTTTATTATATACGAGCTTTTGGCCGCGGTTTCGCTCGAGTAAAAAGGCTAGGTTATGTTAGCAACAGTACTTTTTAAATAAAATATAATTATAGCCTATGTTACTCGGTGATAATACTTTCCAATGCCGCAAAAAAATTAAAATCGATAGAGTAGTTTTTGAATTAAATCCTTACAAACAAACAAAAATGAAATCGTTCCTCTTTATAATATTAGTATATATATATAGAAAAGTATATATTCATTATATATTCATACAATCCAAACAATAATTTATAATACGTCACATATTTGCATTTTATTCCAGTATTTGCGGGTTTATGTGTATTGTATATTCGTGATTACAATGTTTGTTGAGTCCCTTAGGAGTCTTGAGGAGAATGTGAAACAGGAAATATAAAGCAAAAGCTCGCGGTTTCTTGAAGTTTCTACTATTTTTGGCGTCGCATTCTGAACAGAACTGTGTTTGACCTAGATATAAAATATGAATGAGCAAATATTTATTTTCGTTGACAGTATGTATTAAGTACCTTTTAGTTTTGTCAGATTTGGTTTGTACGAAAAAGTGACAGCTGATATTTAGGCGAAAAATTTTCAGTGAAATTATAAGTAAGCCTTTTGAGTGACAGTACTGAAGTATCTAGAATGATATATAGTTACGTGACCCGAATGTATTTTAGGCTAGATATTTTCTTTAATGCTTTTTTAACGTTTTTGTCATGAAAATTTTTATTTCTGATTATATTATTAGTTTAATGTGTATGGTTGTGAATGGTATAATGTTTGTAGCTTATCTATACTAATATTATAAAGCTGAAGAGTTTGTTTGTTTGAACGCGCTAATCTCAGCAACTACTGGTTCGAATTGAACATTTTTTTTTTGCCTAGCTTATTTATCGGGGAAGGTTATAGGCTATATAACATCACGTTACGACCCACGGGGGCGGTGCAGTAATCATAAATGCAGGTGAAATCGCAGGCACATCTAGTTACTTATGAATTGTAAAATCCTAACTAATATTATAAAAGCGAAAATGAGTTTGTTTGTTTGTTACCTTTTCACGCCTAAACCACTGAACCGATCATCCTGAAATTTTGCATATACGTTGACAGGTGTACAGAAACGGACATAGGCTACTTTTCATTACAAAAAATTTACTGTTCCCGAGGAAAACAATAATAACGTTCTTATGATAATAGATGGCGCCACGTGTCTTTCGAATCATGATTGAATAATATTATTACAAGCAGAGTAGAACCCGAGTTGATTGTCAAATTCTAAATTAACGCGATCGAAGCCGCGGGTAAAAGCTAGTACGTAATATTACTGCCTTGCCATTCATTATCAATATGCCATAGTTGTAGCGACTGCTATGCATGAGGTCTTGGATTTCATTTCGGCGTTGGTTAAAGTGTTATTCCGTTTTTATCAGCACGAAGTTCTTAATAGCAACACAAAGTCCGGGATATACGACAGCCGTAGAATAGACCCACCTCTATTACGTGGTATCTAAAACAAAATCCACCGAAAGGTGAGTGTAATTCATATCTGTCTACCCCTTCGGGGATGTAGGCGTGAGACGAAGTATGTACGGAACACAGACTGTCATTTTAGGGTTCCGTACCTGAACGGAAAAAAACGGAACCCTTATAGGATCACTTTGTTGTCCGTCTGTCTATCTGTCAAGACGCTTTATCTCGGGAACGCGTGGAAGTATCGAGATGACATTAAAACGATATACTAAGGTCTATAGTCTCTTAAAGCTGTGAAAAAATCAAACTTCTAAGTTAACGTAAATAAAAGATACGGCCGTTTATGCCGCAAAAACGTATATTTCGACACTCTCAAGGTAATCAAAATTTATAGGGTATTTTCCGTTGACCTAGAACTATGAAATTTGGCAAGTAATACCGTCTTATACTACAAGTATAGAGAAAATCTCAAAACTATACATTTGTAATTAAATGATAAAAAAACAGTCTTTATGCAAGGACAAAAATTTTTTATAATATGTCCTACAAATTTGTACGGAACCCTCGGTGGGCGAGTCCGACTCGCACTTGTCCGGTTTTTATTGATTTCATAGCATAAGTATGCATGTGCAATCTCCTCGCGCTTCCAACAGAAAAAATAAACGAATAACTCAAACGTCCTTGCAAGGACAGTAAATTAATACTAGAACGAAAAACAGACATCAGATTAAACATGAATAAAGCTATATAAAAAGTTACGACCGCTTTTATTATTCTGCAACCGTTGATCTATTAAGATTCAGAGTATTAATTGCATCTCTGAATTATTCATTCAGCCTGAATCTGAAATCTTATAATTCATTTCATTTAATTAATCAAATTCGTGAACTTGAGAGGTTTAACTGGATTAATACATGTTTTATTATTGAAGATTTAACAAAGGACAATTGGTTGAAAAGTTCTTAGTTTGGGCTGTAGAAGTTTATAGTTGGCAACTTACCGATTTATCAATTTATCAATCTTAAGAACTATTTGGTGTAAGTGTAAAGCCGCGTAACGGATAGGTAGAGTCATTAAAAGCTTTGAGACAATACAATATTGGACGACAGGTTTTAATCGCTTTGGTATTCAAAGGTATCCTAACTAATATTATAAAAGCGAAAACGAGTTTGTTTGTTTGTTTGTAACCTTTTCACGCCTAAACCACTGAACCGATCATTCTGAAATTTTGCATATACGTTGTCAGGTGTACAGAAACGGACATAGGTTACCTTTAATTCCGAAAAGATTACTGTTCCCGAGGAAAACAACAATAATGTTCTTATGACTCCTCTCCTCTCCATCTTAGGTATGGATCTTTGCCGCTTCCTTAATCCCAAAACCTACATCGAGAGCGTCATTAAGCAAGCTTCGCGAAAACTCGGAGTTCTGAACAGGGTGAGGCGGTTCTTCACGCCTGGGCAACTGTGCCTATTGTATAAGGCACAAGTGCGCCCTTGCGTGGAGTACTGTTCTCATCTTTGGGATGGCTCCACGCAGTACTTGCTGGACGCTCTCAACCGGTTACAGCGGCGGGCTGTCCGTATCATCGGAGATCCAGAGGTCACGAGTTCACTGGAACCTCTGCAACTCCGTAGGGACATTGCTTTATTGGCATGTTTCTACAGAATATACCACGGGGAGTGCTCTGAAGAGTTATTCCACCTTATCCCGCCCTCCCCTTTCCTATCCAGAACAACGCGTGCTGTGCTCAGATGCCATCCTTACACGGTAGAGTCGATTAGAGTGCGTACCAACAAGTTTGGGTCCTCATACCTCTGCCGAACGACCAAGGCATAGAATTCTCTGCCAAGGCACGTGTTTCCTTCTTCCTTCAATCCTGGGTCCTTTAAGCGGGGCGTGAAAAAGCACCTTCTCAGGCCGTCAAAGTAGAAACCTCAACATCGCCTCGGCTGCTATGAGGGTGGTGTGGAGGCCACTGCTCTTAGACCACACGACTGCTTACCATCAGGTGGAGTGTGGTCATTTTGACGGGCAAAAAAAAAAATTATATTAGATGGCACCACGTGTCTTTCGAATCATGATTGAATTATATTATTTCAAGCAGAGTATAATCCGAATTGATTGTCAAATTCTAAATAAACGCGAGCGAAGCCACGGACAAAAGCTAGTAAATAATCATTATTCATTTCCCGACGTGCATCGGTCGTAGTCACGGGTTAACTAGTGTAAGCTCAGTGGCGCTTTCGTAAGCTTCAGGTTCTTGCAACTACCGTCACTTGATGATTTTTATCTAGCGTATTGGCCATACCGTCGGTACTTCGATACAAAAAATTTAAGTCGTATTTGAGGTTTTTCGCATAATATTTGTATTTAATTGCAGTACTACAGACGATGTTCAATTATTTAGTTTTTGTGGTTTCAGTGATGTTTGGTGTGCGAAAAGACTGAACGCTGAAGCCTAGCCGTGAGTTTCTTGCAGGTTTCTTCTCATAGGCTCAACCCTTTGGCTGAACCTAGCAACTAACCTAAATGTAGCTTCAGTAACTTAGTAAATTCACTAACCTATATATTTTGACGTTCATAAGTGTTACTTTGTGACCTAAATGAATAAATGATTTTTGACTTTGACTTTGACCTATACCACGAGACTAACGAGCTAGTCCTTTTTCTATACATACATAGCTCTCGCCTTAATTACCGAATGAATAGACAAAGTAATATAATATACTTTTTGCTAGATAACAGTTTCAGATACTACACGATATTAACTGCGATTTATGACAAATTATGCTAACACTAAACAATTAGTTCAACAATATTTACAAACCTTGAACTACGATCAAACTGAATATTTGATGACTGTTGTTCGATAAGTGTAACGCAATAAAATAGGTCTTTAAGTTGTCAAAGTAATCACTTAGTTTATAATGTAATTCATAAGTTTTGTATACAAATAATAATGTTTTATAAGTATTGTTTTAGAATTTATATCTTTATTATACAGTATATGCCCCTAATGCCTGTGGCACAGGTTTACCCTAGTACAGGCACCCCTTATAATTTACCTTTACGATGTAACATAAGCTCTCATTTGTACCAATTTAAGTTAAATAAATGATTATTATTATTATTATTTGATGCTATTAGGGTATTATAATAATAACTAGCTTATGCCTGCGGCTTCGCTCGCGTTAATTAAGAGTTTGACGATCAATTCGGGTTCTACTCTGCTTGTAATAATATAATTCAATCATGATTCGAAAGACACGTGGCGCCATCTATTTATCATAAGAGCTTTATTATTGTTTTCCTCGGGAACAGTAATTTTTTTCGGGATGAAAGGTAGCCTATGTCCGTTTCTGTACACCTGTCAACGTATATGCAAAATTTCAGGATGATCGGTTCAGTGGTTTAGGCGTGAAAAGGTAACAAACAAACAAACTCATTTTCGCTTTTATAATATTAGTTAGGATTATATTAGTACTAGTTTTCACCCGCGGCTTCATTCGCGTAAATGTAGGTTAGGTTAGGTTAGGTCTGCAACAGTCCTTTTTCTGGATGAAAGGTACCCTATGTCCTATTCTGTACCCCTGATAATGTGTATACAAAATTTTATGTTAATCGGTTGAGTAGTTAAGGCGTGAAAGCGTAACAAACAAACAAACTCATTTTCGCATTTATAATATTAGTCAGGATTTTGTGTAGTTCCAGACCAGGGATGTTGCGAATATTCGCATCCACGTTCGTAAATGCGGAGCTTCCGCATTGATTTGGACATCTGCGTCCGCATCCGCAATAATTAACGCGGATGTTAATGCGGATCCAGATATAGCGCAGGTTGCAACAAGAAAGAAAATGGGTAGGCCAATTGAATGGCGCGATGATTCTTCAAGTGAAGATGACAATTAAGAAACACTAAAAAATGTATAGCTACATTTATAAACCTTTGCAAACAGGTTTGAACCTACAGAGGTGATGTTAGATACTTTTTATTAAATAAGATGCATAATTTTCATCAACATCCGCATCCACAATTACGGGGCTTCCGCATCGATTTGGACATCCGCATCTGCATCCGTATTTGGGGATATGAGCCGTTAAATATCCGTATCCGCATCTGCATCCGCGGATATAAAAAATCTGCATCCGCAATATCCCTGTTCCAGATAACTAAGAATTTCGAGACAAGATCTAATAACATTTTGTCCGATCTTGAACTCTAACCTCATGCACAGTAATTACATACACTGCTGGTGCAGTTCCAAATCCGTCTTACTTTTTTTTGTTATTTTCTTTTACAAAAAGTAGGTTAAGTTTTTTTATACTGCATCCATGTTTTGCCGTTGAGTTTTTACATGCATACATACATAGATTCACGCCTGTTTCCCAGAGGGGTAGGCAGAGACTACGGATTTCCATTTGCTACGATCCTGACACACTTCTCTGGCTTCATTCACTTTCATCACATTCCTCATACACGCCCATCGGTTCAAGGAGCTCTTAACCTGGCCTTTGTCCAGAACGCCTCCGATCTGATCAAGAAACGTTCGCCTAGGTTTTCCTCTTGCGACTGTTCCATTGAGTTTTTATGGAGAACAAATAGGTGTTTTCATTTATCTATATATTAATACCTGAAGCAAAATCTTTGTACCCCTTTTTACGAAAATTGTGCGGACGGACGAGTATGAAATTTGGCACAGTTAATGTTTATATAGGAGGGGCGAATCCTAATATTTATATAAAATATGTATTAGAAATACATTAAATTAATGAAGAAACACTACACGCATACAACCATGCATTTGATATACGCAGCCGAATCGCGTTCGTAGTATTTCGACATTATTCGTTTAGCGTCGTACAATTCTTTGTAACTATGGTTACATATACCTTATTTATATGTAATAGAGAAAAACAGAAAACAAAGTAGCAAGCTTAGGAATTTTGGTCAAATTTTGACCACTAGGCGACCGCTAGTTATATTTATTGAGGATGGTTAGAAACTTCATGCCTATTAATACAGCTGTCAAATAGTTTGTAAAGAGTCAACACAGAGTGATAATAATACGCGCTAGGTTAAAATCCGAATTTGTTGATTCCACAACAACTATAAGAACATGAAAACATGAAATCGCACAAGTTTTTACAGTGAAATATTTGTTGTTCGTTAGACTTTGACAAATATTTCCATAGCAGTAGACTATATTGGTGATATTCCGAACAAAGTTTTATTTCAAACTATTGTCATAAAATGCTGGTTCTTCTTCTCCCTAGCCTTTATTAATACCAAGTCACTTGGGGTCGGCTTTCTAGTCTAACCGGATTTGACTGAATATCAGTTTTTACACGAAGCGGCTGCCACCTGACCTTCGCAACCCGAAGGCTAACGATACTCTAAGGCTAGACCAGTGTCAGGATATTAGAGGGCACTGACTTCCCAATAACGACTGCTATAGATGTTCATGGCAGCTGGGACCGACATCTTACCGTGCTCTCCGAGGCACGGAGCAGGCGATAATTGTAAATCATTACGCACATAATTTCGAAAACTCATAGAACTTCCGAAAGTCAGAGGTGCGTGACGTGGGTTCGAACCCGAGACTCTCTGCATTGCAGTCTGTTGGTCTCCCCACTGAGCTATCGCTATCATAAAATACTGGTTCGTTGAATAAAAATTCTTAAAAAGAATAACATTCTGTAAGTTCTTGATACTTCTCAATCTCTCTTTATAAATTCATTTCAAATTAAACTTAATAAATATTTATTATAATTTCCTGTTCTTCAATCTTTTAAACACATAGTTTTTAAATATAAATGGTGACCATAAATATGTGTGTGTTAATATAGGTATATGTATAAATAGTGATTAATATAAATAGTAAAACAATATATAAAATATATTATCATCATATCTATATATTAATACGTGAAGCAAAAACTTTGTACCCCTTTTTACGAAAATTGCGCGGACGGAGGAGTATGAATTTTGGCACATTTATAGTTTATACAGAGAAGAAGTGACGAATGCTAATATTTTTATAAAATATGTATTAGAAATACATTAAATTAATGAAAAAACACTACACGCACACAACCATGCATTTGACACACGGAGTCGAAGCGCGTAACTATGGTTACATATATCAATATATAATGACATAATATCAGCAATATCTTACAGGCAAACTTTGGTCGAATTTCGAGCATTAAGCGACCGCTAGTACACATAATTATATTAAGATATTTTATTATTTATATAGGTACTTTAAAGGCTATTTACTGTCTTCCTCTTTTCTAAATTGCTATGGGTCCACAATGATCTAATTTGTTTATAAGTTTGCCTTTGTCTAGTATAATGGAATGCAATAAAATATTGAGTATAACGTTACCGACTATTGAAAAAGCATTTGTTATAAAATAACTTACTCAAAAATAATAGTCAAAATGTTACTAGCGCAAAATTTCAATTTAGTATTTTTATTCAGACGTCGAAGTGAAGTATTATTTTGTTTATTTAATAACATCGTTTTGAGACAAGTGATTAATTTTATTTTTACTGGGATTGATTTGTAAACATTATTCTAAGAGTTTCCAATAACATTTTATTGGTTTTTGATTGAATGTATAATTTACAAACACCGCCATCATTTATATTTCACTAGATTTTTCCCGCTGGTTTGCTTGCATAAATCTAGGATAAGTGTCCTGTAATGTTAGTAGTAAGAGTTTGAGAGAATAAATAAAAAAAATAAAAAAATAAAAATTTTAGGTTAATACAGAAATTTTTCTGGATAAAAGGTACCCTATCTCGTTTTCTGTTTCCCTGAAAACGTGTATGCGGAATTTCATGATGATCGGTCAAGTAGTTAGCGTGAAAGCGTATCAAACAAACAAACTTACATTCGCATTTATAATATTAAGTTATGATGGTCTGTATTGACTCCAATGATTTATTCGTTTACAATTGTATCACATAATATATATTAATTCTGTCCTGTAGTACTAATATGTATTCTATTAGTAATGCAAACGAATGAACTGAGTGATACGTGTGAAAGCAAGGCGTTTTTGCTTAGCCGTAATGTTTTTTTTTTAATAACTACACTTCAAGTCAATGAGCCGACCACCATCTTAGTATTTCCATAAGTTGCTACAAGCAATCGAAACGTTGCGGAAAGTGTACCTAAATGTTACAAGTTGTGTTTGTTAGATGTATTATTACAGTAATCCATATAATGTAATACATATTTATTTGTTTATTTATTAGGATCTCTAACAAGAAATATATATATTGCAATTAAAAGCTAAGTGCAGTTGTAGGTTTTATGTTTTCTTACTTACAAGAGATCACATCATGCGACAAAATAGTACATACAAACGAGTACATAAATGCAATTAAATTAAAAGTGAAATATTATAATAATAGCAGAAATACAAAAGCTGCAATGGAATTAAAAATTAGTACAAAATAATAAAGAGAAAGAAAAGAGAGAAAACCGATCCACGAACCATTCCGATTTTTATTTTAAATTTCAAAATCCTTATATACCTACTTTGCTTAATCATCTATGACCACCTTCTGCCTAATTTATTTAAACTGTTGTTTTGTTTTTATTTCATTTTTTTTTAATTGATTTATGTATGTGTGTTGCTGCCTACATGCACCGAAATCATGCGGGCTCTGCGAAAATACCAGCGTAGTGGATATACTGCAACATTGCTGACGCAAGACCTTATTTGTTCTTGTACATGGTTGTGTTTCCTGTTACCTTATAGGCGTGGAACAAATAACATTATTTTTCTTTCTTTCTTTCTAATTGCAGTTCAAAATAATTTTCTAATTCCAGCCAGGCCAAGTAAACACATTACCTAAACATGATGACATATCATCTTGTTTAGGCAATTTGTTTACTTGGCCGAAACTCGTCTCACCATACATTTACGGATTTCTAGGTTCTACATTAGAACTAGTTCGTTCCGGCGGCCAGCAGTACTATATCCCGGCAAATATGGCCTGACCATTGGCATTTACGATAGTTTGCGAGCTATGTCGATGACTAATGCTATCAATTAACAGGACGCTTTGGCCCCGATAATCAGGACAGGTAGATTTCAATTCGATTCAAACCAATTAGCTTGCTTGTTGTAGTTTGCTTCTTATATTTAACACCACGGTTATTTAGAACAATTCTTAGACATAGACATATCATATATTTATTGCATAAAACTGTGTGTACAATGGTGTTCCATAATGTTAGGATCAACAGTTACCCATTCGGGTATTGCAACTTTACAGTAAACAGTGACTCTAGTAAACATCAAGAAGTACTTAAAGACTATACATATTATTTATTATCAAAAAATTCCCTTAGTCTATAGAAAGCATTAATAATAAGCCACTTCTTTAAGGCATTTTTAAATATATTGCCATTTAATTGTTTTATGTATACAGGGATATGATTAAACACACGTATAACAATAATATAAGCGCTTTTATAATAAATATCATTGTTTATAATAGGGAGGTTAATATTATATTTATATTTACTGCGAATATTTAATTTAGTATCTCCCTTAAAATTAAAGAAATCGGTATTACATTTTACAAATAGGCAGAGCTGCAGTATGTATATACCCGTCAATCTTAGAAACCCCTTGTGTTTGAATGTATTTCGTAATGTGTCTGTGTTTTGCATGTTGTATATAATTCGCAAACATTTCTTTTGAAGCACAAATGTCGAATGTACATTAGTGGAAAAGTGGAAGGAAGTGCTTAAGTACTAGCGGTCGCCTAGTGGTCAAAATTCGACCATAATTGATTTAAATATTAAGTTTGATCGTTATTAAGGTTTTATTGTCTATAACTTTACCCTTATACATTTCATTTAGATTTCGCTAAGGCTATACAGGTTAATTTACGTATCTTTTTCAAACAAATTATTATTTACTTAACTATGCTCTTTCATTGACGATATTCCTAAGCTTCCTACTTTGTTTCTTTTTTCTTTATTACATATAAATAAGGTATATATGTAACTATAGTCACGAAGAATTGTACGACGTCATACGAACAATGCCGAAATACTACGAACGCGATTCGACTGCGTGTGTCAAATGTATGGTTGTGTGCGCGTCATGTCTTTTCATTAATTTAATGTATTTTAATGCATATTTTATAAAAATATTGGGATTCGCCACTCCTTCTCCATATCTATATAATAATACGTGAAGCGAAAACATTGGATCCCTTTTTACAAAAATTGGGCGGACGGAGGAGTATGAAATTTCGCACACTTATAGTTTATACAGAGAAGAAGTGACGAATGCTAATATTTATATAAAATATGTATAATAAATACATTAAATTAATGAAAAAACACTACACGCACACAACCATGCATTTGACACACGCAGTCGAAGCGCGTAACTATGGTTACATATATCAATAGACGAGTATAATGACATGACATTTAATTATATCAGTTGGTCGAATTTCGAGCACTAGGCGACCGCTAGTAAATTTTAACTGTGCCAAATTTTATACTCCTCTGTCCGCGCAATTTTCGTAAAAAGGGGTACAAAGTTTTTGCTTCACGTATTAATATATAGATCTAATTGATAAATTAATCCTCGAAGTTTAAAGAGAATATATTTTGGTTTTGCATCTTAAAATCAGTCTTATTCTTGAGTTTGTAGTATTAACAATTTTTACGATTCTTAATGTTACCAGAAACATAGCTTATATTTTTTATAATAGTTTCATTTAGTGCCACATGCAGTGCTATTGAGATTTTTCTAACATAAAGCTATACAATGTTTTGCACAACACGGGAATTGTCTCTCACAAACATTAGATCCCACGAGACAGTGCTGGTAGTTCAGCATCTCCTCACAGAGTCAAGTGATCCTTGTTGTGTTTCTGCGGTAATTGAGGAACTTACCGCAGGAACATAACACAATATTTGGTTACGGTCTCTGTAGAACTCCCTTCAATTAAGCTCCTCAAAGTTTGAGCACAGATTCTACTGGGTGTTATTCATTATAAACATGACTCGTGACTTTGTAATGCCTAACATTTTTTGGAAATTATCTGTAACGTCTGATAGAGCTTATTTCAACCGCTTAAAAACCGTTTTATATCTTTAGAAAGATTAAACCATATTCAAGATTTATTAAATTTTACGAAATCTTTTAAATCGAAAGATTAGATTAAATTGATTATGAATTCGGCCGATAACCAATAAGTTTTGTGAAATCGTAATTTGTACTAAATCGAGATTTCAATCTGTCGGCGCAAATAAATGGGTTTTGTACGCTCGTTAATAAATGGCCCTAGAAATCTATTATCGGATAAAACTCATTTAATTACAAAGTAATGTGAACATCTCAAATTGCGGCTCCTTTGAAATGTTACAATTAATTAAATATACTCAGGAAATAAATATCACAAACATAACCTGTCATAACGTCCTGTCTGAATGTTCAAATATTTTGAGGGGAAGTCATCACCTTATCAACCGTCGTAACGTTTGATGGAGAGTCGGAACTAACGACTCCATGGGTTTTTTGATAAAGGCTATTATACTATATCCAGATTCTATATTTAATATAGAAAATAACCACATTGCTTAGTATTTTGCAATTGCTACGACAGCCAAACTTCGAATATACGAAAGTTGTGCGATTATGCATCGGAATGACGACCAAAGTCTTAGTCGTTGATTAATTGTACTCGTACCATAATCTAAAATTGAGAAATCATGTTGATGATATAACTATATATAAGTTGTAGCGATTTGCATTAACGACCTATCTCGTATCCGGCATACGATAGATATATATTAATTATTAATTTTCAATCCAACTTACTGCCATTTAAGTTTGTTTTTCCCTTGGAATGTCCCATTAGTCATAAAAAAACGCTACCGTTGCGCGTTCGTGACCCCTACGGGGAGTCAAGAAAACTCGTTGTGATTGGTCGCGAAAAAAATACCAAATATTTTTGAAGGACGCGCAACGACGTCAACGTCCATGACTCCACCGTAGGAGTCATGGAAGTTTCAGAAGTTATAGTTACTACATAAATAATATCGATAAACTTGATTATAAATAAAACTTATCCAAATGAATTTTTTGAATCAACAATTGCACATCACTAACATAGCTTGAATTATTTGTAGATCATTCAAATTTGTGTTCCATCGCTCAGCAGCAAAGGCAATATGACCACTTAAACCATTACGCTAACACACACTAACGCACACATATATTTTTGTAACACTTGGATATCAAACTAAGGACCTCAGAATTAGCTGTTGCGCTTACTTTAACTAGCAAAAATAAGAGTAAGTTAGAAATACTTTTATTTATTACTAGCTGACCTGCGCCACTTCGTCTTCTACACATAAAAGCATTTTCACAATTTTTGCAATATTTTTCATTGATGCTCCGCTCCAATTGGTTTTAGCGTGATGTTATATAGCCTATAGCCTTCCTCAATGAATGGGCTATCCAACACTAAAAGATTTTTTCAATTCGGACTAATAGTTCCTGAGATTAGCGCGTTCAATCAAACAAACAAACTCTTCAGCTTTATAATAATCATACACAACCAACATTTTATATTGAAATTAAACTTGTTTATACAAATTTTATCAGTTTTTCAGCACTGAAAAGCAAACAAAATGTTGGTGAAAGTAAATATATATTTTTAATAGTTAAAAAGTAGTGGTTTCTAAAATAAACAACGATAAAATGGGTATAAAATACTTAGTTCAATTTCAGTATACGTATGTAGATATACTTGTTAAATCACTGAAGCGTACATTGTTCTACAGGCATCAGGTTTAAAAAGTGTCCTACATGTACAGATAGTGCTATTGTCAGTGACTGTAACGGCGCGACCTGAATACAAACTGAACCCTATTGTCTGACTTCTGATTGAATAACTTTGTATGCTCCACTAGAACTTACAATATACAGATATGTGCTCCTTCTTCAATGAGTTAAAAAGCCAGTCTAGTAACAGGGTTTGATCAGAAGTGTCGGTACTTTGTAAGAAGGGTGTCAATATCCTGCAATACTTGAGTATGCTGTAGTATGGAGTTAAATAATAAATACCAAACATATCTATACTAATATTGTAAAGTTGAAGAGTTTGTTTGTTTGAACACGCTAATCTCAAGACCTAATGGTTCGATTTGATAAATTATTTTAGTGTTGGATAGCATATTTATCGAGGAAAGCTATAGGCTATATAACATTACGCTGTAATCCATGGGGGCGGCGCAGTAACGATAAACGCGGGTAAAACCGCGAGAACATCAAGTAGATAATAAAATTGTAACAGGTTGATGTCTGTACACAGGAGATATTTAAGAACAATTTAATGTGGTGCAGCTTTATATAAACTATAGAAGGCACAACAAGCCGTTTTAGAATTTTAGTCTGTCTGTCAGTATGTTTATAGTGACAGGATTTCTGTGTCGCGAGGGACTTTGCAAACATTCAAACAACGCACACAAAGAACACTCAGATATGGTACAACAATTTGTAAATCACACAAATTATTGTTCCGAGTGAGGATCGAGCCCAAAATACTTAGCGCAGCGCCGAGGGGTGACGCGACTCCTTAAGCTACTACGCCATTTATACAGTCAATCCTTACTTCCTTACTAATATTATAAATTCGAAAGTAACTCTGTCTGTCTATCTGTCTGTCTGTCTGTTACCTTTTCACGGCTAAACCACTCAACCCAGTAGCAGAACAAACACTAGAATGCATGCCAGACGACAAATGGGACCCACCTTTCAAGATCACCGAGCTCAGACACGCGTACAAGAGCTTCAATCCGCGGAAAGCACCTGGACCTGATGGATTCACAGCGGACATCTGTGAAGCAGCCATTAGTTCGGACGAGGCTGTGTTTCTGGCCATCGCCAATAAATGTTTGGACCTGTCCTACTTTCCGGATCAATGGAAGGAGGCCGCTGTTGTGGTTCTCAGAAAACCCAGTAAGGATGACTACCCCCAGCCCAAATCATACCGACCAATTGGTCTTTTGTCGGTACTAGGTAAGATCCTGGAGAAGATGATGGTCAGGAGACTGAGATACCTCCTGCTACCGAGGATGAACTCAAAGCAGTATGGTTTTGTGCCGCAGAGGAGTACGGAGGATGCCGTGTATAACATGACACAACATGTAAAAGAGGCTTTAAGGAAAAAGAACATGGTGGTACTGGTCTCACTAGATATTGAGGGCGCATTTGATAGCGCTTGGTGGCCAGCAGTGCAATGTCGTCTGGCGGAGAAGCGCTGTCCATGCAACCTTCGAAGACTGGTGGGAAACTACCTGAAAAACCGAAAAGTTAGGGTTAGGTACGCTGGTGCGGAGTGTGTGAAGGCTACTACAAAGGGCTGCGTCCAGGGCTCTATAGCGGGACCCACGTTTTGGAACCTTCTCTTGGACCCGTTGCTGGAGGAGCTGGAGGAGATGGATGCATACTGCCAGGCGTTTGCGGATGACGTGGTCCTCATCTTCACAGGCAAGACAGCACTTGATCTGGAACAAAAAGTGGATGTTACACTTGCTCGTGTGCAGCAGTGGGGTGTCAAAAATAAGTTAAAATTCGCGCCTCATAAAACCAACGCCATGTTGATGACAAAGAAGTAAAAATTTGACACACCATGGTTGCGCATG
Organism: Catocala sponsa; assembly: GCA_963564715.1. Lineage (NCBI taxonomy): Eukaryota > Metazoa > Arthropoda > Insecta > Lepidoptera > Erebidae > Catocala > Catocala sponsa. The sequence continues at coordinate 24,208,095 of OY751345.1, read as the reverse complement.
GGAGGTGTGGACATAAAGCTAGTGAAGGAGATTAAGATGCTGGGCTTGATCATAGATGAAAAGATGACCTATCAGAGCCACGTTTCGTACATCTGCAAAAAAGCCGTTAACATCTACAGGCAGCTGTCTGTTGCAGCTAGAGTAACGTGGGGATTAAACCCAGAAGTAGTACGGGTTATCTATGTTGCAGTGGTCGAACCGATCATCCTCTATGCGGCCAGTATATGGACAAAGGCGGCAGACAAGGTTTACATCAGGAACCAGCTCAACACGATCCTGAGAGGGTTCTGCCAAAAGATCTGCAAGGCGTATCGGACGGTCTCAATGAATTCGGCTCTAATACTCACGGGATTGTTGCCACTTGATCTGAGCGTCAAGGAGGTAGCATCCTTGTATGAGGTAAAGAGAGGGAAGTCGCAGCCAATTCTAAAAGACCGTTCGGTGGAGTGTAGGGCAAGTTTTCTGAAGAAAGGGCACCCATCCTTGGAGGAGGAGGAGTCCTTTGGAGTCCTAGAAAACGAAGCCGAAGTTCAGTGCGGCTTGGAGAATGGTGCAGTACAAATATTCACCGACGGCAGTAAAATTGAAGATAAAGTTGGGGCGGCACTATCCTGGTGGACTGGTGGCACCGAAATCAAAAGTCGCAAGTTTAAATTAGCCGAGTACTGCACTGTCTTCCAAGCGGAACTGTACGCGATATATCGAGCCACCGAGTTGATCAAAGCGAACAACCAGAAGAGCAGTTTTCAACTCTACAGTGACTCTAGGTCAACATTAGAGTTGCTGAAAAACTGTGGCAGCAATAACTCGTTGGCCGTGGCGACACGAAAAACTCTTGCCATAATCAAAAGCTTGGGGAAAAGGGTCCAAATTAATTGGGTTAAAGCCCATGTTGGCATACAGGGCAACGAAAGAGCCGACGATCTGGTAAAGGAAGCAGCCCTTGGGAAAAAGACCAGACCGGACTTTGACGAATGTCCCATTTCATTCGTCAAGCGAGCCATCAGACAGGACTCGATTGACGAATGGAACAGGAGATACCAGTCGGAACCCAAAGCCGGAGTAACAAAAATGTTTTTCCCCGACGCCAAGGACGCGTACCTTATAAACAAGCAGATCAAACTCACACACTTGCACACACAACTCTTTACAGGACACGGGGGATTTTCCCAGTACTTGCACCGTTTCAAAAAGAAGGACTCACCTGCTTGCCCATGTGACCCAGCCGTTGAGGAAGCCGTTGCGCATCTTATTGCGGAGTGTCTCAGGTTTGGAAGACAGCGCTCTGACCTCGAATCAGAAATAGATGTCGAAATAAATGTAGAGACTATAAGTGACATAATGAAAAATAAATATATGTTAGAAACAAGTTTTTAGAATTTTGCCTTAAAATATGTACAATAGTAATAACTAGCAATAAGAACTAGATATAAAATGTAACACGGTAAATATATTAGTAGATATATTATACAAGTGTTTATGTAAAAAACCAAGCAAACAAAAAAAAAGAAAAAAAAAAAAAAAACGTATTATATAACAAAGACAACGCACCTGAGGAATGCGATGTCATTGTTATTTTATTTGAAAACTTGAAATTAAGCCTCCGTCTTCAACGGAGAAAAAGTTGGAAATGACAGATTGAGGTTTTTAGCTGGTAGGAGTCCAGCACTATCTGAGTGTCCCTTCTCAGATGTCCATGATGGATTTTTCCCTCAATCTGTCAATTAACAAAAAAAAAAAAAAAACAACTCAACCGATTTATATTAAATTTGGTACAGATATAGTTTAAAACCTGATTATAAATTCGAAAGTAACTCTGTCTGTCTATCTGTCTGTCTATCTATTACCTTTTCACGGCTAAACCACTCAATCGATTTATATTACATTTGGTACAGATATAGTTTAAAACCTGGGGAAGGACATAGGCTACTTTTTATTGATGTAGGTATCACGCGGGCGGAGCCGCGCGCAAAAGCTAGTTACTGATAAAACAATATTTTCTCAAAAACTTTCTTTATATTATTTTTATAGAAACCTGCTTTTATCTAACTGCTGAAAACGATTATGATAATAATGATATCTGATATTCAGGTTTCCAGCCAGAACTCCCTAATTACTTACCAGTGAGTTAATGACTTGCTCATTAAAATTAAACATTCGGACTACAAATGAATAAACATAACGGCTAATTACTGCGATAATATTTGCTACCAAAAAGTGAGACCTTCAAATAATTGAAATAGGGCACGCGAAATAACTGTTGACATTTACCAACTGTAATACAACCTTATAATGAGCCGCTGTCAAATCTAAAGAGAAATAAAGAAAATTTGTCTCTTCTTGAAACAAAACGTTAGAAAGTTTAAGTCGTGACATCAACAGTGTAAATATTCCAGTCAGGTACGAATAAATGAAATATAAATTGGTTTTTGAATTGACGGTGCAGATTGACTATACGGATGGCTCATTGGTTTTATTGATCGCCTGTGAAATGCGCCGAGTGCTGTTTTTTGATCCCTGACAGGATAAAATATTGTATGATCCACTTTAAGATGTTCCGGAGTACTTTGTATATGTTATGTCAATGTTCATTAAGTTTACCGACTTTCAGGGATTCATACTTATTACGTATTAATTTGCCAAACAAATTATGGTAATACTTATTTATGTGATCACTTTATAATCAACCCGTGGATTGCTTAAGATTATTCATTTGATAAAACAATTTATTCGCTACCTTAATATTTATTTTCTCGTAAATATTTGTAGCATTGATCTATTTTGATTAAATTTTCATGCGTCTGAAAAATGAAGTCAGCCGTATTAAAATATTCGTCCTTTTTATCAATTCCAGAAATGTTTAATCTTAGGTGACACAAGGATTGATGTTAAAGTTTAAATAACCGTAGAGTAGCTAAGACGTACGTGAATGCTCATCTATGAACATAATTAAATAGAACAAAAAACATTGTATTATTTATTGCAACGTTGCTTATAGATAAAAATTTGCAACCAGCACAAATTATATTTTCGCGAATCCTTCGATGCTTACTTATTAAAGATTTTTTTCTATACTTTATACTTATTTATAAGATAACATTAGGCGAGAGATATTTTCCTCAATCTGGAGAAGTAGGTCAACTAATCATTTTACTGGGGGGAGGGAAAATCTAATCCAAAGTATTGTATATTTGTGAAACCGGCAGATAATCGTAAGGAGCGTTGATGTGTTGTATTGTGCATTGAGCAATCTGATAGATGGCTTCGTGCGCCTCTAAGTTGTTAGAATACTGTAATGTATTTGGGTTGTGTACACATAACGAATGTATGGAAATGGATAACAATTTTGGATGATATTGATTTTGTCACGTTGTTTGTGGTTTGAGTTGGCGCCGGGGCCAACGAAATAGCATTTTTATCTAACATCAGTACCTACCTAGTCAAATGGCAAAGCGTTAACGATATAACGATGAGATTGGTTTTGACACCGAGCAAGAGTTATTTGGGACAAAAGTATTATTTAATACTTAGTACCCAAATCGCCGAAATCTGGAACTATGCCTGGAGAAAGGCTCGGCTTTAATGAAATTGTAGCTTATTTGATATGACCTAGGAGATATTTGGGTTATATACATAACGTTATATTTTCGGTTTAGTCACGTTAATGGATTTACTGTTAGACACTAATGAACATAATCTGCATGAAAACATGACAAGGTTACATGCGCAGCTCATTATTTAAAATAATTACATTGAAACATAGTCACGCCTTTTATTTGGAGGGATAGACAGCAAATATCTTTTTTAGATTTATTATGCTACGATCATGACATATCTCGCTTTATTAACTTTTATTCAACTAATCTAAAATGGGAATGTGTTTTTGAACTTTTTATATTTTTCACTTCTAATAAATAATTAGAATTCTGAAGATGTTTCGAGATTGAGATATTTGCCTCTCAATCACGCATAGAACGTTGAACGGTTTTAGATGAAAATTATTAGCAACCGGATAGACCATCAGTCCCTTGGATTAACAGGTAGAACCTAGCTGAACACATACATATGATTAGAATATTCTTAAAGCTTTCTTAAGATATCTGTAGAACAATAGAATTTTGTATTTAAGATTTACAACGGATAAATCGAATAGCACTATTAGCTCACGTTTTAACCGCTTACGTCAGATTAATCCGACAAATATTTTCGTGTCCATTTCGCCAGCGTCGTATATTTCCAACCAGATACCACAGCTCGTTTAATCTGCTTTTTTATTTAATTACGGTGTTTTCTATCAAAAAAATGTTTATATTGTGTAAATGGATAATTACGTAATCATTTACAATTTCATACACTTTAGTCTCATAATTAGAAGTTCTAAAAATAAGTATTTATTTTTGTAAGTATTTATTTTCGATTCACTGTGCCGGGCGCTGGGGGCACGACAACTATTATGAAGTGGGGCGGTTAAAAGGTTAAATAATAATAATTAATAATATTCTACGACATACACACAACACCATCTAGCCCAAACTAAGCAGAGCTTGTAATATGGGTACTAAACTGTGGATAAACATACATATATACCTTTTTTTTTTGTAAATACATACATATTATACATAGAAAGACCCAGACCAAAACAAACATCCATGTTCATGCACACAAATGTTTGACTTGTGCGGGAATCGAACCCGCGACCTCAGGCGTGGCAGTCGGTTACACTAACCACTACGCCATCGAGGCCGTCAATAATTTATCAAAGTAATGACTCGTGTATGAATCATAAATTAACCGATATCATATTGTATTTTATTAATATAGCCAATCGATCCACCGCTCTCCATTTCAATCATCCATTTACAAACATAATTGGCGGAACGTGCGTGTAAACATTTCCACCTAATCCCTGGGGAAAATACTGGAGTGAAAAAATAATAGGCACAAAATAAGCTTACCGTCAATTTTTATGAAAAATGACTCATTTTGCCTGAACAGTGACAAGTAGGTGGAAAAGCTCAATTAATTTACGAGTAGTCTTGTTATCTACAAGGGCAGCGGTAGATAATCCGTTCACCTTCAGCTTGATAAAGATTGATTTTGAAATTAAACAAACTTTATAAGTACGGATTTTATCGCGTTGTTTATTTTTTATAAAACGCTATTGTAACATAATTTTGAAACTTTAAACTACTATTGTTAAACACTTTTACTAGTTACTGTTTATTTCAATGTAAGCTATTTAAATTATACAACTATTTAGATTGAATTTTTACACTTTCCTTGATGTTTCGATTGCTTTTCAGCAGTCATGGTCACGGGGAGAAAAGACACACAAACATAAGACAATATTATGTAAATCAGTACGGACTGGAAACAGCTACAAAGAGCTGAAAAGCAACCGAAATGTCGGGGAAAGTGTAAAAATTTAATCTAAATAGTTCTGTAATTTAAATACATAGAAGTAAACAGTAAGTAGTAAAAGTGTTTAACAATAGTAGTTTAAAGTTTCAAAATTATGCAACTATAGTGTTTTATAAAAATAAACAACGCGATAAAATCCGTATAAAGTTTGTTTAATTTTAATATACAACATTCGCGTAAACATAAGAAAATATTATTTAAATCAGTATGGACTTGAAATAGCTACAAAGATTGATTTATAAGGGTTTTTGGTGTCGCACCGCATGACATTTTGAGTTTGTTTCCCAGGATGTCATGCAGTATGAAAGTGTGGTCGGTAAATGGCAATATGCTCGCCCCTTGTTACGTAGATCGTAAACAGCAGCTAGCGAAATAGGTGTAATAAACTCTGTGTACCCTTTCAGAGATAGAGGTGTACGACGATGCATGCTTGTATAAAATAATTACTTTTATCCTCGAGTAAATCAATTACATGATATTTTTATTTATTTCAGCCTGTACTGTCCCATTGCAGGGCAAATGCTTCCTTCTCGCGTTTCCAGATATCCCTGTTATGCGCTAATTTCCAGCAATGTTTCCGAATGCTTTTAATTCTTCCCGCCATCAATGCCTTGTAGACTTGCGTCGATGGCGGGACGAATTACGTTGCCGCTTAGCACCATCTGGGATTCAGTCGGTGGTGACTTTAGGCCAAAGCTCCTTCGGCATGCGGCAAGCGTTTTCAGCCCAAAGCCATTAGTGTTTTGCGGCTTTCTGGGTGACGGTGAATTCTGTTTTGGAGCTTATATTAAAAAGTTATATTATTTTTATTATAATATTTTCAGTATGCACGGGATCACTTTTTAATACATTATTATGATTTAAACTCCTTGGTCCCGTGGCATAAGTTTGCGCGTAGGTTGCGACCACAGGGTTGCGGCAGACTACGTATTGCTACAAAAAAATCTTGACAGGGAAATCAAAAAACACTGTATCCGATCCGTGAATCAAATTTGAGATCTTATACCCAGCAGTCACATTTACTACCGATGCGCCACCAAGGCAGTCTTCTTGCTAAATTGGGATTTCTATCTTGAATATTAAATGAAGAAGGCTGTGAGTTTTTCAGTTCCTTGTTGTTTGTTTCCAAAACTCCAATACCAGGAGGTCAAGTTGCCAGGGGCATTGCTGCGGCTTTTATAACTGGAGTTACAAATGATTAGAAATTCGTGAAAGTTTAAAAAGTAAATCCGTTATGAATTTTTAAATACTTTAAGTGACAATGTCTCTGGGGGATGACAGAGATAAGAATGTCAAAGTAAACTTGACATCTCCCGAGCTCAAACATTTTATCTTATTTTTTTCTACCTAAGAACTTTGTTCCAAATCTCCTAAGGATTTTTATTATGAACGAAAATGTGCTTTCTTCGCATAAATCTGTTTTGATTTACAAGAGTAATCCTGACTAATATTATAAATGGGAATGTGATTTTGTTTGTTTTTACGCGTTACGAAATTTTATGATAATCAGTGTTGAGTAGTTAAGGCGTGAAACCTTCATTACTGGACTGATCCTCATGAAATTTTGCATACACGTTGTCAGGGATGTAGAAAAGGATATATGGTACCTTTTATACAGGAAAAAGCACAGTTCCCGAGGGATAACAATTTATGGACGAAATCTAGAGTAACGCGAGCGTAACCACGGGAAAAATGTAGTGACTTTATAAAGAAAATTGTCTGAGGAAAATAAAAATTTCATATTGACAGCAAGGTTTACTTTCAATCTAAGCTGCTGAGTCTTTTTGTATTTATAATGAACAATCTCCGCCTGACCGACAACTTCAAGATAGCATCGGCTGCTAATTTAGATAGATTGCTCGAGACGTGATTCTGCTGCGGAAATCAATGTGACTTAATAGCGGCCATTTTGTTACGATGAAAATTAACGATACGTTGATATTACAGAAAACAAGTAATCAGCTTATAGAAGCTAGCGATACTTATGCGCTCAGAGGATACTAGATTTTGTTCACAGCTTCACTTACGGAAATGTCCTTTAGTTTAGGTTAGATAGGAGTAGTAGAGCCTCGCTGATTTTAACATGAATGGGCTGGCTCGACCGGGGAAGACCTCCCCTGTCACAATATCGACGTGGAATAGCAGTATTCCTACTGTTGTGATTCGTTCGGTGAGTGAGAGTGCCGGAGGCTCAATCTCCCTCTTCCCTCTTCCCGCTTCTTCTCACTTTCTTTCTCAACGCGCTAGTGATGCATCTGGTGCTCCAGGCGTCTATAGGCTACGGTGACCACTTACCATCAGGTGGGCCGTACGCTTGTTTGCCAACTTAGATGAATTAAAAAAAATTTAATAGAATACATTTTTTTTTTTGAACCTATGTCCTCTTCTATGGACTATTATAGCCTGATGATGATGATGATGATTATGATGTCCTCTTCTGTTCCCGCACAGGATTTTGTACCTCTATACAATAGTACTAGTTTTTTTTTCGTGTGGTTAGTGGCCAGCCTGTTGTCAAGAGTTGTTCAAGCCGCCCGTAGACCTCTAACATCGCTTAACGAGTGCTGTCAATTTGACAACAACCGGGACCGACTTTTTACGTGCCCTCCGAACAGTAACAGTGCTTTCTTCTGAATGAAAGGTACCCTATGTCCTATTCTGTTTCCTTGACAATGTGTATGCGAAATGTCATGATCGGCTTAGTAGGTAAGGCGCAAAAGCGTAACAAACAAACTCACATTCGCATTTATAATATTTGTTCGGATAAGTAGAGTTATCAGGCTATATATCCTAAGTATATATACTTATATAGCTATATATCGTAGCAAATGGAAATCCGTAATGTCTGCCTACCCCTCTGGGAAACAGGCGTGAATCTATGTATGTATTTATGTACAACCTAAATAATGTTATAAATGCGAATGTGAGTTTGTTTGTTTGTTACGCTTCATCACGCCGCAATTTATCGTCATGAAATTTAGCATATAACTCGCCTTAAATACTGAAAATGAGATAGGGTAACTTTCATTGAGTAAAAAAGTACTGTTGCCGAGCAAGCAAAGCTGCGGGCAAAAGGTAGTTATATATTTTTTTTGTATTATCAGCCACTATCTTATCTTATCTTATCTTATGTGGGGGCAAGTCAGTGCAGACCGGCGACAGTTCGACCCAGTGGGATCTTTTGTGTCGACACTCTTCCAATAACGACTGTCATAGATGTTCATGGCAGCCGAGACCGACGGCTTAATGTGCTCTCCGAGGCACGGAGCAGGCGATAATTGTCAATCAATACGCACATAATTTCGAAAAGTCATATAACTTCTTAAAGTCAGAGGTGCGCGACGTGGGTTCGAACCCGAGACCCTCTGCATTGCAGTCTGTTGGTCTCCCCACTGAGCTATCGCTGCTGCAGCCCCTATCTTAACTTGTACAGTAGCACATACGTCTAGGCCATTTTAAAGATTCTAGTCGCGCTAGTTTGAATTAAAGTATACGTACGAAAGGCGACAATACATATTTTTATGACATCGAGTTAAAAGTTTGAATTGCGCATAAAGTTGCGGGCCTTGTTATATCTCGATATATATATATCGATTTCAACAACTTATCTAAGGATGCTCTTGGCAGACAGACACATAGAAATGAAAATATGGATATTGAAAATAGTGTTACTAATATTCATAGTGTCATGATTTCTTAGTTTTGTTAATAATTCTGTTCGGGAGTTTTTACTTACTTAACTGGCAACACAGCCAACCATCGTTTAAATAGTGGGGTTATTGTGGAAGGGAAAAATAACTCGTTCTCTCGGTGAAAGATCGCTCAGCAGTGAGGAACTAGCATTCAACTGAGTACGACGTTCTCAATAGTCCGTATAATTGCTGTTAATTTGGTAATATAGTCATTCATATTTTAAACGAGTGAGTTTCATTTTAATAGTAACTCTTTTTAGTAAAATATCTTTACCAATTTTGTGGGGATAGTACAGTCAGCAACATAATTCGATACACACCCGGAGATTTTGATAGCTTCTACCTTAAAAATTATAACATATGTTTTTATAGCAGTACTGCTTTAAAAAACTATATCGACTATCTTTTGCCTGTTAAAAAAAGAGTTGACATAATCACAATTTAAAAATACATCATCATGTCAGCCAAAAGACGTCCACTGCTGGACATAGACATTAAAAATACATAATAGTAAGAATTTTTTATTTATAAAATACTTCTACAAATTTGTTTAATGTTCAGCAAATATGTCACCGACTGTGCAAAAGAGCCTGTTTTATCCAGAAAGTAGCACTCCTTACAGGAAACTCGCGTGTAAAACAGGAATTCGTATATTATGTAATAATTTCTAAGGCTTACATACCTACCGCTCTTTCGTTACCTTCTTTCTATTATCCCTTTGTCCTTAGGATCTGCAAAGTGTTGGTAATACCGCTAGTATGAGAAGCGATCATATACTACAGCAAGTCACTAAAGGACCCAGTTGAAAACCAGCGTCAGGCTTTCGTCTGACACATGCTGAACTATTTGACCCTATTTGGCACTATTTGGCACTATTTGACACTACTGTTGACACTAACTTTATATGTATTTTGTTTATTTTATTGTTTTAGTTTCGTTTTGCTATGTTTATTTTTGTATCTATTTCTTTTTATTTTATACTTGTTATTATTTGTTCTTTTCTTTCTTTCTTTCTTATCATCAAGAAGGCCCTTCGCTACACTGTTTTTCTTTTTTAAGCTATGTCAATTACAATTCTAAACTTCATTGCATTCCTGAATAAATAAGAGACCAACAATTATGGGCCCTGTCGGGCAAAGCATCAGAAGGCGAGAAAAAGATCAGTTACTTATGAATAAAATATGTACTTCATAATAATATGTTATAATATAAATTTGATTTTATTGGTAGTTGTATTAATTATTATCGTAACACTAAAGTTCCAATTGTAATTTTAGTTTAAATAAATATAACTATCATCCTTACTATTAAACGTCAATAACACCTTTTTGAAAGTTCCACTGTATGACTTATTGATACTTGTCTTGTCTTCTCCACAGGCGACCCTCGTCCGCGGCTCACCTGGTACCACGAGAACAATGTTATAGACGACACATACGAGCAGCGACAAGACGGCGTTACAGTCAACACGCTGACCTTCCCCAACGTTGGACGCCAACATCTTAACTCCAGGCTCATCTGCCAAGCTTCCAATACCAACCTTGCAGCACCGGAATCCAAGCTCGTGATATTGGATATTAATTGTAAGTTCGATAGATTGTCTCCAATATTGGCTAACTGCCAGTGGTTCACCGAGATGTTTGTCCTCAAAGCTTAGGACGCCAACTTGTTATAATTGTTATATTGTAGGTTTATTAGTTTTATATATCCACTTAATAACATTTTATAGAAACATCTAGTTGTACATGGGTCATCTATATGCGATAAGTTACTACTATTCATCATCATCATCATCAGGCTATAATAGTCCACTGCTGGACATAGCCCTGCTCCAAAGAGCGCCATAGCACCCTGTCTTCAGCATCTGCCTGCAGTCTTTCGCAGATCGTCATCCCACCTGGTCGGAGGGCGTCCTACACTACGTTTGCCGAGTCGCGGTCTCCACTCGAGAACACGCTTACCCCAGCGGTTGTCGGTTCTTCGCGCGATATGGCCAGCCCACTGCCACTTCAGCTTGCTAATTCTCTGAGCTATGTCAATTACTACTATTACTACTATCACAACATATAACATACTCGTATCTTAGAGTAGTAGAGCCTCGCTGATTTCAGGATGAATGGGCCGGTTCGACCGTGGAAGGACTACCCTCTCACAGAATATCGAAGTGTATTTCACAGTATTCCTACTGTTGTGTTTCGTTCAGTGAGTGAGAGTGCCGGAGGGCCAATCATCTCTTTCCCCTTCCCGCTTCTTCTCCTTCCCACTTCCTTTCCTAAAGGGTCGGCAACGCACAAGTGATGCCTCCGGTGTTTCAGGCGTCCATAAGCTACGGTGACCACAGGTGGGCCATTGTTTGCCACCTTAATCTTATAAAAAAAAATATATATATATATATATATATATATATATATATATATATAATTATATCGTATCATTTTATTACACGATAAATAATAAGTAAAACTTTTCATATAGAAACTTATAAAGTCGATTAACATAAGAACTAAGACCATGAAGAGAGTTTATGATTAAAGTTTAAACATTTATCTAGTTTAAAAATAGAGCAATAAGTGAACTGATTTAATTTAAAGAGTGACGTAAGTATTATAAATAGACGATGAAACAAGTCTAAAGTCTGTTTAGTGTATAGTTACTATCAATTATAACGAGGCTTAATAAAAATAAATTGAAAATTACTATCCTCAGCTCACACAGAATAAAACATACGTCTTTCGTTATTAAAAGCCTCGATATCATCTATGGCGAGCTAGCCAATATTTTCGTGTTCACTATAAATTTTTAATATCTACACATAGCATGCATAGCAGGTTTTATAAAGTAATTTTCATCCTATTGTTGCATACGTTTTAGTAGTTTTTAATGTTAGTCACTAATGCATTTGTAATCATAATGTTTCCTTAGAAAGAAAGAACGTAGTGGTACTAACGTTTTACGACATACTAGTGTTATTGTTTAACTCCTCTATGCCAAAGTAGGTCATTCTGACCTCGATGTCTAGAACAAAAAGAACACCTACAACAGCAAAAATTCTGCGCAAGCTAGAAATAGAACAGGTCATAATGAAAACAAATAATCTGAGGAACGATGTAAATGATATACATCCTTGTACCCAACGGTATGATTCAAGTTAAGTGGCCATTTTCGGCTCTATTATAAGCAAGCACTCAATTGAAATTTCCGACTGGACAAATCCGGTAGTTGGATTCAATTACTTGATTCGGATGGTAGATGTTAAATTTCTTCTCTACGTAATACTAAACTAAAACAGATCCCAAATCAGTTTAAAGTTAACTGATCTCATATATTTTCTTTTACTATTTCTACTTATTACTTTACTATCGGAACTGTTTTCGAACTTTACGTTTTCAATTTAGAATAAGTTTTCTCGTACCCTGTTCCACATTTTTGATTTGTTAGTTTTCGTAACAACTTTCGAAATATTATGCTGTGAAATTAGTTTATCCAAGAGTTTTGTGAATACCAATTATATTATGTAATAGTTCGGATAAAAGAACTGCATGAAATTCACTCTATATGTTAAAAAAATTAGACTATTCAAATTCCTCATGGAGTATTTTTGTTAGGGTATTCAGTACTGCTTTTTCATTAACGTAAATAGTCCATTATGGAACCTCTTCCGACGAATCCAGTTTGTTGCAGTGCGACCCTTGAGCGTACAAATCCTGAACAAGCGGCAACCACTGTCAGCCGACAGGAACTATGATGTGAACTGCAGAGCAGTGGGCTCCCGTCCGGAGGCTCAAGTCACTTGGTGGAAGGCTGGGAGGCAGTTGAAGAGAGGTGTTAAAAATGTAAGTAATAGTTAATAACATCTAGTCTTAACTTCTTCACTTTTCATGTACAAACAAGTCAATTAATTTTCCTAATGCACTTTAAACTTGAATTGTTTAGAAACGATTTTACGACGATTACGATTTTTCATTTATTTCCAATGCCTTTGTACCTCGTTACTAAACAATCTCTTTAGTTCAGCTGTTATCCAGGAACTCTTTTTTACTTATACAGTTGTACCTGCAACATTTCAGTATGATATATAACGATTTAAAAAAATATATTTTTATAAAACGGTCCAATATTAAAAGGATCTACGTTACATTTTTGAAAAAAATTAGTTATGAATATTGCATGGTTCTATATTATTATGTCATTCCTTTTTATTTAGACTAATATAGTAATAGATGGAAGCACCACCTCACAATATTAAATCGCAAATAGCTCTAAGTTACCTTTTAAGTTATTTTTACAGATATGCAAATTTAAAACCTCATTTCCCCAGAGTAAAAAAAAATAACATAGAACCTTGTAATAGTGAGCCAGCGAATTGTATCGCTAGAAAATTACAAGATAATAATATAATTTGTATTCATTCCAAACGGAGTCATATAAGCTGCGTATCTCATTGCACATTGACTAGATGCCTCACAAATGTGCCTCTTGATCGCAAGCAAGCTATCGTATGATCAGCGCAGGTCGTTGTCCGCACATATTTGCCATTAACTCCGTTAAGACAATTGACTGCATAGATAACGTAGTGGTTTAAGTGGTTGCCTTGCCGCTACCACTGCGCCTTGTATTATGGGTTCGAATCCCACACGGGACAAAAATTTGCGTGATCCACAAATGGGTGTTCCAAGTCTGGGTTTTCTTTGAATCCGATGTTTGAATGTTTCTAAAGTCCCCCGCGTCACAGGAATTATATGAATTGTATTTAAAAAGACTGACTAAGAAAGTTTATAAGGCTAGTGTGAATGGAACAGTCGCAAGAGGAAAACCTAGGCGAACGTTTCTCGATCAGATTGGAGGTGTTCTGGACAAAGGCCAGGTTAAGAGCACCTTGAATCGACGGGCGTGAATGAGGAATGTGATGAAATTGAATGAAGCCAGAGAACTGTGACAGGATCGTAGCAAATGGAAATCCGTAGTCTCTGCCTACCCCTCTGAGAAACAGGCGTAAATCGATGTATGTACGTATTAAAAAAAAGCAACGGCTTGCACTCTGGGAGTGGTGGCAGAAGTGAAAACTTGAATTTGTTGTTCATTTTTGATATTTTGGAATGGTTAGGGAATCATTTTGCACGAATTGCTTTAATTATCAGTATAAAAGTACTATCATTTATGTGGTAAAATACAATTTTCATTTATTGCGCTATCGTACACAAACATGACAATTCTCCCTCCGTCTTACGAATTTTCGATCAGGTCACGTGTCCTGACGCGAGTTTAACATTTTTTATCCATCACAAAAAAGTGCTCAACGCCACTAAAGAAGTTTTCACTTCAAAAAAAGCGATAAATTTATTGGATATTTTGATAAAAAGTAAGTTATCTACATTTTTGCTGAAATCGGTAGTACATCTCTTTTCATAAAGCATGTTAATAAATCGACAACCTTTATACTAACTCGCTGTACCGTACCCTATTTATATTAGGTACCTACAAATAAAGGTACGGTAAACAAATTCGAATATAACTTGTAGCAGTTCTACGAGTTGGAAGAAACGCGTGATACATAAAATAACATCTTGACAACTTAAGTTTTAAGTAAACGATAACAAACTTGGCGAACGTGATACTACACAAAGTGCTTTAGATACGTTTGAGGATCTGATTACATTCAAGTTGCTGCAAAAAGGAAAAAGTTCTACAGTCGGTCACCGTTTGAAGGCAGAAAGACGGTAATTAAAAACTAAATTGTCTCGAACTAGTTGTGAACTATACAGTCTCAAATACATTTCGAATTCCTTGAACTTGAAACAAAAATATCTCAATTGTATTTCGTGATATTATAACAAATATTAACATACAAAAATCATAACTAGTTCTCGTAGTAAAATAATAACTCTAATAACATATTTTTGAAGAGCAGCAGATAATAATATAGGCCAACCAGTCATTGTTGATTTTGACAAATGTAAGGCTAGATAGATAGTAAAATATGTATTACCTAAATTGAGCCATAGAAAAATATAAAAACGTAATTTGCGGTCTTACCGTGAAGTATATAATACTAATGAGTATTACTATGGATATTTTGGGGTATAGTAAATTACATATAATGATATGATACAACAAGAATAGTAGTTTTATAAAATACTAGCTTATGCCCGCGGCTTCGCTCGCATAAAATGGTTAGGATATGTTAGTAACAGTAATTTTTAAAATAAAATATGGGCTACGTCACTCGGTGATAATATAGCTTTCAAATGGTAAAAGAATTATTTAAATCGGTTGAGTAATTTCCGAGTTAAATCCTTACAAACAAAAAAAACATACCTGTAAACAAAAAAAAACAAATCTTACCTTTTTATAATATTAGTATAGATTTGTATAAAACAGGTTTATATAATAATTTAAGTTAGTGTAAAATATATTGTTATAGTTAAAATCTGGCATTCTATTAAATGCATTTTGTAAGTTATACAAGTAAATAAGTATACATATTGTATCTTATTATCTTATCTTATGTGGGGGCCAGTCAGTGCAGACTGGCGACACCTCGACCCAGTGGGATCTTTTGTGTCGACACTCTCCCAATAACGACTGCCGTAGATGTTCATGGCAGCTGGGACCGACGGCTTAACGTGCTCTCCGAGGCACGGAGCATGCGATATTGTCAATCAATACGCACATAATTTTGAAAAGTCATATAACTGCCGAAAGTCAGAGGTGCGCGACGTGGGTTGAGTCCCTCTGCATTGCAGTCTGTTGCTCTCACCACTGAGCTATCGCTGCTCAAATATACATGTAAATAATACCGCAAGCATGAAGAATTTGTTAAAAAATTATATAACATTTCCACGCCAATGTCGGCAAAACATGTTGATGACCGATTTTACTGTAAGACCTGCTTATACCATGTTTTTGAAAATTAATAATATACTTATCCTAACTAATATTATAAAAGCGAAAATGAGTTTGTTTGTTTGTTACCTTTTCACGCCTAAACCACTCAACCGATCATTCTGAAATTTTGCATATACGTTGACAGGTGAACAGAAACGGACATAGGCTACCTTTCATCCCGAAAAAAATTACTGTTCCCGAGGAAAACAACAATAACGTTCTTATGATAATAGATGGCGCCACGTGTCTTTCGAATCATGATTGAATTATATTATTACAAGCAGAATACAACCCGAATTGATTGTCAAATTCTAAATTAATGCGAGCGAAACCGCGGGCAAAAGCTAGTATAATATATTATCACCTCTGTATTAAACTGCCCCACTGCTGGGCACGGGTCTCTTCTTAGCGTGAGAAGTGTTAGACTATAGTCCACTACGCGGGCCCAGTGCGAGTTGACAAACTACACATATCTTTGAGAACATTATGGTGAACTCTCGGATATGCAGGTTTCCCCACGATGTTTTCCTTCACCGTTAAAGCGAGCAATAATTAACTATTTAATACGCACGTAACTTTTTTTTTTTTATTGTGCTCGTCAAAATGACCACACTCCACCTGATGGTAAGCAGTCGTGTGGTCTAAGAGCAGTGGCCACCACACCGCCCTCATAGTAGCCGAGGCGATGTTGAGGTCTCTACTTTGACGGCCTGAGAAGGTTATTTTTCACGCCTCGCTTAAAGGACCCAGGATTGAAGGAAGAAGGAAACACGTGCCTTGGCAGAGAATTCCATGCTTTGGTCGTTTGGCAGAGGTATGAGGACCCAAACTTGTTGGTACGCGCTCTAATCGACTCTACCGTGTAAGGATGGCATCTGAGCCCAGCACGCGTTGTTCTGGATAGGAAAGGGGAGGGCGGGATAAGGTGGAATAACTCTTCAGAGCACTCCCCGTGGTATATTCTGTAGAAACATGCCAATGAGGCAATGTCCCTACGGAGTTGCAGAGGTGCTTAACTTGCCTAACTTCGATAAGTCAGAGATGCGCGCCTTGGGATCGAACTCGAGACCTCTGCGTGACAGTCCAGCGGCCTCTCTGACTATCGCTGTTATATTAATAATTAAAAATAATATAGATTTGATTATTATTATTAGCCATACATAAAATATCAGCCAAGTTAAACTAGCAAATAACTAACCAATTATAATACAGATCCCTACAAACACATGCAAATTTCATTAGAGAAATTTCTTCAAAAATATTTGCTTAGTGTCTCTTAATTAAATTCAATGAGAAATCCGTTTCGTATCGCGTTCGCCGTTCAAGAACTGATTACTGTTCTAAGCCACATTTAAGCCTATGTTGATTGAAAAGCCTCACGGTAAATATATGCTCAACATTAATATTCTACTGCTAACAATAATCTGTTATTTGCTTTGTGCGAAATCAAATACGAGTAGACTTTGATTAGTGAGTTTTTAATTAAATTCAGATATGTTATCTGCTTTGTTATCGATGTTGGATGTTAATTTGATAGTTTACTAGAAAGGGTATTGTTCTAATCGGATTATGGATAAAGCAGTATGATTTGTAAAATAAATACTTACGTATCTTATCTTATGTGGGAGCCAGCCAGTGCAGACCGGCGAGACTTCGACCCAGTGGGATCTTTTGTGTCGACACTCTCCCAATAACGACTGCCATAGATGTTCATGGCAGCCGGGACCGACGGCTTAATGTGCTCTCCGAGGCACGGAGTAGGCGATAATTGTCAATCAATACACACGTCATAATTTCAAAAAGTCTTAACTTCCGAAAGCCAGAGGTGCGCGACGTGGGTTCGAACCCGATACCCTCTGCATTGCAGTCTGTTGGTCTCCCCACTGAGCTATCGCTGCTCTCAAAATAAGTAACATTGTCGATTGAAAAAGTGGTTGTGTTCTCGCCAGTTCTTCTTATTGGCCTACGCCCTTGCTTTTCTAAACTTTGTAATAGGTAAATGTAAATTCACAGCATACCATAGTTAGCGTAACTTCAGCAATTTCAAGAGACTATAGATCTCTACAGGATACAGGTGTCCGTAATAAAAAGTAAATACATTTATTTAGCATTTATAGAGTGATAGCTCTATCGGGAGACCAACAGACTGCAATGCAGAGGGTCTCGGGTTCGAACCCACGTCGCGCACCTCTGACTTTCGGAAGTTATGACTTTTCAAAATTATGTGCGTATTAATTGACAATTATCGCCTGCTCCGTGCCTCGGAGAGCACGTTAAGCCGTCGGTCCCGGCTGCCATGAACATCTATGGCAGTCGTTATTGGGCAGTCAGCGCCCTCTGATATCCTGACACTGGTCTAGCCTTAGGGTATCGTTAGCCTTCGGGTTGCGGGGATCAGATGGCAATCGCTCCGTGTAAAAACTGATATCCAGTCAAATCTGGTTAGAATAGAAAGCCGACCCCAAGTGACTTGGGAATAATAAAGGCTAAGGGGGAAGATTTACATTTCTGCTTAATTTGATTTTACTTTTAAACATAATTATATGAAATTAATATTGATAGATTATTTCTGTTTTATAATATAAATTTTATTACAAACTAACGAACATTTCAGAATTTCGTAAAATTTATAAGAGTGCTACCATTATTTCATTCTTAATTATATCCCACCGTTATGTTCGAATTAATGATGAAAATTCAGGCGCTCTATAGCCCCGAGCGAGTGACATAATAACTAACTTCATAGATGATCATTTATAACTTGAAAATTCTAACGAGTCACTGAAATTGTATAAAAAAAACATAAACATGGCAATTAAACGTTGTCAGGGGTTCAGAAAAGGACAAAGAGTGCCTTCCATTTAGAAAAACAAGAACTTAAAAAAGGTAAGTTTCCAAGCGAAGCCGCGCGCATAAGTTAGTAATGTATAATAAAATATTTAAATTGATTTGATGAGCTAGCAACCCTCGTAATGCTAGGTGGTAACTACCGCTTATGGACTTTAGCAAAGTCAGGGTATACACATTACAAAGCTAAACCGCTGTCACAGGTGGTATAGATATTGTTACACCATAGTTTAAAATTCCATGACTAGGGGGATCTATAACATATCAATGTAAACAACATTTAAAGGTAAAATCCCTTTTATTTACTGTCCAACTAGCTAACCTAGTAAGGACCATTGGACTGCCATGCCAAGGTCTACAGTTTGAACCGACGGCTGCTAACTTTCGAATTTATGCGCGATTTAAATATGTATTTAATTGTTGCTCGCTTTAACGATCTTTTCTTTCTTTTCGTGTGGTTAGTGGCCAACCTGGTCTGTTGTGAAGAGTTGTTCAAGCCGCCCGTAGGCCTCTGACATGGCTTAACGACTGCAGTCAATTTGGCAACAACCGGTACCGACTTTTT
The DNA here is from genome assembly GCA_963564715.1 of Catocala sponsa. Taxonomy (NCBI): domain Eukaryota; kingdom Metazoa; phylum Arthropoda; class Insecta; order Lepidoptera; family Erebidae; genus Catocala; species Catocala sponsa. Next base: position 24,188,685 of record OY751345.1, on the reverse strand, counting down.
ACGTGCCCTTCGAAGCACGGAGACGCTCACATGAAATACCACTAAGCGGTCACCCGTCTATAGACTGACCGCACCCAACGTTGCTTAACCTCGCTAATCGTGTACCGATCAATGAGTGCAACTGGCTATGAGCGCCTCAAAATCGCTTTAACCGTGAAGGAAAACGTCGCGCAGAAACCTGCTTGGATGAGAGTTCTCTATTATTTTCTCGAAGGTGACTGTGTGAAGTCAGCCAACTAGCACTAGTTCAGCGTGGTAGACTTAGGCCTAGTCCATCTCAAAGATGTTCGTGATCAGCTGCAGTGGTCCATTTTATATAAAAGGTTGATATAATTATATAATACAATGAAAAGGTGTACTGCTAAGTACAGCCGCCTACTTAAAATTGCCAATTAAGAAGACTTCTACCTCAGAGATATTCTGTTCCCCAACAACTATCGTTCCGAATTTGATACATGTCAAAATATAACAAAACAATAATTAAACTACTATATACGGATTTTATCGCGTTGTTTATTTGACACTTTACACTACTATAATACTATTTAACTTTACTAATTTTTAAGCTAATTAAATTATTGAAACTATTAAAACTATTTATACTATTACTATACTATTATACTATTTATATTTATGTTTACACTTTCCCCGACGTTTCGGTTGCTCAGCAGCCATGGTCACGGGGAGACTATAATACTATTAACTATTATTACTATATATATTATACTTTAAAAAAAAAAAAAAAAATATATATATATTATACTATATATACTATTACTAGATGTTCCCGCGGTTTCACCCGCGTTTGTCGTTACTGCGCCGCCCCCGTGGGTCGTACCGTGATGTTATATAGCCTATAGCCTTCCTCGATAAATAGGCTATCCAACACTAAAATAATTTTTCAAATCGAACCAGTAGTAATCACGCAGAATAAACCAGAAGAAACATCGTTTGTACTATGTCTGTAATGAGTAATTATTTTGCTGCAATGTTATTTTAAAACTGCGATATCTCCTAAGATATTCATTGAAATCGAATGATGTAAAGGGCAATTTTGTTTTAAATTAAATACTTGTGATGAATAACGTATTTATTTGGATAAGGATTAATATCATGTTTATAATAATACCTTCGCAAATAATGCATTATTTTAGAACAAATTTGGTTAGCATAAAAATGGTTATAGTGAGCCAACCTTAAAAGATAGACATATGCTAGTGCGGAATTTTTTTTAGAAATTTTAAAGGGGAACAATTCTGTCATACATAATTTTTGCGAAACTTTAACTGTTTATGCAGCGCACGCAGCGGAAGCTCTCAAAAGGAAAAAATACCTTCCGATTTTGAAACATTCTTCATTGGTGCTCAGCTCCTATTGATCTAAGCGTGATAATATATAGCCTATAGCCTTCCCCGATAAATGGGCTATCTAACATTGAAATAACTTTTCAAATCGGACCAGTAGTTCCTGAGATTAGCGCGTTCAAGCAAAGAAACAAACAAACTCTTCAGCTTAATAATATTAGTAGAGATTATACATACATACATAGATTCACGCCATTGCCCAGAGGGGTAGGCAGAGACTACGGATTTCCTATTATTATTTACTATTAATTATAATAAACATCTAAATAGGCACAAGATGGTTTTATAATCCTTTAGGTAAAACTATTGGGAATTGTGTACGCAGAGGTCTATTACGCGCAGTTTTTCCCAATTGTATTTAAAGTCCCACCTAATGGGGTCTATTGACGTCTTCTGAACACTTTTTCAGACCCCTACAAAAGTTTCCAAATAAAACAACTCATTAAAATTCCACTCAAGAATGGAACTCGGGTCTTAACGATACACAACAACTTACCTTTGTGAGAGTATTAACAATATTATTATTAATACTTATGCCTCGCAATAAAACATAAAAAAATATTTCAATAATAGTTAATACTATTATTGAAATATTTTTTTATGTTTTATTTTGTTTTATTGCTGTATGTATTTCGCGTCTGATATTAATATATCAGACGCGAAATATATACAGTGAAATGACGCGTAAATGAAACCACAAATCATTAAAACGCACGAAGAGGTAATTAATAAACCACTAATTAAGGAACTACACGCTGGGGAGTAATCGTAATTAATCCATTACTCATTATCGACGGACGAACTAAAATAATAATAATAATCATTTATTTAACTTAAATTGGTATAAATGGATACGGAGCTTATGATACATCGTAAAGGTATCTTATCTTATCTTATGTGGGGGCTAGTCAGTGCAGACCGGCGACACTTCGACCCAGTGGAATCTTTTGTGTCGATACTCCCAATAACGACTGCCATAGATATTCATGGCAGCCGGGACCAACGGCTTCACGTGCTTTCCGAGGCACGGTGCAGGCGATAATTGTCAATCAATACGCACATAATTTCGAAAAGTCATATAACTTCCGAAAGTCAGAGGTGCGCGACGTGGGTTCGAACCCGAGACCCTCTGCATTGCAGTCTGTTGGTCTCCCCACTGAGCTATCGCTGCTCTATCGTAAAGATAATTTATAAGGGCTGTCTGTACTGGGGTAAACCTATGCCACAGGCATTTAATATTCACGGATAGATGCGTAATTATTGAATCCATTGTCAGTTTGGCTGTTAAAAACTGTTTGTGGTCATAGTGGTATTCATACGCAGTTGATGGCTGTTACTTACAATGTCTGATTGCGATGTTTTAAACAGATATATGATCAGACCGAAGTGTTTTACTGAGTTAGTCTTACATGTAAGGTATTCGATCAGATCAATCTTGTAAACCAATATTTATAAGACTTGGTTTTTTACCGCTGCCATTTTATATTTACTAGCGGTCGCCAAATGGTCTAAATTCGACCATCATCATCATCAGGCTATAATAGTCCACTGCTGGACATAACCCTCCCCCAAAGAGCGCAATAGCGCCCTGTCTTCAGCTTGCCGCATCCTGCATCTGCCTGCAGTATTTCGCAGATCGTCATCCCACCTGGTCGGAGGGCGTCCTACACTATATGCCGAGTCGCGTTCGACCATAAGTGATATAAATGTTGAGTTTGTTCATTATTAAGGTTTTATTGTATATAACTATACCCATAAAATCACATTTTATTTAGTTACCCACCCCACATACATATACATATGTAACCATAGCTACGAAGAATTCTACGACATCAGACGATCAATGCCGAAATACTACGAACGCGATTCGGTTGCTTGTGTCAAATGCATGGTTGTGTGCGTGTAGTTTTTTAATTTAATGTATTTCTAATGCATATTTTATAAAAATATTAGGATTCGCCACTCCCTCTCCATATAAACTTTAACTATGCCAAATTTCATACTCCTCCGCCCGCGCAATTTTCGTAAAAAGGGGTACGAAGTTTTTGCTTCACGTATTAATATATAGATGAAGTATGTGTTTATGGACGTAAACATAAGGAATGCTTTATAACAGTCAATGATGTAAACCCTCGAAATCGACGAGACCCAAACACACTAATATTAAATGACATTCCAAAATCTACCAAATATAATAAAAGTTGCCTAGCTACGTGTGTTCGCATCTATAACAATGTACCCAGCCACATTAAAACATTGAATGACAATTTATAAAGATTGGCTAGTTCAACAATATTTCTACAATATTTATTAAATATATTGCATGTTATATAACGGTAGCTGAAGATGTATGATCTATATGTAAATTAATGTAACACCCTTAAATACCGTGTTTTACGTAAATAAATATATTATTTTTATTACATATACATACAGACGTTGCAGGCATCTGTCACATGGCCTGGCTGTTACATAGTGATAGAAAATTATTAGAATGATTAAAAGCGTTACACAATAGTCTAGTTTAATGTGATAATATTAGAACAGCACAAGGAATTCGTTTCAAAGTCATTAAAGTAATGAGTCACTCATAACTTAAGACTGCGCCGAGGTGATAATATTAGAACAGCAAAAGGAATTCGTTTCAAAATCATTTAAGTAATGAGTCACTCATAACTTAAAACTGCGCCGAGCGTAAGACAGATAATGACAGAGCTCGTGCGGCGCATATTCAATACGGCGCGCGGCCGCCATAGTAAAATTGTATGGAGGATTTGAGTGATTGAAGTGCTTTTTTGATAAATATATATCTTTATTATCAACCAATAACTTAACTATTTTTGTTTCGTTTATGCTGTAAAATAGGATAGATTTCTACTGTTATAATCTAAAATCACGTAACACGAGTTTACGTTTTTGCATTTTTCGTGCAAATTTACGTAATTTTGCAGGCGAAAATATTAATTATTTTAAGTTTTTTACACGGAGTAATTATAAACACATTCATTGTTATGGTAAATGTATATTTTATATTTGTATTAAATAAAAAGTGTTGATTTTATTCACTTAACTGTGATCGCCTGTTTTGGCACATTTCGCTCGGCGCAGTCTTAAGTTGGCTTGTAAGGGTAAAGTAACAACAAAAATAATTTTAGGTATAATTATCCTCTCATAATATCTAGGAAGAAAAACAGCGTGCCGCCTCATAACTCACTCACGACAGACTACAGCGATTTATTTACTGTCTCTCTCTTTTCTCTAGAGGTTAATAACCTTGTTTAACATAACACGCTAGTTCTACAAATTATGAAAATGGAAAAAATATCCGCAATATCTGAACAATTTCTCATTTTTGCGAACAATATATTATAGTTTGTCTACTAATTATAGTTATTAATTATACTTCGTACGTCACGTAGTTAGGGTGGAACAATAGGGGTAGTTTCTTTGTTCATTTAGTTGTTCTTTGTTTCAGTACATTCACTAAAATGTCAAGTGAAGGGCGCACAAGTTTGCGCTCTATTTTACCGCAATTGTGTTTTCTTTTTTTTGTAATTGGATTCCGGTTGTTAGGGTTCCGTTGGTAACACGAGTTTTTAATCTTGATAATGTTTAAAGTTTTGTTGCGGTATTCGAGGCTTTAGAATGAATTCCGGCTATTTTAATCATCATAGATTCTCTCGAAACGGTTATTTGAGTCGCTCATCAGTTAACGAGCTAACGCGCGGTTTTTTTGAGGACGAACTTGATAGTACTTTTTGTATTCTGTCGGTGCATTTAGTTGACCCCTATTCTCTGTATGAAAATGATTAGTTCTTATTTACCACATTGGCCTAGCGTGGATTGGCAACCATCCTCAAAACCAAGAATATTCAGACATGCAGGTTTCTTCACTGCTAAAACGAGCGATAATTGACTATCTAATACGCATAGCATAGATCAGTATAGTCAAAGTTACATTGCTCAGGATCAATTTTAGCTGTCCAACGATCTCTTTACTTCGGGTATCATTGCTTCTTATATGGTAAGTTTAATATGAACTAGTTAACAATATTGGTCGATACATTTTACGATTTAAACAAATCCCATTCCGATAACTAAAAAGTTATCAGAATGGGATTTGTTCAAATCGTTTGACTAATAACCAGAGTGTAGACTATGGTTCCGACCAATATTCCTTAAGAGTTTCTTATGAACCTCTGAGTCTTCTTCGAAGAGGTTAATGAGAACACTTTGTGGTTCTGTGTGTCTGTTTGTTAGTGACCGGCATAACTCCGGAACCACTGGACCAATTGACTTGTAACTTGGTGTGCATACACCTTGGGGTCATACCTCAGTCGAGTTTGAATATGGGCCCTGTGGGTCAAAAGACCCCCGAGATATAGGTGTCACAAGGTCACATATATTTTAAATGCTTTTACATTTAAGACCTTGTAACTTGGTGTGCATACACTTTGGGGTCGTACCTCGGTCGAGTTTGAATATGGGCCCTGTGTTTCAAAAGACTCCCGAAATACAGGGTTCATTTCTTTTCATTACTTTTACATTTAAGGCGAAGAGGTTGAATCCTGGGTTTTTACACTCATCTCGTTCTATTTATTCATTATTTTTTGCGCTTCTTTTCTATGTAAATTTTACCGATGCTATATCTCACACTCAAACTCCCTCTACAATCCAAACGCATTATATGCTTGAAAAGGGAGACAAAGATTTATCTATAAGTCTATGTTTGTGCACTGGACGAAAAATAAAAGAGCCAACTGCTTTCCAGTCTCTTTATTTAAAAATCGCTTGTTATGATTTATTAATTCGTTGTTATTCACGCGTTAGTAATTAAAAATTCAATAGTAATTTACATTTATGTAATACTAAAATTTTAATTACTGTAGTCGGATATAATTAAATTTACATTTAATTAAACATGTATTTAACTGTGTTTTGGTGTTATTATACGAATAAATCAGTATTATTAGGTTCTTTTCTCAAGAAATTCTTCACAAGAAGTCTAGAACACTGCCTGGTGTACAGTAATAGGCCTGCTTCTTTTTACATAGCATGTTAAAGTAAGCTGGCAAAGTTGAAGCGTAATCCAACAACTTACTAATTCGGGAACATTTATGTAGGCGTAAAACTGTGTACGTATTATGTAGAGTCTAATACTAAGTTAAGTTACAATTATTTACATGATATTGTGAAAGATTACGTATTTTTAGAAATAAAGTATGTTTTCTTTATTTTCTTTCTTTCTAAGTGAATAAGAAAGTTATTAAAACGATACACGTTTTTCGTAGCCTATTTCCAAATATATTGAGGACGCTTCCAGCTTAACTAGGTAAATATATTATTTTTGTGAAAGCCTTCCAACCTCCGCTTAAAGTTATAATGATATTCTAATGTTAGAATAATGATCAGCATAATATATAGGTTACTGATATCTCCACTGTTATAGATGTGATTGTGAAGGCATCAATCACTGGTGGAAGGCATTTATTTTTTTAAATTCATCATTTAGGTAAGACACAATTATGTACGTTAAAGATTACTTTTCTAACATAGATTTACATTTATATACTTATGCTATTTATTTATGACATCGACTGTCAAATAGAGATTTAACAGTTGTTCCCAACCCAACACGACCGAAGAGTGATCTGGCGCAGGAACAACGGCTTCACGTGTTTTCCAAGGCAGGGCGTGTTCTATACTGGGTCGCTGATGTAGCTTCAGTTTCAGCGACCCACTCACCATACAAAGCAGCGAGTTGGCACACCGTGGAGGTTTTAGTTGGCAGGCCCGAAGTGTCGGGAGAGCCCAACGTAACCCTCTCGGCTCCACTTGTGGTAAAGGGGTACGCATCAGAAGCATTTTCTTGCTGTTAAGAATTTTTTTTCAGAAAGCGCAAATTTCTTTTTGTTGGCCTAACCCAGAATTTGAACTTTATCATTGCACTCGAATTCACTACCGCTGCGCCAGGCGGTTACCGAAATAAGGACTATCAATTTTATGGTCACAATAATATAAATAGCTTTGTTGTATACAAAATATTGGATAACCATTTATTTAGCACTTAATACGATTGTTACAAAAGGTGATCTCATTGTAAACTGCAAACTCATTCAAATAATTATTGGATCATTATAATTTTTAAAGGGAATTAACGCGATCATGCCTATTGTTTACATTTAAGTGTTTGAAGTTTCGATCGGGCTGCACAGGTCGTTGTCACAAGCTGGAATGTATTAATCAGAAAACGCACTTAATGTAATTTAACAATTTATGTATTACTAGATTTTATACACGGCTTCGCTCGCCTAAATGAAGGTTAAGTTAGGCTAGTAACTGCAGTACTTTTTCTGGATGAAAGGTACCCTATTTCCTTTTCTGTACCCCTGAAAACGTGTATGCGAAATTTCATGATCGGTCGAGTAGTTAAGGCGTAAAAGCGTAACAAACAGACAAACAAAGTCACATTCGCATTTATAATATTGGTTAAGATTTTGGTATTTTAATACTAGATTCGTTGTGGATATTCAGTTTGAGTGATGTGCATTGTTAGATTATCTTATCTTATCTTATGTGGGGGTCAGTCAGTGCAGACCGGCGACACTTCGACCCAGCGGGATCTTTTGTGTCGACACTCTCCCAATAACGACTGCCATAGATGTTCATGGCAGCCGGGACCAACGGCTTAATGTGCTTTCCGAGCATGGAGCAGGCGATAATTGTCAATCAATACGCACATAATTTCGAAAAGTCATATAACTTCCGAAAGTTTGAGGTGCGCGACGTGGGTTCGAACCCGAGACCCTCTGCATTGCAGTCAGTTGGTCTCCCCACTGAGCTATCGCTGCTCGTTCACAGTTAGACTAACAAAACATCAAATGTGTTGTATAGAAATCTGTTTTAAACTAATAAAGAACCTAACAAATTATATTATATTATTAACTGCTTCAAGTATCGAACAGGTATTTAGTTAATCATCTTTAATATTATTTATTTATTGTAGGTATGCTAACAGAATAACATTAATAATATAAAGCAGAAAACAACATAATATTATACAATTTTGAACACCTGCCGCTTTGGCTCTTGTACAGTGGTAAGATAGTCTCCTTAGGGTGCGTACAGGACTGGCGAATGCGCCGCTCGCGAGCTGCGTGCGTGCGTGTGTTTTAAGTTCGCTCGCCGTTCCAGCGTCGCCCTTGCGCCGCTTGCGCTCCAGTTACGCGTCGTCGTCAAGAACCACGCTCGTGCGTCCCACGCTTTGCAAGCAAACGGAATTGCATGTTCGCGAGCTGCGCGCGCACTAGGCGCTCGCCGCGCGCACTCACTGTGCAAGCCTTGCGTAAGTTACGCCACAGAGGCGCACCACACAATTTCAGTAATTGCACGCGTGCCGCACGCACGCAGCTCACGAGCGGTTCGCGAACGGCGCATTATTGGCGCATTCGTCAGATCTGGACACACCCTTAGATTTCCATATTTAGACCTTTTTATTATGAATGATTTCTGATAAGCCGTATTCAAAAGAGTCTCAAGTTATCGCCTATATAAATATTAATGTATAAACGGTAACGTAAAGAAACTAGAACTTTTATGAACGAGAATTTTTTATAGCTCTTGAATTTTCTTTCATTATTTTTAATGGCGAGTTTCCAACCGCTTCTCATTGAATGCTAACTAATTATGTTTAATAGTTTCCAAGAAAATTGATTTATTCTGGTTGCTTTAAAAGATTTAGTACCTTTAGGAAGCCTCTACGATGTTTCTCTCTCTTTCATTTGGATATAGCGGGATGCTTATAATTGGCGACAAATGAAGGTAGTCTACATAAGTACAGTTATTATAATTTCTGTTTTATACAAAATAAACATCAGAAAAAATCTAAGATGTTTTTTTTTGGGATTAAATCATCGCAAAAAAATTGTTTTTTTTTCTATAACCAAAAAACGCCTCCTTAGATGGAAAAATGCTTTGTAAGGCTCTATTAATTCCTGTATAACATAAATTTTATAATAGTCAAAATACTTATCGTTTAATTTAGTATAGAAATGTGTTGAACTTCAAGAAATCACTACTAACTTCAAAATTCCAAGGCAGCCTACACGTGATGGAACCCAGTAATTGCTTTCAGTGTAGTTTATTTTTATGTCGCACTGCGTAAACTCTGTTTTGTACGTTTTCAAGCCGTTTGCTGTCTCTTAGGTCAAGTCTTTAAGTGAAACTTGAAAATAGGGTTAGGCATTAGCGAAAACTTTTGAACAAAACCTGCATGACTGGGCTTGTATGTGCGTGTTTGTATTTACGATAGTTTAATGTCCATTACCGATACTAACAGAATATATACAAAAGGATGTGTGATTAACGATTAATGATACAAACAATTCGAATTTATTCGAATAGTATTGATCGAGATTCGAATGCAATATAATAATAATAATAATATTCTATCACATAGGTACACACAACACCATCTAGCCCAAACTAAGCAGAGCTTGTATTCTGGGTACTGGACAATGGATATATTATTATATAACTTTTTTTTTTGTAAATACATACATATTATACATAGAAACACCTGGGTGTTTCCATCTATAATATGTATGTATATACAAAAAAAAAATGTATGCCACTTAGTAGGCGTAATAACAGGCCAATAATCACTTAACAACTATCTCTTCAACATTGGTGATACATCTATACTAATATTATAAAGCTGAAGAGTTTGTTTGTTTGTTTGCCTGAACGCGCTAATCTCAGGAACTACTGGTCCGATTTGAAAAATTATTTCAGTGTTATATAGCCCATTTATTGAGGAAGGCTATAGGCTATATATCATCACGCTAAGATCAATAGGAGCGGGGCACCAATGAAGAATGTTTCAAAAGCTTTCGCTGCGTGCGCTGCATAAACAGTTAAAGTTTCGTAAAAATCATGTATGACAGAATTGTTCCCCTTTAAAAGTTCTAAAAAAAAGTCCGGGACAGCATATGTCTATCTTTTAAGGTTGGCTCACTATAACCTTTTTTATGTTAACCAAATTTGTTCTAAAATAATGCATTATTTGCGAAGGTGTTTTTATAAACATGATATTAATCCTTATCCAAATAAATACGTTATTCATCACAAGTATTTAATTTAAAACAAAATTGCCCTTTACATCATTCAATTTCAATGAATATCTTAGGAGATATCGCAGTATTAAAATAACATACGCAGCAAAATAATGATCAAGTATTGCGCGCGCATTTATGAAGTGCAAGGCCGGCCGAAAACTGCGAGATACCATGCCGCGCGGCTCAGACGCGTGGTCATGGCCGGCTCCTTACGGAACGGTACACGGAACATCACGCTACGACCCACAGGGGCGGCGCAGTAACGATAAACGAGGGTGAAACCGCGTGAACATCTAGTACCTTTATATAGAGACTGTATGGAGGCAGAGTAGACACCGGCTCACGTGTCCTTCGAATGCAAAAGCGTGAGCAACCAATTTGTCTCCTGAACTATCCAGGACGAATAAATAAAGTATCATCCTGAATAGAGCTGAGGTGTTATCTGACCATAGTGGCCCTCAATAGTCCAATTGTGAGGCTAACTGCGACAGACACGCGCTCAACTAAATAAATAAGTAAATCAAAGTCAAATATTGGATCAAATGGCGGCGCACCACATTGAAAAAAAGATTATCGTGTTTTCGACAAGCGCATACAACATAGTTGCACTGCTCGTGAACGAAGAATGCAATATGAAAACCAATAAAAAAGAAAGGCAATCAACAGGATTGGCCACAACACAACCAACATTTCATACCGTGCATCGCGATCCTAATTTTTTTTTACTTGCCCATTATTCTGTCGTCAGTCTGGTAGTAAGCGGTAACAGCCACTCATGGAGTTTCAGTGTTAAAGGTACCTATACAGAGCTATCTAGGACAATGGCGATAATAAATATACTTAGTCTGGCCATAAATACTGTTACTATTAAAAAAAAAAACATAATATTTCATTTGAATTTGGAGTCTGTCATTATTATTTGAATATTGATGTGTGCGTGTTTTTATTGATAACTGGCATCAACGTTCAAAGGAATGTGTTAAAGCCAATGGAGATCATTTTAAATGAGCTTCATATATTTTTAACTAGATGTTCCCGCGGTTTCACCCGCGTTTATCGTTACTGCGCCGCCCTCGTGGATCGTAGCGTGATGTTACGTAGCTTAAAGCCTTCCTCGATAAATAGGCTATGCAAAACTAAAATAATTTTTCAAATCGAACCAGTAGTTTCTGAGATTAGCGCGTTCAAGCAAACAAACAAACTCTTCAGCTTTATAATATTAGTATAGATGTATTATATTTATAATTATTTAAATTAACACACTTTATAGTAATAAATGTTTTATGCAATAGAATGAAAATATTTTTCCTTGTAACAATATTTATGGCAAGACTAGGTATATATGCAATCTCATACATAAAATATGTCGCCGAAAGTATAGCCAAAGATTTATTACACCAACATTCTGCCCAATATGGTTTTAAGTCTACGTGACACGCACGGCGCTGTCTACTGGGCACAGCGTCAGATTCTGGTTATAATGCCTTTTCCGATGCAGGCATCAAACCAGAAACTCCATGAATAGCAGTCGAATTAGTACTTTATACCTGAAACATAATGTAACATAATGTACATAAAATAAATGTTCATTGATAGAAAAAATATAACTAGGTTCAAAAACTGATCTTTTTTATAACCAAAAGACAAATAAATAAAATTGAAGTGTCTGTTTGTAATGTCAAAATAACAGCGTTTTATCTAATGCATATGAAAGTATATAAGGTACCTATACGAAAACATCTATTTTAAAAAATTTTGTCTGTCTGTTTGTTCCGGGTAATCTCCGAAATGGCTGAATCAATCAAGTAAAATCGATTTTGACCGGACTTTCACTGGCAGATAGCTGATGTTATAAGGAGTAACATAGGCTACTTCGAATTTAGAAAAAAAAATTGACATACCCTTTTTAGTATCTACGCGGATGAAGTCGCAGGTAACAGCTAGTCTTAAATAAAATCAAATCATTTATTGCGGGCTGCATAGGCTCATAGATAAATACTTAACTTATCCTAAATTTACATAATTATAAAATTTTATAATACATACACACAACACCATCTAGCCCAAACAAAGCAGAGCTTGTACTACGGGTACTAGACAATGGATAAACATACATATATATATTTTTTTTGTTTTGAAATACATACATATTATACCTACATAGAAACATAGACGCATAGATAAATACCTTATAGACTAACATACATACAATTTGTGTTAGTATCTATATAACTTATTAACTATGTTAGTACTGCTTCACTTGCACTCTGTCGTTGTGCGTTCATGTGGCACATCATCTATATATTAATACGTGAAGCGAAAACTTTGGATCCTTTTTACGAAAATTGGGCGGACGGAGGAGGAGTATGAAATTTCGCACACTTATAGTTTATACAGAGAAGAAGTGACGAATGCTAATATTTATATAAAATATGTATAATAAATACATTAAATTAATGAAAAAACACTACACGCACACAACCATGCATTTGACACACGCAGTCGAAGCGCGTAACTATGGTTACATATATCAATATACGAGTATAATGACATGACATAATATATACCAGTTGGTCGAATTTCTAGCACTAGGCGACCGCTAGTATTAAGTTATTATTAACTTATGGTTAAAAGCCAACTTATATTCAGAATAGTCTTTAGTCTAGTCGGACATAAATTTTAAAGATATATTGTAACCTTATGTCATAACTTAGTTATTTCTTAACAATACAGATTGTGTTGAAAATATTTTGTTACAATCAAATAAAAATAAAATTAATAATAATTATAAACTACACAATATTCAAATTAGATCAAATTCGCGATATACCTCAATATAAGACCAGAATTTCAATAATAAATAATTATTAATTTCAATTTCAATAACAATTAGCAATATAAATTTTAATAATAATAATCAATTAATTTAATGGAAGGATATCAACAGGTTAAATAATACGTTATTATGTCTACCGTTTGTCATCTCTTCCCAATAAATATGTTTTAAGTTTAATTTTGAATAAGATTGCACTATAAATATCTACTTTTACACTCTGAGCAGCTTATTTATTATAATGAAATTGATTGTAATATTGAAATAAGTTGCACTACATTGAGTTTTGCTTGTATTGATGAGGGTAGATCTAACAAGTAATAAATAAATACGGCCGTATATAATTGTAACTTAGATTACATAATTTAATTATAGACAAACTATTCAAATATCATTAATATACCTTTGAATCACTGAAAGTGGTACAAGCAGTCAGTCAATACGGTTGAGAGTGGGAAACAAAGAGCCACTTCAAACGGTACAGGGGTGTTCGTACACAAGGATTAGAACACAGCAAACTGTGTCTGCGCCATTTTCTCTCCATACCGACGTTGACAACAGCCTTTGGGAATTTGAAATGAAATTCTGTGCTAAATTTTCCTTGAAGTCGTCCTACCTTCCTATCATAGACTTGATACTACCGAATAGCCACAGAGGAGGACTGAATGAAATAGATTCTGTAACATAGTTTAGTATCAAATCTGTTAATAAAACAATTTATAGGTATTTCGGGATTTTGGGCAAGTGTAGGTAATTCTTAAAGATCGGTCAGACTCAAAACAACTATTTGTGAATCACACAACATTTAGTCCCATGGCAAACGCAAGGCATTAGCTCACCAAAACACATTAATAGTCTAGTCAACACGTGCTTTTTTGGTCAACTTTTTTCAGCAGTCTCAGAAAAATATGAATGAGAGGTATCATTCGATTCGGAATGGCATGTAGAAGATTTTTGAGAAATTCAAGTTTCGCTTGCAAAAATTGCAAAAGTTATAAACAATTAACTAAAAAAAAACAAGGGGTTTAGTTTTTTGCAAATATCTCATAAACTAGTTGCATTTGATAAGACAAAACAACGTGATAAGAATGCTTCTCCAATATAAAAGTCCTGCCACTATGATCGCCATTAATACTAACTAGCGATCGCCTAGTGCTCGAAATTCGACCAAAGTTTGGCTGTAAGATATTGCTGATATATTATGTCATTATAATAATATATTGATATATGTAACCATAGCTACGATCTTAACCTATACATGGACAATTGTTTGAAAGATTTAAAAGATTGTGAATGGGGATTAAGAATGAATGAGTTACTTGTCAAATGTCTTCTTTATGCCGATGACCAAGTAATACTTGCGTCATCGGCGGAAGAGTTGCAGGCGATGGTAACTATTATGCATGGTGCTTTTGAGAGTAAAGGAATGAAAATAAATGTAAGCAAGACGAAAGTAATGGTATTTGAAAAGGAAGAGTGCGTGACGATGTGTAATATTATGATTGATGGAGAAAAAGTAGAGCAAGTGAAAGAGTTTGTATATTTGGGTACTTTGTTTACAAGGGATGGTAAACATGACGGAGATATTGAAAGGAGAACGATTGCTGGCAACAAAGTGAATGGAGCCCTACGCGCTTTTATGAACAGTCGAAATGTATCCGAAAAGGCACGTTTGGCTGTTCATAGAGGACTATTAGTGCCCACACTTATGTATGGAAGTGAAAGTTGGGTATGGCAAAATAAGCATGAGAGCAGAATAAATGCTGTAGAAATGAGAGCGTTGAGAAGCATATGTGGTGTGACTCTGAAAGATAGAATAAGAAATAGTGTGATTAGAGAGAGATGCGGCATGAAAGTGGATATAGTTACAAGAATAGAAAAGGGTATGTTAAGCTGGTTTGGACATGTAGAAAGAATGGACGAGGAAAGACTGACTAAGAAAGTTTATAAGGCTAGTGTGAATGGAACAGTCGCAAGAGGAAAACCTAGGCGAACGTTTCTCGACCAGATCGGAGGCGTTCTGGACAAAGGCCAGGTTAAGAGCTCCTTGAACCGACGGGCGTGTATGAGGAATGTGATGAAAGTGAATGAAGCCAGAGAAGTGTGTCAGGATCGTAGCAAATGGAAATCCGTAGTCTCTGCCTACCCCTCTGGGAAACAGGCGTGAATCTATGTATGTATGCAGTTACGCGCTTCGACTGCGTGTGTCAAATGCATGGTTGTGTGCGTGTAGTGTTTTTTCATTCATTTAATGTATTTCTAATGCATATTTTATAAAAATATTAGGATTCGCCCCTTCTTCTCCATATAAACTTTAACTGTGCCAAATTTCATACTCCTCCGTCCGCGCAATTTTCGTAAAAATGGGTACAAAGCTTTTGCTTCACGTATTAATATACAGATATTGTAAAGAAGAAAGATAGAATTTTCGTTTGTTTTTAACAATTCTTTCATTATTAGAAGACTATAATTATTGTCACCGAGTATCATAGGCTATATTTTATTTACTAACATAACCTAACCTGCGAGAGAAGCTGAAGGAAAAAGCTAGTCT
Organism: Catocala sponsa; assembly: GCA_963564715.1. Taxonomy (NCBI): domain Eukaryota; kingdom Metazoa; phylum Arthropoda; class Insecta; order Lepidoptera; family Erebidae; genus Catocala; species Catocala sponsa. The sequence goes on along the minus strand of OY751345.1, from coordinate 24,172,818 downwards.
TATGTGAAGAGCTATGGGCAGCCGTATACATTTTTGTTTTACGCTTTGGTAATTGTGGTGATATTTGTGTGCCAGTAAAATTTGTAAACTTGAGGGTAGACCAACATTAATTAAAACTGGTGTTCTATAGAACAGTTTTTAATGGGTTACGCTTATTATATGCTTGGAATAATTACAAAAACAGCACCCTCTAGTTCATTACGGATAGTTTTCTGAAATAAATAAAATTAAATTCACTAACCATCGTACGCGCGCCGGGAATACATTTGTGGATGGAGTGTGTCAGATATGAGTCTAGCAGAAATAGTTTAGCGTCCGACTTAAATTTGAATAGAGCTGACATGTTACACAAAATTTTATCGGAACCTAATAGCGACAACGCGAAAGTTCTGTTCAAATTCATGTCGGATGTATTAAAATAGTTTGATATGTGGTTAGTATTATGTTTAGGCTATGATGGAACTGACATACGCTGTGCGTAAAAGTTAAAATTCAAAGTTAAAGTTCCAAAAATTTCTTTTTTGAACTTTATCATTATATCTCAATATAGTTACACTAAATATACATCTAATAGTATATATACATAATAATATATTAAACGATTAGTTTTTAGTTTCGTTTACTAAAGTTATCACGGGGATATAAATACCCTGTACTACGCTATATATAAATATGTAGTTGCTGTACAACATCTATCGCAACTCGCTTTGCTGCAATGTAAAGTCTCCTTAAATTTTAACGCAGTGAACGTAACTAAGTATGAATTTATAGCTAATGTAAGTTACGTCGAGTAGTGTACAAACCGGTAGCCTTTTGTATACAGCGTCGATACAACTGGAAGCTCGTAACAATGTGCTGCTTCAATAGCCATCACACAGTTCCTTACGTAAGGACTCATGCACGGCAAACTGTTGCCAGCTCATTGTCTCGGAACAGGTCTTACAGCGTTGGAACATAAAGAGAGTGTGTTATTGTTAAACTGAAAAGCTGACAACATGTTCTAATATTTCTAGTCACGTTTATCAACTCTGTCAGTTAGTGCTGACTGTAGGTTCAGAATGCCAGGGGCTAACGCCTTAACCCTAAGGATATTCTACCATGCTGGTACTACTACTGCAGGCTTGCAGCAGTGCAACTATGATATCTAGACTGTCGATTAAAACTTGCTCTATTCGAATTTTCAAATCGAAATTTTCGAATGCGTAAAACTTAGATACCGATTGATTACACATTATCTACAAGATATAAAATAGAATAAAAATAGTTATCTTTTTCTAAGTTTTTTAAAGTTTTTAAATGACTAGTATAAAAATCGTATTTTTTGTAAAAGTGCTTAATTTTAAAAGCATTCACAATCAAATGGTGAAGTTTTGTGTTAATTTTATTGTTCTAAAAGCCTTACCTAAACACCTATTGAGTGCATCTACCCCTGCTCCTGTGAGAAAAAAAACATGAGATTACAAATTACTGACAATTTTACGTGTGGCCAAGTTTCGTGTCGGTGAGTGTATTATGTAGTAGCTCTACGCTGCTCTACGCAAATACGTATCTCAAAATCGCAATTCGGATACGAATTCTAAAAGAAGGAAACTAAAAGAAGGTTATCATGTCAGAGGTCATACGATACATCGTCAAGCGCAATCGATCTACCACGACCTATATCAATCATGCTACCATCAAATCAAAAGTTTAGATTATTCGATTACGATTCAATTCGAATGATACTTGGTGTAATCGATCAACAATTGGATGCGGAATGATACAATTTTGGAATCCAATGGCATTTTTATAGTAATGGCATATTATTATCGCTAGTATATCTAATTAGCTGTTATTTACTCTTGACAATAGATAAAGCATGTCGATAATTTTAAATATGTACATAAAAGTCTATGCCAAAAATATGAGGACTAAAGTAATGCGTTTCGAATCAATAAACTAACATACTATATGGAACAGCGCTTATGTTTGGAATTGAACAAAACCGCTCGGTTATCAATTGAGCGTCTAACAATATTTTGGCTGAAACCCAATGTTTTGCCAAATCGTTGCATTTTACACACAATTGGAATAAAAATTATGGCATTTTAAGATGCATTCGCAATGTACATAATTTGAATTTTAAATATAATATAGGTTAAGAAATGTTATGAAATATAGCAATAGCCGAGGTATAATAAAATAATGGCAACAAATTAAATATCAAAATGAAAAGCGATAGCCCAATGGTGACTTTTGAACTTTCATGCAATCGAATTCGATTCCAAGGCTACTCTTCGATGTCATGCGTATAATATAGTTAATTCGATTTCGGTATTCTTGTTTCGATTTACATATTACTAGTATTCTCGTTAAATCTTCTATCTAAGATATTTTTTTGTGTTAAATGGGAGTTCGGGTCCAGTAGGTAGTGTAACGAGTGAAAATCGAATTTAAACACATCGATTGCAAAATCATATCCATTGAGCTAACGCCGGTACCGAAAGGTTAATCTATTTATTTTGTGGATAGCAAGCAACCAAATAATTTTAGTTACTCGTAAAAACACACATGTCAGGAATGAAATACAAAAAGGTTTTCCACACCTGCTGTATTTTTAACCAATGTTTGTCGTATTTACTATCAAATACTATATGAATGTAAAATAACGGGAACTCGTAGTTTTTGTTATTTTTGGACGGCAGCCATTTAATCCAAACGGTTTAATATGTGGTTGTTACTTGAATAATGTTTTAGTAATACACAGGTTGTCCGGTAATTAATGGAATACCTTGAAATTTCAGTAGAACTGATAGAGGTTCAGAAAAAAAAATTAAATATTGCAATAGCTAGTCATACTTTTGACTGTCTATCTATTAGCATAATTAGTGTTTAATAATATAACAACAAAAAACCGATGGAATTCAAAAAAATCATATCTCAGATAGTAGTTAGGATAGATTTTTTTCATATTTTTTTCTGAACGGCCATCAGTTCTACTAAAGGACATTTCAAAGTTATCCATTAATTATCGGACACCCTGTATATGTTTGCATAACTGCCGATTACGTTTTGGGTTACAAAAAGTTATTGGGATTTTTATCAAGAAATTCTTTGTAGCAGGACGGAATCTGGAACGGCAATAGGCTCACTCCAATTACGTGGGTCTTTAAGATATACCTTAAAGATCCCTTATACCTGGGTATAAGGTATAAGGGAAGGGCAAGTAGGCAGTGATATATTTATACACACCCAAATTTGGCGAAATTTGGGTGTGTATAAAAATATCACTGTCTACTTGTTTCGGAATATAATGAGACCCTACTGCGTCAGCCTGCCAGTCAATCATGCTGCCTGATTTTTTCACACAACACTATCTAGCCCAAACTAAGCAAAGCTTGTACTATGGATACTAGAGAATGGATAAACTTAGATATTATATACTTTTTTTTGTAAATACATACATATTTATATATAGAAACACCCAGACCAAGACAAACTTCCATGTTCATGCACACAAATATTTGACTTGTGCGGGAATCGAACCCGCAACCTCAGGCGTGGCAGTCGGTTACACTAATCACTACGCCATCGAGGCCGACTTTCTTTTATTGCACCAATATTTGAATCGAATAATAATCAGAACTTGAGTAAGAAGAGACAAAACGCTTCGCTTCTTTTAGTTCACGGAATTTCTGTAATACAAATATCAGTAAATTCCAGGAATCTAAGACTTTGTGTAAAGATTCATCCGTACAGCTTTCCAGGAAAATAATGTTTTGGAGTACATTCTTATTTCTCCACTATCCACTATAGATACAGTCCTATATGTTTGTTTCAAATAAACATATAGTTATATGCTATATAAGGTATATATACTATGTGTTTAGTATTCGTATTGGACATTGAAATTATAATGAAAAAGACTCGAATATTTTCGGTTATTTTAAACGTTTTATTGCTAATATACGTCAGGTTGTTTTTAGAGTAACGCTGTTGAATACATTCTGCATGTAACAAATATTTAAAATTATTTTCCTTAAACGATTTCCGATATTGCTAACAACTTCATTGCAAAATCACTCTTATTAGTATTGCCAATACAACAGACAGATACAGGATTGGCAGAATTCACACATCTTCAAGAATATTATGTGTAGAACATTCTTAAAAAAGGACATTATGTAGAATTTTTAGACATGCAGGATTCCTCCATCGTTAAGTTGAACAAAAATTAACTAATTCTTCTTCTTCGTGTCAATGGTTCTTCTTGTGTGATTTATATATTACTAGCTGTCCCGACAGACGTTGTACTGTAAAAGCGAAAAAAAAAAAAATTGCCGCTGTCTTTGGGGACATTTATAGCATAGAAGTGAAAACTTTAATCCTTGATCATAAACACTTCTCCACAAAAAAAAAGAAGGGCCGTGCGGATTCCTGATACTCTCTTAATAGGACGCACCATTTCTGAGATATTGTTAATATTCTAAAATAATTCAAAAATGGAAAGCGTGGAAGCGTGACGATGACGAAGCGTGACGATGACGCGAGTTCTATGATTTTGTTCGCACAAGAAGTGCTCTACGCGCCTAAAAAAGCTTTCACTTCAAAAATAACCAAATCCAAAGCATTCTCGAATCCACTTCAACACACACAAAAAATTTCATAAAAATTGTCCAGCCGTTTAGGAGGAGTTTAATTACAAACACACGCACAGAAGATTTATATATGTATGTATATAAAGATTTGCATAATATTCGGCCATCTTAATTGCGTTAGGAGTGGCCATACAAAGCTCCGATATTGTGCAAGTGCTCGGGCAAGAATAAAAACAAATGTGACATGCGAATTAACTAATGAACAGGCATTGCGTAGGATGGCTTTTTGTGTACCACGCCAAATACGGCTAATGTTGTATAACTCCCTCGTTAAGTCTCATCTCACTTATTTAATAGAAATCTGGGGTTCGGCTGCGAAAACCAACCTTAATCCTTTACGTGCACAAAACAAAATAATAAAAGTACTCTTTCACTACCACAAATTAACACATACACCTACACTCTACAAAAACACTGAATTATTCAATCTCAAGCAAATATACACCCAAAATAATAATGTACATTAATAAAAAAGATTACTCTAGGACACATTCATACTCAAACATCTATAACCAAAAGAACATTCACACATAGTCTAAGAAACACAAACAAACTAACACTCACAACACCGAGAACCGAATACGGTAAAAGAAATATGTTGTACGACGGTGTCAAACATTATAACAATTTGCCTAAGGAATTAAAAGAGCTTGAAAGTATACGTATTTTAAAAAATAAAATAAAAAGTACATCAGTGAAAATATATTTTAAATCATCCTATACAAAAACAAGTATATAACATATTTAATACAGTAAAATAAAATAAATAAACCATAAAAGAAGACAAGAATATAATATATATAGGTATATATATATATATAAATATTAATAATAACTAATTACACATTAGAGTTTATTTTCCATACAAAATAAATTATGCTAGTGTCGTATTTGTTTCAATATATATATATACTTAAATACTATAAAATTATAATAATTATACTAATAATTATACAGAACCAAAGACCATAAACATAAAAAATATTAAAGATACACAGCATCGTATTATGTCATTGCAGCAAAGTCTCACAAAACGTCTGCTACATTATTTTATTGGAGCCATTACTTTTCAAACAGATCGCACTACTGTCATATTTGTTAATACTTTGTATTTATAATGTAATTATTATGCTCATTAAGTGGACTGTATGTTCTTTGAGTTAATAAAGATCTTTAAACATAACATGCACTGACTTCCGAAAGTGAGCGACACGCGCCTTGGGATCGAGTTCTAGAATCCTAAGTGGCAATTTTATTATCTGTCTTCTATGCTATCGCTCTGTTTTGTTACATAAACGTTTGCCTAATCTAGACTTACTAATGTTATAAAGCTAAAGAGTTTCTTTGTTTTATAATGCATAATATTCATGCATGATCGCTTTAATACCCGTTACATATTATATAATTATATATCACGCAACGCCAAAGTTTAAAAGTTTGTTTGTTTGTTTGAACGCGCTAATCTCAGGAACTACTTGTTCGAATTGAAAAATTATTTTAGTGTTGGATAGCCTATTTATCGAGGAAGGATATAGGCTATATAACATCACGCTACGACCCACGGGAGCGGCGCAATAACGATAAACGCGGGTGAAACCGCGTGAACATCTAGTCTTATATGAAGCAGACGAAGTTGCGCGGGTCAGCTAGTCTGTTAATATAGCGGCGAGATGGCATTTTATTGCAAATTTTATTGGAAATTTACATATTATATTTATGTCAATAATTTACGGAACGAAAATGTATGTGAAACTTTATTAGTAATAACTAATAACACCATCAACTGTTATCTATACATATAATAAAATCGTAGGAAAGTCAAAACTGTACATTGAATATTTTTTTTAAAGAATACTTGGGGCGTGATCTACAATCGATATCGAAGCCAAAAATATAGTTTTTAGAATTTTTGTCTGTTTGTCTGTATGTATGTCCGGGCTAAACTTAAAAAGTACTGCATGGATTTACTTCAAATTTTGCATGAATATTACATCATATAGGCTACATATTATCACGTTATCACCTACGGGGGAGGAGCTGTGAAAGTTTATTTTTCTTACGCATTCTGTGACAGCGTGTAATCTAACGACGCATATTTAAATGTTGTTTTTGAGTAAGCCATGCTATTATCTAGCTTTACACTATAAAAACGACGCCATTTAAGTAACTTGGGCAGAGAAATATAGTTGGGTTCTGCGGCGACAAACACTTTTTAGTTACAATCTACGCGGACGAAGTCGCAGGTAACAGCTAGTAATTATTAAAAATAGAACAAAAGTTTTATAAAAAAAAATTAATTAACAACAATGCTCAATCATAAATACAGACACATCAATCCATTATCATTAGAACGTACAAAAATATAAATATAAAATAAATATTTTACTCGTTTTAATTAAGACGTGAATGCGTTGTGTACAATATAAACATCGTTCAATCATTACTTAACTTTGTTATTGTATCTGACAGCTTGTATGTTTTTAAACGCGTTTGTTTGACCATGTCACTAGAGTTGTGATTGATAGGGCAACATTTTCGGTTTATATTCGATTACTAGCAACCCGCCCCGACTTTGCACGGGTAGAACAAAACCTTAATAAGCTATACACTTAAATCTTCCTCATGAATCACTCTTTCTACTGGGGAAATCCGCATGAAAATCCGTTCTGCAGTTTTTGAGTTTATCGCAAACAGACAGAGAGACGCGACGGGGGATTTATTGTTAGTTGAAGTTATTATTATTATTATTATAAGAAATGTAAAATTTGTTAGAATATTATTGTTTAAAGCTTAATTACGGTATCAAATTTGTATGCTTCAATGCAACACATAGAAGGACATATCCACTTATTGTACCATCCTATGTATTACCTATGTTTACAAATAAATATTTCTGATTTCTGATTTCTGATATTTTCACAGGCGACTTATTTAATAAATACCTTTGCCTGCGATTTCCTCACAAGGGCTGCAGTTAGATCACGATTTGTGCAATGTCGCTTGTTGTAATTAAAATTGGCTCAGATTTTGATTGAACTCCAAGATACTGTAATAAACCTATCAAAATATTTTGGTATAATCATAAATGAGCCAGAAATCATACCAGTATAAAAAAAAACAGTGTGCGTTGGCCAAGAGATCAATATATATTTAGTTTTTTAGGGTTCCGTACCCAAAGGGTAAACCGGGACCCTATTACTAAGACTCCGCTGTCCGTCCGTCTGTCTGTCCGTCTGTCACCAGGCTGTATCTGATGAACCGTGATAGTTAGACAATTGAAATTTCCACAAATAATGTATTTCTAATGCTGCTATAACAACAAATTCTAAAAAATAGAATAAAATAAATATTTAAGGGGGCTCCCATACAACAAACGTGATTTTTTTGCTTATTTTTGCTCGATATTGATAACGACAACAAATAGACGCTTGAAATATTCACAGAATATTTAGTTATATATTAACTTAAAAAATAAATAATTAAATTAAAATAAAACAAATATGTAAGGGGGCTCTCATACAACAAACGTGTTTTTTTTTTCTCATTTTTGCTAAATATTAATAACGTCAACAGGTAGACGCTTGAAATATTCACAGAATATTTAGTTATATATTAACTTTAAAAATAAATAATGAAATTAAAATAAACAAATATGTAAGGGGGCTCCTATACAACAAACGTGATTCTTTTGCCGTTTTTATAGATAATGGTACGGAACCCTTCGTGCGCGAGTCCGACTCGTTTAATTATAGATCTATATAGGTAGTTGCTTATACAGAATTATCTCCAATGAACAGACACAACATTGTTACAGATTCTTATTCATTCTAAAAATAGATCTGATCTCGATATAATATAATATAATATAATATAATTTCAAGCATTCCGAGTTTAGGTAACACTGACAAAGTCAGTAGCAGCCTCCTAGACTAATATTTCAAAGGTATAACCACATTGGAATTAATCGATAATTTGCGGTTCGTCTATTGGGTATAGAGCGAACAAAATAGATATAGTAGGTAGGTACCTAATGTCAAATAGTGAAAGTGATGAATGATCGGATGATACCTTCAATTTGTTCGATACTGACGATGATATCGTGAGAACTAAGAAAATAGTAGTAATAGTAATAGTGACGTCGACAGTTGCTTTATAATAACATTCGTATGTATTGATAATACTTTACATACTTATGTGTTCCTAAGAGCAGCGATAGCTCAGTAGGGAGACCAATAGACTGCAATGCAGAGGGTCTCGGGTTCGAACCCACGTCGCGCACCTCTGACTTTCGGAAGCTATATGACTTCGAAATTATGTGCGTATTGATTGACAATTATCGCCTGCTCCGTGCTTCGGAGAGCACGTTAAGCCATCGGCCCCGGCTGCCATGAACATCTATGGCAGTCGTTTTCGGGAAGTCAGTGCCCTCTAATATCCTGACACTGGTCTAGCCTTAGGGTATCGTTAGCCTTCGGGTTGCGGAGGTCAGATGGCAGTCGCTCCGTGTAAAAACTGATATCCAGTCAAATCCGGTTAGACTAGAAAGCCGATCCCAAGTGACTTGGGAATAATAAAGGCTAGGGAGATGAAGAACAATAGTAGTCCTGCTTCACGTAACATAAAAGTAACCTTAATATCTGTTACAAATTATTAAATGCTGTTTTGTTTTGTTGTTTGTTATAGTCCGGATAAGTAATACGCGGAAAAATTGTTTCATATTGTAAACATTAAAATTATTTTTTTATAATTACCAATTATTATTTTATAATATAAGCTGGCATATAAATTACCTAAGGAACGAGCCTTTGGATACCAGGAAACCAGTACGGTATAATTTAACTTGTATATAGGAGAAGGTTCTTGGAAAGTACAATGCAACGTTCTCTTTGAGTGGTATCAACTACGAAATAATATAATGTTTTGCCATGGCCAACCATAATAATGTTGGTTTGTATACCTGCATTAGGTATATAAACCAACAAGTATCTATTCTTAAATTATAAAGAGGAAATATTCGGTTATTTGTATGTTTTTTTTTTGTAAGAAAAACTCAAAAATGAATCTACAGATTTGAAAAAAATATCATCTTTGGTAAGCTACTCGTATATTATCACTGAGTAACATAGACTATATTTTATTTAAAATTCATACCTAAATTGATTCACGCCTGTTTCCCAGATGGGTAGGCAGAGACTACGGATGTCCATATTTTATTTAAAAAAGGTACTGTTACTAACAAATCCTACTTTAACGCGAGCGAAATCGGGGAAAAAGGTAGCAATAATGTATTTTAGGACATGTAGATGATATTTATATCAAATCATGCTACAACACGAAGAAATACAGCAGGAAAACCTCTTTTAACGCTAGTGAAACTGCAGGACACTGTCGATAACTCAACATAATAGATGAACATTCTTATACACTGGCCATTTTGGCACCAACGACTTCCTGTGCAGATTGAGATTGGCACACAATTTGATCTGCAGAGCCTGTGGTGAACAGGATGAGTCCATATCGCACCTAATGCGACGCGTTGGCTGGACTGAGGATGGGTCTGATGGGATTGGCATATCCAAACCCTGAAGATTTCAGGCTTCTACCTCTTAAGTGTACACCGGGGCTAATGCAGTACATTCATTAGGAGATAGCTAAGGGATAAATCTTGAGGCCGACACAAAAGATCCCACTGAGTCGAAGTGTCGCCGGTCTGTACTGACTGGCCCCCACACACAAGATAGGATACCTATACACTGAATCTATCTAATAAGTATACACTTGTTAACTAGATTCAGTGTGTACACACAAAACAATCTGCCCATCGTGAAAATGCTTTTGGTTTTTTGTACTCAATAGACTCATTTATTTAATAATATAAATTGTTGTACTAAGATTTATAATTATACTCACACTATCGAATGACATAATTATCGTAATTATATCATCATCATCAGGCTATAATAGTCCACTGCTGGACATAGCCCTCCCCCAAAGAGCGCCATAGCGCCCTGTCTTCAGCTTGCCGCATCCAGCATCTGCCTGCAGTCTTTCGCAAATCGTCATTCGTCGTCGTAATTATATCATCGTGCTATAAACTTAAGGTTTGTTCCTAGTTGAATGGGCGGCAATCCTACTATTTAAAATTTCAACATAAATGCATATATTAATAAAATTTATTACGGTACTTCATGCTAATATCAGTACAGTATATTTTTTTAATTTTCTGGGTAATAAACAAACCATTATAAAAATGTTTTTGACAAATAATATGACAAAAAATCAAAACAATACCAAAACAATACCTATTATTTCTAGCCATATTAGATTATTAAATAAGGTAAATACATACATAGATTTACGCTTATCTCCCAGAGGGGTAGGCAGAGACTACGGATTTCCATTTGCTACGATCCTGGCACACTTCTCTGGCTTCATTCACTTTCATCACATTCCTCATACACGCCCGTCGGTTCAAGGTGCTCTTAACCTGGCCTTTGTCCAGAACGCCTCCGATCTGATCGAGGAACGTTCGCCTAGGTTTTCCTCTTGCGACTGTTCCATTCACACTAGCCTTATAAACTTTCTTAATCAGTCTTTCGTCGTCCTTTCTTTCTATATGCCCAAACCAGCTTAACATACCCTTTTCTATTCTTATCACTATATCCACTTTCATGCTGCATCTCTCTCTAACAAGGCAAGTAACGGACAAAAATACATTATTCATCAAAATCTTCGCTCAGGTTACATATAGTCCAATTTTGCTTTTTTTCTTACAGGGATATCACTCCCACGTTGTCAAACAAAACGTAAATAGCATGTTGCCTGCGTAATAAAAAGCCTAAGACCTGCAATGAAACGTAAATACCGTTGTTTCAGGATTAATGCTTGTTTTAATATTTTTCCCTTCCAAACAAAACCTTCTACCTAGGACTCCCAAACCACTCTGTTCGAAGATATTCCCTACCAGTCCCTTTCAAAGACGTCTAAGTCAGTTCGCCATCTCCGTTTAGGTCTACTCTGTCGCCGTCGACTGTCTTTTAGCACCCAATTGGTCACAATTTGTGCCCACCAGCGTATCCTCCTCCAACTTCTTGAATGCGTAGTGAATTGCTGATCCTCTTATTCTGGCCGCCCATTGAGTGTGTATTTCGCCTGGTCGGTGTGTTGCCGAATAGAAGACTGATTTCCCTGCAAACCCGAACTTTTTGGGTATGAAGTGATCGTCGAGGAGTTTCACAATCGCCTCGTAGCCCAGTTCTTCCACCTTGTTGGGTAACGCCAGGTCACATGCAAGCTTGAATGTCGATTTAGTTAATGACGTTAATAGTAATGACCTACGTTAGATCGTTGCTTTGCCGGTTTGAGAGGTAATGTCGTTAGCGATAAACCACTTATCTAAGCGTAACTTAAAGCTATTCCATTCTTGTAATAAGTGGTCAAACGTAGTAAGAACGCCATAAGTGGCTCCCGTGAACATTTTTATAATAAATACGCGAGTCCGTTCGTCGTCACATGTTATATATTTATGCGGAAGTGACAGGAGCGATGCTCGTCAATCAAACTCGCTAGTTGGTTGCACACTAATTTGTTAAGGAAGGAAGACGCGCGGGGCGCAGACCGTGCACACATGCAAATGTTGCCGCATGCATACATAGCAGATACTTAGGTATGTGTTGCTCCCGGTTTAATAGCGATTTCAATGCACCCTTACCCTTCCTATATTGTCTTGCCTCCGTATGCTTAGTTATACTTCGATACAAGCTGGTATTATACCCCAGCCCGGTTAGAACGAACATTAATTAGGTAGTATTGAAAATGTGGATTAATTAGTCACTGCAATGACACGTGAACTAATTAAATATAATCCCGTATCGATGCCTATCTGATAATTGGTTGATTTAATTTATAATTAGGCTTATTAGGAGATTGATAATACGGCTTTTGGTTAATATACATATCATTTTTGTTTTATTAAGTTTTTACAATATACATACCACAACAAAAATTATATATTATTAAGCAGCGATAAGCGATAGATAGGGAAAAAGATAGGGAAATTTGGGCATCCTTGGAGGAGGCCTTTACCCACCCGGGGTTCTTGACATAGATTTAAGTTAACTTAGAAAGTAGTTTAATATTATGTAATTTACTAAGAACAAATAAAAGCTTTTTTATTTTTTACTAGCTTTTGCCCGCGGCTTCGGTCGCATTAATTTAGAATTCGACAATTATCGCTGATCCTCGCTGGTTTCAGCATGAATGGGCCGGATCGACCGGCGTAGTACTACCCTCTCACAGAATACCGGCGTGAAGTAACGGTACCCGTACTGTTGCGTTTCGTATCGGTGAGTGAGAGAGCCGGAGGCCTAGTTACCCCGATCCTTTTCCTATCCTTTCCTTTGTCTTTTCCCTCCTTCATTCCTTTTTAAAAGGCTGGCAACGCACTTGTAACTCCTTTGTGGTTGCGGGTGTCCATGGGCGGCGGTAATCACTTACTATCAGGCGATCCGTCTGCTCGTTTGCCGCCTAAGCAATAAAAAAAAAAAAAAAAACAATTCGGGTTGTACTCTGCTTGTAATAATATAATTCAATCATGATTCGAAAGAAACTTGGCGCCATCTAATTATCATAAGAACTTTATTATTGTTTTCCTCGGGAACAGTCATTTTTTCGGGATGAAAGGTAGCCTATGTCCCTTTCTGTACACCTGTCAACGTATGCGCAAAATTTCCGGATGATCGGTTCAGTGGTTTAGGCGTGAAAAGGTAACAAACAAACAAACAAACTCATTTTCACTTTTATAATATTAATTAGGATTAGGATTTTATTTATAAGCAGCAATAGCCTAGTAGGATACCATTCGCAGAAGTCTCGAGTTCGATCTTAAGGAACGCATATCTGACTTTTCGAAGTTATATGCGCACTAAATAATTGATTATCGCTTGTTTTAACAGTGATTTAAACATCGTGAGGAAACCTACGTATCTGAGAGTTCTCCATAAGGTTCTCGAAAGTATGTGAGGACTTCCAACCTGCACTGGGCCAGCGTAGTGGTATATAGCCTTACGTTTATCACACTGAGAAGAGGCCCAGTTGGATACAGGGTTGTTATTATTATTATTAAAGGCCTGTTTAAACCTAAGCGGTATTCGCTACCGTCTGCGGTAGAGAAAACCAAGGGGGTATGCGGTAATATTACTGTTCACACCAAAGCGGATTTCGCTATCCTTGTGGGTAGAGTTGATACTAAATACCTGAGCGAAACCCGCGCGCCAGGCACTTCTAGCCACAGCGGCAGCGAATACCGCCCAGGTTGTTCTAGCCGTGGAACTTGATACTAAATACCTGAGTGAAACCCCCGCGCCAGGCACTTCTAGCCACAGCGGCAGCGAATACCGCCCAGGTTGTTCTAGCCGTGGAACTTGATACTAAATACCTGAGCGAAACCCGCGCGGTATATACCTCTATCCTCAGCGGCAGCGAATACCGCTCAGGTTTGAATAGGCCTTAAAAGTAAATGTATGATGTTCATGTTCACGATTTCTTTAGCGTGGTCATTGAGCGAATTCACAAAGTGGCTATTAAGTTATTGTTAAAAGAGCAGCGATAGCTCAGTGGGGAGACCAACAGACTGCAATGCAGAGGGTCTCGGGTTCGAACCCACGTCACGCACCTCTGACTTACGGAAATTATATGACTTTTCGAAATTATGTGCGTATTGATTGACAATTATCGCGTGCTTCGTGCCCACCAAGATCCCACTGGGTCGAAGCAGCCAGTCAGTGCAGACCGGCGACATTTCGACCTAGTGGGATCTTTTTTGTCGACACTCTCCCAATAACGACTGCCATAGATGTTCATGGCTTCCAAGACCGACGGCTTAACGTGCTCTCCGAGGCACGGAGCAGGCGATAATTGACAATCAATACGCAAATAATTTCCAAAAGTCATATAACTTCCGAAAGTCAGAGGTGCGCGACGTGGGTTCGAACCCGAGACCCTCTGCATTGCAGTCTGTTGGTCTCCCTACTGAGCTATCGCTGCTCTAGAATGAACTAAAACAAACAAATTGTTTGTTACTAAATCTATTGTATAGATACCTTATACAATATCTGTGTCTGTTACACTTCCAACAGCGTTTAGTATAATGAATTGAATTAGATATTGCTTGGCGACGATCCAAAACGGTTATTGACAACTTCCCTATAATAGAAATATGAAACAATGTTTGTAAATTCAAATATTAAGTATAATCAACCTACCGATGATCTGACAGTGAACGTTTAGGTGTTTAAATGTTTGATCGATTGCTTCTCAGCAGCCATGGTTACAAAAACGTTAGGAAAAGTGTTAGTATCAATTTGTAATAGTTAAAAGTAGTATTATTATAACAAAACGTGCATTTAATACCGAATAAATTAAATTTGTTTTAATGGAAACGTATCTTATCTTATGTGGGGGCCAGTCAGTGCAGACCGGCGACACTTCGACCCAGTGGGATCTTTTGTGTCGACACTCTCCCAATAACGACTGCCATAGATGTTCATGGCAGCCGGGACCGACGGCTTAACGTGCTTTCTGAGGCACGGAGCAGGCGATAATTGTCAATCAATACGCACATAATTTCGAAAAGTCATATAATTTCCGAAAGTCAGAGGTGCGCGACGTGGGTTCGAACCTGAGACCCTCTGCATTGCAATCCGTTGGTCTCCCCACTGAGCTATCGCTGCTCTAATGGAAACGTAAGACGATATTATGTTTATAAATATTCAAAATGATTATTGAATAATTTTTATTTCATTTAGACTAGCTAAATATAATTGTAAAAAAATAAGATTATATTTTCCTTTTTTATCTTCGTAAGATTATTAATAGCTTATACCTACATTTATTTGTTAAAATACTAAATAACCCGGTGAAATTTCTAACACCTATATAAAATTCTCATACAAAATTACAAATTTGGACATTTCCAAAACCAACTCAGTGCTGACACGTCAAATAGAAATCCTTGTCGGTCGAACCATTTTCGAGAGTTTGCGAGACTAACGCATAGCAATTGATTTAGGAACTGGACGAAAACTAACGGAATCGTCTTGGCGTGAAAAGTATGCATAGTATTTTAAGATATGCAAAATAGGATTAATTTGGCGTAATGGTAATAAGTGCGACTGCTGCATGAGGTCTCGTTTTTGATTCCCGGGTTGGGCATAGTGTTATTGAGTTTTCCAGTTAAATATTGTCAGTAGTAGCACGGAGGCTAAGACTGTGTCTGGTATACGGCAATACGTTCGACCCTTCTTATGTGGAACTTAAAATAATAGCTTGGGAAAAGTCGATGTAATATACATCTCTCTATTTCTTCGGTTTATATAGGCGTGAGACTATATAAGTACATATAATAAGAAGAAACCTAAATTCGTCGAAACTGAACTAAGAAATTAATTAATTAGTTAGCTGGAAACTTAATAAAGATTTTCATTACTATGAATTCTGACAAAGCAAGAATTTACTTAGCCTTTAATAAATAAAATGGCTTATGTTTAACTTATAACCAGATATAGTAAAATATAACAGTCAAAAATAGTAAATGATTACCAAATTGCACAGCAAAATATATTTAAAAAGATGAAACTAAGTCGATGGAGCCCCGCGTCACGGGGCTCCTATTTTTGGGTGGGTTTAAGAATGAACCTAAAATTTTTCTTTTTTACGTGGGGGAATACTTTGACACATACCCCTCCGCGGGGGCGGGCGGAGGGGTTATGTCGGACTCGCCGGGGTAAAAGAGAAAGATGGAATAAGAATAATGTACTTCCCGGCATACCGATTAAACCTACCACGGTGTTCCTCGAAAAAACTACTATCGGTGGGGCCGCGCGAATCACTTGCACATGCGGTCGCGACTCCGCCGAGGTTTCGGCCCGCCGTATGAAACGGCAGGCCACTTCACGAAGAGACCCTAAGGTCACCACTAGACAAAATCCCTACTGTCCCCCCCGTAGAGGGGAGACGGACACGACACAGAGGCGCGCGTGGGAAACCTAACATAACCTAACCCTTCCGAGACGGAATGCAGTGATTTGAGGCGTATAGGTGCTCGTTATGATATATTTTAGTAAGCATATTTTGCTGCGCAATTACTATTTTTGGTGGATATTTAATCCCAATAAAATTACTGGAGAGAAACTAAATCAAACAGATGCCATCATGCTCCACTAACAACTAATATACTGTCACATTCTATATATTGTATCACCTCGTAAAACTTATCCATGCAGCTTTATGAAGCAGTAAGGCTAAATCTAAGAGGTAATGTCTTTTTAAATTATTCTAAGGAGAAGAAACAACGTTATTACTTAGCCGGGTGTCGTATTTCAGTCTAAGGATGGTGGCTACAAGCCAAAATGGTGGCCTGATAATATCGGAAAAAGCCAATAAGATCTTGAAATTCTAAATGTATCCGGATGTTGGCTGTCAATATTGGCGTGGTCTGCTTGTGAACACTGTATCCCAATGAAAACAATTTTGTATTAAATCGTGTATCGTCAGTGACTTATATATTAATGCTTAGTTTAAGGAGAACTAATGTTTTAAATTTAAAGTATAATTATAATACCAGTCTTGTTAACTTTAACTTTAACTGTCTCACTGCTGGGCACAAGTCTTTGGTTGATTGGTTGGCAGACTTCACATATCATTGACATCATTACGAAGAACTGTTAAAATAAAATAAATAAATATGCAAGTTTCCTCACGAAATTCTCCTTCACTGTTAAATACTATATATCACTTTGGAAAGTCAGAGATGCGCCGCGTTGCGATTATATTCGAGAACTCTGCATGTGTGCAATGATCTTCCAATAGATCACCGCTGTTTTTAAGTATATCATTAGCTAATTCTAAAAAAGTTTAAGTGTAATATTATATTAATATACCTACATTATGACACAGGTTTCTTGTCTGGTCAGTTATTGAATCGTGTAATCTGTCGGAGTCGGATGCCGTATAGTACGGCACTCCTGACTCCGACTGATTCTCTACCAGTAATGTCGAAATCAGATTCGTCGCGCCAAGATGTCACGCTCATGATTGAGAACCCTATTGCGTTCGAAACTAGTCGTGCAAACTCAAATAATACGTGTCAGTTTAAACGTTTAAGATATTACATTATGGTTACCTCTCATAAAAGTTTTTATTATGTATTGTGCATAATGCCAAACTTTCTTTATTTTTATTTTTATTTTGAAACGACCATTCACCTATAGGAATATTAACAGTGGCACTGTTCACTCTACAAACATTCAAAGAACGGACACAAAGAGCTCCCAGAGTCGGAACCACTATATTCATGGATCACACAAATTTTCATCCCGTGTGGGGATCGAACCTTCAACACTCGGAACACCGGCAGCAGCGAGGTGATCACTTAAACCACTACGCCACCCGATCTGTAATAATTGGAATTAAGTTCATCTATAGGTATACTTGCAACCGTTTCGTGCCGAGCGTAAGACAGATACCTAATGACAGAGCTCGTGCGACGCATATTCAAATCGGCGCGCGGCCGCCATAGTATAATTGTATGGAGGATTTGAAGTGCTTTTTTGATAAATATGTATCTTTATATATACCAATAACTTAAATATTTGGGACGGACAAATTGTAATATAACTATTTATTTTTCGTTTATGCTGTAAAATACGATAGATTTCTACTGTTATAATCTAAAAATCATTTTTCGTGCAAATTTAGGTAATATTGTAGACGAAAATATTAATTGTACACATTAATTGTTATGGTAAATGTATATTTTATATTTGTATTAAACAAACAGTGTTGGTTTTATTTATGTACTTAACTGTGACCGCCTGTTTTGGCACATTTCGCTCGGCGTAGTCTTAAGTTTTAATTAATATAATTATAACGCTTCTAACAAAAACGTACTAAAGCAACAAACATAAACGATACTATTTAACATGAGTAAAACCGCAGGGCATTGCTAGTGTCTCTATAAAATGCGTGCTATTCTCTCGTACAGTTGCCCAAAGTACCTTGTTCAGCTATGATACCCATAACATAACAATACGTCAGGGCAAAACCTACTACACACACAACGTCTTGGTGTCTGAATTGTTTCCCGGGCTTGTGGTTATGGCAATGTTCAACTACAATCGTTACTTGTGCCGGTTTATTGTGTATCATATGTGTGGGTAGGCATCTATGTACGATATGATTACATAATAAACATTTTAAAATGTGTTAGTGGGTTAGTGGTATATTTTTAAAGCAATTTATTGTCTGACGACAAATGTGTGTGATGCCTAGATTTTGTTAACAATGTTTTAAATCACACACCTAATAAGCGGCGCGGCTATCTTCACATTTCTTGCTGTAACTGAAAATATTCTAACGTTTTTCTGTTAAACAATTTTTAGTAGCACCACACACAGAGTTTTATTTATTTACATCATGCAACTGTCCTTACGGGTACACCCAATTCGACAGTGCACTACATAATTTATTACCTTATTCTAAATATAAACATAAAACTACTCATACACACATATAACTACTATAAACATGAAAACTACTATTATATAAAAATACACACAAATAAACACAAGACTTATAAAAACGCTTACTTAGATACAATACCTACATATTTAAAAACGAGCTTAAAATTATTATTTATTTAATTAATTTTATCGCAATACGTTACAACATATAAATATATCACTGCGGCAGTGAACCTCATTCAATACCCAAATGGAGTACTACCAGAATCAATTTACTTGACCTTACTATCGAACCCGCTACCCGCAAACATAAGTGCAAAATTATGCCACAAGACCAATGAGGTACATTATTAGTATAATATTGTAACGTATTTATTCTTCACTATCTTCATTTCTATCCTTTAAATAATTTCAAAACTTAGTAAAGTGTAAAAGTTATTTTCCTAAAACACGCTAGACGAAAATTTGGGGCAGTCTTTGGGGACTGCTAATAGAAGTGAAAACTTTAATCCTTGATCATAAACACTTCTTTATAAACCAAATTATAAACCAAAAATAATTCAAAAATTTAAAGCGTTCGGTGACGATGACGCGAGTTCCATGATTTTTGTTCACCCAAGAAGTGCTCAACGCGCCTAAAGAAG
Organism: Catocala sponsa; assembly: GCA_963564715.1. Classification (NCBI taxonomy): domain Eukaryota; kingdom Metazoa; phylum Arthropoda; class Insecta; order Lepidoptera; family Erebidae; genus Catocala; species Catocala sponsa. The sequence goes on along the minus strand of OY751345.1, from coordinate 24,153,018 downwards.
TTTTCACTTCAATAATTTTGTAAGTATATAATTATAAGAACATTTATGAAGAAACGAGTTCAAAAATACGGCAAAATTGTTACTTCCTAGTTGTTTAAAAAGAGTGGTTGTGAGTTCTTTGCCAAGATTATTTTCTTAAAAGATTTACCTTTGCCTCCGCGGACTTGGTAACGTTACGTAAATTTAGCTCTTAACAACCTTGAGTTTATGTTACGTGTGTAAATTATTTGAATATCGGATCAAAACTTGTAATTACCTTATACTGATCGACAAGAAAATAGCGTAGGAACCAAGCATAATATCAAATACGCTCGAGGCGAAATACATTATTTCAATACTTTGTACCACGATACGAGACGTGATATTATTTTAACTTAAGTTTTCGAAACACTTGCATCGTATCAAAACATGAGTTAGGTACGTTATATAATAAACAATATTTTGACCATCTAAGCGGCACAGCGGTACTGTATACGACTGCAGGAGGTCACAGGATCGAGTCTCGTGTCAAGCCTATAAAAGTTTTGTATTTTCTGAAACGAAATACGCAATAACAGCCAGCGACGTTAGGTAGTGCCTCGAAAAGCACGTAAACCTCTCTTAAAATCATGATTGAATATGACCATATAAAATCATGATTGAATATGACCAATATGACCATATTGGCTTGGATTATGAGAGATAGGGAAAAGAGAGTGCATTTGTGTTTGAGCACATACTTGTGCTCAAACACAAATGACTGCATATCTACTGCGCAGGTATCCAGTCTCCGGAAAGATTGGCCACCGGAACCAAAATCCGGTTAATTATTATTACATCTATACCTATTTAATATTATAAAGAGGGCAGATAAGATTTTTGTTTGTAAAGACTAAACTCAAAAACTACTAAACCGTATTTAAAAATTCCTTCACTATTAGAAAGCTATATTATCACCAAGTAAAATAGGCTATATTTTATTTAAAAGAAGGAGTTACTAAGATACCCTAACCTAATTAAATTTTATGCGAGCGAAGTCGCGGGAAAACCCTAGTATATATATGTTATACGTAGAATTAGTCGAAAAATACAAGTCTAAACTTAACCCCTAATACTTAAACACAGGAACAGTGCTGGTTTCATGTAAGGGGGTGGTACTTCCACAGTCGAGTCGACTTATACGTACCAAATAAATTGGCACCGGTCTCTTCCATACAACAAATAACAAACATATGACGATGATATAACGAGGTTGTACGGCTGGAGTAGGCAAACGAACGCAATAACATTGCCAAAACTTTTATTTTTTATTTTGCTCTTCAAAATGACCAGTTGTGTGGTCTGAATACGCTGAGTATTTGGAGTTCGAATCCCGCAGAAGAAAGTTATTTGTTTCTTAACGTCTGAGTCTTCTTCAGAGGTTATCTTGTGTGTGGGGGCCAGTCAGTATAGACCGGCGACACTTCGACCCAGTGGGATCTTTTGTTCTTCAGAGGTTAATGAAAACACTATGTGGGTCTGTGTGTCTGTCTGATAGTGACAGGCATAACTTCGGTACCACTGGACCGATTGACTTGTAACTTAGTGTGCAGACACCATGGGGTCATACCTCGGTTGAATTTGAATATGGGCTCTGCGGGTCAAAAGATTCCCGAGATATAGGGTCACAAGGTCACATGAAGACGATGAGGTTGAATCCTGGGTTTTTACACCCATCTCGTTACTTCACGGATGACGTTGTGATTTTAGTGTTCGCCTCACCATTGCGTCGAGTGTTGTGGGTTCGTGATTCGTCTTTACGTCCGTTGTATCAATTTTTTTGAAATCCCCCATGACACAGATATCATTTCTAGAGTAGGAATAACTATTTTAAAAGGAACATAGTTATATTTCTCTTAAAATCATACTATACCTAATATAATAACCGCCTTTAAGCGGGGCGTGAAAAAGCACCTTCTCAGGCCTTCAAAGTAGAGACCTCAACATCGCCTCGGCTGCTATGAGGACGGTGTGGAGGCTACTGCTCCTAGACCACACGACTGCTTACTTGCATAAAAGAATCACATTATTGTGATAAGTCTTGTTTATATGCACAATAATAAATGTATATAAGTAGTGTAATTATTTGTATGATTTTTAAAAAATCTCAGCCGAGGTGTACTTGAATTTGTTGAATGTTTGTAGAGTTGCAGGGGGCAAGAGAGGGCTTATATAAGGGATCTAACATAAAAACAATAAACGCTTCATTCAAACATTAAAAATATAATACCTAATATATATTTTTTTGTACATATAAGCCTTGTTTTACTATGTATATATTTAGTAAAAATTCTTTGCATGTCTTTTTAACTGACCTCAAAAAAAGGAGAAAAGGAAATTTTTTATGTGTTTTTGTTGTAACTTTTTTCTAAGTAAACCGATTTTGATGATTTTTTATTAAACTGGTACTGATTTTTTATTTGTAAGAACTGACCAGTAGTTTTTGAGTTATCTTTAATAATGCGTATTTGGTTGACATCGACTACATTGATGATATTCTCATTTTATTACTTGTGTAGTTGAAGTCGGTTTTCTATTTTGTTATTTAATATGTTTTAATTTGTTTGTGTATACAGTTCTCGGACAACAATGCCACGACAAGTACACTAAATCTGGTACCCATGGCTGAGGACCACGAGAAGTTTTTGGTGTGCAGAGCAGACAATCCTCGGGTGCCGAACGCTGTGATTGAAGATAAATGGCTCCTGAACATACACTGTAAGTAATTGTCAATCAATATTCCCTAAAAACACCGGATCATTCTATAAGCTATGTAAGCCTGTCTTACAACTAGCTGGATGCCTCGGTAGCGCAGAGATTGTGAATGTTGCTGTACGTGAAGACTTGGATCGACAAGTTTTATCTCTCAGAGGGTGCAATGGATCGGATACTGTGGCCGTTACACGCCATAGGCTTGTCCCTTCTTACGTGGACAGGTAGATTTAGACCTATATCTGCATAAATCTTCTCCTTAGCCTTTATTATTCCCAAGTCACTTGGGGTCGGCTTTCTAGTCTAACTGGATTTGACTGGATATCAGTTTTTACACGGAGCGACTGCCATCTGACCTCCGCAACCCGAAGTCTAACGATACCCTAAAGCTAGACCAGTGTCAGGATATTAGAGGGCACTGACTACCCAATAACAACTGCCATAGATGTTCATGGCAGCCGGGAACGACGGCTTAACGTGCTCTCCGAGGCACGGAGTAGGCGATATTGTCAATCAATACGCACATAATTTCGAAAAGTCATATAACTTCCGAAAGTCAGAGGTACGCGACGTGGGTTCCAACCCGAGAACCTCTGCATTGCAGTCTGTTGGTCTCCCCACTGAGCTATCGCTGCTCTACACCTATATAACTGCCTCCGTAGCACAGCGGTAGTGACTGCGAATGCTTTGCATGAAGTCTCGGGTACGAATCCCGGGTCGGGCCAACAAAAACGAATTGGATTTTTCTGTTAAGAAATCTCAATACGAGCTCGGCGTTAGGAAGTTGGCGGTGTTAGACACCCCCGTGCCTCGGAAAGCACGTAAAGCCGTTGGTCCTGCGCCTGATCTCTCTCCGGTCGTGTCAGATTATTCGTCCCATCAGATCATGAGGGTTAGGGAACAGAGAGTGCACTTGTGTTTGGGCACATACTTGTGCACTATAATATCTCCTGCGCAGATGGCCAGTCTCCGTTAAAACTGGCCGCCGTGACCGAAAATTCGGTCTGGAGGACATTATTATATCTGCATAAATATGGACGTAATACATTTGCCTACCTATTCAGAGATATAGGCGTGGGTCTATGTACGCAGGTATATAATACCTATATGTCATTCGATGTTACATCCCAACATAGAAAATACATTATGTACTACATTTTTAACTTCAACTAAGGCTGTAAGCATATATTTGACACAACATATTTGCTAACTCTCAGGTGAACATTTTGAATTTGATTATTGGCCGGTTTCAGGATATAGCAATAAAATGTTTGTAAATGTATTCGTACACGACTCAAGCAGATTGTCCGGCTAAACATATGGGTAGTTAATATAATTATGTATGAGTTACTTACGAAAGATCTGACCTGCGAAAGACTGCAAGCAGATGCTGGATGCGGCAAGCTAAAGACAGGGCGCTATGGCGCTCTTTGGGGGAGGGCTATATCCAGGAGTGGACTATTATAGCCTGATGATGATGAGTTACTTGCGCTGACATTGGTAGAGATCACATATCACATTTAAGTTACATAACGCCACTCAACCATCAAAATTCTGTGCTGATTTTACAACGATGGGCATCACGTTCACGGGTGCGTTATTGCGCGCAGCCTTAGTGGCAAGATGTTTCCTTTTCGCCAGTTATTTTTAATTCCTTATAGCAGATTGCGAGCGTTTATTTTTAGCAAGCTGCTACTGATTATTTTAACTGGCAGAAAGTTATTACATCTTTACTTCCTTACTTAATATTATGCATGCGAAAGTAACTCTTTCTGTCGGTCTGTCTGTCTGTCTGTTACCTTTTCACGCTCAATAACGATAAACGCGGGTGAAACCGCGGGAACATCTAGTTTAATTATATGTATGGAGAAGGATAGATTTATTTATTGAAAACACTGTATTTAACGATTGCTGGATTTAGTAGCTCGAATACTGTATGATGACATGGTAACAATGTTAATTCAAAATATATATTAATTAGGCTCATTCATATTAATAATAATATCAGCCCTATATTAAACTGACCCACTGCTGGGCACGGGCCTCTTTTCAGTGTGAGAAGGGTTAGGCCATAGTCCACCACGCTGGCCTAGTGCGGGTTGGCAGACTTCACATGTCTTCGAGAACATTTATATGGAGAACTCTCAGAGATGCCAGTTTCCTCACGATGTTTTCCTTCACCGTTAGAGCAAGCGATAATTAATTATTTAATACGCATATAACTTCGAAAAGTCGGAGATGCGCGCCTTGAGTTCGAACCCGAGACCTTTGTATTGGCAGTCTAATGAATTCCCACTAGGCTATCGCTGCTATCATATTACGTCAACTAAATAACCCAAATAGCAAATAACTTAAACAGGTTAGCACAACAATAAGTGTACTCCATAAAATAGAATAATTACAATAATTAATTTAAAACGCTCATGAATATTTAGTATGTAATAGCCAATAATTATTCATGTATTTAAATCAGCAGAACAGTTGCCTTAGGGACACAACAGTATTAAGAGAATACACTGAAAAAATGCACTAACTTTCATCGAATAGTATAGGATTATGAGAAGACCAAATCTAGAATTTTGATATACGTAAATTGATGTATTTAACTAGAATTTCCTAGCTCAAAAACACGATATTGTGATTTTGGCTCGATCATAATTATTTTCGAAAACACCGCTGAAAAATTACTATTTTTGTAATTATAAGGAAGTTACACTATCATTATGCTTAGGAATTACTCAAATATATTCGTAACATCAATATTAGTAATTTGCTAGCTCATTATTTCCATAACTAAAACCAATCATTTTTAAATAATATTTTGGTTTTTTAACAAACAATTTCTAAGCGCTCTCGATCATTGCGGGCGCATCGCAATTTTAGACCTTATAACCGCTCGTTAAGGATTGATACACAATGAGTGTCAATGAGTACGGACATCACGTTTCGCGGTGTCCCCTTAACTTAAATGTAATAATTGTAAAAGTGTCTTTTCGTGAGTGGCATGCCGTTTCCGGCGGGCCGAAAGTTCGGTGGAGTCGCGATTGCATGTGAAAGTGATTCGCGCGACCCCGCGGACTATGGTTATGTCGAAGAACTCCGTAGTAGGTTTAGACGGTATTCCGGGAGGTCCATTTTCATCGTTTTAACATCTTTCTTTTACCCCGGTGAGTCCGACATAAATCCCTCGCCCGCCCCCGCGGAGGCGTAAGGGTCAATGCACTCCCACAAGTAAAAAAAAATGTGACGCAACAGTATTAATTTAAATGTAATAATTGTGCATGAAGTCTTGAGTTTGATACCAGAGTTGTGCAAATTTTATTGTATTTGCCTATCATGAAATCCTCAGTAACAACCCGGATCCTAGAACTATGCTCATTAGAACATAGTTCTAGGATCCTTAAGATAGGAAGGTTATGGCACTAGGCTCGCTGCCTATTATAATTATGAGACTGCACCTTACATCTGCCTGAATAGTCTCACTTTTAGGTCTCTGAAGAGGTGAAATCCTAATCCTAACTAATATTATAAAAGCGAAAATGAGTTTGTTTGTTTGTTTGTTACCTTTTCACGCCTAAACCACTGAACCGATCATCCTGAAATTTTACATATACGTTGACAGGTGTACGGAAACATAGGCTGGCTTTCATTCCGAAAAAAATTACTGTTCCCGAGGAAAACAACAATAACGTTCTTATGATAATAGATGGCGCCACGTGTCTTTCGAATCGTGATTGAATTATATTATTACAAGCAGAGTACAACCCGAATTGATTGTCAAATTCTAAATTAACGCGAGCGAAGCCGCGGGCAAAAGCTAGTATTATATATTACAATTCAATTTTTAGTTGCAAACAATAGATAGTAAATAGTAGTAAAGCTTAATAGAAAACAACAATTGTTTCATTTTGAAATAGAGGTAGAAACAAGCGGCTAATTAGTCTGTTGTTCATCACCAGCTTTGAGATGAGTTTTGTACACGTAACGTAAACTTTATATAACTGACGCAAATATTCCTACAACTAATTGTACATCAAGCCAAACAGCTATTTACGGAAGTAAAATTCGTGATATATTAAAGGAGATCCCCCATTTTTCCTACATCTTTGGGCCTACTTGTTATAGTCATAAAATTGGTGGCATTTGTTAGATAAATACATAAATTATACTTCTGCTTTATTTCATTAAAATTGGCAATTGCAATAATGAGATTTTTTTTATTCGAATGTTAAATGAAAAACCTAGTTACAGGTTAGGTTAGGAAATGGATCGGGCACGCCACGATTGTGGCAGTAAGTCCCGTGTTTGAGGAATGGCTGGAGAGGCGGCATGGAGTCCTCACCTTCCGGCTGACACAGGTAATGACTGGCCACGGTTGTTTTGGCCAGTTCCTCTGTCGTATACGCCGGCAAGAGACGCCTGGTTGTCACCACTGCGGCGACTACCGCGACGTTGTTGAGGACACGGCGCTGCACACTTTGGTAGTTTGCCCCGCCTAGGCATCGCAGTGAGTTGATCGCGGCAGTCGGATTGGTTGACCTCTCGCTCCCGGCCGTAGTTCAGTCTATGTTCCGGAGTGAGAGGTCGTGGAACGCCGTCGCCTCCTTCTGTGAGGAAGTGATTTCCACCAAGGAGGCGGCGGAGCGGGTGATTGAGCGCTTAAACCCTCTCCCCAATCGCAGAAACGGGCGCCGGAGGGCGCGAGACGACCTCCGGCCACCCGGAGGTTTGACCTGGGGGTGGCGGGCTTTGTGGACCTGTCCGCCATCCGTTCAGCACTAGGTTCGAGAGGCGGCGTGCGTGTTTTCCCACGCGCGCCTCTGTGTCGTGTCCGTCTCCCCTCGTGGGGGGAGACAGTAAGGATTTTTGTCTAGTGGAGACCTTAGGGTAGGTTTCTTCATGTAGTGGCCTGCCGTTTCATACGGCGGGCCGAAACCTCGGCGGGGTTGCGACCGCATGTGCAAATGATTCGCGCGGCCCCGCCGATAGTGGTTTTGTCGAGGAACACCGTGGTAGGTTTAGTCGGTATTCCGGGAGATACATTATTCTTATTCCGTCTTTCTCTTTTACCCCGGCAAGTCCGACATAACTACCCCGCCCGCCCCCGCGGAGGGGTATGCGTCAAAGCATTCACCACCCGTGGTAGGTTTAGTCGGTATTCCGGGAGGTACATTATTTTTATTCCATCTTTCTCTTTTACCCCGGCAAGTCCGACATAACTACCCCGCCCGCCCCCGCGGAGGGGTATGCGTCAAAGCATTCACCACCCGTGGTAGGTTTAGTCGGTATTCCGGGAGGTACATTATTTTTATTCCATCTTTCTCTTTTACCCCGGCGAGTCTGACATAACCCCTCCGCCCGCCCCCGCGGAGGTGTATGCGTCAAAGCATTCACCACCCTAAAAAAAAAGGTTAGGAAATGGATAAGGTTACAAGTTGTGGTACATGAAAAATAATTATTCTTTCAGCTGATTTGTAATGACTTAATGAGAAATTAAACAGGAACAAAATAGCACCAATACTTACTTCATATTTTGTTGGATTTATGTACGTATAAGTTGACAGAACAGGGACTTCATTCGATAAGTAAAACATTGGTGGAACAGCCTTTTAGAGAACTTTTATTAAAATATTGGGATAGAACAGGGATGGATCAGTTCAGTCCCATTATCGTCAATATCAATAGCATTTTGTTTCGATAATATTACGATTATCAAACGCGGTTCAATCGAATGCTTGTGAAACAGAGGGCTGTTTATTTCTGCGCCCTGTGCCAGGGGCACCACCCTCGTTACAACATTGATTATGTGCAGGTAATAGGTTGTTTAAAATGAAAAACACATTACTTTATTTATTTATTTTATTTTTTATCTAGATTGTTAAAATGTTAACCAGGAATACAAATATTTTCATACATACATAATAGATCAACCTAAAACAGAATACCGATATGCGTGCAAAAGAACAAAATCATACTGTGTCAATATAATTGTTTATCTAGCACATGTTGTTTACATAGCATTCATTATAATATAAAAGAAAAACTATGTTACTTTTCTTCATAGGTTATTAAAATATCGTCGAGAAACTGTGCAGGAGGAGAAATATTTTCTTGATACCTAGCCCAACTCAAAAACCAGATTATCGACATTACATGGGCACAACAGCCTACTGTACGTCTGCCAACAATGCAGTTACAATAATATTGTAGAATATTATTTTTATCATCGTAAATTGTATATAGTTCTTTGTGATTTTGTGTATTGATAAAATAACAAACACTTTACATTAAAAATATTGATTGTAGCACATGACTTTAACTACAAATTAAGTCGTAATTAATTAACATAAAATATTTTTTTCTCCAATTAACCATTGTAAATTCAATTTACTTTTTGTGATTTTGTTTAGTGATGAAATGACACTATTTTTGCAGTAAAATTTTTGGCTATAACACGTGGGCCCAGAAATGGGCATGCTCCTTTGCAAATAAAAACTACGGAGAGTCTCCCTGATAACATCGCTGCTGAAAAGCAACCGAACCGCCGTCGGGGAAGTGTAAAATTGAATCTAAAACATTTTTATAACTTAAATAGCCCAAATAGAAGTAAAATTGTACCCGTGTAAACTTTGTAACCGTGTTTCTAATAAAGATTATTATTATTATTATTTGTTTCTCTTTCACGGGTATATTCCTAATACGTTAGGAAAATACCCGGCCCTTTGGGAGGCTTACACGGAGATATGGGTCCAACGTGAAGAGGCCCTTCGAGAGTTTTAATCAAAGGTGCGCTAGAACACCTACAGCGGCACTAGCCGCAGCAGGCGTAGGACTATTGCTACGTATGGATTCTAATATATGGGCTATGGGTATGGGTATTTGATGGACTAGTATATTGTATTATTATTAATGTAACTAATATTGTCTTCTGCGCGAATGTTATTCTGCTGCTTCTTGCGCGAATGTTGTTCATTGCAATTAACTATGATTACATTTACACATACGATTAGTCGAAGCGCGTAACTATGATTACATATTATATCAATATATAATGACATAATATATCAGCAATATCTTATAGGCAAACTTTGGTCGAATTTTGAGCACTAGGCGATCGCTAGTGTATATATTAATACGTGAAGCAAAAACTTTGTACCCCTTTTTACGAAAATTGCGCGGACGGAGGAGTATGAAATTTGGCACAGTTAAAGTTTATATGGAAAAGGGGGAGCGAATCCCATTATTTATATAAAATATGCATTACAAATACATTAAATTAATGAAAAATACTACACGCACACAACCATGCATTTGACTCACGCAGTCGAAGCGCGTAACTATGATTACATTTATCAATATAATTATAATTACATATTATACCAGCAATATCTTACAGACAAACTTTGGTCGAATATCGAGCACTAGGCGACTGCTAGTATATATAAATGTATTTATTATAGATAAATTCATTCACCCACTATACCGCTTGAATACTGACCGCATATGACAATGTAGTGAACCCAAAAAGAAAAAAAAAAAAAAAAAAATAATTTTCTCCATCATCTTGATTGTCCACAGATGTGCCAATAGTGAGCTTGAAGCTGGGCTCCAACTTGAACCCCGGCTACATCAAGGAAGGTGATGACGTGTACTTCGAGTGCAGTGTCAAGGCTAATCCAAAGTCTAAGAAACTGACTTGGTATAAAGGGGTAAGTCAATTAATAAAGATGTTATTAGGCGATACAGGATTCCTTTCAGAATATACAAGTTGGAAGCTGTACTCTGTCATGTTGGTCACGTTTGAACCACCACGCTAGATTATGGTTTGTCAAGCTTACACACCTTCATAAAGAAGCAAACAATAAACTACTAATAATAAAAACCAATTACTACACGGATGACGAAACTGAAAAACGTTCAAACATGGGTCAATTGTTTGTGTGTCTTCACAAATATTTGTTGAAAGTGTAAATGTACTTTGTGTCCATAATATCAGCCCTGTTTATATACAGTCCCATTGCTGGGCACAGGACTCTTCTCAGTATGAAAATGGAAAGACCTGGTCCACTACGCTGGTCCATAATTATAAAATAATATAATTGGACATGGGAAACTACGGCGTCCTTAAATTTGTGATTTTACTCATCCTTGATACCGGTTGGTAATAATTTTACCCTAAAAATTGCATACATACATAGATTCACGCCTGTTTCCCAGAGGTGTAGGCAGAGACTACGGATTTCCATTTGCTACGATCCTGACACACTTCTCTGGCTTCATTCACTTTCATCACATTCCTCATACACGCTCGCCGGCTTAAGGTGCTCTTAACCTGGCCTTTATCCAGAACGTCTCCGATCTGGTCAAGAAAGGTACGTCTAGGTCTTCTCCTTGCGACTGTAAAAAAAAACTCAGAAATTGCAACTACCGTAAAATTGCAACCGTAGTAAGATTTACATAATAGTGTCTTCTGTTTACGCGAATGTTATTCATTGAAATTAAACTACTATATACGGATTTTATCGCGTTGTTTATTTGACATTTTATTACAAAATTTGGAAAACTGTTACACTACTATTACTATTAAACTTTACTAAAGTATATAGTATCTAGACTCTTTAAAGAGGCGCTGTACTGACAGCAGGAAAGCACTGAGCTTTTCTTTGCACTGGTAGTACTACAATTTCAAGTGAAGTTTTCAAGGGTTTGCAGCGCTCGAGTGATAAACCCAGTGAAGCAAGGCGTACGTAAGTTTCGCAAATAGCTTACCTTATACTACAAATTAGAAATCCATTGTGGGCCGATACCACAACACTATTGTTATCAGTATTCTTACATTGAAATAGATTAATAATAAGAAACAAATATAAATAATAATATTCTACCACATACACACAACACCATCTAGCCCAAACTAAGCAGAACTTGTACTATGGGTACTAGACAGTGGATAAACATACATATTATGTATATAATTCTTTTTTTGTAAATACGTACATATTATACATAGAAACACCCAGACCAAGACATCATCATCCATCAACATCCATGTTCATGCACACAAATGTTTGACTTGTGCGGGAATCGAACCCGCGACCTCAGGCGTGGCAGTCGGTTATACTAACCACTACGCCATCCAAGATAAGTAGTAGATTCTTCTTCTCAACAGTTTTTTGATGACATTTATTGTCATACAATGTTACTTCTCTGCTTTAACTTTTCTCGACGTCTTCTGTCTGGCGTCAACGCCAGGGCGGAACTTCACTACTTATTTATTTTGGTCTGCAGAAACAAATATTTTCATGTCAGAACTGATTCATTATTGTAACAATAATTATGTAGATGTAACATGTAATGCTGTTGGTGTACCAACGAATAAATAAATAAATAAATAAAACAAATCTTAACTTATTAGTTAATATCTTCAGGTATGAATTTTTTTGTTACGCTTTCATGCCCTACATGACCGATTTTCATGAAATTTCGCATACGATTTGACGGGCATACAGAAAAGGACATAGAGTAGGTACCGTTCATCAAGAAAAAGGACTGTTTACGAGCGAGCGAAGCCGAGGGCAAAATCTAGTTTAAAATAAATAAAGCTAAACTCAACTTAATAAGTAATAAAGTATTGCTGTCTAGTATAAGCAACATACGGTTCTGTCCATTCATTCCAGTCCGTGACGTCATTTTGAAGTTTGTTAGCTGTAACTGTGGCTGTAACTTACATTTAGCTACCTACTTGCAGTTTTTGGGTCAGTCGCTTATTTGTATAGCGGGCGAGTTACTTGTGGCTATGCAGCGAACTTATTCTTGAGATGAATCCTAAACACACATTCAAACAACTTCTAATGTGGAAGTAAAGGAGCTTTGAATTATTCTGAATGTTGTTTCTAAGCATACATTCAAATTGTATATCTATTGACTGAACTATTATACTTATATATGAGTAGTTTAGTTTCAAAATCCTCTAAAATACTTTTCACAAAGTAATGGTAAATTTCAAAAAACCATTTAAGACAATATAAATGGACTATTTTAGCGGTGTTTGCAACAGACTGCTACTTTTGTGAGCTGATTTAATAGAATTTGAGTAAGATTTTTTTAAAACTATCAGCGCTATGCAATATAAGCGACGAAGGAGCTTCATATTCAATCGGAACATTATTTTTGTTCTAATATCGTTTTGGCGGGTTTTGAAACTATACTCCTCATAATTATGCTTATACTACGTTTCGATACCTGTTTATGGGGCCTCGTAATAGGGGGCAAACCTTATGCCTGGTTCTGGTTCTTAACACGTTACCAGATGCGTGCAACTATTGAAATATTCTTAAATTAGGAACTTTAAATAGTGCAGAAAATGCTGTGCTAGATCTCGTTGACTGTTGTTGTTTTTTGTTTTTTTTTTACCTTTCTATTTTGTAAATAATAATTATGTCTTGTTAAATTTGTATTAAGTTTTTAATTTATGTTTAATTTTTATTATTTATTTTCTGTACAGAAAATGTTGTGTACATCTATAATAGATATACATATGTTTTTATTTTTCAGCTTCTTATGTGAACCGATTTTGTATATGTATATTGTTGATGTACCTTAAAATAAATAAACTCAATAATATCAAGCCTGAACCGGTACTCGAACCTGGGACATCACAATCGCAAACTTATGTGTACCGTCGACCAACGACTCACCCTTCTTCTTCTTTTTTCGTGTGGTTAGTGGCCAAGCTGTTATCAAGAGTTGTTCCCGTAGGCCTCTGACATGGCTTAACGACTGTTATCAACTTGACAACAACCGGGACCGACTTTTTACGTGCCCTCCGAAGCACGGAGACACTCAGATGAAATAGCACTAAGCGGTCACCCATCTATAGACTGACCGCACCCAACGTTGCTTAACCTCGCTAATCGTTTACCGATCAGTGAGTGCAACTGACTATGAGCGCCTCATGAGTCACCCTTACGAGTACTTAAATGCCTGAGTGTTAATAAATTTTTATCAGTTCAGAAAATGCCGAAATGATTTCAATTTTTTTCAGTCTATTAATATAACCACTAAATAATTTTCTATGTAGTCGATACAAAGACGCAGCAGCCAACAAATTATTTATTCACCAATTATCCTATATAAATTCAGAACTTAAATAGAAATGATTTTCCAGGTGAAAGAAATCCAGCATAATGCTAGTGCTGGAATAATCCTGAGTGACCAGAGCTTGGTGCTCCAGAGTGTGACCCGTGCAGCGGCTGGCGACTACAGCTGCCTTGCCTACAACAACGAAGGGAGTGCTACCAGCAATCCAGTGTCGCTGCAAGTCAATTGTAAGTTTTACCTGTTTGCCCAATTTAGCTTCTACAAAGCTATTTTGACTTTTTGTACTGATAGGTGGGATTGGCCGATAGTGCATCGTTGGATTAAACTGCAAACATCCACGAGAACATAATGTATGTGAGGTTCGACTACAAACTTTGGAATACGTTTATATAATAACATTATTTTAAGTTTTCTTAATTAAATCTATATATATTACTAGCTGTCCTGACAGACGTTGTCCTGGACACAATAGAAAAAAAAACATACCTAAACCATTCTCAAATCCACTTGAACACACACAAAAAGTTTCATCAAAATCGGTCCAGCCGTTTAGGAGGAGTTCAGTGACATACACACGTACAGTAGAATTATATATATAAAGATAGTCTCTGTAGCCTAAAATAAAGGATTATAAAAATATGTTCGTATTCCAGAATTGTAATCATAATTTGTTAGCACAGTTTAGTTTTATATTAGTTTATTTAGTGTAATATTTAAAACTGTATTTACAGACTGCCTGCTCTTAGTGGTGTGGCGGTAGTATACGCCTGCTATGTTTAAAGTCTCGGATTCGATTCCCGGGTCGGGTGAAGTGCTATTGTGATTTTTTAACCATTATCTTCGGTCTACCCCTTCGGGTATATAAGCATAGGCGTGAGAATTTGTATGTATGTATTATCTTACACTACACCTCTATGAAAGTCATAGGTATAATTTTTCAATGGAGGTTAAAAATCTCTCTGATATACTGCTAACTAGTGTTATATGGAAAATAATAATCTATACAGAAACGGTATAACTCTAATACCATCCTAAAACCATTAATGATGTCCATCAGACCGAATTTCGTCCTCGGCTGCCAGTCTTAACGGAGACTGGCCATCTGCGCAGGAGATATTATAGTGCACAAGTGTGTGCGCAAACACAAGTGCACTCTCTGTTCCCTAAGTCTCATGATCCGATGGGACGGTAATCCCACACTACCGGAGAGAGATCGGGCGCAGGACCAACAGTTTTACGTGCTTTCCGAAGCACGGGGGTGTCTAACACTGCCAAATTCTACACTAACTCCGGACTGCTATTGAGATTTCTTAACAGAAAAACCCAATAACTTTTTGTTTGCCCGACCCGGGGTTCGAACCCGAGACCTCATGCACAGCAGTCACATTCACTACCACGGTGCCACGGATGCAGTTAAGTATGTATGTAGATAACGATTTGTGCATGAATTTGAGTGAAGGTGTTTATACAGTTGAGAATGAGCAATAAGTACCTGAAATACATTGTACTATACCTAATATTATAAATTCGAATGTGAGTTTGTTTGTTTGATACGCTTTCACGCCTTAACTGCTCGACTGATCATCATCAAATTATAATTATACACGTTGTCAGGGGTATAAGAAAGACAATGTCTTTCATCCAAAAACAAAGTACTATTCCCGAGGTATAGTTTATTTATTTATTGTTAAGGCACTTCAACGACTTATTCACTAAACATTCAGCAAGGATGACATACATAAGTTATAACCACAGTGAATTTGTCACTTACAGAAGTGCACAGCACTTGCAGGAAAAGTAAGATAGTTAAAGAAAAGAAAATACATATTAAATACGTTATGCGTCTCTAAAGTAAAATTACAGACTATTTGACATTTTAGTAATATAAACCAACAATAATGCGTCTTGGAATTAGGTACAACAAAATGTAGGTAGGTTATTAAAATTAGGTACAACAGAAGATACAATAATATCAGAATGTAGGTAGGTTATTAAAATTAGGAAATAGAGTCATAGTTAATACATTAAACATAGTTATTCTCTAAAGAAGAAACGATACCACATAGTTATCTGGACTTCGAATAGATTTTTCAGTGAGTCTTAACTCTGAAAGAATACATAATGAGGAACTACTTCTGAGAGATGCCCATAACGTTTTCGAATACGTGTGATGTCTACCAACGCACCGTTCGATGATGACCTTAGCCTTTTGAATTGAGAGGAATTGTTTCTAGCAGTGGGATATGTTATACAAAGATATATTATCCCTCTTGTGTGCAAAAATTATTTTACAAATTATAATATTTATAAAAATCGCTTAGAGGCCATACAGAGGAAATTTCTGAGGTACATTCAATTTCGATCTAATTGCTATATACCCAATTATTATAGCAGGTGTAAAAATTCCATCTTCTTCCGCTAGAGGAAAGAAGAAAAGTTGCGGATATCTCATTACTTTTAAGAATCGCGAATGGGTCGATAGACGTTAGTGAGCTGGTGAGTCAAATAGGGCTGCGTGTGGCATCTGCATTCCTGCGCAAATCACACCTACTGCATACACCAACAGCTAGTACAACCTACAGGCAAAATTCATTTTTAATTCGAGCGAGTCGCATGTTCAACACGGCATGCCAGAGTAATAACTTATAGTAATAGCCAGGTCAAAAAAACATTGTGTAACTCTTTCTTTATGTCTAAAAACCAGATGTAATGGTGTCTATTTGTTGCTATTATCTTGTTGTTTAAATGTCTTCTTCTATTATTTACGCTTTATTCTGCTATCTGTGAAAACTTTTAATTGGTCTTCTTTTTTCGTATCAAATCCGTCTATGATACCAATTTAGCTGTAAGTTTTCCTAAAGTTGTAAAATAAAATAAAAATAAATAAAATAAAACAGGATAGGCAATAATTCTAGCGAACTCTTAAATATTTCAGTTGAACCGTATCCTTAATCTACCGTGGCAGTTTGTTAAATACCCGCGGGTGTCATTGTATTTAATATGAACCTTACCAACATGGGTGAAAGCATAATGAGCATAATATGCAGATGCGAAGAACCTACGTTTTATACATCGTTGAGAGCGAGCTAAGACACGATGGATGAATTGTATGAAATATGATATGTTTATATGCATATACATGTAAAGGCATACCTAGAGGTGCCTAGGATCCCTTTCTTTTTTATTATGATGCGCTTTTCAAATACTATTGATATTTGAAAAAGTTTTAGCTGACTGTATAGATGACCAGCTAGCGAAGATTGGCAAGATAGCATTATGGTTTTTGATTCTATAATAATAATAATAATAATATAATAATATTTTATCACATACACACAACACCATCTAGCCCAAACTAAGCAGAGCTTGTACTATGAGTACTAGACAATGGATAAACATACATATATACTTTTTTTTTGTAAATACATACATATTATACATAGAAACACCCAGACCAAGACAAACATCCATGTTCATGCACACAAATGTTTGACTTGTGCGGGAATCGAACCCGCGACCTCATGCGTGGCAGTTGGTTACACTAACCACTACGCCATCGAGGCCGACAGCTATTCTATGTAGCTGACATTTGAGTCAATGTCACTGTAATATTATAAAAATAATTTAATTTGTTTTTTAATGTAAAAAGAAAGATAAATAAACGTAAAATGTCGTTTCTTTGATTTACAGAGTAACACATAGTTTTATTTGTCACATCTAAAAAAGAAACCAAACAATAATTTTATTGACTAATTGTCTTATATACATATTATTATTATGTAGGTAGGTATTATATGTAGATTCATGCCTGTTTATCACTGAAGATATAGGTAGGCCCAAGCACCCCCTTTCCTCCTTCCCGCTCCTTCTCCTTCCCACTTCCTTTCCTAAAGGTTGGCAACGCGCAGGTAATGCATCTGGTGTTGCAGGTGTCCATAGGCTACGGTGACCACTTACCATCAGGTGGGTGGTATGCTTGTTTGACACCTTAGAAAAGTAACAAAAAAAAAGAACACCCAACTTTTCGCAACTATATTTTTACATCCCATGAGATATTGCTTACCGTTGCTGCCTGCCTGACACATAACCAGTGTACGGAGACTGGTTATGTGTCGGGCAGGCCATTGAGATGTTTTAAATTATAAAAATCTATCAGCATTTTCCACGATCCGGGCATCGTAATCTGAACTTTACTATCGCAGATAAATGTTAGCGCAAACGAATCTTAGAGGACCAATACGACAGATTTTCTGTCAGTTATATAGCATAGTGTGAAGATAATGAAGATAGATTCTTCAAAGAATTCATACTACAATAATTTGGCATAAAAGTAAAAAAATCCAAGAAGAAGCAAACCACAGCTAGATTTCATGATACTTTGAGCTCATTCTGCGTAAATAGAAACACCCATGATTAAATTATGTTCGGGTACTTTGAAATAACTACACTGGAACATTGAGACAACTACCATCTTAGTCTTCCGTGAGCATGGCTGCTGAAAAGCAACCGAAACGTCGGGGAAAGTGTAAACATAAATATAAATAATATAATAGTATAAAATTAAATAGTGTTAATAGTTTCAATAATTTAATTACATTAAAAATTAATAAAGTTTAATAGTAATAGTAGTGTAACAGTTTTCAAAATTTTGTAATAAAGTGTCAAATAAACAACGCGATAAAATCTGTATATAGTAGTTTGATTTAAAGAAGGAATAATGTTGGTATAAATCGTCTGTAATAATATTAGTTAACACTATGTAGCTCTAGAGCCTTATAGCTTTTTTCTTTGAAATAGTCACTTTGTATATGCAAATCAAGCCTATAGGCAGAGGAGCTCATAAAACCAGAATCTCTTAGCTCTTCAAAGTGCTTCTAACGTGAAACGTCGTCAATAACCTCCTTTTGTTACAAAGTACACGTTACTATATGCGACTAGTGCTATACCTCGTCCTTTGACAATGGTTTGAACGATGTTAGGGAACATGATACGTTTGAGTGAATTTGTAGTTACTTCCCTAAATGAAGGCCAGACTATTATATAGACTGTAAGAGAAATGCTGTAAAATATCTTGTGGCTATACTCTAAAATTACTTGCTTTAACATCTTTGATATATCGTGTATCATATATACAGCGTGTAACAGAAAGGTGTGGTCATGTTTTAGAAATGTAACATATATTTTATTTTATTTTATTATTCAGTGGAAAACTTACAGCTATAAGGCCAATGACAAGTTTTCACTCTTATTTTTATCTATACCTTCATGGCAATCTCGTCGCATAAGCGGGTGACCAAAGTTTATGTAGGTACTGGTGGCACATTTGAAACGTGGCATTTGTGGCGCAGGGCTGTCACTTTTAATTAATGTTTATTAAAATATGTGTTCTCTTAAAAAAAAATACAAATGTATATATATGATATTTTTATTTATATGATATTGTGAAAGATTTCGTGTTTTTAGAAATAAAGTGTGTTTTCTTTCTTTCTTTCTTTATTAAGAATTATATTCTAAAACAACAAAAATCAAAATAAACAAACATCGACGCCTGATCGACGTTTCGCGTGATCAGAAGGCTGGTCTTTTTTTGGCCCAAAGAATCAGCATTGCCATTCAACGTGGCAATGCTGCCAGTCTTCTGGGCACATTACCAGTTGACAGCGATGCTGAAGAATTCTACGATGCCTAAACGTTTTCTGTAAATATTTTACCTTTTTTAATACGTTTCTAAATATGTATTAGGTTAATTCTTTTTAAAATTAATAATGTAAATATATGTGTCAATGATAAATAAATACAGTAGGTACACATAAAAAAAAACAAACATTAATATGTTTATGTGCATGTTAGACAATTATTAACAAAGAACTTATCACACAATGTTTTCTTTAATGTGGTAACTTTGGTGTTGAATAGATCGATGTCTGCATTCCGGCATGCCACGTTGTACGTGCGACATGACCTCATTAAATAGGAATTCTGCCTATAATATGTGCTTACAAACGGTACATGTAGCAGGTTTGAGTTGCGCAATAATGCAGACGGTACACGGAGGCCAAGTTTGCTCACCAACTCTGTTACATTAATCGAACCATTAACTACATTGAATAAAAACGCAAGGTCAGCAATTCTGCGTCGTTCACGTAGTGGTAGTAAATGAAACTTTCTGCAGCGACTTGTGTAATTTATTTCACTTTGTATATATTTTGAAGACGTATTTGAATTAGTTGCCTGTCCCTGTTTCGCGATTAGCTTTATGAGGTACACCCAGATTTAGATAATTTGTGGACCGCACAAATAATGTCGCGTGCGGGATTCAAATCAAGAACTTTTAACGCATTAGCAACAGCGAGTCGACTGCTTAGCCACTACGCAATCGATGCACTTGTGTAATGTGTTGTTATGAGTGATGTTTATAATGAACAGAATAGGCAGCTGCATTTATTATATTAAACTCACGCCTCTTGCCTGGAAATGAAGATACAGATTATGTATTTCATTTTGCTATTATCCTGGCATATGTCTCCTGAGTCCTTATTTATTCTTGCATTCTTTATCGGCATTTGTCGATTTAGGACTTAGCCTTCCAATAGAATTTCTTTAAATTAGGAAAAAATATAAACTGTATTAATATAATACCAATGAATGAACTATAGTCTATCCCAATAGAATTTGAGAAAAAGGTAATCAACTTTTAGTGACTTTTATCATAAGATATTTTTCTGTAAAATAAATTGATGGATATTTATCAAAAGGACTTTCATACGCCTTATTGTATTCATTAACTACTTCTCAAAGAGAGTTTGAATTTTCTAAATGACGTTATATTTAATTAGGCATGAAATGATTGTTTACATAAAATATTAATTCTATTGGGACAGAGTACTAATAGTTTCCTACCAGATGAAAATTCAGTGTCAAACTAATCTCCGAAAATGAATGTTACACAAATCAAAGTTATCAAATACGCAATATGGTCATAATCATAATTTAAAAAATTGGTATTTATAAAGTAAGTGTTCAAAACTATTTAGAAGTTAGTCGGTAGTTTAACTTTATAATCTAACCACTGACTAAGTATGTAGTATTCACTAAATTATAACTAATAAAAAAATGGTTGACCTCCTAAATAGGTAGTCCTAATCATGTGTTAAGTATCCAGTCATATACGTACATTGGTTATTTCTTGCTATACAATTTGCTTCAGGAATGAAGTCAAGGACGTCACATCATTTTTCGATATTCCCCAAAACAGCCGTTTTCGCATTAAGCTATCATGATAACTACATGAGTCTGACAAAAAAACGTAATTTATATGCAGGACGCATGTGACACCGCTGCATACATAAATGAAATCCAGTTAAAAACGAAATCGATGTGAATGTATAGAATTTTATCATAGAAATATTCGATTCTTTGCTACGTGTGTGAATTGCTCGTTGGGATTATATGTGACATAGATTCCAATATATTTAATTTCAGCTCCCATGCTGGGCTACCTTAACTGGGCATGTACAGAAGATCGCAGCCAAGCAATTATATATAACACAATCCTAGGTTGTTAGTTGTAGTGCTATGCTACAAGCCTAGGGGATGGGGTCATCTGCTGACAGCATAGAATCTCCGTACCCCTTGCATACTGGAGGATTGCCGCAAGACACAATGCCTTTTTCATTGCGTCTGACGTACCGGCAGATGTGTTAGGGAATTCAGAAAACCCAGAAATTGCAGGAGGTTGTTTAACTGCGGTTTTTTAAAGGTGAAGTTAACACTACGGCCAAGTCCAGTCAAAACTTGCCCACTGTGCCTTTAGACATACAGTTTGTTAGCTCGATATATTATGCAGTCTAATTAGATTTTATAATTAAAATCCAACTATCTCCGCTAATAATTACATCACGGGACGTTTATAGTAGAACTCTACTGTGTATGCTGAGTTTATTTGATACTTTAATAAGCTTATTAAAACATCAAATAAAGTCAACATACATTTTGTACTGTTATTAATATAAAGATTTTATATTATTGTAGTACAAAGCGTTTGATAATTTAAGATGAAATTAAAGCAAATATGAATAATAATAATAATAATATTTATTTGCATCAAACATAGTATAATTAAAGATGTTACAATTGTGAAATAAGTTACACATGTTTAGCTTAACATAGCATGCAATACATTTAACACATAGTCTGGTAGGCACAAAGTTACAATTTATTTTCAATAAATTCTTTTTTTAGTATCAGTTGCTTCATTAATCATTTTGCTTGTTAACATGTTTTGTGATTTTTCTGTTATTTCTTTTAAAAATCTAGTCTGATACACGACCGCTGAAGACGAAGTTATGTATGTGCTTAGAATAGGTATAGTGGTTAATAAGCTACGATAGAATTAAGAACATACATACAAAGACAATAACTAAAAATGATTATGCAACAATACCTAATTACAATTTTATTTGTAAAATAATTAAGAAAATATGCGTTTAAAATATCCAGTAATGTATAATATTATTTACTAGCTTTGTCCGCGGCTTCGCTCGCGTTAATTTAGAATTTGACAATCAATTCGGGTTGTACTCTGCTTGTAATAATATAATTCAATCATTATTCGAAAGACACGTGGCGCCATCTATTATCATAAGAACGTTATTGTTGTTTTCCTCGGGAACAGTATTTTTTTCGGGATGAAAGTTAGCCTAAGTCCGTTTCTGTACACCTGTCAACGTATATGCAAATTTTCAGGATGATCGGTTCAGTGGTTTAGGCGTGAAAAGGTAAAAAACAAACAAATAAACAAACTCATTTTCGCTTTTAAAATATTAGTTAGGATGTCTGTATTTGTTTGAAGCCACGCTGAGGGCTGAGGAAATATAGGGCACAGTCATCTCCCTGCTAAAAGCACTTTTTCCCGCTTATACTAAAGCTGTTCAATGTGGCAAAAGGTATACCTCCAACATACGTAAGGTCATTGCTGAATATCCTTGTGATATTTTCTGGCGATGAGAAAGGTTTTAAGGTCTCTAAAAGGCATTATACTGTAAGCAACTAGTGCGATCTTCACCTATTGAGATGGCATCCCAACGAAACTTGTTTTAAGAGCCTGCATCGTGTAACCGAAAGCTCAGTTACACGCAAGCGTTCATAATTTACAAAAACACTTTACCATCAGGCAGGCCATAATATTATAATTACTTATCTATACTAATATTATAAAGCTGAAGAGTTTGTTTGGTTGAACGAAATTGAAATTTATTTTAGATTTGGATAGCCATTTATCGAGGAAGGCTATATAACATCACGCTACGACTAATAGGAGCGGAGCAGCAATGAAAAAAGTTACAAAAACGGGGAAATTTCTCTAATTATATGTAAAGCAGACCGCGGGTCAGCTAGTTTATCATATTAGTATTTTAAAAAGTACTCAAAAATATGGCATTTTGTTTCATTATCACCTATGAACTCAATCTGAAGTTATATCCAAATTGTCTGGTTCTTAACCGTAAGTGGATAGTTCAAACGTATAAGACGGTAACTGCTGTTCAATTTGCATAACTTACCACTTTACAAGACGTGTTATGGGCGCCGAATTGTTAATTCTATATTAGGCTTCAAATTATTTCAGTTTCATGCCATTACTACTTGAAACTATTGCGGTAGTGGTAATTTCCAGGACCTCGTTATTGGATTTTATCTAAGTGACAATTTGTACTTCAAAACTTATCAAGGGACTGTTTCAAATTGTTTGACAGCTTTGATTAAATCTATGAAAATTTTGTCTGATGACTGTAAGATGTGAAATGAGAAAGGGACATTCAAGGTGATTCGTTCATGCTATTTTAGAGGACAATTTATTGATTGTTAAGGTGCAAAAAAATATTAATTGTCCTTACTAATATTATAAACTCGAAAGTAACCCTGTCTGTCTATCTGTCTGTCTGTCTATCTGTCTGTCTGTCTATCTATCTGCTACCTTTAACGGCTAAACCACTCAACCGATTTAGATAAAATTTGGTACAAATATAGTATAAAACCTAGGGAAGGACATAGGCTACTATTTACTGATGTAGGCACCACGCGGGCGGAGCTAGTAAAACATAAAAGTAAACCAACATATGTTTAAAGTAACGTTTCTTTTTTATTCAAAAAGCAAACTAAGAATGCTCGAAATAAACTAACGATATGCTGATCAAATACAAGACTAAAATAATAAAGTAAGTTTTTAACGCTTTATTTATATAATTATCATTTTCATGCCTTAAAAAAATCCAAGAATTAATTATTGTAAGACTACTGATAAGTGTATAATTATTATTAATAGGTAAGATAAGCTAAAACATATAGCACACGCTGCAGCAGCTGTTCGTTGTCAGCTGTTATGATAATATTCAAAGGGCATTTTCGCTACAAAAACGTGCAATTAGAACAATCGTAAGAATTTCTCAAAGAACTTAATGACACGAATATTTCAGACATCTTGGCATATTAACAATACCTAACTACCTTGCTTTTATACAACGATCAATTTAACTAACTTTATCGATCTATTCGTTTAAAAAATACAACATTAGCAAAAATGCGCCAATCCACATCCTTATTTAATACTAGCTGGTACCTGCAACTTCGTCCGCGTAGATTTTAACTAAAAATTGTTTGTCTCCACGGAACCCTATTTTTTTCTAAAATCAAATTAGCCTAAGTTACTCCTTATAACATCAGCTATCTGCCAGTGAAAGTCCCGTCAAAATCGGTTCAGCCGTTTCGGAGATTAGCCGGAACAAACAGACAGACAAAAATTTTAAAAATAGATGTTTTCGTAAAGGTACCTTATATTTATTCATATGCATTATATAAAAAGCTGTTATTTTGACATTACAAACAGACACTTCAATTTTATTTATTTGTATAGATTATAATGCCAATGTGAGTTTGTTTGTTTGCTACGCTTTTACGTCTTAACTTCTCGACTAACCATCGTAAACTTTCGCATACACGTTGTCAAGGGTACAGACAAGGACATAGTGTACTTTTCATCCAGAAAAGAAGTACTGTGCTCGAGGGATAGGAAATTGACATAACCTACATTTACACAGACGAAGCCGCTGGCTAAATCTAGTTCATAATACGAGGATGAAGGCAACAAAGCGAAAAATCTCTTAGAAAACATGAAAGATCTGATAGCTCCAAATTTAAATATACATAGTTAAGCATTGTGCACAATATCAAGCCGTTGAGTTTTAATAAGCTACACAATGACTGAAAAAATATATTTATAAAGAGTTTATTTAAAAGTATTGCGACGGCTTTTCTACTGAATAAATCTTATAACTCTATTCAAGTATGTATGACGTCAAATATGAATAATGATAAAATATGTTCCTTAGTCAGTTTAAATTTAAATTTTAATTGGGTTCTATTAATCTAATAAAAAGTTACTGGAAAATTAAACGTCATAATCAATTAAATGTACCTAAATTTCAAGGATTATGACGTTAAAAGCAAATATTTCTAAAAGCTAATACGAGTGTTGTATTGTAGACGAGATATTAATCAATTATTTGAAGGTAAATTAAAAAGACTAATTTTTAATTTTTTGTCATTTTATTGATTCTTTTCTTATTTATTTTCCTGATTCAATTTTTTTTTGCCTCTGACTTTCGGAAGTGATATGACTTTTCGAAATGATGTGCGTATTGACTGACAATTATCGCCTGCTCCGTGCCTCGGGGAGCACGTTGAGCCGTCGGTCCCGGCTGCTAAGAACATCTATGGCAGTCGTTATTGGGAAGTCAGTGCCCTCAAATATCCTGACACTGGTCTAACCTTAGAGTATCGTTAGCCTTCGGGCTGCGGAGGTCAGATGGCAGTCGCTCCATGTAAAAACTGATATCCAGTCAAATCCGGTTAGACTAGAAAGCCGACCCCAAGTGACTTGGGAATAATACAGGCTAAGGAGAAGAAGATTCTATTTTTTTTTGCTTATTCTAACTTTTATTTGCTTACTTGCGCAATAATTAATTTTATGATTGCAATTATGAACCTAGTTGAACACTTTGGTCACAATTGCCACAACATTGAAAAATAAACATACAGTAGTTTCCTTAAATTTATATAATGACTTTTACTGACTATTTTACTTATTCATAGTCCAGTTCTGTCACCCAATACCACATTGTCCTCACATGACGGTCATTTAAGAAAGAACACCAATTAAATTGAAATTTTTGTCACCCAGATGCTCCTCTATGCAAAACTGTCAACGACGGCGAAGTATACGGTGCTCTAAAAATGGAGACCGTTGTGCTGCAATGCATGGTGGACTCCAGCCCTCCGCCCACTTACTTCAGCTGGTTCTTCAACAGTTCTGGAGAACAATCTGAAATTTCTCCAAGGTAAGTTTTAATGTTAGAATATGGCATTACCCATCTCACACTGAGAAGAGGCCTGTGTCCAGCAGTGGTTTATACATATACAGGGCTGATATTATTTAAGTTTCAACGTTATTTCATCATGATATACAGAAAAATTTGATAAAGTGCTTCTCTGCCGCAGCTATGGTGAATCCTGTGCAAAAGACCTCAGGTTCTTTTTTTTATATACTACTACGTTGGCAAACAAGCATACGGCCCACCTGATGGTAAGTGGTTAGCGTAGCCTATGGACGCCTGCAACACCAGAGGCATCACTTGCTCGTTGCCGACCCTTTAGGAAAAGAAGTGGGATGGAGAAGGAGCGGGAATGGGGAAAGAGGGTAATTGGGCCTCCGGCACTCTTACTCATCCAACGAAAGACAACAGTAAGAATACTGCTATTTCACTTTGGTATTCTGTGACAGGGTAGACCTTCCCCGGTCGAGCTGGCCCATTTATGCTGAAATCAGCGAGCCTTTACTACTCATAAAAATATTCTGTTCGATTCTCGGGTTGGACAAAGTGTTATTGGGTTTTTCATTCTTAGTAACATCACAAAGTCTGGAACTGTGACTGAAAGACGAAAATATACTCGTTTCCTGTAAAACCTGAAACCTGAAACCATAGCTGGTGAAATGTTGGTGTAATACACTATGGCCTACATTTACAGAATACAGGCGTGTGATTACGTAACGTAGAAAATATATAATAAGTTTATGACTAGTACAGTCTCGCTGATTTCAGCATGAATCGACCGGGGAAGGACTACCTTCTCACAGAATAGCGACGTGAAATAGCAGTATTCCTACTGTTGTGTTTCGTTCGGTGAGTGAGAGTGCTAGAGGCCCAATCACCCTCTTGCCCCCTTCCCGCTCCTTCTCCTTTCCACTTCCTTTTTCTCTTCTTCCTTTCCTTAAGGGTCGACAACGCGCAAGTGATGCCTCTGGTGTTGCAGGCGTCCATAGACTACGGTGACCCCTTACCATCAGGTGGGCCGTATGCTTGTTTGCCACCTTAGTTGTATAAAAAAAGTAGATTTGAACAAACGTTATGTATCTAATCATTTTTATTAATTCGACCTTAACTCGTGTAGTACGAGTAGAATACTACACTATTAAGGTCGAATTAATATTCATTTATTATATAAATAGCGTTTGAAACAGTAAACATTGGCGCTGCGTTTTAAACAATAATAACAACGTCCGCCATTCCGAAACTCGGTCATAGCAGAAAATCTTAACAGAGACCATCTAAGCAGGAGATATTATAATGCACAAGTGTGCGCAATCACAAGTCAACCACTCTCTGTTCCTTAACTTTCATAATACCGATGGGACGGCAATCTAACATGATCCGGGTGAGATCAGGCGCTGGACTAACGACTTTACGTACCTTCTGAGGCATGGGGGTGTGTAACACCGCCTACTTCCAAACTCCGGACTGCTACTGAGTATTTATTGACGGAAAACCCAATAACTATTTGTTGGCCCGACTCGGGATTCAAACCCTATTCCCGAGGCACAGTAGTCACGTCGCATACTCTACCACTGCACCACCGAAACAGTCAAAAGGCGTTGTACATTAGACTAGTAACGTAGGATGATAAGACTAAAAAGGTTTTACATGCTTTTCTTGCTTGGTATAAACCATACCTGGCAAATATTAAGTTCCATACCTGGCAAATATATTATACAGTCAACGCGATATTATTACTGGAAAACATCCTACGATAATCCAAATCAATAAAGCAAAAAGCATATTTTTTCTTTAATTCTTTATTTACACAAATTAAGCTACAATAATTTAGAATTCTCTGACCCCTGCACTAGAAAAACTATGTTGCAGGAGCCAGTGTCTTCCCCCTATTAAAAGTTACAAATTATTTTATGTCATTTTTGGTTGCACAAAGAAAATGAAAACAATAAAAAGGATTAGTAATTAAGTTACACTTCAATTCAGTACTATTACACTGGTAAGCGATTGCTTATGTATGCGTGTGTATGTGTGTGTTAACGTAACTATTTTATGAACGGAAATAATTCTCTCTACTGTTTGACCTGATACTAGCTGTTTGTTGACCAACAGTAAGTACTTGTACCTGCGTACCAAAACATTTATGTTTATTGAACATCGCTAGTTTAGTACATATAAACAATCTCAATGAAGTAGAAAATTTGACCCCGATTTAGACTAGAAATAAACTTAACTTTCAATGTATGGTATAGATCATGAACTGGCGAAGATATGAGCTTTATAGACGATGTTATTATGATATAAATGCAATAGCCTAATGGGAATCTGTTGGACTGCCACTTACGCGACTTTTATTTCCGGCACGCATCAATGGTTTTTCAAAGTTCTTCTTCTCAACAATTGTGTCTGGCCACATGCAGACCGCTGGCTGAAATCACTCGAAAACCGTTAATCAGATTTGAATAAAATTTGGAACACAGCTAAACCTACTACGTTAGTAGTAAGTGTATGTTAATATAGGATACTTTGCATCCCGGTATATTTGCATGCAGGCAGAAACTAGTCAGATATTATATTAACCCATTTACTGTCCTGTGATAGACACAATAGAAGATCTATTGTTATGTAGCATATACGTGGTTCATCGGACAGGGGACGTGAAAATACTCTTCTTCTTCATCTTAGCGTTTATCCTGGTTGCATCCGCGGCGTTAGCGTTGGAACCCAGGGTCTGCATTCCCGCTAAGTCTTCTCCATTTCGCACGATAGGGAACGTGTTAATATTACTAATGTGGAATTCTGTGAAGGTGTTTGAAAGTTTATTATTCTATCAAGCGTAAACCTTAGAACACAAACTATGTCCCAGATTAACATATGATAAACACATAGAAGACTTTTTATACCCGCATGGTTCACATGGAATTTACTAGCAAGTTGAAAATAATGATATCATGTATCGGTTATTTGTTTAATCTCCTCAGGGATATAATGTAAAAACATAATCATGTAATATTGTCTTCTGTTTACGCTAATGTTATTCATTGAAATTAAACTACTATATAAGGATTTTATCGCGTTGTTTATTTGACACTTTATTATAAAATTTAGAAACTGTTGTAACAGTTTCTATATTTTGTAATAGTAGTGTACTACTATTACTATTTAACTTTACTAATTTTAAAGCTAATTAAATTATTGAAACTATTAAAACTATTTATACTATTACTATTATACTATTTATATTTATGTTCATTTTCATCATGTACATACTCAAGTTGAGAAATATACATTGGTCTAACTTCATCTTAAAATGTTTTCACACATTGATCGACAGTTATGACGTCCAATGTGACCTTATTTATTTATGAAGAGCTGCAAAATATATATAACTAGACACGTAGCAGCATACGACGTGACTCTAGTTTATTAAAAAATAAATATTGTAAAACGAAGTTGGTTACTTGTGTTGACATGTACGTTTCAGAATTATTGAAGAATTGGAATATATTTGTCAAGTATATAGTAAAATGGAAATGTTTATGTAGCTGACTCTTCTTCTTCTCCTTAGCCTTTATTATTCCCAAGTCACTTGGGGTCGACTTTCTAGTCTAACCGGATTTGACGGGATATCAGTTTTTACACGGAGCGACTGCCATCTGACCTCCACAACCCAAAGGCTAACGATACCCTAAAGCTAGACCAGTATCAGGATATTAGAGGGCACTGACTTCCCAATAACGACTGCCATAGATGTTCATAGCAGCCGGGACCGACGGCTTAACGTGCTCTTCGAGGCACGGAGCAGGCGGTAATTGTTAATCAATACGCACATAATTTCGAAAAGTCATATAACTTCCGAAAGTCAGAGGTGCGCGACATGAGTTCGAACCCGAGACCCTCTGCATTGCAGTCTGTTGGTCTCCCGACTGAGCTATGACTATGTAGGTGACTACTATCGTGCAATTTTCATTAAGAATAAACAGATGGAGACACTAATTAGCGTAGCTTATTACACCTGAAATCAATAACAAAAATATGACATTGTTTTCATAGTAATATAGCATCAAGCCTCTATACAGCGTGTAGCATAAAGGTATGGTCATGTTTTAGGGCCATAATGTATATCTGAAAAATAACTCATATACAATAATAATTTAAAACATATTTATATAATATGTAACGGGTATTAACGCGATCATGCATAATGTTTACCATTTTTAGGCTTGACGTTTTGACCAGGTTACACCGGCCGTGGTCACAAGCTCAAGGCCGGTGTAACCTGGTCGAAACGTCAAGCCTAAAAAAGGTAAACATTATTCATGAACGCGTTAATACCCGTTACTTATTATATACATGCAGCGCGAAAGTTTAAAAGTTATTAATTTAAAACATTTTATGATAGATTTTTTATTAATTAAAGTCTTCAAGTGATAATCAGTTGTATTACAGCCACACTTTGTTATCTATGTTTTTAAGTGGCTTGTAAAGGGGCTGAACCTTTTTCCGTCTATAGCCACATTTCCAGGAATTTCAAATAAAAACTGAGTAAAGCTTTGGAAAGGTATTGTACGGTTGCACCAGTTAGTTTTCCATTTAGTCAGCATTTTTGTACCGCATGCATAATTACATTAAATCTTAGGTTAGTTCGCGTTCGCTCATCGCCGCGTGTACTCATTGTATCATTATCAAATTATTAATCATCTTGTAAATCATTATTTTATCAATAAACTTTGTTATAATCAATCTATTCTATCAATTAAAGTTGTCCCGTACAGGTATATACAACAAGATTGCCCATTTGCGATATAATTTAAGAAGGATAAAAAGTACAGGATATAGCACAAAAATATATTTTCTTTTTGCATACCAAATCTCTTGAAAGCTCTTTAAAATTGCTCAAAGTGCGATAAATCCGGCCACAACGTTTCTGGTAGTACAATGCCCTCTGTTTTATAACGTCACTATATCATACTAACTTTTAGATCTTTGTGAAACTCTAGGTGTTATGGTTCCTTAACAAAAGTTGCCAGTTTCATAAATATCCATTTGTCACCAGCTTATACACAAACCATGGTAACACCTCAACTCTTCGGTATACCCCGAGCACCGATATGGACTTTGGGACTATTCTATGTTCCGCTACCAATACTGTTGGCAGACAAGAAGCACCTTGTCTCTATAAGCTAGTTGCTGCAGGTAAGAAATCACTTATAAGAAATTTATGGAGTGGAGGGTTGGTAACCTGCGATACAGGAACCATCCTAGTTCAGGTATCAACCCCCCACAGTATATTTCTACGAGTATGTATATTGTTTTTCAATTTTCATTCTGTTACTATGGCCAGATAATAAACGTTATTATTATATTATTATTATTATAATGTGTTGTGTCTTAACCTTAGGAATGTTCTAAGACTCATACAAAAAAAAAAATGCTTTTGTTGCGTGTCCTGACCCCTATGGGGGAGTCAAGAAAAGTCGTTGTAATTGGTCGCGAAAAAATACCAAAGATTTTCTTGACTCCCCCGTAGGGGTCACGGACGCGCAACGAACTCAACGCCCATGACTCTACTGTAGGAGTAGTGGACGTTTGAGAGGTTAATAATAGGAGTCTGTACATAGCAGATATTTAAGAAAAAATATGTGAGAGGATCTAAAAACATGATTTTTAGTAAAATTATCTGTTGAATTTTTGAACGCGCATCACGCAAAAACTAATGCACCAAATTGAGCGTGGCTTCACAGTTGTATAATATTGCTGGAGATTTAACATTAGTCGGATTATGGTACATCTTGATACGCTGCCTAAAAGTCAATTACTATGTGTGTTTTTGAGCTTCTCTTTGCGTGCAAAGAAATATATACATAGATCGGGCACTAATTCCAAATATAACGCGTACGAAGTCGCAGGTTTTTGCCTAATAATTATTACTAACGGTCGCCTAGTGGTCAAAATTCGACCAAAAGTCCTAAGCTTGCGACTTTGTTTTCTATTTTTCTCTATTATTTTTATTATTATATATGTATATTTAACTTTGTAACTATGGTATAGGTAACCATAGTTACAAAGGATTATTAGACGTCAGACGAACAATGTCGAAATATTACGAACGCGATTCGACTGCGTTTGTCAAATGCAAGGTTGTGTGCGTGTAGTGTTTGTTCATTAATTTAATGTATTTCTAATGTATATTTTATAAATATATTAGGATTCCCCTTCTTCTTCATATAAACTTTAACTGTGCCAAATTTCATACTCCTCCGTCCGCGCAATTTTCGTAAAAAGGGGTACACAGTTTTGCTTCACGTATTAATATAATTATAGATAGACCTTAAAAGAACTTGATATCGAAAATAATAAATAGAGATTAATTTTTTTATATTGTGAATCAATGTCATTTCAGCCTATTATAGAATTTTGACGGTAGCTATGCTGAAATGTTCAATCATTAAACTTGATTTTCTTTATTGCTATCGCTGTTAACTAAGACACTAATACTTAAATAAATAATAATTATAACTAGCGGTCGCCTAGTGCTCGAAATTCGACCAAAGTTAGCCCGTAAGATATTGCTGATAATATGTGTCATTATATATTGATATATGTAACCATAGTTACGCGCTTCGACTGCGTGTGTCAAATGCATGGTTGTGTGCGTGTAGTGTTTTTTCATTAATTTAATGTATTTCTAATACATATTTTATAAAAATATTAGCATTCGTCACTTCTTCTCTGTATAAACTATAAGTGTGCGAAATTTCATACTCCTCCGTCCGCCCAATTTTCGTAAAAAGGGATCCAAAGTTTTCGCTTCACGTATTAATATATAGATGAGCAATGGAAAACTATATAACAATATTAAATCTATATCATATCGGTACACACGATCATTTTGTTGTTGAACCACTTCTTCAGATTTATACCGTTTTAGCAGGTAACCCTACACCTTTGCAAAACTGCTCTGTAGTGAACCAGAGCTACACTCTTCTGGTGGAGTGTTTGGAAGGCTTCGATGGAGGACTCCCACAAGTATTTTATATGGAGGTGCTGGAACTGCCTTCATTAATGGTAAGTAAACTAAAAGCAAGTACTTAGTTTTTAAGTAACCTCTTTACATATTTAAGCTACAGAAACTGCCATGTAAAAATGGTTCATGACTACGAACTCTTTTTTTTATATTTCCTTCAATTGCAAAGAAAATTAGTCTTGGATCTTCGTTAGCACCAGCAGGTTTGCCTAGTAGTAGTTTTTAAGTTAATTTCTACTAAATAGGGTTTCATCCCAGTTTGTTCGATTTTTAAATCTTAAAAGTACTTTCATAACTGTTAAAATTGCAAACTGTTTTTTATTTATAACAATCTTTGTCGGGACTAATTTGTATAAAGTTATAAATTTCTACGTTGCTTGGAGAGTATTATTCTGATGTATTTGCCTGTCACAATAAAGTGGAAAACAATTATATATTTTCCATTCTTTGCTTCTATAAAATTATCGCCGTATGTGCAAGAGAAGCGAAACCAAAGCAAGATGTGTAAGTGGAAATTGTAGTAGAATTAAACCGCATGCAACTCAGTTACATGGAAAATAGTAACTGTGAAACATTCCTTCGTCGGTACTTTACTTGAAACACTCATACGAAACGTATAGGATATTATTGTACGTGAAAAGAAAATTGCAGTTTACCGTTTTATAGGATAATAGTGGCAATATTTTTTGCTTATAGAAAAATACAGATGTGATATATTATAATTTTTTTAGTGTTATTGGCATAATTTAGAAATTCCAATAATAAAGTCACTTTTTATTATAAGTAGGAACTGTGTACATAAACTTTTTATACGGACTTTCTTAGAATTTTAGCCGTCAACCATTCCATCATTTCACTAATTTACAGATACAAAACTTATCGTACAATTTTCTGTTACTAAGGTTCGAGACAACGTCACCTCAAACCACACGCCGATCTTCGAAGTTCACGACTGGGACAGCCGATCCAGTTATGCATTAGTCCTGTACGCGGCCAACGCTAAGGGTCGGAGTGAAGAGGTTACCCTGTATACAGTCGCTATTAGACCACCTGACAAGTATACTGGTAAGTTTAATATTTTTACAGACTTGACTTGTATTTGTACAAACTTGTGTAGTAGAGTCTCCCCGTTGCCGCCGGCTGAGTATCGGGGTTTCAAATCCAAGTGATGTGATTTTAGATATATTGTGTGTCAGTTATTTGTATATTTGTAAAGTTCCTTGCGACTCAGGGATTGATAACTAGAGCGTGTGAATTTTGGTGTTGTTTCTTTATTTCTTTTTTATTAAATCGGTATATGTAACTACTTAATAAGAAAAATATAGACAACATATTAGAATTTTACAAAAATAATATATTAAATTCAATAACAACTGTACAGTGTACACGGCATTCGCAACACACAAGGATCTATTTAAAATATTTAGTTAAGTACTTAGTTTATACAGTTGTTAAAAAAAAGATAGAGTGGAAGATAGAAAGATAAGATGAAAGTATATCTACTCACTTAGTAACTGTTGTGGAATCTTCCAAGATATCAACCTCGATGGCGTAGTGGTTAAGTAGCCGACTGCCACGCATAAGGTCACGGGTTCGATTCCCGCACAAGTCAAACATTTGTGTGCATGAACATGGATGTTTGTCTTGGTCTGGGTGTTTCTATGTATAATATGTAAGTATTTACAAAAAAATATATATATGTATGTTTATCCATTGTCTAGTACCCATAGTACAAGCTCTGCTTAGTTTGGGCTAGATGGTGTTGTGTGTATGTGATAGAATATTATATTATTATTATTGATTAAACATTCTGCAAAGTGGATTATTATTTCTGTAAGTAATTAAAATCAGTCAAAAATAACATACTAATAAAGATACTACCATTATTAGGTGTATTACCACGAAATCCTTCGTACTCGATCCCTTTACGTTTCACCGAAGTATAATATGGTCAGCACATAAGACAGCTGGCTGAGAAAATGTAAATTGCGACAAAGAGCCAATAACATTAATCGAACGATTTCTCAGACGGACATTGTTGCAGTGACCACTGAAGTGAAACAGTTCCACATAGGACTTGATTGTGTCTTTGAAGATAATAAATGCAGTCTAGATCCAACCAGTCAATTTCCGTATAATCACGTCTCTTGAAAAGAGATATCCAATTGAACTTTAGAGACCGTAAAAGTACAATGAAAGCCAATATTAAATGGACGAACGTCACCCACCTGTTTGCTGACTAATATTCGATTCAATTTGTCTGTCTTTTTCGAATAATTTGCAACATTTGATGCATTCGCTGAACATTGCGTACGTGTTTTGTCTGTCATTTCTCAACTCCTGTTCTGTCGTTAATTATTGTAATTGGATATGCAATTTCGGGCGTATGTTTGTGAAAAATAAAAAAAATAATATTCAGGACTTTAATAAACAACTTTAAAATGCTTTTGTGAATTACGTACTAGTAAAATGAAAATGGAGGATTATAAAGTTCAACATCGAACATAATTTGGATAACGGTCTAATAAGCTACAAGTAAAAGTCGTAAATTCCCTATAAAGATAATCTATAAATATATAATTAAATAGAAGACTGGTTTTTGCACGTGGCTCGTGTTTTTTTTTATGGCTTAGGGCGGCAAACGAGCAGACGGATCGCCTGATGGTAAGCGATTACCGCCGCCCATGGACACCCGCAACCCCAAAGGAGTTCCAAGTGCGTTGCCAGCCCTTTAAAAAGGAATGAAGGAGGGAAAGGACAAAGAAAAGGATAGGAAAAGGATCGGGGTAACTGAGCCTCCGGCTCTCTCACTCACCGATACGAAACGCAACAGTACGGGTACCGTTACTTCACGCCGGTATTCTGTGAGAGGGTAGTACTACCCCGGTCGATCCGGCCCATTCATGCTGAAACCAGCGAGGATCTACTATCTTCCAATTAATGTAGATTTGTCAATAAAATTGTATCCATCTAGAACATTACTCTTTTGCTGAATGGAAGATACCCTACATCATTATCTGTATCGATGACAACGTGTATACGAAATTTAATGATGATCGGTCAAGTAGTTAAGGAGTGGAAGTGACACAAACAAACGCACATTCGCGTTTACAATATTAGTTAGGATTATGATTTTGGCAATTAATGATGATCGAAAATAACGTACAATTTTCTAATCATCACACATTTTTAGGTAGGGAACAGGGATGTTGCGAATATTCGCATCCGCATCCGTAATCCGCAATAATCAACGCGAATGTTATTGCGGATACAGATATAGCGCAGATTGCGACAAGAAAGAAAATTTGTGGGCCGATGAATGGCGTTATGATTCTTCAAGTGAAGATGACAATCAAGAAACACTAGAAAATGGTATAGCTACATATTTTATGAACCTTTGTAAAACCGGCTTGAACCTGCAGAGTTAATATAAGATACTTTTTATTAAATAAGATGCACAATTTTCATCAACATCCGCATCCGCAATTGCGGAACTGTTGCATCGATTTGGACATCCGTATCTGCATCCGCATTAGCGAATGTGAGCCTTTAAATATCCGTATCCGCATCAGCGGATGTCAAAAAATCTGCATCCGCAACATCCCTGGTAAGGAAATACACCTTCAATGTTCATAATTGTTACTTAAATAATTAAATTAACTATATATTTAAAATTTATTATTTTTTCATAAGTGATGGTAGAGGGGCGTAGCGCCCATCTGATGACAACTGGTTAATCTAGCGTATGATCCCTAGCAATTCTAGGGGTACCAATTGCGCTTTGCTGACCTTAGGGAAAAACATAGATGTGAGCTTTTGAAATACTTACGAAGTGTGGTACTACTTACATTAAAATTAGTAATAATTTATTACTGGAACTAAATGTGTCATTTGTGTGTAAAAACCGTTGTTGTCGCTTCTAGGTACGCTCGATCTTTGTATTTACTGCTAATATGGTTGAACAAATATATGTCGTACGGTTATGTATGTTTTAGGATACCCTCACTACATTTTTATAAGAAATTGTTGTTGTTATCTTAATTCTGTTAATATCGTTTCTTTTCTTCTTTCTGTATTGCCGCCAAATTATTAAAAGTGTTATTTATTTGTTTTCTCATGTATCTTATCTTCTTATCTTATGTGGGGGCCAGTTAGTGCAGACCGGCGACACTTCGACCCAGTGGGATCTTTTGTGTCGACACTCTCCCAATAACGACGGCCATAGATGTTCATGACAGCCGGGACCAAAGGCTTAACGTGCTTTCCGAGGCACGGAGCAGGCGATAATTGTCAATCAATACGCAAATAATTTCGAAAAGTCATATATAACTTCCGAAAGTCAGAGGTGCGCGACGTGGGTTCGAATCCGAGACCCTCTGCATTGCAGTCTGTTGGTCTCCCCACTGAGCTATCGCTGCTCTTTTTCTCATGTAAGTGAATAATGTTATTCTTTATGAGACAGAAATGATCTTAAACCTGAAAGGGGTTCTACTTATTACAGCAAAAAGTTCATTCCTTATGTTAGGAATGGTTCAAATAATATGGTACGTTCCACATTATAAATATCAGCTGTGGTCATAATGGTCATAATCTACTCTATACTAATATTATAAAGCTGAAGAGTTTGTTTGTTTGTTTGAACGCGCTAATCTCAATAACTACTGATTCGAATCGAAAAATTCTTTTGGTGTTGGATAGCCTATTTATCGAGAAAGTCTATAGGCTATATAACATCACACTACGATCCACGGGAGCGACGCAGTATCCATAAACGAGAGTGAAACCGCAGGCACAGCTTGTCAATAATAAAAAAAAAAAACAAATAACAAACATCTGGCGCTGTAATACCTACTTAGTTATGGACGGATTATTAAATGAGTTATCCTCCCTTTCAAACTTCAAGCTTTAGCATAAAAAATGGTTATTCAGTCTTGTCTCAAGGCCAATCCACGAGGCTCATCTGGCCTGCGCAATTAAGATAATACAGTTTACCTAAATGAAAGACGGAATATGGTGCTGCGTCACATGGTGCAAGTGAGCTGGAGTAAACTAAGTCCATGTAATCTTCTCTAAGTTTTATAACTGCTGCATGTTAATAAAACTTTACAGATTAAGAACATTAGCTAAACAAGGATTATGTACGTCACGCGTTTGAGCTTGTATAACAGATGATGACAACGAATTCAGTTGATTGTCCTAAAAGTAGGAATACTTTTAGATAGTCTCGTTTCTAAATAAAGGTGATCATGACAGCTATAGTCAAAGATTATGCACGGTTTCTAATAAATTAGAAACCGTATATAACAGAAATCTGATGAATGATGAATAAAAGGCTGATTTCTTTTATATTGAAGAGTTTTCACTTTCGACCAAACTAAATTGCACTGCGTATTGACTTCATACAAATGGCCGATATTATTATTTGTGCAATAGTATGGCCTGTAAACAACTCATATGCGAAAATAGAAAACATAGTATCGGCTTTAAACTAAAAGCAATATAACAATTTAAAATTAACGTAAACAGGTTGTACCCAGAATTTGGAATTTGGATACTTGAATTTAGAATTCAAGAGAAAATAGAAAAACAACTGAACCAAACACGAACAGAGCCTACTTGGGATGCCCTCCGTCAATTGTCAAATTTTTGACACACACAAAATAACTTACGTAGCACTCGTAACATGTTCGTAGACATGTTAAGTGATACGTGTATACCCATCTCGAGTATCTGAACCATCGAATAAATACAATCTATACTAATATTAAAAAGCTGAAGAGTTTGTTTGTTTGATTGAACGCGCTAATCTCAGGAACTACTAGGTTGAATTGAAAAATTATTTTAGTGTTCGATAGCCTATTTATCAAGGAAGGCTATAGGCTATATAACATCACGCTACGATCCACGGGGGCAACGCAGTAACTATAAACACGGGTGAAACCGCGGGCACCTCTAGTTATTTAAATTTAGACAAAATGTAATGCTACCATATTTCAGTAGATTGCATCCTGTATATATTTTAACAATAGCATAAAATGCAAAACCAACTACACCAATTCAGTACATAATTCAACAGGCATATGTAATTAGTTTGTTTACTTAAGGCATAACAATGTGTAGCTAAATACAATAAATAGAGCACTACAATGGCAAGTTAAATAAGCTGCCGTAAATTTACAACTGCAATATTCATTGGTGGTGGAGCGAGACATTATTCACTACTGTTTCCAAGAAACAGCAATTAGGTACTACTATTGCACTTTATAGTGGTATAACAGGGGCATGCTATATTTAGTGTCTTGTAATTGCATGGTCTCATAATAATAATAGATGTTCCCGCGGTTTCACTAACGTTTATCGTTACTGCGCCGCCCCCGTAGATCGTAGCGTGATGTTATATAGCCTATAGCCTTCCTCGATAAATAGGCTATCCAATACTAAAAGAGTTTTTCAAATCAAACCTGTAGTTCCTGAGATTAGTGCGTTCAAACAAACATACAAACTCTTCAGCTTTATAATATTAGTATAGATTAATACGAAAGTTTGGGTGGGTCTTTGTAAGCTAAACGTCGCTGCCTTTACACCGGATGTTTGGTCATACATTCTAAGTTAATGGCATTCTGAATAGACAAGACATGAGTTGTGGTTTTGCGTTGTAATTGTTATCTGTTTTTAGATATACAACTCGCGTATTAGAATTAAATACTGTGTTAGTCTGATTTTGAACACATTCAAACAACGAACAACAATTTGTGGTTCACACATATGTTTCTCCCGCGTGGGGATGTGTGGGAATCAAAACGAGATAGAATTTAAAGCACTACGCCATCGATGCAGTTAATGCCGTTTTATTATTGTTAGTGGTATACAAGCAAGCCCACCTGATGGAAAGCGGCAAACACTACTCAAGGACATAACTGAGATTTCTCGATATCGCAGGTGCAATACCAAGGAAATAGAGCCAGGTCCCTACGAACCATAAAACACAAAAATGGCAAACAAGCATAGTCGTGATAAGTAGTTCTCGTTTATATGCCTGCAAATTCGAGAGATTCAATCGTGCATTGTCACCTTAGATGAGGGGAACGACGATAAACTGGAAAGAAAGAAAGAAATGGAGGAATTGAAGCCTCAACGGCCTATTCAATTTTATATAATTAGATCTCTCCGATATTAATTATGAGAAGAAATACGCTGTGCAATTAAATGCCCGTACAGTTTATCCTATTCTAACGATTTGTAAATGGTCACTATTCCGTAAGGTGAACGTATTTTGCAATCAAACTGCACAATCATAAATAATATACCAGTGAAACTACTGCAATATCGCACATTATTTACTCAAAGTTCAACTTCATTTCAGCTTTCATTCACATCTATCTTAATTTTTATCTCTAATATTTCGTATATACGATATAAATTGTGTGTTCATTGTTACGTCAACTTCTATTTTGTCGCTGTTACGACAATTTATATTAATTAATATAACCAAGACCTTCTAAAGTGTAAGTACAAAAACCACACTCCCCTGCAGACTGGTTATGGCAATCTAATGACACTAGCACTCAGCGAAACACCTCCTCAACTAACATAAAGCACTTGCTCATTTTATACGAGACTCACTCAGAATTACGAGGTGCTTTACTTTAGTAAGGTCATAAGATAAAACTAAAACTTTAATTTACGTTGCACTTTTCATTGAAAATACAAAAAATGCTTAGTAATGTTGGATCTAGTTTATGTTGAGACGCTAAAATAATACAACGTATTCCTAACCATTGAACGTTCCATAAAACGTTACATTTTGTAGAATAATGGAACAATATGGAAAATACAAACACACTAGTATTTACCCAAACATTAATAATTTTCAATCAGTCAGCTTGGATCAAACCATATTGTGGTATGGATAATTATTAACAAATTTAATTTCGTTAAATATATATTTTAAAGTCAATTGCACGATGGCTTTATAATGATTGGCTGCCAAATATGATTACACAACACACAAACACACATGATTATACAATAGCCGAAAATGTGCACATGATCTTCATGTAGAGATTTGTTATGGATTCGCAAACCGCGTATTGATAACTGTGTACGAAGAAATCTGATAATAGCGATGTGTGCTGTTTGTATGCGGTATCAACATGTTTTTTTGTCATTATGAAATGATCATAAAGCAGCGATAGTCCCTGGTGGGAGAACGGAGTACCGCGCAGAAGTTTTGAATTCAATCTTAAATCACGAACCACTGACTTTTCGTAGTTGTGTGCGTATTAAGTAGTTTCTTATCGCTCGCTTAAAGGAAAACATTGTAAGGAAACCTACATGCTTGAGATTTCTCTACAATGTTCTTGAAAATAATTATGTGAGTATGTTTGGCATACGCCAACCAGCACTCTCACACTGAGAAGAGGCCCGTGCCCAGTAGTGGGAAAATAATAATAATATTCTATCACATACACACAACACCATCTAGCCCAAACTACGCAGATCTTGTACTATGGGTACTATGCAATGGATAAACATACATATATACTTTTTTTTTGTAAATACATACATATAATACATAGAAACACCCAGACCAAGACAAACATCCATGTTCATGCACACAAATGTTTGACTTGTGCGGGAATCGAACCCGCGACCTCAGGCGTGGCAGTCGGTTACAGTAACCACTACGCCATCGAGGCCGTTTGAACAATTTATTTATAGAACTGATATTATTATGAAATTATAATAATTTAAACTGTATCAGTACAGTTCGTTCCGTCGATGCTTAATTTACACATATTTGTGTTGTATTTAATATAATGTATTTACAGCAGCTGCACTTCAAAATATTAATCGGGTTTTCTTTTATCGTATTATTATTGTATCCCGTATATCGAAACACGCTGTATAATGTTTTTAAAGTAGGCTTATTTTTAATACTATTTGAATAAATAAGTTTATACTGTGATGGGTCCATCGTAAATAATGGAAAAGCACCCAAATACAATTAAACAAACTTACATTAAAAATAAATAAAAGCACTCCACAACATAAATATACAAGAACAACATACTGTAGTTAAAAATAAACACGCATGTTTTCTGTGAGTCTTTTTGATACTTATCACATAGATCATTTTATTTTAGTACTAGCTGTTACCTGCGATTTTAACTAAAAAGTTTTTGTCTCCGCGGAAGCATATTTTTTTTCTAAAATCAATGTAGCCTAAGTTACTCCTTATAACATCAGCTATCTGCCAGTGAAAGTCCCGTCAAAATCGGTTCAGCCGTTTCGGAGATTAGCCGGAACAAACAGACAGGCAGACAGACAAAAATTTTAAAAATATATGTTTTCGCCTATACTTTTATATGCATTAGATAAAAAGCTGTTATTTTGACATTACAAACAGACACTTCAATTTTTATTTATTTGTATAGATATAGATTTGTGGCATCACAGATATGTATTTTTTATTATGAATGATGTACTTTCCTTAAAATATCATAATAAAAATATAAAGTAGATTAAATAATTAGCAGAATTAAGTATCCTGGAACTACTACAACTCCAAAAACTATGAAATTCTCTTTGCTTGGATTAGAAAATACTAGATGTAACTCCTAAGTCGCTATGGTTTAAGAAAATTATAGAAACAGCCAAAACAAAGATCAACGAACTAGCTTTGAAGTGAAAAAAATCAACGGGTTGCACTCCGGGAGTGCCGGCAGAAGTGAAAACTTGAATATTAACGTTGTGCATTTTTGATATTTTGGAATGATTAGGGAATAATTTTGCATGAATTGCTTTAATTATCAGTATAAAAGTATTATCATTTATGTGGTAAAAAACAATATTAATTTATT
Organism: Catocala sponsa; assembly: GCA_963564715.1. Taxonomy (NCBI): domain Eukaryota; kingdom Metazoa; phylum Arthropoda; class Insecta; order Lepidoptera; family Erebidae; genus Catocala; species Catocala sponsa. Next base: position 24,109,915 of record OY751345.1, on the reverse strand, counting down.
GCGCTATCGTACACAAACATGACAATTCTCCCTCCGTCTTACGAATTTTCGATCAGGTCACATGTCCTGACGCGAATTTAACATTTTTTACCCATCACAAAAAAGTGCACAACGCCGCTAAAGAAGTTTTCACTTCAAAAATATCTGTGATGTAATTTTGTACGAAACAAATTCAACCAACTACCAATAAAATTAGCTCAAAGCTTGTCCATCCGATGTTGATGTACAGAAACAGTATTCAAAGTATGTACACTTTTTTAAATTGTATGTATTTTTTATCTAATACAGAAGCGAGATGAAGTGTGATGGTACATTTATGATACTAAATGGAGTGCCATCGGTTTCTAAAATACGAGCAATCTCAGTTTAGGAATCGCTGTGTCCCTTATTATGTTATTGTACAACCATCATAATGTATGCTTTCTCATATTTTGTTTACATATTATTTGTTGTACTTTTTAAGCAATAAAATATTAGTATTATATTATTATGTATTATTATTACTTATACGGGCATAATTTACGTATATACAAGGTAACTTCATAATAAATTCAGCTTTTACCCGAGGAAGAACCCTTCCAACAAACTTTTGCTTTTATAAATGTTAGTGGGTGGTGAAAGATGTTCAGGTATACTAGTAGATTTCCATATTTTCTCCAAACCCTCATAGGGGAATGGTCGGAGATTATAAATGTATGCACATACGTACATTGTCAGCCAAAACTTTTCGGTGGTCTCAAACTTTTGCCAGTGTAAGTATGCGCATATATTTAAGCTTTTGTTTCACCTTAAGCGTGTAGCGAGTTAAAGGCAAACATAATACCTACCTACAATTTATTTTAAACTAGTTTTCACCCGCGGCTTTGCTCGCGTAAATGTAGGTTAGGTTAGGTTAGGTTTGCAACAGTTATTTTTTCTGGATGAAAGGTACCCTATGTCCTATTCTGTACCCCTGACAACGTGTATGCAAAATTTCATTTTGATCGGTTGAGTAGTTAAGGCGTGAAAGCGTAACAAACAAACAAACCCATTTTCACATTTATAATATTAGTTAGGATTAGGATAACGTAGACGTCATTATTTAAAATAAATTGTAGGTTATTATCTTTAATAGACAATTAAAGATAATGCAAAACATTATTTTTGCTAAGCAAGGAGTCTTTACCAACATTTTAAACTATAGACGCGAATAATAAATACGCCATTCTTTCTGTAGTTGCGTTATGTCATGGAGCAATCCTATCGTGATAGGGAATAATTTTTGTATTTCCTATTTTTACGAAAAATCTCATAATGTCTGGTTTTAACCGCAGTGCATATCGTGACCATAATTTTTTTTTTCTATTTTAATCATAGCCATTATGTTTGTTCCTGTCTTTATTTTAAAAAAAATACTGTCCCGGGCCTTAATAACGACTCCATATCTGTAATAGGAAGTTTTAGTTCTATACGTTGATGGTTTGGCACAACGTAGATAAAACTTTCTAGTGAATGGATTCCATATTCTTTTTCTAATATCTTTGGTGATAGATGAATTGGAAAGCTAGTGTTCACGAAGATGTCCTTCTCCCTAGCCTTTATTATTCCCAAGTCACTTGGAATCGGCTTTCTAGTCTAACCGGATTTGACTGGACATCAATTTTTACACGGAGCGACTGCCATCTGACCTCCGCAACCCGATAGCTACCGATACCCTAAGGCTAGACCAGTGTCAGGATATTAGAGGGCACTGACTTCCCAATAACGAGTGCCATAGATGTTCATGGCAGCCGGGACCGATGGCTTAACGTGCACTCCGAGGCACAGAGCTGGCGATAATTGTCAATCAATACGCACACAATGTCGAAAAGTCATATAACTTCCGAAAGTCAGATGTGCGCGGCGTGGGTTCGACCCGGAGACCCTCTGCATTGCATTCTGTTGGTCACCCTACTGAGCTATCGCTGCTTACTCATAGCCAGTTGTACTCACTCATCGGTAAACGATTAGCGAGGTTAAGCAACCTTGGGTGCGGTCAGTCTATAGATGGGTGACCGCTTAGTGGTATTTCATCTGAGCGTCTCCGTGCTTCGGAGGGCACGTAAAAAGTCGATCCCGGTTGTTGTCAAATTGATAGCAGTCGTTAAGCCATGTCAGAGGCCTACGGGCGGCTTGAACAAATCTTGATAACAGGTTGACCACTAACCACATGAAAATAAGAACATAAACCCAAGAAGTAAAATATAATAAATTTTAAATATACATATTTTGAGCTTCTGTTCCTTAAATATTAAACCCAATAAATAAATAAGTGTAATATTGGGATGCTTTGAAATAATTTAAAAGATTGAAATGAACGCCACCTTAGCCTCTAATATTATATAGATAATATTATATAGAGAATAGTTCTTAGACAGTGTGTATTAGTATTAAGCCTTCAGTAGTCTATTCGCCTACAGTGGGACATGAACTGAATCTTTTTGTATGTTCAATTGTGCATATGTAGCATTTCTTCGTTTGAAACTATTTCCCTCCCTTCAAAATCAATTGAGCAAATATGTATGAACATATTCCAGTCGTATTGTGAGTTATGACGGAAGAAGGGATCATTATCTTCATGAAGTCGAGTGGAAGAATCTTATGTTGAATCTTGAGTTTGTGGAGTAATTTGAGGGACGCTTCCTTAATTATCATGCTTAGTGGATGGCATGATGTTATTAGTATACAGAAGGATGAACATAATAATCCGATCAAACGTATGTGGCTATTTTTTGACTGCGAGGTCTGATTTAAATGTCAAGCCACCCCTAATGGGTTTCAGTGGCGTGGGTTTAAGGATATTTTGGTAACTTAAGGTTTAACTTACAATCTTCTGTATTTGATCTTTTTTCATTTAGTAGTGTCTGATTTATGATTTAAAGTGGTTCATGTAAAGAGGTTGCAAGCAAGCTATAGGCCACAGTGCTATATAAATTAGTTGTAGTTATGTGTTTATTGTAATTATAACTCGGATGATAATCTGCTATAGTTTTTCTAACATAGTATTTTTTTCACAGGAGTAAGCACCTCAATTCCACTGTCACCGATGCTGGTGTCGCTACTCTCCATCGCAGCGTTGCTCTGTACTGGTGTATGTGGTGTTATCACAGCGTTATACCGTCGACACGCTGCAAGAAGACATGATATTGACAAGCATCCACCGTCCACGTAAGTTCTGATATTTTTCCGTTCATCTCAGTAACGACTCTAACCAAGACTGCTTATCGGAACTTAGGACGAACTAACGGAAGTAGAGAATCTTAATTGATTATATAATTAGTTAGAACAGTCGAACTTTCTGCGGATTAAATAATTTAGGTATCTCAGGTCTGTATCGCTCGGTGCTAAAAAGTTTAAATCCATGTTCTCGAGAGTCCAATTCCACATTAAAGCTGTTCTGGGCACTACGCAATCGTTTAAATTATACCTGACAACCGACAAAGTTTTGGGCTATCGCACGTACTGTCTTAGTTTATATTTTAGCCTTTGTTAGTAGATAGATACATAGGTAATATCCCAGTAGACGGTGAGCAGAAGGATATGGGATAGCTACTGGCACACAAAGATAGCGGTGGCTGTCTTTTGTATTGTTTGAATTAGTATGAAACATATCCTATCCTTGGTAATTTTTTTTAAATGTTAATGCTAAAGTTAATAAACCAAATACTTGTTCGGCACTTTCGTCCGCAATGTTTATAAGCACACTGATCTTTGCAAACACCGCGATGCGTACTCACAAACATATTCGCACAGCCTCCGCGCGTATGCTATGGCTGTGTGTAGACGTTCGCACTGCGGCGCAGCCGCAACTCCTGGCACGGCTCCGCACCGCTACCTTTACGCCTCCAATGCCTGTGATAGCGACGGCATAGCGGTAACGATGTGGTCGACACGGTGTCGGCGCGGAGGCGATGCGGAGCTGTTCGTGTGTACTCGTCACGACGTGGTATTTTTAGGGAACACTGTGAACTGTTTGATTCAACTGCTTAGATTTTCTAATGTATAACCATTTTTAACCGTTTTCCTATCCTTTTTACGGTAGTCATATAAACAATGAAGTAGTTCAACCGCGGACATTAAACGTTAAAAAGAATCCATTGAAACTAAACTACTTCATATGGATTTTGTCGCGTTGTTTATTTTAAAACACTTTCATTACATAATTTTGAAACCCTAACAGTAATATTATTGAACTTTACTACAATTTAAGCTATTTAAATTAATTAAAACTATTTATGTTTAAGTTAACACTTTGCTCCGACGTTTCGGTTGCTTTATAGCAGCCATGTTCACGGGGAGACTAAGATGGTAGCTGTCTTAATGTTCTGAAGTGTACCTAGTTATTTCAAAGTACCCGAACATAATTTAATCTTTGGTGTTTCTGTTTACGCTGAGCTCAAAGTATCATGAAGTCTAGCTGTCTTTTGCTTCTTCTTGGGCTTGACTACTTGAATTACTGGACCCCAAGCTGTGGATGTTTTTTGTAGTCTTTCATAAGTTAGAAAGGAATGCAACATATTTCTGGCTTCGCACCGTGCCACCTGCGCTGTCTGTTTGTACGACCCACTCTATATCGTATTAGTAAAGTTTCATAGTAATTGCAACAATAGAAAAAAGCTGCCGCTGCTACAACTCCGTCTCCGCCCTCTATAAGTGGGCTTTAGGGCAACGTAACTTCTGTCTTTTGAAGCTGATACAATGCTGAAGCTTGAATACTCAATAAAGTCTATTCTATTCTAGCAATTGTAACATCAGCCAAATTTCTTATAAATAATTTAATGTTCCATAATTTAATGTAAGTAATTCGTAGTGTCAGATAACGTTACACATGACCGATTCCTAAATTTGATTCTAAGAAAATACATTATTTAATGTATTTTCTGTCTCTCTCATAAAGGGCTATTTTGTTTTAAAGCTTATTGTAGCATTTTAATCATCAATTAGTTAACCATGTTTAATAAGTATTCTTTCCTAGACGGCTATGAATGTTTACTGACTATACAGCTTCAGGAAATTACTTGAAGAAATTTTCCGCAAAATTATAACCTCTTTATAAGATTCAAAACCTTTCCAATCTTGCAAAATCAGGTTACTATTACTAAGAAGTTTTACGTGATTTCGAATACTGCCGCTTTTATCAAACAGATACTTATTTGGGATTACATTCGCGTACTTCCTTTGAAGGTTTTCTGTGCTAAAAATAAATTATTGTTCTTCTATAAAATACACATTTATAGGCATTAGAATAATTAGAAGCCTTAAAATATTGATTCAGTATTGGAATGGTGTTCAATGTAAAGACAATGCCAAAAATAAAGACTTAGATGATACACGAAATGTTTTACTTACGGATTTTATTTTCACTTAACCCGTCAACTGTCGAGCGGACATACGTCTGTGCGCAAAAATTAGTCATAAAAAAAAGAAACTACAAACGTTTGTCCGCTGCACACTTGACTCGTTAATGAGTCAAGTGTCGAGCGGACATACATTTGTCCGTTTATGTATTGTTTGCACAATGAACTTTTAATAATTTTCTACGCATTTCCCCTAGACGTTCAAGAAGTTAATACTACTTGTGCCGTGCAACAACACCCCTCCCAACTATAGCGGTGAAATCAGAAGCGGTCATCTCACCCAATGCGCACTTTATGCCATCTTAAGTTCCCTACTTGGAAATTAAGTGGGCATAAAGTGCTACTTTCCATGCTTTGTTAATATCAAAGGAGATCTTTCAACTAATCTAGTGTCAGCGTTCTCAATCTGTCCAATCATCTCTGACTTTGCTATCATTCATTATTTTGAAGAACCTAAATATTCGCGTTGTTTCGTTAATATACTGTGCCTATAGCTTAATCTGAATGTAACAAATGTTCGAACTATTTAAGGAACTTTGACCTCGCAGCCTCTACGCTTCTCGCTTTAATAATTAAGCGGCTAAAATACGCCGTTCTACTTGACAAGTTTTCATGAATTAAAACAAACTTTACTTAAAATTTTCACCCATACTATTTTCTCTATAGCGTAGTGGTTAGTGTAACCGACTGCCACGCCTGAGGTTGCGGGTTCGATTCCCACACAAGTCAAACATTTGTGTGCATGGACATGGATGTTTGTCTTGGTCTGGGTGTTTCTATGTATAATATGTATGTATTTACAAAAAAAAGTATATACGAGTATGTATGTTTATCAATTGTCTAGAACCCATAGTACAAGCTCTGCTTAGTTTGGGTTAGATGGTGTTGTGAGTATGTGATAGAATACTATTATTAAAAAACAAAGAATATTATTTTATTATTCAAGCAAAACTTACAGCAACTTAACAATAAGTAATCATATACATGTAAATATTAAAAGCTTTTATTCTGATATCACCGATAAATTGATCACTAAAAGTGCTTTTCATTTTTGCGACACTGGTGGTGAAAATGTCGATATCTGCGTCCTAGCAGGTATATAAATGCGACTCGCACTCAATAAAACGATTTTTTTTATTCATTTTATATATTTTGGTCTTTTACTATGACGTCAGAAATGTAGTAAGCGAATTTGTTCCAAATTACCACAACTAAGTCAGTTTTTGTGTTGGTACAGTAACGCCCTCTACATGGAACAAAGCGTGGAATCCCTCTCAAAACAAGATAACTTAAACACGTACTGCGCGTCTCCTAAACTGGATTACTGCAGTCAGTATGAACTCAAGATGGAGGGCAGTGGCGAAGACACAGATCCTGACATTATACCGTGTCATTATGGTAAGTGGGTATATATTTATACATACACACATCTCCTCGAAGAGAAAGGCAAGTATGCCAACCTTGAATAATTGATCCCACGTATAGTGTTCCTCATTCAGGAAGTCGCGCTCTTTCAGAATAAATTAGAGGTACCTCGCTGACTTAACGTATTAGGGTAATACCCGCGAAAGAAAAACAACTAATAATAAAATCCCTGAATACAAACTGACCCTGCTGACTGCTGGGCACGGGTCTTTTCTCGGCTTGAAAAGCGTTACACTATTTTCTACCAAGGTGGCCTAGTGCAGATGGCAGACATCACACATCTTTGATAACATTATGGAGAACGCCCAAACATACTCGTACAAATTTTCCAATGTAAATAAAATCTCACAATATTACTTCCAAATGTCAGAGATGTGTGCCTAGAGATAGAACTGGTTTTTTCAACATTCAATTATTTCCTGTATCTGAAATTATTTTATGGAAATAAAATATTTGAATTTGAACTCGAGACATCTGCGTGGTAATCCAACGGTATCCCGCTAAGCTATTGCTGCTTTATTATTATGCAATATCCTTATATTAATAAGCTTCGAATGACAGCCTTTTGAATCTCATTTTTATTACAAAGATTCCATCAAATAATACAGAAAGGCGACTCCAACGCGCTTGAGGCAAGGTAGACAATGATTACGGTACAATATTATATTACAGCGTGGCAAGTCCTTCGTCTAATTATATTAAGGTCCTCTATGATTTTAATAAAGCCAATTAGACTTTAATGGTGATGAAGGTAATATTAGGGTCTCAAATATTTAGGTTAGCAAAAATCGGTTTAGAGGGTCTACAAACTTTAGTTCAATGGCTGGAAGATGATACTAATTAATATGAAAATCAATTTTGTTGTTTGTGATTATTAATGAACTCTTTATGACGGAGAGTTATTTTAGAAGATACTTAGTTTCTTAAAGGTAAAAACTGTCTAGGTATCTATGAAAAAAAATACTACCTACTATATATACCTACTAAAAGAGCAGCGACAGCTCAGTGGGGAGACCAACAGACTGCAATGCAGAGGAGGTCTCGGGTTCGAACCCACGTCGCGCACCTCTGACTTTCGGAAGTTATATGACTTTTCGATATTATGTGCGTATTGATTGACAATTATCGTCTGCTCTGTGCCTCGGAAAGCACGTTAAGCCGTTGGTCCCGGCTGCCAAGAACATCTATAGCAGTCGTTATTGGGAGAGAGTCGACACAAAAGATCCCACTGTGTCGAAGTGTCGCCGGTCTGCACTGACTGGCCCCCAGATAAGATATACCTACTATCAATATGTGGATACATCCAGAGTGCCAGGAACATCTCCATAAAACAGATAGGATAGGTATACAGTAGGTGCGACCACGGCTCTACCTTGACTATTTTTGCACCTATGCATTTCTGGATTTATATCTGAATTATTTTCTTGTTTCGTCCTTTTTAGACCCCTTTTTTTCATAGTTGGGTTATAGTTTTTTAAACTTCAAATTTTTAAAATACTTTTTCGTTACATTTATATAACCTATGTCACCCGGGCGAATCATCGATGTCATCGTTACGAATCTTTTGACACCATTAATTAAAATCGGTTCAGTAGTTTAGGGGCTACGGTGGAACATACAAACATACATACCTACACTGCCAAAATCATTACCCTTCCTTTTGGCTTCGCCGTAGTCGGGTAAAAATAGGTTTTTTGGTTTATTTTCATGTATTTATAATTTATTTCCCTGATCAATACTACAAATATTGTGTAAAGGTAAACATATTAAAATTATAAGTACAAAATGATTAAACTAGTAGAAAGATAAAATAGTAAAGTACTTACAATAAGATGCCCCACGTTACACACAGCGCCCCGCGTTTTCTTATTTGATTAAGAGTATAACCATCATAATTATACTACAGTTTTATTGAGTTTTGGAACAAGTATATTATAATAATTGTTCCCTCGGTTTCGCTCGCAGCAATGTAGGCTATGTCAATTTGAATATCTAGGGAACAGTACTTTTATGGATTGAAGGTACCTACTCTATGTCATTTTATGATTGGTCGAGTAGTTAAGGCGCGAAAGCCTGACAAAAAAATTAAAAACTCACATTCGTATTTAATATTAATTAAGCCGTCGGTCCCAGCTGCCATGAACATCCATGGCAGTCGTTATTGGGAAGTCAGTGCCCTCTAATATCCTAACACTAGTCTAGCCTTAGGGCATCGTTAGCCTTCAGGTTGCGGAGGTCAGATGGCAGTCGCCCCATGTAAAAACTGACATCCAGTCAAATCCGGTTAGACTAGAAAGCCGACCCCAAGTGACTTGGGAATAATAAAGGCTAGGGAGAAAAAGATTTCAGTATGAATGATGTAGCGGTTTTAGTAGTCATCTCGCCAGTGCACCCACATGGGAAAATATTGTGTGATCCACATTATTGAAGTAAAAACTTCTTTAGGCGCGTTGAGCACTTCTTGGGTGAACAAATTCATAGAACTCGCGTCGTCATCACGCTTCCACGCTTTCCATTTTTGAATTATTTTAGAATATTAACAATATCTCAGAAATGGTGCGTCCTACGCAAAAAATAACCAAATTTTGACCTCCTTAATAAATAATTCCCCTAAGGAAGTATCAGAAATCCGACCCGAACTTTTTTGTTTATAAAGAAGTGTTTATGATCAAGGATTAAAGTTTTCACTTCTATCGGCAGTCCCCAAAGACTGGCCGATTTTTATGTTACTACAAATAGTCGTTCCTAGTGTGGGTGTTATTTATGACTTTCGTGTCAAAGTTTAGGCTTTCGCGACATGATATTATTTCTAGTGAGGGCGTTGTCTGTCAAAAGAAAAATGCTAAAAGTACTTGCTAAGGAAGGCCCAATTATCCTCTTTCCCCCTTCCCGCTCCTTCTTCTTCCCACTTTCTTTTTTTCCTAAAGTGTCGGCAACGCGCAAGTGATGCCTTTGGTATTGCAGGCGTCCATAGGCTATGGTGACCACTTACCATCAGGTGGGCCGTATGTTTACACCTTAATAGTATAAAATGTTGTTATTTCGTCCTTCAAAATATACCGGTGTAGAGTTACTTTAGTATTTATAATACGAGTACAAATGAATAGTAGAGCAGATACAGTAAAACCTTATCCTAACTAACATTATAAAAGCGAAAATGAGTTTCTTTATTACCTTTTCACGCCTAAACCACTGAACAGATCATCCTGAAATTTTGCATATACGTTGTCAGGTGTACTGAAACGGACATAGGCTACCTTTTATCCCGGAAAAAAATACTGTTCCCGAGGAAAACAACAAAAATGTTTTTATGATAATAGATGGCGCCACGTTTCTTTCGAATCATGATTGAATTATATTATTACAAGCAGAGTACAACCCGAATTGATTGTCAAATTCTAAATTAACGCGAGCGAAGCCGCGGGCAAAAGTTAGTATGAAATAAAATGTTATAATATGTGTATTAAAGAGTGATATCAAATTTTAAGATTAAATTTATTTGATATCGATACAATTTGAGTTATTTGTATCTTTTATATTACGTATTCTGGATTATAATGGGCTGCACGGATGGAGTAGTGGTTTTAGTGGTCGCTACTGCCACCGCGCCGAGTATTGTAGGTTCGATCCCCACAGGGGACAAATATTTGTGTGACCCACAAATAGTTGTGCCGAATCTGGGCATTCTTTGTGTCCGTTGTTTGAATGTTTGTAAAGTCCTCGCCACACAGAAATTATTACTAGTGCGGTAGTCTCCGGCAGACAGGGCGCTATGGCGCTCTTTGGGGGAGGGCTATGTCCAGCATTGGACTATTATAGCCTGATGATGATGATGAGTCTCCGGCAGTAGTCTTTTTAAAAAAGATTAATATGATAATAGAACTTATTTTAGATAAAGCTTACATACATACATATATAGATACACGCCTGTTTCCCAGAGGGGTAGGCAAATACTACGGATTTCCATTTGCTACAATCCTGACACACTTCTCTGGCTTCATTCACTTTCATCACATTCCTCATACACGCCCGTCGGTTCAAGGAGCTCTTAACCTGGCCTTTGTCCAGAACGCCTCCAATCTGATCGAGAAACGTTCGCCTAGGTTTTGCTCTTGCGACTGTTCCATTCACTGTTCCATTAGATAAAGCTTGTAATCTTGTTTAATTGAAGGCCTAGTATAGTATGCTGTTTGGAGTCGCATTTAATGCCAAATTCATTCAATGATAATAATATATTGAACTTCGTTTTAATTATTCGTGGACTGAACTGGAATATTTGCTTGTTGTTTTGACCTACTACATTAACCATTGAAACATCTGCTATAATATGTATGAAATGTGACTTTCTACACAAACAATATTATATTCGGTTATAAAATATAAAATAAATAAAATGTGCAGCGTTATTGTTCCGAATATGGGACTTTTATTCGAAAAGCCTAAAATTAAAGCAATGTCATATTCGTTAGTTTTATTTTTGTGTATATAATTTGTTATTAGTTTATTCATAACCACATCGCTGCCGCATTGGTTTGCGCTCACGCTTGGAGCTATACAAAAGTCCTGGGTTAGAGTTTTAGCCTAAGAATTTCGTAGCTGTAGTACCTACCCATAATACCACCTATACTATATAAGACTAGATGTTCCCGCGGTTTCGCCCGCGTTTATCGTTACTGCGCCGCCCCCATGGGTCGTAGCGTGATGTTATATAGCCTATAGCCTTCTTAAATAAATAGACTATCCAACACTAAAATAATTTTTCAAATCGAACTAGTATTTCCTGAGATTGGCGCGTTCAAACAAACAAACAAACAGACTCATGTTTAAAAAAAGTTTATAGTTTGCTGTATAATAATATAGCAGAAGAAAAATATTAAAGGTGTCCCAAAACAGAACTCAATTTCAATTACTATTCTTCTCATAAACCCTTCCAGCTAAGCTAGAGTGCTTCACGTCAGTAGTGAAATGGAGTGGAATCCGAAACTATGACCTTTAGATTGCAAGTCCAGTGCCTTATGCTTTATATACAGCAAGAGTCCTTTTTTTTTTGTCAACTGTCACAGACTTCTTCCCACTCTATTTTTTTTGTTATTTTGTTTTACATTTTTCCTATTTTTAATTCTCTGTTACTTTTGTATACTGAATACTATGCAGCAGGCAAATGTATTGTTATCAGTAATTTATGCCTAATCTGTTTTCGTAAAATAATACAATTTGTTACAGATAAAAAACCATTAAGTGACTACAGTAAGATGCCTACTCCGGGTCTGGACTCGGATTCTCACAGGCTGTTTGGTGACAGACCTAATATTCCTGCCAGTGCTGTAAGTATGATATTCTCCCTTGTTTATTTATACCTATACGAAATTCAATACGCGTATTGTATTTCCCAATTTCACGAATGTGCAGACAATACAATTCCATTTGCTCTGAATCGGATATCTGCGACAATAGTTATAATGTGTTTAAAAATGCTCTTTGAAATAATTTTTTTTGGAATATTGTGCTCTGTTTCTTCTTTCTTTTGTATTCATGTTTTTCCATTGTTTACCTTAGCTCACTAAAGTTTTAAATATTAACTGAATGATGTGTATAGTTTTAATTGGACTTCAGGTTGGCAACTATTTAATGTTCGTTGAAATTAAACTACTATATACGGATTTTATCGAGTTGTTTATTTGACCCTTTATTACAACATTTTGAAAAACTTTTACACTACTATAATCACTAATACACTTTATAAATTTTTAAGCTAATTAAATTATTGAAACTATTAAAACTATTTTATGTTTACACTTTCCCCGACGTTTCGGTTGCTTTTCAGCAGCCATGGTCACGGGGCGACTAAGATGGTAATTGTCTCAATGTTCCAGTGTAGTTATTTCAAAGTACCCGACATAATTTAATCATGGGTGTTTCTATTTACGCAGAATGAACTCAAAGTATCATGAAGTCTAGCTGTGGTTTGCTTCTTCTTGGGTTTGACTAGTTGAATTACTGGATCCCAAGCTGGTGGTACATTCCAACCATCTTCTCTATTGAAATTAGGTTGTTTTTTGACTTCAATAGCCTCGCGAAGCATCCTTGGTAGGAATCGGTGTTCTTTAGCGAGCATCTGTGGTTTGTCAAATCTCAGGTAGTGGTTGGTCCAAACCACAGATACTCGCTAAAGAACACCGATTCCTACCAAGGATGCTATCTATGGTACATTTGATCGATGTTATCTCCTCATGAGATTAACACGATATCGGAGTGCACAGTACACTAGCTTTTAAACTACCACCTTCGCCTTGTGATATAAACAAAAAATGTATCACCAGGTTAAATAAAAGCGCACAAACCGCAGGGCAGCTCGCGGCGAGCTGAATGTGAGTGGCGACACTACGGTCCTGAATGCCTCAGAGAGTCGGTTAGGGCCTCGTCCCCCGGCTTGCTGTTACTGGTTGACTGGGGTGGAAGTTCAAGAACACCTGTAGGAATCTCAACTCTGGCTTGCCTAACAATAACAATAGAACAATAAATAGACATTTTTCATGCATAAAATACTGTTCCAAATTTAATTAATATTTTTACTTATGTCGTCGACTACGGGACCCCATTATTGAGTAATGACATCGACTAACTAAAAACACTGAAAAATATACCGCAATTTGTGGGTGAATATGTTTCTGCTAATCGGTATGAAATAATTGTCAGGATGTTAGAAGTTTAAATCGGCCTACTCATGAATTTGGTTGCGTGAACGTAGAGTTCGCCCGCAACGACATGCACCATAGTTAATGAGCGATCATTTCGATCATACTCGTAGCTTAGATTTTCAATGAAATCCCATGTTATTAAATTATATATATCATGACATTATAATACGTAATTATTTTTCGCAGTGGCAACATAAACAGACAAAGAGAGAGACAAAAGTTTTCGAATCAATGTCTTCAGTTCAGACCTCTCATTAATCCCAATTAGTTTTCCGAAAATATTAGCATATAATAATAGTTTATAATGGTATGGATGGATACAGCAATGAATCAGTTACTTTTAAAGTAATATTAATAATTTACATTTGGATATTAATTAATAAAAAAATTAAATATGCAAATAGTTATTCAATGACAAAGTATTGAATTCAATGTTATATATTTAAATTATAATATATTCAAATTATTCAAGATTTGAATATTTAACGCGAATACTAGGATTATGGAGTACTAGATACTAATAGAAATATATTACGTTTTTATGTTTGAAATCAATTATAACCTGCAAAAGGACTAAGTCTTTTGTGTAAAATTAATTATTTAATTATTTTTACATTAAATAAATAAATAAAAAATACGCACAATTTGCAATAGGAATAGTATAATTACATACTATTTCAAACGCGAAAATAAAATTGGAAAATGTGTCTAGTGCTTTTTTTATAAACAATACTAGCTGTCCCGACAGACACTGTCCTTGTACACAAGAGAGAAAAAAAGAAAAAAAACATATCTAAACCATTCTTGAATCCACTTTCGGTGCACCGTCCCTTACACACAGTATATAAACCATTTTGCATCTGCATGCACAAGCTTTGCTACTCAGCTACAAGATGCAAAATGGTACACTGATATGATTTATTCGTAAATATTTTTAATCTGGTATCAATTTTAAATTATGATGTCTTTTAAAATTATTTATGATAGGGTGTTATAGCATAGTATTGGTATTTTTGTGTGTAGAAAAATATAATCTGTGAGCAGAAATAGCTAATTGATCAGCAACTTATGGCCAGCAAACTTTAAAGAGATCAAACTAAGTCGACCGAGCCCTGCTTCGCGGGGCTCCTATTTTTGGGTGGGTTTAAAAAAAGGAACCTAACATAACCTAACACTTCCGAGACGCAATGCAGTGATTTGAGGCGTATAGATGCTCGTTATGCTGTGCAATATTTGCTGACCAATTAGTATTTTTGATGATCATATATTTATTCCCTTTAAGATATCTGCTCTAAGGTGTAAGTTGTTGAAGAGTAACAATTAACAGATTATCTTTTTTTCCAACAGTCATCGGTTAGCATATGCGTGGTCAATCGCGGTGTAACAGCGCGCAGTGCAGACATCGCAGCCGCAAGAAGACCTGAGGTGGTAACTACCGCACGGAAAGTTCGAGAAAGCTGTATATAAATGTGTCGTTCTGTGAATGGATAGTTTGTGACTGTTAGCGATAAACAGAAGACACGAGATGCACTCGGCCGAAGAATAGGAGGAAAGCAGTATGTTATTAAATGTTACGGATTTTATTCGCCTTAGTTGTAAGGTAATAGTTTTGGATATAATTGCACCAGTTTGGTTGCTGATGTTTTATTCGTGGTCAAGTGATTTATGAGTTTTAAGGACTAAAAGACGAAACTTATCACCACCTAATGGACTGTATAGCAGGGATATGTAGTGGTGATAATGGTTGACTTATTGCGTCGAAGAGATCATGCTCACCTTGTGGTAAGTCATGATGGTGGAAACACTCACAAAAAAAAATGTATGTGTAGACGTAAGACGGAACATAGAAAATACCTGCGTAGTTTAAAGATCAGAGACCTTAAAGCATTGTCATTGCATGCGCGAGAATGAGACAACGCGTTACAGTTTGTATAGCTTTGTCTCATGCAACAACAATCCCTTAAGAGATGGCGATAAGGACCTAGATACCCGTGATTGTTAAACGCTGTTGATATTGCATGAAGTGGTTTTTTGATATTTAAAGGAATAATGTTTTGGGCAATAAAGATTATTTTATCATATTACGTACGTCTATGGTATTTTTTCACATTTTCTCGTATCATTTAATTTAATTACTGGTATCACTTTGCTAAATTAAAGTAAAATTTCAAAAACTTTGTCATACACGTAAACGTAATTAAATGGCTGTATATAAGACAAAATAGTGTTAAACATAATAATACATGCAATTATTAATAATATTTATTATAAATAATGTAAATATATCCGCCCAATCCTTCGAACTGTTTATTATAAAAAGAACATTGATTCTAAATACATAAAGAAAATTTAACTGTCACAGGTTTTCAAAAAAAAAAAAATTTTCGACAGGATTGTCGAAAAATTTTTTTTTTTTGATATTGAGAAAGTAAATTAATTGTCATAAAATTTACGCCTAACGTGAGTAATAATTATTTTTGTGTCGAAAAACAACAAATTCCCGTTAATTGCTTGATATTAAACGTCAATTAACTTAAAATTGGATCCGTCATCCAATTTATAAATGAATTGACAATATAAATAACGTCAACATAACTTTTTTTACTGGAATTATGTATCAGCATTACTCTAACAGTCCTAATTAATATTATAAAAGCGGAAATGAGTTTGTTTGTTTGTAACCTTTTTACGTCTAAACCACTGAACCGATCATCCTGAAATTTTGTATATACGTTGTCAGGTGTACAGAAACGGACATAGGCTACCTTTCATCCCGAAAAAATTACTGTTCCCGAGGAATACAACAAAAACGTTCTTATAGATGGCGCCACGTTTCTTTCGAATCATGATTGAATTATATTATTACAAGCAGAGTAGAACCCGAATTGATTGTTAAATTCTAAATTAACGCGAGCGAAGCCGCAGGTAAAAGCTAGTAAATTATAAAAACATGCACCGTATACACTTTTTAAGCCATTTACCATTTCATTTCATAATTATTATTGAGGATTATCCAAAATCAAATATATTTGTTTATCATGAAAATATTCCTTTTCATATTTACATTGCACGGTCAGTTAGCATTCTACCAGACGGTGTAGATAGCCTCTCATCTCACAATATGTAAGTATATGTACTTTAACACCAGATCGATAATGAACCCATTTGCTAAGCGATCGAGCCAGTCTGCTTGGAACAAAGATGGCTTATCTGATTGAGTCGAAACGTCTGCATCGGATAAATTAGTGTTCAAATTGTCTCATACTCTTACATTTAATGGTTGGCGTCAACGACAAAATATGCACATTTTATCTTTATGTATTTTAGCTTGGTCGGGGCTGACTATATATGTTTCCTTTGAGTGAACATTTTTATCGTTGCACTGACTCTTAGTCCAGATTTCGTCTTTGCTACCGCTTGAGGAACTTCCTTTTTTTGCCTTGGTTTCTTTAGGAACAGGATTTGTGATTCATAGGCTATATTTATAGAAAAACAATTCGTTGATATGATTTAATTTTAATAGTTTCTTCTTTACATTTTTCGTGTAAAGTTTTATTGCGTAGGTATATAGCTAATCAATCATGGACTTGATATCATAAACTTAACATATAATATTCTCTGAATGTCATAATTGTAGTGGTCACAGGTGGCTTGTATTTATCAACCATTATCTATGAAATCAGTCTCTATTAAGTAATATTTTGTTTTAATGCAACTTTTCTTACGAGCTCTTAAATCATCATCATCATCATTTCAGCCTATGGCAGTCCACTGCTGGACATAAGCCTCCCCCAGGGTGCGCCACAAGGCCCAATCTCCCGTTTTCGCCATCCAGTCACCTCCACCTCTTAAATGCTGAAAACAAATTGTTTGTGTATATTTCTAAAACATACCCACAATCAACCTTTTGTGTTCTTTTAAAGCAGTTGACCAATTCATATGGCAACCTTCGATTATTAGATATCACTGTCATCTAGCTTCATCATCTTCTCTTTTTTGCCAAAATTGCTTGAATAATTTTACGTTATGATATTTGGCTAGGTAGTCGACGTTTTACAGTATCTCTAACACCACCAAAATTAGATACAAAACTAGAGTCAATAAAATGTCAGGTTAGTAATACAGGCTTCAATAATCTGTAAAGGCTAGGACAAAGTATCAAAACTAATATGTGCACCTTCCGAAGTCCAGATGAACATAATTGCCTGCTAACTTTTACAATTAATATTTTAGATAGGATGTGGGAATATTAGCCGCGCCGTACGGAGTGATTGATTAAATTTAAACTTTCTATGTCAGGGTTGACCTACCTCGATGTTTCCCGTTAATATTGTCGTTATATATTATGTAAAATATAGTTCTATTGTATGTTTGTAACCCTATGCCTTTTATGTATACTGTGAATCTACCAACAATTATCGATTCTTCTCGGATGACCAGTTGTTTCATGATTTGAAAAGACATGGGGATAATTCTATATATCTCAAGATTGATTTTATTTTCCTTTAAGTATAATTAAGGTTTTGTAAATAAATACGGCTGTCGTGATTCCAAATAAAACATTAAATTATTAAAGATTATTATTTTATAATTATAAATATCGATAAGTTAACCTCGCGATTTGTTTACAATTAAATATGATATTGTACAGTCAGTAAAGTCGGTAATATATAATTTATGTAAATTAACTATAATTAAAATCTCACGATAATATAAATGTAAATTAATTAATTATTATATAAGATGTATTATATAATTAATATAGTTCCAAGTTATGTTCTAAACTGCTAGGAATATTCTGTTAGCATATTTTGTTATGGTAATAATTAATTTTAAATTAATTTTGGCGCGATGGGAGTAAGTAGAATTTAATTTAATAGGAGTAAGATTTGTATGAAAAGTGAAGTTAATTAGGTATCGATGGAGTTAGACGAAGATAATTAAGAAGTATATATGTGACAAATTCTATCAGGTAACGAGGGTTAAAATCTTGCTTGCATAAATAATGTGGTTGTCATCAATGATGTTAAATGTTGTTGCTACTCGTATTGTGTGCGAGGCGTTGAAAGCGCTGACTTTACTCGCGACGAGGCGTACACGGCCACTTTGCTCGATACGAGGCGTACGAGCCACTTTGCTCCAAACGAGGCAGCCTCGACCGGAGTAAGTTACAAAGTGACTTTTGTCTAGGTTAAGTAGTTGTTACATTATGGTATTATAAATATACAAAATATTAATTGTACTAATAGAATAATTAATTGTTGTGTTGCAAGCAATTAAAAAAAACGAACCTTTTATTTGCTTATAATTCAGTAAACGGATTGTTATTAATACTTTTTTTAATTGTATGCAACATAAAATTTATTTATAAATTGCACGACAAGACGAAATTGATAAATTTTAAATCCTGTTTGTTGTTAAAATAAAAAAGTACGTTCTATTATTAGGCGAACCTGACTGACATTACCTATAGTGATATAATGTAAACGATGATTGTGAATGTTTTAATAAAAACAATTACGAAAATGCTTCAGTTTGTTTTATTTTTAAATTTTTATTGCCTCTGTGGTATGTAAGTGAAAAACCCTGTAGAACCGTCATTTAGAAGCCCTAAGAAATCCATATCTCTTTGGCGGGCCTATTAAACTAATTGTATGTACCTACAAAATTTAGTTAAATCAAAGCCCGTGATGACTCAAGTCGAATTATCGATGATCGCAATCTCACGAATACCTAACAGAAATAGATTTTGAATCTCTATCTATCATTTCTTTCGCGGAAAGTACTAAGGAAATGTTGAAGTTAGTACATTATCATGACTTTACTATCACTTAACATACCAGTGTGTTGAGTGGTTGTAAAAATACCACTTAATACACCAGTGTGGTGAGTCGTAGTAAAAGTGAGGTTAATATATTTTGTTTTATGCGACTAAGGTGGCAAACAAGCATACAGCCCACCTGATGCTAAGTGGTCACCATAGCTTATGGACGCCTGCAATACCAGAGGCATCACTTGCGCCTTGCCGATCCTTTAGGAAAGGAAGAAGAATAAAAGTAATGGAAAGAAGAAGGAGCGGAAAGGGGAAAAGAGGGTGATAGAGCCTCCGGCACTCTCACTCACCGATAAAAACACAACAGTAGGAATACTGCTATGACACGTCAATATTCTGTGAGAGAGTAGTCCTTCCCCGGTCGAGCCAGCCCATTCATGTTGCACTACTAGTTAAATTAAAGTTATTTATCGATTTGTTCCATAAGGAAATATTCTCAACCAGCAGAGTATACCTTCAGCAATATTTGTCATCTGCTGCGGTGTTACCACAGCTCTGTGACTTGTCCTTTTTTAGCGAGGCTTTTTCATGTCATACAATAAATATGTATCACATTTTCTGGCCTCCTCCAATACAATATCCTGTGCAGTATGTAAAGTTGTATTACGTGCGTATATGATGTCTAGTACATTACCTTGCAATGTTTAAACAGGTAACAACAAAGCGTACTAGATTTTCCACGTCATGGTTACAACACAATTTAAATAGAAGCAGATGGTAATAGAAAGGCCCAAAATCACATGCACATAATTTTGTAGTCGTAGATACAGTCGTATTAAAGAACAATTTGGTATCAATCTGGGCATTCGACTGAATATAACTCGAGCGTATAAATTAATCTGAAATCACTCTCCGCACACGTCTATGCGTGTGTACGTTAATTCTGGCGCTTCGTATAGAGCAGAGGTTCCCAGACTTTTTTCTCATAAAACACTTTTAAAATTTAGCTGGTTCCGGTGGACCCCCTGCAGCTAAACAAGTTCACGCAAGTAAACAATTTGATCAAATCTCTACGGGCTGACACATTTTTTATTAGAAATTCTCGGAACTGAACACCTACCACGACCATGGTAGGCGGGCTGACCTATGGAATATGCAATATAAGTTTTTACAAGTCGCTGAGCAAATTAATTTTCGTGGACGCTTACGAATTGTGCATCCCCATTTTTTGTCACGCCCTCCGACCAGGTGGGATGACGATCTGCGAAAGACTGGAGGCAGATGCTGGATGCGGCAAGCTGAAGACAGGGCGCTATTTTTTTATTTTATTTTATTTGGGAAAACAAACAATCGTACATTGTATATTAAATCTAGGTATACAGTAACTATGGCGCTTTTTGGGGGAGGGCTATGTCCAGCAATGGACTATTATAGCTTGATGATGATGATTTTTTGTCACGCCAACGTAGACCTCCGTCGAGTCTCCCATGAACCCCTGGGGGTCCACCTGGACCACTTTGAAAACTAATGGTGTAGAGTATCTAGCTCTATACGAAGAATAGAATTGGTGAAACCACAAATTGCACATAGACAGATGTCTATGTGCAATTTGTGGTTTTACCAACTAGTATGCTACTAAGGATTTAAACCAGGCACTCTAATATAATTTTAACGCTAACTTCACCTATGCATAATATTGTCTTCTGTTTACGCGAATGTTAATCATTGATATTAAACTACTATATACGGATACTACCATCTTAGTCTCCCCGTGACCATGGCAGCTGAAAAGCAACCGAAACGTCGGGGAAAGTGTAAACATAAATATAAATAGTATAGTAATAGTATAAATAGTTTTAATAGTTTCAATAATTTAATTAGCTTAAAATTAGTAAAGTTTAATAGTAATAGTAGTGTAACAGTTTTTCAAAATTTTGTAATAAAGTGTCAAATAAACAACGCGATAAAATCCGTATATAGTAGTTTAATTTCAATTCACCTATGCACCTCGGCAATCAAGGTTATATGAGCTAAACGCTAAGACAAATAACAATCTGGATTTAATAATGTATATATATACATATATTATTTCTAAATATTCTAATACTTGACATTACAGTATAAATCTAAACAGCGCAATAATAAGCAACTCCAAATATTACGGTTAGTAACAATAAACAAAATTATTTTAGAGAATCATATTAAATATAAAAAATAGATAATACAATAATTAAATTCATTAAGGACATAGGTACTATTAAACGCAAAAAAAATTTGAAATGGTCCTATAAGTTTAATTATATAAGTAAATAGATAAATATAAGCATGTAATAAAATATTTTCAAACACTAATAAATAGCTTAAATAATTTTTAATAATAATTTATTAATATAATAAAAATATTAAGGGACAAGCCCTCTTCCTCTCTCCTAATATATTTAGTATGCTGTGCCCGACAGGGTCCACAATTGATACTTAGCTATAAGTCTACCATCTATTATTATATACTACATTGTGGCAAAGCAATAAAAATTTGAATTTGAATTAACAGTACATGCCATATTCACATTTATTACGGAAACGTAATAAATGTGAATATGGCATGCACTGTTATAGCAATTCGGAAAATATTTTTTTTTATCTTTAATCTGTCAGATCTTAGAATACCAGACATTATTAAAAATGTATTCTGCCTGTCTACTGGTGGGCCGCTGCGATTCGATAGATTAAAAAAGTATATTTGTATGCAGCAAAAATATTTTAATTGTGTAACTGTCTAAGGGAAGAAACAGATTCATTAAATTATGTGTTAGTTTCACTTCGATAGTAAATAAACCTGCATTAGCATAATAGTTAGCGAGCCTCGACTAAAATGGGAAGTAATTATATCAGCCATCTTTATAAGCTGACTCTCTGCTTGGCACAGACCACTTCTCAGTATAAGAGGAGTAGGCCATACGTATACCTCATCGTAATTATAATAAACTAGATGTTCCCGCGGTTTCACCCGCGTTTATCGTTACTGCGCTGCCCCCGTGGGTCGTAACGTGATGGTATATAGCCTTCCTCGATAAATAAGCTATCCAACACTAAAATAATTTTTCAAACGGAACCAGTAGGTCCTGAGATTAGCGCGTTCAAACAAACAAACAAACTCTTCAGCTTTATAATATTAGTATAGATGTCGCTGGTCCAATATTACAAGGAACTATGTTACATTTTTGAAAAAAATTGTTATAAATATTGCATGGTTCTATATGTTGTTCCATTTTGTTTAGACTAATATATTAAGAGATGGAAGCACTTACTACCTCACAATATTAAGTCACAAATAGTTCTGAGTTACTTTTTGAGTTATTTTTATTGATATTCAAATTTTAAACCTCATTTCCCCAAAGTTAAAAGAATAACATAGAACCTTGTAATAGTGAGCCAGTGATGTGTAAAAGTGCCAGACGCAGAAAATACATCCCAACAATCAGGACCTAGGTAAAAAGACATGATTTGAAAGCCGTCAAGAAGATGTATTTTGTATGCCTTCCAATAAAATCATTAACTGATACACTTTAGTCAAACTCTTTCGAACTTTTGTCTAGGTGAACCGGTTTTGATAATTCTATTTGAAAGCTGGTGCTTCCCATGTGATCCCATCTAATTTTGATAAAGATCTGACCAGTAGTTTTGAGTTATTTTTAACTAGCTTTTTCCCGTGGCTTTGCTCGCTTTAATTTAGAATTTGACAATCAATGCGGGTTGTACTCTACTTGTAATAATATAATTCAATCCATCCGAATTTCGGATCATCCGAAAGACACGTGGCGTAATCTATTATTAAAAGAACGTTATTGTTGTTTTCCTCGGAAACAGTAATTTTTTTCGGGATGGAAGGTAGCCTATGTCCGTTACTGTACACCTGACAACGTATATGCAAAATTTCAGGATGATCGGTTCAGTGGTTTAGGCATGAAAAGGTAACAAACAAACAAACTCATTTTCGCTTTTATATTATTAGTTAGGATTAGGATAATGCGTATTCGGTTGATGTATTGATTGATGATGTTTTCAATTTATCTTTTTATTTTCTCATTTTATTACTTGTCTAGTTGATGTCGGTTTTATTTTTTGTTATTTAATGCTAATCTCTATTAAATTTTGATTAGATTGGTTTGAAATCTAGTGTTATATGTATATATTATAGTATAATTTAGAGCGATTGACAAAAAAATGATGTCTCGATTTAAAGTAGATTAGGTTACATAAATGATTCATGTTCCACAGTTCGTGCGTATGAATATGAAATAGCTGGCACAGCTAGTACATAATACGTAAGTATTTACACGATTAAATGAACCAAAGGATTTTCTCGTTTTAATTTAATGCGATCCAGATTTTACGTACCTGTACGTCGCACATTCTCATTCCACACGAGAGTAAAAGAGCATAGTAAATCAGCTGCATATTACCTCGCGGAGGTCGTGAAAGTCTACAAAGTATACACCGAGTGTGCAACATAATCAGACCCTACAATTTTATTAACTGTAAACCCAACATCGTACTAAGTAGCAGTTCAAGTTGAGTGTAATTTAAAACTTTATTTGCATCATAATGTTATACTCATTGAATTTTCAGTGCCGAAATCAAAAGACATCTACATGTATAGGATATCCTTCTATTCCACTAAGAAAGGCCGTTTTAATAAGTGTGTGACTGTAGCTAGTCAAATATAAACGGCGGTTAAACAACTTTTTAAAAACTTTATTTTGAAGTTTACAAGTTGATGTGCTCAGCGTGAGCAGTACAATGAGAATGACAATATTCTGAATACACATAGTTTATATAATCTTACTTGCTAAGGTGGGACACATGGGACCACCGCTGACATGGTGAGATGGCTATTGTTACTGGGTATCGTCTGGTAACTACTGAATTAAGCCAAACTTAAAGATGCCCTAAACAATAACCATTAAACATGATATTGATATTTGTATACCTCCATGCAACTGTTATGGTGCGAACGGTATGTTGGGACTGCATAACTAGCTTCCATACAACAATTATGATGGATATCCTAAAAATCCAATGTATATTATTTGGACGGGATTGATTGGACTGGAACGGGCTGATTCTAAATTAGATATTTTTGTTGTATCGTAAAAAGTAGAAATATTTATTTATTGTCTAACCATATAATACATATCAGTGCTGTGCATAAACTGTCTAACAGTTCAGCAAGGGCCTCTTAATAGTATGAGAAAGCTTAAACCATAGTCCACGTCCACGCATGCCCAGTGCGGATTTGCAGACTTCATATACATATCTTAGAAAACATTATAGATAGCTCTCAGACATGCAGGTCTCCTCATGGTTTTTCAAAACTAGCAACAATGAACTACTTAACATGCAGACGGTCCACTTGGAGTATTTGTGTTATATACTTTAAGAAATAACAATTATAAGACAGCCAGATGATAAACTACTACACACACTTATAAAAAAAAAATCTGCCGGTAGAAGTGAAAACTTTAACCATTAATCTTGATACTTCTTTATAAAACAAAAAGAAAAAGTGGCGTTCGTATGCTAGTTTGTGATATTCTCTTTATTAAGGGGGTCAACATTTCGTTATTTTTTGCGTAGGACGCACCATTTCTGAGATATTGTTAATATCCTAAAACAAATAATAAAGCGTGGAAGCGTGACGATAAGGCGAGTTCCATGATTTTTGTTCACCCAAGAAGTACTCAACGCGCCTAAAGAAGTTTTCACTTTAAAAATGCTGTTCTAGAATCAATGCACCATGACTATCTTTTCTATTTCTTACATAAGAAACAAAAGTCAAAGTCACATTGGTAGTCTATTGACAGATCCCCTGTCTTACACACGGCAGTATTATAACACAAAATTATTTCCTTGCAAGAGTGTTCGTAGAATGAAAATACTTTTCCACGAAACGTGCTCAAGCAAAAAACTCAGGATTAAATAGGTGTGAGTACCAAATGATTATTTAATTACATAACATGAAAGTGCATCTTCAAAATGGACACCGGTACTTATTCACGAGGGACAATGCTGAAAAGGACAATATAAACAACAATAAAATAAATAAATCGCTATACAAATTGACAATGAAATTTCATTGTCTTGTTTGAAAATTTAATGATCTGCCCTGTTCGAGTACAATACAATCGCTATTGTCACCTGTGAATACAGAATTAAAATATATATTTTTTAATAGCATTCTGCCATCTCTGTTCATTTTGAAGAGTTCTGCGGAAACCAGGCATAGTCAGAGTAAAATCTATAAAGTTTTATTCATTTAGGCCACCAAGTAATAGTTATAAGCGTGACTAAGAAAGTTTATAAGGCTAGTGTGAATGGAACAGTCGCAAGGGGGAGACCTAGGCGAACGTTTCTTGATCAGATCGGAGACGTTCTGAAAAAGGCCAGTTTAAGAGTACCTTAAACCGGCGAGCGTCTATGAGGAATGTTATGAAAGTAAATGAAGCCAGAGAACGATCGTAGCAAATAGAAATCCGTAGTCTCTGCCGACCCTCTGGGAAATAGGCGTCAATCTATGTATGTATGTATAAGCGTGAAAGTTTAATGACTAGTGAGTTTATTAAAGTCACGTTTAGGTTTGTTGCAATAAAGCGATATACGTTTATTGCCTGTTGGGCACCCAAGTTACAGACAGCAAAATTTATCTACACTTTACTACTACTGGCATTATCCTACAAAAACATAACATAGTCCACCCGAAATTGCATACTTTATTTTAATTAATCAAAGCTATCAGAAAATACTTTCGTTCAGCACAAGAGTATAACGCTTCTGCAGTAGATGGGCAGAATGGCAGCTGGTCAGCTGCAATCTTTAAAGATTCTGTTAACTATATTATACATTTAAAATTTATACATTACCATTTTTTTTTCTTTTTATACGACTAAGGTGGCAAACAAGCATACGGCCTTACCTGATGGTAAGTGGTCACCGTAGCCTATGGATGCCTGCAATACCAGAGGTATCACTTGCGCATGCCGACCCTTTAGGAAAGGAAGTGGGAAGGAGAAGGAGCGGGAAGGGAGAAAGAGGGTGATTGGGCCTCCGGCACTCTTTTTTTTTTTTTCTTTTTTTTTTAAGTATACATTATGATGGTTGTACAATAACATAATAAGGGACACAGCGATTCCTAAACTGAGACTTGCTCGTATTTTAGAAACCGATGGCACTCCATTTAGTATCATAAATGTACCATCACACTTCATCTCGCTTCTGTATTAGATAGAAAATAAATACAATTTAAAAAATTCTTTTTTTCTCTTTTTTTGTTGTAGGTAGGTAAAAGTCTTCACAATTTATGCTATAGTAATAACTAAAACAAAAACAATGTTTATGTATTTATTAAACGTGTCATTAGTGTTTCTGTTTTTTCATAGGTCAAGGACTGTAACCAGTTTTGCAATTTATATTTCAAATTATGTTTGTTCAATTTGCATAGTGACAATTTTTTGTTAATTGTATTGTATATATAGGTGGGCACTCAGTGCATTATATTGTCTCTGTGCAAAAGCAGTTGTGCATCTAACAGGGCAACAGACAGATGCGCCACGACGTCTATGTCGGATTTCATCGTAGACGGGTAATTGTGTATGACGACGAAGCAAAGCACGGAGAATAAATAACTGTCTAACAGTTAAAACCGGGCATTCCCTATATAGGGTCCGGTTGTCAATACCTACAATGCAAAAAACCTAATAGTAAATAATCCACATCTTATGTTCTCTACTTTGCATTATGACTAAATCGCATGAAAACATAGTAGCAAAATGCCTACTTTTTCAAAATAGGTACAGTTGTATACGCAACTATTTACACAAAGTACATAAGGAAAATCTGTCTGGCTGGTTATCAAATACATACGACATACTGTCATGTTGATGTATATATTTTATAATGTTCTATTAGCACAATACAGTGAAAATGGATAATAATCTTAAGTTTATTACAAACCAAAAGGGAAACCCGGCTCTTCTTTATGATGGCCATCGTTATAATTTTGCAAAAAATAATAAAAACGGGAGCCTATGGAGGTGTATCAACAAGCATGAATGTTCGGCGACTGTGACTATAGATAAAAATAAAGAGAAGATTATCAGACAAAGTTCTCACATTTGTGCAGCACATCAGGAGGATAACGATATAGCTCTGATGATGGATTCTTGTCGGCAAGAAGTATGCAGCAATATGGAACCGGTCAAAAAAATATTTGGAAAGTATGTTTTAAAGCATCAAACAAACAATTAGTTAGTGCCATCATATTACGAAAAAAAGGATAGCTTGTATAGAGCTCGACGTAAAAAATTGGGTCTGAAAAATACTGAATTTAATAAATTAGAAGATGTGCTTATACCAAAAATGTTAGCATCTGATTTCTTAGTTGCAGATGATGGCGAAGATGAAAAAATATTGTTATTTAGTTCCAAAATTGCAAGAAAATCAGCACAGTCTTGGGGGAATAAGTGTTTTTTTGGTGATGGAACCTTTAAAAGATGTCCAAAACCATTTTATCAATTTTTTTCAATTCACGTGGATTTAAATAGTTCTCCAAAGTACACAAATATTGTGCCCGCCATATACGCCTTGCTGCCAAATAAAACGGAAGCCACATACCGAAGACTCTTTTCTTTGATTAGAGACAAACTCAATATCACTATTTGTAAATTCAAATGTGACTTTGAACAAGCTCTTATGAATGCATTTAAAATAGTATTCCCACAAGCAGTCGTAACTGGATGTTATTACCATTATAACAGGGCTGTATGGAAGAAGGGCCGTGATCTGAATGTAAAAAATGAAATTATCAGATTAACTTCAAATTTGCCTTTATTGCCTATTAATTTCATAGAAACTGGTTGGACATCCATAATAGAACAAACTGTAAAAGATGGGGCCACCAAAAAGTTCATTGATTATTTTGAACGACAGTGGGTGAAGTCTTTTTCACTTATCTGTTGTGCCTCTGAAAGGCACCGGACCAACAACGGTATGGTGAGCTGGCATAGACGCCTTAACTGTCGAATTCCTCATAAGGCTACATTAATTTTATTTTTATATTTATTACGAAAAGAAGCACGGCTTAAAGATATTGCCATTAAAAATTCTTATTTCAACCAATCACGTAGACTGCGACGTCATATACAGTTCGATAAATTATATAACAATGAAGTTGCTTCTCTGAACCAACAAAATATTACAGTTTTTAAAGAATATCATAAGGATACGGAAGCAAATTCTTCACCAATCGTGAATTAATTACTATCAGTGTGTTTTGCATGAATACTTGCAGTTCTAGCACGTTTTAGGAGGTTCTTATTTGTTTTATTTGGTACATAGTATATGTTGATTTTAAGTTTATAAATAAAGAAATTTCATCTGACCAAGTGGTTTTTTTCTCAGCTGTACCTTTGAAAAAGTAGGCATTTTGCTACTATGTTTTCATGCGATTTAGTCATAATGCAAAGTAGAGAACATGAGATGTGGATTATTTACTACTAAGGTTTTTTGCATTGTAGGTATTGAAAACCGGACCCCCTATATAGACTTACTGTTGAATAGAAACGTGGCTTGCAAAGTATAACTTTGAGAAGAGATCTTTGCGCTCGCTCTAATTGCAAGAACAGGGTTTTATAAGTGCCACCCCAAACCGGAATACAATAGCTAAGACCTGATTGGCAAAATGCTACATAAACAGTCTTCATTACTGATAGGTCAACAGAGTGACGTAAATTTTTAAATATATAAATCAGTCTTCGAACGCGGCCCGTTAACATATCTATTTGTGGACGCCAATTTAGTCTCTCGTCGATTAGCATGCCAAGGTACCTTAGACTAGTAACATTGTTTAACAATGGGCAGGAGCAGGTAGGGGTTAAATTAGCATAACATTGATGTGCGGTGAGAGATAAAGTATCCCTTGGCGGAGTGGGAGTATTTGGAAGATAAAAACGAATATACTTGGTTTTTTCAATATTCAAAGTAAGCAAATTTGAAGACAGCCATATCATGACTTCCCGAAGAGAACTCTCGGTATATAATTTTGCTTCTGACCAACTATTTCCATATACAAACAAAACTGTATCGTCTGCATATGTAAATATTTCACAATTTTTGAGCTTCATATCACACAGTTCGTTAATGTATATTAAGAACAGAGTTGGGCCGAGAATACTCCCCTGTGGCACGCCATAATTGTTATTTACCTCGTCACTAATTACCTCATCAATTTTTATCGATTGGGTTCTATCGGTTAAATATTTTTTAAATATGTCTAGGGCAATACCACGGATTCCAACTCGCTCCATTTTAGATACAAGGATGGGAACAGAGACCGTGTCGAAAGCTTTTGATAGATTCAGAAAGATACCATAGCATTTATACCGATCATCCAGCTTACTAATTACTGCCTTGCTGAAGTTGGCAACGGCATCTTCCGTGGATACACCCATTCTAAATCCGTATTGGTTTTGTGATAAAATATTATATGAATTGAGGAAACTAATTAAACGATTATTAAGAATTCGTTCTAAGATCTTAGATAAAGCGCTCAGCACTGAAATAGGTCTGTAGTTAACGACACGTTCTCTATTTCCTCCTTTATGTACAGGAGTAACTATAGCTTTTTTTAGACTGTTTGGAAATACACCAGTGGAAATTGAAGTGTTACATATGTGTGTAATCGGCGGCACCAGATTGTTACGTGATAATTTAATTGCTAAAGCCGGTATATTGTCCCACCCAGTGGCACAATTACTCCTAAGTGTAGATATAATATCATGTACTTCTTGCTCACTAACTGGGGATATTACAAGCTAATTGCCCTTTGGTAAATGGTCGTTCATCTGACGCTTTAGAAGTGTGGGATCTGGTTGAACTATTTTAGAAGCCAAGTTCTTACCAACGTCGACGAAATATTGGTTAACATTTTTGGCAGACTCTCTTGCACTGACTGACAAAGTCAATAGCTCTGTTGCAGGTTGCGACCGACGTTTCCTACCGGAAATAGAGTTTATGGCATCCCACATTACTTTTGGATTGTGTTGAGATTGGATAAACTTATCTTTTTCATAGTTATGTTTTAATTTTCTGAGTAGGGCATTGCAAAAATTTCGATACCTCTTATAAGTTGTCTGTAAGATTATGTTATTGGGGGTTTTTCTTAGGTTAAGATGCATTTTGTCACGGTTTCTGATACACCGCAGCAGCCCGTCTGTAATCCATGGTTTTAAGATTCGTTTACGTCTACTAACCTTTTTTTTGAATGTATATTTATCAATAATACTTCGGACTATCGTAATGAATTTATCAGTGGCCAGATTTGCATCATTTATTTTCATAACCGCGCTAAAGTCACACTTATCAAGATCTGTTTGGATGGATGCATAGTCAAGTTGTTTTGTAATTTTAGTAGTAAGGTTGTATAAAGCTGTATGTAACTTGAGGCATAATATTATCGGGAGATGGTCCGTGACGTGTGTCTCCAGTATTATAGCTGTTGCTAAGGACTTCGACCGTAATAAAATATGAACCAGGCAATTACCTGATCTAGTAGGTTGTACATGAGCTGGTAACAAACCTAAGGAGGCTGTGAATAAAAGAAATCGCTGCTATTTTTATCTGTGTTATTATTTTTGATGTCTATATTTAAGTCTCCGATAACAGCTATATTTTTATACGATTTTAATGTATCTATAACTATCTCTAAACTATTATAAAAGTTAGCTAAGTCCTGGTGTGATGGCGATCGGTAAATTCCAATAATAGCATCAGTACCTACAGTGCAGAGCAGGCAATTAGCGTCTTGAAACGGCGGTTCAGTAATAGTAAATCTAATGCCACTTTTAACATACATTACAACGCCGTCATTTTGAGAACTATTATTTGAGGAAGCGTAGGATGAATAGTTATTGAGAAAAGGCAGTGGGCCTGAACCTTTCAACCAGCATTCCGAAAGTATTATTATGTCAAATTCAAATTTTATCATAGTTAGCATAGAAATAAACTGATCAAAATTTTTATTTATACTTATATATGAATGATCTTTAAATTTAGATTAGGTCTTTCTACAATCTCAGAACACTTTATTGGTGTGCACACGTGGGATGTCGCTATCTCCATGTTATCAATTTCATTGTATACTGTAGTTATATTAGCCATTTATTAGTAATTGATATTCTTTCTTTACAAGCCAACAGCTTATTCATGAAACTGCAATAACGCATGATCGTAAACAATTTTGCGTCACTACGATAGATTTCTGTTGTTGTGGCATAATTAAAGAAACGCCCATCGCGTAGAAAACTAACTAACTGCTAACTAACTAACTACTAACTAACTCTCACTCACCGAATGAAACACAACAGTAGGAATAGTGCTATTTCACGTCGATATTCCGTGAGAGGGGAGTACTTCCCCGGTCGAGCCGGCCCATTCATGCTGAAATCAGCAAGGCTCTACTACTCTATAGCATATTAATATTCAATATATAATATCAATCAGTCTCTCGCAGTCTATTGCTAGGCATAGTTTCTTTCCATTTTATTTTAAAACACTTCTTCTTCCGTCTGCATCTTATCTATTCCAGTCACCTCCTTTAGCAATCTTTATATGGCAAAGGAGCAATAAACTTCAACACCTGTGTTGCTATTACAAACTTCATTTCTATAAATACGTCTAAATAATAAATCAAGTTGTGCTACAATAATAGTATTGCCATTCGATTTCCTTTCAAGATGGTAACATAAAATTGAGGCGAACGAAACCCAGTTTTCATGAAAAGTCGAAAAAGAGGTGTACATTCACAAGGTATTACGTGCAAAGTTGCAGCGTTTTATTGCCTTAGACAGTGTAAGAGATTAGAATTCAATTGCCGTCCAGAGATTTCGGTTATGTTATTGAAAATTTATAGTGATACAATGAATAAGGCATGGGACTACGGAATGAGAGTCCCATGCTATTTAGCTTAACAAGGATATTACTAGTTTGCAACTTAAATTGTTAGTATATTATACTAAAATTATAAAGAGGAAAGATTTGTTTGTTTGTTATTGATAAACTCTGAAACTACTAAAGCGATTTTAATCGTGTTTTACTATTAATAAGTTACTTTATCCAGACGTATAACATCACGCTAAGAGCCATAGAAGCGGGGCAGTAATAATGAACGTAAGTAAAACCGCGGGAACAGCTAGTATGTATAATAATATAATATTCTATCACATACAACACCATTTAGCCCAAACTAAGCAGAGCTTGTACTATGGGTGCTAGACAATGGATAAACATACATATATACTTTTTTTTGTAAATACATACATATTATACATAGAAACACCCAGACCAAGACAAACATTAGCGGCTATTTAGAGGGTAAGGCTAAATTAGCTTCAAAAAAGCTTGGCGTGCTCAACAGATCGAGACAGTATTTCACACCGGCCCACCGCCTACTACTTTATAAGGCGCAGGTTCGGCCTCACATGGAGTACTGTTCTCATCTTTGGGCAGGGGCACCCCAGTACCAGCTTCTCCCTCTAGACCGCATTCAACGGAGAGCGACTCGAATCGTCGACTGCCAGGATATTTAAAATCGGCTAGACTCCTTGGCGCTGCGTAGAGATGTGGCCTCGCTATGTATCTTCTATCGCTTATACTATGGGGAGTGTTCCGAGGAATTGTCCGGAATGATCCCTGCCGCCTCTTTTCGCCATCGTCCTACGCGACAGCATTTTCACTCCCATCATTTAGATGGTTGGCAGTCCACAACTGTGCGTTTCTCCAGGAATTTTCTGCCTCGCACAACAAAACTGTGGAATGAGCTGTCGCATGCGGTATTTCCGGACCAATACGACCTTCAACACTTCAAGAAAAGAGCGTACTCCTTTTTAAAAGGCCGGCAACGCACTTGTAACTCCTCTGGTGTTGCGGGTGTCCATGGGTGGCGGTAATCGCTTACCATCAGGCGATCCGTCTGCTCGTTTGCCCCCTAACCCATAAAAAAAACATCCATGTCCATGCACACAAATTTTTGACTTGTGCGGGAATCGAACCCGCGACCTCAGACGTGGCAGTCGATTACACTAACCACTACGCCATCGAGTTTTCAAATTTTAAAATAATGAAATATTTAGATATTTATTATACGTTCTCCGAGCCGCGAATAGAGTAAGATACTTATATAAGATAGATAAGTATACTTGTAGAGTACTCTTAGTATAAACTATTTTGACAGTTTTACAATCGTTTGCATTTAATCTATTAGTCGCTATTATTATTAAGTGCTCATAGCTAGTTGCACTCACTGATCGGTAAACGATTAGCGAGGTTAAGCAACGTTGGGTGCGGTCAGTCTACAGATGGGTGACCGCTTAGTGGTATTTCATCTGAGCGTCTCCGTGCTTCGGAGGGCACGTAAAATGTCGGTCTTGGTTGTTGTCAAATTGACAGCAGTCGTTTAAGCCATGTCAGAGGCCTACGGGCGGCTTGAACAACTCTTGACAACAGGTTGGCCACTAGCCACATGAAAAGGAAAGGAAAGAATTACCTAAACACAGGCTATTCAGTAGCCTATCTAGGAGAACAGTACTCTACCCATAACTTATCGTAGATTACGCATACTGTCAACTAAGAGTATAAATGAATACCTGTAACACATAATAGCCTTAATCAATGTTAACCTACAATCTCATTTCTGTAAATAAATAAATAATTATTATAATTATTATTATAATTAGATTACAAGGCTAATCGTAAGGACTGTATAAATACAACATCAGTCAAGTGCGAGTTGTACTCACGCACAGATGGTGCCTCACCTTTGAAGAAAGCATAGAAATATATTTACAAAATATTGTATTCATTAATTTGCATCGTGTTTACCAACCGTTTGGTATTAATTGCTTGGAAACGGGATTTGCTAATTTCTGGGCAAACTGTTTTACAAATTTTTACTCCTTTGACTGCTACGGTCACTAGAGCTGCAACTGTTATGCATAAGGTCTCTGGTTCAATTCCAAGGTCGCGGGTGGTCAGTTTTACTCTCAAGAAATTCTCAGTAGCTGAACGAGTCGGAAAAACTGTGCCAAATAAGCGATGGCGGAAAATAGTGCCGGACGCCCAATCACTCTCTTTGCCCCTTCCCGCTCCTTCTCCTTCCTTCTTTCTTTTCCTCTTTTTCCTTTTCTAAAGGGTCGGTAACGCGCAAGTGACGCCTCTGGTGTTGCAGATGTCCATAGGCTATGGTGACCACTTACCATCAAATGGGCCGTATGTTTGTTTGCCACCTTAGTAGTATAAAAAAAACAACTAGGTCCAACAGTGCACTGTGACGGGCTGATTGATTGATTGGCATGCGTGTGAGACTATGTATTGTATGTAATCGTTACATTAACTTCTAACAATGATAATTATTTCAATCAATAATATGTGTCTTCTTCTCCCTAGCCTTTAGTATTCCCAAGTCACTTGGGGTCGGCTTTCTAGTCTAACCGGATTTGACTGGATATCAGTTTTTACACGGAGCGACTGGCATCTGACCTCCGCAACCCGAAGGCTAACGATACCCTAAGGCTAGACCAGTATAAGGATATTAGAGGGCACTGACTTCCCAATAACGACTGCCATAGATGTTCATGGCAGCCGGGACCGACGGTTTAACGTGCTCTCCGAGGCACGGAAAAGGCGATACTAAATTGTCAATCAAATACGCACATAATTTCGAAAAGTCATATAACTTCCGAAAGTGATAGGTACGCGACGTGGGTTCGAACCCGAGACCCTCTGCATTGCAGTCTAATGGTCTCCCCACTGAGCTATCGCTGCTATCAATTAATAATGTGTGTGATTCGCAAAAATCAATAATATGTGTGATTCGCAAATAAATAGGTCTACTTTGTGCGCGTTATTATAAATAGTTAGTAAACATACAAATGTTCAGTCAGTGACAATCGTACATTGCAAATCCTACAGCAGAAATAGAATAATCCTTAAAAAAAAACCGTTTCCAACTTTTAAGTAGTTCCAGTGTTATCTCGCATAAATACTACAAATTCATGCAGTAGTAACGGACAGACTGACGAACAGACGGACTGATAAAGTTGCACCAGGGACCTGTTTTTAGCACTCTAGTACGGAATCCTAAAAATATCAACAATGTTTTGAAAATAATGACTACCTACTACATTTGAAGAAGTAAATAATGGAATGTCGGTTTAGAGAAAACATCTCTCGTATTTTCTCCCTAAGATAATATTTCTAAAAATCTTACGGGGCTAGTATAGTAATATAATAAACGTTTATTTTTGTACTCGTGTATTTTCTTTTGTGAGCTTAATAGTACTTAATATTATCGCTATCAAGAGGTGCTTTATTTCTATTCTCAAATAGCTCTATTTTTCTTTCTATTCAAATATATGAACTTGGTAAATGGTTGCGCAATGAAGCGTGTGTGAAAAGTAATTCTACAAGTACGTTAAAATAATCTCTTCTAATTTTTATAGAGTTGTGGCCTATTTTAATGATTCTAAAATTGTAAAGATACGTTCGCTCTGCTTGATTGTAATCGGTTTAAATCATGTGGGGGATTATATTGTGGAGATTGAGTTGCGGTTGCTTGGAGTCGAAATCTTCCAATTCAAAACTAGTACACATATTTCTCTTTATTTGTTCTAAGAAAACTGAATGGCTTTTTAAAATGGTATTTATATTTTATTGGTATTTAATATACTATTTTTACCTGAGAGAATATAATCAAAATTATAATCCCTAAATTCAAACTAATTTCAATGTGAGTTGAGCTTGTTTTGTATATAAAATTAAAGAATTTCAATAGGTGTGGCCAGATATCATTCTATAATTATTTAAAACAGGTTTTAGATAAAAGCAAGATATCAATGTATTTATAATTGTTATTTGTCTCTTGTTGTATAATTGTAGTCAAACTATTTATGAACTGTCTTCCACTGGCAGGTGATCAGTACTGGCATCTATTTTTAAGTCAACCAAGAATATATTATGGTACATATACAATTAATTTGGTAAGTTATAAACCCAACGTACTGGATAATTATGTAAAACAGTAATTTCCACATTTTAATTTCAGGTAAGTAAAAAGATATGAAAACAAAGAGTCACCATTAAGCTTTCATTAAAAAAAATGCAAAAATAGCCTTAATAGGGACCGAAAGCATAATGTGGACCATCCGTATATTGGCCGAGATATTTTTTTTCACTTTTTTGCTGTTTGTGTCAACGTATTCAACAAACTATATTTAATATATTCTTACTCTTTGTATTTTAATACTGTAACTAAATTAAGCTTAGCATTATGTTAAGAGTATACAGTAAGCCGCCTGATTACTCAACGCTGCCCTTTGACTAAAAGCTCAGTCCATAAATAATAATATATTTCATTTAGTTTGATAGTTACGATCCAGCAAAATCTTCACTAAAACCTTTGATGTCGCTCCAATTAAGGTAGAGCAATTATTACATCTGTACAACAGACAGCAGCCAATTAACCATGAATGCTATTCATGTTTTAAGAGGGATTTCCAAGCTACTTGAGCTGATGTAATGTTCTTACCAATAAATGAGCTGTATGCTTGTCTGTCATCGAGGTATGGGCGTCTAGGCATCAAAAGCAAAACCAAACCACAAGGATACGCAAAGGTGTATCACATTCTTGTTTCCGTCTCTTTCGTTTCTAATTTAACTGCATGGATGGCATAGTGGTTTAACTGGTAAGCCACTGCCATCGCGCCGAGTGTTGTGGGTTCGATCCCCACACGAGGCAAAACTTTGTGTGATCCACAAATGTTTGTTCCGAGTCTGCGTATTCTTTGTGTCCGTTATTAGAATGTTTACAAAGTCCCCTACGACGCAGGAATTATTAAAATTTGGGGGAGATAGCATTAATTTTTTTTTATGTATACCTTTCTAACTAGAAATCACATTTTCAAAGCCCGTGATTTTATATAGTCCTAATCTAATGTAACAAAGAACTCTATAACTCTATAAAAATTTGAATGCCTTGGGTATTTAAATCAGCAAAATCGATCACAATCGTAAGCGCTAACTATAGCCTGGTACATATCAAGGAGTTTTAAAGGTACATGCAAGGAGGCAATCTAAGGACCGATATTAAGACATAACACAATTTCTTATCACCAAGAAAAATTGTGATTTTGATTGATGACCACAAAAACAAGCTTACGTGTCATATCCACATAATACTTTAGTGTTTTTTCGCAAGCAATCAAGGGTTAATTTTCAGCGGCTGTCACCCGAGGCCATGCGCTCAGAAGCTCGGCTGTAACGAGTCGTTTCCGCCAGTCCCAGATGCAGCCAGGTCAAGGCTCGTGTGGATTTTAATGATGTGCCTAATTGATTTGGAAGTTATGAATGAGGGTGTGCAGGCTTCATTTAAAATATTTACCAATTTAATGCACGTTTAATATATTCCGAAAATGGTAGCCTTGGTATTTGTCGAGTATTTTGTGTGAAATATATTGACACCGATTTGGTCGGTATTGACAATTGAACACTGTAACACATTATAGATTAGTAGTTACAAATTGATGGTTACCAATCAATGATAATTATAATGCTCTGACACTGCCATGAAGCATGAAATACATGTTTGTAATGTTTATAAATACGGAATTGTTATTTAAATATTAAAACAAGTGTGTATTTCAGTATTCTATTGATGATTTTGTGAATGTCAAAGCTTGCTAATTATTTGGTGACGTCACTAATGAGCTAGCTCACCCAGAAAACCTACCTCCTTTGAGAGAAACCCAGCATTAGAGCAGAAATAGCAATAACACTGTTACATCCTTTTGTTTGCTAAGTAGAAACTCACATGCCTTCATTTTCCAATCCATGCCTTGCTTTCCATTTTTTGATTCCTTTTTGTTGTTGCCAATGTAGGAGTAATAGCCCTTGAAGCCCTTGAAGAACCATAGGCCACAGTAATCTCTTATGTCGTGTTTTATGCTTGTTAGTCAATATATAACAGACGGCAATGCAGAGGGTCTCGGGTTCGAACCCACGTTGCGCACCTCTGACTTTCGGAAATTATATGACTTTTCGAAATTATGTGCGTATTGATTGACAATTATTACCTGTTCCGTGCTTCGGAGAGCACGTTAAGCTGTCGGTCCCGGCTGCCATGAACATCTATGGCAGTCGTTATTAGGAAGTTAGTGCCCTCTAATATCCTGACACTGGACTAGCCTTAGGGTATCGTTAGCCTTCGGGTTGCGGAGGTCAGATGGCAGTCGGTCCGTGTAAAAACTGATATCCAGTCAAATCCAGTTAAACTAGAAAGCCGACTCGAAGTGACTTGGAAATAATAAAAGCTAGGGAGAAGAAGTCAATATTGCTGAATAACAACAGCTCTGATGTTAGGTGCTCTGTATTACAGAAGTTGTAGTCACTTAAAACATGAACAGAATTTCTTCTGTGCCATCGAGTACGGAGCATATTTTCCACGACAGCCAAACAGCTATATTTAATAACATCCATATATATGGATAGTGAAAATAGGCAGTTAAAGCATCTTTTAAACATTAACTTATTTAAAAAAGGTTGGCTTAAATTAATTATGGTTACAACAATTTATTAACTGCAAAAGCGATTAAAATTTATTGCTCGAGCCTTTGTAGAGCAACACTATTAACGTCAATCAATAAAATACATGTCATATTTTTTTTAAAAGCGCATTGAAAAATCGTGTTTAAACCGCCGAAATGCCGCTGGACTGACATATAATTACCCGGACTTAATAAGGTTTCCCTTCTGAAGCGGAATCATGCCCCTGGGCGGGCTCCAATTAGTTTACCCGGTAAAGATACTCATTTTGCTTGTTTTAACAAGTAATATAGTTCCAAAGGCCAGAGGCGATGCGTGGTTAGACAAGAAGAAAAATACATGTGTTGTGTACAGTGGTTTTCTAAGTACAAAAAGAGAGATTGTTTTTGGACCAGACTTTTGTGCTTGCTGGGAAATGAAATACAGATATTTTAATACAGCAATCAAAGCAAAATATACAGCTTGATTAAAGGTCGCAGCCGACTTACACAACACCGCTCCCACACGGCAAAATAATGTTAATAGAAATTTGAGCTTTAGAGCGTTTAGAGCTTTAGGCGTCCTCTGTAGACATAATTTATATTGATATCACAAATTAGCAAAGAGCTCTCTGTAAGCGAGCTTACCGCCATCGTCCCACTCGATAGTTGAAGCCACGCTTACCACGCGCTTCAAGCGGGTGACTCGCGGCTTCAAGCGGGTGACCCGCGGCTTCAAGCGGGTGGCCTGCGCGCTTCAAGCGGGCGGCCTGCGCGATGTACGCACGCACGCGCGGATAGTAGTAGCTAGTCGACTGCTAGCTGTGAGCGCGTGGACAGCTGGTTGCCTGCTAGCTGTCGGTATGTGGACAGCGGGTAGTGGCCTCTCCGTTTGGCTTAGCTGTGCGAGAGCGGTGATGTATAAGTCGGCTGCGATCTTAAGAGTAAGCAATTACTATATTTTATATCATTCGCGCGTGTCCCTAAAGTAAAGAAATGGGATGAAAGGATGGGAATGGGAGAGGTAGATATGTGAGCCTTCGAAATTTAAAGTGGAGGATACAGTAGTAACATTGCTACCTACCGTCGGCTTCATGTAAGAGGGTGGTACTAACCTCTATGGGTGAGCTAGGTCATTTATATCATAGCTGCATAATTAACAACTGCAGGCTCTGCCATAGCTGACTCTCTGCCTCTGACTGTCGCTTTGATTATAAACGTAAGCGCAAACTTCTGCAATGTTATAACATTGCAGAAGTTTGCGCTTACGTTTATAATCAAAGCGACAGTCAAAAGATCACTAATATATGTATTAGTGATCTTTTTTGTGTGGTGTGTTTACGTTAATTTATTTTTAATTTTATCCTGAAATATATAGATTATTGCATGGCATAGCATGCAATAATCTATATATTAATATGTGAAGCAAAAACTTTGTACCCCTTTTTAAGAAAATTGCATGGACGGAGGAGTGTGCAATTTGCCACAGTTAAAGTTTACATGGAGAAGGAGGGGCGAATCCTAATATTTTTTATAAAATATGCATTAGAAATACATTAAATTAATGAAAAAACACTACACACACAACCGTGCATTTGACACACGCAGTCGAATCGCGTTCGTAGTACTTCGGCATTGTTCGTCTGACGTTGTACAATTCTTTGTAACTAGGGTTACTTATACCTTATTTATACGTAATAAAGAAAAACAGTAAAGTAGCAAGCTTAGGAATTTTGGTTTAGTTCTAGTTAATACCTCTTGGCGTTATGATGCAGGAAGTTTATTTAATAAATCCGATAAAACCAAGAGTGCTGTACTAGCACAAAATGGCGCAAGTCCAACTCAAGCCTTGCTGGTTCTAATTACTTGTTGATATATTTAAGATCTTAGACCATAAAAATTCAGGTTGTATTACCGTGTTTATAACAGAGTAATAGGAATAATAAGAGAGTCGCCTACGCTGGTACGGCCACGTTTTACGAAAACCGGCATGTTACGTGGGGAACAAAGGTCTTGCCATGCCACCTTCGCCTGGCCCTAGTAAACGGGGCAGACCCAAGAAATGATGGCCTAACGTCGTAAGAGATGATATGCGTGCCAACAACCTCACACTACAGGATGCTGAAGATCGTGTGAAATGGAGGAGACTTAGTGAGAAAGTGGACCTTGGGTTTCAACGCCAACGCCGCGAATGCAAATGAAATGAAATGAAAATATTTATTTGCATTAAAAATGTGTGATACATTGCAGCATTGATGTTATACAAATTTGAAAGTCCAGCATATTCTACCTGAATAGGTGTACAAATGAGTGTAGTAATTACATAGAAATATAACAGGGATAAACGCTAAGATGAAGAAGAAGAAGAATAGCAATAATTACATAGAAATATAACAGGGATAAACGCTAAGAAGAAGAAGAAGAAGAAAAGCAATAATTAGAGAATATAAGTAGACGTTACTTGGCGGAAATGTAATATAATTAAATAAATGGGCAGAGAAAACCCGCAACGCGCCTTCGAATTGCCTACCTCAACTATTGCAATAGAAAAAGTTTGACGATACCGATCCCTTATTAGAGGAGTTCCTCTAATAAGGGACAGCCGCGTCGGGAGATCCGAACATACTT
The DNA here is from genome assembly GCA_963564715.1 of Catocala sponsa. Taxonomy (NCBI): domain Eukaryota; kingdom Metazoa; phylum Arthropoda; class Insecta; order Lepidoptera; family Erebidae; genus Catocala; species Catocala sponsa. The sequence continues at coordinate 24,068,391 of OY751345.1, read as the reverse complement.
CAACTTACAATACTCTACTTCGAACACAAAATATGTTATGACACGTGTTTCCTCAGGACCGTTTGGCAACGAAAGAGTGATGAGTAACTGTGTGCGTTTGCTTTTATCTATTCCCTACTAACTAGAAACGTGAGCAGTATCCAAAAAGTTATTTATTTTCTCATTTATTTTGAAGTGTAGTGAAGATATCACTACCATTCAAATGACAAAATAAATTATTTAGTGGGTAAACAATAAAAAATCCAATTTCTTGTACAGTGATCTTATTTTTATTAGATTTTTTATATCTATCATGATTACATCAATTAAGAACCTATAAAAAAAATTTTGATGATTAGCAATTTTGATTAGAAATTTCTAATACCTGTTCTTAAAATAATTTTCTCTGCTGTGGCTTCGCGATAATCATGCAATGGATGGGCATCGAATCCATGACCTTCGATCACAAGTCTGTACCAATGACCTGGGTTATTTCTTTTTAATGCAGTACAGATACTCAGACGATATAGTATTAATCTAAGCATTCCGTATACCCTAAAAACGGAACCCTAAAAATTTCTTCACAAAATATTATTTGTGTATTTTATCTTAAGATTTGGACGTAAGATACTTCAGTCCACTCGTGACCAAAGGTATCTGATAATACTTGATCCGTCAGGAGAAATTAATACGCTGTGAAGATATTCGAGAGGCTCGGGTCAAAGGTATTATTGATTGAGAAAAATGGCACTTTACCTTGTATTAGACTCGTCGAACATGGAATGATTCTAATATTATAAATGTGACCTCTTATTCGGATGTTCACAGGATTAGACCTTTGTAACTGAATCACGTGTAAACTGCTGAGCGGGTTTGGAAGAAGTTTGGTCAGATATAGATCATGCCCTAAACCACATAGATTAGGTACTTTTATCTGGATTTTTGTTATCATGTGATTCACATGAGAAAAGTCGCATCACATAGTTATTAAGTCTTGTATCCTTCATACGGTAATGGCAACATTGATGTACTCGATGGCGTAGGGGTTAGTGTAACCGACTGCCACGCCTGAGGTCGCGGGTCGATTCCCGCACAAGTCAAACATTTGTGTGCATGAACATGGATGTTTGACTTGGTCTGGGTGTTTCTATGTATAATAATTTATGTAAGTATTTACAAAAAAGAAACTGTATATATGTATGCTTATCTATTGTCTAGTACCCATAGTACAAACTCTGCTTAGTTTGGGCTAGATGGTGTTGTGTGTATGTGATAGAATATTATAATATTATTATTAAATTAGATATCTGATGGTAAGCGATTACCGTTGATACGAAACCTCTGTAAATGGGCTATGCTTATTTAAGCATTATACAACTTATGTTAATTTATACAGAAGTATATACCACATACTCGTACATTATATATACACATATGCATTAATGTAGTCAAATATTTGGTTCATATGAACCCTTATAAGCTTATAACGAAGGAGTAACTAACTCGTGTACTAAATAATTCAGCTAACAATATAATATTCACTTCTCAAAAAATATATCCAGTCACAATCTCCATTCATCGAAGGGAGTTGTTAACCCCCTCACTCCATGGTGTCAAACTGCCATGACAAATGGTTGTCGCCTGTGACGTCACATTGAAATAATATATTACGGCGAATGAAGAAAAATGCTCCAGAATAAGCCTTTAATGCCTTCAGCTAGAGTTAGGGTTATCAGACCGAGGTTTTAGATATAAACTTAAAATTTTCTGAAGTTATACGTTTTCAGTAAAAGCTTTAACTATTTTTAATTATTTATAATAATAAAGCAATAACAACAAACAAACATCCCCCATTTCCCCATTCGCGCTCCTTCTCCTTCCTATTTCCTTTCCTAAAGACTCGGCAACGCGCAAGTGATGCCTCTGGTGTTGCAGGCGTTCATAGGCTACGGTGACCACTTATCATAAAGTGGGCCGTATGCTTTTTTGAGACCTCAGCTGCATAAAAAAAAAGATGTGTAATTTACGTAAGTAATATTTGCAAATGAAATTTGTTATCACTTTTGTTCATAGATCATAATTTTGTTATAACTTTCATGGATTAATTCACTATCCAGAACGTTTTAAAGTGTTTTAAGCAATTCGGTATGAATTGAAGAATAATTTGATTGCGTGTATTACTCGACGTGTTTCATGCTTAAGAATGTAATTGAAGAATAATTTGATTGCGTGTATTACTCGACGAGTTTCATGCTTAAGAATGTAATTGAAGAATAATTTGATTGCGTGTATTACTCGACGAGTTTCATGCTTAAGAATGTAATTGAAGAATAATTTGATTGCGTGTATTACTCGACAAATTTCGTGCTTAAGAATGTAATTGAAGAATAATTTGATTGCGTGTATTACTCGACGTGTTTCATGCTTAAGAATGTAATTGAAGAATAATTTTATTGCGTGTATTACTCGACGAGTTTCATGCTAAAGAATGTAATTGCATTGAGTTGGAGCACATCATAACTTTATAATTTCAAACCGTTATTTTATATAGTAGGGGTAAAAGTACTTTCTAGTTACTTCATAATTATGCTTATATATAATAATATGAGCTCTGTATATAAACTGACCTACAGCTAGGGATGGACTTCGCCTCAGTGTCAAAAGGGCTAAGCCTTAGTCCATCTCAAATGAGCAGCGATAGCTCAGTGGAGAGAAAAACAGACTGCAATGCAGAGGGTCTCGGGTTCGAACCCACGTCGCACACCTCTGACTTTCGGAAGTTAATGACTTTTCGAAATTATGTGCGTATTGATTGACAATTATCGCCTGCTCCGTGCCTCGGAAAGCACGTTAAGCTGTTGGTCCCGGCTGCCACGAACATCTATGGCAGTCGTTATTGGGAGAGTGTCGACACAAAAGATCCCACGGGGTCGAAGTGTCGCCGGTCTGCACTGGCTCAGTGCGGGTTGGCAGACTTTTCACAACTTTAAGAATATTATCGAGAACTCTCCGACATTTAGGATTGTTCACGATGTATATTCCTTCACCGTTAAAGCGAACGATAGTTATTTGTTTAACCTATAGAGTTGCAACAGCTCAATGGCGCCAAGGCATAATAGGTTTCAATTATTTCTGGCATTCCAATAATTATTGACAGGTTAATACGCAAATTCGAAAAGTCAGATGTGCGTGCCTTGGGATCGAACTCAAGATCTCTGCATGGCAGTCTGATAGCCTCCCCATTAAGTTTGCGCTGCTTTTAACCTATTTGAATAAGAAAAAGAAATTGTGAGCCATAATAATTTCAACCTAATAGTAAAAAAGAAAATTAGCTAATGCAACATTTTAAATTTTAAATTCGGTAACCCTAGTGATGGCTGAGAGCAATGGTGTTGTGTAAAAACATTAAGAAGAGCGTTTTTGTTCTACGTACGTACGGTGCGGTACGGATAATGGTTGTCTCGTGTCATTATCTGCTGTACGCCATCTTTTTTCCAATGGCATATTTTTTGGGAAGTAATCTTTGTTTGTTGTTTTCTCGTCGATGAGTGTGAAAATGGTATTAGGGGAAAATAGGGCGTTGGTAATGTAAGGAGATGTATTTCGTGTGCCGAAAGGTTTTCTCTGAACTTTTAACGGATTTCCTACTGAGGCCGTTGCATTGCCAAATCTCTGGATTTTACATATACCCGAGAATCTTTTTACCACCCGTGTCCGTTGTGTTGCATCGATCATCAGTAGGTTAAAGTTAAAGGAAAAATCTTGAAGAGATTTGTATACCTTATAATACTCCATTATTTTTTAAATTAAACAACTTTATACGGATTTTATCTCGTTTTTTATTTTTTTATGAAACACTATCTATACTAATATTATAAAGCTGAAGAGTTTGTTTATTTATTTGTTTGTTTGAAGGCGCTAATCTCAGAAACTACTGGTCCGAATAAAAAAAAATTGTTTGTGTTGGATAGCTTATTTCTCGAGGAAGGCTATAGGCTATATAACATCACGCTACAATCCACGAGGGCGGTGCAGTATTTATAAACGCAGGTGAAACCGCGGGCACATCTAGTTATTACATAATTTTGAAACTTTTAATCTACTATTGTTAAACACTTTACTAGTTACTGTTTACTTCTATTTAAGCTATTTAAATTTTAAAAACTATTTATATTTAAATTTTACACTTTCCCCGACGTTTCGGTTGCTTTTCAGCAGACAATATTATGTAATTCTCCATTCTGATAGTACTCATGACAAGTTACAAACTACACGTTATAATATTATATGGCATACAACCATGTCTGATAGTCATTATTACTGCAGAGTTGAATAAAAACAATACTATTATATTTTTCCGACGGTTTCTCTTAAAGGTTACTTCCGCATTGGACTAATCCCCTTATATACGAGAACATTATAACAACGTTCAAGGAGAGCACCCTACCTTGAAACAACAACAATCTATGGGACGCATAAATATTTGTTCCTTGCAGGGGTTCTATTTGCTACATTTTTCACATTACTACGAGATAGCCACTTTAGTCATACCGCTATAAATAGCCAAAAAGTAAGAGGTGTATTACACCCACTTTTTGCACGATACATTTACTTTTATCTAGGTTGTAATAGAGGGTGAACTTTTACGGGTCATGCTTTCAGACGCTGCAGCTTTGTGCACCTACCAAAAATGTCTTAACAGAAAAAAACAATACAACTTTTCTCAACTGAGGTCTCAAACCCAAAAACTAAAGGCAAAGAAGAAAGGAGAGGGAATGTGTAATCCAAAATGGCATTTATGTAGGACGATGACAGATACTGAAGTATAAAACCAGCCCCACTGAGCTACCACAGCTAGGAAGCAGATACGCTCTCCAGCATTACAATTATATTAGAAAGTTTTAATGGAACCATGCTGCATAACAACCTTCCCCATTACGTCTAGGAGAATAATCTTAAATTAATGCTTGTTGGGCAAGCAATTCTACAAGCGTCTGTGGCAAAAGTCTTGGATCAATTAAAAGATGTATGCATGATATATTTAAAAAATAATTTCAATTGGATTATGTGTGCCATATTATGTTTTACTGGACATTATTAATTTATTTTTATTTAATTATATAAGGAGGCTCTGTAGGCAATATAATACCAGATCAAACACTCCCACGATCGACATAGTTATGTGAACCTTAAAGTATTTATAAAGATTAATATTTATAATTATTTCCAGTTTAAAAATGGAAATTACCACCTTATCAAAGAATGCTAATTTTACTGTAAGTAAAATTATTTTTTAATTTCAAGTTTCATTAGTTTAAATTGTAAAGTCTGTATATTTTCTTACCAAATATCCAACTCGTTATCATAAAGTAGGTTTATCCCATCTCATTTAGGGTCGCTCCTCTAACCACATTACATCAGGGTAATCTATTCCGGGTCGTCGTTCTTTTAATTTCATGCTTTTTCAAATATTTTGATGTCAGAAATCGGTTATTTTGATCTTAGGATTTTATTTATTTATTGGTGGATGAGTGCAAATATCCTTCGATAGATTAAGGTGTGAGCATTAATTAGTCGACCAGTTAGTTTCAACTTCTGATAACTGTCTACGTATGTTTGCGGATCGATCGGATCAAAATATATTTTTAAAAAATTCGGCTCTATAATTTACATTATTTTCTTTACACGAAAAAAGTTTTAACATATTTGCATTATAAATCTAAATGAAAACACAGGCTGGCCATAATCAACCAACCTTTTTGAAGATATGTGTGTTTTATATATGTAGTTTTTTAACGGTGAAGGAAAACATCGTTAGGAAACTTGTATATCTGTTCTCCATAATGTTGTCAAAGACATTGGAATTCTGTGCTGCACTGGGCACGCGGTGTACTATCTTCAGCCTTCTCATACTAGGAAAAGGCCCGTGGCCAGCAGTGTGACAGTTTATTGACACAAAACAGGCCTCATAATATAATGTCGAGGAATTCCCTGAATTTAGTTTAAACCTCCCACTGGAATAACCATTTCCGGGTATTCATTTTATGTATACGAACAAATATATTTTAAATTCGTTATATCCATTGCATACGACTCCTTTGTGAGTGTTGGATCATTAATTTTATCATTGACCGGCTGAAACGGTCCCTCGCGGACTATTCGTTCAGTAAATGATTTGATTATATATAATTCTATGTATTTGTATGGCGATTTCGAGCTGATAGTGGGTCCATTTAGTTTATTGTAACGTAATTGTGTGGTCATTTGGTTTAGAGTTATAGAGTAGTGAGGAGTATTAGCAGTTTTTAGGGCCATAGTGTATAAAATGTGCCGCGTATAAATTGTAGCAGCGATAGCTCAGTGGGGAGACCAACAGACTGCAATGCAGAGGATCTCGGGTTCGAACCCACGTCGCGCACCTCTGACTTTCGGAAGTTATGACTTTTCGAAATTATGTGCGTATTGATTGACGATTGTGAAGAGAAGTTTGTCAGGATCGTAGCAAATAGAAATCCGTAGTCTCTGCCTACCCCTCTGGGAAACAGGCGTGAATCTATATATGTATGATTGACGATTATCGCCTGCTCCGTGCCTTGGAGAGCACGTTAAGCCGTTGGTCCCGACTGCCATGGCAGTCGTTATTAGGAAGTCAGTGCTCTCTAATATCCTAACACTGGTCTAGCCTTAGGGTATCGTTAGCCTTCGGGTTGCGGAAGTCAGATGGCAGTCGCTCCGTATAAAAACTGGTATCCAGTCAAATCCGGTTAGACTAGAAAGCCGACCCCGAGTGACTTGTGAATAATAAAGGCTAGGGAGAAGAAGAGAGTAGTGGGGAGTATTAGCAGTATTTAGGACCATAGGGTATAAAATGTGCCATCCATGCCTAATGTTACACCGCATATAAAATAAAAGTATATATTATGTATGTTAATCCATTGTCTAGTACCCTTAGTACAAGCTCTGCTTAGTTTGGGCTAGATGGTGTTGTGTGTATGTGATAATATATTATATTATTATTATTATTATATAGCATATTGTTTATATTGAAATTCGTATCATAGAAAAATTCTCAAGCTGGACTGTGTAATGGAAGCGACTGCTGTGCATAAGACCTGGGTTTAATTCTCGGTTCTAGCGAAATGTTATTAGGTTTCCTGACAAGAAATTTTAAGTAAAAGGCAATAAACTCTTTCTATACTACTTGGTAACTAAAACTAAAACTAACGAAATTTGGATGGTGGAGTTAAGTCCTCAAGCTGCGTACACCATATGTATGATCGCATGCAATTCCATTACTAAATAATATATAGAGAGCTGATTTAAAGTCGAACCTGAAATACTGAAAGAGTTAAATCAGACCACGATGTTTATCTATATCAGCAACAACTTCACTAAACTTTCTATGAATTTTTAGGGTTCCGTACCTCAAAAGGAAAAAACCCTTATAGGATCACTTTGTTGTCCGTCTGTCTGTCTGTCAATACCCTTTTTCTCAGGAATGCGTGGAGATATCAAGCTGAAATTCATATCAAATACTCAGGTCTACTGACCCTTAGAGCTTTGAAAAAATCAAAATTCTAAGCCGACGCAATAAAAAGATACAGCCGTTTATGCTGCAAATTTTCGACACTCGCAAGGGAATCAAAACCTACAGGGTACTTCCCGTGAACTCAGAATCTTGAAATTTGGTACGAAGCAACGTCTTATAGCACAGATAAAGGAAAAATTGCGAAAAGCACGAATTTTTAGTTACATTTTATAATAAAAATATTTTAATAATTTTAAACTTACTACCCCTTTCCTCATGAACGCGTAGAGGTATTAAATTGAAATTCATATCAAATACTCAGGTCTATAATACCTTTAAGCTATAACAAAATCATAACTTTTACTTATATATCTACAGGTTTGTACGGAACCCTAAGTGCGCGAGTCCGACTCGTACTTGGCCGGTTTTTTTTCTAATACGCAGTCAATCCAGATAATGCGCGGGCGGTGACCTGAGTCTATTAAAATATAGTAGCAAGCATACATCGGATCAATTTACAATTAGGTGCGCATCTTATCTGCATCCGTTTGAGATGAATACTGATATTATTAACTCGTGTTTTTTAAGCGATAGAACTATGACAATATTTTTATATATACCTATTATAAAACCCGCATTGAACCATACTGAAAGTTTGCAGGTGATTAAATTGGCACTATCAAGGTTATACTTGGAAGCTGGGATGAAGTCATACTTTTGAAGGAAATTCGAACGAAGTTCCTAGTGCTTCATATATGAGTGTCTGAAGCGAATATTGTCAAAAAAGATCTGAAGTCCTTTACGGCGACGCAAAGTCGAATATTGAAATTGAGATTATTAGAGCGTAGAATCTATCTTGGCGACTGCATTATTGCCGTTATTTATGGGAAAAAGAACTATTTTTACATAGGAGAAATCTAAGCACGATTTATTATATTTGTATGTCAATGTCAGTGATTTACCTACAAATTTTTTCGCACGGAAATTTTAGGACAAATTCGGATATGTCGTCAGTACTTACAAGAGTAAGTACTTACAGTTAATTCATAATTTATCTATTTATGAGAAAATTGCTTCATCGGCATATTTTCACGTAGGTACCATAATTGACCAGACTTCTGCGTGAATAGAAACACCCATGATTAAATTATGTTCGGGTACTTTGAAATAACTACACTGGAACATTGAGACAACTACTATCTTAGTCTCCCCGTGACCATGGCTGCTGAAAAGCAACCGAAACGTCTGGGAAAGTGTAAACACAAATAAAAATAGTATAATAGTATAAATAATAGTTTCAATAATTTAATTAGCTTAAAAATGTGTAAAGTTTAATAGTAATAGTAGAGAAAACATTTTTCAATTTTTTTTAATAAAGTGTCAAATAAACAACGCGATAAAATCCGTATATAGTAGTTTAATTTCAATAATATACTAACCTTAAAATAGTATAAATTTTTCTGTTACACGCTGTATGTTTTATAATAATAAAATAAAAAAAGTCGTTTACTCTATTTTATGAAGATGCTTGGGCTATTTATCATGTCAAACTCCTATAGTTAAGTTTTAAGGCCTGAAGATAATAATGGAACGACCGAATATTTACGACAATAACTATGTAGAATAAAAGACAAAACCGACCAAAGTATAAGTTATTCTAGTAATATTAGTAAGTCGTATTATTTTTTTTTGCCTACCACAACTGGGCAATAGGGTTCAAGCTCTGTGTCGCGGATTTTTATAAACATACAATTAGCGTACACAAAGTACTCCCAGACTCAAAACAAGTATTTGTGAGTCACACGAATAATTTTATTGTACTTTGTAGGATTCGAACTCAGAACTCTCGGCACGGTGGTATAGGCGAGGCGACCACTTATTCATCCCTCGTCTATCCGTGCGATTGTACCATAATAATATATATGAACATAACAGGAGAAGTATAAACACATAATTAAGAACAGAAGGAATCATGGAGCATATATATTATTACTAGCTTTTGCGCGCGGCTCCACCCGCGTGGTACATAGGCATCAATCAATAGTAGCCTATGTCTTTCCCCAGGTTTTAAACTATAATGTACCAAATTTCATCTACATCGGTTGAGTGGTTTAGCCGTGAAAAGGTAACAGACAGACATACAGACAGATAGACAGACAGAGTTACTTTCGAATTTATAATATTAGTAAGGATTTTTATCACCCAACAATTTAAAAGAAAATTGACACAAACTTATGAATTCAGTATACTGTTTTAAAATCGCAATTTCAATAACTATCATTTAATACATCATTACCTAAACAACTTTTGGTTTATAATATTTCTGACCATCAAAAATAATCCTTTAAGGCTGAAATTCGTCACGAATTTACTTGGGCTTTAGCTTATTGTTATTATTATGCAAATTTCAAACATCTACCTGAAATTATATTTAAGAAAGCACTCGTGACTGTGATAAGGATAATCATCACCCAAGGATACTCTATACTTATAGCGCCTTTTAGTAAAAATGCATAAATAAATAATTAATTGATGTATTCATACAGATGCAGAAAACAAACATCATAAAGTCTAGAGATGTATACAATTATTATATTCGAATACTACAACTTCTTCTTCTCCTTCTTCTCCCTAGCCTTTATTATTCCCAAGTCACTTGGGGTCGGCTTTCTAGTCTTACCGGATTTGAATGGATATCAGTTTGATATGCAGCGACTGCCATCTGACCTCCGCAACCAGAAGGCTAACGATACCCTAAGGCTAGACCAGTGTCAGGATATTAGAGGGCACTGACTTCCCAATAACGACTGTCATAGATGTTTACGGCAGCCGGGACCGACAGCTTAACGTGCTCTCCGAGGCACGGAGCAGGCGATAATTGTCAATCAATACGCACATCATTTCGAAAAGTCATATAATTTCCGAAAGCCAGAGGTGCGCGACGTGGATTCGGACCCGAGACCCTCTGAATTGCAGTGTATTGGTCTCCCCACTGAGCTATCGCTGCAACACTACTACTTACTAAATACTAATAATTATATTCGAAAGTATTGACAGTACTATACTAAAGTACGAGCCTTGCGTCGTTGACCGTACTAGGTTGATATACCATTCGTACAACTATATTTGATTATCATTTAAATGCAATTAAGTACAACTCTATTTTAAACTAGGTACACGATACAACACCTAAACATGACATAATATCAGTCGTATATTACATCTGTGTTATTACTTACAAAACAAATAGACCTTACATTATAATAATAATACAATATTCTATCACATACACACAAAACTATCTAGCCCAAACTAAGCAGAGCTTGTACTATGGGTACTAGACAATGGATAAACATATATATATACTTTTTTTTGTAAATACTTACATATTATACATAGAAACACCCAGACCAAGACAAACACCAATATTCATGCACACAAATGTTTGACTTGTGCGGGAATCGAACCCGCGACCTCAGGCGTGGCAGTCGGTTACACTAACCACTTCGCCATCGAGGCCGTCATATAATTTATCGATCTTAAAATACTAAAGATTATTATCAGGTAATTAATTGTGAATAACGTTTTCTAGAAGTAAAGAGTAAAATAAGTATAGATCAAAATGTCTGTTCTTTTGCGTTGTACGTACTAAGTCGTTTATTTTCCAATGTTATTTCCACATTCATTTGTAAGCCAGATACATCTGTAAAAAGAGAAAAATTACAGATAATTAGAAGAATATTTGATACGTTTGGAATTATTATTCATACGAGATAATGATTACCTACGCAGAAAGTAAAATAATAACGCGCGTATGAAAAATATCGGTGATAACGTTTTAATGGTAATTTCATTCTCGGAATTGATTTATTTGATATTGCGAATGGAAAATGATGTAAAAGATTGTAAACACTGGTTTCATTTTCTGTAGCTAGTTTCTGTTCCAGAGTAATGAATAATGAAACCATTATTTATTTAAATTTATAACGTAATGAAAGCTCAAACAGATAATTTGGAGGGTAGTGTTGATGTATGCGATAGCAACTAAATATTTATTTACTTTGGGGAAAAACAAACAGTTACACACTTATAATAAATACTAAAAATTTTAAATAATTGGTAACAAGAACTCATACATATATGTGTAAATCACAGCGTTTAGCATGTATATATCAATTTAATATTAATTAAGCTCTGATTGAGAACGAGTGATACATAATATTTATTATCTCTTACAAAATTTAGAGTAAAGTTTAATATTTAGAATGTATAAATTGAGGTAAATATGTAATACATCAATATTTTTAAATATGAAAATATGGATACCAAAGTAACTGATATCAAATGGGATGTCTAAAAGCATAGGCGAATGGCAAATTGGTGCTTTTTGACCGCCGTATTCAGTGACCAAAATCTCCATTCTGTGGCGATAGAGTCGTTTGTGGGCAGCCAAACACAATGACCGACGTCACTAAATTAAAGTATCATGTATGTTAATTGTTGATAAGACTGCTCATTGGTTTATGCATAAGTTTGCGCTTATGTTTACAAATGTGAAGTGTTCGACTTTCTGTTAAGAATTTTTTGGTAGCAGCAGACCACTAACAGATCATAGGATACATCATAGTTGACTGGTCATATGGCCAGTAGCACGAGACATGAAATCATGCTATACAACCCCTTCGGATATATTAAAAAGTCAGCCTATGTTATGTATGGATATGTAGAGGAACGCGGCTGATATCCCTCCAATGCAAAGGGAGGATCCTCCGACCAGGCTGGGATATTGTGTTTGGTAGACCACGGTCCGACAGTTTATGTTGGGAACTTGTATATAGGTATATATGTATGTAGTAATTCGCTGTGTAAACTTCGATTGCGCGAGCCAGGATTGTACAGCGCCATCTGTTGTCTGTGTAGAGTTCCATCGCTACAGATATTTACCTGTACAATGATCAGCATATAATTGATACTAAGGTCGAGAACAAGTATCGGTGTGCTCAGACCAATGGTGAGATAGGTACCACTGATGAAGCGTGGCTGCTGAGTTATCACCATGGCATACCAGCGCTGGATTATGCCGTACTGACGTTGGTTTTTACCTAAAATATAATGAGAAAGACATAGGTTTAAATACAGATATACCACGGCGGCATATTGATCCAAAGTTGGACGAACTATTTAAAGGAAGTACCTCTGCTTTACGGATTGATTGAATAATTGATAATAAACATCGCAGGCAGTTTTATAAGATCCAAGACCATACTGAAAAATCGGAAAATTAGAATATTCCGGCATAATTGAAATATTCAAAACATTAATCTTTCATATTAATAATTACGTAATAATATTGTCCGCTAGACAGTTTCAGTCACGGTGGCCGATGTTAACTAAAACTGGTCATCTGTGCAGAAGATAATATCGTGCACAAGTGCGCGTCTTAAGCAAATGGGACGACAATCCCACACGACCATAGAGATCAGGCGTAGGATCAACAGTTTTACGTGCTTTTGTGATTTAATAGCAGAAACGCCGAATAATTTTAGATTAGGCTCAACTCGGGATTTGAATCTGAGATCTCATGCACAGCAATCGCATTCACTACCAATGCACCACGGATCATATTATGTAATAGCGAGTCACGTTACCTGTAAGTGCCAATATAATAATAATAATAATAATAATAATATATAATATATTCTACCACATACACACAACACCATCTAGCCCAAACTAAGCAGAGCTTGTACTATGGGTACTAGACAATGGATAAACATACATATATACTTTTCTTTTTGTAAATACATACATATTATACATAGAAACACCCAGACCAAGACAAACACCCATGTTCATGCACACAAATGTTTGACTTGTGCGGGAATCGAACCCGCGACCTCGGGCGTGGCAGTCGGTTACACCAACCACTACGCCATCGAGGCCGACAAAGTAGGCTAGTGACAATATATAATACAACAGGTTGTATTATATATTGGCACTAGCGATCTGCCCCAGTTTGGCATGGGTTGTAGAAAACCTTAACAAATTATAGTCCGAGTAGTAGAGCATCGCTGATTTCAGCATGAATGGGCCGGCTCGACCGGGGAAGGACTACCCTCTCACAGGATATCGACGTGAAATAACAGTATTCGCACTGTTGTCTTTCGTTCAGTGAGTGAGAGTGCTGGAGGCCCAATCACCCCCTTTCCCCTATCCCGCTCCTTCTCCTTCCCACTTCCTTTCCTAAAGGGTGGGCAACGCACAAGCGATGTCTCTGGTGTCGCAGGCGTCCTTAGGCTACGGTTACCACTTACCATTAGGTGGGCCGTATGCTTGTTTGCCACCTTAGTTATATAAACCTAAACCTTCCTCATGAATCAATTTATTGATGAAAAACGCGTGAAAATCCGTTTAGTAGTTTTTGAGTTTATCGCGAACAGACAGACAGACAGGGGGAACTTTTATTATGTAGTGGTTATCACGCAGTGATACATTATAATAAAATATTATGATAAAGATCTAAAAAAATCTGATCATCTCTATTAGCTGCGCGTTTGCGAACATCATCAGCACAATCAACCACGATCTCAAACAATCGAAGGATGAGCGCTTTTCCGAATATTGATAAATTATTCGAGACTGGTTTCGAAAATTCAATTTCTTGTATTCTAGCAATTGCACATCAAGTAAACAAGACTACAATAGTAGTAAGGCTTGCAAGTGTTCGACAAGTACATACGAGTATATTAAAAACTAGTGCCAAAAACAGTGCGTTTGTGATGGGTAAAAAAATGTTAAACTCGCGTAAGGACACGTGACCTGATCGAAAATTCGTAAGACGGAGGGAGAATTGTCAAACTCACGTCAGGACACGTGACTTGATCGAAAATTTGTAAGACGGAGGGAGAATTGTCATGTTTGTGTACGATAGCGCAATAAATGAATATTGTATTTTACCACATAAATGATAGTACTTTTATACTGATAGTTAAAGCAATTCGTGCAAAATTATTCCTTAACCATTCCAAAATATCAAAAATGCACAACGTTAATATTCAAGTTTTCACTTCTGCCGGCACACCCGGAGTGCAACCCGTTGTTTTTTTTATAACTTGTTTAAGTAGACTAAAGACAAAACAGCGATAAATATATATTCCGTTCAGATATTTAACCTATTATTTTTAGTTTTTCTCAATTTTACGAGTACTTTGGTAGGACCTGCGGGTTTCATTACAACGCAACGGGACAAATATTGGTGCGATCGTATAATAGTCGTCGATTGAGTTTTAAATTGACTGTAATTCTTAGTTTGTACACATGCAGTACAACATATTGAGACAGTTTAAATTACAATTAGAAGCAGGTCCGTCGTACATTGAAACCCGCATGGAAAGGCATGATAAATCGGATGCGTGCTGTTACGAAGATACTGTGGTTCGAGAATTTAATAGGCGGTAGGTTTGTTACCACCGAGTACATTGCTAGCTTCCATGCTACTAATAAGAATTGCCTAACAGAAAAATGTAAGGGCAATTTGCAAGTAAGTCGTGTGTCTGTTAATATAAGCCAGAACACGATCCTCTTTGCACGCAAACGTAAACGAAGGTTATAATCTGACTAATTTACCAAAATACATAATTTTATCGCGTTGTTTATTTGACACTTTATTACAAAATTTTGAAAATTGTTACGCTACTATTAAACTTTACTAAATTTTAAGCTAATTAAATTATTGAAACTATTTATACTATTACTATACTATTATACTATTTATATTTGTGTTTACACTTTCGCCGAAGTACATTAATAGTAGTTTAATTTCAATTATTATTTGGCGTAAACAGAAGACAATATTATATAAAATACATAATTTTATAAGTCCTTACGGTATAAATAATATTTTTAGTCCTCTTGGCTTGCCCTTGCATTGACGATATAATTACTACTTTTTGAAGAATTGGTAACAAGTCAAAATATTTCTGGGTTTTTGCGTTCATAGGTTACAAAAACCACTTGCCATCAAGCAGACCGTATCCTCTTTATCCACCATAGAAAAGTTGTAATTTTAATGGAAGATATAATACGTACTAATAGTTTTATCCATGGTAAGTCGTCCAATTAGATGCAGCGCTAGTTCCTTGCATAAGTCACTACTCCTAGTTACTGCACTGCACATCATCCATAGAGAATACATAGCCCTTGATTCGCGCCATACGAGATAAAGGGATAAAGGTAGAATCTATAAAAACAAATACACTATTAGTATCAGACACCGTAAAAAAAAAGATTTATTTATTACTAGCTTTTGCCAGCGGCTTTGCTCGCGTTAATTTAGAATTTGACAGTCAATTCGGGTTGTACTCTGCATGTAATAATATAATTCAATCATGATTCGAAAGACACGTGGCGCCATCTAATACCATAAGAACGTTATTGTTGTTTTCCTCGGGAACAGTTATTTTTTTCGGGATGAAAGGTAGCCTATGTGTACACCTGTCAAAGTATATGCAAAATTTCAGGATCAGTTCAGTGGTTTAAGCGTGAAAAGGTAACAAACAAACAAACTCATTTTCGCTTTTATAATATTAAGTTAGGATTATTATTAATATCATTGACCGTTGCCTGCCATCTTCAGTATGTAAATTATTTTAATACCTATAAAAAAACATGTTTATCGTAATTATACCAATTTCGCCCTGGTAATCGTGATGTCCCGGGTTAAATTTTTAGGTCCGGTAAAGTGTTATTACTTCATCGCGGAATCTAAAAATGTGCCTATTACACGCCAAAATGAATTTGAACAAAAATTTCTGAATCTTGGTGTATTGACTACTTACCTTATATATGCGTGATTCTATGATCGCAGTTATTTCCATAATAGAATAGGACGCTTTTATAACTAGATGTTTGTAACGTCAGGTTCATTTTGATTCCACGTAAAGAGGACACACAACAAATATTACCGTGAACCGAGCACAGTTTCAAAATGTATGTAGGTATGTATGTTTAGTTCCTGGGAATGTTCTGACGTCATATGACCAAAAATTTCCAGTAACCACGTCCATTCAGCTTGCTTTTATTATTTGTCAGGTTTAAACATCGAACTCAGATTCTCGCATACGGCAGTCATGTTTACACTTGCACTACTAGATTAATATTTAAACATTTCTAGTTTTACCCGCAGCTTTGCTTGCGGAAGTCTCACAGGAATACTGGGATAAAGAGTACCTTACGTATTAACTTGGGATAAGGTCTTTTTAATCGCCAAGTTTCATCGAAATCTGTTTAATGGTTTACGCGGAATTGAGTTACAAATATTCAAACATCTTCACAAACTTCCACATTTATAAAATGAGTAAGATAAGATAATATGACTATTTTTAGCCAACACTGCATGCTTCCATTATTCAACTTTCAATTAATTTATACGACATGATTCCATTAAATGTAGATTACCGCGCTCACAAAGAATGAGATGAATGAGCTATAGCAAAAAGCACATCCAGTCGACTTTACGTAAGCCTCACCCACACAACCTACATCCAGATCAGCGCGACAACTATACGACGAGCGCTGAATCTTACACTTATTCTTCACGCATTCCCACATGTGCAAGTAGGAGGTCCGAAAAAACTGATAATCAGAAAAGGATAGACATATCAACTGCAGGAGACAGGGGCGTCCTTTGTTGCGTTGTTGAATCTACTCCATAATTCATCTTCATTTTCGGGTCACATGGAAGTATTAAAATAATAATGGTCGGTTATAACAAGTTCAGCAAATATACTGCGTATTTTCAATTTCAACTTGGCATCGGTCTTGCTTAATGGCTACATACACCCATTATCCAGTGATTTATAGCGCTAATACGAATATACTTAAGGATTTTTGCAGAAAAGACTCCTACGTCAAGATGTTTCACAGTGCGTAAATTTTGACGCTTGCAAAATGATTGAAAAGTGTTAAGTACTTACTATTTCGGCGTCTGCTAATATTAAAACGAATTGATACGTTACTGTTGTTAGTAATGCTGTGCCAAGCATCAATAATATCTGAAAATTGAAAAAATATTACAACAAAATTACTACAGAGTATAATACGTGTTTTAAAGAATACGTCGGATTCAGTTATCGTTTTTAATATATTATTTAAAATTAAATAAATGTATATCCTAAAACTTAAAACATTCAGAATATTCTGACAGCAATTTATAATTATACTAGCATTTGCGCGCGGCTCCGCCCGCACCTACATCAATAAGAAGTATGATGCCTATGTCCTTCCCCAGGATTTAAACTATATCTGTACCTAATTTCATCTAAATCGGTTGAGTGGTTTAGCCGTGAAAGATAACAGACAGACAGAAAAACAGACAGACAGATAGACAGAGTTACTTTCGAATTTATAATATTAGTAAGGAAGTAAGGATTACCATACATTAGCATTTCCTTACACTTATGAGGTTACACATTTGTATTTCTCAACGAGTTGTATGTCCATAAAGGAATTTAAAAATAAATGCTGCAGCCATGCAGCATTGTTTATTATAAAGATAAAATCAATATTAATTTGTTGCAAAACACAAAAAGCTCTTACCCGTAGAGTGCATTGTTCACTTAAATGCGACGTATAAATCAATAAATATCCATAGCCCCTAGATCCCGCGTTCGGTGAAACATCCTTTAATATTTTAAGCCTTGCATTTATTCTTTCAACTAACAGTGAGAAATATGCCAATTCCGCATCATGAGCTGCGAATACTATACTCAGAAATATTGTAATTGTATTCTTTACTTTCAAAAACTTTAAGCCAATTATATCAAGAATAAACGAAGCCAATGAAATTAAGACAATTAAATTCGTTTTTGAATTTAGTTTGGCTAAGTTTTCTTGATGTACTTGACATTTTTCATCAAGTCTTTCCATTCTTATAGAGGTATCTTTTTGATATCTCGCAGATAATGCAAGGCATAAAAGTTCAACACCAGTTAAGCCTTGGAATATACGGAAACCAGTACTAATGTCAGAGCTGAAAATATCGATGGTGATTGTTGCCACAATAGTAATGGCAACAGTGAGCACAATGAAGTTACACATAAGCCTGGTTTTATGACCTTTAATGAGATAAGGCCGACCGATGCAGAAGAAATTCTCCAGTATAATAAAATTATTGAAAGGAGACATCGCAAGGTAATTGTCACGTACAATTTAGAATTTATATGTCTTAGTACAAGTCCAAATCTGTACAGAATATCGGTAAAATTGTTGTTGTGGTTGAAAATGTCGACTTTATAGCCACACCACTTCAATATAATTTTGTTTTTTGCCTAATGGCTTTTTGATCATTTGTCTTCTTGGCTAAAAATAAATATAAATTAATTAAGTTACTATAAAAAAAAATTGGTTGTCTGTAAAGTTGGTTTACGGACGATAGTTTAACGTGACAACGTCATAACATGCCTTTCGCTCGCTCTTGTAGTGCTCTCGCTCCGATCGTAACGTTACAATGAGCATAACGGGACATGAGCGTAACGGGATAATGAGCGTAATGGGACAATGAGTCATCCTCTTTCGTGCGTGCAACCGGCGTTCATCGATTTATTAGACGTTGTCACGTCAAAAGAGTTAATATTTTTTTTAACATTGTTTTCTTAGGTTGAACAGGTATAGTGAAAAAAGCTACAAATACAAAATTTCTAATTGTCGGCGAAAATATGTATGTATATCTGTTATTATTTCAAAATCAACTGGACGCATACTGTGCGGTAATACTTATAAAGGGAGCAATGAAAAAGCTAGATAAATTTCGACCAACGCACATAATTATTTTTAAAGCTACAAACTCAAGTTTAATCTATACTAATCAGTCAACAACATATTAAAATATTATAAATAAGTTTCACGATTTTAATGTCGTATTCTACGGGCCTAAATATAAAATACCCTTTGTTGTAAAATATTAACCCTAGTTACCGTTGTTAAATTTTTAAAACTTTAACTTTGTTCCGAATACACGAACACTGTAAATACAAATTTACTATGTCCACGGCAAGTAAAATGTGTTGAATCGGGAGTGCTCGACCTCCGGTGCTACTCCGGCCACGCTTAATGAAAATAGAGTTTCAACATACACTACCTGGGGAATTAAAATGTTTATCCATTACGATTGAAGTGATATCATTTTTCCGTTTATAATTGTTATTTAGGGAATTAAAGGTGTATTAATAAATCAAACTTTTACTAATATTGTAAATGCGAAAGTTTGTTAGTTCGTCCTTTTATGCGGAACGGATCGAAGTTAATTTTGCATAGGTATAATATGTATGTAGTTTATGGGCTGGAGGGTGACATGTGCTGTATCGCTTACTCTCGAAAAAATAGATTTTCTATATGTTTTAAAGTAAAGGGAGTGAAGGCATGCGGAAAAGCTAGTAAAAAATAAATCAGCTTTTAATTGGATGAGTCTGGTTAATGTTTTATTAGCGCACTGCACTGATCGAATTGCAATGGCCGTGTCACAGTGCGTGAGTAAAAGTAAAAACGACGAACAAGAATTGTGGGCTTCAGATTTTAATCCTTTATATCTTATCTTATCTTATGTGGGGGCCAGTCAGTGCAGACCGGCGACACTTCGACCCAGTGGGATCTTTTGTGTCGACACTCTCCCAATAACGACTGCCATGTTCATGGCAGCCGAGACCAACGGCTTAACGTGCTCCCCGAGGCACGGAGCAGGCGATAATTGTCAATCAGTACGCACATAATTTCGAAAAGTCATATAACTTCCGAAAGTCAGAGGTGCGCGACGTGGGTTTGAACCCGAGACCCTCTACATTGCAGTCTGTTGGTCTCCCCACTGAGATATCCTTTACATAATAATTGTTGCAGGATGCATCATAACTTTCATAGAAAAATACTACAAAGCTCGCAAAGCTATCACACATATTTTTTGTTTAAACCCAACTGGATAAACCGTAATACTCGATGCAATGGTAAAACTTTATTTTACGGCTTCCTTCGTTTTGTGACCGTAACTGCAAAAAAATTCTCCAAACGTTAGAAAGTATAATTTATTTGTCAAACATACAAACTATTATACACCGTGTTTTATCGAGATCATATAAATCTAAAATTTACATTCCCTAAAATATTCTACAGAATCGGTTGGTCTGGTTTTTGAAGTTTGTAGTTTAAGAATATTCAATGACGATGTATTGCACAATTTACTTTGTGCGTCCGCTGTCACACGTATGACACAAAATAAACATACAACAATTTCTATTGCTGTTTCAATTCAAAAGCAAAGTCTTAAAATTACTGAATTAAATAAATACCAATTTAAAGTAAAGTGTTTCCTAATTTATTTTACAAGTAATAATAAATCCTACAATAATTTAAATGCAACTTTTATTTTATTACAGGTTTGGGTAAGTCTTGTACCTATACAAATCAAACTGAAATTGGTATTGGAGTAAAATAATACACCTAAATATCTTTTAACGTCACCGAAAGCAAACCCTAAATCAAGTAAGCGGATTCAAAATTTCCAGAACTATATTTGACTGGCCATACTATGTCATATTTGGTATAGGTATTATAAATTACAAAACATGTTAGTACTTTAGCGTCCTTCTTTGGCACAGTTGTGGACGCATATGGGTTAAAACATGTGCCCAACTGAGTACGTCTCAAGAAGCAGCCCGTGACATCGTCGAACTAATTTAAACTTAGTTTGAAATGAAAAAAGTTGTGTGCATTTTTTCGAATTTCACATTCGATCGCTTATCCCGATGAGTATAAGTTTATTTTTATTAAAACTTTGCACAGCTGTCGTCTTGTTTTTACTGTGGCTCGTAATTTTGACAATACCCGGCATGTTTACGTTTAGGGGAGTTTTTGTTAGCATTGTTTTATGTGTTGTCGCTAGATGGCGGTTATATACATATATTTCACTGTATGTTTGTGATGTATCACGGTTAACGGTTATTTTAGTACGCTCGGTAACTTTAAAATTTCGTTTTTTATGAGGAATTTCGAAGTGTTTATGTTTTTTAAACCTTCTTGTATATACATTTTTGTAACATGAGAGGTTTATTTCAACACAAATAATAGATTGTGAGTTTACCTCGAACAATAATCTATACTAATATTATAAAGCTGAAGATTTTGTTTGTTTGTTTGAACGCGCTAATCTCAGGACCTACTGGTTCTATTTGAAAAAGTATGTTAGTGTTGGATAGACTATTTATCAAGGAAAGTTATAGGCTATATAACATCACGCTACGACCCACAGGGGAGGCGCAGTAACGATAAACGCGGTTGAAACCGCGGGAACATCTAGTATAATTATCATAATATTATTAGCTTGTATTGCTTGAGCCCAACTGCACATAATAATTTTATCTGACTTATCTCTCGATGTAATTAACTCTGGAAAGCACGGTTAGTGTAGTGCTTTCAATGGACGCCTAAATGTTGTGGATTTGATGCCCACACGGGTTTTTGAAGTGAAAACTTCTTTAGGCGCGTCGAGCACTTCTTGGGTGAACAAAAATCATAGAACTCGCGTCATCGTCACGCTACCACGCTTTCCATTTTTGAATTATTTTTGAAAACTAGTAGTCGCCTAGTGCTCGAAATTCCACCAATAATATTGCTGATATATGTAATTATATTGATATATTATGTAACCATAGTTACGCGCTTTGACAGCGCGTGTCAAATGCACGCTTTCCATTTTTGAATTATTTTTGGTTTATAATTTGGTTTATAAAGAAATGTTTATGATCGAGGATTAAAGTTTTCACTTCTATCGGCAGTCCGCAAAGACTGCCCTAATTTTTTTTGTGATTCACGAATAGTTGTTCCGTCTGGGTGGCATTTGTGCTCGTTGTTTGAATGTTTGTAAAAACCTCCTTGATACTGGTTGATACTTGTGGGAGATGTCTTTATATTATATAGTTATAAATGGCCTAATAGGCTGGAAGGTTTCAGAATAAGCCTGATATATACTCCTTCAGTAAATTATGAAATCCATGACGTACATGCTAGTGTCAATTTAAATACGATAAGCCATTATTTTAGATCGAGTAGACAGATTTTTGACCTCATGTGAATGTTTCGCCACTGCTAATCTACCATACAAGGCTTCCCAACTAAGCTCTCAAGCAATCAATCAGCCCACCGCAGTCCACTGCTGGACAAAGGCCTCTCTCATTATACGCCACAACATCCGGTCTTCCGCATTACGCATCCAGTTTGACCCAGCTACCTTTTTCAGATCATCGGTCCACCTGGCCGGGGGGCGTCCTACCTTACGTTTACCAAGTCGTGGTTTCCAAGGGCCATTGGTTCTTTTACAGATATGGCCAGCCCATTGCCACTTCAGCATGCTTATTCTGCGAGATATGTCGGTAACTTTGGTTCTTTGACGGATAACCTCATTTCTAAGTTTATCCCTCAAAGAAACTCTTAGCGTAGCTCGCTCCAAAGCCCGCTGGGGGGCTTTAAATTTTTGGACTAGCTCTACCGTGAGTGCCCACGTTTCGGCACCGTAAGTCATAACAGACGCACTGGTCAAAGACTTTGATCTTCAGGTATTGCGGTAAAGGCGGTGAGAAAACCTGACGAAGCTTACGAAACGCTGCCAATCCCAGCTGGATTCTCCTGTCGATTTCTTTCTCGAGGTTGTTCCTACCAAGTCGAAAGTTCCTACTAAGCTCTCCTAGCCACTATTTAAAAACCTTTTGCTAAAGAGTGAAATTTATAATTTGTTAATGCTGTAATAAATGTACCGGCGAGCAATATATCAGTCAAAGTTGTGCAACTACAATTAATTAGAGAGAAAGTCACGAAATCGGCCATTACTCTTCACTAGACCAATGCTCTTCAAAACTGAGATAAATTTAATTTAAGATTTACTTGGTGGAAAGTCATTATTTTCCGACGTTCATTTTCTTTAAATAGTCGGTTTTTGGGTACGACACGATGACGATACGATTGATTTAAAAAAAATCAACGGGTTGCACTCCGGGAGTGCCGGCGGAAGTGACAACTTGAATTGTGCATTTTTGATATTTTGGAATGGTTAGGAAATAATTTTGCACGAATTGCTTTAATTATCAGTATAAAAGTACTATCATTTATGTGGTAAAATAGAATATTCATTTATTGCGCTATCGTACACAAACATGACAATTCTCCCTCCATCTTACGAATTTTCGATCAGGTCACGTGTCCTGACGCGAGTTTAAAATTTTTTACCCACCACAAAAAAGTGCACAACGCCGCTAAAGAAGTTTTCCCTTCAAAAACAGCATCTTTGTATCTATTCGATTTTGCATCGTTAGAGAAGGCCAAAATATGATATTTTTGTTGTTGAATTGTTAAAGAACATTTTTCTGTGTTATTGAGTGAGTCCTAGAATGAACTTACTATTGTACCTGGCAAGTGGTGTTGGCAAGCCAACGCCCGAGCAAGTGCTCGGTGTAGTTTTGTATAAAAAGTCAACTTCCGTATTTTTGCGTCCACAAAATTAAAAAAGTAATCAATAGATTACCTTGAATTTCTTACACAAGTTTGGAATTTCATATAAGATTGTTTTTATAAGCCTTTAGTCCTAAAACTCCCATGGAAACTGGAAATGCTTCCCTGATATTTAATATCAGACTGTCACAGCGAATCGTGACCGGGTTTAGGTAACAGAATATATTAGAGACCGATTTTATAATTGACTTCATTGATTTACCATATATCGTTGGAGTTAACCGAAGGTTCAGGTAATGTTGTATTATCATGCATGCGATTATAAGCCTTTCGCTATTTACCCTACCTGAGGCTTTCACCCAATCGGGATATTGGACCCCGAGCTCATAAACATTAGCGGTCTGAAGCTGTGTTTGTAGAGCAAAATCCCTTTTTATTTAAATCAGCTTATGGCACGTGTAATGATATCTGTATAAATCGATAGGGACTAACTTGCCATAATGTCCTGTAGACCAAAATTCGTTGCCGGTGAATATTGGAGACTAGTTATTTGTGCAGGAGATATAATAAACTGTGGAATGAATTGTCGCCTGCGGTATTTCCGGACCAATACGACCTACAAACCTTCAAGAAAAGAGCGTACTCCTTTTTAAAAGGCCGGCAACACATTTGTAACTCTTTTGGTGTTGCGGGTATCCATGGGCGGCGTTAATCGCTTACCATTTAATTAGGCGATCCGTCTGCTAGTTTGCCTACTATCTCATAAAAAAAAATAGTGCATAAGTGTAGACTGTAGGTACAGACAAAAGAGCAATGTTTTTCGCTCACTCTTATCTTATCTTATGTGGGGGCCAGTCAGTGCAGACCGGCGACACTTCGACCAAGTGGGATCTTTTGTGTCGACACTCTCCCAATAACGACTGTCATAGATGTTCATGGCAACCGGGACCGACGGCTTAACGTGCTCTCCGATGCACGGAGCAGGCGATAATTGTCAATCAATACGCACATAATTTCGAAAAGTCATATAACTTCCGAAAGTCAGAGGTGCGCGACGTGGGTTCGAACCCGAGATCCTCTGCATTGCAGTCTGTTGGTCTCCCCACTGAGCTATTCTTCGCTCACTCTTAAAAATGCAGATTCTTATGTTTAAAGGGTACAGTGGTGTCCTTCATGCGTAAACCGTCTTTTAGAATAGTCCTTTTTTACAAAAAGTATAAATTACGTAGTTTTATATGTCAGAAATTCTTTAATTAAGTTATATTAGTGTAACGTAATTATAATTAATAAAGATTATACTAGGCCTGAGAGGTAGTAGTTATGCCATTATTTAACCCATACTTCTAGTTTTGCTTAAATTTAGTTTTATATATAACTAGCTCTCCCGACAGACGCTGTCCTGTACATACGAAAAAAACCATTCTCGAATCCACTTGAACACACACAAAAAATTTCATCAAAAGCAGCCCAGCCGTTTAGGAGGAGTTTACAAACACACGCACAGAATATTTATATATACGAGTATAAAGATAAACGTTTGGTTCAGTTGCAGTGCCACAGAGCGGAATTTTCTTTCTATAAGACACGTATACAATTTTTATAATTAAACTTTATAAATTATACATAAAAATTTAATGTTATATTTTATATAAAATTTAACCCTTCCCAATATACATTAAACACGTTTTGTTGATACTTATTAAATACGATATTATGCTACAAAAAAATGAAGCTGGTTCTCTTGTAAAAATATTTTAGCTTACACATAAATAACAAACGGTAGCCAGATATCATAATTTTTATGTATCGTATCATCAACCATCGTGCATACTAAAACACCTAGTTTTTACATTACTTGTGATTAAATTTAAGTCACTACCCGTCCAGGCAGCGGTGCCATGCAATTTTCACCTGAAAAGCCTTAATTTTCCATAAGGAATTGCTAAAGGGACTCGTGAAATTTTGAGCAATTACCAACTTAATTCGTAGTGGCGGTTTTTGACGCCATCTTTTTATAGAAGATCGAGTGCTTGTACTTAATTTGAGTTGAGTCATGTTTTTGGTCACTTGTGACCGTAGATATAATGCTTTTTAAAGTTATTTGTTTTGTATGATATAGTTCTTCATTTAGTTTTTTGTAGGGGATAAGATAAATGAGGTTTTATGTTATTGTGAAGGCCTCAGAGAGAGTGTAATTAATGTTATTTTATTAGTTTCTATTAGGATAAATGTACAAATGTAATTAAACCACTCATTTTATAGATAATAGTAAGTAATACCAGCCATATACGAAATAAGCGTTTCGTATCGGTCTATGTTTTCATTGTCATTATTTGTCATCAACCAGGTGGGATGACGATCTGCGAAAGACTGCAGGCAGATGCTGGATGCGGCAAGCTGAAGGCAGGGCGCTATGGCGCTCTTTGGGGGAGGGCTATGTCAAGCAGTGGACTATTATAACCTGATGATGATGATGATGATAATGAAATGGACCCTAAACGCTTGAGAAAGCGCAGACGCGATTCAATGCAATTTATTAAAGCTTTGTCGCCTAGGTTATTCATATCCATATATATTAGTCTGCGGATCTTACATTTTAGCCAATTGACATCTAGCGTACACAGTTTCAAACTACTTACTGGTACTGAAAAATTTATGACGTGACAACGTCTAGTAAATCGATGAACGCCGGCTGCACGCTCGAAAAAGGATGACTCATTGTCCCGTTACGCTCATTGTAACGTTACGGGAAAAAAATGTTGTTATGACGTTGTCACGTTAAACTATCGTCCGTAAACCGACTTTAGAAACAACCAATTTTTTTATTTTATTTCTCACTCTCATCAATTCTGGATTGAACCACGGACCCCGCGGTTGGTTGCTACATATTCCTACATCCGGAAACTATGGAATCGAAGCAATCCACCGTAGTAAAACATTATTTTATGTAACCATCGTATTCACAACCGGCTTCGTAAAAATCACAATCTTGTTTAACACACTCAGTTAATGTAATCTTTTCATGAAAAACTGCACAAACACTCCTTTTCCCCTTTAAAGAGCAGGGTGTGAGGGCAAACGGATAAACAGCCAAGCTTTGTGATGCAAATCCAGCACTTCAGCTGAAAATTCACGACTTGCCTGAAACGCCTGAAATGCTGAAAAAGACGTTCTTGCTTAACGCACGCGGAATTTTTAGCAGCCTTCAGATATACCAGTTTTTACTTGTATGTTTTAGAAACGCTAGGAATCACGTACAAGAAAATAGGTATTCTAACATCGGTGACGTGTTTGTTGTGTGTTATAAGGACATTTGTTTGTTGGATTTAAAATAACTATAAAGGCGTTTTGTCGTTTTAGCTTGGTGTGTGATCTAACGTAGTTAGGTATATCATGAGATTATGTAGCTAAGACAACAATCTCGGCCAAAGCCTACTAGGTTAAATATCGCAATCAAAATTGGGTGTTAAAGCTGTGTATGGGTACAATATGTTAAGTTTTTTACTTTCACATTTGTATCTTATCTTATGTGGGGGCCACTCAGTGCAGACCAGCGACACTTCGACCCAGTGGGATCTTTTGTGTCGACACTCTCCCAATAACGACTGCCATAGATGTTCATGGCAGCCGGGACCAACGGCTTAACGTGCTTTCCGAGGCACGGAGCAGTCGATAATTGTCAATCAATACGCACATAATTTCGAAAAGTCATATAACTTCCGAAAGTCAAAGGTGCGCGACGCGGGTTAGAACCCGAGACCCTGTGCATTGCAATCTGCTGGTCTCCCCACTGAGCTATCGCTGCTCTTTTCACGTTGGTAAATTATATTGGCTTATCTTTAACTTATCACCAGATATAGTAAAATATAACAGTCAAAAATAGTAAATGATCACCAAATTGCACAACAAAATATATTTAAAGAGATCAAAATAAGTCGACGGAGTCCGACTTCGCGGGGCTCCTATTTTAATAATAATAATAATATTCTACCACATTCACACAACACCATCTAGCCCAAACTAAGCAGAGCTTGTACTATGGGTACTAGACAATGGATAAACATACATATATTACTTTTTTTTTTGTAAATACATACATATTATACATAGAAACACCCAGACCAAGACAAACATCCATGTTCAAGCACACAAATGTTTGACTTGTGCGGGAATCGAACCCGCGACCTCAGGCGTGGCAGTCGGTTACACTAACCACTACGCCATCGAGGCCGACATTTTGGGTGGGTTTAAGAAGGAACCTAACCCTAACCCTTCTGAGACAGAATGCAGTGATTTAAGGCGTATAGGTGCTCGTTATGGTATATTTTAGTAACCATATTTTGCTGCGCAATTACTATTTTTGGTGGTTATTATATTTAATTCCAATTATATTTAAGACCTATTTTCGTGTTTGCGTCTATCGAAGTCAGTCTCCGAGTAAGAGGCGTATAAATGCCAAACCGTGACTTTAAATAATCTTAATTTTACAAAGTAATGGCTTGTACATTATATATATTTTTATTTATTAATGAGTTTTGTATCGTCGCCCAATTTCTATACTCGGTACATGCGATTATGCTAGTTTTATGGTCTTTGGTAGAATTTTTAATCTTAGTTTCGGCAATATATTTTCATCAAGCTCCTTTTTTGTTAAATTCAAAAATTACACAAATTAATTTTCATAAAATAATTATAAATTTTTCGGACCTGTCGAAAATAAAAATCAAATACTCCTAAAATAGAATTTGAATTATAAAAAAGTTCTACTAGAACTATTTTTGTAAGTAAAATGATCGAGTAATAACTCGCTTAGCTACATTTTTCAATCACCAACTTCGTTTAGATCCCTTAAATCATTTGATCTTAGGATAATAATATGTATTACTTTATTGCGTTAGCAACATTTTCTTTGTCTTGGACACTCATCAGTAGGTATAGCTAAGATTTTCCCTGTTTGTTTAATGTCCATTCCTTTAATTATTTGTTTCCAGTTTAGTTTCGTCATTTAATTGGTCTATGTACTTTCTTTGTCTTCTTTGTTATCTTTGGAACGCTTAAGAAGTATAATTAATCGCGACATATTATTGTTCTCTAACTTTTCTCTTTATGTTTTAAAAATTATTCTTTTATTTACTTCTATTTTAATTTCTAAAGTCCAGGACTATTTTTACCAACAATGTTACAAAGATTAGATCTAAATTGGCCATATCCGTATTATTGGATTATATAATAATAATCAGGCCTTTTCAGCCCTGTATATAAACCGTTCCGCTGATGGCCTCTTCTTAGTGTAACAAGGGTTAGGCCAATTTCTATGTAGTGGATAGCAGATTTCACATGTCTTTGAGAATATAATGGAAAATTCTCGGACAAAGTTGTTTTTATTCAACTCAGGTGGCAAACAAGCATACGGTCCACCTGATGGTAAGTGGTCACCGTTGTCTATGGACGCCTGCAACACCATAGGCATCACTTGCGCGTTACCGACCCTTTAGGAAAGGAAGTGGGAAGGAGAAGAAGCGGAAAGAGGGAAAGGGAGTGATTGGGCCTCCGGCACTCTCACTCACCGACCGAAACACAACAGTAAGAATACTGCTATTTCACGTCGATATTCTGTGAGAGGGTAGTCCTTCCCCAGTTGATCCGGCCCATTCATGCTGAAATCAGCAAGGCTCTACTACTTTAATAAAGAAAAATGGTTAATTACTTCAGAAATATACAGAGGTGAAACATTATAAAAGGAAAACGTAAATACTTACAAAGTGCTTGTGCTACAGAATACATATTAATGCTATAATCAGAACCAATATGTACCCAATGTTACTGCATACATTTTACATTTTGCAGAGAACTTAATTTCATAACCTAGTCTCCTTTGGTTTCAGTACTAGGGAAGTCTGTATCGAGAAAACCTTGAATTGCACGAGAATAAGTTTATTAGTGAGCTTAGTAAAAACAATAAAATAAATACATTAAAAACATTATTTTTTTATGCAACAAATTTAATTAAAAGCTTGGTACATCCTAACATTTCATCTTTAAAATCTCCTTTGTAGAGTCATAACTTAAAGCTTTTAAGAGTTTGTTTATAATATTCTTAGCTTCTGCTATAGATTTATTTCTAATATCAAGTTTCCTTACGATAGTTTCCTTCACCGTTAAAGCCAGCGATAATTTATGTTTTTTTTTAAATATTCTATCACATACACACAATATCATCTAGCGCAAACTAAGCAGAGCTTGTACTATGGGTACTAGACAATGGATAAACGAACCTCAGGCGCAGCAGTCGGTTACACTAACCACTACGCCATCGAGGCCAGTCATTAACATTTTAATATGCATAGATCTTGGAGTTATTGACATTTTAATACGCATAGATCTTGGAAATGCCACAACTTCGTGCCTTCGTTCGTGCCGAACTCGACTGGGCTATCCCTGCTCAAAAAGGTTCCTATAAACCAATTATAAACATACAATATTATAGAAAAAGCGAGATGGTAATTAAAAGCTCCTTACTGAAGGAACGCTGTTTCTTAGAATAACAAACTAGATAAGAAATCTTCCTTCATCTATGTATTTGAGCTAAAAGGCTAAAACCATTTTATTGCGTTTAAATTACTTAGATTATAATAGGTATGTCTTAAACCTCTTGCCTGAAGCACAGCATAAATTCGCCTTGTACTACAAAATGCTTTATATGAATTTCTTGTTTCCATAAATTAATTGCCGAGCCATAGCTAGTTAGCTCGTGACTCAGTAAACATCCACCGGATGACGTGAAGGTAACTATGTTTGTGTTGGAGCAGCGGATCGGCATGAAAATAACTAACCTTTTCAGGCTCTGGAAAAAGCCTTGTTTTCGTACCTCAATTAAAAAACTGAATAATTTTTCGGTAAAATATTAAATGAAAATGCTGGCTGGTATAATAATTTCATTTCTCATGGCTCGCAGCTTTATAAAAATCAAATACTTTTTAGTTAGAACTTTCGATAACATAGTTTTAGAATTTATGTCATAAAATGTAGTTTACTTACCGATGGATATCAAACTTTTAAAGGCTAATCTTCTAATAAAATATGTGCATATACCAATAGATGTCTACATAGTCTGATAAAGGTCAAATTTGAACTGAAATTTAACTGAATTATTTTAATTTGGAAGAATACCTTTCATGATAATGGTCCTAAGACTAGATCAGAACTCTATTTTGAACAGTCTTTACCGAGCGTCGGCCCTCTGATATCGTTTCTCGTAATAAAGTCAATCTTTGCTGCTAGACAGTTGGCAGCATTTATATATATATATACACTATCCACGACCTAAGGCTGCATAATATATGCAGGCATGCAACTATTTAGTATTTAATTAAGTTACTTACTATTAGATGATGCGGAATAACTCCTTGAAGATTGCAATTTAACACAAAAAAAATCTTGACTGAGGGATCAAATTGGTGCTTTAACTACAGGAAATCGTTCACTCTTAAATTTAATCTTCAAAAAGCAATCAAATTATTAGTATTCCTACAATTCAAACAAAAATCATCTTTATTCCTTGCTCATTTTCTGCCGTTAGGTAATATGTAAAACAACATTATTTTATAATTAAAACGTTAAATAAGAATCTAAATTAAATTCGATCGAGCCCGCAATATCTGGTGCAAAGGTAAGGTGACTTCTTGAACATTAGGTAGCTATGGCTCAAGAAGTATCTCTTTGTATTTACGGATTTACATCCGTGCAGTCAAGATACAGTCATACTAGAGTAAATATTATTATGTACATATTATTACATAATTTATTATCAACTAATACTACATGTAACACTAAATTATTGATTGTTCATGTCACATATTATTATCCATTAATATTCTTATATACGTCCTACGTATTGGAACACATCATAATATTATTTGTAAGTCCTCATTAAGTTAGATAAGCAAAATGAAAGAGAACTAAAAACAGTATACAGGGCGCTAGATACGTATCTATCTCTACTACTACAAACCTCTTTTGTCAAAGTAACAAAAACATTTAGGTCCGATTACATCCACAGTGGCGCTGCTCTAAATTCTGTTACATGGTATAGTTACGCAAGAATTTATTCAGAGGTGGCACTACTTCTCAGTGTTTGCGATAGATGGCGTTTACCCTGAACACAATTTTATAAATACAATTGAGTGTTGCGTGGAAGAATTACTGTAGATATGACGTAATTTGTTTTAAAATGTGTTTTTTTTTATAACCACACTGTTAGATGTTAAACAAAAATATATTTTTTAAGCTTTTGATAGGATTGTAGTTACTAAAGTTATATGGGAGATATAAATATAATATAAGACTTTAATATACGACTAATAATAAGTATAGCTCCTTGAACCGACGGGCGTGTATGAGGAATGTGATGAAAGTGAATGCAGCCAGAGAAGTGTGTCAGGATCGTAGCAAATGGAAATCAGTAGTCTCTGCCTACCCCTCTGGGAAACAGGCGTGAATCTATGTATGTATGTATATATTTTTGCTTCTGTTTGAAAAATCATGTAGTATATAAATACAATGAACTTATAGTAAGGAAAAATGAGCACACAGACACGGCAATCTAAAAATATTTGCCTCCATTAAATAAACAAACAGCCTTGTCACAAATTCGGCTAATTTTAAATTCACGCCCTACCATCTAACTGCTGTTTAATATCGCGTACGTTCACGTTTGTCGCACCGTATTGCATTTAGTCGCATGACTTTGCGTTTTGTCGCAGTTAACTGCTCATTTGCAGTGATTTGTTAGTTTTGTTATTAGTTCCTCCACCATATTCGTGTTAGTTCTAAAACTCACATATGGCGTTTCGTTAATTTATTGTCGAGCTGGTAGCTTTTGCCTTTTTCTTTTGGATATATTAGTTTGTTTCATTTCTGTTTTAAACAATCATTATTGCAGCAAACAAAAATACAAATACGTAACGATTACTGTTAAAGATGAACACGGGCTTCTATCTATGTAGAATGTAATTTCTAAAAAAGAAAAAGACCAGCAAGAGTTAAACCTGCGACCTTTCACGATCAAATGTTGGTTCGTGGGTCTAATTTCCATTCACTACACTATCGACGTGACCCTAGTTATAACACAAACTTTTAGCTAAGCTGAAGAAGTAATCATAAAAAGGTTATCGAATTCGATCTAATTCATGATTTAGCACACAATATTAAGATATATAGAGCAGCGATAGCTCAGTGGGGAGACCAACAGACTGCAATGCAGAGGGTCTCGGGTTCGAAACCACGTCGCGCACCACTGACTTTCAGAAGTTATGTAACTTTTTGAAATTATGTGCGTATTGATTGACAATTTTACTATCGCCTGCTCAGTGCTTCGGAGAGCACGTTAAGCCGTCGGTCCCGGCTGCCATGAACATCTATGGCAGTCGTTATTGGGAAGTCAGTGCTCTCTAATATCCTGACACTGGTCTAGCTTTTGGGTATCGTTAGCCTTCGGGTTGCGGAGGTCAGATGGCAGACGCTACGTGTAAAAACTGATATCCAGTCAAATCCGGTTAGACTAGTAAGCCGATCCCAAGTGGCTTGGGCATAATAAAGACTAGGAAGAAGAAGACTAAGAAGAATATTATGAAAATCCTTTAAAATATAACGGTAGGAGGAAAACATCGTGAGGAAACCTACATGTCTTAGAGTACTTCTTAATGTTCTCGAAGATATGTGGAGTCTGCCAACCCGCACTGGGCCAGGGTAGTGGACTATGTACTAACCCTCATCACACAGAGAAGACACCCGTGCCCGGCGGTGGGACAATTAAATACAGGAATTATGTTAATATAAAAATATATTAGGTACATTTTACACAAAAACGTAAAATGCAGCTGTTTGCTGCAATCCAGGTCACATTTTATGGACCACACTGAAAATACTTGACAAGGAATGAGATGAAGCATTCATTTATACCTACAACATATTTAATGGGAAATAATATTTGTGCAGACACATTTCACACATCGCTTGCCATAGCCATGATATCAAAGTGAAAGGCGCTGCCATTCTTCATATATGTCCAATGCGCTATTATAAAATGAACATTTCGCTTTACGGTTCAGGATATAATTGACAAGTTTTGAATGACCAAAAATTTAAACCAGAGGTTCACAGACTTTTTTTCTCATAGACCACTTTCAAAGTTTAGCTTGTTCCGGTGGACCCCCTGCAGCTAAACAAGTTCATGCAAGTAATACATTTGATCAATTAGTAATTCTCTACCGAACGGTCGGTGAATTTAAGCCAACATTTTAGTTCTTCACTACCGAAAGCAAATAAATTTTCGTGGATCTCCGCTTACGAATTGTGCACCTCCATTTTTTTGTCAAGCCAACGTAGACTCCCGACGAGTCTCCCGTGGACCCCTGGGGGTCCACCTGAACCACTTTGGGAACTAATGATTTAAACTTTTGTGCGCTGTATAAAAACGGAACAAAAATAAACGGAGCTATGAATCAGAATTTGTTTCGATCACTCAACTCTGTACCGGCTTGAAGACTATCTGAATCAAAAATCAAACTGAATCTTAGTAAACTTGCCAATATTAAAGCAGCAAAGTACTTCGACAATTATTCAACTGGATTGAAATTGCTCGTTGTGTTTGGGTTTGATGGTAAAGAATTATTCTCAGAAGATATCTTGAATAAGCCCAGAGAAGACAACAGGCTCGTTTTCCTTCTTCTATCTACTCCTTTGGGGGAATACAGAGGAATTATTAATTTATCTAGTTACTAGCTTTTGCCCGCGGCTTCGCTTGCGTTAATTTAGAATATGACAATCAATTCGGGTTGTACTCTGCTTGTAATAATATAATTCTATCATGATTCGAAAGAAACGTGGCGCCATCTATTATCATAAGAACGTTTTTGTTGTTTTCCTCGGGAACTTTAATTTTTTCGGGATGAATGGTTACCTATGTCCGTTTTTGTACACCTGACAACGTATATGCAAAATTTCAGGATGATCGGTTCAGTGGTTTAGGCGTGAAAAGATAACAAACAAACAAACAAACTTATTTTCGCTTTTATAATATTAGTTAGGATTAGGATTAGGATGTTTAAATGTGGAATTTAATCTGGTATCTATAAAATATTATAGCACGTATTTTATGAAACGTGCGTATTTCTTAAGTCTTTGGTGTGCACAAGGTAGAAATTATAAATAAATCTTATTGCTCTTAAGACTTTGCGCAAAGTGTAATTGTGAAGCAAAATTAAGGTTCTTTCAAGCGCCACGCCTGCGGCAAATAATTATGAGGGTGTATACCGGTGACGGGTAAATTGAGTATTTTACGCTTTTTTATTTGATACTCTTGATGTGTTTGTAAGTGATAACACAAAAGCGTTGGGTATAATCAAAGATATTATTATATGACAGAGGTAAGAAAATCTGCACAAAGTTTTTTTTGGGATTAAATATAATGACCACCAAAAATAGTAATTGCACAGCAAAATATGCTTACTATAAAGAATATTTTAACAAAAAGAAAACCGACTTCAAAAACGGATATTTTGAAACAAAAAAGGCACTAAAAAGTTAAAAAATAATTGCGTATTCTTGGGAATAATAATTAAATTATTGTTATTAATGGAGTCGGTGTCGCACGGAGACGCTCAGATGAAATACCATTCAAAAACGGATATTTTGAAACAACAAGTTAAAAAATAATTGCATATTTTTGGGAATAATTAAATTATTGTTATTAATGGAGTCGGTGTCACACGGAGACGCTCAGATGAAATACCACTAAGCGGTCACCCATCTATAGACTTGCCGCACCCAACGTTGCTTAACCTCGCTAATCGTTTACCGATCAGTGAGTGCAACTGGCTATGAGCGAAATGATATATACGATAAATCGACTCAGTGGCAGAACAACTTACTGTAGGCCAATTCTCGTAAAAATACCGGTTAAAAAAAGAATGTCCATATAGACTCAGTGTCATCTATATCACAATTAAAATAAACGTCAAATGTTATATTAATTGCATTGTCTATGCTCTATTTGGAGCAGTTTTTATTACGAGAATTAGGACTCTGAGTTTGACCATTAAAATACAAGATCACAACAAAACATCTGTCAACAATCTGTTAAAATGTTATTTAAAGTCCTAACAAAAACATTTAGTTCTGTCAAACATGTAATAAACTCATCAGAGCTTCAATTCAAACATCTCATATACATACTTATACCCCAATAGTATTTTTTTAAGCAAAAATAAATTATATTTCAAGCCAATCTCTTTCTATACTTTAATTATAACATCAAAGCTAGAAAAATTGTATTACTTAGCAACACGTTTTTGTGGATGAAAAACAACAACCATTCCCACTATTTCTATTAAACAAACATAGGAATATAAATTACGAACACTAATATAAGATCAAGGTCTGTAGCGAGAACATGCATACAATATTTCCCTGTGGACTTAGATATGCCAAAATATATTGAGCTGCCACCCCTCCCTGTATCTCAAAAGAATACTAACGTCGAAGAGCTGGTAGAAGGCTGTAGAGGGTTCAAGCTAAAATGGTTTTCACATGATAGTCGTATCGTATGGACTCGTAGATGATAGCAGGGGAAATTTTTATAGAGACCGCCAGTTTTTTGGCGTTGTTCGGGTAAATAGGATCGTGGCCAGTGGTATTTGCTGCCGTAGTTATATAAAAATGATATTTTAATAAGTAGAGAAATAATCAAAAATTGTGTCAGTCTTTGGGGACTGCCGATAAAAGCGAAAACTTTAATCCTTGATCATAAACGCTTCTTTAGAAACCAAAAAGAAAAGTGGCTAGTCGGATGCTTTTTCCTGATTCGCTATTTTGGAGTTAGGGGGTAAATTTTGTAGTTTTACTCGTAGATTATATAATTATGTTGCCAAACAAATGGTCGCAAACGAATGCTGGCGGTGAGGACGATCCTTTAAGAGGCAAAATGAATGTCATTGTTTTTAGTCAGTTTATTTAATTTTAATTATACGAAACTATTGAGACTGAAATACTTAAGGTGAAATTTAATAAGGGTTTTAAGTAGGTATGTCATCTCCTCCAGTGCAGTCATTCAACCAATGGATGGCGTTCAAACCATCCGAAACTAGGCGGAAGAAAATACCAATATGCTAGGTGGGCAGCAGCGCCTAGTGTTGAAGACTTAATTTGAGTAACATAATTTTATGAATTAGAACAGACTTTTTTATACCACTAAGGTGACAAACAAGCATACGGCCCACCTGGTGGTAAGTGGTCACCGTACCCTATGGACACCTGCAACACCAGAGGCATCACTTGCGCGTTGCCGACCCTTTAGGAAAAAAAGGAAGTGGGAAGGAGAAGGAGCGGGAAGGGGGAAAGAGGGTGATTGAGCCTCCGGCACTCTCACTCACCAAACTAAACACAACAGTAGAAATACTGCTATTTCACGGCGATATTCTGTGAGACGGTAGTCCTTCCCCGGTCGAGCAGGCTCATTCATGCTGAAATCAGCGAGGCTCTACTACTCTGTAAAACTCTCTGACTTATTATAATAATGTATTATTAACTATAATTAAATTAACCATCTTGCTACAATTGCTGTTGTAAAAAGATGACACAATACTTTAAATTATATCATAGACTAGCTGTTACCTGCGACTTCGTCCGCGTAGATTTTAACTAAAAATGTTTGCCTCCGCGGAACCCTATTTTTTTATAAAATCAAAGTAGCGTACAGGAGTAACTTATTACTCCTTATAACATCAGCTATCTGCCAGTGAAAGTCCCGTCAAAATCGGTTCAGCCGTTTCGGAGATTAGCCGGAACAAACAGACAGATAGACCGACAGAATTTTAAAAAAAAAAAAAAATGTATTCGTATAGGTTACCTTATATACTTTCATACACATTAGATAAAAGCTGTTATTTTGACATTACAAACAGACACTTCAATTTTATTTATTTGTATAGAAGAGTTTAAAATCTATAAAATGTTTAGTGGCTTATGTCATTGACTGTACCTAGGTCCGATAATTTAAAATATGTGCACGACAGTGAACTACTTTATTCCAGGAAATAATCCAATGGAAATAGATTTATGCCTGTATATTCGCGGAGGGGCGTATTACACCTAAAGTTCGTTGGCCTCAAAGACATTGCAATATTACTAGTTAATTAATCAGAAATCTCATTTGGCAAGCTATATTTTAGGTGCATTATATACATAAGAAGGCTGAGCCTATTTCTTATCCTATCAGGTATATTTTTAGAGTCTGCTGCTTCTGAAAATCACTTTACTCGTAGTTGAAAGCAGGATAATATTATGATAAATAAGTGAAGTAAGCTTGTATATGTCGCAGGCAATTTGTATGATTCCGCATTTTACAAACGGCGTCGTCCGTTTTAAAACGCTCGCTGTTTTAAAATATACCGAAGGCAACATGTAACTTGCCTTGTCACTTTATAATATGCCACAACATTTGATAGACAATTCAACAGTATAACGAGCACCTATACGTCTCAAATCACTGCATTCCGTCTCGGAAGGATTAGATTATGTTAGGTTCCTTCTTAAACCCACCCAAAAATAGGAGCCCCGCGATGCGAGGCTCCGTCGACAGTCACCTTACAATGACAAACGAGCGTTTTTAAACGGACGACGCCGTTTGTAAAACGCGGAATCATACAAGTTGCCTGTGATATATATGTACAACAATACCAATAAGACGCTGCTATTGCGTACCTTCAAATCCGGCATCTATAATTTGAGGCACAAATCTTAATAGCATATTCTAAGATATCATAACCATATTTGCGTTATATAAAAGATGAAGAGATATTATAGTAATATATCAAGTGCGCCGTACGAAGCAGCAACCACTTGTGTATTAATGACATCGAGTGCGATCACCAATACGCTTACCGTACGTGATACTCATGGCGATTCCCCCGAGTACTATACGTTACAGCTCCCTGATACTATAAGAAACAAGTTGATATTTTATAGGCAACTTGTTACGAGATGTATTCTTCAATAAAAGCTACTGCCAGTATATTTTTGAAGTGAAAACTTCTTTAGGCGCGTTGAGCACTTCCTGAGTGAACAAAAATCATGGAACTCGTGTCATCGTCACCGAACACTTTCCATTTTTTAATTTTTGGTTTATAAAGGAGTGTTTATGATCAAGGAGTAACGTTTTCA
Organism: Catocala sponsa; assembly: GCA_963564715.1. Lineage (NCBI taxonomy): Eukaryota > Metazoa > Arthropoda > Insecta > Lepidoptera > Erebidae > Catocala > Catocala sponsa. The sequence continues at coordinate 24,029,180 of OY751345.1, read as the reverse complement.
CTTCTATTGGCAGTCCCCAAAGAATGCCTCAAATATTTTTTTTTTATACAGCTATGATGGCAAGCAATCTCATGGCTAATTTAGCAAATTAGGATTTTCTTTTTGGCAGGAGGTCTTGATAATTGATATAAAAAGGGAACCTAGTTCAGATAACAGTCTCCCATAAAATATGTATTAGTGAAAAACTGTACAATGTAAATTTAAAACAGCTTCCTGGTAGAAAATAAATGTCATTATTATAATCGTTACCCACGCTAAGGTCGAATGTAAAATTAAAATTAACGAGGAATATGATAATCTATAAAACAGGACTTGTGCCACAAAAAACGTCGTCGTCATTTTGCCAACTGAGCTATTCATGATCAATCAATCAATCATGATATCATTCTACTTCAGGAATTGATATTTGTATGTGTGCTTTGAATCGCCTTAAATAATCACGAACATTTTTTTAAATCCTGAGATAACTTGGTGGTATACGATTAACGTGGTCTATGGATGTTTGCAACTCCAAGAATATGAGAAGTTATCAACCTATGAAGATAGGAATTGGTGTACTACCAGAATGTGGTAACAAATACCTATTATCTGTATCACTACTGACAGGAAGGAGCTTCCTTATGGAGCCTCATGTTAATACTACACAGGAATGCAACATAAGATATTTTGGCTGAGATATTTATAGACGAGATGACATTCCACAGCCGATCTGTTTCAATATGATTAAAATACTTGACTTACTACCTAACAAAACTTTTGTACTGTGCTGAGCTTAGGCGTGATATTTGATTCTTGAACCTGAACTAAATAATTTATCCTTGACGGCTCAGGTAAAACCTTATTTATAATTCATGTTTTATTATAATCTCACTTAGTATTCGATTTATATAAAACAACGTTTCTCGGAACGCACTTTAACTCAAAGGAATATTATTATTCCGGGCTTCCATTAACAGTTAAGATATGGAGTAGAAAAGAGAAAGAGAGAGTAAGAATAATAAAACTTGACCACATGTATTATAATATAGTTAGTCTATTTAGTCTATTACTTTAAATCAATATAGTAGCAGAGAACCTAATAAAAAACTATTTTGTTTTTAATCGTTTTTACATGCAGTCATCTGAATCTATAATTTCATTTTTGGTGACGTTTCTAACAGCTGTTAATTGGTAACTACTTATTTATAGCTCACTCGTGTAACACGTAAGTTAGACCTAAAATACCAAAATACGTTTTATCAAAGCAGCATCATGACAACATTTGTCTGGAAAATGATCATTGCTATTCCTCTCTATGTCCCACTTACATTTGACCTCTTGTTAAGATACGAACACCGTCTTCTATCTGTCTTGTTCCGTGAGACTTCTCATAAGTCTTGTTCTTAATTAGGATACAAAAATGTTCCCGTTTTTTACCTTAGTTTGATAAAGGTGTTAAACTGTTTGTTAATGCCATGTGTCGCAGAATAAACACCAAATATATTGCTTACCAAAATCACATCATTACTAATAGTACTCACATCCCTCATTCCATAGTCAGTCGATTACACACACAGCCCACATTCAGCATCAGAAAAAAGTAATAATATCCGTAGTCACCCGTGTCCCGACAGGTGTATTACACCAGGCTAAATTGACTTATATCCGTGTCGAGCCGCACCGAGATTACGCTACATCGATGACAGATAGGGCGAATGCGGTTCTTTATTCTTAATTTATTTTTCTTTTGATTTGTCAATGACATTTAGAAGCCGACTAGAAAATAAACTGTGCTTCAATTTAGAAAACGAAACGTCAGTTTCTTTTGATGTTTTTTTTTACTGAATACTGGAAGTCATACTATCGCACTCAGAGACATTTAATGGTTACTTAAGTGGCTTTTTGAAGCGAAAACTTTGAGCACTTCTTGGGTGAACAAAAATCATAGAACTCGCGTGATCACCATGCTTCCACGCTTTCCATTTTTGAATTATTTTAGAATATTAACAATATCTCAGAAATAGTGCGTCCTACGCGAAAAATAACGAAATTTTGACCCCCTTAATAACTCCTAAGAGAGTATCAGGAACTAGCATCCGACCCGCACCTTCTTTTTTTTTTTCTTGAATTATTTTTGGTTTATAAAGAAGTGTTTATGATCAAGGATTAAAGTTTTCACTTCTATCGGCAGTCCCCAAAGACGGCCCCAATATTTTTTTAGCAATTATTTTCTACAGTAAATCTTTTGTAAGAAGTACTTTACCATAACTTATTTAAATAAAATGTGTCTGAGGTAGTATATTAATGTCCTATAAATATAAATTGTATTGACTGTTGGTTGCTGCTATGGTTCCATCTTGCTGATATTTGTGGGTACAGCTACTTGTCCTACCGGCAACGATTAAAGAGGAGCAGGTTCGGCTTTTAAATAGTAACAAAGTGGAGAGCAACGAGAAGTGAGTGTGTCGCTGAAACTAAGCGAATGTGTCTAGACATTGCTCGTGCTGGATGCTAAGTGTTCAATCACTTCTAAGAGTATTGTACCAGACAGATCATTACGCATAAATTGCTGATAGAGTATCGACTACGAGTAACTTACATAGTGTTGAAAGTACTCATCCACAGTATGAGTCAAACATCAAATATTAATGTGACTGAAACTTCTACTTATTTATAATCTAATATCACTTTCACGTTTTTCAAACGAGAAACTAGTCAATTATCAGTTATATTCTCGTTGGCACAAACTCACAAAAACTTGTATCGACAATATAACCAAGTAAATACCACATCCAACAGATTGTTGTCAGTGTGCTCTCTCCCCTCACAGCCGGGCGGCGATTACCGCGCCCATTTTTGAGTCATTCCCGCCTCTCTGTATGCAAATTTAGATGGTTGCCCGTCGTCGGATTGTGAGCGGGTTAAAAATGGTAGTCAACCCCCCTCCTGGGTAATTAAGTTGAGATTGTGCGTTTATGGCTGAATGAGGGTAGATGACATTTTTGTTAGATTGATGTCTTTGTGTTTAAGAATGTAATTTGTGAAGTATTTGGTTCTTTGTAGGCTTAGGTTACGACAATTTACAAGGCATTTGTTTTTTGGTTGTTTGACAGTTTTTTACTTCGAAGACAAATTTAGCTGTTTTACTTCTATAATAAGCCGTCGGCTTAGTAACAACGAAGTTACCAAGTGTATAAAGTATATTATTTGTTGAAACATAGTAAATATTACATTTATGTGTTACTTTGCCCCTTTTCACATATTTTTTGGTAATTTATTTACTTTCTTCATATTTAAAGGAATTTAGATGATCTTTATTGCACATCAAATAAACAAATAATTTGCATAATATATACACAAATTATTTATTAAAGTAAGTATAAACTAAAGAGAAAAATAAAACAATAAAATTAAAAAGCGTCATAATATTCCTTCGCATCGTCGTCAATTGGCAACGTGCCCAGAAGACTGACAGCATTGCCACGTTGAATAGCAATACTAATTATTTGTGCAAAGAAAATACTAGCCCTCTGGTCACGTGAAGCGTCGATCAGCTGCTTAGCTAGGTCTCTATAAACAGACCTAGCACTTGGACCCCATGGCCCCAGCGTTTCGAAACCAAAAGGCTCAGATATGTACTCACCAATAAGGTTTTGATATTTGCGCCGTTTGAGTGTCTCCGCTGAAGGAAGTAAAAAAAGTACAAGTGACTATTTAATAATTAAATTACTTAAAGACACAGTTTTTCTTTCAGTCAAGTAGATTTAAACTAACCGTGCCAATGAACCCTACCGACACTGAAAATCTGAAAACTGAAAATTATCCATTTATAGATTTCAGGTTTGTAATGTCGGAAATTCGTTTACTTTGTAAACGCCTAGTGAGTTTCTTATGTCACAAGTTTTTAGTCAACAAGTGATAAATATAGCACACAAAATTAATTCATGATTTCAGAATTTTATAAACCTCAAATTTATCATCAATTTATTTTTAAATTTCGCCTGCGGTATTTCCAGACCAATACGACCTCAAACCTTCAAGAAAAGAGCGTACTCCTTTTTAAAAGGCCGGCAACGCATTTTTAACTCCTCTGGTGTTGCGGGTGTCCATGGGTGGCGTTAATCGCTTACCATCAGGCAATCCGTCTGCTCGTTTGCCTCCTATATCATAAAAAAAATCTTTCTTGGTGTTTTATGGGCTTTTAATAGGCGTGTATTGCTGGTATATCGCCATAGCTTTTGAGTTATGGAAGGGTCGTAAACAAAAATAACTCGTGTGATATACCACAATACTATAGCGTCGTCTATTTCTTTTCCGAACTTGAGTAATAGTATTGTTACACCCAGTGCCATCTCTCGGTATTGTGGGGAAGACTCGGCAGTTCCGTCTAATAATTTATTACAGCGCCATCTATTGACGTCTTACGGAACTACGTAGTTCGTACGAGAAGAGTAGGGAGAACGCTGGCACATTCTCGAATCTTCGTACTGTTTACATACCGGGTATCACGTTTCTAGAAAACTCCGGAAACGCTTTAACCGCGTATAAAAGGGGATGGCCAGTGCTCGCCGAGTCAGTTTAGAATCGTAAGCGGTCAAGCATACATCGGAGCGAACGGAAGCGAAAATACTACAGAGTTTAAAGCTAGTTATGGCGAGAAAAGTGTAGTATAGTGTGTGTTGTGTTTTAAGTTTAATTGTGTGTTAGAATAAAACGTGTTTTAGTCGGTAATATTGTTTACATTGTTATCCCACGAACGTAACAGTATGTTTTAACATCAAAACTAGGGGCAGTTTTCTTCCTTTAGAGATACACAAATGTGACTGTGTATATGCATGCATGTTGTTCTTAAAGTTTAAAATAAAACTAGTAACGAGCGGTGAGAACTCCGCAGCAACACTTTAAATAAAATTACAGCGTAAATAAGAATATTTAATTGAGTGTCTAGCTGCATATTTTATGTGGACACAACAACCAGGAAAGCAGGACGGTGCAAAAGGAACATAAATGTATCCAACCTCAATACTACACGGCTAAGGGCTAAGTCACACGTGGCGACTTAAAGGCGCAAGTGAATAAGTAAATGAGTGATGATCTTAGCAGGCAAAGAATTAAGTGTTAGATGCGCTAATACGTTTATATGTGATCATTATCGTTCTCTTTCAATTAAGTTTAATGTGTGACCTCACTCTTCTTAGTGTGGACACGTTATCATCCGCTTCGTGTGCTGCAGCCTACCAAGATAAGTGGTCCATTGTTCTGGACCACGTAGTGAGCCTTACAAGAACCACGCCTGAGATTCGGCTTCCGTCTAGTTAAATATTATTTTATATAATTCGGGTCTTTTTTTCTGTACAAGTTGTAATCTAAAATTACAAATCTTTTAATTTTTTGTCATAGTACCTACTTTGGTGGCAAACAAGCATACGGCCCACCTGATGGTAAGTGGTCACCGTAGCCTATGTACACCTGCAACACCAGAGGAATTACTTGCGCGTTACCGACCCTTTAGGAAAGGAAGCGGGAAGGATAAGGAGCAGGAAGGGGGAAAGAGGATGATTGGGCCCCCAGTACTTTCACTCACCGAACGAAACACAACTGTAGGAATACTGCTATTCTACGTCGATATTCTGTGAGAGGGTAGTTCTTCCCCGGTCGAGCCGGCCCATTCATGCTGAAATCAGCAAGGCTCTACTATTCCTAAAATTTTAATTGCGTAGTATATGTTTTAATTATCTCCGCTACATAACTACCCTGGTTAATATAGTCCCTAAAACTAGGTTGACTAAGTATAACCTTACACTAGCGGTTACGGTGACCCGTAACCGTCTATGATTGAAATCTTTGTTAGTCGGTCTCGAGATCATTTATTCTCGTCGGTTGGACTTACACCAATATATTCACAAAGATTTGAGTACGGGTTAGAAAGCGAGTATACTTCCTTCTACGGGGCACATTGCTGGTACTGCTACTGAAAATCTTATAAAATAAAAACAATAACAGTTTGTCCAACGATCGCAACGTAAACCTATACTGCAGGAACAACCAGGTAAAATATATATGTAAATAATAATTTGAGATAACCAACTGAGCATTTTAAAAACAATATAATTACAAAAAATATAATAATATCTAACTGACATTTCTGAACTAGCAAAAACGACGTCATCATCACATAACAAATACAAAAAACAAAAACTTTCCATGTAAATAATATTTTGAATTGTAATTTGATTTTTAATGTAGAGCCAAGATCAGATGAAAAGATGTAAATTCAAATTCAAAATCAAATTATTTATTTTTGCAGAAAACACTGTTAGAGGTGGTTATAGTGTTAAAAATATGAAATGTGCCAAGTGGAGAGAAGAAATAAGAAATGTGTCAAGTGGAGAGAAGAAATAAGAAACCATGGGATGGGCAGCATATTTGGCCAGGAAAATAAAGAGAGAGATTTGTGTCTGCTAAACCTTTCGTTGTAAGGCGATTATTATTTTGCAGTTACAGTTTCAAATGCAACTAAATCTGACCCAGACAGGAAACAGGAAAATATAATATTATTATATTTTCCCGCATCTTCGCTCGAGTTAATCTAGATTTTTCTATATTTTTATCCCTCGGGAGCAATTTTAATCTGGATAAAAGGTACTCTAAACTCTTCTTTACCCCTGATAACGTATATGCAAAATTTCAGGATGATCGGTTCAGTGGTTTAGGCGTGAAAAGGTAACAAACAAACAAACTCATTTTCGCTTTAATAATATTTTTTTTTTTTTTTTTTAATAATAATAATAAAGTTTATTTCACCACACATAAAATAACAGTACATAGTTTTAAAAATAAAAATATTGGTAATAAAACTATAATTCCTTATAACTATTACAGTCTCACACTATGTGGTGACCAGCACCTTTGCTAAGTTGTTGAAACAACTTGTATTAAAGGTGCCAGGCCCGTATCCCTGTTGTAGGTACATTTAAGTAATAATTTATTGTTAAAATAAAAAACTTGATTTAACTCATATCGGAATTTTACTGAGAAGTTTACAGTAAAAAATAATAAAACAAAGATATGTGTTTGATAAGAGTATGTGGTTGGTGGTATTTGGCGTGTGTGCGTGAGTGTGTGTGTGAGTGTGTGTGTGTGTGTGTGTGTGTGTGTGTATGTGTGTGTGTGTGTGTGTGTGTGTTACGGATAAGTTAAAAGTAGCTGCTCAGTTTTGTAATAATTTAATGTTAGAAGGTAGGTTGTAACTATCTCTTTGCATGAGTATCTCGAGAGTGGGTAGATGTTTAGCGTCCTATTAAGTATATTATAGAGGCGTGGCCCTAGATAACAGCAAAATTTTTGGGTAAATGATAGTTTACATTTGTGGATTTGACAAACTATATCCTTACGACGCTTATCGACTGCCTTGTATGGAGTGATCTGGTGTTGGTGTAAAACTGTGGATGCAACAAATAGTTGTCTGACAGTCAACACTTCACAAGCTTTGTATAGGGCCTCAGTTGGAAACAGAAATGAACGGAATGTACTGACTTTTAGAACGGCTCTTTGAGCTCTTTCCAACTTTATTATAAAAGTTTTGGCCGCTCCACCCCATACAGAAATACCATACATCAGTATAGATTGGCACAGAGAGAGGTAAGTTCGTTTGACAGTCTCTGTCTCCGCGACATGACGTAGAGTCTTAAAAACAAAGATTAGCGTTCTTACCCGCGATGTTAGTGTCTCAATGTGCTTTGCAAAGGTCAGTTTATCATCGATAATAATACCGAGATACTTAATTGTACGTGTGCGTTCCAATTTAAGACAGCAACAAGGCGACATGCCAGGGAACGGGCAGGAATGGGCGATTAGAGTGAAAGATTTGGGTGGTCGTGCTGGTTTACGAAGGTGGTATGTAAGTATTTTAGTTTTGTCAATGTTTAACGTTAGAAGATGCCTAGATAACCACAAAGTGACTTGGTTTAACCCCGTTTGAGTTGATATTAGTTAGGTTATATAAATAAATTATTATAAATATAATATAATATATTTATATTATATTTATAGTATTATTTTGTATTTTCTTAAAAACAAGTATCTCACATAAATATTTTAAAATAAAATGAATGATTAGCAAAACTAATCAGCATTGGATGTGCAATCCCAAGTAAAGTTCAATCACATAAGCTGCACACAAGCCAGAGTCGCATACTGGAGTTACCTGTTTTACAATCGGACAGGATGCAATCACGATAATAGTCTAAACATTTTTATCGTTTTTGTTACCACGAAAAAATAATCCGATATTTTGCTACGTTCACCAGTTCCATAGTAATATAATTTTCTTGTCAATGTTTAACAAATGGCCCGCCGTGCATTGTGAACAAGCTGCTATCATTGAAGCATAATGATATAGCTTTTGGCTTGTCGCCAACAATATCACACGTGTGGTTGACTATCGCCGACAAATTGCAAGCGTGACGCCACCCTAAAGGAAATATTCTCGCTAACATTACAAGAGCAAAGAATATCGGTTGCATTAAATAGTGTTGTTTCTTCAACAAAGGGAGAATTTAATATTTACTTTTTTTTGCTTGAGGTTAAAAATAGCTCGGGGTGCGAACTGCAAGTGATAGAGGGTAGTGTTTTGTTTTGTGTTTTTGTCAAAGCTTTCTTGAGCTCGTTGCTTTTTTAATTGGAAATTTAATTTTGCGTTGCATTGTTGGTAAAAGTGACAGATTTGAGTAGTTGGAGCAGCAGGAAGATTTTGGATCCCTATGTGTGTTCTGTCTTGCTGCTTGAAGTCTTTATTACTTGGTACCTTTCTCATCAGTCTACCATTGTACCAATGAGTCTGCAGTATGTAATACTTACCTATTTCTCCGGGAAACATTCTCGTCCAATACAATTTGTTTTTGCTGGCTCTGCTGCGGAGATATCCCGAGCACTATGACTTGTCGTTATTTAAGTAAGATGTACAGACAAGACTATAATCATAATAAGTTGCAGCTAGGTAGTGTATACCCTTAGCAGTCATGTAATCGAGGATACCAACAGAAAATATAATATAAAATATTTCAGAAACAAATTATTGCATTTACAATCGAATTTGTGCATCCGTAAAGCAATATATACAAGAAATTACTCAAGAACATTTTCTTAGACCCTTCCTTTACCTACCTCTTTCGTTTATAGAATATCATCAAAGTTTTGAAGCACCGTTCGTCTAAGTTTAAGGATTACTTAAAGAATGAAGCGTTCTACTAAAATTCTACTATCCAAAACTTAAGAGGAGCGCTAAAGATAGAGCACTTAAATTTTATTTATTTCATGAATACCTTGTATAAGTGAGGCCAGCGATGGTATAAAATCTTTACTGTTGGTGATTTTCGTAATATATGATTCAAATAAATAGCGTGTTCAGTTTATGAAGAACTATGAAACATGTATTTAGGTATTCCACATAATAATAATATTAAGCCCCTTTAGGACAGTCTTTGTCTCCTCATGAGACTAAAGCGATATCGCAGGGCACAGTACACTAGCTTTTAAACTACCACCTTCGCCTTCTGATATAAGCAAAAAATGTGTCACCAGGTTAAATAAAAGCGCACAAACCGCAGGGCAGCTTGTGGTGAGCTGAATGTGAGTGGTGACACTGCGGTCCTGAATGCCTCTGAGAGTCGGTTAGGGCCTCGTCCACGGCTTGCCGTTACTGGTTGTCTGGGGGGGAACTTCAAGAGCGCCCGTAGGACTCTCAACTCTGGCTTGCTTGGTCAGCCAGTCAGAGGGGGGCCGCTAGAACTACATGCTTGGAAGTGTCATTTTCAAGGGCATAACTAAGGGGAAACCCGCTCCGGGACTCCGTTGTCACGAGACACGTGATGGTGAATCCGGCGCCGCACTGCTGGACAACGCTAGCCGCTCGCACCAGTGTTGCCCTCTGCTGGCTTGTCTGCCTATCGTAGCTATTCAAGGTGCTCATTTAGTGAGTTGGCGAGTCACCGTCTATCCATTGGATTGATGCTATTAGAGTATTCAGGGCAGACGCCGTTTTATCATCCATAGTTACCAATATACCAGTCCATCAAATACCCATACCTATAGCCCATATATTAGAATCCATACATAACTATAGTCTACGTCTGTTGCGGCTAGTGCCACTGTAGGTGTTCCATCTCACCTTTGATTAAAACTCTCGATGGGCCTCTTCACGTTGGACCCATGTCTCCGTGTAAGCCTCCCAAAGAGCCGTGAAATAACTGTGGAATACCCGTGAAAGAAAAAACAAATAATATTCTATCACATACACACAACACCCTCTAGCCCAAACTAAGCAGAGCTTGTACTATGGGGACTACATAGACAATGGATAAACATACATAAAATACACTTTTTTTGTAAATACTTACATATTATACATAGAAACACCCAGACCAAGTTAAACATCCATGGTTATACACACAAATGTTTGTCTTGTGCGGGAATCGAACCCGCGACCTCATGCGTGGCAGTCGGTTACACTAACCACTATGCCATCGAGGCCGACATTATAAATAAATTTAATAAATGCTGAGGCTACTTTTTAGCAAATAATACGTACAATCGTGTCAAAAATCAGTTTATTAACCTCTCAGACTTCTTCGAAGAGGTTAATGAAAACACTATGTGGGTCTGTGTGTCTGTCTGTTAGTGACAGTTTGTTAGTGACAGGTATAACTCCGGAACCACTAGACCGATTGACTTGTAACTTAGTGTGCAGACACCTTGGGGTCATACCTCGTTCGAGTTTGAATATGGGCCCTGTGGGTCAAAAAATCGCCGAGATATAGGGGTAATTTCTTTTCATTACTGTTACTTTTAAGACGAAGAGATTGAATGCTGGATTTTTACACCCATTTCGTTCATTATTGAAGGGTTTGATGCAAAAAATGTTTTATAGCAATTTTTACTAAAGTAAGTCAGTAAATTGTACTTGCGCAATTAATCATGCAATTCATTTATTAGAGAAATTACACAAGGACAATTTAATTTGAGGAATCGGTAACACTGCAGCGATGTGCTTATACTGCGCAAAAAGGAATTCAAATATTTTTATTTATTTATTTATTTGGTTAACTCACAGCATATAATATGATACAATTTAGTGAAAAATTTAGATGACAGAGTTCTAATATACATGCCACTTACGAGCTAACACAGCATTCACAGTTGAGACAACAAAATTATGTTAAGAGTTTACAATTTTCATAAAATGTAAACCTAAAATATAAATTAACATAAGGTAGGATTTTAAAATTTAAATATGAATACAATAACATAAAGACGAACCAGGAAAATAAACAAAACATAACATAACACTTTGCTTATTCTCCTTAAATTTAATGTTTTAGAGCAATAAGTACTTATTAATATCATGTTGTATCGTGTTTCCTAAATGATTTCAATATTTTTACCCGGAACTGGCTCTCACTATCGTGATGCACATCAGCATCAGGCACAATCTTCATGAACGAATTCAAATTCCTACACATTCTACTTAACGGTGCGTTCAGACCAAGATTGGTTTTAGATAACTGTATGGTAAGGATATTGCAAATGGCGTGACGAGGAGGTCTTCTGGGTACATTTATGGTTACATTGGCGGTCAAATAATTACTATATATATATAAATATTTGGTACTTGTACAACATTCCCATGACCGTATGTTATATAATTCATCGTCACTGACTACCATTCGAATCGTAATCGAATATTCAACACTTAATTTGGTATTATATAGGTCGTGGTCGATCCGATTGATTGATCGATCGTGTAACAATAACCTTCTGTGTTGGATTATTGTCTTCTTCTACCCAAATACAGCGTGAAGAACGAATAACGGTATTCTAAATTTATGTATTTGCGTTAAATAATAATAATGTCCTCCAGACCGAGTTTCAGTCACGGCGGCCAGTCGTAACGGAGACTAGCTATCTGCGCAGGAGATATTATAGTGCACAAGCGTGTGCGCAAACACAAGTGCACTCTCTGTTCCCTAACTCTCATGTTCCGATGGGACGGCATTCCGACACGGCCGGAGGGAGATAAGGCGTAGGACCCCCGCTTACGAATTGTGCACTCCCATTTTTTTTGTTACGCCCACGTAGACCTCCGTAGAGTCTACCGTGGACCCCTGAGGGTCCACCTGGACCATTTTGGGAACTAATGCAGTATATTGTATATCACATATTTAAATAGACATCGTCACATATTTGTTCAACTTCAAAGGGTTTCGTCACGAGACACAAGATACTATGTAGGACGACAGAGGGGGCTAAATTAGTGTCTACTGCGTGCATGCACCAACGCTCAAAGGAAGCTGTGAGTCGGTAGCACTCGGCCTGACTCAGCGCTAACGGAAATTAACTAGCTTTGTAATTAAAAGGTATGAACACGTTTCTGTTACTGTCAAAAATTAAGTTAATATTAGTGCAAATTGCTACGTGTGTTAATTATTACGAGATATGTAGATAATATTATGCCTACATGAAGAATAGGAGGTGCATCACAGATGGCGTAGCGGACAAGTGATTACTTCGCCTCGCCTCGGTATTAGTGTTGTGGGTTTGAATACCATCCAGGATAATTAAATGAAGCACACACACACACACAAACACACACGCATGCACACGTACACACATACACACATACAGACTCACACTCTGGGATACTTAGTTAAGTAATTTATTTTACAGTTTTGTTTTTTTTTGTTATTGTTTTCTTTTGTTCATATTCTTGTATAAAGGAGTAAAATACAGATCCACTGAATTTTGTAAAACCGTCTTGTAATACATATGTCATAAAATTAACGGTAGGGCGCCAGGTGACCTGTAATACAGGTTTTTCTTAAACCTACTTCAGGCACCAGTCTCTCACAAGTTAGTTTACAATGTGCTATTTACACTGTTGTCTGTACTTGAGTCTTGAAACTATTGTGAAGAGAGAATAAAGATTTTATTATTAAAAAGAACGAAAAGCGACGGTTGCCCTATGCTTAAGGCATTGGACTCGCGATCGAGAGGTCACGGGTTCGAATCCCACTCATTGCACTACTGACGTAACACAAGCATTCTAGCTTATCTGGAGGCGTTAACAAGAATATCAGTTATTTGAAAACCAAATTGCTAGTAATGTTTAAAAAAAATATAATTGGGGCAGTCTTTGGGGACTGTCGATAGAAGTGAAAACAAAAAAAACGGGGCGGGTCGGATTCCTGATACCCTCTTAGGGATTTTTAACGGGATCAAAATTTCGTTATTTTCTGCGTAGGACGCACCATTTCTGAGATATTGTTAATATTCTAAAATAATTCAGAAATGGAAAGCGTGGAAGCGTTACGATGACGCGAGTTCTGTCGTTTTTGTTCACACAAGCAGTGCTCAAGGCTAAAGAAGTTTTCACTTCAAAAATTATCTGCAAATTATTGATTTCAGCATAGGTGTACTGTATATATACGTTAATTATGTTTATAAAGATCTATATAGAAGTTGACACCAAAACTAGAGTTTAATAAAATACAACAACACATTTCACAATGTTGTGAGGTCCCATGTAATATGGCAAACTTATTGCGATTTACCAGGCACAGTTCCCGACTCTATGGTGCTACTAAGCATTTCTGGTAGAAAATCCCAATAAAACTTTACTAGAACAGGAATCAAACCAGAGACCTTATTTTTTTTTCTTATATTCTACCACATACACACAACACCATCTAGCCCAAACTAAGCAGAGCCTGTACTATGGGTAAACAATGGATAAACATACATTCATATTCATATTTATTCATCAAAATATAAGCTTACAGTATAGGTACACCAAATCACTTATATCTATGCTAACTATACTAAAGTAAATTATATAGTACTACAATGTTAACAGGATCTTAGACTAACATAACAAAAAGGAAATAAGATAAAAAATAAAAACAAAAACAACCTCTATGTAGGAACTATGACATTACATTTTACATAGGTAAATATAAATATGTTTTAATATTACATTCCGGGTGTCAAAAAATATGTCTGCATCTGGACTATATTGAAGGAACTCGTTAATAAGTCGAATTGCTCTAGCCGTGGGGCTGTTCCCAACGTGTGGAGAGCGCCACATAGGTGGATAGCTCAGGAGTCTATGCTGTCGTCTTCCCACACCACGCATATATTGGTCGGGAACGTAGAAATGTATCGATTCTCGTACAACAGGGCTATCTACTTTATCCGCTAATATTAGACAATAATTTAGTATATGTGTGGATTCCCGCCTAAGTTGCAGTGTATCATAACCTACCATTCCAGACACAAACATGGAGGGATATAGAAAAGGGTAGTACCCATATTGACGTTTGTATAGATATCTACAGAATTTACGTTGAATTTTTTCTAGCATAATATTATACAATGACTCTTTAGGGCTCCAAAGTATTGCATTATATTCTAATTTACTACGGACATATGCATTGTATAACTGTTGTACAGCTTGAGAGTTCTTACATATATACTTTTTTTTTGTAAATACATACATATTATACATAGAAACACCCAGACCAAGACAAACATCCATGTTCATGCACACAAATGTTTGACTTGTGCGGGAAACGAACCCGCGACGTCAGGCGTGGCAGTCGGTTACACTAACCACTACGCCATCAAGGCCGACAAATTATTGTCCTTCTTTTTTAAATATTCTACTATAACCGAGCATGAATAATAAATAAACCCACAATATACAATTATGGTTAAGATTCAAGTATCTTTTTCACCCTCAAATAAGACTACTCCATTTTTTCCATACTGCATAATATATGAACTCTTCACTCCGTTACAATAGAGTCCCTTATTAACCCGTAAATGTTCCCGCCATAGCTGTAATGGTCTCGATCACCGATTTTTCCCCTATAACGCGCTATCCAAACTCTCATAGATGGAATAACTTGTTACAAGTTGTGGAGGCGCGTGACTATTCAGTTAGGGCACCTCTGAACATTTTAACACATGAAGCTAACCGACCAGATGTCATATGTCTGGGGTGACATACAGCTGAATAAGTTGGATAACAGTAATTACTGTGGTGTATTTTTATCTAATTCTTATCAGTAATCTTCAATTTCAATTTCAATTTCAATTTCAATGCTTTATTGCTCTCCATATGTAATTACATGTTGTTACAAAAAAATAATACAAAATACCAAATATGGACCCTGTCGGGCACGGGAACATAGATAGAAGAGAAGAAAGGAGGAAGCCACTGGTATAATTTTTAAAATATTGCAACAATAAATAAATTAAAATTAATGAAATGGAAATAAGTAATCAAAAATTTAAGTAGGTACCTAAATTCTATTTTCAATTTGTTAATTTTTATTTATATTTATATATCTAATAATAATATGAATTTATTTAAAAACTATGTTTATATTATTGTAGGTATATTAAATTAGTTTGTAACTAAAGTTTGTCATTTAGATATTCATTTATGTTGTAATAGCTTTTGTTGAGGAGAAATTGTCTTAGTTTATTAATGAAGCTGTTGTATTTATTTTCGCTTGTTATGGTACCTGGTAATTTATTATATATTTTTATAGATCTTCTTTTGCACCTGTGGTGCTCTCTCTTATCACCGATTATCCTTACTCCTTACTATTATTAATATTATAAATGCGAAAGTCACTCTGTCTGTCGGTCTGTCCGTCCGTCTGTCTGTCTGTCTGTCTGTCTGTCTGTTACCTTTTCACGCTCAATCCGCTGAACTGATTTAGATGAAATTTGGAATAGAGATAGCCTGAGACCCTGGGAAGAACATAGGCTATATAACATCACGCTACGGCTCACGGGAGCGGCGCAATAAGCACAAATACCAATGACGCGGGTGAGACCGCGGGCACAGCTAGTACTCTTTAAAGATACAGCACAATTGCATAGTTAGTTCTCATATTATAAATATGAAAGCTTGTAAAGATTTTTGGATATTTGTTACTTAAGCGAAGCGTACACCGTTGAACTGATTGCATAAAGCTTGGCACTCAAATAGGCAATAGTCTATCTATTTACTAAGATCAGCTTAAAAGTATTCAGTACCTACATGTCCTAAATGTTTTTGATGCCGATATGCATATCGATATTATACCTCGGGATGCACCCATGGTAAATACAACGGCAAAATGGTACCGTAATATTTTGGAAGTTAAAATAAATTAAATAGCATATATTATGTAAACTTATTGATGTTGGACTTGTAAAATCATTACTAAGTAGATAATAATAATAATAAATAATATTCTACCACATACACACAACACCATCTAGCCCAAACTAAGCAGAGCTTGTACTATGGGTACTAGACAATGGATAAACATACATATTTACTTTTTTTTTGTAAATACATACATATTATACATAGAAACACCCAGACCAAGACAAACATCAATGTTCGTGCACACAAATGTTTGACTTGTGCGGGAATCGAACCCGCGACCTCAGGCGTGGCAGTCGGTTACACTAACCACTATGCCATCGAGGCCGATAAATGGATAAAATCGCCAGCTTTGCTAAAAATATTATTATTTCCAAATTAAATATTTTTAAAATTCAAATTATTTAATTTTAAAGGACCAATGTATTACAAATCTTTAAACAATGGATACAAAGGATACGATGAGTCAGAACAAGTTATTATACAACAACTCTCGGCATTGTGACACTTAAAGCCCTGCAGCATCCGTGCAGTAAATTAGCAATTAAGACATTGTAATAGAAACTAATTTATTCAAAAGAAAATAAAAAATGCCCACCATCTTTCCTAGTCGTATGTATCAACCTGCGTTATCGCCCGCGCACCGCTCGAGTGAGCACCAGCGATGACGTCATAATCTCGTATCACGCATACTTCACGCGGTGCTTGACGTGACGCGATTTTATTAACGACTGTTCGAGATATGTCACCTCTACAACTTGGTAAAGTTAGTTAGTCTATCGGTATATATTACTGTAATATATATACTGCTTCTGTGAGGCAACTGAAGTAGATGTAAGGAAAGTACAGGGTGAAATTCCCGGGCCAAGCCAACAGAAAGTTCCAGGTCCGCTCTTTAACTCCATAGCAGCCTGGAATTATGATGTTGGCCCATAGTACAGAATTATGCCTTTTGGAAGGTACGTAGAGCTGATGATCCTGCGCCTGATCTCCATTAATATCATCTCCGTTAATAGTATCTCCGTTAATATTGGCTGCAGTGACCAAAATTTAGTCTGGGGTGAGGGTTATCAGGGTGGTATGTGTTATTTACATTGTTAATATTTAGATATATGTTTTCAGAATACAGCTCTAACTTCGCTCCAACCGCAAGCGCATGAGTGCATTATTGGAAAAATACACTAACTATGAAAATTTTTCAGAGAGCGTAATGGTCACACTGTTCGTCTTGCTGTGAGCGGGTACGAGATGAATGGCAGCATATATACCTTACCAAACTCTGATCTGCACAGAGAGAATCTAATTATTTCTCTTGTATTCTTGGATTCACATATTTTTATACGTTTTTGTAAACCATTTTAGTACATCTATCTAAATTCATATTATCTTATTTTACACCAAAGCCTTTTCTTATAAATCTTAATTCTATCCTCTAAACATAATTACTACCTTTTCTGTATTTTTTTTATTTAGCTTTAATAAGATGTTGGTTAACACAGGCAGAGCAAAGGAAAGGACTAGTGAAAATGACGTGTCCCAGTACGAGAGTAATGACAACATTTGTAACTACGATCCGACTCCCCATTTCTTTGTGTCTTTACGGACAATGATATCTCATTACTGGATTAAGACGATGGGCAGGTTAGCTATTATATGTGATCATCGGTATTAGCAGATAGGGAACAAAGAGTAGACCTCGATCATCAACGTATTATTTTATTTTTGTACGACACAGGTAGCAAATGCTTACGGCTTGCATAACAGTAAGCAACCGACTACTTATTATAATTTAGAGTCTAAAGTGGCTTGCATTACTTGAACACTAACTCTCGTTCTTATCCATTATACTTATTTGTATAATAACAGTCTATGTAGAGAGCCTTCTTAGAGAGCCTGGAAACCTTGCTCATTGTAAGACGACAATACATGTTTAGACTGCAATGTCTCTAAAGTTTTTATTTCAAACTCCAAAGTTACCTCAACTTACTTCAATAATGGAAATTAATAGACGTCATAATCTATTGAAGAAAATGGCGCTTTTAATACATTATAACGTACACTTAGGCATGATAATATTTGCACACATATTTTGCTAGTAAAAAAAATGTATATATTTTTAGTGACATAATTAAATTAAAAAAGAGAAAAATAAAACTTCAAAATTAAAAAGCGTCATAATATTCCTCCGCATTATCGTCAATTGGCAATGTGCCCAGAAGACGGGCAGCATTGCCATTTTGCTAGTTATGTTTTACATCACACTTTATATGTAGTTGTATCACCGTCTATCAGCGTACTCAAAGTCTTCAAGTCACAAGTCTATTCAAAATAACCCAACTCAAAAGGCCAAAAACATTTTGTCTGGCGGCAAACATATTCCACGAGACTAACGACACACGAGAATTTGTTATACTACTAGCTGTATCCACGTTAATAATTACATATTACCTTACTTAATCCGCTCTTGTGACTCATAGCGTAATGTCATATACCTTTTAATCTATCTCAAGAATTGGACAATCAAATGAAAAAAGAAGTTTTCAAATTCGAATCGTAGTTCCAGAGATTAACACATTCAAACAAATACAAACTATTCAGCGGTATTTTATTGATATAGATTAATTCATAATTAGTTTCTAATAATTATGTCACATCCGCTTCTCTTTACTTTGTATCTTAATGTTTTGTAAGTTCGAGGAAACTGTAAGCTTGTAATAGTTTGCCACTTTTGATGGATGAATGGAGAGATAACCGATCGGCGCCGCGGGACTCTGCTTAACACTAAGCAACTATGTATTAGATAAAATTGCTTATACCATAAGTCAGGAGGAATTATGATAGAATGCTAAATTTGTGCAATATTGTGCGTATTATTGAGAAAATACGTTGTAAGTTTTTAGAAAAGGATTTCACAAGAATTGTAATAGAAAGATATTGTTTTTGCTTAATACTTGCTTGAAAAGGCACATATTCTTTAGTGCTTATACTTAGAACTTTAATTACTGATCAATTGATCAAAATTGACTTTGATTGGCAGAGACAGATAGTGGTATAAATGTTGGTATATACGACCCAAATTTTGTCAGCTATGCTTAGGTCGTACGTAATAGACTGTGCCGTTTACCGGGCACATTTCTGTGAACTCTAAATAATTTGGCTGGCCTAAGAACCAAATCCGGCAATAGTGATCGTAATTTGAGCATACAATTGTATTTGAATTACCTACGCAATGCACCACCTATTTTGTATAGTAAGGAACGAAGCGTGAGTGTGATATGTATTAGATTTTGCTTCGATTAGTAAATCTTTTGATGACAAACTGACATAAGTCAGTTGTTCAATTCGTTAGTTACTGAGAGTACTACTGCTACTACAATAAGTGCCTTCTAAAGACTAACTTTTCTGCATCTACTTTTTATTTAATGGTTAATAATTAACATGATATTATAGTTTTCAATTCGCCCTGAAGGTCCGAACAATCCTGAAGCTATTTAGACGCTCGTAGCACTTCACTCTCAATTTAGTATATCAAGATTTTAGAATAGCTTAATTAGAATGTAAAGGGTAGTATTTAATTGCACAGCAAAAAAATACTAATTGCACACCAAAATATATTAAAAGAGATCAAACTAAATCGACGGAGCCCCGTTTTTTGGGTGGGTTTAAGAAGGAACCTAACATAACCTAATCCTTTCGAGACGGAATGCAGTGATTTGAAGCGTATAGGTGCTCGTTATGATATATTTTAGTAAGCATATTTTGCTGCGCAATTAGTATTTTTGGTGATCATTGTATTTAATCCCGAATGTAAATTATAAATAAGGAAAAGACAACCCATACAGCAGTACTCAGGTATGATACTGAAATTTAGCTCTTTATAAGCATCTAAGGTGCAGGCTTAGTTTCTGCTTCATGGATTATCTCTTTTGCTTGATTTACAATGAATCCTTATGTTAGTAATAATCATATTTTGTATACACTTTCCTTTATTGTAACACTTGATCATCCGGTCATTTGGCACTGTTCGTGGTAACAAACAGACTGCAGTAATTATATTAGTAATGAGTATTTACTCGTATATCAAAGTTGACAGCTTTCTCTAAAAACAATCTATGTAAATAGTAGAGTCAAAATTGTCTTTACCAAGAATCTAACGTTCCGCAGATTTAGGTACGCCAATATGACAATGCTTAAATCAGATACCATTAATTTATCGGATAATCAATGATGTTTCGAGTATGAGTTCACGTAAGCTGACATATTATCTCTCCCATTCATTCCGCCTTTAATTTCCTTTTTTTCTGAGGACGGAACGCACGTTTATGGTTACTTAAAGTAAGCCGTGTGCTTTGAGGTATTTTTCTTTTTATGTTCTTAATTTTTATCATCTGTAATAACAAAACGCAAACTATAAACGCAAGCTATAAGCAGCGATGGCTCAGTGGGGAGACCAACAGACTGCAATGCAAGAGGGTCTCGGGTTCGAACCCACGTCGCGAACCTCTGACTTTCGGAAAATATGACTATTCGAAATTATATGCGTATTGATTGACAATTATCGCCTGCTATGTGCCTCGGAGAGCACGTTAAGCCGTCGGTCCCGGTCATTATCGAGAAGTCAGTGCCCTCTAATATCCTTACACTGGTCTAACTTTAGGGTATCGTTAGCCTTCGAATTGCGTAGGTCAGATGGCAGTCGCTCCGTGTAACAACTGATATCCAGTCAAATCCGGTTAGACTAGAAAGCCGACCCCAAGTGAGTTGGGAATAATAAAGGCTAGGGAGAAATAACAAAACGCTAACTAATAGTGGCGATAGCCTCAACAGTTATGCTGCCACGTAGAGTTCGATTTCAGCGTGCCTTGAAATCAAGCTCTACGTGGCAGTCCACTGGTAGTAGCTTGTCAAAGTTATGTGCGTATCGCTGGCTTGAACGATGAAAAAATACTTCATAAGGAAATCTGCATGTCTGAAAGTTCTCTAATACGTTCTCGAAGATATGTCAAGAATGCCAACACGCACTGGGCGAGTTAGTTGGCCTATGGCCAATGCTTTTTCACATTGAAAAGGAGCCCGTGCCTAGCAGTGAGACATTTAAACAGCGCTCTTAGTATTATATATTAGTAAGAAAGCCGGGTATTTTTTTCATCCAATAATTATTTTAATGTATTACCTATTGAAATTAAACTACTATATACGGATTTTATCGCGTTGTTTATTTGACACTTTATTACAAAATATTTGAAAACTGTTACACTACTATTACTATTAAACTTTACTAATTTTTAAGCTAATTAAATGATTGAAACTATTAAAACTATTTATTAAACTATTGCTATACTATTATACTATTTATATTTGAGTTTACACTTTCCCTATTAAACTTTTTACTATTAAACTTTAGTAAAATTTTATAGTAATAGTAGTGTAACAGTTATCAAATATTTTGTAATAAAGTGTCAAATAAAGAACGCGATAAAATCCGTATATAGTAGTTTAATTTCAATGAATAACATTCGCGTAAACAGAAGACAATACTATGTATTACCTACCCACTAAAACTTATTTTCGTCTATATTCACCGTAACTCACTCTATAACTCATCTGCTTAGGGCCACGACATCGATAATGGGGACGTCACTATGCATAATATCGACAATTTATAATCTAGGAGTCGGAGCGAGATCGCTCAAGTCTAGTGAAGTGGTGTTGGGCCAATTTGTATGCAAATATCGATAGCACTCATAGCGCCGCGATCGTATGTGGTGCGAGTTACAGTCGAGTAGCTTGTGGATTATCAATTCCATACAGTAATGAATCTGTGTAATTGGTATATTTTTTTTATACAACTAAAGTGGCAAACAAGCATACGGCCCACCTGATGGGAAGTGGTCACCGTAGCCTATGGACGCCTGCGACACCAGAGGCATCACTTGCGCGTTGCCGACCTTTTAGGAACGGAAGTGGGAAGTAGAAGGAGTGGTATAGGGTAAAAGGAGTGATTGGGCCTCCGACACTCTCACTCACTGAACGAAACATAACAGTAGGAATACTGCTATTTGACGTCGATATTGTGTGAGGGGGTAGTCCTTTCCCGGTCAAGCCGGCCCATTCATGCTGAAATCAGCGAGGCTCTACTACTCTAAAACATCTCAGTAGCAACACGGAGTCTTGAACTATACTAGGTAGATGACGATAAGCTCGTCTTATAATGTTGGATTTAAAATCTTAACTAGAGAAATGTGGGCGTAATACAATGACATACCTACCAACACTTGCACAAATTATTTTAATTCTTATTGACGTCTCTATCTAATCTCTAGCTCTTGCTCTTGTGTTAGACGTTATTTTAGGTGGCGTAGGCTTACGTAGTCGTCTCGCCACTGCCACAGCGATGAGTGTTGTTGGTTCGAATCCCATACAGGATAAAAATTATTGGTGGTTGTTCCGAGTCTGAATGTTTATTGTGTCCGTTGTTTGAATGTTTGTAAAGTCCCCAGTGGTACAGATATTATTCCTAGTGTGGATTTGTCTTTTCTAATAAAATAAGAAAATTGGGGCAGTCTTTGGGGACTGCCGATAGAAGTGAAAACTTTAATACTTGATCATAAACACTTCTTCATAAACAAAAAAAAGGGTTGGTTCGGATTCTTGATACTCTCTTAGGGGTTATTAAGGGGGTCAAAGGTTCGTTATTTTTTGTGTAGCACGCACCATTTCTGAGATATTGTTAATATTCTAAAATAATTCAAAAATGGAAAGCGTGGAAGCGTGACGATGACAAAGCATGACGATGACGCGAGTTCTATAATTTTTGTTCACCCAAGAAGTGCTCAACGCGCCTAAAGAAGTTTTCACTACAAAAATATAAATCAATGGGATATAATCGCAATTATTTACTGATTCAAAAATTGCCTTTGAGAAAGATTCACGAACAAAAAGACGACACGCAACATAACCTTATACTTTACCTATCCTACTTTTTAGTCACTCGTAATAATATGTTCGAACGTAAAACACTAACCAGTGCTTTCATTTCATTTTAAATGCTTTGTGTACAAACGACATACAAAACAGATTAAATTATTACCGTTCTATTTAAAATCATATTCAAAGATCACCATTGTCAAACTATATAATTTAAGGACTTAAATCTACTCCTTCTAAAGTAACAAATTTACTTTGATTGATAACTTATTAAAGGAAATTTAATTGACTATCATTTACAGCCAACGGAGACTTTTGTTACTAAAATTAATATTGGCGAGTCAATACAATTCAGAAATGGCTGATTTCGTAATTTGATTTGGTCGGTATATTTTACACCTGTGACATTAATTTCAAACTACTTCTATTAGACGTGTACCATTTAATGTATCCTTACTAATACTATAATTGCAAATGTGAGTTTGTCTGTTTGTTTGTTACATTTTCACGTCTTAACTACTCGACCGATCATCATTTAATTTCGCATACAAGTTGTCAGGGGAACAGAATAGGACTAGAGCACCTTTCATCCAGAAATTATAGTACTGTTACTAACCTTCATACACCATCATTTACGCGAGTGCAGTCGCACGTAAATCTAGCATTATATATTTATGAGAACCAAGTGTGTTTACCACCGCATATGAATCATAAACGAATTAAGCACTTAAAATATTTTGCAAGTACGTAACTCCGTTTTTAACCAAAAAAAGGAGGAGGTTCTCAATTCAACTGTATGGTTTTTTTATGTGTATGTTTTTTTTATCAGAAGTTTTCTTCTTTTTCTTTATTTTTTCATTTGAAAGCTGGTGCTTTCCATTTGGTCCCATTAAATTTTAATCAAGATCTGACCAGTAGTTTTTGAGTACCTAATCCTGAATAATTAAATTATTGTTATTTTTGGAGTTGGTGTCAGCCACCCGCGCCGCGTGCTGCGTCTATGTGTGTAATTGTGCATGCCAATGTTATGTTAAGATTATAGTAAGACATCTCATATTTAAGTAGTTACAAACCTACCTTGGCTGACACCGACCATTAATAACAATAATTTAAATAATTAGGATAACTCAGAAACTACTGGTCAGCTCTTAATCAAAATTTTATCGAACCATCAATCAATTCAAATTACACAAATCAAATTAATTATATTTAGCTTTTTATTGCATTTTTTGTTTTAGAATATTCCTTTTTCAAAGTCGGTTTTCTTTTTTGTTAAAATTTTTGTGTAACAGTATTAATATATGTCGACCAAGCATTTGTTGCTTTTTTATTTACTGTTTTTTCTTTAAATACAACTCCCGCACTAGGGATAATCCCTGTGTCGCGGGGGACTTTACACACATTTAAACAACGGACAAAAAGAACACCCAGACTCGGAACAATTATTTGTGGATCACAGAAATGTCTGTCCCGTGTGGAAATCGAACCCACAACACTTTGCACGGCGGCTGTAGCGATGCGACCACATAAACCACTACGCTATCCGTGAAGTCAAGTGTGGCGTGCTTTTGCAGTATTATTTTAAAAGATCTGGTACAATGTCAAAATTCTTCTAGAATATAGTATTAAACCGCTGTCGCCTATCACTGGCGCTGAACTAATATGTATATTACGAGATAAACTTTGTTCAGTGGTCATATATATCATGTTTGAGTTATTGCCAGTTTACTGATTAAATTTTTCTGGATATCGCCAAGAAAATTATATATTCGACGTATTGGACTTCTTATAAATGTGGATAAATCTGTCTAAGTGAGTTATAGAGATGGTATAGTTTGGAATAATAGTGATGTTAGTGGTATATATTTAATAGTAGCGTCCATTAACGTCATTGTTTTCTTTTTATGTTGATGTTGTTTGAGAAACTCAGTACAACGCTTACTGTATTGAGAATGCATAATCACTATCAGTATATATTAGAAAATAAAGGTCTGCGCCGCGTTTTTCTATCTGTTCGCGATAAACTTAAAAACTACTGAACGCGATTTTCATGCGGTTTTCATCACTAGACAGAGTCGTTCATGAGGAAGGCTTGTACAATTTGTTAAGGTTTTGCACTACCCATGCGAAGCAGGGACGGGTCGCTAGTCCTAACTAATATTATAAATGCGAATGTGAGTTTGTTTTTTTTCTCTGTCTACCCCTCTGGGAAACAGGCGTGAATCTATGTATGTATGTATGATTTTGTTTGATTGATTAACCCTACTCGACCGAGCACCGAGTTTCCGAGAGATATATTGACAAAAAATACATTAACGCGAGTGAATATGCGGGCAAAAACTAGTTCAACTATATGGAGGATTGCTATAGTTTAATTAGTCAACGCGTTGCTACCAATGCTTTGATGCACTAATAGTTGATCTGTGTCGAGTGGTAACTCTACTCTAGACCAGAGGTTCCAAGACTTTTTTCTCATAGACCACTTTCAAAACTTAGATGGTTCCGGTGGACTCCCTGGAGCTAAATTTCTACCATATTCCTTGGCTTTCGTAATATTGGTGCAAAATCAAACAAGTTCATGCAATTAAAAAATGTGATCAAATCTCTACAGATTTGATCACATTTTAGCTTTTTTTTTACTAATACTCTACCGAAAAATCGGTAGGTTCGAGATCACTGGTACTGAATATGGAATATACAAGTTTTTACAAGTAATAGTCGCTTAGCTTCTTAAAATATTATCTGCCTACATTGATAGGTGCAGTCAAGCCAACATTTTAGTTCTTTACTATCGAAAGCAAATAAATTTTCGTGGACCCCGCTTACGAATTGTAAACCCCATTTTTTGTCACACCAACGTAGACCCCATCGCGTCTCCCGTGGACCCCTGGGGATCCACCTGGACCACTATGGGAACTACTGCTCTAGACTCTCAAACTCTAGAGAGCTATATACATTTAAGCTACGACTCAAAGGGTACTTTGTGTTGTAGTTTAAATGTATAATAGCAATAAGACCCAACTTAAAGATTTGATAAAGCAATATATAGGGATAGCCAGAAACATGAACAGATAAACAGATATGTTTTGGGTATTTTTTTAACTAAAGACTTGGCAGGTAGTTTATTGACACGAACCATATTGGGAATGATATCTGAGAAATATTGTCTTCTATTTACGCGAATGTTATTAATTGAAATCAAACTACTATATACGGAAATAAATTATGTTATAAAGTGTCAAATAAACAACGCGATAAAATCCATATATAGTAGTTTAATTTCAATGATATCTGAAATCTTACGACTGTCCGTAGCCCCTTCACACTATCGTTTATCCAGTGTAGGCGTTCGATGAACGCAGCGCAAATCTACTTCAACGCTACGCACACGTCGCGTTATCGCTTGTGACTGCGTTAGCGTCGCGCAGACGTCGCATCGCTTTATCGTTTTAGTAACAAAGTTGATTCCAACGAAGGAACATTAGGAAGAAGTAGACTGAGATTACGATTGTATATGGAGCTTCTCCGCAGAATACAAGCGAGAACTTCGCGACAAGGCGTGATACACATATACGTTGCATTGTCATAGCATTGTTGTAGCGTTGTCGTAGCGATGTCGTAGCGTTCTCATAGTATTGTCATAGCGCTCTCGTAGCTTTGTCGTAGCGTAGTCGTAGCGTTTGTGCTACGCATACGCTTATCGAACGCCTACACGCTAATGTGAAGAAGCGCTTTATAGCTTTATGCACCCAATAGTCCAAAATTTATGATACCAATGGTCTTTCGGTATATCGAATCAATAATATTGTCGACTCAAACAAATTACAAATTACATGATAAACTTGGTAGTAAATTTATTTCAAAAGTTATAGTTATTTATTGCTCTTGAAGTACATTGATTATGTATAAGGTGGCGGTACCGTACCGTAGCAAGGCATACTACGTTTTGAAAGTATAGTTCCTCGCCATGGAATGCAAAGTCTGCATAAATAGAAACTTGTAGTCTAGACATCATATATTAAGAAGACCTGTCATTGAATTGTGGTTTGTATAAAATATGTTTACCGAAGAATATGATTTAAGTGATACGTCGATGTCACATTAGTCATAAGATGTACCTTTATTTGTTATTATGTTTTCTTTTTATGTCAAACTAGCTGTTACCTGCGACTTCGTCCACGTAGATTTTAACTAAAAAGTGTTTGTCTCCGCGGAACCCTATTTTTTTTCTAAAATCAAAGTAGCCTAAGTTACTCCTTACTGCCAGTGAAAGTCCCGTCAAAATCGGTTCAGCCGTTTCGGAGATTAGCCGGAACAAACAGACAGACAGACAACAATTTTAAAAATATATGTTTTTGCCTATGTATATTATATACTTTCATATGCATTAGATAAGAAGCTGTCATTTTGACATTACAAACAGACACTTCAATTTTATTTATTTGTATAGATGTAAAAGAAACACTCAAAGGCAGTTGTCTAGTTTTTGAACAAAGTACCATAACACGCTGTATTCAAATTTGGTACAGACATATTGATTGAAGACTACGTAGCTAGATAAAAAAGGACAAATCAAGTAACCAACAAACTCTTTCGCATTTATAAGATTAGCAAGCAAAATAAATAAAAGTCGAACCGTGTAATTTATTTTTTATTTCACTTCAAAAGAAATAATACGCCGAGTTTAGAACTCGTTTACACATTTTATTCACTATTCCCTACACTTTTCTTATAACCTCACTACCCACCTAAGTACACATCTTGAGCGAATAATTCTCGTGAAAGGAATCGGGATATTAAACTCGGCTCGAGCGGTGCGTGCCGACGACAGATCCAGTACATTTACATATTCCACATCGGAAATATTGAACTTGTTAATATGGACCGTGTTTATTGAGAGGTTCTTCTCTGGTAAGTTTAATGTGAGTGAGTGGCTCTATATAGTAGGTATGAGATTGTTGTAAAGAATATAAAGATTTTGTTTTTATGATATGAAAATCGATAGCCTAGTGAGACCGTTCGATAGTCACGAAGAAGCTTCGAGTTCTGAAGTAATGCTACATTTACATCTATCAGTAAAAACTAAACTAACTAAAATAAAAAAACAACGGGTTGCACTCCGGGAGTGCTGGCAGAAGTGAAAACTTGAATATTAACGTTGTGCATTTTTGATATTTTGGTATGGTTAGGGAATAATTTTGCACGAGTTGCTTTAATTATCAGTATAAAAGTACTATCATTTATGTGGTAAAATACAATATTCATTTATTGCGCTATCGTACACAAACATGGCAATTCTCGCTCCGTCTTACGAATTTTCGATCAAGTCACGTGTCCTGACGCGAATTTGACAATTCTCTCTCCGTCTTACGAATTTTCGATCAGGTCACGTGTCCTGACGCGAGTTTAACATTTTTACCCATCATAAAAAAGTGCACAACGCCGCTAAAGAAGTTTTTACTTCAATAATAATTAAGCAGCAATAGCCTAGTGGGTGATCGTTGGGCTGCCATGCAGAGGTCTCGAGTTCGATCCCAAGCACCGCTGACATTCCGAAGTTATGTGCGTGATAAATAGTTAGTTATCGCACACTTTAACGGTGTAGGAAAACATCGTGAGGAAACTTGCATGTCTGAGAGTTCTCCATAGTGTTCTCGAAGAAATGTGAAGTCTGTCGACCAACACTGGAACGGCGTGGTGGACCTTGGCCTAATCCTTCTCACAAGTTGTTATACAACGTTGATATTATTACAATGATCTGAGAGATTACTATACTTACTCGCGAATTTCGATCACGGCGGACAATCTTAACGGCGACTAGGAATCTGCGCAGGAAATAACTATAGTGCACAAGTACATTTTCTATTTCCATGTCCTCATAGTCTGATGGAACAGGAATAAGACACAATCGTAGCAAAATCCAGCCCAGGACCAAAGGCTTCGAGAAATTTTATAATTCTTATAATCTGACCGGCAACTGAAATACAGTAACAAAGCCCGCTTTTATAAATTACTAGATTTTGCCCACGGCTCCGCTCGCGTAAATGTAGGTTATGTTTATGTTCTATCCCACGAGAACATGAGTTGTTTTTCCAGATAAAATGTACGTCTATGTCCGATTCTGTACCTCTGAAAATGTGCATGCGAATTTTCATGATGATCGGTCGAGCACTTAAGGCGTGAAAGCATAACAAACAAAGAAATAGACTCACATTCATATTTATAATATTTGTTAGAATTTTAAGGTACGAATGAACCACTTCGCTAGAAAGAGCATTACCCTCTTACAAGAATACATATTTTTTTTTGTATAGGAGACAAACGAGCAGACGGATCGCCTGATGGTAAGCGATTACCGCCACCCATGGACACTCGCAACACTAGAGGAGTCACAAATGCGTTGCCAGTCTTTTAAATTTGCTCCTCTCCCCTCCCTCAGGAAGGGAGAGGAGGGGAGGTTGGGCCACTGGTACCCTCAGACCGATAACCAAAAAATCCGTATTGTAACCGAGAATTTTCTAACAGAAAACTTAAGTATCATATTAGCTGACACGAGAATCCGAACCCCGGACGTCACGCTCGTACGCAAACGTAAACTTATGCCGCGGAACTAACGAGGCGGAATAAACAGAGCAATATTCTTCTGCATAGAAATAATGGTTTTGCTAAAACATTATCATATATCCTAGGCAAGGGGAAAGTTTTGTATGAATACAAACAAATAAACATACATATTTATGACGTTGTGTTTCGATTGATCCGTTGTTTATATGTTGATATGGGTTAAAAGAAATATTTATTTATATTCGGTTTTCCTCTTGCAATATGTAGCTATCGTGATCACGACAAACAATTATCTATAATTATTATATATAACTAGTCGTCCCGACAGACGTCGTCCTGTAAAAAAAAATTAAAAAAACTAAATCTAAACCATTCTCGAATCCACTTGAACACACACAAAAAATTTCATCAAAATCGGTCTAGCCGTTTAGGAGGAGTTTAATTACAAACACTCGCACAGAAGATTTATATACAGAATGGCTGGAAGATTGACGTCCAAATAAAAACAAAACATTTCTCATATCGTGGACTATCCGAATCACCCCCATGTATTCTCGACCTGACCAACTTAAAAAATTTCAACAGAGTATTTCGGTGGCACATCGGTAGTGAATGCTGTTGCTGGACATGGAGTCTGGTTCTCAATTTCCGGGTCGGAAAAATATTATTAGTTTTCCTCTCAAACATTTTTGAATCTGGAACTGTGTCCGATGAACTACAATAAGTTGGCTTCGTATTGCGTTGGATCTAGAAAAATACTTGGCAAAATATAAGTGGAATACAACTCTAGCAAACCCTTAGACGATACAGGTGTAAGACTCCTTCCAAGGCAGACATAACTACATATAATTCTTCTTCTCCCTAGCCTTTATTATTCCCAAGTCACTTGGGGTCGGCTTTCTAGTCTAACCAAATTTGACTGGATATCAGTTTTTACACGGTGCGACTGCCATCTGACCTCCGCAACCCGAAGCCTAACGGTACCCTAAGGCTAGACCAGTGTCAGGATATAAGAGGGCTACCCAATAACGACTGCCATAGATGTTCATGGCAGCCGGGACCGACGGCTTAACATGCTCTCCGAGGCACGGAGCAGGCGATAATTGTCAATCAATACGCACATAATTTTGATAAGTTATATAACTTCCGAAAGTCAGAGGTGTGCGACGTGGGTTCGAACCCAAGACCCTCTACTTAGCAGTCTGTTAGTCTCCCCATTAACATAACTACATATACTAAAACCAATAATATTAACAAAAATTTCTCAAGATTCCCCATAATTTTCTACCATTAAGGTTATATATAAAAAAATGCAAATAACATACAGTACCCTTATTAATCATTTCACTATACACGCCTGGGGGACATCTCGCCTTAATATATCAACGCCGAAGTACCGTTATAAATTCTTCGGTCAAGAAATTGGTCGGCCTCAGTGATATATACCGGTTTAGTCAGAGTAAATACTTACTCAACGCATAGGGGCTACCATGAAAAATTTATGGCTACCAATATAGAGCTTGATGAAACTTGTGGATGGACACAATTTTTTATACCTTATTTTTATTTACGTCCATGTTGTGCTCGTCTTCTGGTATTTTGGGAAATATTTTCAAGAAAACTGCTATTTTACGGATGGGGTATTTATTGAAGTGAAAACTTCTTTAGGCGCGTTGAGAACTTCTTGGGTGAACAAAAATCATGGAGTCATCGTCACGCTTCCACGCTTTATTATTTTTTTAGAATATTAACAATATCTCAGAAATGGTGTATCAGGAACTAGCAACCGACATTTTTTTATTTTTTTTTATAATGATGTGTTTATGATCAAGGATTAAAGTTTTTACTTCTATCGGCAGTCCCCAAAGACTGCCCCAATTTTTTTATTTTATTAGGTTTTGCCCGTCGCTTCGCTCTCCTTAATCTAGATTTCGTTAACAAACTTCTGTCCCTCGGCAACAGTACTTTTTTCTGGATGAAACGTTAAGATTTTATGATGATTGGTCGAGTAATTACGGTGTAAATGCCAAACAAATAAACTCACATCCGTATTTATTATATTACTAGCTTTTGCGCGCGGCTCCGCGCGCGTGGTACCTACATGAATAAAAAGTAGCCTATGTCCTTCCCCAGGTTTTAAACTATACCTGTACCAAATTTCATTTATATCGGTTGAGTGGTTTAGCCGTGAAAAGGTTACAGACAGACAGACAGACAGATAGACAGACAGATAGACAGACAGAGTTACATTCAAATTTATAATATTAAGTCAAAGTCAAAGTCAAAAATCATTTATTCATTTAGGTCACAAAGTAACACTTACGAAAGTCAAAGTATATAGGTTAGTGAGTTTACTAAGTTACTGAAGCTACTTTTAGGTTAGTTGCTAGGTTCAGGCAAAGGGTAGAGCCTATGAGAAGAAACCTGCAAGAAACTCACGGCCACTCTTTTAAATAGCCAGTTAAATATAATTTCAGTATTTTACAACTCAGATTAACAAGGTGTTACAGCCATTATGCCATATGCTATTGACTATAAAAAACTAAAGATAATAACAATAATAACTTAATAATAATAACTTAATAATAACCTAGATCGTAAAGTAAAATGAACCTATACTGGCTCGTTTAGCTATATGTTAAGTACTTACTATTTATTAGATTATAAAATATCATAGTGTAATATTATTCAGCTATAAATGTATCCAATGAAATGTAAATTATTATTATTGAATAAATTATTATTATTATTATTATTATGATCGATTTTTTGTTTTTCTCAGCATTTTAGGAATGCCGGTAGTCTAATGAAACCACGGGCCTAGGCCAAGTGAGATTCATTTAGGGGGTTTGGTTCAATATTTGCATCTTCTTGTAAAAATTTGCGAACTATTCTACACGTGTTTAGTATGGCGGCTTTTTGCATGGTTATGTATGTATTTGTTGGCAATTCAAGTTGTTGTAGGTAATGAAGAAGGTGTGTCGGTATTATACCGGTGCTAGAAAGCATATTATTATTATTAATATTATAGACAGGAAATAATTTGAGCTAAGATATATTATTTAATATAAATCTAAAATAGACAGTAGGATGGCATGATGGCGCATACACTTACACTTTGTACTTTACAATTAGTAAGGAAGTAAGGATTTTGGATTTGCAGTTTTGATGTCAGGGTCCAATATAATGTAATTAGATTTTCTATGTTAACTAGCAACACGATTCCTGAAAATGCGCCGGAAAAACATAATAAAGTACCATCGTATTGAGTGGCTGCGGGGAGACGACTGACGCCTGGCGCAAAAGGATACTTGCGCTTATTTGTATAAAACTAATCCATTCCATTAGCAATGTCTCTATAAATAAAATATCACTACCTCGGTTGCGTAGTCATAGTGTAGTAGTAAGTTCAAATGCAGGCAGCATTTAAACTTTGAGGTCTCAGGTTCGGTAGCCGAGTTGTACAGTGTTATACATAGCCAGTTGCACTCACTGGTCGGTAAACGATTAGCGAGGTTAAGGAACGTTGGGTGCGGTCAATCTATAGATGGGTGACCGCTTAGTGGTATTTCATCTGAGCACGAAATTGAAATTTCATAATGATCCGTCGTGTAGTTAAGGCGTGAAAACGTAATAAACAAACTTACATTCGCATTTATAATCCTAGTTATGGTTTGTATGCGATCGTGAGGCCAGGATTGATGTCAGGGTTCAATAAATAATGCACGGATGGTATAGTAGTTTAAGTGGTCGCCTCGCTGGCGCCACTGCGCCGAGTGTCGTGGGTTCGAATCCCACGCCGGACAAAACTTTGTGTGATCCACAAATGATTATTCAGTCTGGGCGTTCTTTATTTGAATGTTTGTGAAGTCCCCCGCGACACAGTATTTATTCCTAGAGCTAGAAATGTCTTTAAAAATTAGAATATTTTATAGTCTTTCAATGTTTATATATTACATATATATATTTTGTATTATTAAGCTTATTCATATTAGTATTTTTCAGATTTGTATTAAGTTTTTGTTTTATATTGCAATACCAGTAATATCACATTTTTCACGGGATCAGAAGCCTACAAACAAATAAGTACTTATTAATTATATGTTATGTCACTGTCCGGCTCACCCTAACTAATATTATAAATGTGAATGTAAGTTTGTTTGTTACGCTTTCACGCCTTAACTATTCGAGAGATCATCATCAAATTACGCATACAAGTTGTCAAGGATACAAAATAGGACACATGGTTCCTTTGATTTAGAAAAAAGTACCTACTGTTTTTGAGTCTGGACGAGCAAAGCAGCGGGTAAAAGCTAGGAAACTATACCTATGAGCAATATTTTGTCACTCCGTTCTTCCGTGGCTGTGTAAACGAAGGACGAATCCAGAAACACACTTTAATAACATTGAATAACGAATCACGCCACATGACGACATCTCAATATAGTGATATCCATGCATGTTATAGAATGCATAGCGACCAATAAGGCAGTCTATTTAACTTTTTATATTTCTATCCCAGCCAGAAGTTTCCCTGATGAAAATAAAAACTTATAGTAGTAAATTACCTCAGTGGCTCAGCGGTAGACAATACAAATTCTGTCCATACCTGCCTATCTAGAATTCCTTGTCCGCGAAAAGGATTACTAGGTTTTGTGTTAGGTTATATTTTCAGTAGCAGTACGAGAGACTTATAACAAAACCTAGCGAAACCTGGGTGTCAAACAACCTCAAGCAATCCCTTCGTATACGCGTGGGCTTATTTATGTATGTTACATAAAAAGATAATAAAATAAACAACAAAGCACCGAAAAACACTCCAAATAGTTCCAAGACCATGAACAATACATCTACGAATGCTTTCTTTGGCAATAAATATTGTTCCCGTAGAATTCACTCACGTATTTCGTGTTCAGTCGATCATGGATCATGGATGAGCGTTGTTCTATAAAAACGTTCTGTGCCATCCCTTGTATTTGTCAATGTTCGGGTGAGGGGTCCTAGCAATATTTCTTAAGACGCAATTTTTATACTGCAGATAGAAAAGTAGAGAATGCTTGGTATGTGTTTCTATTTTCTAGTTTGTAAAGTGCATTTAATACAAAACTGCAAAATTAAAACGCGGTATCTTTACGTTGAATATTTGGTTCATTATCTAATTACACCCAAAGAATACGAAAAATCTATTATGTTTACACTACTATTCTACTTCATCTATTAAAGGTAAATTTTTTTGAAAATGTTTCGATACTAGTTGTTTTTAAGAAATTTGGAATTAACATACACCATATTGAAGTGAAAACTTCTTTAGCGGCCTTGTGCACTTTTTTTGTGATGGGTAAAAAATGTTAAACTCGCGTCAGGACACGTGGTAACTGATCGAAAATTCGTAAGACGGAGAGAGAATTGACAAACTCGCGTTAGGACACGTGACCTGATCGAAAATTCGTAAGACGGAGGGAGAATTGCCATGTTTGTGTACGATAACGCAATAAATGAATATTGTATTTTACCACATAAATGATAGTACTTTTATACTGATAATTAAAGCAACTCGTGCAAAACTATTCCCTAACCATTCCAAAATATCAAAAATGCACATCGTTAATATTCAAGTTTTCACTTCTGCCGGCACTCCCGGAGTGCAACCCGTTGTTTTTTTTATCTTAGTAATGCCTGCCCGTACAATAATAGTTTTATTTTAACTTAATTAACAACACTTTAGTTCTAAACTGAACAATAGATAGCGCTGCATTAGGTCATACGCTACCTTTAGACATGGGCGAAGTCACGACTAGTAGGTAGTTTAAAATAATCTCGGAGAGTCTTATAAATACCTTTTGCCTCGAAAGAGCACTATTGCATTTTGGGACAGAATGCAGGCACATTTCGTCGGAACGTTATTTTGTTAGAATTTTATTTTTTGTTAAATTTTTATGCCTATTTGTTTCCGAACCGATACCGAGCCGATCTCATTCATGTTTAATTAATATGTGGTATAGTACGGTTGAGCGATATAAACTGCAGTTTCGCTGACGCTGCTAGTTATAAAAAAATATAAGAAATTAATAAATCCTAACTAATATTATAAAAGCGAAAATGAGTTTGTTTGTTTGTTACCTTTTCACGCCTAAATCACTGAACCGATCATCCCGAAATTTTGCATATACGTTGACAGGTGTACTGAAACGGACATAGGCTACCTTTCATCCCGAAAAAAAACACTGTTCCCGAGGAAAACAACAATAACGTTCTTATGATAATAGATGGCGCCACATGTCTTTCGAATCATGATTGCATTATATTATTACAAGCAGAGTACAACCCGAATTGATTGTCAAATTCTAAATTAACGCGAGCGAGGCCGCGGGCAAAATCTAGTAATTTATAAATGTATGCAGTTTGTATAATATGGTATTTATGTATAAGTATCCACATCTACATTGATGGCGTAGTGATCAGTGTAACCGACTGCTACGCCTGAGGTCGCGGGTTCGATTCCTGCACAAGTCAAACATTTGTGTGCATGAACATGGATGTTTGTCTTGGTCTGGGTGTTTCTATGTATAATATTATGTATATATTTACAAAAAAAATAGTATATATTTATGTTTATCCATTGTCTAGTAGGTACCCATAGTACAAGCTCTGCTTAGTTTGGGCTAGATGGTGTTGTGTGTATGTGGTAGAATGTGGTAGAATACATGGCCAAGGCAATACAAGCTAAAGCCGGAATACATACTTCCATTCATCAAAGAGGATCAGGTCAATTACAAAATTATGCTATTATGTAGATTAGACGACATAATCGAGACATTGAGGCAGTCAATGCGCGTGCCAAGTGCAGTAATTATAACAACATGGCGTGGAATCATGTGCTTGCTTGGTAATAGTTAAATAGATATTAGCCTAGTGAGTACTTTGGACCGAAATTACCGAATGCGGTGATTTTGCGGATGAAATATAGACGAGTATTTGCCCGCGTGATGCCCATGGAAACTCATGACAGGGACAAAAATTTTATGTAATAATTCGGAATATGGTCTATTTATGTATCAAGTTTCATCCAAATTCATTCATCTGCTAGGTAACAGACGTGCAAATATTATGTTCACAAACTTTCACATTTAAGATATTCAGGGTTCAATGTTGTCAAAAATCTGAGAGGACTATCGTGGTGATATTTGTTTTTGTTTTTCTTTTTTATGCGACTGAGGTAGCAAACAAACATACCGCCCACCTTATGGTAAATGGTCACCGTAGGCTATGGACGTCTCTGCAACACCAGAGGCATCACTTGCGCGTTGCCGACCCTTTAGGAAAGGAAGTGGGAAGGAGAAAGCGCGGGAAGGGGAAAGAGGGTGATTGGGCCTTCGGCACTCTCACTCACCGACCGAAACACAACAGTAGGAATACTGCTATTTCACGTCGATATTCTGTGAGAGGGTAGTCCTTCCCCAGTCAACCCGGCCCATTCATGCTGAAATCAGCGAGCCTCTATTACTGATTTCATTTGTGTAAAAGATTGGAGATACCGATGAAGAGAAGCATCGTAAGGTCGCCTGCGTGTCTAAAACATCTTCAGTGTTCCCCAGAGTCTAAATTCCGTAAAGTATCTCTTGTAATTTTAACGCACGACAAAAATAACTACGAAGACAGCCACCACGCTTGTGTCTTCTCAAAGGTGTACGCAGAAAAGAATTTTACATTCATATGTTACGCCAGCGTATCAGAAGAAGTTAGTCTATATAATATATTCTATCTATACATATAATAAATCTGTAAAGTGTAAATTCTGTACATTGAAAATATTAAAAAATAAATAGCAGGGGGTGTTACTAGATCGAAAACGAACCCCAAAAAGTGATTAAAAAAATGTTTGTCTGTCTGTCTGTTTGTTCAAGCATCACGCAAAAACTACCAGTTCAATTACGATTAAACTTCGTATTATTATACTTTAATATCCTGGGCACCACACTGGGTACTTTTTATCCCGGAAAAGTATATACAAAAAAAAAACAAACTTAATTTTGCGGTTTAATCCCGAGAGACGGTTACTGTACCAACTGCAAATAATAAGTTTGTCGCCCTTTTTGTCACCCGCAGTTCACTAACGTTGCGCTGGAAATAAAC
This sequence comes from Catocala sponsa, assembly GCA_963564715.1. NCBI lineage: Eukaryota > Metazoa > Arthropoda > Insecta > Lepidoptera > Erebidae > Catocala > Catocala sponsa. Next base: position 23,991,358 of record OY751345.1, on the reverse strand, counting down.
TAGGTACTATTACGAACGAAACTTATTTAAAATATTATTCGACCGTTATGCTACTTACCAAACTAGGAATCAACTATAAAAAGTTACAGATCGCGAGCGAAGCCGCGGGCAACAGCTAGTACTAAATACATCTCAGATATCAAAGTGAATTATACCTAAAAAGACCTAAAAGAATGAAGTTCGAGTAGCGTTATAACATAGCTCTCGCTCTCATATATCAATGTAGGTATCCTATAAATCACCAATCTTCCGAACAATCGATTCCCTTCAAATTAGAATAATACGATTATTTATCGATGGCCGCATATCACAATTAGTATTACAAGTGTCTACAGGCAACGCTGAGCAAATGCGGTCAGCTTTCCATTTAGCTAGCCACGTCCATAACATAAGTCTTTTTCATAAAAGAAAATCTTAAAACAAAAGCCTCAAGAGAAAATCACCACAAAAAACAATATTTAACACGCAATACAAAACAACCACTTATAAGTGAGGCGCACGCTGCGGCTATCAACACACAACGTTTGTCTCAAAAAGGTTTTCACTCGGAAAAGAACCTGTTACCCGTGCGACACTCGGCACGACATTCGCAAACACTTCTGACTGTGAGAGCTCACTTGTAAGTCGGCACAAAGGCCGCGCGTCACACCGTTGTGAATTCATATCACAAAATATTTATGCCATGGTTTCTTTTGTATATTTCTTTTATCTATACAAATATTACCCACCCAGTGTTGGATAGACCTAGGTGTGAACGGGTAAACGCCGAAAACAAATACAGCTTAATTGAATTTTCGAACTTTACCCAAAGAGTTTGGGTAATACTAAGTAAACCCGGGTAAACCTAAGTTTACTTGTTCTTCTAGCATTATCCATAACATATATCATGTTTACCTTTGCTATTAAAATGGATTAGTTGCCTTTGACATTAGCATTAACGGCATTACTAATCAAAATGTTATACTAGCGGTCGCCTAGTGGTCCAAATTTGACCAAAATTCCTAAGGTTTTTCTCTATTAGATACATATTAATAAGGTATAGGTAACCATACTTACAAAGAATTCTACGACATCAGACGGACAATGTCGAAATACTACGAACGGGACTCGACTGCGTGTGTCAAATGCATGGTTGTGGTCAGTGCGTGTAGTGTTTTTTCATTAATTTAATGTATTTCTAATGCATATTTTATAAAAATATTAGGATTCGCCCCTCCTTCTCCATATAAACTTTAACTGTGCCAAATTTCATACTCCTCCATATCCGCAATTTTCGTAAAAAGGGGTACAAAGTTTTTGCTTCACGTATTAATATATAGATTAGATAGCCTTTGGAAAAATTACTAACGGACGAAAGGTAGCAACCGTGTTGATACTTCTACACTGATTTCTTGTAAGAGGGAGGCATTTTTCTTAGCAAGCCAGCGCATTTCCTTTCCAAATAATTGCTTGTTTGAATCAAAGGCCAAGATCTACTCTTCGGCAATATCCAGGGTAAACGAGCTGATCAAAGGATTTCCTGTTATATAGATACATACATTGACGGCTGTTTCCCAGAGGGGTATGCTCTGCCGAGACTACAGATTTCCGTTTGCTACGATCCTGACACACTTCTCTAGTTTCATTCACTTTCATCACATTCCTCATACACGCCCGTCAGTTCAAGGAGCTCTTAACCTGGCCTTTGTCCAGAACGCCTCCGATCTGATTGATAAACGTTCGCCTAGGTTTTCCTCTTGCGACTGTTCCATTCACACTAGCCTTATAAACATTCTTAGTCAGTCTTTCCTCGTCCATTCTTTCTACATGTCCAATGTTCCTGTTATATGTATTATAATATTACACGTCGGTGTAAGTATTGAGTCCCATTAAAGGCACAGTCTTGAGGCTGGTTTTATTTCACACGTAGCACGTACCGCGTGGAAATAAAATGTGTTAGCTACAAGATTGCGTCTCGCGCCGTTTGACGACAACTCACGACTAATCTCGTTTGTTACTTATTTAGACACTGAACTCGATAAAATGATCTGTATCGATTTAAGACTGGAATAAAATACGTTTTGCTTTTATTTTAAACTAGCTATTGCCCGCGGCTTCGCTAGCATAAATGTAGGTAAGATTCGGTTCGGTTACTAACAGTACTTTTTTCTGGTTAAAAGGTAACCTATGTCCTTTTCTGTATCCCTTATAACGTTTAGGCAAAATTTCATGATGATCGGTTGCATAGTTAAAGCGTGAACTCGTAACAAACAAACTGCACAGCAAAAAAATACTAATTGCACACCAAAATATGCTTAGCAAAATTACTAATTGCACACCAAAATATATTTAAAGAGATCATACTAAGTCGACGGTGCCCCGCTTCGCGGGACTCCTATTTTTGAATGGGTTTAAGAAGGAACCTAACATAACCTAACCCTTCCGAGACGGAATGCAGTGATTTGAGGCGTATAGGTGCTCGTTATTATATATTTTAGTAAGCATATTTTGCTGCGCAATTAGTATTTTTAGTGGTCGTTATATTTAATCCCATAAAATATTAGTTAGGGTGTAAACGTATGTTGTATGAAGCTTCTTTTTATATACTCATCCTTTAACCCGAATTTAGCATCTAATATTATTTCTATGTATAATATGTACGTATTTACAAAAAAAAAAAAAAAGGATATATGTATGTTTATCCATTGTCTAGTACCCATAGTACAAGCTCTGCTTAGTTTGGGCTAGATGGCGTTGTGTGTATGTGGTAGAATATTATATTATTATATTATATTATTAATATTATAAATGGAAATCCAATACCTTCAATATACTCTTTAACCGATAGGTTTTGACGTTCATATCTAGAGGTGTGTAAGTACTTAAAATAATTGACTTGACGTAAACATTTTTGTTATATAACACATCTATATGTGTGCCACGATACGTTAGACGGAGGTAAAGTAATGCTACATTTTGTCAGTAATAATATATTGATATAACATATTATACTCTTTACTTAAAACTTTTCAATACATTTTTCATTTTTAAATATACATAATATAAAAAATACATTTAAAAATATAAAATATATGCTACCCCATCGGCATCGAGATCAGGGTCCAAGCTGCCGGTGGTTAGGATTCCAAAGATAGCAACCTCCTCACAATGCGTTCCGTATCTAATAGCACTGCCTTCTGCATCAAACCCTTGATCCAAGCACCTAACGCGAGTCTCTTTAGATGGTGATCGAGGCTCTTGGCTATTAGACCATTGACAGATATGACTATCGGCACAATGATTGCCGAATCCACATCCCACAAGTCGAAAACCTCGCGAGCTAAATCGAGATATTTAATTTGTTTATCTTTTGCAGCTTTCGCGAGATTGCCGTCATGTGGAATGGTGACATCGATAATCATTGCGCGGCGCTCTGGTCGATCTATCACCACAATACCATATTATTATTATTATTATTGGCTAAACTCAATTAATTTATCAATTATCCTAAATTATTACATACTATACATAAACCAAGGGGCTTATTATTCCATTAAATTAAACTTAAAGAAATTTTATGTATTTTACTGTTGAGAATCGATTTATTGAAAGATTTGTGTAAGAGTCATTACTAAAATTGATCGATTGGTTCTGCATTGTCTGTTAATCTCGTTATGATTATTTCTTATTTCTTAATAATTAAGAACTTGACACAAAGTTTCTTTAAAATTACGTTGTGTTTTCGCGCAAACTGTTTTTTTAATTAACCTGTCCAAGTTAGTGTCAATAATCAATAACGAGTTGCAATAACTAAAACACACGTTCCCTAGAAGTAAACGTCCCAAGTTCATAAGTAAAATACCCTAACACGATGAGGGGTCACTATTCAAACACTCCCCAACGACCTTAACTTATTCGACCGTTTTGTAGACTGCCTAAAATATGTCCTGACCCTTAGACGTGACTGTAGTAAAATACAACATAAAGAGTATTACACACATCCAAATGTTTTTATAAAGGAGGTCTTTGACTGCCTCGGTGCTCCAATTAAGTAAGTATAAAAGTGGAAGTGAAACTGCCAATCGTAAAGAATATCGCATAGTGTCGTTACATTTATATCTTTAAGTTCAGTAGTCATACGGAGTTTGGAACTCTGCCTGGATGACAGCTATTAGATTAAGTCCTATAGTTGGGATGTAAAACATTAGGTATCTCAACTTACGTCTTTAGAAATCAAATTAAATTAAGCGGTTTATTTCCTATAAAAGACAAAGATTGTGTTATGTTTGTTTAAGCATGTAATATTGACTGGTAATCTATATATTAATACGTGAAGCAAAAACTTTGTACCCGTTTTTACGAAAATTGCGCGGACGGAGGAGTATGAAATTTGGCACAATTAAAGTTTATATGCAAAGGAGGGGCGAATCCTAATATTTTTATAAAATATGCATTAGAAATACATTAAATTAATGAAAAACACTACACGCACACAACCATGCATTTGACACACGCAGTCGAAGCGCGTAACTATGGTTACATATATCAATCCTTACTTATTATAAATTCGAAAGTAACTCTATCTGTCTGTCTGTCTGTCTGTTACCTTTTCACGGCTAAACCACTCAACCGATTTAGATGAAATTTGGCACATATATAGTTTAAAACCTGGGGAAGGATAAAGGCTACTTTTTATTGATGTAGGTACCACGCGGTCGGAGCCGCGCGCAAAAGCTAGTATAATATAATGACATAATATATCAGCAATATCTTACAGGCAAACTTTGTTCGAATTTCGAGCACTAGGCGAGCGCTAGTTACAATTAAATGCTACGGTTTCTTGCTATATAAATTGGGTATTCTTAGGGCAGTATGTCACACTCGATATTACACACACACAAACATAACACATTCTTTATCTTTTCTAGGAAATACACCGTACATACGTGTATAGCTGGTACTGATAAAATTACTTTTTAAAGTTTTTTTTTTATACATCTAAGATGGCAAACAAGCATACGGCCCACCTGATGGTAAGTGGTCACCGTAGTCTATGGACGCCTGCGACACCAGAGGCATCACTTGCGCGTTGCCGACCCTTTAGGAAAGGAAGTGGGAAGGAGAAGGAGCGGGATGGGGGAAAATAGGTGATTGGGCCGCCGAACCTACCTTTAAATAATCAGATTCACACGATTTTGCGACTGAAACAGAAGATTGTGACTATTAAATATTAAATACTTAAAAGACGGAGAGACACTGAGTATTCGAAGAGCATTTTGAAGAGCAAATTTCGCTACCTTAGTCAGCAAGCTGGATGTAGTGGCTACAAATATTACTATACCCCCATAAGGGCTCATAGCTAGTTGCACTCACTGATCAATAAACGATTAGTGAGGTTAAGCAACGTTGGGTGCGGTCGGTCTATAGATGGGTGACCGCTTAGTGGTATTTCATCTGAACGTTTCCGTGCTTCGGAGGGCACGTAAAAAGTCGGTCCCGGTTGTTATCAAATTGACAGCAGTCGTTAAGCCATGTCAGAGGCCTACGGGCGGCTTGAACAACTCTTGACAACATGTTGGCAACTAACCACACGAAAAGAAGAAGAGAAGAAGATGAAGATCCCAATAAACACTATAATTGGTTAATTGATTAGTGCACCTAAACTTGACTGATCGAACATGTTCGTAACAATATCTCTGCCTATGCACACGAGTGCATACAATTTTAAATAAATAAATACCAAAGTCGACGCAGTATATAAATATTAAAAAGGTAAGTTTTTTTTTATAAAAGCTACAAAGGCGTGAATGGACGTGGTCAAAGGAGGTCATGTCAGCCTGCACCTTTAGCGAAGCTAACTCGGTTCAACAGAAGGTTGGTGTCGACGTAATCCTGTTTATTCTTCAGTTGGCGATGCAAACGTGAGTGCCCGCGGCGTTTCGGTTGTTTCTGCGGGGAAAATGTTAAAGAATAGGCAGTAGAGTTTTGTAGGCGTATAGGTGAAACCTCTGAGAGGCGCTGTACTTCAATCTATCATCAACATATGTAGAGCTATGCTTGCATTGATAAAATCGCTCACACTGGTGTTTATAGAATATATTTTAACGGGCGTACCGATTGATGTATGATTATCTTTATATATATAAATCTTCTGTGCGTGTGTTTGTAATTAAACTCCTAAACGGCTGGACCGATTTTGATGAAATTTTTTGTGTGTGTTCAAGTGGATTCGAGAATGGTTTAGATTTGTTTTTTTTATTATTTTCGTATGTACAGGACAACGTTTGCCGGGACAGCTAGTAATTATGTAATAATTTAACATAATCGGTAACAAACTTGGTTATTTAATTTTGTACTCTAAAAATATATCACACGTGTCAAGAATAGATAACAAACAAATAAACTATACACTCTTTGTTACAACAGACACAAATAGTATTAGTACTCGTGACAATTTGCTTAGCTTTTTTTTAAAATTGGTAATGGCCAGATTACAACTTAAAGGTATTTATCCATTATACATTATATACATACAGCGACTTATCCCTGCATTATCTCAAAAGGGAGAGCAATGTAGTATCGCAAATTAAGACTGCATCGAGCCTAGACAGATAATGACAAAGCTCCTGTGGCGCATATTCAAAACGGCGCGCGGCCGCCATAATAAAATTGTATGGAGGATTTGAAGTGCTTTTTTGATTAATATGCATCTTTATTGTCAACCAATAACTTAAATATTTTAGACGGACAAATTGTAATATAACTATTTATGTTTCGTTTAAGCTGTAAAATAGGATATATTTCTACTGTTATAATCTAAAAATCACGTAACACGATCTTACGTTTTTGCATTTTTCGTGCAAATTTACGTAATTTTGTAGGCGAAAATATTAATTATTTTAAGTTTTTTACACGGAGTAATTGTAAACACATTCATTGTTATGGTAAATGTATATTTTATATTTGTATTAAACAAAAAGTGTTGATTTTATTCACTTAACTGTGACCGCCTGTTTTGGCACATTTCGCTCCGCGCAGTCTTATGACAGTTCTGTTTTGATCGCTTCAATGTCTAGTAACTTAATTTTTTGAGCCGTATATTACCGTCTACTATTCACTTTTTAGATTCCATGGTACTATCGAGAATACTATCACATACTTAAGAGTCGAATTCTTGACTACACGATTACCTACAGACGTAATATAACATACTAGCGGTCGCCTAGTGCTCGAAATTCGACCAAAGTTTGCCTGTAAGATATTGCTGATATAATAATACATATTGACATTATTATGTCATATATGTAACCATAGTTACGCACTTCGTATGCGTGTGTCAAATGCATGGTTGTGTGCTTTTAGTGGTTTTTCATTAATTTAATGTATTTATTATATATATTTTATATAAATATTAGCATTCGTCACTTCTTCTCTGTATAAACTATAAGTGTGCGAAATTTCATACTCCTCCGTTCGCCCAATTTTCGTAAAAAGGGAGCCAAAGTTTCCGCTTCACGTATTAATATATAGATATCTTCGTAGTAATGATGAACACAGTAACATTACCTAAATCTTACAGCACACTATAATCGTACTAAACCAAAACAAAAATATTGTAACCAGCGATTTATATAGGTTTTAATCTATGCACAAATAGAGATTTAGATTTCGTAGCTACAACCAAATTCACTGGACCGTTCGGTCACCGAATACCACCGTAACGTGCCAGGGTTGGACCGAGAACAAATTTACGGCATTTATAGCACGATCATAGTGTGATATAGTGACAGCGATAGCTTAATGGGAGACCGTTGGATTGCCATGCAGAAGACTCAAGTTCAAACCCAAAGCATACACCGCTGGCTTTTTGAAGTTATGTGCGTATTAAATAGTTAATTATCACTCGCTTAAACGGCGAAGGAAAACATAATGAGGAAACCTGCATGTCTTAGAGGGCCGCACCCGCACTGGGCCAGCAAGGTGGACTATGGTCTAACCCTTCTCACACTGAGCATACGCCCATGCCAGCAGTGAATTTTTTTTTATACAGAACTGATATTATTATAGGATGTTACAGTGCAGTGAACCAAAACCTTAAACTATCGCGCTGTATAATAGAAACCAATCAATTACAACTTTATCGCGTATAGAGGTCAACGATTTATTTCTTCTGTATCTCTATAAAAGATGTTAGACTTCTTTTGGGTAGACTGTATTTCGCCTGTTACGTCATTCACACGGATCATACAATACATACATACATACATATATTCACGCCTGTTTCCCAGAGGGGTAGGCAGAGACTACGGATTTCCATTTGCTACGATCCTGACACACTTCTCTGGCTTCATTCACTTTCATCACATTCCTTATACACGCCCGTCGGTTCAAGGAGCTCTTAACCTGGCCTTTGTCCAGCAGTGGGACTGTTTAATACAGGGCTGATATTATTATATTATTATAAGCACATAGATAGACCTTATCTTGTATTTTATGTACACATAGAAAACTTTTTATTTAAATATGCGTGTCCGTAGAGTTTACGTGAGCAAAGCCACGGATGAAAACAAACCCTTCATAATCAAATCCACACCCTACATAATTAACGTTTAATTGTTTACAATAGAAATGGAATCAATAGTCTTGTTCCGTGCAAACAAGAATAGAATTCACAGGGACTATTGGCGATTCGTGAGCTGTACAATCGGGCATTTGCTCCAGGCTTACAGTACAAAGCTGCTTTGTTTAGCAAAGTGACTTCAGTACGGTAACTGTTACGATTCGGGTTTGCTGTATGCATACAATTTCCATATTTGGTTAGCTGGTTGGCGATTTTAGTATTTATGAAGTTATATTGTCTTCTATTTACGCGAATGTTATTCATTGAAATTAAACTGCTATATACGGATTTTATCGCGTTGTTTATTTGACACTTTATTACATAATTTAGAAACTGTTACACTACTATTACAAAAAAATTATTGTTAAAACTATTTATATTTTACTACTATATATTATTATATTAAATTATATTCGGGTACTTTGAAATAACTACACTGGAACATTGAGACAACTACCATCTTAGTCTCCCCGTGACCATGGCTGCTGAAAAGCAACCGAAACGTCGGGGAAAGTGTAAACATAAATATAAATAGTTTTAATAGTTTCAATAATTTAATTAGCTTAAAAATTTGTAAAGTTAATAGTAATAGTAGTGTAACAGTTTATAAATTATGTAATAAAGTGTTAAATAAACAACGCGATAAAATCCGTATATAGTAGTTTAATTTCAATTTATGAAGTTGTATGTGTATCAGAAATATTATGTTAAGATTTATTATCCTGTGGAAGTAAATTATACTAAATTTATAGTGTACTTGAATATATATTTAGTTGATTCACTATTGAAATTTCCATTTTGAAAATATTCACTATTGAAATTTCCATTTTGCAAATCTGGAGATGAGAAACTGCAAAAAAAAATTGCGTCATGGTCGAGCATACTTAAAATTACATCGATCACAAAGTATGCTTCGACACGCATTTTTTTTCAAAGTGAAATGCTGCAAGTGGGTAAACCAATAATTTTTACATTTTTTATAAAATATACCTAGTATTAATAGGCCTTAAATAAAAACTTATGTAGATATCTATACTAATATTATAAAGCTGAAGAGTTTGTTTGTTTGAACGCGCTAATCTCAGGAACTACTAGTTCGAATTGAAAAATTATTTTAGTGTTGGATTGCCACAAAAAAAATAGTATATATGTATGTTTATCCATTGTCTAGTACCCATAGTACAAGCTCTGCTTAGTTTGGGCTAGATGGTGTTGTGTGTATGTGGTAGAATATTATATTATTATTATAAAGAATGATAAATAGGGAATATTCACATGACTGGTTTAGACTTCATCGCTGTGGACTAATAACATGCCCTAAAAGTTAACAGCGCTGCTAGAGCAGCGATAGCTCAGTGGGGAGACCAACAGACTGCAATGCAGAGGGTCTCGGGATCGAACTCATGTCACGCTCCTCTGACTTTTTGAAGTGATATGCGGATTAAATAGTTAATTATCGCTTGCTTTAACGGTGAAGGAAAAACATCGTGAGGAAACATGCATGTCTGAGAGTTCTCCATAATGTTCTCGAAGATATGTGAAGTCTGCCAACCTGCGCTAGGTCAACGTGGTAGACTATGGCCTAACCCTTCTCACATTGAGAAGAGGCCCGTGCCCAGCAGTGGGACAGTTTAATACTGATATTATTATTATTATTATATATTTTACATAATCTAAGGTACTAAATGTGAAGGTAGAAAATGTTGACTTATCTGTTTATTAATCTGTGGTCGTCCTAGACCTCTCTCGTTTAGTATTCAGCGCCATTACTTTAATCCGTCGACAGCCGCGGCCCGTGCGCAATAAGCATCACAATTTGAGCTGTGTCTCGTTTCTTAGTGACGACTGTACGACTGTATTTACGTTTTAGTACATTAAAGTTTCTTATAGTCATTGGTTTGGTTAAATTTTACCAAATACCTAAGAAGATTTCCCAAGGTAAAAAGGACTAAGGTAAAAGGCAGCGAGATCTTAAGATTGAATCCCACGTATTGCACTACCCACGTGGGCCCTAAGCCCTTGCTTTGCCCTTGAGGCGTAAGCTCTCCAATTAAGATAGAATGCACAAGCAAGAGGGCTTAAAAAGAAGACTAGTAATTAAAAACCCAAATAGGTACTGATCTTCCTTTTATAAGAGAAAGAAAGATAGAAAAATAATGTTATTTGTTCCACGCCTATAAGGTAACAGGAAACACAACCATGTACAAGAACAAATAAGGTCTTGCGTCAGCAATGTTGCAGTATATCCACTACGCTGGTATTCTCGCAGTCTGCACGATTTCGGTGCATGTAGGCAGCAACATACATACATAACTCAATAAAACAAATTAATGTATCAGGATCGTAGTAAATGGAAATCCGTAGTCTTTGCCTACCCCTCTGGGAAACAGGCGTGTATGTATGTATCTATGTATGTATAAAAAACAAGTAGTGTCTTAAAAATTTTGATATATTGGTTTTGGTCACGCGTAGTAGAGGATGAGCCTCCTACTTGGCGCAATATCAGACTTCGTGCCGGTACTTAGAATGTCTTGCATTAATCCCGAGTATCAATCCCGAGATATCATATACATAATCCTTACGAATATTATAAATGCGAAAATGAGTTTGTTTGTTACGCTTTCACGCCTTAACTACTCAACCGATCAACATGAAATATTGTATACACGTTGTCAGGGGTACAGAATAGGATATAGGGTACCTTTTATCCAGAAAACAGAACTTTTGCAAATCTAACCTAACTTAACCTACATTTACGCGAGCAAAGCCGCGGGTGAAAACTTTACAATTTTTTTTATAGTATAATAATATTCTATCACATACACACAACACCATCTAGCCCAAACTAAGCAGAGCTTGTACTATGGGTACTAGACAATGGATAAATATACATATTATATACTTTTTTTTTGTAAATACTTACATATACATAGAAACACCCAGACCAAGACAAACATCCATGTTAATGCACACAAATGTTTGACTTGTGCGGGAATCGAACCCGCGACCTCAGGCGTGGCAGTCGGTTACAATAACCACTAAGCTACCGAGGCCGACACAGTTGTACAATAACAGTTGTACTCACTACCGCTACGCCGCTGACGTAGATACTAGTATACCAGATATAAACAATATCATACATTTATTTTATCCAAGAAAATAATTAATTACTACGCGTACACATTGATAGCAAGTTTGAAAACAACTCATTATATTTTGTATGGCATGGATTCCTGACAATGTTATATTTTATTATTAACTAGCTTTTGAGCGCGGCTCCGCCCGCGTGGTACCTACATGAATAAAAAGTAACCTATGTCCTTCCCCAGGTTTTAAACTATATCTGTACCAAATTTCATCTAAATCGGTTAAGTGGTTTAGCCGTGAAAAGGTAACAGACAGACAGACAGATAGACAGACAGAGTTACTTTCGAATTTATAATGTAAGGTTATAATATTTTATTCTGCGAAGGTCGGGTACTTTAATAATCGATTTTGGTATAAAATGAGTAATGGACGGCATTCTTGTCCGAGCGGTCGAGCCGAGCGGTTGTGTAAGCAGATACGGTGTGTGAACTGTGTGGTCTGTAGTATAAAGGATTACAAGTAGAGGAGAATAAATAATTATATTGGAGAATCAAGGAGTTTTATTCAATAATATTAGTACGGATTTAGTTATTTAATTTAAAATGTCGGCATAAAAAACTAGTAGTAGAGCCTCGCTGATTTCAGCATGAATGGCCCGGCTCGACCGGGGAAGTAATACTCTCTCACAGAATATTGACGCAAAATAGCAGTATTACTACTGTTGTGTTTCGTCCGGTGAGTGAGAGTGCCAGAGGCCCAATCACCCCCTTTCCCCCATCCCACTCCTTCTCCCTCCCACTTCCTTTCCTAGAGAGTCGGCAACGCGCAAGTGTCCATAGGCTACGGTGACTACTTACCATCAGGTGGGCCGTATGCTTGTTTGGCATCTTAGATGTATAAAAAAAAACTATATGTTTACATTTATAAAAATTATGTTCAAGTACTTTGAAATAACTACACTTCAGAACTTTGAGACACCTACCATCTTAGTCTCCCCGTGAACATGGCTGCTAAAAAGCAACCGAAACGTCGGAGAAAAAGTAAAATTAAATTTAAATAGCTTTTATAATTTAAAAAAGCTTAAGTAGAAGTAAACAGTAACTAGTAAAAGTGTTTAACAATAGTAGTTCAAAATTATGTAACTATATTGTTTAACAAAAAATAAAAATCGCGATAAAATCCGTATAAAGGTGTTTAATTTCAATATATATTTATTAATTTAATCCAAGATATGGGTGCCGCGTGTTTGAGTAACAAACACCTTCATTAACTTTCATATTTAATGTATTAATAAAGTAAGCTATTTAGATTTTCTTTTTATTTTGTCAGTCAATGTCCATTCCACAAAAAAAAAAGAAAATCTATGTTGCTACATAGATTTTCTTTGAATGAATATCATCTCTTCTTCAATTTAAGAGCCAAGCTCTTATTGGTGGAATCTCTTCCATAATGCCCTATCTTAAGCCAGCGCTTTGACTTCTTGATACGACGTAAATTTTACCTTTTTATTCACTTGATCTATGAACATCCTCCTTGGCCTTCCTCTTCCCCTACTGGAAAAAATAAATAATGATATCATATCCAGCTGTAAATGACATGTAGCTAAATATAATTACCTACTTTTCTCCCCAAACAAAAAATATACCCTTATTTAACCAAGCCCAAAAATAAACAAATTATGAAGCCGTAAACTCTTTTTTTCTGAAGCATGCAAATGACATATTAAAAGTTAGTTATACACGTCCGCTGCGCTTACCCCGGGAACTCTGTATTATTTTAAATGCGGCCAGAGAGACCCGCGAGAGCAATTTGCATCGAGCATTTAACGGTTAACCCTCTCAACGTTCACGTGGAGTTTTTTCCATCCCCTGTTTTGTTTGCAAACAATTTCCTTGCTGTAAACGATAATAGCGTTAAGTGTTGGACGTCTTCGGTAATGTAAGAAAATGCCGGAGAGGGAAGGATTTCGAAATTAAAACATCTTGTTTCAAAGAAATATAGTGAAAATAGGGAAAGAAAAATATTCCTTAAGTAATGGCTGATAATGCTTTCAAATTTATTTTTAGAATTACTAGTGTCTTTTGAGTTTTCCAATTTAGTTGTATCAGCAGTAGTACTCGTTTTGATTGTTTTGTTGATTAAATGCCGTAAGCGAGAAAGACAGTAAGTTAGGTTTTCAGTTGCTAGTTATTTAAATCTAGGGTTAGGCTTGGTTTATTTCTCTACGACCTACAATATTTTAAAGAAAAGTTTAATTACAAAATAAGCGTCCAAATTATGGCTCTATTGTAGCATTCATAGCTAGATGGTGTTTTATATGTGATATAATATTATTATTATTATATTATTTGTTTCTTTTTCACGGGTATTTCCCTAATACGTTAGAAAAATAACCGGCCCTTTGGGAGGCTTACACGGAGACATAGGTGCAACGTGAAAAGGCCCTTCGAGAGTTTTAATCAAAGGTGGGATGGAACAACTACAGTAGCACTACCTGCAGCAGGTGTAGGACTATTATTACGTATGGATTCTAATATATGGGCTATGGGTATGGGTGTTTGACGGACTGGTATATTGGTAACTATGGATGATAAAACGGTATCTGCCCTGAATACTCTAATAGCATTAATCGAATGGACAGACGGTGACTCGCCAACTCTTATTATATTATTATTATTAAAGTTATAATTTTGATAGGACAACATACCAAAACCTATAAGCTTGGTGGTGATAGTATATCTACATAACACAAAAGGCAACAACCGATACAAGAAATTAAAAAATACTGGCTAATTTCATAAGATCCGCCATTCCTATCAATTATGTGCTGTAATCCAATTGAAAAGAAGCAAGCAAAACAAGAAAAAACATACTACGTTTTGATAGACAAGATAACTAGAGGGATATAACTATTTAGAATCTCATGATTCTGTACAAGACTATGTGGAACAAGACCTTAAAATATTCAAAAATTTATATATACTTAACAAAATATTATAATTTAATAATGCAAAACCATTTATGATAACAATAACAATTACAAATATTGAAAAAGATGAACTAAGACAAATTTAGATGATGAAGATATAACGGGTGACAAAAGATTGCCCAAGAACTTGCTTGTTAATTCTGTAAAATATATATATAAAAATAATTAAATGTAAATGTGACAAACGGAAAGAAAAGATTTAGCTGAACGTTGCCTAAATATATTAGAGATGTTCTGAAAAAAGGCTTAGTTGAAGTAACCTAAAACCTTGAATGATACAGTATTTTATTATAATCGTAGAGAGAGGCTATCGGTTAAATTGCCTACCTTTTCAAAAAACAGGCATGAGTGAAAGTACATACATACATACATAATATATCAATTAAATGTGATAAAATAAATAAATATTTCATTTCGAATAATATTTAATATCGTCTTCTGTTTACGCGAATGTTATTCATTGAAATTAAACTACTATATACAAGATTTTATCGCGTTGTTTATTTGACACTTTATTACAAAATTTTGAAAACTGTTACACTACTATTACTATTAAACTTTACTAATTCTTAAGCTAATAAAATTATTGAAACTATTAAAACTATTTATACTATTACTATGGTATTCGAGACAACTACCATCTTAGTCTCCCCGTGACCATGGCTGCTGAAAAGGAACCGAACCGTCGGGGAAAGTGTAAACATAAATATAAATAGTATAATAGTATAAATAGTTTTAATAGTTTCAATAATTTAATTAGCTTAAAAAATAGTAAAGTTTAATAATAGGTAATAGTAGTGTACCAGTTTTCAAAATTTTGTAATAAAGTGTCAAATAAACAACGCGATAAAATCCGTATATAGTAGTTTAAGTTCAATCGAATAATATTTGTTGAAATATCAAGCCTAAAACCATTTATTTATCCAAAAAGTATTGTTATATTGTAAACATTGAGATGTTAGTCATTTTACTAAGTTATTGAAGAGCTACTTAGGTTGCTAAGTTCAGTCAGTAGGTTGAGCCTATGAGAATATACCCGCAAGAAACTGTTTGTGTTATAGGTAGATAGCTTTCCTGATGTTTAGATATTTCGCGGTAAATGTTTTTGCTTACGGTTTCAATATTTATGGAGATGTCTGCAAGGCTGGAACTAACCTTAGTGCTAATCAAAAATGTTCTCAATGATAATCGGAAAACAAGCAATATTATGGTCGCCTTGTGCGCATGTGCTAAAGGACATGAAATACATACGTGTCCAATATTTGAAAGCTATAATTGATCAGTTCAGTTATTGAAAGCTGCTCCAATTTCCACGGTTACTGCTTTCAGCGAGGCTGCGTTTATGTAAGTACATGTCTCAAATGATAAACTGTTGCTTGTATTTTTCCTTATTAACCTTGTTACATACTACTTTTCTGGTAAAAGGCAAGTAGCTGCTGCTTGTGGCCATGAAAAGTTTCAGGGTATAGCAAACTGCTTGATATGAAATTCAGCTTCCTAAAATTTCGTATATACAAAGAAGCAAGTCTACATTACAAGCCAACTACGTAATTATGTTGTTTAAAACGTTAAATTTCACTAATATTATTTAAAAGGTTCTGAAGCTTTTGGCTTGGCTTACTTGTTTTAATTACCCTTATATCATATATCGTCATAACTCCACTCTGCCTAATTGCAAGAGAGCATAAAATCGTCTTTTATGTTGACAAACGGCTATAATTATGTCAATTGTAAGTTCAAAACCTTACTTATGCTTCGTTATAAGATCTCAAAATTTAAGAAACACGGCATCGTACACACTTAAAATTATAATATTGATATATTTAACGATATACACGTATATTCTAACTAGTATTATATATAAATGTAAGTTTGTTTATTACGCTGTCAAGTCGTAACTACTCAAACGATCATCCTGCAATTTTGCATACACGTTACCAAGGCTACAGGATATATTTTATCTAGAAAAAACAGCACTGTTCCGGAAACGGAAACTTATTGTAACATCTATATTAACGCAAGCAAAGCCGCAGGCATAGACTAGTAAATTAATAAAATTATATTGATTAATTATTCCACACCTAAGCCATTTTGAATTATAAACAAAAATCAACATTTTACGTGTAAAAGGCTAATGCTATAGGAAAGGGAAATAGGAGAACATTATCAGAGAAGTTAAGGAAGCGGTTGAAACATGGTAGCAAAATGATGTTTCATTTTGTTCAGAATGGATATATTAGAATTTTGTCAGTGTTAAACCCAAAATCCACAAAATAATTGGCAAAATTCATGAGAATAAAATTAGTAAAATAAATAATTTGTCACATGTTATTCACGACAGCATCTTACCGTATCGCAGCTCGAGCGCCCGGCTATCGAAAGTTTAATTAAAGCGAAACGAATAAGGTGTAATATTTCTCACTCGCGATACGAAGCTTCAATTATTAACATCGAAATCTCACAATTACTGCTATAATATTTTTTATAACTGCCTTTATGGAGCAGTCTATGGAAGCTAAATTGTTAGGCGGCTGAATGCTTTATGCTTAGGCAGAAATTTTTATTAAGTTTTTCTAAGTGTGATGAAATCTTTTTAGTTTATTTGATTATTATGTAACGATAATTCAGTTGTATATTGGTTCAAAAATTTGTGAATTTGATTGCTTTGTAGTTTTTATTTAAAAGTAATATTTTAATTGAACTCCACGTCAGATCATCCTATTGAATAAAGTAGTAAAACATTTTACTATCTCCTTATTCCACAAGGAACATTTCCCCTCTACTGCAAACTTGCTAAAGGCGAACCTCTAGTAACTTTGCAGTAGAGAGTAAATGAGCATAAAAATTCAATCTAAGCGTAATATTTCCATTAATTTGGTTCAAAAACAATAATTTTAAGATGCCTATTTAAAATCAAAATTGGCTCAGTGTAAGTTAAATTTGTGCTTTTTCAAAGTGTCGTAAGTATGAAATATGAAATATACTTAGGTAAATAACAGTGCATCTTGAAATAAAAACTGTAATATATATAAACGTCAAATTGTCTCGACTATTGTATTTTTTTCCTTTGTTAGTGATTAATTATATTTATTTGGAAATCATTCGCTTCAAATCGTAAGTTTAGATATTTGGCCTAATTTTTGGTATATTTCTAAGTATAAGTATTTTTCGGTTTTACTCTTGTTTATTAATCATAAACCGCGGCATTACCGTGACTTTTAACGTCATAATATATATGCTATATCCTTATACCTATAATAAAAGACATACCCAAACCAAGAACTATTTTTCAAATTGGACTGCTGGTCCTTGAGATAACCGCGCTTACAAACAAAAAATCTCTCCATATTTATAATATAAGTACCTATACATAAAATTCAGACTCTAAATTTATTCACCAAGTAATCTTCTTTTTAACACAATTCAGTCTATAAATTCGGAGTTGACAATATTAGGTGACAGATTTCTGGACCTCGTAATACATGGTTTCGAGCTGTGCAAAGAAGTGTCCTTCACGAAACTGCTCATATTTTGTTTGTTGAGAACAGGGTTGACAGTTCGATGTCCTAGTTAGATATAATTATAGTAACGGTGTAGGAAACATCGTGGGGAAACCTGCGTATCTGAGAGTTCTACACAATGTTCTCGAAGATTTGTTACGTCTGCCATCTTGCACTGGACCAGCGTTGTGGACTATGGTGTAACCCTTCTCACACTCGAAGAGGCCCGTGCCCAGCAATGATACAGTAAGTACATGCATGGCTTATTAATCAAATCAAAAGTAAAGTTATTCAAGTTAAGTTACAAGGTAACACTTATGAATGTCAAAGTTACACAAAATTATTATTATTATTATATTATAAGCTCTTATTTCGTAGTTACCTATACTAGAAGTGTAATACGCACGTTGCCGACCGCAGTGCAGTTGAAAAGCGATAAAAGCACATTGGCTGTTCTGAATTAACATTGCCTATTTTAGGAGCCTGCAAACCCCGGTCACTTCAGGAACACGATAATAAGCTTTTTGTCGTTTTGTGGACTAGTGGCTTCACAGTCATATTGCTTTTATTTAAGTGAAATCTCATGATTTACTAGGATACCAAATCTATGTTATACTCAAGCTATCTCAAAAATTACGCAAAATAATAATTCAGGACAGTAGAAAGCCTTACACTTTACTCGAGCTTGTTTCACCGAAGTCTAAATAAGTACTACTATCCAATTACAAAATACGTCATTCTAGATCTATATTCGTATTATTTGCAAGTAGGTTGGTAAGTAAACTGTAAATAAGTAAATGGAATTATGCCGGGACTCCACCAAAGCGGAGACGAGACGAGCGGAGATGAGATGTTTTTTAAACAACCAATACAATTATTGTGTTATTGACACATCTCCTCTCCGCTCAGCTTCAGTGGACATCGCTGTGCGGAGATGTGTAATATTTGTATGGCGCGATGGAAGCGGAGATGTGAGCTGTGCGCGGACCATGCGCAGTGGAGACGAGAGATGTGAGCGGCGGCGTGCAGTGAGCGATGTCACCCTCTCCCCTCTCGCCCGCCAGCAACCCGCAGAGCCCCGCGCGCGCGCTGGCTGAGCCGGCCCGAGCTGAAAAACATCTCTTCTCGCACAGCACACAGCACACCGCACAAATCTTCGCTTTGGTGGAGTCCCCCGAGCTGAAAAACATCTCTTCTCGCACAGTACACAGCACACCGCACACATCTCTGCTTTGGTGGAGTCTCGGCCTTATTGAGATTAAACTAAGAAGAGATTTTTTTTACAGTTTTACTAACTGGTAATATGAAACTGGTCACTTAGTCAAAAGAAAAATCTTTTGTAATCCTTTCTTTTCCATAGGGCTGATATTTTCTAATAGTAACTATATAGAATAGTGATAAAGAGTGCTGTGCATGAATCTCGTTTTCTAAATAGAACGAAATTCATGCACAGCACTAAATATTAATTAATTTATTAATATTATTAAAATATAACTAAATAAACTAAAACTAAAAATAACTTAAACTAAATATTAATTAACTTATTTATTAATTAATTTATTTCATTTTCGTTTTCAAGTAAAGTGTTATTGGAATTTTCTGTTATGAAATTCGTAGTATCAGCACAGTATTTATTTTGATGTTATGAGGTAGAGAATATTACGGGAACCCTAAAACAGCTGGTGAAAGATGGGTGTAATAGACTGCTGCCCACTGCTTTGTGAATACAGGCATAAGGCTATGTATGCATGAGCTAAAGATTTAAGGCTTCTTGTTCGCGACCGTACAACCCTGGTGCAGGTCCCATCTGTTGTGTTCGCACAAACAAGTTAGCGAGCGTCACCTGTCGGGAGACGTCGCACTGCTTACATATTGCAAACACTATCTCACCATTCAACCTACCTATAGTTTGAAGGTGTCAGACATACTGTTGGCTAGCTAAAATATTACTATGTAAAAGTTTTTTACTCGAAAGCACTTTCACGGACCAGTTATAAATACATCTTGTCCCCAAATTATCAAAAATCTCAGTGAAGTATCTAATAGGCCAGATAGGTACCGCAGCAATTAAGGCACTCCCCACCCGCGCTTCTAGGAGTTGGTTACGTTTACCGCGCTGAGGTTGACTGCCGTTTTTTTATATCTCCGGTATGATAACGGAGTTGTAAAACCGTCTTATTTACCGACGTTCCTCCGTATGTCTATCCAAAATACTAAAATCCTTGGTTTGGCTCAAGTCTCGCCAGGTATGACTCTACTTGCTGAGTAGCCAAGTGCCCGTGATGTGGCAGATTGCACGCAATGACTTTATTAAAGACGATTCCGTGCCTCGTTCCGTTCGCATCTGTCACTAGGACACACTTAAACGCCACGTACTTGCTTAGCGTCGAACATGCCTTCCTCTACATAGGTTTTATGAGTCCAAACCTCAATGTCACTGCATTTCCAACTAGCGGCTGATAAAATAAAGTAGACTGGCCTGAACCCAATTAGGTAACTAGCGATACCTTAGTCAAAATGCCGATCGATTCTCAACATCGTAGCCGCAACACACACCTCTGAAATTTCGAAGTTATGTCCGATTTTTAGATTGTATGAAGGTTCCCTTTAGCGTAGACGTAAAATTATTATTAGTATTTCTGCCTTCGTGGTATTTTTAAAGCTGTGGGAAGTTCAACAAATCCGACTTCATGAGTGTGGTTGCCTATTTTCACCAAAAAAAAGTCTACCAGATAGGACTGAATGAGTAAAAACAGTTAAAAAAGGATTCGTCTTAATGTAATAAGTTAGATTTTAACTATTTATACTCGGAAACAAAGTTTCATAGCACAGATGCGCACTAATATGCTTAAATATAGTCACCATTCTGGACATTGAGGTGTGTTGAAAATTGTACACTACTTCTCCCTAGCCTTTATTATTCCCAAGTCACTTGTGGTCGACTTTTCTGGTCTAATTGTACACTATCGTTCTCATTTATGCAAATGTAATGCTTTTCACTTTTAAAAAAGACATCTTCTGCACTAGTAATAACTCCTGTGTCGCAGGAGACTTCCAAACATTCAAATAATGAACATAAAAACCACCCAGACTAGGACGAATTTGTAGATCATACAAATATTTGTCACATGTGAGGATCGACACATGACACTCGGCGCAGAAGCAATGGCGAGGCGACCATTTAAACTACTACGCTATCCGTTTAGTCAAAGTAAGTATTCATGCAATCAATATTGTTTACTGCCATCAAGTACATCCTAACTAATATTATAAAAGCGAAAATGAGTTTGTTTGTTTGTTTGTTTGTTACCTTTTCACGCCTAAACCACTGGACCGATCATTCTGAAATTTTGCATATATATAGTCAGGTGTACAGAAACGGACATAGACTACCTTTCTACCCGAAAAAAATTACTGTTCCCGAGGAAAACAATAATAACGTTCTTATGATAATAGATGGCGCCACGTGTCTTTCGAATCATGATTGAATTATATTATTACAAGCAGAGTACAACCCGAATCGATTGTCAAATTCTAAATTAACGCGAGCGAAGCCGCGGGCAAAAGCTAGTAATATATACACATGGAAAACCCTTTGCCTGCTTGGTCTACATACGTAGATACGTAAAAACGCACTTTCCAGTTCTCCGCTCTACCGAGAGAGCGCCGTCCAGTGGCTTAATGAGCTCCACCCGTGTTGACTCGCTTGCAATTAACTCCGTCAAAGGCTTCTACATAGTTTTTACCAAAGTTGTTATTGTGTTCTAGTCCTGCAGGAGAGTTTATTAAGTACTTTCTAAAATATTCAGATAAAGGATCTTACACTGGTAATTTAGAGAAATCTATACTAATATTACGAAGCTGAAGAGTTAATTCATTTGTTTGTTTGTTTGAACGCGCTAATGTCAGGAACTACTAGTTTGAATTGAAAAATTATTTTAGTGTTGGATAGCCTATTTATCGAGGAAGGCTATAGGCTATATAACATCACGCTACTACCAATAGGAGAGGAGCAGCAATGAGAAATGTTGCAAAAACGGGGAAAATTCTCTTATGTGAAGCGGACGAAGGTTGCGCGGGTCAGCTAGTAAATTATATAGCTACAAATTATCTTCCATTAAAATCTAAGGCAAATTTATAATGTAATAGTTTTGGCATTTAACGGAAACACGTACCGGGATAAAAGCCTATGTCCTTCTTCAGGAAGCAATCCATCTTCCTGCTAAATTTCATTGAGAATTGTTTAGCGGTTTAGTTGTGAAAGTGTAACAAACAAAATTATATTCGCATATTATATAATACTAGTTTTTACGCGCGGCTCTGCCCGCGTGTTATATACATAAATAAAAAGTAGCCTATGTCCTTCCCCAGGTTTTAAACTATATCTGTACCAAATTTCGTCTAAATCGGTTGAGTGGTTTAGCCGTGAAAAGGTAACAGACAGACAGACAGACAGACAGATAGACAGACAGAGTTACTTTCAAATTTATAATATTATATAATATATAGTAAGGAAGTAAGGATTAGTATGTAAGGATTAGTTCACTGATATCTGAAGTTTGAAGAATCTGTTTAGATTTATTGTAATTGACAAAATATAAAATAAATGTAAGGATAACAATCAGGTTTTAAATCCCGGTATTACTAGGTTGGGCAAATTATTGTAAGATTTCTTTTTTAAATTAAACATTCACCGAAAATGCATGAATGATATTATAAGTCTAACTTTGCCGTGTTATTTATGTTACTAATTAAACTATATCTAATGTATAAGGCAAATTAATTATTAAATGAGTTCATACGTTTTAAACAACAAAATCATGGCCAATTAAACTGCGTTAATATTACAAAATTAAAAAGAACGCCGCGCCGCCTAAGTCTCTCCATCCGTCTACTAAAAATCAGTCAAAACGTCGGGGTAAAGTGTAAATTAAAATATTTGAATAGCACATATCATCATCATCATCATCATCATGTCAGCCAAAAGACGTCCACTGCTGGACATAGGCCTCCCTCAAGGTTTTCCACACAGACCGGTCTTGGGCCACCCGCATCCAACCGCTTCCCGCGACTTTTACCAGGTCGTCGGTCCACCTTGTGGGAGGCCTACCCCTGCTGCGTGTTCCGGTGCGTGGCCGCCACTCTAGAACCTTTTTGCCCCAACGGCCATCGGTTCTGCGTGCTATGTGCCCTGCCTACTGCCACTTCATCTTTGCTATCCGGAGAGCTATGTCGGCACCTATACTTTAAAAAATTTAATGAAAAACGCTTAATGAAATCAACGGTGAATTTTAGTATCACCTATGTATCGGCTTGTGCGGATGTCGATAACTTAATAAACAAATATACACTGTTACCTTTGTCTAGTGATAACACACATATATCTGAATTCTCTATTTTAAACTAGGTACTTTATGCGGATAAAGTAATTTAATTTTAAAATATGAAATTCGTGTAAATATAAGACAATATTGTGTACATTATGAAAATTTATTACAAAAGAAAGAGATCCATAATATTGAATTCTATAACAGCCGACGATTAAATAGTTTACACCAGTTGCTGATCATTAACAAGCTTGCATAGTCACCCCTCGTTCATATTCCAATCACTCAGGCCGGTTCATGACAATTAAGTCATTTCGT
This sequence comes from Catocala sponsa, assembly GCA_963564715.1. Lineage (NCBI taxonomy): Eukaryota > Metazoa > Arthropoda > Insecta > Lepidoptera > Erebidae > Catocala > Catocala sponsa. The sequence continues at coordinate 23,967,538 of OY751345.1, read as the reverse complement.
TAATCGCCCATTATTTCAGTGGGATGGCGATTACTGGAAATGTTCGATCATTTTCTGCTGCTATTGTTGTTACGAGATGGCTATGTACCGATTAGCTGTATATTTATGCTTTATTTTATATGTTATATAGAGTTGTGATTTATAAGGTTAATAAAATCACTAACATTATATTACATAATAAAATTGGTAATATCGAAAATGATGTTGACTGAAAACCAATGTTACCGCTATTATCAGACTTGAAATAATTATATGTATAGAAATAATGTTATTTATTTGAACTAAGATAAAAAATATTTATTTTCGGTTTATTATTGGGTCTTGTCACTGCCCCATCTCACATATTTGTGGCAAGTTTCAGCAATTGTGACCATGGAAAACACCGAGATTTGAGAATGTTGCAGTCCCAGCTGGCAAGGCTAAACTATTCTTGAAATTGATATTATTTTTATACGTAATTTTAAAACAAATAACAAAAAGAGGCAATTACTTTATTATTTAGTCTTCATGTACAACATTCTTAGTGATAATGCTTGTCTTAATTAACTTCTATTCCCAGTTTTAAAGATTAATTAATCTTTGCTAACAACAAAAAGCGCACATGTCCATAACAAGCCGCTGCCTGTTAGAACTGGACTTCATATTGCTTTTAATTTACAAAATTAAATGGACTGCATAATTTAAATACTCACATCACTTGTGGTTCCGTATACCATCTTGTTGTACAGAATAAATGTTCCTTATTATAAACTAGCGTTTGACTGCGGCTTCGCTCGTTCGGAAACAGTGCTTTTTTCTGCATGAAAGGTACTATATGGGGACATAGGATATCTTTCATGCAGAAAAAAACAGTAGCCAGTTGCACTCATTGATTGGTAAACGATTACCGAGGTTAAGCAACGTTGGGTGCGGTCAGTCTATAGATGGATGACCGCTTAGTGGTATTTCATCTGAGCGTCTCCGTGCTTCGAAGGGCACGTTAAAAGTCGGTCCTGATTGTTTTTAAATTGACAGCAGTCGTTAAAAAAAGGAGAAGAAGACCTCAGATGTATATGCAAAATTTCACGATGATCAGTCAAGTAGTTACCGTGTGGAAGCGTAACAAACAAATAAAACTCGCATTCGCATTTATAATATTAATTAAAATACATTTTTTGCCTGCCTGTAAGTGTTTACTGTCGCCTATGATCGCTTGCGTACCAGGATATTGATCGCGCGCTGCTGACGTTAGTGTAAAAGTATTAGAGATTGAATGAAAACGAAGCATTTAAATTTGAAAGCACTTGATCGCTTAAATACAATGAAGGTGACGTAATATTTATGCCAGGTGTCAGTAAAAGTGGTACTTTTTCAGGCAAGAAGACTCATTTGTATCGTCTCCACGTAATTGACCAAGGCTGACCTGCCATTCAAAAAAAGATAATTATTAATGCTTTTAATAAATCAATAGCGCTCTATATCTGTAAGCAGGAAAGTTCATATTATTTTCTCGATAGTTGATCGAGAACAGTCAAGGATTTCTAAGTCAATCATTTTAATATAAACTAATCTGCCTAAAACTAAATTTTAAATAGACATGTGCAACATGCCAGCCTCGCTTACTTATGCTTTCACGAATTGCAAACTTTGACTATACATCCATACATTACCATACACCAGTCTGAGTTGTCTTTTATACTTCCAAGACAATATAAATGTTTACGGATGATTTAATTAGCAATAATACAAATTACAACAATTCCAATTGTAGAATCACGAACAAAAGTGTTTCAAATAAATTTGCGTTAAAGTAAAATGAAAGATGACACTCATATTTCTGCGTCATTGGCCCTCAACCGAATATAAATCTGAATAACCGTGGAGTAGGATTTGTTCTTAATTTGAAATTCAAATTCTGTAGCGGGAAAATGTAGCCTACCCGTGAAAACAGAGAAAAATGTACCCATTCAAATATAATTAACATAAAAAAATGTAAAAAATAAACACGTATTTTGAAATGGAACGCAGCTATTTTCTCCCCCAATCTTTTTTGCGTCTGCATAATTCTACAGTTTAATCTTCTATAGTGATTTAATCGGGATTCAATTAAGTGTCACATGTAAAAATTACGATGTTTACGTGACTTCCCAGTTGTTTATTCGAAAAGTAATTTAAAGAACGTTGTAAAACGTTATTAACTCTTAAAATTGTTTCCTAATCATTTTCTTTCTCCGTTTTAAGATTGTTCTTTTTAATGATTTTAGGGTCCCCAATTTTAATAACTTGTCGTTTTCCTTCATTGTTTTAGAAAGTTCGTAACATTTTTTAATATTGTAAATTGGATTACTCAATATTTGATATTTCCGCCTAGTTATACAGGAATTCGACATTGCGATCCATTTTCTATTTTAATTGTCATATTTGGCGTTGTGTGGGGACCTTTAGCCTAATTGTGAGATATATTATAACCACAAATATTGTTCATAAAATTAAAACTGTGTCTAAATCCAAAAAGATTAAAGCTGCAACAAAATGACGACCAAGATAACACTGCTAATTGTCTTCACTTGTGTAGTTACATTTGAAAGATATAGCCCAGGCAAATTAGACCAAGGAAAGGCCGTGCTTCCCGAAAAATCGTTCAAACCTGGAAAGTATTTTAATACCTTTTGAGATCCCAAATAAGAGTCCTGTGGGTTTGCGACGGATTCTGACTTCTGATTAAGTTTTGCGGGTCAAAAAACGGCAAAATTTCAGTTTTTGCTTATAACTCCTAAACGACGCATCCTACAGAAAAGTTTATTCGTAGCGATTTTAAAGAACATTAAATTCTGCGTCGAATAGTTTTTAGTCTGTCAAAATTGGCCCAACCGGGTAGGCGTAATCGATTTTAAAAGTTGGGCCATTGTTACCACATTTCTTTTTGCAGATCAGTCAAATCATGAGGCACCCATTTTTCATAGATTTTATCTTATTGATTTGATGCAAATGAGCCAATATTGTAGGTAGGGTAACGGTTACCCATGCCGCTAATTCCTGGGTAGTTTGACTCGGATCGACTTCCACCATCTCTGTGTGGGCGGTCTTCCACGTGTTTCGTTCTTCAAGTCGAAGTTTCCATTACGAAAACGTTTAAACAAAAACGCATGGTGCGTTCATTAGCGGTCTCCTCTCCAAACGCATCGTTGATATTGCGAGCCGCTTGTGCCGCGTTAGTTCCGCGTCGGGACTCATATTCAAAAATAACTCGGATTTTCGAAGTATCCGTCTTTCCCATCTAAGCTGGATAAAAAAAAATGAAAGTCGAAAATCAAATGTAACACATTTTTTATAAAAAGAATCTTATAGGTATCATGTGAAAGTTTCACTCCTGAATGTCACTCACACCATGAAGTTTTTATGTCAATTCAAATTATCTATTACTATACAATGGCAACTTCATACCCCTATTATTATATTATAATGTAATAAAGTTAATGCTATAAGTATGTCTTTCCATAGCTTTTTAAACGAGTGCTGTGTACGAAAAGAGGCAGTGGTACCTTGCAATTGGCGTCCAGCGACTCTTTTCTTTTTGGTTCGTTTGCGTAATACAGAATAGTAAGGAGTAGTGTGTTAAAGTGTACAACGCCATCTCTTGTTATTAGTCGTAACTTATTTGCCTGTATAAAATAACATAATAATCAGCTGCTTGCATCTTACAACTCCTTGTAAATTTACTAGAGCTTTAATCCTAGTAGTATGTAGGCTTATGATTAATAGCTCACAATTGCCAATACGCTGGGTGTAGTGCACTCGAATCCAACGAGGTACATTCAATTGTGTGGTCCACAAATTATTGTTCTTTAATGTCCCCATTGAGCTAAAATAGGTATTATATTTTATCGAAAATAATATAAAGAAATATTTTTTTATATCTGCAATTTTTACTTGAGTAATTTAATCGAGTTAATTGCTAATTCTTTTAGAACCACCATTTATAATTATGTATTGCATGTATTTATTTTACCTTTTTTATCATATAATAAAAAAAACTGGCTGCAGCTGGCACATTTTTGCCGATACTCGCAACAGTATCGTTTACAGCTTGCCGCGCGTTTGTTCCGACATGACTCCGGTACGTCGGGTTTATGTTTATGCAAATGGCCGCCGACAAGCGATTTAGCCGGTTTATGGCGCGTCACTGGCCGTAGTGGTACATCTGCGATACGTCAGTATAACGCCTGTAGCGAATCGTGGCACAGAACATAGGAATATTGAGTTCAACAACTGCTTTATTCTTGCTATATAGACTGCAGGCTGAATATCGTACCTACGAGTACAGAGAATTGTATTACACCTATATTTTATCAGCTGTGTTCCGAAGTCTCTCATAATAAAGAATGTACCTATTTCCATCTACCAGAAACATTTACAGACTCCGTGTACCTGATAAGATACGTATTTAGTTGACTTCATTGTAATCCTATGTAGTTGGTTTGTAAGTATGTAAGTATTTTTGAAGTGAAAACTGCTTTAGGCGCGTTGAGCACTTCTTGGGTGAACAAAAATCATGGAACTCGCGTCATCGTCACACTTCCACGCTTTATTATTTTTTTAGAATATTAACAAAATCTCAGAAATGGTACTAGCATCCGATCGGGAAACCTATCTGCCCCAAATTTTTTTTAACGAATTATCCCAAAAACAATTTTCTCAGTCAGTAAACCAAACTCAAGACTCTTATTTGTTAGTATCAGATCTTAAACACAATACTAAAATCACAAACTGTGGTAAACGTGAATGATTAATTTCGGCACTAAACTAATGAGAAGTTCACTCATCATCAACATTTAAAGTTACATTAGTAAAGAGAAGTAGGAACCTTACATCTTCCAAACATCTATTTTCAGGCCGCTTAAAACTAAAAGTAGTTATTTCACAGACCCAACAAATAAATATACCCAGAAATATGCTACTGACTCAACAATCAAAACAAAAACAAGCGTTTATTGTTTCAAGATTATAATAAACACGAAAAGATTAAGCCAATTAGGAGTGTTGTAATGAAATCAGACAATCTTATAATAACTTTGCAGTATTTTAATTACATTTGTTAGAAGTTCACCAATTATTTTATTACAGCTATAATTCTTCAATACTAATGTTCCGAATTCTATACCCATGGGGTTGCCTATAAATCTTATACTTTACTAGGAAATTCTGCGTTTTGAATAGGATTAATTTAAGTTAGCTATTATTTGGTATAGTAGGTGATAACGCCACGTCGTCCACTTACTTGCATTTACGCTTGTAAATCCACGCCTACTTCTAGAAGTAGGCGTGGATACACAAGCGTATAATATGTCGCAGAAATCTTAAAACAGAAATGTTTAATACCAACATAGCGCCTGCTCAATTTTTAAATCGTACTTAACAGGGCCGCTACATCCGACATTTTTTAATACAAGCCTGTAAGAAATTGCTTGACTCAGCCATCAATCTTCAAATCTCGCGGTCGCATGCAAATACAACAAAAAAATACAACGGACAGTCTCACAAAAATAATAAATTATATTTTACCCAAAGTGCCACGAATCACAGCATAATATATCCAAAGCATCTGCGCGCAGAACATTCTTCCGTTTTGTGCAAAATATTCTTAGTTTGTCTTTATAAACCGCAAAGCGAGTGTACGACGTTAAATTACCATTTTTGTACGCGACAGTACTCCCTCGAATGAAAACTTTAATGATGTATGAACTATGATAACAACGTTCCAAACGCAAACTAGGTGTATTAGGTGTTGACTGTACCTGAGCTTTATATTTCGCCGATACTTTTTAAAACGAATGTTATAACGCAACATGGCTTCACGCGTATAAATTCTTGCAGGATTAGGCAGTGGTCTATTCTATTATAATTTTACGTAGTAGGTGATCAGTCTATCCTTTCTACTATTAGTTCTTATGGCCGAGCTGGGAATTCGCATCCTAATCCTAATTAATATTATAAAAGCGAAAATGAGTTTGTTTGTTTGTTGCCTTTTCACGCCTTAACCACTGAACCGATTATTCTGAAATTTTGCATATACATTGTACTAAACTACTACGCTATCCGTTTAGTCAAAGTAAGTATTCATGCAATCAATATTGTTTACTGCCATCAAGTACATCCTAACTAATATTATAAAAGCGAAAATGAGTTTGTTTGTTTGTTTGTTTGTTACCTTTTCACGCCTAAACCACTGGACCGATCATTCTGAAATTTTGCATATATATAGTCAGGTGTACAGAAACGGACATAGGCTACCATTCATCCCGAAAAAAATTACTGTTCCCGAGGAAAACAACAATAACGTTCTTATGATAATAGATGGCGCCACGTGTCTTTGGAATCATAATTGACTTATATTATTACAAGCAAAGTACAACCCGAGTTGATTGTCAAATTCTAAATTAACGCGAGCGAAGCCGCGGGCAAAAGCTAGTTGTTAATATTTTTTTATTGCACGCATTGAAAGATGAGCTATTGACGCACCTGATTGTAAGTATCAACTGCGGCTGATGATCCATCTAATGATAAATAACCGCAGCCGCGACGTGAGACTCGTGCTTTGCCAACCCTAAGGTAAAGAAGTAAATACGGAATGAAAGTAAAGGAGTGATCTCATCTTTAATTAATTTGTACTTATATGTGAGCATTTGGAACTTATACTTATCAGACAATATACAATCATAACAGTGTTAAATTTACGTAGATTTTATGTAAGTATGTGTCCCTGGGGTGACCTGGCTCATCCTTATTGTCACCAAATAAATCACAAACAGCATTTTTGATAAAATACAGGCATTTTCTATTTTTTATAAACTGACCAATAAAATATCAAGTTTATTAGTATTTTCTAATCCTAACTAATATTATGAATGCGAATGCGAGTTTGTTTGTTTGTTACGTCTTCACGCCTTAAATACTTAACTGATCGTCATGAAATTTGCATGTACACGTTGTTACGGATACAAAAATGGACATCCAGAGACCTTACATCCAGAACAAAAAGTAGCAGTACCTAATTTTGTTTTCTGGATGAAAGGTACCTTATGCCCTTTTTTGCTGAGGGATAAAAAGTTGTTGGCAAAATCTACATTAACGCAAGCGAAGCCGCGGGCAAAACTTGTAATTTATATTTTCCAATCTAGTGATGGCATATCTTATCTCTGCTTTATTATAAACCAATACCTCGCAGACATTTACTATAAAGTACAGCTTATAGCTATAATCAAAATATGTATTTCACTCCAAGCATCGCAAAACCATCTGAACTCTCTAACAGAACATAAAATAATCCCTGACCCAAACTAATCCCCATATAAATAGCTTAAAAAGTATAAGTAAAAATACACAGAATGTTATAAGGGCGGAGGGTTGCTCTTGACTCGACTATCCGATGATAACATTGCGATTCGAATAAACGCGGCGATATTTTGCGGCCCCTCGTAAAGAACACGCGTCTGGTCGCCGACTCAGCGAAGGGCTGACGCTTCGTTAGACTACACGAGACGGTAACGACACGGAGATATGACTGCATGGATATCCCGCTGTTTCAAACGATTATACCACTTATCAACTGCATTGGTGACGCAACTGTATTGAATGCAATTGCAGCTGTCTACGGTTTCCAAAACTTTGACTAACCCGAGAATCGCACGCGAGACGTCGCAACAGTCGCATATATTATTAAGGGGTAGTTCTTCGAAATTTCATTCTTCGACTGATTCATCTGGCCAAAATTTAATTTCACTTTCAGCTCTGATCTCTTTAATATATATTCATATGAAAATAGGTATACCAAAGAACATATATTTGAATGAGGGACTCGTTTTTATAAAGTAGTTTTCAAGATATCAACGTTCAAATATTTTGAGCCCAGATGAATCAGAATTTGTTACAGATGAATCGGAAACAGCAATGAAAATGAAAAACTTTATTACCAAAATAATCATATTTAAACAACTACAATAATCTCTTTAAATCAATCAATTATCAGTGATCAATGTGATCATATTACGAAAAAAACCTGGTGAATTCAACAATAGTTCTTGTAAAACACTTCTGAAACTCTAGAACAGTATATTCTTGTATTTTATGGGCAAGCGAGAATATTGTATTAAAACAAAAATGTTAACTTTTGCTAATTAATATTTGTAATAGGTACAATAAATTCTTTTAGGTACTAAAAAGTTATTATTCTTAATTGCTACAGTATAATATTCTGTCTGTTAAATTTTTCCGTGTACAACTCATTAGTCATCTTTATTATACTTATTGACTTAGCTATAATCTTTCATAATTCAGAAATCACAGGAGTACAAACTTATTCTCATAATGGCACTTATGACATCAGTCTTAGTTAGGCAGTCATAATATTAATTAGTATATTTTCCGTATTATTATACATTACTGTATTTATTACTAACAATAAAGTAACAAAAATGAGATCATTTGTCTGGATCTTTCTTATTTTTTCCATCCTTCTGCGTTCTGCGAGTCTCTTTTTCTCCTTCTTTTTATCTTCAGTTTGTGGCATTGTTGTGAACTGCGAAATTAAAATAACAGAAATTAGAAAGAGGCTGACTTTTTTATGATTGTTAATAAGGAAGATTAATGTCGAAAGTGCCATTTAATTAATACCGATATCAATATTATTACATTATTGTTAGTAATAAATACACTAATATGATAGTTAATTTTAAGTAATAATTATTAATTTTTAATTAAGACTAAGACATTTCAAAAGCGTCATATGTAGAATAAGTTTATAGTCCTGTGAATTTTTTATTATTTAAAATGTTATGCTAAGTAAATATAATAAATAAGACAAGAACTACTGACTTGGACAAGGAGAATTACGCAAGAAAAGTGCTCCTTTCGTGTTTGAGAGGGGAAGAACTAATTTATTTTATGATACATATGGTGTTTTGACCATACGAATTAGGCACACATGAATCAGGATTTTGCGTACAATCATGCATATCTCATCGTACATACAGACTTTAGTATTGGCATTTTTCTACACGAATCTATAACTTAAAAGCATCACTCGAAACACAGACTGAAGTTGTAAAACAATAAAATACATTTTATAAAGTAGGCATTGTAATCAGAATGCCACCTGAACCAAGCACAGATGAATCAGATATTTACCTTCGTAACACCGCGATCTAAGCCAACCAGCCACACGTACTCCTTCTAGCTCGTCCGTTGCACGACTGGCTTCCCCCCGCGCGGGAAGCCAGACTCTCATTATTATTACCCGATCAAGTATGGTCAAATGCAGCTTACGCCATATTAATCAATATTACACGCAGGACACATCTTATTTACTTATTTATAAACACACTAAGGTATTTATAACTAATACATATTTTTTTTGTAAGAGGACTATTCATTTCCTTTCGATAATATAATCATTTATATTGATTTATCAAAGGGAAAATGCGACATCGACCATATTGTGCCGGAAAATGGCAGACGGACGCGTTATATGAATCAGAAGAACGAAGTTCAAATATTTTTATTTTGCAATTATTCCAAAAATATCATTTGGCCCAGATTCGGATAAAGCTAAACTATACAAAGAAAAATTTACAGTTCGTTTTGTTAGTTGGTTACAGAAATATACCAATAGAAATTGAAAATTTTGTCTCTGAAGAACTACCCTAAGTTAGTTTTTTTGTCTATTCTCAATATCATTGTAGAGCAAGGAACAGCGTTAGATAGACTGCAAAAGCTCCGTCTTTCGGAATGTGAGCATCATTTATTTAAAGAACATTAAATACAGCGCGTTGTGCTTCTACTAGAGATAATAGGATTAAAAATAATACTACTCATAGATGGACAGCGCAAAGCGCAGCCAGGACTTTAAGTTCAATAATATAAGTGTCATATTTATATCACTGATACATTGATATTAATAGAATATGACAAACGGAGCATCTGTCGTAGAAATCTAGCCTGTTCCATACAATAGATGTTTTCCTTCACCGTTTAAGCAAGCGAAAATTATCTAATACGCACATGTCTTCCAAAAGTCTGAGATTGACATCGTTAGGATCGAACTCGTGACCTCTACGTGACAGTTTATGCCTAGTGTTCTCCCACTAGGCTATTGCTGATAACAGCAATAATATAAGTCACTTCGGAGAGGAGCTGTAAATGTACAGAAATATGAACTTTTACGCCTATAGTTATAGACGAAGTCGTAATTCAAATTCAAATTCATTTATTAATGCGAACATGGGTTTACATTTTAGTTGTTACAGATGTAGGTTCTGCCACTTTCCACCAACAGGCGTGCATATATCATTAGCATTTAATTGGAATCATTAGCAAATAAAATATTTCAAATTATAAAAAATACATAGTAACAAAATTTATAATAATATACTACAACAGAAAATAAAAGAAATACAGAAAATTTAGTCCAGTTTACATTATTTTATCAATGAGGAATACAGTTACATTGTAGTATGCTTTACGCTCTAAAAAGCCCTTCAACTGTCTTTTGAATGCATTATTGTTCATATCTTTCCACTGTTTTGGCAAATTGTTATAAATGATTGGAGCCATACAGAATACACTTCTACGCATAAGTGCAGTTTTAGCAATGTGTAACCGCAACCTGCTGTTATCACGTCTATTACGTGAAACTGTGTCCTCCAGTCGTGGAAATAGGCTAGGGTTTGCTCTAACGAACATCGTAGTATCCACAATATATAGGCTCGGTAATGTTAGTATTTTGTACTTCTGGATGGTGGTACGGGGGGTAGTATAGACTAATCATAGAGGAACTGTAATAATGAAGTCGTAAACCCCTCGTACGACTTCGTCTATAACAATAGGCGTAAAGGTCCCTATTTCTGTAGATTTACAGCTCCTCTCCGAAGTGACTTCATTCTTTTATTGACGTCAAACGGAGCGAGAGTGACAGATAGACGCGTGATCACAAGTGAGATTATGAAAGTATTGTAATGTCGCCGTTTTATGTAGCGACAGTGATAATGCTTGTTAAAGCTTTTATTTGCCTTTGTTAGCTTATTCGGTGTGGTTGTTGAGTTTTATATGGTGGATATAATAATTTTGAATTGTAAAGTTCGTAGTAGGATTCGGTGGCGTAGCGATTACTATTGGGATTTGGGTTTTATTCCCTGGTTTGGCAATGTGATATTGGATTTTTGAAGTGAAAACTTCTTTAGCGGCGTTGTGCACTTTTTTGTGATGGGTAAAAAATGTTAAACTCGCGTCAGGACACGTGACCTGATCGAAAATTCGTAAGACGGAGGGAGAATTGTCATGTTTGTGTACGATAGCGCAATAAATGAATATTGTATTTTACCACATAAAAAATTAAAGCAATTCGTGCAAAATTATTCCCTAACCATTCCAAAATATCAAAAATGCACAACGTTCTCAAATTCAAGTTTTCACTTCTGCCGGCACTCTTGGAGTGCAACCCGTTTTTTCTATCAAGAAATACTCAATAGTACTAGAAGCGTGGAACTGTGAACGCCTCGCAGGCCTCAATTATCTGGGGCTAAACCGATACCTATCTAAATATCGATGTAACTACACGTCTGCCTGTATGTATGTATGTAATTTATTAAAAGGCACACGGGCACGATTTACAAAAATCTGCGTCGCATTGTCTTTACAAATGTGCAATTAATGGAAACTAATTACACCCAGAGATAATAATTTGTAGATGGCATTTATAATTACGTGGGAGATACGATCTGACAACAATCAATGAGGCGGTAGCAGCAAACAGTGTAACCGACCGGTCGCGGGTTCGATCCCCGCACAAGTCAAACATTTGTGTGCATGAACATGGATGTTTGACTTGGTCTGGGTGTTTATATGTATAATATGTATGTATTTACAAAAAAGAAAGTATATATGTATGTTTATCCATTGTCTAGTACCCATAGTACAAGCTCTGCTTAGTTTGGGCTAGATGGTGTTGTGTGTATGTGGTACAATATTATATTAATTCTAAAAAGAAAATATATTATAAATGCTGAAACAGCCTAAGAGCTCATAGCCAGTTGCCCTCACTGATCGGTAAACGATTAACGAGGTTAAACAACGTTGGGTGCGATCAGTCTATAGATGGGTGACCGCTTAGTGGTATTTCATCTGAGCGTCTCCGTGCTTCGGAGGGCACTTAAAAAGTCGGTCCCGGTTGTTGTCAAATTGACAGCAGTCGTTAAGCCATGTCAGAGGCCTACGGGCGGCTTGAATAACTCTTGACAACAGATTGGCCACTAACCACACGAAAACAAGGAGAAGTGCCTAAGAGTTAGTTTTATTAGTCCAGCAAGATGGTATGGTCTACCCCTTTAGATATCCATACTCAATTAGTGGACAGTTTATATATAACGCTGAAATTGTTATAATATTATGCCATTTCCTATAATACTACTAATTTTCCTACTGAAAACCTACTAAATTATTCCGTCTTTATAATTTATCATTATAAATAAACCGTCCCACCGCTAAGCACGGGCTTCTTTTCAGTGTGAGAAGGGTTACGACTGTGTCTACCATTCTGGCCGAGTGCGGGTTAGCAGGCCTCAATGGCGTAGTGGTTAGTGTAACCGACTGCCACGCCTGAGGTCGCGGGTTTGATTCCCGCACAAGTCAAACATTTGTGTGCATGAACGTGGATGTTTGTCTTGGTCTGGGTGTTTCTATGTATAATACGTATGTATTTACAAAAAAAAAGTATATACATATGTATGTTTATGCATTGTCTAGCACCCTTAATACAAGCTCTGCTTAGTTTGGGCCTGATGGTGTTGTGTGTATGTGATACAATATTATATTATCTTTGAGAACATTGTAGAGAACTTTCAGACATGCAGGCTTCATTCGCAATGTTTTCTTTCACAGTTAAAGTGAGCGATATTCAACTATTGAACGCACATCACTTTGAAAAGTCAGCGGTGCGCCTTAGGATCGTACTTTAGATTTGTGCGGGCAATCCCACGGTCTCTCACTAGGCTTTGGCTGCTTAATAATAATATAATAATAATATTCTACCACATACACACAACACCATCTAGCCCAAACTAAGCAGAGCTTGTACTATGGGTACTAGACAATGGATAACATACATATATACTTTTTTTTTGTAAATACATACATATTATACATAGAAACACCCAGACCAGGACAAACATCAATGTTCATGCACACAGATGTTTGACTTGTGCGGGAATCGAACCCGCGACCTCAGGCGTGGCAGTCGGTTATACTAACCACTACGCCATCGAGGCCGTCGTTATGCTTATTTTATGAGTGGTAATCTTTAATTTTTTAATAATACATGTAAATGTAGCTTTACTTCAAAATCGTCGAAAAACATGTAATAATATAATCAGCGTTGTATTTAACTGTCCCACTGCTGGGCACGGGCCTCTTCTCAGTGTGAGAAGGGTTAAGCCATAGTCCAACACGCTGGCCTAGTGCAAGTTGATAGACTTCACATATCTTCGAGAACATTATGTAGAACTCTCAGACATGCAGGTTTCCTCACATGTTTTCCTTCACCGTTAAAGCAAGCGATAATTAACTATTTAATACGCATATAACTTCAAAAAGTCAGAGATGCGCGCCTTGGGTTCGAACTCGAAACCTCTGCGTGGCAGTTCAACGGTTTCCCACTAGTCTATCGCTGCTAATAGACTATATATCATTAAATATCACTATATATCTCAAACTATGGCCGTGTTCCAATTCTGTCCCAAGCGTCTCTAACACATCCTGTCAAGGCACGTGTTGAATAAAGTCACGCATCACATGGAACGGGGGACAGGGTAGAAGGGGGAGGGACGCACGTGATCTCTGTGAGGTAATAAGAGGACATTAGGACAGCATTTCGGAGGTTTTTTGGTAATATTACCAACGTTTCTTTATGTGATGTAGGTTTAAGTATAATGCCTAGTGTGGTTTTTACCTCAAATCTTTCTTACATGTTAGCCTCTGCTAGCTTGAACTTGCCTTTGTCAGACTCCGTATGAACTCTCGCTACTTTGTTTAGGAAGTTGCTATGCTATATATCCTTGGTTTTACTGAACGGTGTCAAATCAGACGTAACTCAATTTTAAAATAAATCTTAAACTACTCAATTTTAACATACGTATCACACAATTCGCAGGTTTTGTGTAATGCTGCAAGCAGACTGACAAATATCTAAAATCCATTGTATTCGATTTTAGAGTCTCTTATATATTCGGCTCTAAATAGTTTTTTAAAACTATTTTCATTGTACAGGTTCAACGGATTTCCCTGTGGGGGATTAAACTCACTATACCCTGCGCTTTGACACTAGTGAAGTGATTACTTAAAACTACTATGCCATCAGTGCCAGTTTTAATTCGGCACTAAAAATAAAACGTAGGAATCCTTTGAAGTTTTAATGAATACATCGCTTCGCACAGAAGTCAATAAATTATTATTTATCAATAAGGTTTTCTGTTTTCTGTGTCCGATAAAATAAAATGGAATTTACCCAAATTACTTGAAGGTTTTTTTTAACAAATGGAAATTTAAAATACGTCGGGCATCGTATTTCAGACTGATTTAAAATCGTTGTGCGGAATTCTGATTACTTTTGGTGTTCCGCAGTGAGATGTGAAAAACGACACGCTATTAAAATATTTCCCTTTATTCGTGTCGTGATATTTATTTTTATGGTTTTTAACTACTGTTGACAAATATTGGGCATTCATATTATGACGGCAAGAATTGGTAGTTTTATAATGCTTTAAAAATAGAATCAACATTTGTATATATGTATATTTATCCATTGTCTAGTACCCATAGTACGAGCTCTGTTTAGTTTGAGCTAGATGGTGTTGTGTGTTTGTGATAGAATATTATTATTATTATTATTGGTGTCAAAATTATGGGAAGAAATTACCCTCGGTCTGCCTATAGGGAATTAGAAAATCGACTGGTGAACGCATTACGTGTGTACATCGCTAGCTTTTTTGCCAAATTCTATAAGATTGTAAACACAGGCATATAACGGAACCTCCACAACTTATTTCGTCTCTCTTTCCCATTTTTATTCACGCAGTTCCCAGTCACTGGTATAGCATTAAATCCCAAATTACAGTCCTGATACCAGGTTTCAGCACTTTAATAAACATTTATGTTTTTTATGTCGGCCGACTTAATTTGCCGGGTACACATATGAGAATCTACCGCACTCACCTCTTATTTATGGTACAAATATGGATCATTCTGCTGTTTATTTAAAAACAAATATTGTAGAATTCGTAGCTTTAGGTATAGTTTATTTCAAAATTTTCAATATGGCAAAAAGAAAGTGGTCATCGATTTTTAGAAGACTCACGAAATTCGCTTATATTTAAAAAGCATATTAATATGCCAGTCGTAAATTTGAGTGTGTCGATTTAAACAAAACACTTATCAGATGCTAGAGGGAAGAGTCAATGCATTGGTTGTGCGCTCTTGATTGAAAGAGTTGCTAATTAGGTCAATAATAGCTTGCGACGCAGCCGCGCGCTTTTAGCTCTTGTGACAGTCAATAGAACTTATCTGTGATGGATAGGTATTGAGAACGTAATTAATATTCTTTGTTTTGATACCTATTCCGATATTTTTAGTACATCAACTACTATAAAACAGAATGCTTAATAAGAACTTAGAGATCCTAAGTTTCCTCTATTTTTCTGGTAACAAACTTATTATCAGTTAAGCAGCAAAATACACGTCATTAAAAACGTATTTTAACAAAATGTTTTGTATAATTATATTCTTTGTACAGTAATCACATAATGAGTAATTCGAGTTCGTCAATGCTTCTAATAGTTCGCCAGAAAACCGTTATTCTACTTAAAATATCTAAACTTGAATTATCTTTGTCTAATAAATTTGATTGACAGGACCAACTGCATTGATAAAATATTCAAGAATTCGTTGTACCAAAGTATCCACTGGAGTTGTCACAGGCCGCTTGAAATGTTCCCTTACAACCTTGTCCATTAACAACACAAAAAAAAGCACCTATCGGCACAGTACATTATAATGCCATCAAATACGATGAAAATCCATTTTCCGCGTCAAACAAGCGCGACTGTGTTGATCGCGCGATCAAACCGTTTCCTCATTGGCCATAGTCGAAATAATTTGAATAATGGCACGGATTTGGAGGGAGAAAAATCTGAATTTCAAATGCACTCCGGGACTGTGTTAGGGTACATTTGTGAAGAAAATTCGCATAAATACCGCGTGTCCACTGGGGGCTTATACTGTGTTTTTGTATGAAATTGATACTGATTAAATTGGGCGGCGTCCGTTGCCCAGTGTAAATATATTTTTTCCCCGTTTCCTCGTCGCCGCTTCCAATTGTTCATCTGTATCCGGATTTATTTTGTTTTTATTGGGTTGTTTAAATTTATGTTTGTGTACTTGGCAATTTGAAATGGTACATGTTCTTGTATGTAGGTGTGGACCAGTAAGTTGACGTGACGATAGTTAGGCAGTCAATACATCTGTCGGAAATATATGATTCGTAAGTGGAACCATGGATGTAAAAAATGTACGTATTAAATAAATACAATGACTTAGGGAGTCAGCTTATAGACAGTTCTTTCCATACCAAACTTTTCAGTATCGCGGTGGACTTTACAAACATTTAAACAACAAACACTAAGAAATTATGGGTCACACAAGTTTTCATCCCGTGTGAGATTTGAAGTTTGGAATGGTCTTCAAGCACATGTGTTCCCTCCCTTCTACGACATTGGGTCCTTCAAACGTAGTGTCAAGAAGCATCTGGTCAGACCGGCTTGACACTGGCGACGGCTAGAAGACATATTCTGTCTTCTCCTCGTCGTCACTGTCTCTGGACTGTAATTGGGCTTTCCATCAGGTCCGTTACAATCACTTTGCCGTGTCACTATAAAAAAAAAAACACCAAATTTCGGTTAAATGGCAGTGGTGAGCCAAAAGCTTAAGCCACTACGTTAATTCGTTTACATTTAACATTTTTTACTTTTTAACCTATTCGCTGTCCCGTGATAGACACAATAGAAAATCTATTATTATGTACCATGTGTGGTTCATCGGACAGGGAACGTGTTAATAGGGATACTTACTGTGAATTATAAACTGCAAACTAGTTTTTCAAAATTTCTTGATACTTGCCAAAAATTTCATTTACTTACCTAGAGAACATTAACTAATAATAATAATAATTCTTTATTGACACAAATTAATCTACAAAAATTTAGAATTCTCTGACCCCTGCACTAGTAAAAACTGTGTTGCAGGAGGCAGTGTCTTCCCCCTATTAAAAGTTACAAATTATTTTATATAATTAAATTAACACATATCATGAAAAGGAATTTGCACAAAGAAAATAAAAAGAATAAAATGAATAACTTTTAGTTACGTTTAACATGTAGCACTCAATATCCATGTGCCAACCAGACCTAAAAGTATATCATCGAAGTACAATCAAGGTTATAATAATAACTGTAAGCATGGTGTCATTCATAAAACTTCTTACAGATAAAGTTATTAAAAGCCTCTGGTTGCCTAAAAACTTTCTGCTCCATCGAACACTAAGGTTTCAGATAAAGTTAAGCAAAGAGAAATAACCTTTTTACGAGCTTGAAATTATGAAATATGAAACAGCTGTGACATACAAACGAAATAATAAGGGTTTGAAATAATGGCTACTGTACCTTAAAAGAGTTATATAAACATAAACTGAACAGGCCTTCTGTTACAAGTATTTAAATACTTAAAGGGAGACCCCAACCACTAGGTTACGAAGGACCAAATGTTTACGAAAATAAAGATATTCTATTTTTATTTCACTTTTATTTCTCCTATTTCTATTGAATTAAATTATGACAAATCTTCATAAAAATCTGGCTTAACCATATTCGTTGAAAATAAACCCGCTTCTTCGAATTTCACAAAGAGATATTTAGATTTTTTGTAAATAAAATATTGGCCATAGTCACCGATAATCATAATTGTATTAGTAAAGGAAAAACTACATGTCAATTAAATAAAATCAATACGTAATCAATTTATTATAATTTCTACTAAAACATTGATACACAACAGCATGTCAATTATTGACAACAAACCAGTTCAAATAACCCCCTTTTAATTAAACCCTTGCTATCAAAGGGGTTGGGGTTTGCAAATCATTTATTGCCGGGGCTATTCTGTTCCGCTTTAATTAGTCGATCGCTCTATTTATGCTTTATGCGTGTTTAACGACATTTTTAAACGGTTCCAAAAAGGTCAGTAATAATGTCGCTCGGACTTAATTTACTGTTTGCGAGTTGTTCGAAATTTACGGGTAACAATATTGTATACCAGCCTGTCTGGGCGACCGTTGAACTGCCGAACAGAGGTCGCCAGTTCTATTGACGGGAGCAATATTGAATAGTTAATTGTCGCTCACTTTAAAGGTGAAGGAAGAAAACATCATGATCAAACCTGCAAATTTTTCATAATGTTGTCGAAGATTACTCGCTCAAGAAATTATGACTAGAAGCATGGTGTCTGACACTGTGCCTAGTAAACAGCAATAAGCCCGCACCCTATTATGTGGTACCTTAATCCATAGGTAGCGAAATGTAGGTAATAACCGTTCTGCTTAACTCTTCGGGGATATAGACGTGAATGGCGTACTGATGACAACACAGATGGCGTATGGTTTGGTTTTTCGACTTTCAGGTAGTGAATTCCTAAAAAAAAAAGGTCAGCCTGCTACCTGTGGAGCGTGCACAGTAGGCGGGCAGACCTTTTTATATATTTTTTGAGTCTTTTTCTACCGAAATTCTGAAGATTTTATAATTTTTTCTATATATATCTCTTCGCATTGTATAATTCTGTGTCGAATTAACAAAACATGTACTTATTACATGACCTAAAATTGTTTTCATTTGTACTCCAAAAGTCGCTAGATAAGTCGCTAAAAATTTTTAGCGACAAATTTTATTTTTTGTCGCTAAGACATACACGAAAGTCGTAATTTCTAGCGACATAATCGCTAAATTGACAACAGTGCTTGCCATTACCACTGGGCCGACTGTTGTGGGTTGGAATCTCACACGGTATAAAAAATTGTGTGATCCACAAATTATTGTTCCAGTCTGGGTGTTCTTTGTGTCCGTTGTTTGAATGTTTGTTAAGTCCCCCGCGACACAGGAGTTACTCGTAGTGCGGGAGTTGTATTTTTAGAAGAGAGAGAAAAGAGAAATCTATGTATGTATATTATTATGTTCAGCAAAGAATACAAAATACAGCACAACGCAATGTTCCTTTAAATGTAACAATATCTTACCGTAAAATGTAACCCATGGAACACAATGGCAACTTACACTAGCTTGTTGTTCCATAACAACTGAGGTTGTAGTTGTCAGCAACATTGTACCTGATCAGACGGACAACAATGTTACAACTTACTGTTTTAATGAGCAACTAAAATGTTTGGAGAGTTAAAACACTTCCGTGTTTTGTTGCGGGTTGAGTGTGAATGCAGGTTTTGTTGATAAATTCCAAATTTAGCCTGTAAAATACATATGTCTGGGCCTCCGATACGAAAGCATGTAATTTCGAGCTTTGATCGTTTCTCGCTAGCTGGTTCGAAGCTACCGTAGATCCCAGTTTCTATTCATAAATTTGGTTTAAGTTATACTATATTATTTTGCCTAAAGTTTTCAGTGGGATTGCAAACAGAAATAATGAGATTTATTCTTAATTTTTGACGTGACAACGTCTAATGAATCGATGAACGCCGGCTGCACGCACGAAAAAGGATGACTCATTGTCCCGTTACGCTCATTGTAACGCTAAGGGAAAGAAATTTTGTTATGACGTCGTCACGTTAAACTATCGTCCGTAAACCGACTTAACAGACAACCAATCTTTAACGTGACAACGCCTAATAAATCGATGAACGCCGGCTGCACGCACGAAAAAGGATGACTCATTGTCCCGTTACGCTCATTGTCCCGTTACGCTCATTGTAACGTTACGATCAGAGCGAGAGCGCTACACGAGCGAGCGAAAGGCACGTTATGACGTTGTCACGTTAAACTATCGTCCGTAAACCGACTGTACAGACAACCAATTTTTTTGACGTGACAACGTCTAATAAATTGATGAACGCCGGCTCCACGCACGAAAAAGGATGACTCATTGTCCCGTTACGCTCATTCTAACGTTTTCATCAATGTTTTGTTATGACGTTGTCACGTTAAACTATCGTCCGTAAACTAACTTTACAGCCAACAATTTTTTTTGACGTGACAACGTCTAATAAATCGATGAACGCCGGCTGCAAGCACGAAAAAGGATGACTCATTGTCCCGTACCGTCATTGTCCCGTTACGCTCATTGAAACGTTTCGGGAAAGAAATGTTGTTATGACGTTGTCACTTTAAACTATCGTCCGTAAACCGACTTTACAGACAACCAATTTTGACGTTACAACGTCTAATAAATCGATGAATGCCAGCTGCACGCACGAAAAAGGATGATTCATTGTCCGTTACGCTCATTGTCTTGTTACGCTCGTTGTCCCGTTACGTTCATTGTAACGTTACGATCGGAGCGAGAGCGCTACACAAGCGAGCAAAAGGCACGTTATGACGTTGTCACGTTAAACTATCGTCCGTAAACCGACTTTACAGACAACCAATTTTTTTTTCATGTGTCATGGATTTGGTTTCTCATAGAAATTATTTATTAAATATTATGATTGATGTGTCCAGAATTTAATAGATCAACATCCCTTAGCATACATTTTCGGGTTCCGATTCAAGCCAAATCATAGTTGAGTACGATTCTTTGGACGAATTTTAGTGTTATTGAACTTTTATGTTAGAAGGGGAAAAGGGCAGTATACTTATGTTTGTGTGCATAAGGTCCCGAGGTTGATTCTCAGGCGGGGCAGAGCTACTGAGATTTTATATTAGAAAAATCGAAATAACAACATAGGGGCTGGCATTGCGTTGCGGTTATTGCAATATGTGTGCCCTCAATTATATAAATATATAATAATTATATATTATGGTAAATGGTCTACAAAGATGTGTTTCTCTTCCAATTTTCCTCACCATTATTTTGGCGACACCAACTAATAGTTAAGCGAGCCTACTGACGATTTCTAGACTCAATGTACTTAGCAGCACGGGACCAATGAGGTAGCCAAGTGCTTTCTTTAGTTAGATATTTGCCTTCTAAATTTCTTAGACAATTTGCCAAAGTCCTTATCTCGAGGTTTGTCTACTACATCCGAGCTCACACGATCGCGTCCGAGTGCATTAAGCGCAAGCGTCCGCTCTGCGGTCGTCCCCTCCTCTTTACTGCGAGCGTTTACAAATAATAGTAGATTTGTTTGAAACAGGGGAGCAGGACGTTATGCGACTGTTGTGGCTGATGGGGTTAGTGGTTTGTGAATATTTTGTAAACTCGAATTTCTGTAATAAGATGGATTTTAGAACAGGGATTTTTGGATATAGTGACAAGAATAGAAAAGGGTATGTTAAGCTGGGTTGGACATGTAGAAAGAATGGACGAGGAAAGACTTACTAAGAAAGTTTAAAAAGCTAGTGTGAATGGAACAGTCGCAAGAGGAAAAGCTAGGCGAACGTTTCTCGATCAGATCAGAGGCGTTCTGCACAAAGGCCAGGTTAAGAGCTCCTTGAACCGACGGGCGTGTATGAGGAATGTGATGAAAGTAAATGAAGCCAGAAAAGTGTGTCAAGATCGTAGCAAATGGAAATCCGTAGTCTCTGCCTACCCCTCTAGGAAACAGGCGTGAATCTATGTATGTATTTGAACATTTTAAGGTCATGAAAAGTCGAGTATGGAATATAATGAAAGTTGATTAACTTCCTGTTGATAAGTTTGCAGACACTAGACGGTTAAATAAAGCCAGACTATCACCCTCAGGTATTTCGTGTTTCATCGGTCAGGACTACTTTGGTAAAGTATATTCTTAAGAAAAGTGTGACTCTATGGTACCGTAGTCCTACCATACAGTCACACTTTTCTTAAGAATAAACTTTAAGTAAGGGTAAGCGGTCGCCTCAATACTGTCACCGCACTGAATGTTCGCTTCTCACACTTGCAGCTATTATCATATTCCACAAATCATCGTTCTGAGTGTACTTTATGTTCTGATGTTGTCGATTGTGAAATAAGAAAGTCGGTACAATTTAAAAACAAATTAAAGAAAGACGATTATCATACCTTTATCGCATTACTGAGTAAAGCAAGGATAAAGTAAGTCTTGTCAGAACAACTTGTGCAGCTAGCACGACCTCTCTTCCTTGTATTTAGGTATAGATAAATCTATAATTACATAGCATCCAAGGTACAGTGCATAATAAGCAGTGATAGCCAAGTGGTAGATAGTTAGTCTGCCATCCCGAGGTATCAAGTTCGATCCAAACGCCGCACCTCTGACTTTACGCAAATAGTGAAGAAAAATATCGTGAGGAAACTTGCATGTCTGGGACTTCTCCACAGAGGCTCGCTGATTTCAGCATGAATGGGCCGGCTCGACCAGGGAAGGACTACCCCCTCACAGAATATCGACGTGAAATAGCAGTATTCCTACTGTTGTGTTACGTTCGGTGAGTGAGAGTGCCGGAGGCTCAATCACCCTCTTTCTCCATTCCCGCTCCTTCTCCTACCCACATCCTTTCTTAAAGGGTCGGCAACGCGCAAGTGATGCCTCTAGTGTTGCAGGCGTCCATAGGCTACGGTAACCACTTACCATCAGGTTGGCCTTATGCTTCTTTGCTACCTTAGTTGCATAAAAAAAATGTTCTCGAAGATATGTGAATTCTCCCAACGCGCTCTGAGCTAACGTCGTGGATGACCTTACTCTGTTTCATACTGAGAAGTGGTCCGTGCCCAGTAGGTAATGAGACAGTTTACATATATAAGTATAGAGGGCTAATATTTTTATATCCAAAGCACAACTATCTAAATGCACCCGTGATACCACGTTCTATCGTTATTTAAGACAAGCATTATTTTATTATATTTTATGTTCCGATCTAGTATGTAATTAAAACATTCAATATAATAAAAACTGTTAAAAGCTACCTTCATCAGCGTATGTAATTAAAGACACTACGATATACCACGGGGAGTGCTCTGAAGAGTTACTCCACCTTATCCCACCCTCCCCTTTCCTATCCAGAACAACACGTGCTGGGCTCAGGTGCCGTTCCTACACGGTAGAGTCGATTAGAGCGCGCACTAACAAGTTTGGGTTCTCATACCTCTGCCGAAAGATCAAGGCATGGAATTCTCTGCCAAGGCACGTGTTTCCTTCTTCCTTCAATCCTGGGTCCTTTAAGCGGAGCATGAAAAAGCACCTTGTTAGGCCGTCAAGGTAGGGACCTTAACATGGCCTCAGCTCCTATGAGGATGGTGTGGAGGCCACTGCTCTTAGACCACATAATCGCTTACCATCAGGCGGAATGTGGTCATTTTGACGAGAAAAATAAAAAAAAAATAAAAAAGGCCTACATTAACGTACAACGTAGTTACAACAATAATAAATTGCGCGTAACATTTTTATCCAACATGCTCGCATCCGATCACTCGCTAATCAAATTCTTTATCGGACATCCAGCTAAATGATTCACGGTACCGAATATAACTACGATTGACGACGGATCGAGACATGTAATTGAATTACCGTCCCCCGTACAGCCTGTCTGTTGTCGAGACCGATTGTCTGTCAATGGTGATTATGTCACTTGAATCGGCAATGTTCTGACAGTTACAATTACATTGGATACTGTAGATGCTTTGTATATAACAATACGGTATATAAACAGACCACACCAGACGTCGCACTTCTTCTATTGAAAGTAATAATAGCATTGGTGCCAAGTGACACAACGGCGTCGGTTCTACAATATAAGCGTCATATTTAGATCACATGAGTAGTTGTTTTTGATAAGCTTGAATTGCATAAAATATGAAAAGTAGAAACCTCTGTAGATTACAACATTTAGCCAGAAGATGAGCATATTAAAGGCGGCTAATATGCAAGAACTAGCTAGAACCTAAATCAAACTTAGGAAGTGGACTCGACTTCATTGTGAACGGCATCTTTGTTATAAAGACTGATCAGGACTAGTCTTACTGTCATAAATATCACATGAAGCCTAATTTAAAATAAACCCTTCATTAAAAATATTAATTCAAGTGCACTTTATTTACATTCGATGTTAATTGGCCTAGATTGACATATTCTATTTTGAACACAGTTTATAACGAGAATTGGCACTCTCATTAATTCCCAGTAAAACGTATTATTTCAATCCCCAAGTGTTCCAACCTTTCATAGTTTTTCACTTGTCGATAGTACGAAGTTCGTGAAACTGCAACGTTACCTTGAGAGACTCATCAATCGTCCACCAGTCGGATGTTCCAGGTACTAAACGTGGCATCAATCCTGTATCTATAGCTCTAAAAGTTTCTGTAAAGATACATAAAGATACACAAGCTTGGAGACACAGATCATTTATCGTTATATGGACTTCGGCCAATTATTTTTTTATAAGTATAATTTTGTCGATATTATTTAACCTAGGAATCTTGGATGATGGTTGAAATACATAAGAATCATTTGACATCATTGTAAATTTTATTTAATACTAGCTGTCCCGACAGACGTTTTCCTGTACACAAGAAAAAAAAACATATTTAAACCATTCTCGAATCCACATGAACACACACTAAAAGTTTCATCAAAATCGGTCCAGCAGTTTAGTAGGAGTTCAGTGACATATACACGTACAGTAGATTTATATTTATAAAGAAGATAACAAAAGTGGCAAACATTTTTATGAGACTCGCAAGCAAAGCAACTACTGTAGACTATGATCCTGATGATACGAGAAGCCTTATTCGCGCATTGGCGACGCTAGAGTAAAGAAGGGATAAAACTAAAAGTATACGACTTAGTACCGTAAGGTATACCAAACAGTTTAACAGTAGTCCTTAAATGCCTGGGAGAACTAGTTCATTTCTACCATCACTAAATAATTGACAATGTTTGGTTCTTTCACTCAAAAATAGGCTATCAGAATTTTTATCTTCTCTCTGATAGAAAATATAAGATTTTGTATCAGATTCAGAGCTAGGTGTCAGAGTGTTACCCAAACCATGGAGGTATGTACATTTTATAAAACCCTTGCTATAAATACACACGCACGGCCAAATATTTTCACGAGTTTCTGTCTAAACTTTATCCAATTAACATTTCTTGGGGAAAGCGTAGATATTTCGTAGACCTCGTAGACGTTTCGTAGCCGTGTCTTGCGTAGCACTTTTACAAAGCGTATTCATAGCCTTTATGTTTTGTATTAAAAAAATGTCGTAGCTTTATACAAGTAAAGTTCTTACTAGTAGTCCGTACGAATAACATCAATTTGGCTCAGTACTACTTGCAGTACATAAGTCAGAGAATTAAATATACGGGCAGTACCACTGTTTCAAGACAAAACTGCTAATGGTTTAATGAAAATTAAGTAGTAGTAATAAAGTATTTGGCCTAATCAGTGCATTCACTAAATTAGAATTTCAGGAAGGTAATTTAGACATAATTATTGAAAACAATTACATAAGTCATGGAACGTGAATCACAGCCAGTTTTCATATGAGAACTAGTTTAAGAATTATCAGATTACTGTGAAATATATACATAATTATATTTTGATGATACATGCTTTTCACAAGTTCCTTTAAAGAATATAAATCGAAAACTTACCACGAATTATTACGAAAATATCTTCATAAATGCGATGCAAAAACTGATAGCATAAAATTTAACAGTTTTTGAAATTGATGCCAGGCTTGTTAAATTATGATGTTTTCTGCAGATACGTCATCATTTTCGAGTGTATATTTTATATAAACTTTTGTGCTGTGGAATATATAATTTAAATTAAAACTTGTTTTAATATTGTTTGCTTGTTAAACGTAAAGTTGTGAGACTATACTGGATTGTTTTGTTGACATGGATAGCAGTTAAAACAGGAGTTACCTGTAAATAAATGAATCATACTTAAGAAAAACAAATTTATATTAAATATAAGTTAATAATATTTTACACTTATTATTTGATTGTTTTGTCTTGTAATTAAATACGAATTTGTTCTGCCTGAAGGCACTATAGTGGAATAAAACCTAAAACCCTTCTATTAGACTTTAAAATCTCACAGCGTATTATGCGAACTTTCAAGAAGACATTTTCTATCATATATAGTTTTGATTGCGCTAAAGTCTAACTTTTTTATTTATTTATGTAAGGAAAAATAGGGTCGTCTAAAGGATGTTTATCTCGTTGTAGGCACACCTGTATTGAAGATTTTATTGGCCAAGTTTAAATTCTAGTTGTAAACGTAACATAAAACTTTTATTTGTTTGCAAATAAGCTATTATAACTTTTCGATATGAATAGAATCAAATAAAAAGTTGTCTTATTATTTTGTATAACAAAGCCTATTTACGTTATATGTTAACAACTTGTTCACTTTGGTGTGATAAACTTTCCATGTAGATTTTATTCTAAATAAAATGGTGTAGTTAAAGTTCATCCATTACATGTGATTTCTATCAGATACAAGTGCCTTTATTCTACGAGAGCAATAGCAGTTTATTTATTTTGGGTACATAACAGAACAAAGTACAAGTAGGTTTGAATATATATACATATTACAGTTATGTTCTAAACTAAGTTCCAAACTATGTGTACACTACATGATCACAATGGACTGTGTTGCGAACGACTAAATGACGTTATGAACGTGAATTATCTATATATAACAAAAATATAGAAAAAACAAATCGCGGATAAAGCATAAAGAAAAGAAAATAAAAATAAAATGAGAATCGTAATAATACTCAGCAATTATACTATTATACATTAGAAGGTCATTACATTAGTTTATAAGGTCTTAGTTCTATCAGCTGGTATACTTTGTAGGTAGAGATACAAGCAGGGAGGCAAGGGAAGGTACACACTATACAAAAAAAAAGAAAAACAGAATACACAGAAAACCAAGCACGTATCTTTCACGAGGTTTTATTAGAGTTAATAATTATTCTAGCATCCCTGCGAGTCTAAAAAGGAAATATCAGTCGTAAGGAAATCTGCTTCACTGAGAATTTATCACACCATTCTCAATTATAGATGGATACGCTCATACTGTCTAGCATCGTGGTGGTGAATATGATAAGAGCTACAGGTTTGGCTCCTAAACAGCAGCGGCAGAGGGACATTTTATAATCAAAGCTCATATAATTAACCTGTCAACAAAAAACGTATAGGCACAATAGGTTTTCAATTATGTCTAGATTTGCATTTCCATTTAATTATTAACCTTACAAGTGGCCGCCGGTGTGCTGATAGGTTGAAACGTGAATATCGAACTAAAATTGACTCTATGAACAACATTTTAAAATGAACACAATAATAATATTTATATAATACAACGCTGTTATTCGATTCCTATATTATAGCATTTTATCAATGTCTCAGAACATTGTGTTCGCATTCTTCAAGCGCCACAGTGTCGCAGTCGCAGCGATGTAACGCAATAACCCAACCGCGACGTGTCGTGGCTCTATGATCTATGGCCACGAAGGAATGTCGCGAATAAATTTGAAATTAAACTACGTACATTATTTAGTAAGGTTATATTATGTATTTAATACGTTAGCAGTTGTCTCACCTAAATTTAAGGTTGTAGACGGTGGAAATTAATATAAGCAAATACGTGAAATAATTTCTGTTTAGTACACATTAAATTTTGTTAATAAAATAAACTGTTGATGTATATATAAATTGGAATTAGAGTGTTTAGGCTTGTATGTATGAAAAGCGTGTCTTGTGCCAAAAATTTAAAGAAGCCTGTGAACTGCAATCGCTCTTCTTTTGAAAAATAGATCTCTCAAACTAGGCATATATTCTGTGTCGGAAGGAACTTTACAAATATTAAAACAACGAAGACAGAGAACATGCAGGTTGAGAACAACTATTTGGAGAACACCATTTTTGAAGTGAAATCTTCTTTAGCGGAGTTGTGCACTTTTTGCGATGGATAAAAAATGTTAAAATCGCATCAGGACACGTGACCTGATCGAAAATTCGTAAGACGGAGGGAGAATTGTCATGTTTGTGAACGATAGCGCAATAAATGAATATTGTATTTTACCACATAAATGATAGTAATTTTATACTGATAATTAAAGCAATTCGTGCAAAATGATTCCCTAACCATTCCAAAATATCAAAAATGCACAACGTTAATATTCAAGTTTTCACTTCTGCCGGCACTCCCGGAGTGCAACCCGTTGTTTTTTTTTATCTCGTGTGGTGATTGAACCCGCCGTGGGTGTAGTGGCAACGGCGAAGCGACCTCTGAAACTACTACACGATCGGTGCATAAAGAGATTTATAAAAAGTTTTATAGGAAATTCAAGATCCAAGATCTTCAAATTGTCTTGGCTTTCCGTAAATGATTGCAATTTAGGTAATTATTTTAAACAAAACCTCTTCATTTTGTTCATTAGTACATGTTCTGGGTACATAATTAACAAGTTGTTGAACTTGACAGCAATTTTGTAGGTGGAGCTCCTTTTATCACCGAAGTAGCAACATTGATAAAACATGGTGGTCTCACTCGAATATTATTATTTATTAGTTATTATTTGGACGCAATTCTCGCTAGAATTGAGTTTGTGACAATTAGTAACACTTCATCCCTTTATATAAACAATCCCATAGTTGGACCATGACCTAACTCTTCTCAGTGTGAGAAGGGTTAGGTCATGGTCCACATACCGTACGGATTGGCATACTTCCCAAAGCTTCGAAAACATTATGGAAAGCTTTTAAATTAATGGTTTCCTCACGATGTTTTCTTTCCTCATTAAAGCGAGCGATAATAAACTATTTATCTTATCTTATCTTATGTGGGGGCCAGTCTGTGCAGACCGGCAACACTTCGACCCAGTGGGATCTTTTGTGTCGACACTCTCCCAATAACGACTGCCATAGATGTCCATGGCAGCTGGGACCGACGGCTTAACGTGCTCTCCGAGGCACGGACCAGGCGATAATTGTCAATCAATACGCACATAATTTCGAAAAGTCATATAACTTCCGAAAGTCAGAGGTGCGCAACGTGGGTTCGAACCCGAGACCCTCTGCATTGCAGTCTGTTGGTCTCCCCACTGAGCTATCGCTGCTCTAATAAACTATTTACTATTATAGTTATATATGTATATATTTATAACTTCAAAAAGTCAGAAGTACGTGCTTTGGGATCGAAGACCTTTGCTTCGCAGTGTAACGGTCTTCTATAGCTATCGTTGCTCTTGTTCTTAACCACTACTGTTTTTGTTTGTCACAATTGTATTTGAATGTCATTCAAATGATCTCACAAGCAAAAACTAATCAATGACCCGATCATACCATCACGATCCGAATCACGGCAGAACTCATAATATATTTACAACTAGCTGTTACTCGCAACTTCGTCCGCGTGGAATTTAACAAAGAAATTTCAAAAATAAAACTATCCTAAGTTATTTTTTATAATATCAGCTATCTGCCAGTAAAAGACCCGTCAAAATCGGTCCAGCCATTTCAGAGATTAGCCGGAACAAACAGACAGACAGACAAAAATTGTAAATAATGTTTTTTTGATATAATTACCGCATATACTGCATTTAGTAAAAAGCTTATTTTGCCATAACAGATACTTCAATTTTATTTATTTGTATAGAAAAATCCCCAGCTATACAGTAGACTAAGTTTCAAATCCATGTTCCAATGCAAATATATTGGCACATATCGTCTAACTGTACCATGTTATTAAATTCTCATTTTGTTGCTTCGGAATGGAGCTTAGTGTACTGGCACTTTATCGGAGAGTTCCCGTACACACGCTTGTGTATTTTAGTTAAACCGTGAGTTTAATAGGGTGGACCGAAGTTATTCTTTGTGAATATACTATGATATAAACATCTATATTTGAATTTTTTTACGAACAAAGAGGGTTATATTTGAGTAGATTATTTTTAGAAATGAATTATGTAAAAGAACAATCATCGAAATTTAACCGATAGGTTCACTTCAGAGGTGATTTGATTTTACAGTAATCTCTCAACGATTATATTGAATATATTATAGTCTTAAACCTTGGGGAGACCAACAGACTGTAACGCAGAGGGTCTCAGGTTCGAACTCACGTCGCGCACCTCTAACTTCCGAAAGTTATATAACTTTTCGAAATTATGTGCGTATTGATTGACAATTATCGCCTGCTCCGTACCTCGGAGAGCACGTTAAGCCGTCGGTCCCAGCTGCCATGAACATCTATGGCAGTCGTTATTGGGAAGTCAGTGCCCTCTAGTATCCAGACACTGGTCTAGCTTTAGGGTATCGTTAGCCTTCAGCTTGCGGAGGTCAGATGGCACTCGCTCCATGTAAAAACTGATATCCAGTCAAATACGATTAGACTAGAAAGCCCACCCCAAGTGACTTGGGAATAATAAAGGCTAAGGAGAAGAAGAGTCATGGCACAGCTTAAATAGTATTGAATAACGTACATAAAACCACCATTTAAGTCCTGTGACGGAATCCATCACTCTCCACTCGTGGGCACTATGGCAGAGATTTCAACCACATTGCTACCCACATAGTTATAGCCATAAAATTTCTAATAAATAGTTTGTGTACCATTTGTAGCAACAAACAATAAATTAATTATTAACCCATTGATACTTCGAAAAGAAAAAGTAGCACCAGGAATATGGATCAAAGGTCCCTTTGCTAACTCCACTACACCTTAAGAAACTTTGAACAACTTTATTACCCCAGGAATACAACACAAGGTAATTTAGCCGCAATCTAGTACTAACTGCCCCAGTTCAATAGATAACCTATTTTTTCTGTTGTTCGCTTTGTAATTGGAAGGTGTTTCAACTAGCCCATTAAGACTTAATTCTTGGTGTAACGACGTAGAAGAACAAGCGCCGCTTCCAGGATCTCTGAATCAATATACGGGTGAAAATTTTGGACGTAATTTTCATAATTATTTATTTTATAAATTTTTAAGCAAATATAGACGTAAATATTAAAATTCCTGTCAAAAATATATTTGAAACATTGCATGTAATACTTCCGATATTATAACCTTTTTAAAAAATAAATACCCTATGGCAAGATATCTTGCATTTATCTTGTTTATCTAAGCCTGAAAACTAACCTTAACTAAACTGTAGTAATTTTAGTAAACCACAATAATTTTGTAATATGATTTTTATTTAGTACTAGCTTTTTCCCGCGGCTTCGCTTGCGTTAATTGAGAATTTGCAAATCAATTCGGGTTGTACTCTGCTTGTAAAAATATAATTCAATCATGATTCGAAAGACACGTAGCGCCATCTATTATCATAAGAACGTTGTTGTTGTTTTCCTTGGGAACAGTAATTTTTTTAGGGATGAAAAGTAGCCGATGTCCGTTTCTGTACACCTGACAATGTATATGCAAAATTTCAGAAAGATCGGTTCAGTGGTTTAGGCGTGAAAAGGTAACAAACAAACATACAAACAAACTCATTTTCGCTTTTATATTATTAGTTAGGAAGTTAGGATAGACATGTCTCTTTTCCTAGTTTAGTCTATCAATAGTCCTTTAATGCAGGCTATCTTTGGGGGCTATCATTTTTGTGCTCCCTAGGCGGCGCCACTAGCGAGTAAGGTCCTGTCAACACTGTCACAGCTGCTGTCAAAAGCCGTATTTCGTCAATATTTCAACGTAATAATAGACTGTTTCTATGGTTACTGTTTATTTATAAGATTCACCAACAGTTACTACAATATCACATACACATAAGAGAAACATTTTGATTCTAACCAATTGTATAACTAACTGTTGAAGTGACTATAAAGTTTGACGTCTAGACCTTACCATCCACTAGCACCTCTAGCGGTGACTCCAAGCGCGATAGCCCTCATTAATTAAACGAATGTTAACATTCTAAGTATATTTTATTTTTGTTCGTTACCATTTCAAAGACAAATAATTATACAATTCAGATCTCTTTATAAGATTTCATCATCCTCATCATGTCAGCTTATAGACGTCCACTGCTGGACATAGGCCGTCCCCAATGTTTCTCCACACAGACCGGTTTTAAGATTTAACAAGGAATTAATGTATTTATAAATGGGGATATCATTTACAGTATCTCCTTAAAAGGCTTTGGCAGCGTTGCAAGTGGCAGTGATATATGCTTCTGGTCAAACACAAGTATTGGTAAGATAAGGGAAATCGAATCTGGTAGATAAGTGGATAACCCTTTTAAGTAAATTTGGATGCGACCGGAACAGCTTATGAGAAAATTGGGATACGAAATGAAAAGTTTTCATGTTGCAATTTTCGTTAAAGTCAAATTGAATCCGTACTGTTATACACAAATTTATTTGAGAGTAGTGCCTTTGGCTTTTATTTCTCCTTTTTTATACCATTATCTATATCTAAGTTTCTTTCAGTGTTTAAAAGTCTTGACTATAATAAGGATTTAAGAAAGATAAGGTTAATTCGTGCTTTTACAGGCAGTAGTAGTGGTATCTGGTGAAAAGTGTTTTTTTCTTATCTAAACTTCATCGAAACATACATTTTAGCGAGAAAATGCTTAACTACTACGGGATAGTAAAATATATTATGACACCCTTTGTATCACCACACAATTTTCACTAAAATCAATATTTGTATCACTTTCTAGTTTATATTGTACCTCACGAATATTCAAAATAGTTTAAACCGCAGCGTCCAATAACAATAGTTTTTTATCCGTATGTTTCCACAACTCGGTGGACTGAATCGTTGTGGGGCAATTCTTTTAATTGCCCCACGTCTCACGGGGCGAGGGAGGTGCGGGGTGGTGGGATGTTGGAAATTGGACCCATTTAAAGTTTTTCGATTTACCCAGACTCGTCTAGTCTAAAGATATGTTGGGGTTAACCTCCCGCGGGTGTTGAAACGCGCAGTCCAGCTCGGAAGCTGCTCATTGAGCCACAATAAGCTATATCGACTTTTATCTCTATAGCCACAAAGTTTGTAGTGTTACGACACGGCGTTTAGAGTTTACGACATTGAAGTTTTGGAGGATGTTTCACATTTTGTTATTGATGTAGGCCATCACCGGCGAGGTCAATGGATAAATAGTTCTGGCTGTATGCCTTAACTGTAAAACCTTTATAATTATAACTACAATAAGCTTTATAATTATTATCAATCTTAAGACTGCGCCGAGCGAAATGTACCAAAACAGGCGGTCACAGTTAAGTGAATAAAATCAACACTTTTTGTTTAATACAAATGTAAAATATAAATTAACCATAACAATGAATGTATTTACAATTACTCCATGTAAAAAACTTAAAATAATTAATATTTTCGTCTACAAAATTACGTAAATTTGCACGAAAAATGCAAAAACGTAAGTTCGTGTTTTTAGATTATAATAGTTGAAATCTATCCTATTTTACAGCTTAAATGAAACATAAATAGTTATATTACAATTTATCCGTCCCAAATATTTAAGTTATTGGTTGACAATAAAGATACATATTTATCAAAAAAGCACTTCAAATCCTCCATACAATTTTATCATGGCGGCCGCGCGCCGATTTGAATATGCACCGCACGAGCTCTGTCATTAATTCATTATGTGTCTTACGCTCGGCGCAGTCTTAAATCTCTCGACATAATCTGTATTTAGCGGCCGCACTGGTTTATGTTGTACTAGTTTTCACCCGCGGCTTCGCTCGCGTAAATGTAGGTTAGGTTAGGTTTGCAACAGTTATTTTTTCTGGATGAAAGGTACCCTATGTCCTTTTTTGAACCCCCGACAACGTGTATGCAAAATTTCATGTTGATCGGTTGAGTAGTTAAGGCGTGAAAGCGTAACAAACAAACAAACAAACTCATTTTCGCATTTATAATATTAGTTAGGATTATCATACAATCAAAGTACACACGTACTTTATTCGATTTGATATGATGCTAGGATGCCCGGGTCGGGGCAAATTTTATTGGGATTATCTGTCAATAAATTTTCAGTATCATGGAGATTAGAACTATGTCTACTAGACGGCAATAGGATCACCCCTATTACTAGGGACCTAAAGCTAAAACTGGTGAAATATGGGTAATTTTTTATAACTTTGTTTAGAAACCTAATATTGTCTTACGTTTACGTGAATGTCATACATTGAAATTAAACCCTTGGGATTATAAGTTTGAGACGGTAAACCTCCACAAGCGAACGGTATGCTACTAACCTCAATAGTTTAATAGAAATGCTAAGATTTTTCTTACATACTCATGGAAATTTACTAAGACCCTTGTTTCAACATGACACCGGAAAAGAAGATAAATAGAGAGTCTAACATGTGGCCCAGAAAGTGCTTTTTCAATCTTTAGAAGAATTTTCATAACCCCGAAATATTATATAATACAACTGTCCAAAAACTTTACATTCTAAAAGCTATAAGAGCTTTAGGTATAAACTTATAAAAATCACACTTTGTTTATTTTACACTAGCTGTTACCTGCAAGTTCGTCCGCGTAGATTTTAACTAAAAAGTGTTTGTCGCCGCGGAACCCAACTGTATGGCGTAGTTTTTATAGTGTAAAGCTAGATAATAGCATGGCTTACTCAAAAACAACATTTAAATTTGCTTCGTTAGATTACACGCTGTCACAAAATGCGTAAGAAAAATAAAGATTCACAGCTCCTCCCCCGTAGGTGATAGCGTGGTAATATGTAGCCTACATGTTGACCCAAACCTGTTAGTAATATTCATGCAAAATTTGAAGTAAATCCATGCAGTACTTTTTGAGTTTAGCCCGGACATACATACAGACAAACAGACAAAAATTCTAAAAACTATATTTTTGGCTTCGATATCGATTGTAGATCACGCTCCAAGTATTCTTTTAAAAAAATATTCAATGTACAGTTTTGACTTTCCTACAATTTTATTATATGTATAGATACTATATATTATAGCCCTTCATGCTGAAATGCTAATAAATTCTAAATTAATAACTACGCTGTTATTTGAATTGATTGAGAGTTTCCATTCAAATTCTTTGAAATAATAATGGATAAGTTCAAGTCATATGCTTGTATTGAAGTCATAATTGAATCTCAAAATGAAATTGAAGTTGTTTTCAATGCCTGCATTTAATCTTAGCGCTAATGGCCTGTGATAGAATATAAATTTTAGATAAAATTGCTGTTGACGTGTGAAATAAACTGCATTTTTTTATCAAGTGTGACACAAAGGTTGAATGTGTGATTTGAAATTGATTGCTTGTTATGTTCTATAAAATATTTATTTTTTAAATAATCAATGTATTTTACTACTAGTGTGATTTAATCAAAAGCTAGTATATAATATATGGAGATTTTGTACTAAATCTAAAACCTTAAAAAGGTTTGCCGAATTTCAATCCGCAGAGGAATAAAAAGAAATGTTGAAACATATGTATATGCAACTTGTTACAAACGTGATTGAATAAAATTTCATGTAAAAATCGTTCCGAAGAAGGAATTGAACAGAAATTTCAAATTTTCACTAGTAATCTCTATGGAGTAAAATTACACATTTATGATTTTGGTGATAAGATATGGAAATTCTTTTCACCTTTTCAACCAATTGGCAACATACCAATTTATTAATTTTAAAAAATAAACTAGACTATTCAATATTTACATATTCAGATTGCTTAGCCAGAAAAGAGTGCAAAAGTATTCGCCGCTTTTTATTTACATTTTCATGAATAGACATTTTTCAACAGGTAATTATTTATAACCTGATTTGCTTATACCTATTTATATGTATTCTACTATTAAATGTTAAATTTATCGTGTAGATTCTAGGATTAATTAGAAAATATTTTAAAATATAAGCTATAAGAGAAAATTATGTGCTTCAAACGGCGAGATTGTACCAGATTAAACTTTAAGAGAAAGACAAGGCTTTATACAATACTAGCTTTTGCCCGCGGCTTCGCTCGCGTTAATTTAGAATTTGACATTCAATTCGGGTTGTACCCTGCTTGTAATAATATAATTCAATCATGATTCAAAAGACACGTGGCGCCTTCTATTACCATAAGAGCGTTATTATTGTTTTCCTAGGGAATAGTAATTCTTTCCGGGATGAAAGCTAGCCTATGTCCGTTTCTGTATACCTGACAACGTATATGCAAAATTTCAGGATGATAGATTCAGTAGTTTAGGCGTGAAAAGGTAACAAACAAACAAACTCATTTTCGCTTTTATAATATTAGCTAGGATTAGGATAGTTAGGATAGGATTAGGAAGTTAGGATTATATGATTAAACTTATTTCCTGTATAAATATTATACATACAAATAGTTCAGTTGCGTTTTCTGCGCTAAGGTTTAGACAAAATGAGGGAAAACACAATGACATGTCGCAAGTTGTACTACAGCGGATCCTATAACATTGCTGTCCACCATCAGAAGAGATCGGTGATTTATCATTTTTAAAAAGGCACCTCCCGCTTTATTTGTACTTGTATCACGTGCTTCCAAACATTGAAACAACGGACGCAAGGAACCCTCAGACTTGGAACAACTATATATGGCGAGGCTACTATTTAATATTTAACCTAGCGTTGGATAATATAGTAAACTGCATTTTCTTTATATTGAACTTATAATAAAAAAAAAGCGTAATTCTATAATATTCTACGACATACACATCTACGACATACACACAACACCATCTAGCCCAAACTAAGCAGAGCTTGTAATATGGGGACTAGACTGTGGATAAACATACATATAAACCTTTTTTTTTTTTTTGTAAATACATACATATTATACATAGAAAAGACAAACATCCATGTTCATGCACACAAATGTTTGACTTGTGCGGGAATCGAACCCGCGACCTCAGGCGTGGCAGTCGGTTACACTAACCACTACGCCATCGATACGCCAATAATATCAGCCCTGTATTAAACTGTCCCACTGCTGGGCACGGGCCTCATCTTACTGTGAGAAGGGTTAGGCCATAGTCCACTACGCTGGCCTAGTGCGGGTTGGCAGACTTCACATATCTTCGAGAATATTATGGAGAACTCTCAGACATGCTGGTTTCCTCACGATGTTTTCCTTCGCCGTTAAAGCAAGCGATAATTAACAATTTAATACGCATATAACTTCGAAAACTTAGAGATGCGCGCCTTGGGTTCGAACCCGAGACCTCTGCGTGGCAGTCCAACGGTTTCCCACTAGGCTATCGCTGCTATTATTATTGAAGTTTGTAAAATAATATTTCAAATTAGAGTATACGCCTGTTGGCAATACCGTCTGCACGAATATGCCATTCGCCCAGACAGTACAGTTACTGCTAATTTTATGCCATACGATGGGCAAGTAAGAGTTGACATTATGAGGCTGCGTGACAAATTACTCGATTTTCAAATATTACTCTACAAAATTCTATTAATAAAGGAAATGTACTTTACTCTACCCAATGGTATGACGATTCATAAGCATTGAATTGAAATGCATGGTGCCATACACTGACTGCACCACAAAGACCGATTCCACGAATGAAACCTACAATGACCTATTCACCCCTCTATCTGAAATGTTCACTTTGAAATAGCATAGAAGGCCCTCATTACATCAGCTGAACAAAATTATGATACATGGACAATGTCAGTCTAACGAGGTGTCATTGTGCTCGAAGATTGATCGTTCCCTCGTTCGTTTGATGAATGAATGAGAGAAATATGCTCCGTGATGTATTAGGGGGCGCCTTTAATCTGATTACGGGAATTTAAATTGGGTGAGTAGCGTAGCGCTACGGATTATTTTTATTATGGTACGCTGAATATTGTGCTGTGAATTTTGTATGGTCACGCTTTATGTTGTAAAATAAATGGTATTATCTATGATATCCGATCAAAATAATAATATTATGGTGTAGGCTCTAGTCAAACTTTAGATTGATAGATGGATAATAATTTATGGTATACCAAATTTTTTTAAATATATAAAGAGACACTAGTGAAACTTAAGTAACGGCCGATGAGTAGCCTTATAAGTAACGAGATGGGTGTAAAAACCCAGGATTCAACCTCTTCGTCTTCATGTGACCTTGTGACCCCTATATCTGGGGGTCTTTTGACCTATAGGGCCATATTAAAATTCGACTGAGGTATGACCCCCAAGGTGTCTGCACACCAAGTTACAAGTCAATCGGTTCAGTGGTTCCGGAGTTATGTCTGTCACTAACAGACAGACACACAGACCCACATAGTGTTTTCATTAACCTCTACGAAGAAGACTCAGAGGTTAACAACAATATTAACAGAACGAGTGAGTTGATAACGTAGTTACATAGCGGCGATGAGTTTTATAATAAAACTAAATCAAATATAGTTACATAAAATAATGTCTGTTATACGATTCTTAAATATATATCTACACCTATCTATTACATGGTATAGTGTGTATATGACGTAATGTAATAATTACCGAAAGCGACCTAAACCCCCTTTGCATCTTATCTTATCTTATGTGGGGGCCAGTCAGTGCAGACCGGCGACACTTCGACCCAGTGGGATCTTTTGTGTCGATACTCTCCCAATAACGACTGCCATAGATGTTCATGGCAGCCGGGACCAACAGCTTAACGTACTTTCCGAGGCACGGAGCAGGCGATAATTGTCAATCAATACGCACATCATTTCGAAAAGTCATATAACTTCCGAAAGTCAGAGGAGCGCGACGTGGGTTCGAACCCGAGACCCTCTGCATTGCAGTCTCTTGGTCTCCCCACTGAGCTATCGCTGCTTCTTAGTGCAGGAATTGTCATCTAAAAAGCCTTTCTGTTAAGACCTGAACTGCTCATCTTGTTATAAAACCAATGCAAGCGTACTCGTCTTCGTTTTATATAACGTTAATTCAAGAATGTTACAAAATGTCTAGTACTCTGTCATTAACTAACTCGTCTTAAGGCGGCTGTACATATTGGGCCAAGGTAGTGGGCCAGCGTGTTGGGCCAACGTGTAGAGATTTACTTGGCGTTATGTTGATACCGCCAAGTAGATCTCTACTTGGCGTTATGTTGATACCGCCAAGTAGATCTCTACTTGGCGGTATGTTGATACCGCCAAGTAGATCTCTACACGTTGGCCCAACACGCTGGCCCACTACCTTGGCCCAATGTGTACAGCCGCCTTTACCATAATAATATCACGTGTAAGATAGTGTAAAGAGAGCACATGTGATTAGTATTAAATATTAGCTCCTTCTTAACGTGTCAAGAGGCAAGATAGGTAAACAATCCTTGGTTTTAATATTACTAGCGGTCACCTAGTGGTCAAAATTCGACCAAAATTCCTAAGCTTGCTACTTTGTTTTCTTTTTTCTTTATATAAATATTCCATATAAATAAGCTATAGGTAACCACAGTTACAAAGAATTATACGACGACAGATGAACAATGTCGAAATACTACGAACGCGATTCGACTGCGTGTGTCAAATGCATGGATGTGTGCGTGTAGTGTTTTTTCATTAATTTAATGTATGTCAAATGCATATTTTATAAAAATATTAGGATTCGCCTCTCCTTCTCCATATAAACTTTAACTGTGGCAAATTTCATTCTCCTCTGTCTGCGCAATTTTCGTAAAACGGGGTATAGTAACTTCGTATGACTTTAGCCCTGAGGGGTGACATTGGCCTTTAATTGGAAAAACTGTTTAATTGGAAGAAGCTGTTTTACTGACAGTTTATAGTGCTGTGCTATCTATTGATTTCCACGTGTATTTTTCCGGCAAAAAGTACTTAAAACTTTTTCCAATTAAGGGCCAATGTCACCCCTCAGGGCTAAAGTCATACGACCTTACGGTACAAAGTTTTTGCTTCATGTATTAATATATAGATGATGCTCTTTTTGCATTATTCGTGCAAAAACTAAAGAACCTCGTGGTAGCCTTCTATATTTAGAAACTGAAAGCGGACTTCGTACCGGTTTCCATAATATCTTACGGACTAGCTATTAACAAACATCACAGAAAAGCCAATAATACCTGATAATTGACGTGGAATTCGTCTTTAGACTTACACGCTGAACCAACGCGGTACTGGAGAAATCCAAGACATCAAGAGTTCAACATTTAATCAATTTATAAAACTTCACTAATTCCCTTTGTTCTATAGAAACAAGTTCAACCTCGGTGGACATTTTAACCTTAACTCTATTTTCTGAGTCACGTATTAGAATTTCTTCCATCATAGTGCACAATAAAGAACGGGATTTTAACCAACAAAGAGCCCTGCCTTCATTTACTTGAGTTTCACGGACGTTAGTCGCATCCAATTTTGCACAAACGTAGTTCTACGGTTACTATCAGTTACTAAACTACAGTCTACCTCGACTGTAGTTTTGAATATTTACCTACTACCGCTCTCTATTGATAGTAGTAAGTACTTGTAAAAAGGATGTTATTGCCCACATACATTTCGCATTGATTTATTAATAAGTACTAATGGTTATATTGTGGTTTAGCAGTTTTCAGTTAGTGTAATTTTACGTGTCGTGTCGATATTTTAAAATATTTCTGTTTTACTTTATCACAAAATTTAAACAAACGCTGGTGCAAATTAGTATTTTCATAAAGTCTGGTTATTTTAATTCTCCTTGTTTCCAGACGTTTGAGTACTCATCTCATGATAAGCAATAATTGCCGGCCAACAACATAATTGTGTTTTTTTCACACGAGCCACTGCCTACCATTAAATGGTGGAATAAATATTAAGCTTCTTGCTGGTATAAAAGAATTAATAAATATAATATACTTTATACTTTCTTTATCGTTTTACTTTTCAATAACGAGCCCAATCTACCTAACCAATGCTAAAGATTAAAACGGCATTATTGTATTGGTTACTTCAAAGAAATCAAACTCGTAAGTAATACAAAATGCCTCCATTTCAGTAAATAGTTAGGATAAACTACAATAGTTGAAGCAAAGCTCATGGTACGCACGTACTTTTGAAGTCGCTACCAACGAGATTGTATTCCGAAGGTTCCATTTACCGATCTGGCGTTGTGTGGTAGCAAGTCACTAACACCGTTACAAAGTTTGCTAAAGAGCATGTAACGTGTGACCCGGACGTCTACTATACAAACTCGAAGCTAATACGATTTCTGAAGCTCTGAGCTCAAAAATAAGTTTATGGGGTTCGTGTTAGTGGTAACTGTATAGATTGTTTATATTCACTGCGTAGATATGGTGGAGTGATAGATGTATACAATCATTGATAATTTTATTAATTACTCTTAAGTGAGTGAGTATTAAGTGTTAGTTACTTGTGTATGGAATTTGAATCGCGATGAGACTCTGTTGTTACATCAAACGAAAGAATACAATATGTGTTATGCTTTTCCTATAGTTTAAAGATTTTCAATTTATACTTTAATAATAATTGAGATGTCTACTGCTCTAGGAAACAGATTAGGTAAGCCTATAAACTTAATAAAAAGTTAGGTATTCAA
Organism: Catocala sponsa; assembly: GCA_963564715.1. Taxonomy (NCBI): domain Eukaryota; kingdom Metazoa; phylum Arthropoda; class Insecta; order Lepidoptera; family Erebidae; genus Catocala; species Catocala sponsa. The sequence goes on along the minus strand of OY751345.1, from coordinate 23,925,848 downwards.
AAAATTAAGATCTAATATAAAGGACAGAGGATTCTTAACTTTAGATCTTGAGATTTGTCCAAAAAAATATATAATATTTTGACCATCCGTTCTGATGCCATCAATGCAAAATATATGGTAACATGATAATAATTGTTTGTTTTCCTCAAGGCTAATCCGATTTAAATTAACGTTTATCTGAACATAGCTTCAACTATGAGAATCGACATACGCTATCAAAAATTTACGAAGTAATATTTTATACTTTATAATTTATATTCAACATACTTCATAACCAACCATCAAATAAAATATGTCCTACTTATATTCTATAATAATAAATATTCATAAATAGATATGTAAAATCAATTGATAATTACAACACGGTTTTCTAAATAATTAAATTTTTATACATTCAGATCATTAAATTACCTAAACATAATCTTTTAGAATGTATGTCATTTGCATATCTTCTAAAAGTTAGGCGGAAATGTGTAATTATTACATTTAAATTTCGCCACCAAGGCTGCTTGGTCTTACATAATAGAGAGGGCAACTTTATCCGTGAATCGGATACACTTGGTAAGCAATTCTCAAAAGCATATAGATTTGGCGTTGATACTGAGAATCGCCTTCGCGAAATACCAAAAATGCTTTTTCTGGGTTGGTTGAAAATTGCATTGGAATTTCTGTTACAAATATGTTTCAGACTTAAACTGACGCAATATCAGGTTAAATAATCGTTGATGCTTCCGTCTTTTGGTCTTTTCCCTTTAGGATTGCCTTTCGCTATGAATAGTTCCAAGTTGCATGTGCTTCTAGAACCTATATGCCTGGAGTAGTGCATGCTATATTCAAATTTTTTTATTTATTTTGTTCGTGAAAATGACCACACTCCACCTGATGGTAAGCAGTCGTGTGGTCTAAGAGCTGTGGCCTCCACACCGCCCTCATAGCAGCCGAGGCGATGTTGAGGTCTCTACTTTGACGGCCTGAGAAGGTGCTTTTTCACGCCCCGCTTAAAGGACCCAGGATTGAAGGAAGAAGGAAATACCTGCCTTGGCAGAGAATTTCATGCCTTGGTCGTTCGGCAGAAGTATGAGGACCCAAACTTGTTGGTACGCACTCTAATCGACTCTACCGTGTAAGGATGGCATCTGAGCCCAGCACGCATTGTTCTGGATAGGAAAGGGGAGGGCGGGATAAGGTGGAATAACTCTTCAGAGCAAAACCTTCAAATATGGCAAAGGATGAATAATCTTATCTTAAGTTCCATTTAGTTGCCTCTTCTAATTTATTTAACGACTCAAGGAACACCCAGACTTTGTGTCACTATTTGTGGTTCATATTTTTTTTATCCTACGTCGAACCCACAATATTCGCCATAGTGGTAACGTCGCCGGCACGAAATACGTGCAGCCAAGTTAAAAAATAGTTTTGCTCATGAAGCAGATGACACGCAGATAATATATTGTGCTCTAGTAAACACAATGTGCAAATTTTTCACTTGCAGCATGCAAGTGAAAAATTTGCACATTGTGTAAACCACTTACATACATTTTAATTACGACAATATTAGAATAATAACATTTTTAAAATGAACCTCAAATTAATTAGTTATTTTTAAAATCCTTAAAATATTACACTAAGGTAATTGCGACATTGCCACTCAGAACTCAGATCACTCGGGCAATATTATTATTATTAAACAAACATGGCATAAACGCTCATAAGACAAAACAATATCAAATAGATTCCAATTTCGAATTCTTAATTACTTTAAACACTGCAATTTATGAGCGTAGAATATAACAACGAAAAATACTTAATTCTCTCTGAGATATCATTTAATTTAAAAAGTTTTCTTTTGATTCCTAAGGTTTAATTGGATTTTGTAATTATTTTGTTTTAATTTTCAAGGAAAGACATGTCTAATAATATAATTTAATGAAATGTTTTTTTACACGTCTATTTTATTATGGTGTAATTACGTTTGAGATTAAAATAATTATAATAAAGACTATATATTAAAGGGCAAGTATATATTTATCTGCATGTAACAAGACTTAGCAGGTACTAGGAATTGCCTATTTAGATGTTTGTCACTCAAGTGCGCTTCAACAGTTGAACGTTTTTGGATGAATCTTGGTAAACAGATAGGATAGGATAAAAGTATACATAGACAATGTGTTTGATCTATGTATACTTTTATTCTATGTAATTATTGTCGAAGTAACCGAGGCCAGAGATTCATGATATTTAAAATTAAACTCCTGTTTACTTAGATAATTTAGATAATTAAAACTTTTAACTGTTACTGAAATAGTTAAAATCCTTTGTGAGCTTGTATGTTACGCTTCCACGACTAAACTATTCGACCGATCATCATGAATTTGATGTGTGACGTGATTTCGCATACATGTTGTGGTACATAAAAGGACATAGGACATATCTTTCATGTAAAAAAGTACTGTTGCTGCGGGGAAAATCTTAATTAACACGAGCGAAGCCGCGAGCAAAATCTAGTAATACATAAATTATATATAGTTTTCATATACGTTTAATTGCATAAGATAATAGAACATTAACTCAACATAGAGTTAAACGCTACCAGACCCGGCAGCTATTAGCAAAAGCGTAAAGACGTTTCACACAAGCTGATTGCAGACGAGTTAACACACTCAAGAACGCGAATGAGAGTCATTAAGTCGAACATCAGTTCGCAATTTCGCTTGCTAATTTGCATTTTCGCCTCTAGCTGCTTAATAAGCCCTCGCGATGTTGAAGCGCCCTGTAGTCTTTGCGCGAACCGGTTATATCCGGATGATGGCGGCGCGAGCCGGTTATAAGTGCGCTAAACCGGTCGCAACCGGATTATTGTGGCGTCTTCCGGAAAATTGCTTTGTTTTATCGACTGGTGTTTAATTTGAGGCTGTTAAATAATGTTTTACGTAACATAGCGCAATCAACTGTTAAACGTGTTTGTAGAAGCCTATAGGCGACTATTATGTAAATCAATTCGGTGATGTAAAATGCCAATCATATGCAGTCCGAACGCAACAAAAGAATAATAATAATAATATTCTACACATACACACAACACCATCTAGCCCAAACTAAGCAGAGCTTGTACTATGGGTACTAGACAATGGAGAAACATACATAATTATATTATATACTATTTTTCTTTTTGTAAATACATACATATTATACATAGAAACACCCAGATCAAGTCAAACATCCATGTTCATGCACACAAATGTTTGACTTGTGCGGGAATCGAACCCACTACCTCCGGCGTGGCAGTCGGTTACACTAACCACTACGCCATCGAGGCCGACATATACTCATAACTATAACAGAATATAACTCATTTATAACAATCAGATGACACTTACGGTTAAGATCGATGGTTCTATTGCTCGAAACATATAATTTAATACAAAAGTTTTGTGTTAGAATAGTATTACCAAGCTTTTTTTTTATATCGTTTATACATTGCTAAGTATATAATAGTACACAATACAAATTTCCTCGCCAAGCTACATAGCTTGTAGGCGATATACGCTCGTTAACAATTACTTATTTTAAATCCTTAAAGTATATATTGTTCTGTAGTTGAGCAAAAGTATTACAACCATATACCGCCAACTCTATTTTAGCTCTACATGTGAGCTAGTGAGCCTATTACTGTCTATCAGGCATAATAAGATACAAAAGAATTCTCTATCGAAAAATACAACAGGGAACCCATCCCGAAGCCTCATCCACTGCAGCTGCATTCACTACCGCTTTGCCACTGTAGAAATATAGAGTATTTAAGTATATTAAGCACGATTGCAGGTTGAAGAAGAATTATTTTAAAGAAAACCCAATAACGCTCTAACTCATCCAAGAATCAAACACGGGATCTCAGGCACAGCAGCCACATTCACTACCGGTACGCCATCATGTCAGAGATGCACAGGAAACTATATTATTATATCACAGTCTCAACTTTACCCAATATCGCCTTGGCATACATTTTCTAGACCAAACAGGTCACTCAATTCGTAATGTAATTTATTAGTATTAGATCACTTTACTAATACACTGAACTTTACATCACTATCTAAAGATATCCAATATAACGCAGCGTTGGAAACTCGGTGTACACAGTAATTAAACTGTGGCGCTTCGTTCGCTAACATTGTTTGTGGTAGTTCTTTGTAGAGGTTACCGTGTAAGCCAGAAGATGGCGCTCACAATGAGTTCAATTAGAACGTTTGGGCTGGTATGTATGTGAATATATTGTTATCAGAAATATGTAAGAATTTCTGGTTAAAGTAAATTACATCACAGTGGCGTCATTGTGGCGTGTGTGGTGAGGTCTCGCATTCGATTTCCAGGTTGGTCTAAGTTATTGGGATTTTCTGTATGATATTTTCAGCAGCAGTATAGTATAGTAAGAGTCTGTGCCGGTTAACGTTGATAGGCTCACCCTATTATTGGCGAAATGTCAGTATAGTACAAGCCTACCTTTTCGGAAATAGAGACATATGACTATACTTTAATATGTACTATATATTTTTCTTTAATTTATCCAATTCAAATCATTTATTTGCAAACTAAGTGTACATACTTTCTTCGGTCTTAAATATTTTATAATAGTTACTTAAAACTTAGCGGGCTTTTATAGCCATGGCAAATTAGAAATTATTTACTGATAGCTATAAAGGAAGTAAGTACCAGAATTAAATTAATTAAATATTTTTATTAAGGCATTTTAAAAGAGCATTTCTTGGACACCAGGAGTCATCCAAGGAGGAGGTTGCCCAAGAGACCCCTTTGAGCGACCCATTGGATATGGATATCTATCCAACGGTAGCTGGAAAGACGAAATATGTTGCGACCTGAAAAAAAAGAATATGGTTGATTGTTTTCTTTTTGTTTTTAAAAAGACAACTCCCACACTAGCAATCTCTCCTGAAAATCTGTCGTCCTGTGATAAATCTGACTTGATACAGAAAAGGATACAATGGCATACTTCAATGTCGGAGGCCAAGATCCATTTTGGGTCCGCGAAGTAAGTATGAGTTCTTTTAAATGATATTGTCTTCTGTTTACGCGAATGTTATTCATAGAAATTAAAGTACTATAATATACGGATATTATCGCGTTGTTTATTTGACACTTTATTACAAAATTCTTAAAACTGTTACACTACTATTACTAATAAACTTCACTGATGTTTATTAAGCTAATTAAATTATTGAAACTATTTATACTATTACTATATTATTATACTATTTATATTTATGTTCTTTTAAATGATTTAGAAACTGTTGTACACTAAATAAACTATAGACAAACCATAACAAATAAATATACAAATACCTTCTACCTTTTTATTGCTATCAGTTTTTTCAGATTTACAATGTATCGGCTGTTAGAGGCAGACAGCCCAACTAGTGATAAGTGGTAACAGGCACTCATGGACTTAAGCAACATCAGGATTAGCTAAAATATTTATTGTTATAAACTTAAGATAAAAGCACTAAATAGCCCTAAAAAACAATAAAAAGTGAAGCACTGAAAGGTTTTTAAAAGCCAATTAATCATTCAACAAAATAATCCTTACTTATTCAAGAACCTAGCAGCACCTTGCCACCATTTAAAAAATTAACGCTACTCTTAATTCTGTCCCGTCGCTTGTTATTGAATTAGCGAACTATCTCGCTAAGTGAGTTAGACCAAGAGTATCCGGGAGTGCCCAAGACTTGCGCGAAGGCGTTGGGTACCTAAAAACTACAGTTAAGACGTTTTGCAATTCTGCATACACGTTTCCATTGTGAATTTCTGAGTTCTGAACATTATTAGAGGTAGTTTTCAATATTGTTTTTTTATACGTCTAAGGTGGCAAACAAGCATACGGCCCACCTGATGGTAAGTGGTCACCGTAGCGTAAGCAACACCATAGGCATCACTAGGGCGTTGCCGACCCTTTAGGAAAGGAAGTGGGAAGGAGAAGGAGCGGGAAGGGGGCAAGGGGTGATTGGGCCTCCGGCACTCTCACTCACCGAACGGAACACAGCAGTAGGAATACTGGTATTTCACGTCAATATTCTGTGAGAGGGTAGTCCTTCCCCGATCGAGCCGGCACATTCATGCTGAAATCAGCGAGGCTCTACTACTTCTACTAATTGTAGTTGAGGAGCTGATGATATATACAATACGATACTTGATAAGATAAGATCGCTATATTTGTCTTACGATAGTTGAATGCACGAATAGCATAGAGGTTAAAGTAATCGCATCGCCACTGCCCCTAAGCCGAATCGAGTGTTGTGGTTCGATTTAAACACGAGACAAAAAAATGTAATCCGCAAATAGTTGTCCTGATTTTAGGTGTGCTTTGTGTCCATTGTTAGAATGTTTCTAAAGCCTCCCGCGATTACTAAGGCATTACAACAAGTTTGGGAATTTTATAAAAAACACTAGCTGTCCCGACAGACGTTGTCCTGTACAAACAAAAAAAAAACTAATCTAGGTAAATTCTCGAATCCACTTGAATACACACAAAAAAATTTCATCAAAATCGGTCTAGCTGTTTAGAAGGAGTTTAATTACAAACACACGCACAGTAGAATTATATTTAAAAAGATAAAGATTAGTTATCTACTATTTAGGAAATTAATTATCGTGAAGGTAAAAATATTTATAAGTTTCCGTATGTTAGCGTACCTACGTTTATGAGGTCTGTGTTATCATTTCCCGATCAGGCTTTTGTTATGTTAGGAAATTCTCAATGGAATAATGGAGACTATAAGTGTGCCAGGTACATGTCATTAATTGCGCCTTATTACATGAGATCACATAAACATTTTGGACATAAAAATATACTGAAGGTGCTTATGCTAGAATGAGCATTCATAATAAATTATGTTGTACTGTTTAACTTTTATAAGACATGAAAACTTACAGGACAAAAACTAACACGGCGAGAATTTAACAAAATAGATGTTTTTCCGTAAGAAATTTCACAGTAATTACTGTGAAATTTCTACTGTTCACTTACTGTTGTTGTTTGTTATGTCAGAAATACAAGGAATTTTAGACTGCAATCTTTAATAACGTGGATGTACGAACTTCAAAATTTATGTTTAGCTTTGTACATGGCTTTCATACTTTGATTGCACGGATGGCGTAGTGGTTTAACGGACTGCTCGCTTTTCCTGCCTCACGTCAAGTGTTGTGGGTTGGATCCTACACGGGACAACCGTGTAGGGATCCAACCCACAACACTTGGAAAAATTATACGATTCACAAATATTTGTTCCAAGTCTAGGTGTTCTTCGTGTCCGTTGTTTGAGTGTTTGTAAATTACCCGCGACACAAGAATTATTCCTAGTGCAGGAATTGCCTTATTTAAGAAATAAAAAGGGATTAATTAATATAATGACCACCAAAAATAGTAATTGCACACCAAAATATGCTTACTAAAATATATCATAACGAGCACCTATACGCCTCAAATCACTGCTTTCCGTCTCGGAAGAGTTAGGTTATGTTAGGTTCCTTCTTAAACCCACCCAAAAATAGGATCCAAAAATAAGAGATCAAAATAAGTCGACTAAATATTTTTGGTATTAAAATGCGGTTTTAATTTTGGTGATCATTTACTATTTTTGACTGTTATATTTTACTATATCTCGTGATGAGTTAAACATAAGCCAATAAAAAATATATAATACACATTTTAATCACTTTAACTTGTCAGCTATTATTGATTCTCGCTGTTTCATTTCTTATTATGTACATTTGCTTATTCATTTTATCTAAAATAATTTTTTGATTTCATTGATACCTGCTGTCAGAATACAAATTTTAGCCCATTTAAAAATTTATAAGCGCTACACTTTAATACACAGTACTAAAAACAAAAACCCTTTCAATGAAAATTTCAAAACGTTCCAGAAATTATTATTCAAAGCGTCATCAGAAGAGGCGTTAAGCCGTTGTACAAGTAAATACCGGATAGTTCCGACTTCGCAATTACTCGGACGAACAATCACGGAATACAGTTAGTAGACGAATTTTAAATGAACACCGACGACGAAGACAACTTTCATAAATTCTTAATTAAAGCACTGAATGTTCTAAATAAAATTAGTTACAGAAGTTGGAGCAAGATTGGCGAAGGAATTAAGGTTTGTAATGCCTGGATAGTTCCAAAACCACAGGTACATAATACTAAAGTGACTTAATAAAACCCAAAGATAACAAGGCAAATTAGAACTAACTAATATATAACAAAAAAATCATAATCATATACTATGTCGCTTTGGTTGAGCACGTGCCTCGAAACAATATGTAATACATTTAAAAATGGAAAGAGGGATTTAATATGTCTGTTCAGCATAAAGTACAGTTTTGCTCGTGTCGAATACATCAAGCAATCTTTGCGACTCCTCACACTTTTCGAGGAACGCGGTCGGCTGCATCTCCCTGTTCGCATTTTCCGGAGAATTTGATCAGCTAGGCAAGGATACACTTTCGCCACTTTTTAGCCGTTTTAAAAACGAGTTGTGTTCTCAGGGACTATGTGCTTTGCGTTGGCAACAAGGTTACCCTATTTTCGAAGGCGAATGTGCGAAACGCGTGAGCTGATTCATTAATAAAAGTTACCTTTTTCAACTTGTGTGTCTCATAAAATGCCACTACTTTATGAGTTACTATTGATGAAATACTAAATTAATACATATTTTACATATTGTGTTAAATACACAATATAAGCAAAATATCTCTGTATTAACTGCACAGTGCACAATCATTTATTACAAAATAGATCAAAATAACTCAAAGCCCACAGAAAGAATATTATACCATTACAATAAAGACATATTATATTTTCACATATTTCTCATAAAATATATTTATTTATATATCACGATATCCTTTTCACCATATCATACACCTTCGTATTAATATGACATTTCAATATTGCAATATTTATCCTTTAAACAGTACATTTATGCTTTAAGTCTTTTTGATCTTCATAACCCATCCTCATAAATGTGCACAAGGTGAACAGTCCATAGAAGCAGTAATATATTCGTACTTAATATTTGCTTAATCCAGACTCCTTAATTAATAGGTGTTACGTTATGATTACCTTGTGTAAAGCTTAACCAGATTATTACCATACCTAATTTACCTGCCAAAAGCAATTTTAACCTGCATTGCTAAATGTGTTTATCTTTAAACACAAACTTAACACGTGCACCTATTAAACGTTAACACATTGTTGAAGAACTAATTTCGGTGTAAAACCTACTCGTAAAAGAACTCCTAATTAGTACCTAACAAATGTCTGTGTATCTCTTAACACTTTACAATGTTGCTACAGGTAGAGATGCGGTGGTGAGATTTTACGGTAGTTTTTTATTTTTAGTAATTTGGACCTCAAATTACTAGCGTTCTTTTTTATCTCTTTAGCCCTTCACGTCAGCAGTGCAATTCTACTTATTGTTCATTTAAATTTAGAACCGATTGTATCGATTGATGAAACATATTTTTGAAAAATCAGTGACAAGAACACACACTTATCTATCAATATATTAATACGTGAAGCGAAAACTTTGTACCCCTTTTTACGAAAATTGCGCTGACGGAGGAGTATGAAATTTGGCACAGTTAAAGTTTATATGGAGAAGGAGGGGCCAATGCTAATATCTATATAAAATATGCATTAGAAATACATTTAATTAATGAAAAAGACACTATACGCACACAACCATGCATTTGACACACGCAGACGATGCGCGTAACTATGGTTACATATATCAATATATAATGACATAATTATTATATCAGCATTATCTTACAGGCAAACTTTGGTCGAATTTCGAACACTAGGCGACTGCTAGTAACAATAATTCATAATTCATAATTCATTAATAATTCATAATTCATTTATTTCTTGCGAATATGGGTATACATTTCTGTGCAGATCTTAATGCTAGTACAATTAATCGTTCTTAGACCATATCCAGCCATAGGGCATGCAAATTTGGCTGTCATCTAATTCTATGAAATAATAACATGTCATAATATACGTAAATATGTCAAAGAATAATATTGAAAATGTTAAACAACTATGTAAATATGTCAAATAATAATAAATGTTATTTTCAAAATTAATTGATTGACATTACAATTGACATTAAATTGAGTTCATAAATTTTCAATATTCTTATCCTCTAAAAACTCCTTCAGCGAATAATTGCATTTAGAGATGAGTAGTTTTTGAAGACGCCTTTTAAATATCGAATTACCTTTAGTATTAACTATATACCTCGGCAGTTTATTATATATATGCGTCGAAATGCAGAAAAAGCTTTTGTGCATTAGAGCGGTTTTACTTTCTACCACACACATTTTATCAGCATGGCGAATTCTCGACCTTTTTTTAAATAGATCAATGTTTTGTTTTATATTGTCCCTTGTTCTCGCTTCGTAAGGGAAGTGTGTGGTATATTTGCCACACGTGGAATGTACGACAATATATGCTACAATGAGTTTGCAAACGACTGTTTACTCATTAAACTTGGTCAATTTAATGTTGAAAAGGTGGCATTTGACGGTAGTCTGTAGCTTCAGTGTTGTTTTAATATAAAAGTAGTATCTATGTTAATTACCATACAAAAGTCAGGGGCAAATAATCTATCTTTTTTACAATACTACTATATAGTAAACAGTAAACCAGATGTAATGGTGTCTATTTCTTGCTATTATCTTGTTATTTAAATGTTTTCTTATATTATTTACACTTTATTCTGCTATCTGTAAAAACTTTTAATTGGCCATCTTTTTTCTTATCAAATCTGTCTATAATACTAATTTAGCTGTAAGTTTTCCTAAAATTGTAAAATAAAATAAAAATATATGTAGTAGGGATTAGGTAAGAGACATCGGTAATAACACTCATACAAGTTTTTAAGTAAAGTACAGTCGAGTTCATTAATATATTGGCACAGCTGTCAAAGATTCAAAATATTGTGAGCGTTGAAAAGCTCAATAAATTCTATAGATCAAAAATATGTCCGTAAGTGAACGGTTCAATAATATATGCCGTGCATTAGGCAATAATATATTATTATGATCACCCTTTTCAAAATTATATGTTAACTGTATTGGCTTCAATAATGTCTGAGCAGGCTAAGCTTCTTAATTATATCTACATGTATAGGAAAGTCAAATATGTTCGAACAAATAAGATCTAGTTTACATTGTTACACAAATGACAGTAGTTTCCATTGGTTACGTCGCGTTTGCTTTTTGAAGTTTTTAAAATAAGTGTCTTTCAATGCCTTATGTTTTCGTACAGCTTGGCTATTTAGTTAGTAAGTACTTACTTTTTTGAGAGAAATAAACAATATTATTATTCGTCGTCGTCGTCGTCGTCAAGCTATAATAGTCCACTGCTGGACATAGCCCTTATCCAAAGCGCACCATAGCGCCCTGTCTTCAGCTTGCCGCATCCAGCATCTGCCTGCAGTATTTCGCAGATCGTCATCCCACCTGGTCGGAGGGCGTCCTACACTACGTTATATATTATTATTACTATTAAGAATTGTAAAAAAATTAAGGGCGTCAATTTATATAGCAACATGATTCGACCTAAACTTTGATAATTTAACTGCAACTTTTATAGGACTAACGCAGTTTATAGCTGTGAATTGAATTTAATGTCACGGGAAAGACAAGAATATCATTACATTATAGTATAAACTGTATTATTTGACAAGTATAACTAAGAAAATATTAAAGTAATATGCAACCAAATAGCACTTGACTTACGTAAAAAAAAACAAACAATATTTTATGATAAACTAAAATGAATCTTAGTTATTAACTGTATAAAAAAGGGCACGTCTATTAAATAAGTAAGTTTTACGAGATATTATAGATTATCTAATTAGCTGCCCAATTAAAAATGATAGGTTCTTAATATCTTGTGTATGATCCGTTCGCATCAATCATTGCTTGTAGTCAAGCTCTCATTGACTGAACCATATTGTGGCAACCATCACTATTTCTAAAACTATTCCAGATGTCATATGCATGAGCCTTTAGAATTTTATTACATTGACATGTGCGTCAGTTATAATTATATTAGAAAAATATAACGTTAGTTGAATTTAATCTAGCCAGTGATAAATAATATTGCAAACTCCTTGACCATGCAATTTAAAGATTGCTAGTAAAATCATCTTTATGACATAGTAATAAGGTTGAATTTGAATTACATTAACTTGGTCAGATATTATTGTATTCGTGTGTGCATATCGCACCTTTAAAGTAAAACCGTTACGAAACGAAATTATTAACTTTTACAGGAGAGCCAATATTTGAAAAACATCACTGCTTTTTTTCAATAAAGTCTAAATACCTGGTTTTTTAGAAGTCTTATGATGTTATATGATAGGTCTCTGTTTACATTATAACATATGATATAGAAAAGTAACATATTTTTATTTACAGCATTATTTATTTTGATTTATATTATTATAGGAACACTTTGCCATTAAATGTTTGTTTATTATGGTATATTACTATGAAATTACAGTGCAATTAATGTTACTAAATAGAAAACCATTAAAATTTCATAAATACGATTATATTATTATACATTTAAATTAAACATCATAAAGTTGGTATTTGTTGTGATGTTGTAATATTACCAAATAAAAAAAACACTCGTAATTATAATGTTTTATTACAAATTAAAGAGAGATCCATTCTCGAGTCGTTTGCGGTCTTAGGTAATGGGATTCTATCCTTGGGATTGAATTTATATGGCTTTTTATTACGTCAATGATATCTGAGCTTACTTTGTTTTGTTTTCCATGTTTACCCCTTTTTTCTTCTTCAACCGTTCCCGATTGTTTCTTTTTGGCTATTACAGTTACAATAGGTGGATTATTAATGGCCAACGTGTTCTTAAAGAAAATTTTACAGATACGATACTTATAATAATTGTTTATCTCGAATGAAAATGAATGTTTAAGTTTTCTATTACTATTATGAACTTTATATTGATATTTAGGTTTAATAACATCAATACATTTTGCGATATAATCTCCTTGTCTTGATAAATCTCCCATTTTCCAATAATTGTCAAAAATTGTTTCTCTGTCCTCCTGTTTGATTATTTCGCTGCACTTCAGTCTACATTTTTTCCCACATGGCTTCACCTCATCCTATTTGCTTCTTTGGCATAACTTTTTGTAACTTTGACACAGAAGTATATTGCTGACCACTATTGCGAAGTCTTTTAGGATTTTGCCTAACGGATTCATTTTTGAATTCTTTACGCCTTCGATTGTTCGGAGCTGGGTTATTTTCAGGAGGTGTCAAATTATTTTCTGTAACTAGTTGCACAGAGGTACGTACTACTTTGAGGAGTTGGGCTAAATGATACATGCCTAGGTGGGGTTGCCGGTACGTAATCAGGATCACAATTTGCTTCATCAGAGGAAAAGTCCTTACCCGATTCAGACGCACTAGATGAAGATGATGAAGTTGAACTAGTTGATGATGAACTCGAAGATAATTCTGAGCTAGTTGAATCAGATCTTGCTCTACTGCTAGGACCAGGTACTATAAGCTCCTCTTCTGGAGTTAATTCTTGATAACCAGTACCGCTCAAATATGGATTTGGCATTCCGTCATCAACTGGATGAACATAACTTCCAGCTTCCTTAGTATCCATTAACGGACTGAAGTAGTGCTTGTTCTTGCAATAAGGATGGAGATCTACAAGTATCTACAGTTATCGGCTTTGCATCGCGTGTAAAATTATAATCTAGCTCATCCTCATATTTGTTTGGGGTTTTCAGTACTTATGGATTCTTTTTTAGTTTCCATAGCTTCCAATATGTGTGACAAACGCGGATTCCGTAAATGCGCCATGACCTGAAGCAAGTAGTTTTATTATTATTATCATATTATTACTATAATAGACATTTTAACCTAAATAAATTTTGTTACTATATGTACAACATTTATTTTCTTTGTAGAAAAGTGATATTAAAAGAAATGTGTAATGTTATATTAACTGTTACATAATTATATTATTAAGTAAATTTTAATTTTAAATGGAATTTAAACAAAATGTAACATTTTACTCCTAAAATATAATGCAAACGTACATTGCGTAAAAAAATAAACTGTGTCTAACATAAATGTCCCACTATTGCAATTAAGCATATCATTTAATTTTTCTTTACTTATTGAAAAACTGTAACTAAAGAAATGGTTACTCTTTAGTGATAAACATTATTGGATTAATATCTAAAAAATAAAGGCTAACTGTGACTATACAAACTGTAACATTTTATCAATGAAATTATAATTTGAATTACATAATTTTATAACGCAAAAACTGTGTCTACTCAAATTGTAACACTTTACCTACTAAAACAAGTAAACAACTTACCTTTTTTATGATGTACAGCCGTATTTATCCAAATAATAACACTATTCTCTTAAACTTCCGTCATCGCTCTTTAACGAACACGTTCTTACTGGTGTAGACACAATATTGTATTTAGTGAGCCGATCTTAACTCGGTTTAATAACACTTTAATTTAACGCTAGATGGCGTAAAAGACAACATTTTACAAGAATGTCAAGTTTATCTTGAAGTTTATGTGTATTTTAGATAGATGGCATTAATAACTCAATTCAATAACGGTTTTACTTTAAGGTGCGATATATAATTGTGAATCCTACACTGCTCAGATAATATGATCTTAAAGTTGTTCATACAATAATGTGCCTTTGGCTGTATACATGTTACTCAGAAAAAGCAGTCACATATTAATGAATCTAAATCTTGACCACAATTTGATGATGCTTATAGTTGTCACAATATTATGAACTTTTTTGACGTTCATATATTTTTGAAGCCTGGAAGGGCCAAAATATTAATGAACTCGACTGTACATACATACGTAGACAGAGACTACGGATTTCTATTTGCTACTTTTTAAGTAGTTTAAACATGGTTATCGACTGCATGTAAGAATTAGTGTTTAATCACGACATGACAAGTATGACTGCTTACCATCAGGTGGAGTGTGGTCATTTTGATGTGCAAAATAAAAAAATAAAAATTGGGGCAGCCTTTGGGGACTGCCGATAGAAGTGAAAACTTTAATCCTTGATCATAAACAATTCTTTATGAAAAGAAAAAAGAAAATAAAAAAGTCCTGATACTCTCTTAGGGGCTACTAAGGGGGTCAAAATTTCGTTATTTTTTGCTTAGGACGCACCATTTCTGAGATATTGTTAATATTAAAAAATGGAAAGCATGGAACCGTGACGATGACAGAGCGTGACGATGACGCGAATTCTATGATTTTTGTTAACCCAAGAACGCAAGAAGCTCAACGAGCCTAAAGAAGTATTCACTTCAAAAAAGAGAGGTCGCCTTGACAATACTACTATGCCGAGTGATTTGGGTCGAAGACCTAACAGAGATGTTTTTTTGTGTGATCTGCATGTGTTTGCTGCTAAGCTAAGTGTTTTTTGTGTTTGGATTTGTATAAATCCCCCGCGATCCACAAGCTATTCATAATGCAGAAGTTGATCATTTTTAAAAGGAAAAGTTAGTAAGAATTCAAAATGTTCATTTTCTCAAGTACCTACCGTTCCATAAAGTATTTATTAAACATTTTTATCTTATATAAATCATAATTTTCACTAGCACTCGGACATTTTCACCACAATTTCAATATTACGGAGCGCTTTAAAATACAATTGGCCAATATTATACGCAATAAATAAAACTTCAGCGTCGCTATTTAAAATGACAGCTTATTATAAAATAAAATTGTCCTCGAACAAAGTGACACAATATAAAAAGCAACGATGCCGATAGGTAAATGAGAAATGCAAAAAGACGAACGCGCTTTACAATATCTTTTATTTTAATAGCATGACAACGGTTGTCAAGATTGGCAGCGGCTCTTGACAAGCCACAATTGTTCGTTTTTGATTGCAAAATAGTAATTGCTTACGAAAATTGCTCAGCTGAGACACGGAATTATTGAAGATGGTCGCTTCTGTTTTATACCAACGGACGATTAATGTTTTAGTATATATTTTTGTGATAGTTGTAGTAATGCTTAAGACTGCGCCGAACGTAAGACAGATAATGACAGAGCTCGTGCGTCACATATTCAAATCGGCGCGCAGCCGCCATAGTAAAATTGTATGAAGTGCTTTTTTGATAAATATGTATCTTTATTGTCAATCGATAACTTAAATATTTAGGGTGGACAAATTGTAATATAACCATTTATATTTCGTGTAAGCTGTAAAATTAGATAGATTTGTACTGTTATAATCTAAAAATCACGTAGCACGAGCTTACGTTTTTGCATCTTTCGTGCAAATTTACGTAATTTTATAGGCGAAAATATTAATTATTTTAAGTTTTTTACACGGAGTTATTGTAAACGCAATCATTGTTATGCTAAATGTATATTTTATATTTGTATTAAACAAAAAGTGTTGATTTTATTCACTTAACTGTGACCGCCTGTTTTGGCACATTTCGCTCGGCGCAGTCTTAAATTTAATATATTACCATTTTGTGATAGATAACCATCGTCCCGTTATTAATGGAATATAAAGCACTACTTCGTGTTTATCTATATATTAATACGTGAAGCGAAAACTGGATCCCTTTTTACGAAAATTGGGCGGACGGAGGAGTATGAAATTTCGCACACTTATAGTTTATACAGAGAAGAAGTGACGAATGCTAATATTTTTTTAAAATTATGCGTAAAAATACATTAAATTAATGAAAAAACACTACACGCACACAACCATTCATCTGACACACGCAGTCGAAGCGCGTAACTATGGTTACATATATCAATATATATTATAATGACATATATCAGCAATATCTTACAGGCAATCTTTGGTCGAATTTCGAGCATTAGGCGACCGCTAGTAAAAAGTAATCTGTAACACCGTAAAGCTATATTTATAACAAGTTTAATTAAATTATTATATGTGTATGTTTATCCATTGTCTAGTACCCATAGTACAAGCTCTGCTTAGTTTGGGCTAGACGGTGTTGTGTGTATGTGGTAGAATATTATATTACTAGCTGTTACCAGTGACTTCGTCCGCGTAGATTTCAACTAAAAAGTGTGTCGCCGCGGAACACAACTATACTTCTCCGCCCAAGTTACTTAAATGGCGTAGTTTTTATAGTGTAAAGCTAGATAATAGCATGGCTTACTCAAAAACAACATTTAAATATGCGTCGTTAGATTACACGCTGTCACAAAATGCGTAGGTAAGCAAAATAAAGATTCACAGCTCCTCCCCCGTAGGTGATAGCGTGATAATATGTAGCCTATATGTTGACCCGACCTGTTAGTAATATTCATGCAAAATTTGAAGTAAATTCATGCAGTACTTTTTGAGTTTAGCCCGGACATACATACAGACAAACATACAAACAGACAAAAATTCTAAAACTATATTTTTGGCTTCGATATCGATTGTAGATCACGCCCCAAGTATTCTTTTAAAAAAATATTCAATGTACAGTTTTGACTTTTCTACGATTTTATTATAATATGTATAGATTATTCTGCAAAAAAACATCAGTTATTTCGGCAACAGCCGTAGTAATAATAATAACAGCCAGTTTGCAAAGAATCCCATTGCTGGGCAAGGACTTTTGGCACTATGAAAAGGGTTAGGCCTAGTCCACCACACTTCCTTCTTTTTATGTGGTTAGTGGCCAACCTGTTATCAAGAGTTGTTCAAGCCGCCCGTAGGCCTCTGACATGGCTTAACGACTGCTGTTAATTTGACAACAACCGGGACCGACTTTTTACGTGCCCTCCGAAGCACAGAGATGCTAAGATGAAATACCACTAAGCGATCACCCATCTATAGACTGACCGCACCCAACGTTGCTTAACCTCGCTAATCGTTTACCGATCAGTGAGTGCAACTGGCTATGAATCCACCACACTAGCTCATTGCGAGTTGGTAAAATTCATACAATGACATCTTCGAAAACAATATGGCATATTCTCAGATATGCCGCTATCATTACGAAGTTTTCATTCACTGTTAAAGTGTGCAATAATCAGTTATTTAATATGCTATTTATTTTATTGGCAAATCAACCAGCGTAGGGTCTCAATATCGTAAACGTTATCGCGAACTTACGAAACCAACACCGGAGTTACGAAAAGTGTATGTAAAATTTCACCAATAATAATTCCGCTTGTAATTTGATAACGTCACTGTAATGCCTCATTAAGGAAAAATTTTAACGTTAATATTAATTGATGACCATTAATTAAAAATTATTCAAAAATACTTTTTTGTGCTTTTACATTTTATTTTTAATTGTGTAACTCAATATCGCTGAGTAAAAGTTATAATATTTATTTACGGTAATTAATAAAATTAATTGGAAAACTTCCGAACGATTATTGACTTTGGAGTTGATTAATCTGTACGGGTAGTAGATTGGGAACGCGTAATGACAATATTGTTAACATTTACATTGGCGAGCAGTACAGAGCATTGAACATGCTAGAAAATCCCTTCTAGAAACGTCCCGTTTTGTCGCTTGTTGTATTCCATACAGTCTGAGCTCATCAGTGGAAACTACCCTAGTGATATAATAATAATATCCTCCTGACCGAATTCGGCCACGGTGGCTAGTCTTAACGGAGACTGGATAGTTGGCCACACTTGTGCACTATAATATCTCCTAATACACGCCTCAAATCACTGCATTCCGTCTCGGAAGGTTTAGGTTATGTTAGGTTCCTTCTTAAACCTACCCAAAAATAGTCGAGTTAGTTTGATCTCTTTAAATATATTTTGCTGTGCATTAGTATTTTTGGTAAGCATATTTTGCTGTGCAATTATTATTTTGACGTGACAACGTCTAATAAATCGATGAACGCCGGCTGCACGCACGAAAAAGTATGACTCATTGTCCCGTTACGCTCATTGTCCTGTTACGCTCATTGTAACGTTACGGGAAAGAAATTTTGTTAGGTATGACGTTGTCACGTTATAGTATCGTCCATAAACCGACTTTACAGACAACCAATTTTTTTTGCTGTGCAGTTAAATACTACCCGTTTTCAATTATGACTATCAGTCCACCGATTTACATTTGTAAAAGGGACAATAATTACATAGATGAGTTTATAACTCGCCACTAATTAAATCAAAAACAATTTGGTGTATTTGGTTATAGGTTATAGGTATACAGCACCACAAAATATATCTAATCTAATAATGGTTCTCACCAATGAACAAAACTTCATACAACGCTTTCTATTTAAAAATATACCACTATTTCGGTGGATAACCGAATTCCACCTAACAAAAGCTAACATAAAGATTTTAGGTATACAACACAAAATATTTCGCAAAGCCAATATTTGTTTACCCGCCAATGATTGCGGCGCATTTTAATTTTGGAGGTTGGAGCGACAGGACAAACAGTCAATCGTTACGGCTCAACACTGCACATTGCTTTACAGCAGTCGAGATGTGAACAAAAAAAATCGATGAATATTTTGGTGCGAATGTGAATAGGTTGGCGTTAGTCGGATTTTAGGGTTGAATCTTTATGTTTGGCTTACAGTGTTTTGAAGTAGAAGTATTGTATTTATTCATTTATACTATCCTATCCTAATCCTAACTAATATTATAAAAGCAAAAATGAGTTTGTTTGTTTGTTACCTTTTCACGCCTAAACCACTGAACCGATCATTATGAAATTTTGCATATACATAGTCAGGTGTACAAAAACGGACATAGGTTACCTTTCATCCCGAAAAAAATTACTGTTCCCGAGGAAAACAATAATAACGTTCTTATGATAGATGGCGCCACGGGTCTTTCGAATCATGATTGAATTATATTATTACAAACAGAGTACAACCCGAATTGATTGTCAAATTCTAAATTAACGCGAGCGAAGCCGCGGGCAAAAGCTAGTAAATATTATAAATACGTCAGATTTAATTTTTTGTTTGTTTGGAAGAGTTTTATCAAAAACTAGTTGAACGATTTTAAAAAATATTTTTACGTTAGAAAGCTTCATTATATAACATAGGCTATATTTTATTTTTTTTAAATACATTTACTTGTTAGTGATAGTACTTTTTTTAGTCGGTTAGGTTATGTTTAACTACTTTTGAGCGAGCGAAGCTGCGAGCAAAAATGAGCATATAATAACTAGATTTTACACACAGTTTTGCCCGCTTAAATGTAGGTTAAGTTAGTAACAGAACTTTTTCTGGATGAAATGTACTCTATTTCCTTTTCCCTTGGTATCATGTATGCGAAATTTCATGATGATTGGTCAAGTAGTTAGGGTGTGACAGTGAAACAAACTCACATTCACATTTATAATATTAGTTAGGATATCAGCCTACTAGGCTATTGCTACGATTTTATTTTATTTTATTTTATTTTATTCAGTAGGTACAAAAACAGATAACAGATTAGCATATACAAATAATAGTCTTAATAGTACACAATGAGTAAATCTGACATCCAGTTACATTTGTACACAACATTTGCAATATACAGTACACACGTGTAAGTTTGCATAAGCTTAAACTATTAAATAACTAACACAAAAGTAAAAAAAAAACAAAGTATACATGATAAATTTAAAAATAAAAACAAAAGATATACAAGATTGGGTACCTACACTAAAAGTCATATAATTGTATTTATTTATTATTTAGTTATACTATGTATTTTTACTTTGCTTAAAAATTGATAATGAACTTAAATCATTGCTACTAATATTATGCGACATATCAATAACCTATGCCATTAGAGTATAAGGCGTAGTGCAATAAATGAATAATGTAAGCATATTCAATAGTATTTAATAGCAATGTCCAAAAATAAATATAAGTATTATCTATTATACTAAATGTAAATAATGTCAATAAGGTAAGCTCAATTCTTATATTCCTTGTTTAATGATATTTGAAATGTTTAATGTTGTAATTAAATTTATTAATATACGTAATATAATTTTTGTAAACATATGCATGCAAACGATTTGGTAACACCACTGTAAGTTTTGTATTGCTTAATAAATGAATAAATAAATTATGATGCGAATTTGGATTGGAGACTGAACCTCTTTCAAAACGCAACTATAAAAAATGAGTTATTACTCCAATTCGTATCGTATTTCTTCCTTATGTCTGTTTAAGTCATACATACATTTATTGGGTACTGTGAAACATGGACATTAACTTTAGGGGATAGAGAAAGGGAGCTGACATTGTGAATGTTATTTTTTTATGCTGTAATAGGCTTGCGTTTGACCGCGATGTCACCTGATCTTAAGTGAAGATGCAGGCGACGATGGAGCACGCTTGCCTAGAAGATACCTATTCACTCGCTACTTGAAGACACCCAGATTGTACTCATTGGGAAACACAGACTTAGGTAGCGAATTCCACTCCTTAGCGGTACGCATTATAAAAGTGGAAGCAAAGCGTTTCGTGCGTAAACGTGGTATATCCACCATGTACCTGTGTCGCTGGTTTCATTGTCTGGTCTTCCGATGGTAGAATGGGGAAGGAGGAATCAAATTATGCAGTGCCTCTGCACACTCTCCGAAATGTATCCGATAGAAAACCGAGAGACTGGCAACCTTACGACGATGCTCCAAGCTTTGGAGTCGTGTTAGAATGAAACCAGTTGTTGGTAATGATAAAATTATAGAATTATATAGATATGGAGTATAATAATATATCACCATATTTATATTAACGCAAAGGCTAATCAAGAGAAATTGAAGTGATTGGCCATTTGATTAGACGTGATAGACACTTTGAGTTATATTTGGAAGGTAAACAGAAGAAAGGAAACGTAGGTGGCGTCTAGAAATAAATAAATAATCTATACTAATATTATAAAGCTGAAGAGTTTGTTTGTTTGAACGCGCTAATCTCAGGAACTACTGGTTCGAATTGAAACATTCTTATAATGTTGGATATCGTATTTATCGAGGAAGGCTTTAGGCTATATAACATCACGCTATGACCCACGGGGGCAGCGCAGTAGCGATAAACGCGGGTGAAACCGCGGAAACATCTAGTTATAAATAAAACGCTCGTCTCATAAGTTCAAAATAATGCTAAAGATAGAACGGTCCCTAATGAAAGAATTTATTTAAAAGGAGGAAGATACATATACAACTGTAATGTCTAAAATCAATACAGACAATTTACAAGTCTCTTCAAAACAATTTTAAACCGATTAAATTCCTTCATTCAACTCATATTACGTTTAATTACGTACTCATATTACAAAACGTATAAGCGGATTACATTTAATGACAATCGCTCAAAAAGTACTCGGCAGGGAAATATTCAAAATAAACAGACGCTCCAATAATAATAATAATAATAATTTTTTTATTTGCATAAATGTGGTACATACAGGTGGTAACATATTAAGAAAAAAGTTTCACACATTTGCCATCTCAAGTTCATGGCATACAAATATTTTAACAAACACAAATTCATAATTTTACTATTAGTACATGGCACAAAAAAAAATCACACTTATTTATAATTTAAATAGTCTTTTGTAGAATAGAAACACTTTTCACTTAGCCATTGATACAGTTCAACTTTGAACTTATTGATATGCAGATCTCTTATAGATTTAGGCAGATGGTTGAAAATGCGTACTGACATAGCGTAACTATTTCTACTACACATTTCAGTTCTTATTGAAGGGAGTTCAAGACGATCTGGATATCTTTTGTTAAAATTGCACACATCTTTCTTAAAAACAAAAAGGTCAATATTATGCTTAACAAAGGTACAAATTTCATATAAATAAAGGCAAGGCAGTGTTAATAGAGAAAGACTTTGAAAGAGAGGTTTACAGCTCACCCATGGGGCAACATTACAAATAGCTCTAACACACTGTTTTTGAGCTATGAACGCTCTATTTAAATTGACTGCATTACCCCAAAGCACTATGCCATATCTAAGGTTTGAGACTACGTATGCGTGATAAGCTTGCAGTGCGGTTTGTTTATTTGAGCACAAAGCATATCGGAATCTATTGATTTTACTGCAAACTTTGTCTACATGGGCTTTCCAATTACAATTTTGATCGAATGTGATACCAAGGAAGGGCATTTCGTTAACTTCTACTATGTTCTGCTCATTGTAGCTTAAATTTAATTGAATTTTTTTCCCTCCCCTACTATGAAATTGTATATATTTAGTTTTATTTATATTTACACTTAAATTATTAATTTTTAACCAATTTACTACTTTACTGATGGTGTCATTAAGTTTGTAATTGTAATCAGATTTAGAGTCGTTAGGTACCAGAATGGAGATATCATCTGCGTAGAGGATAGTTTGGTGTTCTGTTACAGAGGGGAAATCATTAATATAAATGAGGAAGAGAAGAGGACCGAGCAAACTTCCTTGGGGAACACCGATGTTATTATTATTATTCCTCATCCTCGATTTATAATGCACCTCCTCACTCTTATTATTAATATTGGTTACCTGTACATATTGAGATCTATCACTGAGGTAACTTTTAAGCCAGTTTTGAGCAGGGCCACGTATGCTATAGTGGTAACATTTTTTTAATAGAGTATCATGTGAAACAAAGTCAAATGCCCTACTCATATCGAAAAAAATTGCTGTAATATGTTTCTTTGTATTTACATAATTTACAATGTTGTTCACAAGCTTAAATGCTGCTTGTGTAGTCGACTTGCCTTTCAGAAAACCATGCTGTTCTGGGCAAATAATATTAAATTTATTTAAAAATGACACTAACCGTATGCACATAATCTTTTCAAAAATGTTTGCCAAAATCGGAATTAACGCAATAGGACGATAGTTGCTCATAATACTTTTGTCACCTTTTTTGTGCAATGGTTTAATTACAGTAACTTTTAACCTATCAGGAAATACTCCTTGAGCGAGAGATAGATTAATTAAGTGCGTGAGAACAGGAGCAATGACTTCGCCACACGATTTTAATATGTGGGTAGGGAAGTCATCGTATCCTACAGCAGGCGTATTTTTCAATGACTTGATAATTGTTTGCACTTCTTTTATATTGGTCGGAAACAGAAACATACTAGCATAATTTGAAGAAGAATCTATCCTAACATCGTTCAATGTACTATTGCTCCCATCAGTTATATCAGCGAAGTAATCATTAAATAAGTTGGATATATCTGTAGGATTAGTAATTATTTGTTGATTATGTGATAATTGAGGAATTCAACATTATGTAGTTATGCGTTACCACGTTCCTATGAGTAAGCTAAGAACGCATTACGTCACCGCACTTAGTAACAGTACTTCATCTAACACTATCACTTCATCTGTCACTTGAACCAAGTGAACAAGCAGCCCGTGGGATCTCACACGGATAGCACACAATGACATGTATAAGATTTAACCAAATATAAACGGGGCCTGAAAAAGCACCTTCTCAGGCCATCAAAGTAGAGACCTCAACATCGCCTCGGCTACTATGAGGGCGGTGTGGAGGCCATTGTTCTTAGACCACACGACTGCTTACCATCAGGTGGAGTGTGGTCATTTTGAGGAGCACAACAAAAAAAAAATATGTATCCTGGCATTAACTCATTCTTTTGTCAACTGCTCAACAAGACTGTACTCAACTTGTGTTCTTAGTTAAATAAAGTATTTATTTATTTTTTAACATAAACCAAGTGTTAATATTTGACTACGTAGATGGATATTTAACAAATAAAATTTCAGTCAACATGTAGTGCCCTTTACACAATTTCGATGACAAACCACTTTGCTAGTAGCACAGTGTGCAAAACCATTTATAGGTCAAAAACTTCAATATGACCACTCAAAAATATTTCAGAGCCTAACGCAATTAGAGACAAAGCGAAACGCTTTCAAAACCTACATGTCACTGAGAGCCTGTTATTGGCGTACAAACATACTATCCACTACTTCAAAAATAGAAAACAAAACCTTATTGTAATTCTGATAAAGTAGAAAATCCAATTTTGCAAGTGTGAAGTAAATTTTTGTTTCGCAAAGCTGGCCAGAGACAAATGACAGTGATATTGGCAGTTAAACCGACTAGCGTCGGTGGACGTTTTTTGTCCAGTTTTTAAGTTCGGACCACTGTGCGGTATAAAGACTGCAGTGTGTGTTAGATTGTTTGATACGACCCTTAAATTTTCCGGATCTCTTTGCCGAGTGTCTTAGTTCGATTTTATTATCCAATAAACTCTCTTTTTTCTTGTTGCTGATATTCTAGACCACTTTAGACAATGTTGGTTGAATATTTTTTGGTAAATCTAAGCTTATATGTGTCAGACCTTCCAATATAGTATTTCTGTATATTATAAGTATATACCTCGGTGGTGCTGCGGTAGTATAAGCGACTGTTGTGTAAGACGTTTTAGGTTCGAATCCCGGGTCAAGCCAATAAAAATATGTTGAATGTTTCAAACAAGAATTTTCAGAAACGGCTCGGAGCTATTCTCTTAGTTTAAAATAAACGTTAAATACCTATTACATAAATTGCCTTTCAGTTCATATTTGACGTTTATTAGACCAGATTGAAACTAAATATTCGAGATTCACAGATTTTTCAAGAATTGGTCCTCTCAGCAGATACAGCTGACACACTTTCAAATTAACCTATTAAATCGCATTAGCACACTGGCGACCATTAGATGTTTAATTATGTAGAATTTAACCTGTCAGTTCTTGGAATGCCAGATTCTAAGCGTTGACAGGTTGCCTACATATACATACCTACGTATATATTAAAACAACTCAAAACTTTCATCTTTATTAAATTTGGTAACGTATAATTATTAAAAAAGTTTCGAACTAAGGCAAATCCATTTACATTTTCATGTCAAAACAGGCACAAAATGAACACTAAATTCTGTTAAGCTCTTTCCACGGGCTCAATGATTTATACGATTCGCACCACACTGTGGAACATGTACAGAGTCATATAATTCATTTTAATGAGCGTTTATTAGACAACTACACATAGAGCCTCGTGTTCACTTGAGATGATTATGTTCATGTCATAATACTAGTGAGAGGGCTATGGAATTGTAAATTCCCAAAAAGGGTAAGCGGAAGTGTAATATGCTTACATTTCACCAGGTATATTTTTAATAATAATCAGCCCTGCATTAAACTGTCCCACTGATGGGCACGGGCCTCTTCTCAGTATGGGAGGGGTTAGGCCATAGCCCACCACGCTGGCCTAGTGCGGATAGGCAGACTTCACATATCTTCGAGAACATTATGGAGAACTTTCAGACATGCAGGTTTCCTCACGATGTTTTCCTTCGCCGTTAAAGCAAGCGATAATTAACAATTTAATACGCATATAACTTCGAAAAGTTAGAGATGCGCGCCTTGGGTTCGAACCCGAGACCTCTGCGTGGCAGTCCAACGGTTTCCCACTAGGCTATCGCTGCTATTATTATTGAAGTTTGTAAAATAATATTTCAAATTAGAGTATACGCCTGTTGGCAATACCGTCCGTACGTCCGTACCGAATGAAAATTACTTAATGAACGAAGTTATGTGCGTATTAAATAATTAACTATTTAATACGCAAATAACTTCGAACAGTCAGAGATACGTGCCTTGGGATCGAACTCGAGGCCTCTGCGTGGCAGTCCAACAGTATCCCACTAGGCTGTCGCTGCTATGCTGGTATGGTATCGCTGGTATGTTTTTAGATCCAACATATTGTAGGGGATGAGCCGAGCACAGTTCCATCCATGCTACTGGTTTGACTACATGGATTGCGTAGTAGTAAATAATACGTACATTTAGTCACCAAAAATATATGCTACTTTGTTTCTATTTTAAATTTTAAGTTCTCATTATTTATTAAAAACTAGCTGTTACCTGCGACTTCGTCAGCATAGATTTTAACTAAAAAGTGTTTGTCTCCGCGGAACCCTATTTTTTTTCTAAAATCAAAGTAGCCTAAGTTACTCCTTATAACATCAGTTATCTGCCAGTGAAAGTCCCGTAAAAATCGGTTCAGCCATTTCGGAGATTAGCCGGAACAAACAGACAGACAGACAGACAAAAATTTAAAAAATAGATGTTTTCGTATTGGTACTTTATAGGCTTTTATATGCATTAGATAAAAAGCTGTTATTTTGATATTACAAACAAACACTTCAATTTTATTTATTTGTATAGATGTATAGATATTATTTAGTGTACCCATGTTACTTTAACTTAACAGATATGCTATTACGTTGTTTTAAAGCATGCCATAGACAAGAGTGGACTCTTCTAAAGCCGGGACTCCACCAAAGCAGAGATGTGTGCGGTGTGTTGTGTGCTGTGCGAGAAGAGATGTTTTTCAGCTCGGGGGACTCCACCAAAGCGGAGATGTGTGCGGTGTGCTGTGTGCTGTGCGAGAAGAGATGTTTTTCAGCAAGCAAGATGGCCGGCCGGCGCGCGCGCGAGGCTCTGCGGGTTGCTGGTGGGCGAGAGGGGGGAGGGAGACATCGCTCACTGCACGCCGCTCACATCTCTCGTCTCCACTGCGCGTCGTCCGCGCACAGCTCACATCTCCGCTTCAATCGCGCCATACAAATATTACACATCTCCGCACAGCGATCTCCACTGAAGCTGAGTGGAGAAGAGATGTGTCAATAACACAATTCTATTGGTTGTTTAAAAAACATCTCCTCTCCGCTCGTCTAGTCTCCGCTTTGGTGGAGTCCTGGCCTAATACAGGTTTCTTAACTTAACATAAGAGTTCCCAAACCCTATACATATACACCTTGTTAATCTGAGTTGTAAAATACTGAAATTATATTTAACTGACGATTTAAAAGAGTGGCCGTGAGTTTCTTGCAGGTTTCTTCTCATAGGCTCTACCCTTTGCCTGAACCTAGCAACTAACCTAAATGTAGCTTCAGTAACTTAGTAAACTCACTAACCTATATACTTTGACGTTCATAAGTGTTACTTTGTGACCTAAATGAATAAATGATTTTTGACTTTGACTTTGACTATTAATATAGGTAATATTAATAGTCAAAGTCAAAGTAATAGTTGAATATAAATAATTTTTGTTTTGTTTTTGTTTTTTGTTGTAGTTGTCGCTTCTCCACTGCCACCGCGCCAAGTGTTGTGGGTTCGGTCCCACACGAGACAAAAATTTGTGTGATCCTAAGATAGTTGTTTTGAGCCCGGGTTTTCTTTATGTCCATTGGTTGAGTATTTGTAAATTCCCCCGCAATGCAGCAACTATTACTAAGTTGCAGTAAACGGAAGTAGAATTTAAAAAAAGATTAACACATACATAACATATTTTTGCTTGTATTGTTTGATTTGTCTTTGAACTGGTAATTGTAAACTTAAGATATAAAAATTATCCATGCTGTGTTTACCTGTAAGAGATTGTTACGCTAGTAATGAGTTTTATGAATGTATCACATCTTGTAGCAGTGTAATCAATTGTTGGTGAACCTTATAAATAAAATAAAATAAAAATAAAAAACACTGATAATTTTTGGATTCAAAAACTCAAGACAACTTTATAAGACCCTTAATAAGTTGTTATGAGTTAGAAAAGTAGTAGAGCCTCGCTGATTTCAGCATGAATGGTCCGGCTCGACCGGGGAAGGACTACCCTCACACAGAATATCGACGTGAAATACCAGTATTCCTACTGTTGTCTTTCGTTCGGTGAGTGAGAGTGCTGGAGGTCCAATCACCCTCTTTCCCTCTGCCCGCTCCTTCTCCTTCCCACTTCCTTTCCTAAAGGGTCGGCAACGCGCAAGTGATTCCTCTGGTGTTACAGGCGTCCATAGGTTACGGTGACCACTTACCATCAGGTGGGCCGTATGCTTGTATGCCACATTAGTAGTATAAAAAAATGCTTCTAGTACTTTTGAGTATTTCTTGATAGAAAAAACGGGTTGCACTCCGGGAGTGCCGTCAGAAGTGAAAACTTGAATATTAACGTTGTGCATTTTTGATATTTTGGAATGGTTAGGGAATAATTTTGCACGAATTGCTTTAATTTTATCAGTATAAAAGTACTATTATTTATGTGGTAAAATACAATATTCATTTATTGCGCTATCGTACACAAACATAACAATATTCCTTCTGTCTTACGAATTTTCGATTAGGTCACGTGTCCTGACGCGAGTTTGACAATTCTCCCTCCGTCTTACGAAAATTTTCGATCAGGTCACGTGTCCTGACGCGAGTTTAACATTTTTTACCCATCACAAAAAAGTGCAAAACCCCGCTAAAGAAGTTTTCACTTCAAAAAAAAAAGTTTTGTAGTTAATAAAAAGGTATATAGAGTATGGTTTGGAATAGCGCCACCTCTATAGATAAGGCATTGAACTTGCGATTTAAGTGGTCATAGAATGTAATCCCACCCTCATTACCAAAACCAACGTGAACTTACTTCTAACCCAAACATTTTCGCTTATATCTCCCTCCTGGTAACAAAAATACTAATAACTAGTAAGCCAGAATATACTGTAAAAAAAATAAATGGGGCAGTCTTTGGGGACTGGCGATACTACACGATACGACACTTCTTTATAAACCAAAAATAATTTAAAATGGAAAGCGTTCGGTGTCGATGAGGCGAGTTCCATGATTTTTGTTCACCCAAGAAGTGCTCAACACGCCTAAAGAAATTTTCACTTCAAAATAAAAGTAAAAATATAACGGGCAGGTCGGATGCTAGTTCCTGATACTCTCTTAGGAGTTATTAATAATATTTCGTTATTTTTTGCGTACGACGCACCATTTCTGAGATATTGTTAATATTTTAAAATAATTCAAAAATGGAAACCGTGGAAGCGTGACGATGACGAAGCGTGACGATGACGAAGCGTGACGATGACGCGAGTTCTATGATTTTTGTTCACCCAAGAAGTGCTCAACGCCTAAAGAAGATTTCACTTGGATAAGAAATTGTATATACGATTTTAGTCTTAACGTTTTAGCAACATCAAGGAATATATAACTAATTTAGTTTGTATAGTTTAAATTATAAGTTATACGGCGGATTCAGCGCTTTAACTACAAACAACTAATAACGTATGGTTCAGACAACAATGCTGCGGCAAATCTCTTTAAATTCTGAACCGTATGTACTCATATTTTAACTAAACACACAAACACCTGTAATAACTACTATTCACGGCACCACAAAGGCGTTGCAATCTGTTTCATGACTTATATTATAACCCCTACTATTGGTACCATAGTTAATCGCTTGCGGTTATAGTTAGAATAAGTATTACATCTATCAAGTTTATTTTTATACTAAGTAAGTTAAACTCGGTATCGTAGCGGTGAAGATACGACTCTAGTTTATTAGCATTTCAATTTTGATGTTGGATAGTATATTGGGTTTTATTGGCAAAAAATTCTTACTTTCACCGGAGAAAAGAGTCTGAAACTGAATGCGGTTAACGGATATGCCTGCTTGTCGCCTATTACATAAGGCCTAAAAATATACCTTGATTAATGCGGATACAATATATATCTGCCTCTTCAGGATGTGTGACACTAGCTATATATATGTATGTATGTAAATTCGCACCATGTATCTACTGCATCATCGGTAACTCTCATATTATTTAACGCATGATCAATCGGTCGGAATATCAAGAAAAATGGACCGATACCAGGAAAATAAATTTATTAACAAAAATACTAGATTAACGCTAGCGAAGCCGCGGGTATAACTTATTATAAAATAGGACTTGATTTAAAAGAAATATTTTCTTTGATTTTGTTTGTAAGATTCTTTAACTATAACATAACTAACGTATATTTGGTACTGTATTATCTTTATCTTATCTTATATGGGGGCCAGTCAGTGCAGACCGGCAACACTTCGACCCAGTGGGATCTTTTGTGTCGACACTCTCCCAATAACGACTGCCATAGATGTTCATGGCAGCCGGGACCAACGGCTTAACGTGCTCTCCGAGGCACGAAGCAGGCGATAATTGTCAATCAATACGCACATGATTTCGAAAAGTCATATAACTTCCGAAAGTCAGAGGTGCGCGACGTGGGTTCGAACCCGAGACCCTCTGCATTGGAGCCTGTTGGTCTCCCCACTGAGCTATCGCTGCTCATTTTTTACTGTACTAACTGTGTTTGGTACTGTAACTACAATAGATAAATACAACAAACATATGGTAGTGGCAGTTGAAAGCCAGTGGTCACGTGCGTCCTTACTGAGGTCCTTATTTTATGACCGACTTACTCCAGCTATACCACGGATTTTATATACTAAAGTGCTTGTAGCAATGGATGGTCCTGGATGGCTTATTGTGTCTTTTATTTGGTACTTCGTGCGTGGCTGGAATTGCAAGGGCTTGTACTGTAGTAAATTGTGAGTCATGGTGTTATTGTCATGGTGTAAAGAGCAGATTGTGTTGTATTCTAGTTTCGTAGGATATTTCAAGTTAAGACTCTCTGCTAAGAGTATTATCATAGTTAATCTTAACTAATATTATAAATGCTAATTTGAGTTTGTTTGCTTGTTTGTTTGTTACGCATGCTTTAATTACTCGACCGATCATCATTAAATTTCGCATACACTTTGTCACGTTAAGCCGTCGGTCCCGGCTGCCATGAACATCTATGGCTGTCGTTATTGGGAAGTCAGTGCCGTCTAATATCCTGACATTGGTCTAGCCTTAGGGTATCCTTAGCCTTCGGGTTGCGGAGGTCAGGTGGCAGCCGCTCCGTGTAAAAACTGATATCTAGTCAAATCCAGTTAGACTAGAAAGCCGACCCCAAGTGACTTGGGAATAATAAAGGCTAGGGAGAAGAAGACACTTTGTCAGAGGCACAGAGAAGGATACAGGGTATATAATAATATCCTCCAGACCAAATTTCGGTCACGGCGGCCAGTCTTAACGATAGTCTTAACGGAGACTGGCCATCTGCGCAGGAGATATTGTAGTGCACAAGTGCACTCTCTGTTCCTTAACTCTCATGATCAGATGGGACGGATAATCCGACACGACCGGAGAGAGATCAGGCGCAGGACCAATGGCTTTACGTGCTTTCCGAGGCACGGAGGTGTCTAACACCGCCAACTTCCTAACTCCGAGCTTGTATTGAGATTTCTTAACAGAAAAACCCAATTCGTTTTTGTTGGCCCGACCCGGGATTCGAACCTCATGCACAGCAGTCGCATTCACTACCGCTGCACCACGGAGGCAGTTTTAGATACATATATGGGTATAGGGGTACCATGGGATAAAGCAAAAATACTGCAAGAAATTTGTTTAGGATAAGAGTAATTTGTATATGCTAACGAAGTACTCGTAGTATCCGTTCTCAAATGTAGTCATACTTTGGTGTTTAATATATTACTAGCGGTCACCTAGTGCTCGAAATTCAACCAAAGTTTGCCTGTAAGATATTGCTGATATATGTCATTATATATTTATATATGTAACCATAGTTACGCGCTTCGACTGTGTGTGTCAAATGCATGGTTGTGTGCGTGTAGTGTTTTTTCATTAATTTAATGTATTTCTAATGCCTATTTTATAAAAATATTAGGATTCGCCCCTCCTTCTCCATATAAACTTTAACTGTGCCATTTTCATACTCCTCCGTCCCCGCAATTTTCGTAAAAAGGGGTACAAAGTTTTTGCTTCACGTATTAATATATAAATAGATTGAACGACTCTAAAACCTTAATATAAGTATAACATTATTTTTCCAAATTTAAAGCTCTCTATTCCTAAAATGATTTTACAAAGGCAGCGTACTAGATTTAGTGGAACACCGTTTACCAACTGCAATGCAAGATAAAAGGCTAATGTACACCATTTTCCGGCTTTACGGCTATTTGCCGATCATTTAAACAAACATTTTAATGTTCTTTTGAATAAATATATTTATTTTCCTTGTTGTGCATTTATATTTGTTGTCTTACTGGTTTCTGAAATTTTGATCAACGCAGTTTGTTAACAAATTGTGAATACACGTGATACGCATGTCAGCTGCTGTAATTGGCAAATTAAATTATCAACAGCCATTCAACTGCATGAATAGTCTTCTCCCTAGCCTTTATTATTCCCAAGTCAATTCGGGTTGGCTTTCTAGTCTAACCAGATTTGACTGGGTATCAATTTTTACACGGAGCGACTGTCATCTGACCTCCGCAACCCGAAGGCTAACGATACCCTAAGGCTAGACCAGTATCAGGATATTAGAGGGCACTGACTTTCCGATAAAGACTGCCATAGATGTTCTTGGCAGCCGGGACCTACGGCTTAACGTGCTCTCCGAGGCACGGTGCACGCGATATTTGTCAATCAATACGCACATAATTGTGAAAAGTCATATAACTTCCGAAAGTTAGAGGTGCGTGACGTGGGTTTGAACCCGAGACCCTCTGCATTGCAGTCTGTTGGTCTCCCCACTGAGCTATCGCTGCTTGGATAGTGTAGTGCTTTAAATGTTCGCCTCGCCACTACCACTGCGCCAAGTGTTGTGGTTTGATCCCCACACGGGACAAACATTTACATATATATGTAGTCCAGAAATAGTTGTTTTGAGACTGCGTGTTCATTCTGTCTTAGTGTTGTTTGTTTGTAACGGCCTCTGCGACACAGGATTTATTCTTAGTGTGGGAGATGGCTACAATGAAATCACTCGACTCTAATTTCATTTTTATACTAGATGAGGAATTATAATGATATAGCTACAAGAACCAATAGCATCGACATCTTCTCAAATTCATTTAAAGAATTCCATTCACAAGTTTTGGCCTATCTGGAAATCAAGCAATGAATAAAGACACGCATCCATTACCGTTTTCTCAGTCCACTCTATTCCCTAATTTTAATAACCTACCTACATTTTGATATTATTGTATCTTTTGTTGTACCTAATTCCAAGACGCTTTATTGTTGGTTTATATTGCTAATTACTAATATGTCAAATAATCTGTAATTTTACTTTAGAGACGCATAACGTATTTAATATGTATTTTCTTTTCCTTAACTATGTTACTTTTCCTGCAAGTGCTGTGCACTTCTGTTAGTGACAAACTCACTGTGGTTATAACTTATGCATGTCATCCTTGCTGAATGTTTAGTGAATAAGTCATTGAAGTGCCTTAACAATA
The DNA here is from genome assembly GCA_963564715.1 of Catocala sponsa. Lineage (NCBI taxonomy): Eukaryota > Metazoa > Arthropoda > Insecta > Lepidoptera > Erebidae > Catocala > Catocala sponsa. Next base: position 23,891,597 of record OY751345.1, on the reverse strand, counting down.
AATAAATAAATAAATAGATGTTCCCGCGGTTTCACCCGCGTTTATCGTTACTGCATCGCCCCCGTGGGTCGTAGCGTGATGTTATATAGCCTATAGCCTTCCTCGTTAAATAGGCTATCCAACACTAAATTAATTTTTCAAATCGAACCCGTAGTTCCTAAGATTAGTGCCTTCAAACAAACAAACGAACTCTTCAGCTTTATAATATTAGTATAGATTTCGTTAATTAGTCTTTCCTATTAAGTTTCGTAAAAGCAAAATTATAACTATGCAATGCATACTCGTACGACTTAACCAATGAGCTACCACCGTCACGTCACTTTCTAACGCAATAAGTTGAAATGTGGCTAATTAAATTAACTAAGTATTTTATTTACAACTAATTTTATTACACTAATGAATATAGAATTACAATGAATTAACCTTTTCTTATGAAACTACATACTAGGCATGCATCTGTGTCGCTGTACAAACATTTAATTTTTTATATACATACATACATAGATTCACGCCTGTTTCCCAGAGGGGTAGGCAGAGACTACGGATTTCCATTTGCTACGATCCTGACACACTTCTCTGGCTTCATTCACTTTCATCACATTCCTCATACACGCCCGTCGGTTCAAGGAGCTCTTAACCCGGCCTTTGTCCAGAACGCCTCCGATCTGATCCAGAAACGTTCGCCTAGGTTTTCCTCTTCTCTTTAATCTTTTATGCCATCTATAGACAAAATACTTAATACTAGTACTCATACCACAAGATAGATATTATTATAGGTTCCGCAGTTTCATTAATGTTTTGTGTCACAATTATTCTAGTTAAATGTGTAAATGAACTATTTATTATTTTGCTTTCTTGTAACAATATCTACAAATATAATAAATGTGTGGAAGAACGTGGTGTGATGTCCCTCCAACACAAAGGGTGGATCCTCCGACCAGGCTGATTGATCGTGCCTGGCGGACCGCGGCCCGACGACGACGGTTGATATCGGGAGCTTGTATAATATATATACTTAGTGGCTGTGTAAATGTTACTTGTGCGATTCAGAATAGTATAACGTCCTTTGAGCGCTTATGGTATATAGCGACATCTGTTAGATGTAGGCGGAACTTTTTCGTCTGTGTGGAGTCGCCATAAAGCTAAGTGTCCACAGGTCGTTATCGTACGCATCGGACGCATCGCATTTAACAGATCATAGTATTCTTTGTATAGAAAGTCACACAAGTGCGTCCACCAATCCGCATTGTATGGATCGCACATAAGCAATACCGACACCGATGCTCCAAGAGGCAACTTTTGCGATGCGTGCCAATGACGTCATACGGAATGCCGATCAGTGTACGCGCCCTGCGCGCTCGTTACGATATTGTTTTCTTTTTTTAGATGCTTTTGCATTTTCTTCCTCTTCTGCTAACAAACTTGAGCAATAACGACAAATTGTTCTTCGCTTTCCTCCATTCTCACAAACATACGTACGATCAATAAGAAAATCCGAATGAAACTGGCATCGGTAATCCGATTGCTGATACTTGCGTCGGCAATCCGATCGCTGCCGATACAGTGGACGCAGTATGAAAAAATAATGCATTTGATGCGATGCGTACTGTTATACGGGAAACTTGTATAGTCTTTTTAAAAAAACACTTTTATTACTTTGGCTAAAGGCCGTTTAATTTATATAGAATATTACAAGAAAACTTTTATTAAAGAACAAGTGGCCTTAACCGAGGTTGGAAATAGAATGACTTGAACTGGGCACACTAAACTATGAATCCGCTACTTATCGCCAATGTGCTGACGGTGCATTGTGTCAGGGTTGTCCCATACATTGACGGGATATAACAACCCCCACGTTAAGAGGAAACTTACGGGAAATGTAAGTTTCTGGGAAACTATTCAACGCGAAGACGAGGCTGTTGGGTTACAACAGCTTGAAGCTCTGTTTCAGGATTAGGATTTTCTTTACAATTGATCTTTAGGGTTCTAGAACACTTGCTCTTTTTACAACTGTATATAATTAGTAAAAATAAACAAAATAGTATTGACAAAATACTTAAAATGGGAAAGCTAACATGGTTATTGATATTATTATCATTACTTAATGCTACATTCTGTAAATCATTAATTATTTGATTTGATACAATTTTAAGATCCTTAAGGTTATCTAATTTTACATTATTTATACTAGAGTTTGGAAGGTTTAGCTCTTTAAAACGACTTAAGTCACAACAGTTATCGCTTATAATATTGAATTTTGGGGAAATAATTGGTACATCAATATGAGGGAAATTTTCTCTTACGAATCTAATATTCTTATGAAAAGCTATGCAATTGGGTGGTAATTTAAGGTATCCTGTACCGGATATCACGGTTTCATACAGTTCGTCATTTTCACATTCGATAGAGAGTTTAGTTTGTTCAGATTGTACAAATACCCATTTGTTATTTGTCATTTTGTGCCAGATGTCAATGTTACCACGGAGGAATCTATACTGGCAATTTACAGGTAAAGATGAAATAGCTTTAGTGATGATTTCAATTTCACAAGATGGGTTACCGGCTATTGTATAGATATCGTTTGATTCACAAAGGTAAATTTTGTTTGGGATAGAATTACAAGAAATTAGGTTCTTCAGAAATGAGAAAGATGATTTGTCTTTACTTAATGCTAGGTACTCCTCTGTGGGTAAGATCATGCTAAAAGAATTGGGCATTGTAGTATTAAGAGGGATAGGTAAGGGTACTACCTTATATAAATTATATTCTAATACATTAACTAAGGGTATTTTGATTACAAATATTAGCTTACCATCTAAGTAGTAACAGATTAGTTCTGCGATATTCATTAAGGTATGAATGTTACTTAATTCTAGATTAACTGGGAAAGATCTATATCTAGGTAATAATTTCAAGTTGTTCACAATATCCTTATAAAGTTGTCTAGGCGTGACAACGGAAGGATGTATGGTTTTACTTTTTACAAATAAAATCGCATTTAGGATATCTTCAATCTTAAAAGAAATAGTAAGTAAATTAGACTCTAAAACATTTAGAGTTGTGCTTAATCTTGTTTTAAAACTTTCGGTTATTACAATATTAGAGATATTATTGAATGCTAAGGTTACTCGATCAATGACGTCATTCAATTTTGCTTGGTTGACATGAAGCTCATTTAGTGTGTTATTTATATTAGATATAGCCGATTGGGATACAATAATATTTTTCTTAATGGATTCTGTGAGTATTTCATCATTTTTGAACAATTTATTAATAGCGTTATTGTAAGATTCAGCATCTCCTTCGTCTAAGGTGCCGAATATATGTTTAAAAACAGTGCCAACACCAGAAAACCAGGCTGATCTTTTGGAAACATCGTTGGATACTATATGGGAAAAGGAATCAAAGTTACGAAGGACATCTGCGTAAAGTGAGTCCAAGGGTTGTATCATGTTTCGACAATATGTTTCATCTATTTCCTCATTTTCTCGCCATTGGAATTTAATTATATTAAATGTTTGATGAATGTTTTCAATAAATTCTTTGAAAGGCGAGACTTCTACAGGAATTACTATATGAAATTGATCGTTTATCATTTTTAAGGTGCCGACCGGATCGAAGAACAAACCGGGTCCCTGGGTGATGCGCTCTACATATTGGTTGTCGCTAGTTGCCAGAATATGAACGGTGCCCATTCTGTAATTAATTTGAAATGGGTTAATCTAGGTTAGGAGTCATATTTAGTTATTGTCATGAGCGGGTTTCACTTCATCAAAATGGTGTTTTACGTGTCGTCTATTAATTAATAGGGATAAAGTGTTATTTCCATGTAGTTTTACAATCTTATATGGTCCCTTCCACAAAGGTGAGAGGGCCTTACGTAATCGCAGGTGATTCTTTAAATATACGTAGTCACCGACTTTGTACTGAACCGGACGACTGTGTTTGTCATAATAGGTTTTCGATCTTTCTTTAGAAGTACGGATGTTTTCTTGTGCCTTTTCACGTGAGATTTTCAGACGGTGTTGTAGCATCTTGATGTATTCAGGATATGTTACATTAGGGTTAGCATCGAAAATGGAATCAGGGATATAGGGCTTATGGCCAAAAACAAGTTCGTATGGGGTAAATCTAGTCGTTGTGTGGACACTACTATTATAGCTTAGCATGGCGGTATAAACAAACTTATGCCAGTTGGTTTGGTTTTCATTCACAAATGATTTCAAATATTCTTTTAATGTAGAATGGCTTCTTTCGAGAGCACCCTGTGTTTGTGGGTGGTAGGGTGAAGACCAAATTTGCTTGATTTTTAAGAATTCGCAGGTGCGTCTAAACAGATCGGCGGTAAAGTTAGTACCCTGGTCGGTGAGTATCATTTTGGGTATACCGAACAATGATATGAAATGAACTAAGCATTCGCAGGATTCTTCTGCGGTGGCATTTGAGATGGGATAGGCTATTGAGAATTTTGTCAAGTCGTCCTGAAGGGTGAGTATAAATTTCAGTTTTGCAAGTCCTGCTTCAGGTAAGGGTCCGACAATGTCGAGGCTAATTCTATCAAATGGGCGTGTAGAAGTGGTTGTAATCTGCATGGGAGATTTGTTGATTTTGCGTAAGGCTTTATTAGATTGGCACAATTTGCAGTTTTTTACATAGTCTTCTATTTCTGATCGCATATTTTTCCAATAATAACGTTCTTTTATCCTATCATACATTCTATTGGAGCCTAGATGACCAGCTATTGGAATATCATGATTTTCTTTAAGTAATCTCTTTATTTCAGAAGGTACTGGGTAAATAATCGTATTATGGTGTATATGAACCGTGATGTTTGTATTGTTAAATAGATATATAAGCATTCCATATATTTTAACAAAGGAATTTTGTTCGAATGGGTTTTTGAAATCTGTTATGGCAAATGCATTGATATCACCGGATAGGATAATTTCGTCCCTAACAGCCTTTAATGCCTTGAAGATGTCAAGGTAAGTACAGTTATCAAAATAGTAGACCTTTGTAAACAATAAATAATAAGTTTTCTCTTTAATGGTTAATTTTTTGAAACTGTGGAGTTCTCGTTCTCCATTTATTATACTACTTGGGTCATCAGAGTTACCAATAATTTCTTGGACATATGGGTTTGATTCATCAAGATCAATAGATACAGGGATGAGTATGGTCTTATTATTACTCTTTAAAAGATTTTCGTTATGCTCTTGTACTTGTGTACATTCATTTCATTTTTATTATTAAAAGATCTTAAGAAGTCTGAGTATTCATTATTAGGGGTTGTAGTATCTTCCGATACTGAAGCAGGGGAGTCAGTTGGAGTAGGACGACTTAAGAGGTCAAAGTCTATGTTCGGTGGTGGGTTTGATGGACTTGGATCTAGAGCACCTAAGTCAATAAGATCGTCGAGGATATCCTGAGGGATTTCTGGTTCTGGGCTAGTGGTTGTGTTGTCATTCATACCAGAGGTGGACGGTTCTTCTTCAGTGACAGGGTTAACGGGATAACGTGATAATGCATCTGCATTGCTATTGATTTTTCCCTTTTTGTATTCAATTTCGTAATCAAACTCCTCCAGTTTGAGTCTCCATCTAATTAGTTTTGAGCCGGGGTCTTTACAATTGAACAACCATTTGAGTGGGCGATGGTCTGTTACGATTTTGAAGAGACGACCATATAAATATGGTCTAAAGGTTTGGGTACCAAAGAGAATAGCCAGACACTCCTTCTCTGTCACGCTGTAATTGCATTCGGCTTTGTTTAATGTTCTCGAGGCGTAGGCTATAGGGCGATCTTTTCCTATTTCACCTTGAGATAAAATGGCGGAGATAGCGAAATTAGAAGCATCACAAGTTAGGACAAAGGGCTTGGTAAAGTCAGGATAGGCTAGAACAGGGGCAGAGACTAAGGCATGTTTTAGACTTTCAAAGGCTAACTGCTGTTCGTTATGCCAGTTGAATGGGACATTTTTCTTGAGAAGGTTGGTAAGGGGTTTTGCTATTTTAGATAAGTCTGGGATGAATCTGCGATAATAGGAAACTAACCCTAGAAACGATTTGATATCTTTGGGACATTTTGGTAAAGGGAAGTCAGCGACAGCTTTAGTTTTTTCTGGATTGGGTCTTACACCCTTATCTGTAATCGTGTGACCAAGATAAGATACCTCCTTGCGGAGGAACTCGCACTTGTCTGGTTGAAGTTTTAGGTTAAAAGTACGTAGTCTATCGAATACGTTAGCGAGGTTTCTAATGTGAAGGTCAAGGTCGAATGAATGAATTACGATATCATCCAAATAAACAAAGCATTGTATACCTTGGAGACCGGACAGCACAGAGTTCATTAGTCTTTGAAAGGTTGCGGGCGCATTCTTCAAACCGAAAGGCATTCTCGTAAATTCAAAGTGTCCTTGTGGGATCGAAAATGCTGTTTTAGGGGCATCGTCTTCTGACATCCTTATTTGATGGAATCCAGAAGCCAGATCTAGTGTGCTAAAGTATCTACATTTACCCAGTTGATCAAGGATTTCAGTAATGTTTGGTATTGGATAGGAATCGCCTATTGTGATATCGTTTAACTTCCGATAATCTATAACTACACGCCATTTGCGTTGGCCTGAGGCATCTGTCTTTTTAGGAACTACCCATATCGGGGAAGACCAGGGGGATGTTGAGGGTCGAATGATACCTTCATGAAGCATTTTATTAATCTGGGATTCTACTTCCCTTTTGTGGGCATCTGGGAATCTGTATGATTTAGTGCTAATAGGGACAGAAGAAGAGGTTGGTATTTTGTGTTGCAGGGCATCAGTAAACGTTAAACGATTGTTGGGCAGATGGAAGATATCAGAATAGGAGGAACAGAGGTCGTATAAGGCATTAGATTCTTCGGTATTCAAATGAGACACTCGTAATAAGTCGAGCACCTCTTTGGTGCGGTTAAGGGCGTTGTCTTGGTTTGATTCAGAGTAGGGTACATGAAAAATGTTATGCGAATAATTCTTGTCTAATGGTAGGAGATTTATTTTAAAATCTGGGTTTATTTGTATCGGGGATTCTGAGATATTAACGACAGAGATGTTGATTCTTGAGTTTGGTTTAACCTTAACTATACAATTGGCTATTAGAAGGGAGTCAATTTGATTTTGGTCAAGTACAATGCCTTCTTTTAGTTCGGGGTTTGACACTAAGCATTCTATTACAGTTTCAGTACGAGGCAAGATAATATAATTTGGTACCGAGAAATTCAAGGTAAGTATTACTTTATTAACAATAAATGCACTTGCTGTATAGTCGATTTTACAGTTATTTCTTGAAAAGAAGTCATTGCCTATTATTCCATCATACGGAAAGTCTATATTTGGAACCATGTGAAAATGATGACTAAGAGCATCAAAGTTTATTAATATATGACCTAGTGTGCGCATTATGTTTTTTGTATTACCTAAACCATGGAAAGTTACGTAATTATTTTCAATTTTAGGCATTTGTTCGATGATATTTATTTTGATAAGGCTAATAGACGCACCGCTATCGATAAGAAGTTTCAAGGGTTTCGATGATACAGAAGTTTGAACTTCTACAAAAGGTAAGGACTTCTTTTTTGGATTTGTTGTGATATTGTATGTACTGATTTCTGTATTTTGTTTTTTAGATGCTGTGTTGGATACTCGACAAGGTTCTAGAATTGGGAGGTCAGTGTTTACGAAAGAGTCAGGGATTGGTTTAGTTACATCACTCTGAGTTTGGGGCTGGTTACCCTGTCCGTTAGTGACTAATTGAGAAACAGTGAATGGGCCACAATGAGTTTGGGGCTGGTTACCCTGTCCGTTAGTGACTAATTGAGAAACAGTGAATGGGCCACTATGAGTTTGGGGCTGGTTACCCTGTCCGTTAGTGACTAATTGAGAAACAGTGAATGGGCCACTATGAGTTTGGGGCTGGTTACCCTGTCCGTTAGTGGGTGATTTAGGAACAGTGGATGATTTAGGAACAGTGGATGATTTAGGAACAGTGGATGATTTAGGAACAGTGGATGATTTAGGAACAGTGGATGATTTAGGAACAGTGGATGATTTAGGAACAGTGATTGAATAAGGGACGCTTATTTGGGGCTGGTTACCCTTGTGGTCCATAGAACTAGAAAGGGTGCCGTTATCATATTTTGACCGTACTAGCTGTGAATTGGGTCTCACGAGACACCGACGTGAGCCCACTATTCGTTTAAATCATTTTCAGGGGTTTGCTCATCGGTTAGGTCGACATTATGTATAGGTTGATTGGTTTTTTGGTAACTCGCGGATGGACGATTGTTTCGGTCGGCTTGTTGATTGTTTTTATTGCCGAAATACCGATTATTGTATTCACGCTTCCGACAGGCGTCAATAGTGTGACCAACGGCTTTACAGTAGCGACATGTTGGTGGACCTGACGTAGGTAAAGGTCCTTGATAACTTGGCTTATTCGCGGCGGTCATTGCACCTTGTGTAAAGTTTTTGTATTGCTGCGGTTGTCGTTGGGGTACGCGATTATAGTTAAAGGGTGTGGCATTTCTTTTAAACGAGGCTTGTAATAACTTTTCTTCGGAAACGGCGAAATTGATCGCGTCATTGAGCGTTTCGGGATCACGGCATCTGACCACAGTAGACAGGCGCACGTTTAATCCGCTAATAAAAGTATATAATGCTAGGTCTTGCATAGCAGCGACACGGCCAGCCAGTTCCCCTTTCTTTTTCGTTGGTATTGAGACATTAATTTCGGTAAGTAGCTTTGAGAGACACGATTCTACACGGAGTGCGAACTGGTTGACTGTTTCGTTATTAGATTGGCGACAATCTTGAAGATCAGAGAGCAGTGCAGCATAATGCTTTCTTTCGCCGAATTGTGACTTTAGGAAGTCCTCTAGTTGTTGCCATGTCTCAAATTCTTTTATTGAACACGCGCTTTCGGCTCGCCCTTCGAGTTGACTAATAATATATGTCAATAATGTGGATTGTTGAGCCGGCGACGCAAGGTTAATAGCGTTTCTACAGTTATTTAAATAGGCATTTAGTTTTTCTCTATTACCGTCGAATTTATTTATGAACTTAATCAAAACATTTAAATCAATCTCCTTAGAGGTCGTAGTGGAATCCTCTTTGGGCATATTGAACGCTTCAGTCACGGGAACTCAGTTAGTCAAAACAAAGATAAGGCTCGAGGACCGGATTAGCGATAAGGAAAGAATGTTGCACGGCTCTCGCGACTAAATAATATGTGTAGTTACTAATCTATGAGAAATATAATTAAACACTTTGTTCGTTGTACGTTTTCGTATTACGCGATCACAGGCAATTTAATTATTCACTGGCACTAATCACTTGCACAATTATCTTCGGTATGAAGTAAGTATGAATGTTAAAGACTTACAGGAATACGGCGATTACAGGAACAGCATGTGTCATCATGGCTGGTGGAATACCTTGCTTCCACGGTGAGTATGTTTAAAGGATACGGTGACGACAGCAACAGGATACGGCAACAGGATTCGGCAGTGAGAAACAGCGACCAGCAATATCGGCTCGGCACGGCAGTAGAACTCTTCACATGGGTATAAATCACGACACGGCGAAAAGAAACAGCGAGAGGATACGGCGACGAAATGATAGAGTTCTGTGTGGCGACGATATGCGTTTAGAAAGTCTGTATTGTTCACTATTGCACGAATTTATTGTTCGTTTTACACGATAGAGGCGAACCAGGATTTTAGAAATCCCTTTGAGCTGCCACCAATGTTATACGGGAAACTTGTATAGTCTTTTTAAAAAAACACTTTTATTACTTTGGCTAAAGGCCGTTTAATTTATATAGAATATTACAAGAAAACTTTTATTAAAGAACAAGTGGCCTTAACCGAGGTTGGAAATAGAATGACTTGAACTGGGCACACTAAACTATGAATCCGCTACTTATCGCCAATGTGCTGACGGTGCATTGTGTCAGGGTTGTCCCATACATTGACGGGATATAACAGTACGATACCGACCTGTGGACGCTTAGCATTAATGCTTTTTTTCTTGAAACATTTAAAAAGACCAGTCTCGTTAAATCTGCGTTACGTATAACTTAACAAACATCAAGAACAACGGACACAAATAACATCCGTACTCGGAATAACCGTCTATACATATCTCTCTCATTTATATAAGAAACTATAATCGTATCGTACTTAATACATTAGGATCGGTGAAGAAACTACTTAACCTTATAATGCGAATAGAGAAGATAATAAGACCACAAGCCACCAAAGTTTAAGTTTAACACTAGGATTCTATTCCTTGTTCCTAAATAACCCTAAATCAAATTAATCTGCACAAACACCGCTTAATCTTACGCCTGCTTCATAAAGCAAACACAACTGCAAAGATCGCATGCATTGCTCTAATTAAGTTTAAACAAAACATGAATCATTAAAGGGGTTGTAATGCGCTGTGCGGGGGCTCACAGAGGCAGGGGGTAGCGCATCCCCGCTTGATTTATACTCCGATTTGTCGTCGAGCCAAACCACCCCTGATTCACCGCTGTAATGCGGTGTTTACCGATAAACAACGGGAAATACCGAACGTTGTTGTTAATGAATTTTCATTAACCGGTTTCCTGGTCGAAGAATATGTTGAGGTTGGTTGTTGGTTGGCACGAGATTGGCTGCTTAAATCATAGTGCTCTTTACAAGCTAGTTGTTTGGAAGTCGAATACTTAACGAAATCTTTCAAAATGTTGGATAAAAGTGAAATACCGAGCTCTTGGTTATTCGATTTTTGAAGTGAAAACTTCTTTAGGCGCTTTGAGCACTTCTTGGGTGAACAAAACTCGCGTCATCGTCACGCTTCCACACTTTATTATTTTTTTAGAATATTAACAATATCTCAGAAATGGTGCGTCCTACGCAAAAATAAACGAAATTTTGACCCCCTTAATAACTCCTAAGAGAGTATCAGGAACTAGCATCCGACTCGACCCTTTTCTTTCTTCTTTTTGGTTTATTAAGAAGTGTTTATGATCAAGGATTAAAGTTTTCACTTCTATCGGCAGTCCTCAAAGACTGTCCCAATTTTTTTAAACTAAGAAGGTTTGGAATCGAAATGTCGTCTGTTGAAATTGCTTTACGATAAACGGTACTAAACTCAGTTTACTAAGATTATTATTCTGTCACCTTAACCATATCGAGACGTAATGATAAAAGCATTGCGTCTGGGCACCGGCGCGCGGCGTCCATCTCATTCTAGGATCGTAAAATTTTGATAATATGATTATTTTTTTATTCATTCTACGAAAATACACTATCGAGTTTCTTAAGTATATTTTCATCAAATAAAATTATTTCAAATTAGCTTATCTATAGTAAAATTGGTTGTACGTAATAAATGTCGAGCCTACCAGGAACAGTTTCAAGTGTTATAAAGACTTCCATGACAAAAAAGCCCAAAACCAATTAACCTGACTTGATAACCGAACCCAATACCTCATGCACAACGATCGTATTCATGAACACTTTTTTTTATACGAGTATATGGTGGTAAACAAGCATACAGCCCACCTGATAGTAAGTGGTCACCGTAGTCTATGGACGCTTGCAACAACAGAGGCATCACTTGCGCGTTGCCGACCCTTTAGGAAAGGAAGAGGGAAGGAGAAGGAGCGGGAAGGGTGTAAGGGGGTGATTGGGCCTCCGGTACTCTCACTCACCGAACGAAACACAACAGTAGGAATACTGCTATTTCACGTTGATATTCTGTGAGAGGATAGTCCTTCCCCGATCGAGCCGGCCTATTCATGCTGAAATCAGCAAGGCTCTACTACTTCACTAAGACACAAGATCAAAGGAAAAATAAACAAAAGTCATCCATAAATATGTATTGCCACAATATAGCTATACTTTATTCACACTCAAAGACAGGCATGTATTTAAATAAGTTGTAAGAAGGTACGCGGCCGTTGACAGGACACCTCATTAATTCTCGCCTTCAGCACCAGTTTTTCAGCTCATACAACTTTAATCCAGCCCCATCTAATACGAACATAAATATATAAGTTCAGCATTTTTCCTACTAATATTTCCCTCGTGAACTATGCATGCGGCTTGTGAAAAATGAAGGTTTCGAAGCCTATTTATAATCCACGGGACGGGATGGGAATGTAAGAATATTTATAAAAATATTGCGTCGTTTTATAGATGTTTATAAAATGTATCGCTGTCTTAGGTCCAACATAATCTATAACGTAAACGTAAAACATAGCTGGCGAAATCTGGGCTTAATCCAACTCTACTTCAACTGGTATATCTAGGCGTGATCGGAGAATCTATTTTATTATTGTTTTTATATTGTATAAAATGTTTTACAAAATATATTGTGGATATTCAAACGTACACATAAATTTCATATCCTTGTTTATCTACTAAATATTAAAAACACAACGAGATTTTCGTTTTAAAAAATAAATTGAAGCAAGATAGTCATTGTTTATTACTTATTACATAAAGGATCTATTGCCTTCGCTGTACGTCTATTTCTATTTGGTTTTATATTTCATTTTTATTTAGATTAATATTACAATCAAGTATACTTTAAGACAAAAACTTCGAGTTGCGCGAAATTTTTAGTTAATAAAAATAACTCTAACCGAGCTACGAATCAAATCAAACGCTAGTCGTATCGCCCCCGTCTCGTTAGCACTAAACCGTCCAGTATTTATGATGCAGTGTGAGTAGTGCACATGGCGTCGGCGGTCGTGTGATTAATAGTCGAATTACCCGCGCCGACACCCTGTGTTCTTCGCTTTGTGTCCGACGTTGTTGCTCACTCTACAATGTACACAGCCAAGTGACAAAATGGTATCAAAATTAAACCGCGTGATTGATGGTGAGACTACTATTGGGACAGTCACCCTGACCACTCGGATGGCGTAGTGGTTTGAAGGGGCAGCTCGCCGCTGTCACTGTGCCGAATGGTTCGATTATCACACGGGACAAAACTTTGTGTGATGCACAAATGGTTGTTCCGCGTCTGGGTGTTCTTTGAAAGTTTGTAAAGTTTCTGTGATACAGGAATAAATACTAGAGCGGGAGATGACTTTAAAAAAGAAATTAATAATCATGACTGACAGTTGGGTTTGAAATCTTGTTGTACTATAGAATGTTCATTCTTTGCTGTTATTTTATTGAGAAAATGTTATCAAAATTAAATTGCGTGAGTTGTGACTAATGGTGAGACTATGATTGGAACAGTCACCTTGATCGTGTACGGCTAACAGTTGGGTTTGACACGATGAGGTACTATACGAAGTTCTTTCTTTGTTGCTAACTGTACAATATACGTACATAGTTAAGTGACAAAATGGTTCAATGAATGATTAGAGTAGTCACGTCATCGTGCATGATTGACAGTTAGGTTTGACACCATGTGGTACATATGCGTATAGGTAAAAACTACGCGAAGGATTGTAGTTTCGAATCTCACTGATATGGCTACTGAATGGTACAAGATATGTGTGTTCCACAAATGGCTGTTGCAAATCTGCCCGTTCTTTGTGTTCGTTCTTTGCATGTATCTTATCTTATCTTATGTGGGGGCCAGTCAGTACAGACCGGCGACACTTCGACCCAGTGGGATCTTCTGTGTCGACACTCTCCCAATAACGACTGCCATAGATGTTCATGGCAGCCGGGACCGACGGCTTAACGTGCTCTCCGAGGCACGGAGCAGGCGATAATTGTCAATCAATACGCACATAATTTCGAAAAGTCATATAACTTCCGAAAATCAGAGGTGCTCGACGTAGGTTCGAACCCGAGACCCTCTGCATTGCAGTCTATTGGTCTCCCCACTGAGCTATCGCTGCTCTCTTTCTTTGCATGTAAAAAAAATGTGGGTTTATTAACATAACTCCCTGCTTGTGTCTTCCAGGATATAGGCGTGACAGAAAGGCGTGAGACCACGTCGCGTTTCTGAAATTCACAAATTGTGACACAACAGAGTCAATATAATTATTATCATAGCAGGGATTCTATACTCAAGAAACGCTCATAATTTTTTTTTAACTGAAACTTCTTTGGGCGCATATCATAGAGTATCAGGAACTAGCATCCGACCCGCCCCGTCATTTATTTGTTTTTTATTGAAGTGTTTATGATCAAGGATTAAAGTTTTCACTTCTATCGGCAGTCCCCAAAGACAGCCCAAAATTTTTTTTTGATATGTTTTAATGGACTTTTACACATTGTGCATATATATCCCATCCCATCGTAGCCTAATTACATTCATGCGTAAATATTTTACAAATATTATTTACTACTTTTTGCCCGCGGCTTCGCTCGCGTTAATTTATAATTTGACAATCAATTCGGGTTGTACTTTGTTTGTAATGATATAATCCAATCATGATTCGAAAGACCCGTGGCGCCATCTATTATCATAAGAACGTTATTATTGTTTTCCTCGGGAATAGTATTTTTTTTCGGGATGAAAAGTAGCCTATGTCCGTTTCTGTACACCTGTCAACGTATATGCAAAATTTCAGGATGATCGGTTCAGTGGTTGAGGCGTGAAAAGGTAACAAACAAACTCATTTTCGCTTTTATAATATTAGTTAGGAAGTTAGGATTTAAAAGTAACAAACAAACACATTTACTGTAGAGTCATCAGTCTAAACAGATTCTTTGCTGCTTTGGAATTAGGTTGAGTTAAGATGCTGTTAAAGCTACCAACATCGAACCTATTTAAGCCAAAATCCTCATAGACTCAATACCGAACACACTCCATCAACAAATGATGAATAGATAGAATATTATATTATTATTATTATTATTATATACACCACAATCCTCACAGTAAGGTGAAACGGTCTTTCTCATCAAGAAATAAAATTAGTTGCATGGAATGTGTCCTGATCTAAGTTATAATAAAAACTAAATGCTCATAATAAAACCGTCTATATAAACCCTAATATAAAATCAATCTACTTTCAACCACACCGACAGTGTGACCACAGGAGATATCGCGTGACCACTAACCACATGAACCACATACGGCCAGTGTGGTCATAATGACAAATCGTCGTATAAATCCCCGCCACCTGCACTCTGTAGGCGCTGGTCTGTGACCTACTTGTGCTTTGCTTATCTAGCTTTCTCTTAAAGAATACGCTGTAAGTCTTATTGATAATGATAATAATAATTATTAACCACTTTTTGTTCATGAGAGTTAAATTTCGCTTGTGACGTTATTCACGCCGAATACACAATGCCCATAATCTCCAGTTTTACTTACGAAATAAGATAAACTGTGGCTTTGATTTTAAGTCTAATTCCAACCTACATAAAATCCTAAGGCCAGGTTAAGAGCTCCTTGAACCGACGGGCGTGTATGAGGAATATGATGAAAGTGAATGAAGCCAGAGAAGTGTGTCAGGGTCGTAGCAAATGGAAATCCGTAGTCTGCCTACCCCTCTGGGAAACAGGCGTGAATCTATGTATGTATGTATAAAACCCTAAGCGAAAGGAATCGAACCGGTTACCTCGAGCGCAGCAGTCGCATAATAAACCCTAGGCCTGTATTAAACTGTCCTACTGTCGAGCACGGGCCTCTTCTCTGTGTGAGAAGGGTTAGGCAAGAATCACCATGCTGGCTCAATGCGGGTTGACAGACTTCACATATCTTCGAGAACATTACAAGTAGACAACTCTCAAACTCATGTAGGTTTCCTCACGTTGTTTTCCAAAGCAGGCGATAATTAACTTTTTAATATGTGCATAACTTAATTAAAAGTCAGCGTGCCTTAGGATCGAACTTGAGACCTATGCGGTGCAGTCCAAAGTTTTCTTAGTAGGCTATCGCTGCAGCTGACAACAGTGCACCAGTTGGACGAGCCAATGAGTTTTCAAAAGTATCTCAAATCACGCTATTTATGTATTGTGTGCAGACAGTACGCGATTTATGTTTCGGATAAATTTTCTTGGTTATTGTGCAACTGTCCATCAGTTAATAGTCGTCATCTGCTAATTAGTATAGTATAAGCTTTCCACACAAACAAAACTCATACATACAAACCTTCATTCCAATTCGCTTAAACGTTCCAAATTGAATGTCAACAATTACCCGTTTCACACGTGCATATAAAACAAAGGGGGTTCCGTAGCGAATTTAAATTTATTAACTTTGAACGAATACGGACGGATGAATATTTTATACGATTTTTATGAAATCGTGACGTTACTGAGGCACGATATCGTTCTGTGGACGACGTATTCAGGACGGCAAGCGACAGTATAGTTTCCAATTTTAAATGTCCGGCTTTTACGGGCTGATATATTTTTTATACCTTATTGGGAGACTGTGGGTATCGATATCTCAAAGTAATTGCTGTATGAAATTACTTTTGGTATATCAACCGGTGTGTGAGTAACAAATATTTTATTCAGGAATACCTTTATGGGTAAACCATTTTCGAAGTACCATGAAATATATTATAAGTATAACTAGCTGCGAGTCCCAATTTCACCAGGTACCCAGATTTTTGAAGTGAAAACTTCTTTAGCGGCGTTGTGCAATTTTTTTTTTGATGGATAAAAAATGTTAAACTCGCGTCAGGACACGTGACCCGATCGAAAATTTGTTAGACGGAGGGAGAATTGACAAACTCGCGTCAGGACACGTGACCTGATCGAAAATTCGTAAGACGGAAAGAGAATTGTCATGTGTGTGCACGATAGCGCAATAAATGAATATTATATTTTACCACATAAATGATAGTACTTTTATACTGATAATTGAAGCAATTCGTGCAAAATTATTCCCTAACCATTCCAAAATATCAAAATGCACAACGTTAATATTCAAGTTTTCACTTCTGCCGTCACTCCCGAAGTGCAACTTTTTTTTAGCTATTACCAATCTACATGAAATTTTGATCAACAAACAAGAAAACAAGGTGTTTGTCGTATAAGGATATGCAGCAATAATAAAAGACTAGTAGATACACCTAACTCCGCATTGAAGTCGTTTAATGCGTATTTTAATAAATTTGTGGAGTAACGTCGTGTGACGTGTTTCCAACTCAAAGGGTTTTTCTAACTAGGCTGGTTGATCATCCCTGGCGGGCCGGGGTCTGAGTGTTGATGTATGATACTTGTATAGCAACCCACTGTCTATGTGTTTATATACTGGGTTCGATAGTAAATGATACAACGAATGATGAATAAATACAGCGTTATTGAATGACTAGCTATTGCCCGCGGCTTCACTCGCGTTAATTTATAATATTTTGACAATCAATTCGGGTTGTACTCTGCTTGTAATAATATAATTCAATCATGATTCGAAAGACATGTGGCGCCACCTATTATCATAAGAACGTTATTGTTGTTTTCATCGGGAACAGTAATTTTTTTCGGAATGAAAAGTAGCCTATGTCCGTTTCTGTACACCTGAAAACATATATGCAAAATTTCAGGATGATCGGTTTAGTGGTTTAGGCGTGAAAAGGTAACAAACAAAGAGACTCATTTTTGCTTTTATAATATTAGTTAGGATTAGGATTACATGGTTTATATAGTTTCTCCCACATAAACTCCGTTTCCTTGATTTAGGTTTGTATGGCGAAGTATCTAATTGAGTACAGCGCCATCTCTTAACATGTATCTTGCTTTACTTCTTCGCCTGTGCTGTGCTGCTATAAGTTATTATTTGACGCTATGTTCCTACAAATCATTGCAAATAACTAAACTATTATTTATCTGACCCGCGAGTAATAATCATCAAGGAAAAAGGTACAAATGCTACATTTATGGACAAGTCAAGTAATTTCTTTGAAAATCCCAGAGAACCTAATGTTCTTAGTACAAAAAAAGACTTCCCTTTTTGTCTCGATCAAATACCCAACTCTGCAGGTCGCCTCAAAACACGCCACAATGATTTATCGTTCGTTCATATTAATGATAAATGTGAGTGTGTGAAAAAATTTCGAATGCTTCTGTCATGAGTGATCACGTCGCATTTCGAATTTAACTGACGGCTCGAAAAGTTTGCAAACGTATTCATTATTATAATAAATCGAATAAATGGATATAAATAAAGTTGTAAAATGATGAGCACCTCTGTTTTTTATACGTGGTTGAGCGGGGATAGACGGATTTAAATTAAACTAGAAATGTAATGTATTTTATTTTCGATAATGAATGTCTTTTTAACCGATTTCATTAATATTAGTTATTAATTAAAAATTGGCGATGCATGAAAGAAATAATTCTGCGTTAAGATACATTTTTGCAATTTATATGCAAATAATCACTTTTATACTTTCGCTTATTAATTATATTAAAGCTTCGACTTAAAAGCAAGTGCAACAAAAAAAAGTTATTTAAATACCGAGCATGACCACGTATACCGTATAGTATATATTTATATACATATATAGCCCAAACTAAGCAGAGCTTGTACTATGGGTACTAGACAATGGATAAACATACATAAATACTTTTTTTTTGTAAATACATATATATTATACATAGAAACACCCAGACCAAAACAAAACATCCATGTACACAAATGTTTGACTTGTGTGGGAATCGAAGCCACGACCTCAGGCGTGGCAGTTGGTTACACTAACCACTATGCCATCGAGACTGAGGCAAAATAAACTGTAAAACAATTCTCGAAACTAGTTTAACTCCAAAATACTCGACTCCCGAACCATTCTCCAATATGCCATTCACACAAAAACCGATGTCCCCGCTAGATGCTGAGCCGACAGCGTCACTCATAGAACATCTCGCTTTTACCAGCTTGTCGTGTGACGTCAGTCAACGTTTGAAGCGATTTATTTGTCTAATGATGGATATGGATATAGTATGGACTATGGATTATTTCCTTTTGTAGTTCAAAGTTTGATTTTTGAGTATTTTCTTTGTAGTGGAGAGATTATGTGGTACTGTATTCTAATCTCGTGTATTATCAATCTTTATGTGATGTAGTAACTAGCTATTTTTTAGATATGGTGTTTAGTAATAATACTGCCGTTTTTGTTTGCAATAATAATAATTAATAATAGAGAAATACCCGTGAAAGAGAAACAAATCCTAATCCCAATAATAATATTATAAAAGCGAAAATGAGTTTGTTTGTTTGTTTGTTACCTTTTCACGCCTAAACCACTGAACCGATCATCCTGAAATTTTGCATATACGTTGTCAGGTGTACAGAAACGGACATAGACTACCTTTCATCCCGAAAAAAATTACTGTTCCCGAGGAAAACAACAAAAACGTTCTTATGATAATAGATGGCGCTACGTGTCTTTCGAATCATGATTGAATTATATTATTATAAGCAGAGTAAAACCCGAATTGGTTGTCAAATTCTAAATTAACGCGAGCGAAGCCGCGGGCAAAAGCTAGTAATAAATAAATAAAATTTATTCGGCTAAAAATGCCACATAATTGGATCATATCACTACAAATAAAGCAGTGTGCTGTTAATACTTTGCTACCTCGTAACTGAATAGCTCAAAACTTCCAAAAATATCGCTAACTAATTAATCAATCAATCAACAAACTAAAATACATATCGCTAACTAATGTTACCGATATTTTTATAAGCTTAGTGCACATTGTTATAAGTGTGTAAGTTACTTACAAGATATGTTTAAAAGAAAATTGGGGCTGTCTTTGGAGACTGCCGATGGAAGTGGAATCTTTAATCTTTGATTATAAACACTTCTTTATAAACAAAAAAAAAAACAAAAAAATGGGGCGGGTTGGATGCTAGTACTCTGTTAGTGGTTATTAAGGGGGTCAAAATTTCGTTATTGTTTGCGTAGGACGCACTATTTCAGAGATTTTGATAATATTCTAAAAAAAAAAATAAAGCGTGGAAGCGTAATGATGACGCGAGTTCCATGATTTTTGTTCACCCAAGAAGTGCTCAACGCGCCTAAAGAAGTTCTCACTTCAAAAATACTTACATACTTACAAACCAACTACATAGGATTACAATGAAGTCAACTAAAAACGTTTGCAGAATGGAACTGCGGCGGTCAGAAAGCGACGTTATGACGTCACAGGATTAACATCAACGTCGTCAACACACCTGGTGTGACGTCACAATACACGAGGCAACACGTCGCATTGTCACAATTAATGTTAGTACCGGATTACGACACAATCCGATTTAGATCTGAAATTTATGTTTTGATGCTAATCTATAGTATGACAATAGTTTTATTAATTTGTGTTATTGTTATCTAAGCGGTAATGTAGTTGATGGAGCTTGTAATGTAATGTCAAACCTATCAATACTTGGATTCGATAATTTTCGTTTTGCTTTAAAACCTTTGTTGACCTGGAGGAGCCTCCAAAAATATTCTTCTAGTAACAGCTGACTCACGATTGGCCAGCATTACCATTATACTCAAATTTATTTGGAAGCGAAAAATCAGCCTTTTTGAAACAGTTGCAGTCAAAGTTTCTGATGTGAATAGGTCGCGAATTAGTTTCTAGTATGGGGCAAATGGTTAATGGATTTCACTCTACAAATTTTCAGAAGTAGCAGTGTGTCTGACACTATACCTAATAGACGAAAAGATCGTACGTAATAACGTAGGATATAAAATCGCAGCTGGCGAAATATGAATATTAAATACTTCTACCTACCAGTAGACATAGGCATGAGACTAATGTTATTGCCTATAACCGGTAGGTGCACGGAATAAAGCAATAAGTCAGGTCGAAGGCAATAAGCTTCTTCCCTATTACGTGAGATCTAAAGATTGCTGCTGAAATGTCAGTTTAATACACTTCTACCTTACTCTTCGTGATTTCGTTTTGCTCAGCATAAAACGAACAGCTGTGTCGGCTAAGCTAATTAAGGACACACATTCAAGTCGTCAACGCTCCGTCATGCGCTGAGCCAGTGACGTCATCGGATGTCAGACGCTGACATTTCACTGGAACAGTGAAAGCACATCGCGTTGCACTGTAGTAGCTTTGTTGTAGTATAAATTTATTATAGGTATGCCGATAAAAAGAAGGGTATTTTATTTGCAAAAAATATTTTGAAGTGAAAACTTCTTTAGCGGCGTTGTGCACTTTTTTGTGATGGGTAAAAAATTTTAAACTCGCGTCAGGACACGTGCCCTGATCGAAAATTCTTAAGACGGAGGGAGAATTGACAAACTTGCGTCAGGACAAGTGACCTGATCGAAAATTCGTAAGACGGAGGGAGATTGTCATGTTTGTGTACGATAGCGCAATAAATTAATATTGTATTTTACCACTTATATGATACTACTTTTATTCTGATAATTAAAGCAATTCGTGCAAAATTATTCCCTAACCATTCCAAAATATCAAATATGCACAACGTTAATATTCAAGTTTTCACTTCTGCCGGCACTCCCGGAGTGCAACCCGTTGATTTTTTTGTTCGATGGATGGCGTAGTGATTTCTGTGGTTGCTTAGCCACAGCACTGTCACAGCGCTGAGTACAACACTCAGGGTTCAATCATCACACGGGACAAAAAGCTGTTTACTCAAACTAAACACTTGTTCAAAGTGATTGATTGTGCTTTGTGTCCGTTGATGAAACGTTTGTAAAGTCTACTGCAACAGAAATTATTCTTAAAGCACGAGTATTTAAAAAAAAGGAATATAGTTACAAAAAGGTGCACTTCCTTTAAACTATTTAAATTTCCACTTTTCTTGAAGCTAAAAAAACCTATTAAATAATGTTCTATGACTACATTTCACGACGTTGACGTAGTCAATTTGTAGTGTCTTCGTTACCATAGCTGCTGAAAGATAACCGAAACGACGTTAAAAGAGTACGTCCTAACTTCCTAACTAATATTATAAATGCGAAAATGAGTTTGTTTGTTTGTTTGTTACGCTTTCACGCCTTAACTACTCAACCGATCAATATGAAATTTTGCATACACGTTGTCAGGGCTTCTAATTAGGACATAGGGTACCTTTCATCCAGAAAAAATAACTGTTGCAAACGTAACCTAACATTTACGCGAGCGAAGCCGCGGGTGAAAACTAGTTTATATATATTTGATAGTTTAAAAGTATTGAATAAACAGCAATTACATGTCTTTAAACTATTTTAATTTAAATGTGTACCACGACACAAAAGATCCCACTGGGTCGAAGTGTCGCCGGTCTGTACTGACTGGCCCACACACACAAGATAAGATAAAATAATAATATGTGTACCAGCTGAGTGTATATTTTGGTTTGTAATACCTAGACTCTACCTAACTCATCGAGAATGAAGGCGTGGGGCTGTATAGGTATATGTATGTATGTATGATCCTAACTAATATTATAATCACGAATATGAAATTGTTTGTTTCTTTGTTACGCTTTCACGCCTTACCTACTTGAACTTATCATCCAGGGTAAATATAGTATTTCCGAGGAATAGAAATTTATTGATAAAATCTACTTTAACGCGAGCAAAGCCGGGGGGCAAAATCTAGTACCTAATATAAGTGTAATATGTATATGTGTTAGACGTAGGCTAAAAGCACGTTAACGGAACACCGCTAATTTGTAAATAAACGCATTGATTTTCCAGACAATGTCTCGATGGATTCCGTTATTTCTGATGTCTGTAACTCCAATATGGCCGCTATGCAATATTGAACAAAATATTAATAATTAAGCGGCTATCGTCGCTTGTCTCTAGTGACAAATGAGCGGTGACCACTAGCGGACATCGGTGGGCAGCTGAATTAACTCCTACATTTAACTTATCAAGCGACGCAATCCCCTTTCGGCTCGGTTTGGTCATAGTTTAGTCATAGCTGGATTTACACGCCATTGGTTGGACGTTTGATTTGTTTTGATAATTATGGGATTACACCTGAGATGGGTTCTCATTGTTGCGATAATAGATTGTTCATTATTAAACATTGCGATTAATTAATATGGTTAATAGCGTTTGTAGTGCTGTGACTTACATTGTAAGTTAGTAATTACAAAATGTATCGATTTTAAAGCGCCGGGCGTTGTATACAGAGTGATTTTGAAATCGTGTAATTCCTTTTAACCACGCATTCTACTGGTGATATAGAATAACCCTAACCATACTTTTTTGACGTGATCACGTCTAATTAATCGATGAACGCCGGCTGCACGCACGAAAAAGGATGACTCATTGTCCCGTTACGCTCATTGTTCCGTTACGCTTATTGTCCCGTTACTCTCATTGTCCCGTTACGCTCATTGTCCCGTTACGCTCATTGTCCCGTTACGCTCATTGTCCCGTTACGCTCATTGTAACGTTACGATCGGAGCGAGAGCGCTACACGAGCGAGCGAAAGGCACGTTATGACGTTGTCACGTTAAACTATCGTCCGTAAACCGACTTTATAGACAAACAATATTTTTAAAAGAATTATTTTTTTTGGAAAAATTAATGTACCGATGTTTTCCATAAAATGGTTTCTTAGCCATATCTCGTTCAAATAAATTATAATATTCATAAATCAGTATATATGAATAAGGTAAAAGCCCTAAGTTAGTTTCCCGCTGTCTTGAAATGTGCATCTACTACTATAATGCCATTAAGAAAGAAATAAAGAAAGAAAGAAAGAAATATTTTATTTTAATGTAACATTGCAACACACAATCAAAACTATTTTATAACAAAATTAATGTGTAACAGTAATAAAATAGTTAAAGAGAAAATTATAAATAATTTAAAATAAATCATATAACTTATATACCAACATTATTATAAATAATATAGAATACACATAATATATATATGGAGTCCTTGCTGTTCAATGTGCGTCGCAGTGTTCATTAAAAAGAGATGTTGCTCAGCATAATGCCGCACCGCTTACGAGTTGCGATACAGCGCTGATTTTCAGCAACACCTCAATAGTGATTATGAGCGTAATAAATAATACAGTCCAAATGAATACCACAAAACCACACACAAAACAAAAAAAAAAATCTTTATTATTACAGATAAAGAAATAGATTGCAGATAAATTAAATAAATATACCTACATGTCAATATTTTTATTATTGTAGTTAAAAACTATAGATGTGCCTAAAAATATGAGTAAGATTTAAATACATGGCGATTTTAAATTAGGAGTCTATTTGTCGATTTAATAAATAGTTTTTATAATTTGTCTTAAATATTAAGTTTGTTTTAAATTTTCGCATTGGTGGAGGCAAGTTACTATATGTTACGTCACAAGCCATCAGTGCTATCTCTCTCTCTAATCCTAACTAATTGATATAGTTGTAAGTGTGTCCATTGTTCACTTTGAAGCGGACCAACAAAACGATGTATTATATACGTGCATTAAAAGAAAGGTGATCATAGGTATACATAGCTTATTATGTTGGCATATATGTACACTAGATGTTCCCGCGGTTTCACCCGCGTTTATCGTTACTGCGCCGCCCCCTTGAGTCGTGATGTGTATATAGCCTATATATAGCCTTCCTCAATAAATAGGCTATCCAACACTAAAATAATTTTTCAGATCAGATCGAAGTAGAAGTTCCTGAGATTAGCGCATTCAAACAAACAAACTCTTCAGCTTTATAATATTAGTATAGATTTAGACATTTTGTTATATATTAGGTCTTATATATGGGCGACTACATTGCCGTATAGCAGCGATAGACTAGTGAGAAACCGTTGAACTGCCACGTAGAAGTCTTGAGTTCGATCCCAAGCCACGCATCTCTGACTTTTCGAAGTTATACCCGTATTACAATAGTTAATTATCGCTTGCTATAACGGTGAAGGATGAACATCGTGAGGAATCCTGCATACCTGAGAGTTCTCCATAATGTTCTTCAAGATAATTATGTAAAATCTGCTAACCTGCATTAGACCAGCGTGGTGGAATATGGCCTAACACTTCTTACACTGAGAAGAGGCCCGTTCCCAGCAGTGGGAAAGTTTAATACAGGGCCGTCTATCAGGCATTCTACCAAATTTTATGCTGTTGTTGAAAATTGCTCAACAGAAAAGCCGAAAAACGCGACTTAAGAATTGAACCTGGGCTCTCAAGATTATTTGAAAATATACGCTCCAACTTTCACGACAACCTTCCGCGAGAAAAATAAGGTAGTGCCTCGTTTTAATTAAATTTTCCAAAATTACTCGTATAAAAATTGATCTCAACCAATGATACTTTTCTGCACCATTTTTTCCATTAATATCTTTCTTTTTACATCTTTTTTGCAGAAGAGGGGGTAATATTCTATCACTGAATACAATCCTATTCTCACCACTTACCCTAAAATGTTTCTAAAGAGTATATTAAGGTCTGTTAATTCATTTCGTAACACGGCTTCTTCGCTAATTGAAATGAGATATTTTAATGTACCTTATAAAGTTCGTTGAAATTATTATTTCGTGGCGCGATCATTAGTTGGTGTTGTAATTATTCATCTGCTCCTAAGTGGTTTGTAATAAAGTGTTAGTAATTTCGGGATAGGGGATAACGTTCTGGCAAAGCTTCTGTTGTTATTTACAGAGTTCTTGGAGTAAATTGGTACTCTGAAATCCTTTTACAATGATAAATAACAATTAATAATCGAGATTGATTGCTTCTTTGGTTTTGTGCCATAAGTAACTGCACAAATGGCTCAATGATTAAAAGGGTCAGTAGATTCTAATAATGGACAAATATCTGTCTAGGACAAATATATGCCTCGATCGTACTTGCTTGTTTTAATGTTTTTAAAGGATCACTAAACAAAAACGATTCATAAACTGTATTTTAAAGTTAGAGTTTTTGCTTACAGCCATTTATCTGATCGTGACGTCGCAGGTTCAATTTCAGGTCAGGCAAAGTGCTTGGAAAATATTCTACGCGGTCGTTTTTACATAAGTAGCGTCTATAATATAGCTGGCAATATATCTGCTTAACTCTTCAATAATAAACAGGCGTGAATTTATGATCGTATGTAGTGAACAAGAATTTGCTCGTTATTTTCTCCCTCCCAGTCGGTCCCCTGTTATTGAGAGCTGCGGTCGTGACAAATTAAAGTAATTTTCATCGAGTTCAGGCTGTGGTTGTTTTTATGCAACAAAGGTGGCAAACAAGCGTAAAGTCTGCCTGATGGTAAGCGGTTACCGTAACCAATCATCACTTGGAACTGAGTTATCACTCGCGTATTGCCGGCCCTAGGCCTTTTTATAGATTAGCTGTTTGTCTGCACGACGTGTCAGATAACTTGTTGCCTCGCTAGTGCCTCCGCGCCAAGTGATGTGGGTTCAAATACCACACGGGACAAAAAATTGTGTGACCCACAAATGATCGTTTTGAGTCTGAGTGCTCTTTGTGTCCATTGCTTGAATGTTTGTGACGTCCCTCGCCATACAGGAATTTTTCCTAGAGCGACGCCCCATATTAATTTTTTTTTATACTGTTATGTTGGCAAATAAGCACAGGCCACCTGACGGTAACTAGTCACCGTAGCCTATGGACGCCTGCGACACCAGAGGCATCACGTGCGCGTTGCCGACCCTTTAGGAAAGGAAGTGGGAAGGAGAAGGAGCAGGATGGGGGAAAGAGGGTGGTTGGGCCTCCAGCACTCTCACTCACCGAACGAAACCCAATAGTAGGAATACTGCTATTTCAATTCAATTCAATCATTTTATTGCGAATATAGGTTACAATAGGTGTTTACATAATATTCTGTGACTGTGTGTTTCACGTCGATATTCTGTGAGAGGGTAGTCCTTCCCCGGTCGAGCCGACCCATTCATGCTGAAATCAGCGACCGAGGCGATTTCCTTACCTTTGATATTGCAGTTAATTTCATCGTTCATTCTATTTCATGTATACTTCGCAAAGTATTCTAGCAATTTGTTTTTTATAGCACAATACTCTATAGCGCGTTGGAATAAAAAAATATTAAGTGATATCTTTATTTGGTAGGTATTTAGAATTAAACTTTGTGTGTGGCGTTGCTATTTAAACTCCTACCATATAACCGCCATCCATGAGCGGCGATTACTACTTGACATTAGACAGCCCCCTAGCTCATTTGTCATTTGAAAGAATGAATCTTAAAATTAGTCACGCTTAGCTTTACTACAAAACAGAATTGACAAGTAGCATTAACACGGAGCTTGAATAAAACTTTCGTAGTTAAACTTTCGAAGGAACAATAATCGTCGCATTACCTTCTTCTGCCCACAAGGGTAATACACATTTAGCAGGAACATCCTCCTATTCTCACAGTGGAATAACACCTCATTCCTTCACACATTTAACTTTGACTGTAGAAACTGTGACGCAGATGTTATGCAAATGCCAAGCGTCGACGTACAATGAGACGACAATTCTACCCTTTGGATAAGTAAGTTCACTCTTTTTTTATTTTATATACGACTAAGGTGGCAAACAAGTATACGGCCCACCTGATGATGTGTGGTCACCGTAGCCTATGGATGCCTGCCACACTAGAGGCATCACTTGCGCGTTGCCGACCCTTTAGGAAAGGAAGTGGGAAGAAAGAGTGGGAAGGGGGAAAGAGGGTGATTGGGCCTCCAGCACTCTCGGTCACCGAACGAAACACAACAGTAGGAATACTGGTATTTCACGTCGATATTCTGTGAGAGGGTAGTCCTTCCCCGGTCGAGCCGGCCCATTCATGCTGAAATCAGCGAGGCTCTACTACCCATAAATCTAAACTCTTCCCAGTAGGACAGAATCTAATATCATCAGAGTCAAGCGATACGCGTAAAGCGCATAGGAACGCTGCAGTCGTAATGTAGTGCTGTTAAGAGGCCAACGTGTAAAGTATGCGAACTAAATGTGCGCTATAAATTCTAGCCGCTGCACCGAGCTGAGCATTGGCAACGGTTTATGTACGGGAATATAGGCAGTAAAGTCGACGAGCATGTCGAAAGTAAAAACAAGTTGGATATAGAAAATTTGTTTGAAGGGTCAAAGCTATTAATATTTATCGCATTCTATGTATCTTATCTTATGTGGGGGCCAGTCAGTGCAGATCGGCGACACTTCGACCCAGTGGGATCTTTGGTGTCGACACTCTCCCAATAACGACTACCATAGATGTTCATGGCAGCCGGGACCAAAGGCTTAACGTGCTTTCCGCACGGAGCAGGCGATAATTGTCAATCAATACGCACATAATTTCGAAAAGTCATATATACCACTTCGATTTTTAAAAGAAGGCTAGAAATAGCTGCGAAATTATAATTATTATATATTATTAATTAATTGCTTTAACTATTTTTTGTTTTTGTTTAATATATTATTCTAATAACAGTTAAATTTTATTATTTAATTAATGTAATATAATTTCTAAGTTGGGTTATTAATACAAAATATTAAATTGTCATGTAATATTTATTATGTTGTAATTTTGTTTCTATTTATTAAATTGTTATTTGTTGCAAATGTAATTTAGATTTGTCTATGGATCATGTGTCTGACAATAAAGATTATTATTATTATTATTATAACTTCCGAAAGTCAGAGGTGCGCGACGTGGGTTCGAACCCGAGACCCTCTGCATTGCAGTCTGTTGGTCTCCCCACTAAGCTATCGCTGCTCGGCATTCTATGTAGCTATGATATGCTAAATTCTCCTAGCCGCTCGACGGTGTCATGACTTTGCTGAACATCGCAGACACGTTAGCGTAAATGTACACTTAGTGAAACTCTATAATAATATAATGAGATGTTAATGATGATGACCGTCACTATTTTTGCCAACGCCAAGTCGCTTCCTACTTTAGTTCTAATTAATATGGAAAATGAGAATGGGAGTTTGTTTGTTTGGTTTTTTAACGCTTTCACGCTTCATCTACTTTACCTATTAACATGAAATTTCACATACATGTTATCAAGGCTACAGAAAAAAGTACTGTTGCTAACCTAAGCAAACCTACATTTACGCGAGCGAAGCGGCGGGCAAAAGCTAGTAATACATAAAATCTCTTTAAGACAGTAATTAAGAAAGGCACCTTATCTTTTAAAAAAAATATTATCTGATGGAACCACGGATAGTAAGGATAAAGTACCAGCGGCTGCAGCTGATAAGTGAATAGAATTTTTTTAAGCGTTTCTTTCTTACTAAAGTGAGAAAGAAAGAAAGAAATATTTTATTTTACTGTAACATTGCAACACACAATCAAAACTATTTTATAACAAAATTTATGTGTAATAATAAAAAATAAAAAACATTGTAAATAAATTATAATTATTTTATCAATTTATAAATTGATAAAAATAAAACTTATATACCACCATTATTATAAATAATAATAGAATACACATAATATATACATGGAGCCCTTGCTTTTCAATGTGCATCGCAGTGTTCATTAAAAAAGGTGTTGCTCAGCATAATGCCGCACCGCTTGCGATACAGCGCTGATTTTCAGCAACACCTCAATAGTGATTATGAGCGTAATAAATAATACAGTCCAATTGAATACCACTAAACTACAAAAAAAATCTTTATTATTACAGATAAAAAGAAACAGATTACAGATAAATTAAATAAATATACCTACATGTAAATATTTTTATTATTGTAGTTAAAAACTGTAGATGTACCTAAGAAATATGAGTAAGATTTAAATACTTGGCGATTTTAAATTAGGAATATGTGAAACAGATAAATTCGACTGCGTTTCTTTTTTTACGTATTATAATAATATTTTTTATAGAACAAAGTATTAAAGTATTTGTGGGAATCTATTATTATTTAGTATGTTAAGTACCGTAAAAATTACATCGCTTTGCGTGATCGTTGGAATGCGCACTGAATTCATGGATTTCATTGCTGAGATAGACGGTACAGGTGGTGTAAAGAGTTGCCTGAGAGATTTTCTGTCAGACAGCTGTTACTTTTTGCAGCCATCCAATTATTATAGGATCTTGTCAATATATAAACTGGTCAGGCTTGTCAATGTTTTATTGGCCTACATTAAGCTATATGCCGGCTTCTTTTTTATAAATCAACTATATCCTATATAAAATCTATTGTAATCTAATTAACATTTCAAGTTATTACCTTATTATTTGTGATCTTCTTTCTTTCTTTTCGTGTGGTTAGTGGCCAACCTGTTGTCAAGAGTTGTTCAAACCGCCCGTAGGCCTCTGGCATGGCTTAACGACTGCTGTCAATTTGAAAAAAACGGGGATGACTTTTTACATGCCCTCTGAAGCACGGAGACGCTCAGATGAAATAAAACAAAGCGGTCACCCATCTATAGACTGACCGCACTCAACATTGCTTAACGTCGCTAATAGTTTACCGATAAGTGAGTGCAACTGGCTATGATTTGTGATAACAACGTGCCGAATCCAACTACCAGCAAAAAATCTGAGCCCAACATTCTCGCTGAAACAGACAACCGTATGTCCCAACTATAATACTACAAAATGTGAATTGCACAGCGGTAATTAATGTTAAACGCTACCGGTTTTAGGCCAATGGGAAAAATGGGCGGGCGTATCTGAGCCCTTTTTGTCCACGGGGAAGATACATGACACCTCATTTTGGTGAACTTTTATTAGCCTTACGAGTATTGTCCTAAGTGGTTGGCAAGGAAATTGTTGTCTCGGTTTATGTGGTTAGCGCCTCTGTGAACTGTTAGCGAAGTTCAAGAAGGCTGTAGGTGGCTAGGTTTAATTACTATTGTTTGGTAATGTCAAGTTCTGTAGCA
This sequence comes from Catocala sponsa, assembly GCA_963564715.1. Lineage (NCBI taxonomy): Eukaryota > Metazoa > Arthropoda > Insecta > Lepidoptera > Erebidae > Catocala > Catocala sponsa. The sequence continues at coordinate 23,860,867 of OY751345.1, read as the reverse complement.
CTGCAAGCCGGCTAGAGACTAGAGAATGTTTGAAGACTTGAATTGTGTACTAATAGCAGATTGCCGTATTTTAGGTTACTAACGTGAAGTATGAGTGTATTATAATGTTTCAAAAGACAAATGTATTCTATTTAAAGAGTCTACATTCCTATAAAAGCATACGGCGACACGTTTTTATTATATACTAGCTGTCCCGACAGACGTCCAGTACATACGAAAATAAAATTTAAAAAAATTGGGGCCGTCTTTGGGGACTGCCGATACAAGTGAAAACTTTAATCCTTGATAATAAATACTTCCATAACAGAAAGGGTCGGATTCCTGATACTCTCTTAGGAGTTATTAAGGGGATCAAAACTTCGTTATATTTTGCGTAGGACGCACCATTTCTAAGATATTGTTAATATTCTAAAATAATTAAAAAATGGAAAGCGTGGAAGAACCCAAGAAGTGCTCAACGCGCCTAAAGAAGTTTTCACTTCAAAAAACCAAATCTAAACCATTCTCGAATCCACTTGAACACACACAAAATTTTTTATCAAAATCGGTCTAGCCGTTTAGGAGGAGTTTAATTACAAACACACGCACAGAAGATTTATATATATAAAGATAAAGATGTACTACATCCTGCCGTATTTATTTTCTAGTTACAAGGTTACCATATCTATACCCCTAACAATATGCAAAAATTCGTGATGATCGGTTAAGTAGTTAAGGCGTGAAAACTTCACAAAGAAACAAACAACACAACTCACATTCGTATTTGTAATATTAAAATTAGGAAGTTAGGATTATACACAAAAAATCGCAATTCAGTAGCAATTTTAGTAGCTATTATTTAGTTTCTTGTATATATTTTGGCCTGGTCATAATCTCTTGCGTGAACCAAGCAAATAAACAAAATGTAAATTGAGTAACTCAAAATGTTTGTATACTTAAAAAGAAAAATATTTTTTAAACACTTTAAGTGGAAGTGCTTGTCGTTTTTTGGGGATACTACGAATAAAAACCGGCTCGCCACGGTAAGTATCATCCTCTTACAGGAAATTAGCGGCGAAAGAGACTTTTACTACATTTTGCCCAGTACACTGAGAAAATATCGTAATATAATAAGGTATTACATATAATGACCACCAAAAATACTAATTGCGCAGCAAAATATGCTTACTAAAATATATCATAACGAGCGCCTATACGCCTCAAATCACTGCATTCCGTCTCGGAAGGGTTAGGTTATGTTAGGTTCCTTCTTAAGCCCACCCAAAAATAGGAGCCCCACTTAGCGGGGCTCCGTCGACTTAGTTTGATCTCTTTAAATATATTTTAGTGTGCAATTAAATGAAAAGAAATGAAATGAAAAGATTTTTTATTTTTGTACCTTCATGACAATCAAGATCAATTATTATAGAATGCGGGTATAACAAAAAGTATTTTTGGTAAGCATATTTTGCTGTGCAATTAGTATTTTTTGCTGTGCAGTTAAATACTTACCCATATAATAATATAATCATATAATAATAATATACTCAGAGAACCAAAGTCATCGACATAGCTCAGAGAATTAGCAAGCTAAAGTGGCAGTGGGCTGGCCATATCGCGCGAAGAACCGACAACCGCTGGGGTAAGCGTGTTCTTGAGTGGAGACCGCGACTCGGCAAACGTAATGTAGGACGCCCTCCGACCAGGTGGGATGACGATCTGCGAAAGACTGCAGGTAGATGCTGGATGCGGCAATCTGAAGACAGGGCGCTATGGCGCTCTTTGGGGGAGGGCTATGTCCAGCAGTGGACTATTATAGCCTGATGATGATGATGATGATGATGATAATAATATAAACACTATATAAACAAGCCCACTACTGACCACGGGTCTTTTCTCAGTGTGAGAAAGGCTTACCACGCTCACTGGTGGCCCAGTGTGGGTTGACAGACTTTGGAGATTATGGAGAATCGGAACATGCAGGATTTGTCACGATGTCTTTCCTTTATCGTTAGAGCGACCGATAATACTTTTTAATACGCACGCAACTTCAAAACAAATGCGTAGGCCTAGGAATTGAAGTCAAGACTTCTGCGTAGCCATTGAACGGTATCCCACTAGGCTATCATCTTTGTACGAATATATACAAACATACAAAGAATTTACACTAAAGTAAAGTCTTGTAGGCTGTAACCTATGTATGTAGGCAGACAAGTATATTATTATACTCATATATCACCAACCATATGTTTAGGTCTTACATAATAAAGAGAAACAATTATACAGATACTTTTTGTGTAACTAACGAGAATTTCTGAACTAAAAATCTCTGTAACACCTATTGCTAATCGATCAAATCCAGAACTACAAAATCATTAAAAAAAAATGGGATGTCTGTAAAATCGGTTTACGGACGATAGTTTAACGTGACAACGTCATAACGTGGCTTTCGCTTGCTCGTGTTGCGCTCTCGCTCCGATCGTAACGTTACAATGAGCGTAACGGGACAATGAGTCATCCTTTTTCGTGCGTGCAGCCGGCGTTCATCGATTTATTAGACGTTGTCACATCAAAACCTGATCAAACTTAGCCTCAATAGTAAAAATTTAAGAATTCAATTCTATTTACAACGGGCAGCATTATGCAAAGTAAGGTACCATTGATACATTACCGTATACTGTAAACCTTACTTAGCCGTTTCAAAAATAGATCAACCTCACATCTATTTGCGTAACAGGTAACAATTGTTTAAACTAAACCCAAAACAGGTAAAATATAACATCACCTGATCCAATTGAAAACAGATTTGCAAAGCAAATGAGGAAGCGAAATCCCTGTTCCACGGGAATCAGTTGAACAATTGACACAATTTGTTTTATCTAAGAAACAAACAAATAAATTCCAATTGAACGATTAAGGTATACCTTTCGATCAGGATCGCGATCTAGATGAATGGATGGATTAGTTCAGGGTTGGCTGGGTTGATAAGATGCGGTTACTTGTTGTATTTTGGACTGATAGTGACGTACCTCCTGTATTTTTTGTATATGATCTGGTTAACCATCAGTTTATTAGTAAATCGTAAAGATATTTCTGAGTCTTAGCTGCAGCCCGGTAGATTAATTCTAAAACCACAAACTAATATTTTACTGGAACAAAGGCTAGGGCAAAATCGTTCGAAAAATGTGTTTGGAGTAATTGATTTTACTAAAACGTTCGAAAAATAGTTTAGGCATGCTTTACATGTATTTTGCCCAGATATTCAATCGTTTTTGACAATAATAAATTTATATACAAGGAAATTTGAGTGAAGCTTTTGAAAATATTTGTGACCTGGGATTTGCTTGTTTCGATTCAAGCCAATAGACAAAGTCCTTAAGAAAAAGCACGTGAAGAAATCTTTTGATTGAATTGTTCAGTTTAAAACAATTGCAAAGCGAGAAAATATTAACCCGTCACTGTCGAGCGGTCATTCGTTTGTCAGCAAAAAATGAGTCACTGAAAAAAAACAGACAAACGTATGTCCGCCTAATAATCAATTTATTTTTTATAGGTGGATGTATCCGATTTTGTTTTGCTGAGGTAAACATATTATTTTGGTCTCGCAGCCCTACCAACCGGACGGTTTCATTCAGCGCGTGCGGAGATTGGCGCGCTCTCGCCCAGCATACGAACCAGGCCGACAGATAACCGATCTTTTATCGCAAATTGATGTATGTGTGCCTTAATACTCCAGTACAACCACACTGTTGTGGCCACAGGAAAATATATTAGAGTAATTTTCTTGAATAAATTGAAGCTACGTATGAACACAGGCATGCGTATCTTGAAGACTAAAACTATGTATGCATGTATCTTCTAAGCCTTGCAAAGCTGAGCATGGCAACAGGTAAATGTAAAGTCACATTAATGAGAAGAACTTCAACGTGCAGTCATAATGTAAAATCTATACAAATAAACAAAAATTTAAGCGTCTGTTTGTAATGACAAAATAACAGCTTTTTACTAAATGCATAAGAAAGTATTTACGATACTTATATCACAAAATTAATTTCTAATGTTTTTGTCTATCTGTCTGTTCCGGCTAATCTCTCAAACAGCCGTACCGATTTTGAAGGGACTTTCACTGGCCGGCAGCTGATGTTATAAGGAGTAACTTTATTTTGGAAAATAATCTCTACGAACTAAAAAAACACTTTCTTGTTGAATTCCACTCCGACGAAGTCGCGGGTTACAGTTAGTCTATATATAAGACACAAATTAACAAAAGAGTTACTCCGTGTCTTATACAAATAAACTTATTTTAGATTTTTATATCTTACATACAATATTATTGGTTTACGACTGTTTCAGAGACAACTGATTTCCACTAACTTCTATTTTGACATAAGTAACTTTTCTTACGGCCAACACATTTTTCAGAAACGCTGGTCGCTTCAGTGTATTTACTCTTTACCTGGCATTTCACTACAAATACTCAGAATGAGTCAAAGAATATACGGCGAGGATTCTCGCTACTGAAAATCAAAGACCAGAATGAAAGCGAACCAGGAAGAGAAAAGAAAATGTCTATTTTTTCGCATCAGTTAATTTAGTCATTATTTCTTTACAGAAACTAACAGATACATCATTGAAAGCATATAGATTTTACATCGAGATGTCAGACTATTTATCTTTAAATTTCTTATATATAGTTACGTGAAGGTACTTCGCGATTATTTTGTGGTGTTAAAGTATTTTCTTTTCTTTTAAACAAACATTAATATACTAACGTAAAATTTGTTTATTCAGTCACGAATTACCTTTTCATTGGTTACAAAGTACTAAATTCACTAACCAATAAACATTGACGTTCATAAGTTTTACTTTGATTTTTTTTATGGTATAGGAGGCAAACAAGCGGAGGGATCGCCTGACGGTAAGCGATTACCGCCGCCCATGAACACCCGCAACACCAGAGGAGTCACAAGTGCTTTGCCGGCCTTTTAAATTTGCCCCCCTCCCAGGAGGGGAGAACGTTGGGCCTCCGGTACCCTCACTCACTCGACGAAACACAACGCAAGCGCTATTTCACGCCGATTTATGGTGAGGCCGTGGTATCACTCCGGTCGAGCCGGCCCATTCGTGCCGAAACGTGGCTCTCCCACGGTGTATAAATATATTTGACTTTGAGTTTAGATATATTTAAAAATTAAATACCTACTACCTTCGGCAAAAAATTAAGCTAGATATTTTTCTCTGTATACGCAACCGCATGCCCACCCTATCGCTCCCCAAAATTGATTAATATCGACGAAAAAATACGCACATCTTGGGTGGACCACTTAGATTTATGGGGCTTTCATTTTGCCTGCCTGCCATCCTGCCTGTACCGCAAAGGATATTATCAAATTAGGAGCGTTTGACTGATTTCTGTTTAGAGTTATTGTTTTGTTGTAAATAAATAAATTATCATCTGCAAATAATAAGGCTATTTTCTAAATCGAAAATGTTATATGTAACAGTACGTCGTCAGTTATATTTTGAGCCCACGTGATATAAACGACACAGGATTTATACCTAAACCGGGATTGTTACTTCTATACAAAAAAAAATAAAGAACGCTATTGATTTTCAACATTTACAGTATTTTTTTAGTATTATTATTTGTAAGAATAATTCATAATTTAGCAAAAAGTGTGCCTTTAACAATTATTATGATGAGAATATTGAAATAAGTGAGTCGACTTATCGAAGGAACTAAAATTCTTTATTTTTGTAAGAATATTAATACTGTACATTTTACCTGATTAGAGACCTCTTCTTTTTGCCTGATAAGTAAGATTAATTATTAGACGAAAAGCAGGGGTATCAGCCACCTTTCTGCCCTTTTCCTTTTATCTTATCTTTTTATTTTTATCTTAGAACTTGCAATGCGTAACTTATGGTATGCAGAACGCCTGATGTCAAGTAATATTATGGTATCACTAATATCAGGCATTACATGCATACATGTTTGCTATCGTGTTAGTTTAGAAAGTAAATTAGATAGCTTAAAAAAGTCGCACTATTCTATTACACATATAAACGTAAAGAAAACAAAAAAAAATTGGGGCAGTCTTTGGGGACTGCCGATAGAATTGAAAACTTTAATCCTTGATCATAAACACTTCTTTATAAAAACAAAAGGAAAGTGCGGGTCAGATTCCTGATACTCTCTTAGGGGTTATTAAGGGGGTCAAAATTTCGTTATTTTTTGCGTAGGATGTACCATTTCTGAGAAATTGTTAATATTGAAAAATAATTCAAAAATGGAAAGCGTGGAAGCGTGACGATTACGAAGCGTGACGATGATGCGAGTTCTATGATTTTTGTTCACCCAAGAAGTACTCAACGCTCCTAAAGAAGTTTTCACTTCAATAAACAAGCAGCAAATACATCGCACCTGTCATATTATTTCGATCCATTTCTCACAATTTAATTCCAATTTCACACAAGCGCCTGTATCAAAAGTCGTTATTTCAAAAAATCACTACACAAAATCTTAACACTACACTGCGGAGTATAAATAAAAATAGACAGGTAGGGGTCCGATCAGGGTGCTCATTCGGTCACGTGTTCGGGGCACGTGACAAGATGGTACGTGCTCCGACGTGTTTAGGCGACGACGTGCGACGTGATCACGACTCGACGTGATAACATGTCAACTTTTATTGTGATGAGAATGGGTGCTTTGTATTTTTATTCTTACACTGCGATGTGTTGGGCGTGATGTTTTATACGCTAGGGATTTTATATAGATATCAGATTTTTTATTTGCTTTTAAAGATTTTAGTTTATCTATGTCAGAACTAAATACAAAGAACTTTGTCTGTATTATTTGTTTTAAACAGTAATTACACAAATTAGAATCATGAAGTAAGACTTCAAGAAAGTGCTTCGTGAACTCAAATTCTATTATCAAAATCACATGTGAGACATTGATAGTAGAATTTGAGTGTCTTAAATATTTTATATGCGTGGAATGTCATATAAATATTGAGTGGCAGCGACACATATGTCTATGTCTGCGAGGGCATATTAATAATTGACAGATTAATACACTATTTATCACATATTTACTTAGCTCATCTAGATTAAGCTATATTAACTAAGAGACACAATATCTTTTCATCATCTTTCACCATTTTGTTTATTGTTTTCTCGATAATAATTTATTTGTCAGTTTGTTGAAGGAGTCGAAACTATCATAATTTGTGAAATATACAAATTTTGGTTCGTATGGAGTACCAAACTCGCCGCGGTGTGACAGATTAAACCATTGCGACATCCATGCACTAAAATTTTTAGCCAATGTTATAGTTTATTTTTGCTTATCCAACTTCTTTAAATAATATCTTCTTAATGTACTTATAAAAATTATAGCAATGTCCATCATGACATACAATACTGTTCAAACGTATCATTTTGTTTGCTTATAGAGAACAAAAGTCACCGAAATAAATCATTTTACTGGGCAGCAAGAAATCCCACCTTCACAATTTAAAAACATTTCAACAGTACTTAAAAGCAACGCTGTATAGTATCGCTTCCCGCAAAACAAATACACAGTGTAAATTTATTTCACTACTTTTATTTCCGTAAGAACAAAAGAAAACCGCTCTAGTATTTCAAAAGCGCAACCACATATTTTCATACTACCAACTAGTTTGTTGATTAATCTGAGGGCAGGATGCGGGCCGGTGTTTTATGGTGGCATTACCTCCCTTGACTTATGACCTCGACCAGCTGATTTCACTCGCAACCGACTTGCAGAGTGCTGAATTCCATGCAGACAGTAATATGGGGCGAAAATACGAATGGGTCGTAATGACCCCCAAGAGGTTTTGAGGGTTGACAGTAATGTAAATAAAGGTGACATTATGATTTTAAAAATTAAAATATAAAGAGAGATTTTTACGGTTGAAAGTAAACGAAGTTTAATTACTTTGTTTTTTTTTACATATTATGTTTGTTTTGTATTGTGAATTTATTTGAATGTAAAATAAATATTAAATCTTACTGACTTTAAAATATATTTTTATGAAATAAAATATAGAGGCATTTTCTTGTTATTCAAATGAAATAAAATATTTCGGAAACGTATATTCCTAACGTAACATAAAATAGTTTAAATTAATGATTAGTTATTTCCCGATTTCTTTACTAGATGTCGACACAGTTAACTGGACCTGTCTGCCTGTAGCCCAATTGAGCTCATTAATTAAATTAAATACGAAATATGATATTTATCTGCATTGCAGATGATGTTTTCCTTTTAATGTGTGTTGTAAGGGTGCGTTTAATGTGCGTGGATTAGCGTTAAGCGGGTGATGCGAAGTGGAAGCTGGATGTCACGTCGAGAGCTAGAGCGAGGATTAAACGGCGATCAAATACATTTTGCGTGTGAGCTGTGGTGTTAATAAATTTTGCTAGACAGAATAACGTTGAAAGTTGTTTCGTTGAACTGGAATACCGAATAATGAACGTTGCATTTGATGTAAATGGGCGCTTTTGGGCTCTACAATACGTCTAGTTTTAGATGAACGTTCTGCAGTGAAATATTTTGTAAAACAAGGTTCAATTCATATTTTTTTGTGGTCTTGTAACTTCAATAACTGTAATAGAAGTAATTTAAACGACGCCATTTAAGTATAATGTCATGGCTTTTTAAATCTACAAAATTGATTAAGACAATTTATTTATACTGGGCTGGTGATAAGGATATAATGAAGGTCATCATACTCCTCTTCTTCTTCCTCCTGGCTATTATCCCAATTTATTTGGGGTCAGCCCTCCTAGTACTTCTGCGCCACACCGCACGGTTGTGGGCTGTCTCTGTCGTTGTGTTGCTCGCTGTCTCCTATCAGCCACCTGGGGACGCGTTCTCTAGGTGTGAGGCTCACCCGAGAAATGAAGGTCATCATACGAATTCTTTATTTTTTAAAGTGTCAATATATAGAAGTTTTTACTTTGACCCACCTAAATAGCTTTCGGATTGAAAGTGAAAGAAACCAGAATTAATAATTTTCTAGAAAGCGTAATGAATTCGGTATTGTTGTAAGATATAGAATAGATGGAAGACACCGATGCGTTTCGTTTGTCATGATATTTCATTGCCGCAATAAGCTGATGATTGGTACTAATTCTAGCCCGTGTTGTTTTGGGTAGGAAAGGAGAGGGTATGATTAATTAAAATCACTAGTCATTGTACAAACAGTAAAAGATCCTAAAAGATATATTGGACAAAACTTGGAAGCTCATTGGACACCTGTGACCAACAAAATTTATATTAGGTTTTTAACCTGTTATAACAACAAGTCTGATCACTGTATAGAAGATTTGGAACTTCTCTGAACTTAGACCTTATATATATTTCTAGAGGTAGTATATTTGCTTTTGGGATTTTAGGATATTTCCAGTAATTTTGGCAATTTGTATACAGGTAGGTCATCGGATGCATAATCCTAGAGCACATCGAGAGCTTTGTATATGACTTATGCAATAATTACTTCAGACCACGAACGACAAGAATCTTGTAATAAAATGGATCTTGCTATATTTTATTGCATGGTCGTGCATTAATTAGACAAGGCGTTGACAATGGCGTCTCCAGCCACTTTTAACTACAGCTTTAATATAATATTGAAATGCTAGCAATATGAAGTACTAGCAACGCAGCGGAACAGCGCAGAATACAACTGCTGTGGTCTCGGGTTTGATTCACGGATCGCGGTCAAGCAAAGTGTTATTGGGTTTTCTGATGAAGAACTCTTACTAGCAGCCCGGATCCTGGAACATTGTGAACGTGTGGCCGATAAACGGCAATACGCTCGCTCTTTATCAACTGGGTCTAAAAACATATTTGGCAAGATGTATTAGTAATACTCGTCTGTCTAGCCTTACTCGATATATTATAAGCGTAAAACTTCATAAGCTTTTTTGTTTTTTTTTTTTTTTTAGTTGAAAATGTCTACTTCTGCACTATAAATTATTCCTGTATCATGGAGGACTTTACAAACATTTAAACAACGGACACAAAGAACACCCAGATCCTAAACAACAATTTGTGTATGACACAAATATTCGTCCAGTGTGGGGATCGAAACCACGACGCTTGGCGCAGAGGCAATTGAAAGACGATCAATTAACCCACTATGTCATCCATGTCAGTACAGGATAAAATTAGCTTCTTGAGAGTCAAGGGGAAATACAGAAAAAAAAAACATTTTGCAAACAATACACAAACGGACAAACGTATGACCGCTCGACAGTTGACGGGTTAAGAAAGGGAAGGGAAGATATTAAACTCGGAACTACAATTTGTGGAACACACAAAATTCAGGGAAAGCAGATGATGGTAATTCCGCTGTCGCTTCCGCCCATGACTGGCTTCAGACCCGACTCGTTCACAGAACGCTCGGATCGTTCCAGCTGAATTACCAACTAGCAGGCTTCCACTAATTGCCCGCAAAACTTTTAAAATATTAACGTTTTGTGAAATAACGGGTATACGCGATTATTTTTAGCAAAGCGCGTGTAAAGCTGCTTTTGTAGTGAACTTTTAGTGTTAACTGGAATGTAATAAACTCTTGTTTGTTCATCACCATAAATTATTGTTATTATGGCGTATAGTTTCGAATGGAAATGCTGTTAGGTTTGTTACCCTCATTCTTCAAACACGAGTGACGTGTTTTTAAGAGTAAAAGCATTAAAAGGTAATTTGAAGCTGCCAGAGACAAGATACAAAAATAATTAGCATTTACAGCATCCCTACTCCTAAGGTAAAATTTATGAAATAAAAGATATTACATAAAAAGTAAAAAGTATATATAGCACTTATCTTTGGCAGCTATATTTCTAGATCCAACTTATTAGGAAGAAAGTCTGTTGTCGACTATCGAATAAATTTCCAGACTCTGTGCTGCAACTAAGAAATTTGTAACAAAACAAACAATACCCCACTTCTTCGAAATGAAATGTTCTAATCAAATAATTTCTTACGCATACTAGACATTTTGTACACGGCTTTCTTTCTAAAAATATTTCAGTCTACCTTATGGTAAGCAGTCAGTGGAATCCAATAGCATTTCGTGACGACAACAGACGTATTTATAATTTAACGCTTGGATTCTTTTAACAAAGTTTGTAGTTTTCTTGAGAAGTTAATCGATACGTTAATAATAAATAGTGATATTTTTTCTTTTTTATACAACTAAGGTGGCAGACAAGCATACGGCCCACCTGATGGTAAGTGGTCACCGTAGCCTATGGACGCCTGTAACACCAGAGGCATTACTTGCGCATTGCCGACCCTTTAGGAAAGGAAGTGGGGAGGAGAAGGAGCGGGAAGGGGGAAAGAGGGTGATTGGGCCTGCGTCACTCTCACTCATCGCACGAAGCACAACAGTAAGAAAACTGCTATTTCATTACAATTATAATATGAATAATTAGAGTAAATAAGCACATATCGTTGTATTTTAGTGACAGTATGAATCATAAGCGTAAATGTAGTAGGATCAATATAAAATTGTATATAATGTTACACTCAAACGTTTAATATTATGCTAATGTTGACTTTTGTCACTCTGTGATATATCGCACTCCTAATAAAATAGGGTGTATCTGAGTATTTTGGATCAAATAAATTTAAACTCTTTTTGCAATTACTTAACTCAAATAAAATATAAGAATTTATAGTCCAATAAAATTAGAGTTCAAATTGCCTTACTTCAAAATTTCGAGTTATGTCGCTATTTTATTAAGTGTGCGATATCATAAACAAAAGACCAAAGAAGTTTGTTACTGCATTTACATACATACATAGATCCATGCCTGTTTTCCAGAGGGGTAGGCAGAGAACTGCATTAATTTGTTTTTGAAGTACAAAAAAGTGCATTTTATTAACCATTTTACAATTTATTCCTTTTTTAATAAATCGAAAAACAAAAGCAGTTTTCTTTGAATAGTGCTTACAATACAAACACTGTAGGAATACTAATCCTCGAGCGATGCAGGCGACGAAGGCGCAGTATGATAATGCAGCCTCCACGCTCCACTACCGCCTATTTATGGTAGAATAGACTTCTCTTGTAATAGTGAGATTATATGCTTTAGAAACGTGATTTTGTAGGTATTAAACTGTTTTAATGGAACGTTGTTTTTAATATTATATTTTAAAATATAAACTAGAGCGTACCTGATAACAATATTTATTCCTTTTGCACAAATATAATTTGTACTTAATATTGTCTTCTGTTTACGCGAATGTTATTCATTGAAATTAAACCACTATATACGGATTTTATCGCGTTGTTTATTTGACACTTTATTACAAAATTTTGAAAACTGTTACACTACTATTACTATTAAACTTTACTTCTTGACGCTTAAATAATAATAATACTAATAATATCAGCCCTGTATTAAGCTGTCCCGCTGCTGGGCACGGGCTTCTTCTCACTATGAGAAGGGTTTGGCTATAGTCCACCACGCTGGCCTAGTGCGGGTTGGCAGACTTCACATATTATCTTCGAGAACATTATGGAGAACTCTCGGACATGCAGGTTTCCTCACGATGTTTTCCTTCACCGTTACAGCAAGCGATAATTAACTATTTAATACGCATATAACTTCGATAAGTCAGAGATGCGCGCCTTGGGTTCGAACTCGAGACCTCTGCGAGGCAGTCCAACGGTTTCCCACTATCGCTGTTTGATCTTGACGCTTACGTAGTAAAATTACCTATATGTCGACGAGTCAAGATTCGTTTCCGAACGCAAGCGTGACGTCACTACCGAGTCGTGTTTGGACGCGACCGTTGGAGCGGGCGGGCATTCTATACTCGGAGCTCGCACCGAGCGGACGTGTTTGTTCGGACGCGTTTGTGAATTGTTTGTGTATTGTGAATTTATTTAAATAAACGTTATTAAATCGTTTTTTCGTGATTGTTATTGCTCGAGGCTACCCGTCATGTCGGCATCCGACGAAAGTACGCGCCCACTGAGTCCTGTGGCCGAGCTGTCTGCGACATATAGATAAATTTAGCGTCTAAACTAGAAACATAACATTATTATGTTTGATGTTTAATAGCATAAACGTAATAGTCATCTAGCCAATAGTCATTTGATACTGCCTAGGTGATATTTAATTATTTATATTCCACTTATTTATTTAAAAAAATATTTTAGCATGGTTATCTTATAATATACTAAAATTTGCTTGCAGCTTCGCACGCGTAAATGTAAGTTAGGTTAGGCTTATAACAGTTAGGAGAGAACCGAGTCCCATCTGCCACCACTGCGGGTGTGTTCAGGACACGGCGCAGCACACGCTCGAGGCATGTCCTGCCGAGGCGGTGGAGCGCTGTGAACTCGAAGACGTTGTGGGAGTCGACCTCTCGCTGCCAGCCGTGATCAAAGCCATGGTCGACAGCGAGAGAAACTCGATAGCGGTCGCAACCTTCTGCGAGGACGTTATCTCGCAGAAAGAGGCGGCGGAACGGATCCGTGAGGAGAGTATCCTTGCGGATCCGAGCCGCCTATGCGCGCCTGATGCCGCCATAGCGAAAGACTACCCTCTTACAGAATATCGACGTGAAATAGCAGTATTCCTACTGTTGTGCTTCGTTCGGTAAATGAGAGTACCGGAGTCCCAATCACCCCCTTACACCCTTCCCGCTCCTTCTCCTTCCTACGTCCTTTCCTAAAGGGTCGGCAACGTGCAAGTGATGACTCTGGTGTTGCAGGCGTCCATAGACTACGGTGACCACTTACCATCAGGTATGCTTGTTTGTCACCTCAGTTGTATAAAAAAAAAGATAATATGAATCTATAATATATTTTTATCTGTTCTAATATTCGTATAAAGTTTACATCTAATTCGCAATTCAAAACATCATGGTATATTTATTTTGTTTACGTAATAATATTTTTAAGCTAGCTGTTACCTGCGACTTCGTCCGCGTAGATTTTAACTAAAAAGTGTTTGTCTCCGAGAAACCCTATTTTTTCTAAAATCAAAGTAGCCTATGATACTCCTTATAACATCAGCTATCTGCCAGTCAAAGTCCTGTCAATATCGGTTTAGCCGTTCCGGAGATTAGCTGGAACAAACAGACAGACAGACAGACAAAAATTTAAAAAATAGTTTTCGTATAGGTACCTTATATACTTTCATATGCATTAGATAAAAAGCTGTTATTTTGACGTTACAAACAGACACTTCAATTTTATTTATTTGTATAGATTTCAATACAAAACAAACAAAAGAAAATATTTATCGCAATATAAGTGTCGATGAACTTACAACTATCCCGACAAATTTTCTGCATTGCTTTCCCATATCTAACACCTGGAAACCGACCATGTGGCGCGGCACCAAACCACATTACCAGTCGCATCCGAGACGTAAGTGCAAATAAAATTTTCCCAATAAAGTGTAGTGTACTGTTCAGAGAGTTCGATACCGTAAGGCTGGTTGGTACCACCTTTAGAACGTTTCTCACTCGATTTGAATTTATATACGCGAATAAAACCGTTGGAAAACTTTAGTTTTACGCTCAAAACGTATTTTGAATATATATTGAAAGATGTACTCGAGATAATGTGCCAATGTAGAGTGGTGCTGGGTTATTTTATTTTTTTCTATTCTTTTCAATCTTTTGTGTTTTATTGGTATGTATAGAGTGCTATAAAAAGGCAGGTATATTTTTAATGATAGGACTGTTCTGGACGTGAATCTCTAATGAAAGTTTGATTTATGAAAAGTGCAGATATGACATGACGAATATTATAGACAGTTAAGTGCACGAACATTTTCATCGATGTTTTACATATGTATAATAATAATAATATGCTTATTTCATAAAAACATGAGTAATATATTACAAGTTTTACATTGCATGAAGATGGTACATAATTGATTTGGTCTACATGTTTTACCAATTATGGTGTACGAAAAGAATTTTGTTTCGAAAAATATGCATCTTACTTTATATTACTAACAAAAAAATTTAATAATTAAGTACCTAATACAAAACAAATATTTTTAAATCATTAATAATTAGGATTATGTCAAGATTATAATAATAAAAAAACAACTAGTCAAATTCACAATTTCGACATTCATTCTGACGCAATTCATAAATTTGAGAATCAATAACATAAAAAAAGAAACTTTTTTATAATCAAGGCTTCAATCTAGCATACAAACTGCCCTAAGGTTATCGTAGCGACACTTGTATCTTAGTAATTATAGGCCATAGCCTCTTTGAAACTTTGAACGCTACGCAGCAGACATAACGGGGAAAAACTATTGTTAGCGGATACCCGAAGACCATAGCGTTGCTCAGCGTCTGGAGACTCCATCACAGGTACATAACACAATGTTGTTGGTCAACGAAACCACAATATCCATCGTAAGAATCGACTCTTTGTGATAATAGCGTATCTTTACTTTTCAGTACAAATATTTTCAGTACAAACCTTTTCAGTACGAACATAGGCACAAATATGTGTACTAAAGATTCAAACTTAAAACATATTACTCGGTTGCTAAGTACGCTGCTTTAGTAAAAATATTACACACGTAAATTCAAACGTTATTTAAAAATGAATGCTAAAACACTATACACAATTTAAATTTCATATTCCATGAAAATATAATAACCCGTAAGTGTTTGATCCGCAAATGTTTTGTGTAAAATAAAACATTAAACAAACCGTATTTTCATTTTTGTGAAAAATAACGAAATTTAGAACTCGTAAACTCGTATAAATTGCGTACGACAAAAAGGAACAGCATTCACCAGTTCATTTTTCATATAACATTGTTATAACTCTCAAGTGCTGTGCGCTGTTGTACTAGTGATGTGTTAGACGGATATCCGCAATATACAATATTATTATAAATGTTGGTTAATCTAAATCTAATGGATTCATATGGTTAAAAATTTTTACATAAGACCTATATCAATCTACAACAAAGAAAATTATAAACAAAGCCTGTGACGATGCGTTTACTGATCAACTTTCAATTTAACCTTACATACCTTACTGGCGGCATAAAGCTGTAGATCCTGTGTATGACTAGCTTATGTAGTTGTACTGACCACTTTAAATACATTCACAATAATAATTATTAATATATTCCTTCACTAACATTGTAACTTGGTGCAATAGTCAGTAGACAATCCTGACTAAAAGACAAACAGACATAAAATATATTATATACATATATAATAAATTAATGGCGATTCCTAATACACTTTTTAGTAATAAAATAAATTGGATATAAAAGTGAGACTTAAGACCAATACTTATATATTATGAATGACAATATTAAAAATATCATAATAAAAACCGAATGAAATACTGCCATCGTAAAACCATAAGCTCATTAACTCGATTAACATTTACGGTACCGTAATAGCATTAGAGAATTTATACCACCAGACATTTAGAGTATTAAGTATCTCATCTAAAATATCCGCGTATCCGTCTAATCTCGGATAATATCCGAATTTTATCCCATCACTAGCACTAGTGTCGTCGTCGCTTGCCACTTGATGCCCGGGTCAACAGTTTAAAACAATAACGCTAGAGGGGGCCACAGGGAACTATAAATACAATATTGCGGCAACGAATTTTGTATTATTTAATAGGAAAATGTGAGTATGTGTGTCTATGAGGTTATTTATTTGCAGTTGCGCTCCTATCTGGGGGCATAAAAACAGTGTACATCCAAATATATTTTTGACGAGTTTTATTTGGAATTAAATATAATGACCACCAAAAATACTAATTGCGCAGCAAAATGTGCTTACTAAAATATATCATAACGAGCACCTATACGCCTCAAATCACTGCATTCCGTCTCGGAAGAGTTAGGTTATGCTAGGTTCCTTCTTAAATTCTCCCAAAAATAGGAGCTCCGCCTCGCGAGGCTC
Source organism: Catocala sponsa (assembly GCA_963564715.1). Lineage (NCBI taxonomy): Eukaryota > Metazoa > Arthropoda > Insecta > Lepidoptera > Erebidae > Catocala > Catocala sponsa. Next base: position 23,843,922 of record OY751345.1, on the reverse strand, counting down.
CGTCGACTTATTTTGATCTCTTTAAATATATTTTGCTGTGCAATTTGGTGATCATTTACTATTTTTGACTGTTATATTTTACTATATCTGGTGATAAGTTAAACATTTATTTTTTATTTTTTTTTACTTGGGCAATGCTTTGAAGCATACCCCTCCACGGGGGCGGGCGGAGGGGTTATGTCGGACTCGCCGGGGTAAAAGAGAAAGATGGAATAAGAATAATGTACCTCCCGGAATACCGACTAAACCTACCACGATGTTCCTCCACAAAACCACTATCGGCGGGGCCGCGCGAATCACTTGCACATGCGGTCGCGACCCCGCCGTATGAAACGGCAGGCCACTACACGAAGAGACCCTAAGGTCACCACTAGACAAAATCCCTACTGTCCGCCCCCTAGAGGGGAGACGGACACGACACAGAGGCGCGCGTGGGAACACGCACGCCGCCTCATGGACCTGGTGCTGAACGGATGGCGGGCAGGCCCACAAAGCCCGCCACCTCCAAGTCAAACCTCAGGGTGGCTAGAGGTCGTCTCGCGCTCTCCGGCACCCGGTTCTGCAGTTGGGGAGAGGGTTTAAACGCTCCCTCTCCCGTTCCGCCGCCTCCTTGATGGAAATCACTCCCTTACAGAAGGAGGCGACGGCGTTCCACGATCTCTCACTCCGGACCATAGACTGAACTACAGCCGGGCGCGAGAGGGCAACCAATCCGACTGCCGCGATCAACTCACGGCGCTGCGATGCCCAGGCGGGGCAAACCGCTAAAGTGTGCAGCGCCGTGTCCTCAACAACGTCGCGGCAGTCGCCGCAGTGGTGACAACCCAGCGTCTCTTGCCGTCTCTTGCCATATACGACACAGAAACTGACCAAAACAACCGTGGCCAGTCATTACCTGTGTCAGCCGGAGCGCCATGCCGCCTCTCCAGCCACTCCTCAAACACGGGACTTACCGCCACAATCGCGGCGTGCTCGGCACTGGGGTGTACAAGTAGCTCCTTCCAATTCGCCACTCGGACCTGGCGGAGCTCGGACCTTGCCGCCTCGACAGCGGGAAGAGTCGGTCCTTCGCCCTGAGCTAGCGCCTCCTGGCGCCAGGGGTAAAACGACGCCAGGAGCGCCGCTTCCAGGTCCCAAGGCATCGTTCCGGCGAGGAGGCTCGCAGTCTCGAACGAGATAGTGCGGTAACCTCTTATCAACCTGACGGGCATGGCGCGCTCTGGCGCACGAAGCGCCGAAATGCTTATAGAGTTATATATTATAAGTTCACACCCGCACTTCACCCGTTATGTCTTTAGAATCACTCTATATTTGGCCATACATTATTAGACTGTGAATTGCCTCGGATTGTTTTCTACAAGAATATTACAATGACACGACACTCAATCGCATTACGTTATCGACGAAGCAAAAACTGGTGTATAAATTAACTTATTTTAAATAAAAAATATATGTTACTCACTGATAATATAGCTTTCTGATGCTAAAAGATTTTTTAAAATCGGTTCTATAGTTTTTTAGTTAAAGCAAAAAAAAAGAACAAACAAGCAACAAAAAAAATAACAACGGGTTGCACTCCGGGAGTGCCGGCAGAAGTGAAAACTTGAGTATTAACGTTGTGCATTTTTGATATTTTGGAATGGTTAGGGAATAATTTTGCACGAATTGCTTTTATTATCAGTATAAAAGTACTATCATTTATGTGGTAAAATACAATATTAATTTATTTCGCTATCGTATACAAACATGACAATTCTCCCTCGAGTTTAACATTTTTTACCCATCACAAAAAAGTGTACAATGCCGCTAAAGAAGTTTTTTGTAAAAATCAAATCTTTCCTCTTTATAAAATTAGTATAGATTGATAAAATTTGTCCACAGCGTTGCTCGCGTTAATGTACATAGATTTTTCAATAAAATTTTCTCGGGAACAGTACTTCTGTTTTGGATGAAAGAGTACAGAAAAGGTCATAGAGTACCTCTATATCCTTTCCTGTACACCTGACAATGTGTATGCGAAATTTCATAATGATCGGTGAAGTAGTTAAAGCATGAAAGCGTAAGAATAGCGACTTTTAATCTCACCAAAACCGAAAGCCACACTGAAAAGCAACATGGCGTACCTTAAACAAAAGAATATTTATGAAGGTAAAACCTTCTCTATTTTCAAAAATATATAAAGAAAACAAAATCACGTTCCATATTTAAAAACTTTTCGCGTTAAAAATTTACCACAACGGTTCTATAGGTATTTAAAATTCCTTTAAAACTAAAATAGAATGTAACTCCACAACTCGTTGCTCGGCACTCGGCAGCCAGCGATTACGTTCTCGAGCGCCCTACCGTTTATTGTTTGCGACTGTTGACACGCTGCGCGTACTGCAAACTCTGTAGTGTAATTATGTAACGTTACTCAAGTGCGAGACCTTTTTTATGCATATTTTTTAATTGCCGTTGGTTTTGTTTTGGATTTAGGTTGCCAGGAAGTGTGCATTGCGTGGATGGTGTTTCTTTGTCTTTTTATGCGGTGTCTAATTACTTGGTTCTAAAAAATTACTCTTAAGACTGCGCCGAGCGAAATGTGCCAAAACAGGCGGTCACAATTAAGTGAATAAAATGAACACTTTTAGTTTAATACAAATATAAAATATACATTTAGCATAACAATGAATGTGTTTACAATTACTCCGTGTAAAAAGCTCAAAATAATTAATATTTTCGCCTACAAAATTACGTAAATTAGATTATAACAGTAGAAATATATCCTATTTTACAGCTTAAACGAAACATAAATAGTTATATTACAATTTGCCAAATATTTAAGTTATTGGTTAACAATAAAGATACATATTTATCAAAAAAGCACTTCAAATCCTCCATACAATTTTACTATGGCGGTCGCGCGCCGATTTGAATATGCGCCGCACGAGCTCTGTCATTATCTGTCTTACGCTCGGCGCAGTCTTAATATGTCTGTTCCACGACTAGTACAGAACAGGCACAAAATTTTACTGTACCATATTGTACCATATTATAATCATTAAGTAGTAGGTATTTAATTACGAGAGTTGATTAGGTGTGTACAGACCTTTTCATTGTCATGCGTGTTTGCGCCCGCGTGCAGGCCAGGCGCGCATGCGTGTTGCGGGCCGCGCGCAGAGCAGTTATTTTTCGCCCCGCTGCCCGTGCGCCGCGTGCGTGTGGCGCGCATGACAATAAAAACATGAATGATACGATAGGTTGCGGGCAGCACGCATGCGTGCCTAGCCTGCATGCGGGCGCAAACACGCATGACAATGAAAAGGCCCTACAACCTTATTATCAGATATTATTTTGTTTCCAAAAAGTAAAGTGCAAATTGGACACTACTATGGTCTATTAAGGATCTTCTTTCATTTAAGTTCGTATCTTTTTAATGTAGCAATCACTACATAACGCTGTCTTCTACTTTTCTTTTAAGATCTTGATACGACGTGACTTCCACCTGTTCCTTCACCCTCATACATTGTCTGGGTACTAGCTAGAAAAACAATAGGCTAGTGAGACCTAACAACGAAGATATCGTAGTGGCGGTGACGGTGGCAATACTAAATGTAACACTTGTAACTGCTTACCATCGGTTGCGCAGTGTGCTTATTTGCCACCTAATTAATATAAAAAATACAAAAAGCAAAATTAATTACAAAAAAATAGAGCTGTAAAATTAAAGTGGAGTCCGCATCATACAGTTGAGAGTCGGTACGCGTAGCGAGCCTTTGAAAACTTTAATTAACGCGTAAAATGTCACGTGGAAATAAATTGCACAACCCTAGCGCGTGAGAGCATTAAGCGCAATTTGACTAAAATTTAGGGCTGCCACGTGTACGGATTTTATTTGCCGTGTTGTATTTTAGCAAGTTATGGTGGGGAATTAGGTGAATGTGACAGTTTAGGCATATTTTAGTAATTTGCTGCCCTTCATTTGGAGGTGACAAAGAGGTGCTAGATGTTGGACTCTTAAAACGGCACCTGTGCCTATGTTTTTAAAGAAAGGTTTACTTTGTCAAATAAAGGTAGGAATAAAATACCGTTTTTTATTATATTATTATATATGCTGGTCTATCTATAAAATCCTTACTTCCTTACTAATATTATAAATGCGAAAGTAACTCTGTCTGTCAGTCTATCTGTCTGTTACCTTTTCACGGTCAATCCGCTGAACCGAGTTAGATGAAATTTGGAATGGAGATAACCTGAGACCCTGGGAAGGACATATGCTATATAACATCACGCTACGGCTCACGGGAGTAGCGCAGTAACCCAAATACCACTGACGCGGGTGAGACCGTGGGCACAGCTAGTAAATTATAAAAAGTGTAGAGTGATTGCGAAAAGGTTCCACTCGTGCTGCAATAAGGCAATAGTCTAATAGAAATGCTACAAAATAACTTGCAAGAAGCTAAAAGCTCTCCTCCGCTCAGGGATGAGCAGGGGCAGATCATATTTATACAGACCAAAAGCATATCACTGTATTTTCACTTCTCTTTAATATTCCAGAGCTCAGCGATACTTAAGTTTATCTTGAAAGCAAAAACCAGTCCACCAAATTTAATTGCAAGTTGTTGTAAATATTTGACAATTAGGTCAAATTTTAATTATCTACATGAAATATTCGACGGCCTCGATGGCGTAGTGGTTAGTGTAACCGACTGCCACGCCTGAGGTCGCGGGTTCGATTTCCGCACAAGTCAAACATTTGTGTGCATAGACATGGATGATTGTCTTGGTCTGGGTGTTTCTATGTATAATATGTATGGATTTACAAAAAAAAGGTATATATGTATGTTTATCCACAGTCTAGTACCCATATTACAAGCTCTGCTTAGTTTGGGCTAGATGGTGTTGTGTGTATTTAGTAGAATATTATTATTATTATATTATTATTATCATATTAATAATATTATAGTTTCGGTGGTATAATGGAACAGTAATTTAACAAACATTTATTTTTATATTAATTGAACTGTTTTGAAATACTAAAATAACTTTAAAACTGGAAACTACTAGTCTTCTTGAATTATTAGTATGGTAGTCAAAAGATAATTAATTTAAGTAATTTAGACGGGCTTACTTAGTTAAAAAAAAGTTTCACTTCATATTATTATACGTTTCAATGTGATTATCATGGCAACCCCTTTTTATGTGGGAGAATGCATTGACGCATACCCCTCCGCGGGGGCGAGCGAAGGGGTTATGTCGGACTCACCGGGGTAAAAGAAAGATGTTGAAGCGATGAAAATGGACCTCCCGGAATACCGACTAAACCTACCACGGTGTTCCTCAACATAACCATAGTCAGCGGGGTCGCGCGAATCACTTTCACATGCAATCGCGACCATGCGACCGCCGAAGTTTCGGCCCGCCGTATGAAACGCCAGGCCACTCACGAAAAGACACTTTGGTCACTTAACCCTACCGTTTCCTTGAAGGGGGACGGACATACGACACAGAGGCGCGCGTGGGAACACGCACGCCGCCTCTCAGTCCTGGTGCTGAACGGGTGGTGGGCAGGCCCACGAAGCCCACAATCCCCAGGTAAACCACAGGGTGGCTGGAGGTCGTCTCGTGCCCTACGGCGCCCGGTTCTGCGGTTGGGGAGAGGGTTCAAGCGCTCCCTCTCCCGCTCCGCCGCCTCCTTGATAGAAATAATTTCCTCACAGAAGGTTCATGGCAACCCTAGCTCTATTTATATATAGCGTCACTCGAGTATCACATCTACTAAATTTCTCTTTTTATAACATCTAACATTTAAATATATTTTATTTTAAAAAATATCCAAAAATTCACAAATATTTGATACGAAAAAATACATAAAAATTTGTTGCTAAAATAAGTTTTTATACATGAAAAATATGAACATGATGCAAGGATTTCATTTTCATTCATTACGTGGCGATATAAATATATTATGTGCAGAATTCTCAAGTCTGCTGAATCGTGCCTTGAATTTACTATTACCTAAATTACTGGAATAACGAAGCAGTCAGATTAAAAATAACACAACCGTAAATAAGGCACTTTAAATTTTAAATGGTCTAGCTGTATGTTGTGGGTCATATATGCTGAAATGTTATATTATAATAGTTTCTGTCCGTCGCTTCACCCACGTTGTTTCCATGTGATCGCATAATAAGATAAAAAGTCTTAGGCATATCACTTCTTGTAGGTCTATCAGTGTGCAAAATATCGTCGAAATATAGTCAAAACAAAGGTTTGCTATTAATTAAAATACATTTAGCAAAAGCTTATTTAATTAAAATTAAACAATTTTGCTTTTTAAATTATAAAAGGTCGAGCTGTATCGATATGTATAATCACATATCTAGATAAAACGTCTATGTAGCACATAGAACTTTTTGTAGGACTCAGTTGAGGTTTTTATCAGTGTGTCAAGTTTCATTCAAATCTGTTCAAACCTTTATTCATGATTAGTAAAATAATCGATAAGGGATATCCGAATCTTCGAATAAATCAAGATATTCGTTAACATACACTCTCATTTGATTCATCATCATCATCATCATCTCAGACGCAAGACGTCCACTGCTGGACATAGGCCTCCTCAAAGGTATTCCACACAAACCGTTCTTGGGCCATCCGCATCCAAACGCTTGCCGTGACCCTTATCAGGTCGTCGGTCCACCTTGTGGGGGGGCCAACCTCTGCTGCGTATTCCGGTCTGGAGAACTGCCTCCGTGGCGCAGTGGTAGTAAATGCGACTGCTGTGCATGAGGTCTCGGGTTCGAATCCCGGGTCGAGCCAACAAAAAGTTATTGAGGTTTTCTGTTAAGAAATCTCAATACGAGCCCGTAGTCAGGAAGTTGGCGGTGTTAAACACCCCCGTGCCTCGGACAGCACGCAAAGCCGTTGGTACTGAGCCTGGTCTCTCTCCGGTCGTGTCGAATTATCCGTCCCATCGGATCATGAGAGTTAGGGAACAGAGAGTGCACTTGTGTTTGCGCACACGCTTGTGCACTATAATATCTCCTGCGCAGATGGCCAGTCTCCGTTAAGATTGGCCGCCATAACCGAAATTCGGTCTGGTGGACATTAATGAATTATTATTCCGGTCATCATTTGATTAGTAAATTAAAATTAAAATTACAATCAGTGACAATGAATTGATCAATATTGGGACATGGGGTCACAAAATTTTATTAGCATTTTCTCGCTATTTTCTATGCTTCATGTATATTTCTACCATTTAGAATTTTGTACCGCGTCGTATCTGTGCTTTTAATTTTTGTATATTGTGGCCACAATGCTGGAGCTCTTGTCCAGAAGTTGCATTTGCTACAGATACCACCGAGGTGGTCACCGAAGCAGGCAGCGCTTAATTTCTGCTATCAGCTTCTCTCTCGTGAATCCTAGTGGAACCGTTACCCACATAAGAAATATCTTAAACATAGTCTATCAGTATGGCAAGTTTCACGCAAATTTGTTCAGCTAATTACGCGTGAATTACTCACAAACATCGAACCATCTTCACAAACCTACATGTTTATATAGTTAGTAGGAATACATTACGTTTTGATAATAATCATCTTCGTCAAGTTTACTGTAAGATTAACTAAACGTAAAGATACAAAAATAGGTACCGTTAGAAACGTGTTACTGGAATTGCCGTAAATAATTCCATAGCTGTTTTGTACAAACGTGAAACCACAACAGGAAATAGGTCGCTTCCCTTTAAAGCCGGAAACACGCCGTAGCCAATTTGGTCTGGGAAATCAATAGCCTAATTAGCCAGCGCTATCCTCAAAAATAGCCAATCTAAATCATTATTATTATTTAGTGCACACACATTGGTATAAACAGCTAACTAATGTCCGGTTTCTGAAAGGCAGATTAATACAAAAATTACTGAAAAGATTACTAAGAAGATAACTGAAGAGCTTCTAAGAGTCAATTCAGATCAGCCGGAAAAATTCTCGAGCATTTTTCAAGTGGTAATAAATATCAACCTTATTCCATTTAGATAGATTTTAGGTATATCTAAATGGAATAAGGTTGATATTGAATTACCACTTAAAAGATGCTCGAGCATTTTTGCGCCTGATCTGAATTGACCCTAAGACTGTTAATTGATATGGGTCTTCTTCTTCTTTTCGTGTGGTTAGTGGCCAACCTGTTATCAAGAGTTGTTTAAGCCGCCCGTAGGCCTCTGTCATGGCTTAACGACTGCTATCAATTTGACAACAACCGGGACCGACTTTTTACGTGCCCTCCGAAGCACGGAGACGCTCAGATGAAATACCACTAAGCGGTCACCCATCTATAGACTGACCGCACCCAACGTTGCTTAACCTCGCTAATCGTTTACCGATCAGTGAGTGCAACTGGCTATGAGCCGTAGCGTGATGTTATATAGCCTATGTCCTTCCTAGGGCCTCAGGCTATCTCCATTCCAAATTTCATCTGAATCGGTTCAGTGGTTTGAGCATGAAAAGGTAACAGACAGACAGACAGACAGACAGACAGATAGACAGACAGAGTTACTTTCGCATTTATAATATTAGTAAGGATTATAATTGTTAGTATTTTTATAATTACTTTGTTGATACGTTTGTAAATATGTATAAGATTAGTAAGTGTTATTAAATATTATTATTAATAAGGTCTCTTATGTAACTATAGCTCTAAACTTGTACTCCTAACAGGCTGAATAGTCTACAATTTTCTATTAACACCATATACTTACCATATGATTTATACAAATAAACATATATTATATATATATTTATTTATTTGATCCATTATTTTAATGTTCGTATAAAATGCCGCAAAGAAATTACAAAATTTTTTGAAGTGAAAACTTCTTTAGCGGCGTTGTGCACTTTTTTGTGATGGATAAAAAATGTTAAACTCGCGTCAGGTCACGTGTCCTGATCGAAAATTCGTAAGACGGAGGGAGAATTGTCAACTTTGTCATCTCTCCAAGTACTAGGCTAGCATAACCAGGAAAGAGTTAAAGTGAAAACTTTTTGTTGCCTTGGCAATCGTAACCACAGTTACGCGCTTCGACTGCGTGTGTCAAATAAACGCTTTGTCAAAACAATTGTCATGTTTGTGTACGATAGCGCAATAAATGAATATTGTATTTTACCACATAAATGATAGTACTTTTATACTGATAATTAAAGCAATTCGTGCAAAATTATTCCCTAACCATTCCAAATTATCAAAAATGCACAACGTTAATATTCAAGTTTTCACTTCTGCCGGCACTCCCGGAGTGCAAATGTTTTTTAAAATATATTTTACTGTAAAAGACGAAGGAGAATGTTTAGAAACATACAATTAACGAACAATAACTAGTGAGACACACAAAATTTGGATTAAAACCCACTAGTACGCCACTCAGCGTGGCTGCAACAGCGAGGCGACCGCTTGCTAGCTACACCATTCGTGCAGGTAGTATTTTAAAATGTCGGATCGTTATTACATAATGGTAAACCGTCGTTTCTCAGCATAAATAGTGAAATTTCTCCTCAGAAACCAAAGAATAACAAACGCAAAACATTGAACAACCATTTCTCAACAGCGAAACGAACAAGCATCCAAATGACAGAAGGCGGTGTTACTTTAAAATGGAGACAATTTCTCTCTCAGAGCTATTATTTGCCCGAGTATAAACAGCGGGGCGTTGCGAATCCTGACCACTCCATGTATTTTATGGGCGACGCTAAATATCTGTACTGTTGTGACTTCCAACTGGTATTTGCTTGTTCTAGAACAGGGAAAGCCGTAGAGACTTTAAAATGTAAACTTCAAGAACTTGAAGTTTCTATGCGTATTATGAATTGATATTAATGGTGAATCGATGATGAAAACTCTTTGGCAGATTTGCCTGCAGTTCAGTTTGCATATAATTTGATATTTTGTTTAATTTGTGCGATAATTATTGGCTAATTCCAAGATGTAGGTCAACAGGTATTTCCTGTTTTGATTTGTTTATTTATTGTTGATAAAACTTATTTATAAATACAAGCGTTTTACTGGAATTACAACAACGTTTTACTGGAATTTGTTACAATTAGTTGTTTTACTAAACAATTTAGCTTTTGGAATAAGTGTTAGCTGTGCAGTCCAACTATAGACGAAACATCTTTTTGCTCATGAAAGACAGCTACTATTTATAAATTAAAATTGCGTGGATACAATATTTTAAATAAGCTAACGCGCCGTCATTAAAACAAGCTTGAAAAGCCCACAATGTTACACTCCTTTGATATAAATACCATGATTTAATTTATATAACTTATTTAGACCCATATACATTTTGTAGGTATTATTTCATTTAAATTTTCTTAGTGCTGGACTGCTAATATAATGGGTACGTATTACAATACCGAAATTTAAAAGACCGTATTTTAAAATACCTATGGACGAAATGCCGAAAAATTAAACGCTGAATGATTGTTTGGCCGAAAGTTTTAAATCCCGAAAGTTCATTTGCCCGAAAGGTTAAAATCCCGAAGATCCATATTCTGAAGTCATCCGTACGATTCCGACTCGGAAGCGGTAGGTTGTGCTAGGTTCTCTTTTGTAAACCCACCCAGAAATTGGAGGCCCGCGGAGCGGGGCTCCGTCTAAAACACTTAAATTTCATTCGGGTTTTCGTCCATTCGGGGTTTCATCCTTTCGGGCATTTGGACATCGGTATTTTATGTTTCGATATAACGGCTATCGGCATTTAAAACTTTCGGTATTTTGAATTTCGTTGTTTTGAATGTCGGTATTTCAGTCATAGTTATTATGAAATTTCGGTATTATAATACGTACCCAATATAACACAATATTACCTTTAACTAGTCGGTACAAATACAGAGAATTTCATTATACCAATTTGTATCTCTACAGTTTTAAAACGTACTAAGGTCTACTAGTACGACAAGACATTATCACGACTTGTAATTCTCCTCTAAAAACAAACTAAAACGCGTATAAATCACAAGCACAATGAAATCCGTGTGTGAAAATAACAAAGCATGCCTATGTAGGTGTATAGTCTAGACTTTAAGGCGTAGAGATCACGAAAAGAGACCAACAGTCGTAAAAAAATTCAAAAGTAAGTTTAGGAGCCTAAAGACTTGAATTGGTTTCACACACGGGACGCTTACAAAAACTTTCCAACGAATGCCTTGTACAAAAATCCTGTAATATTTCATACGAAATCCGGTGGCGTGTCCCCAGGGACAAATAAGTAGGTGCCTTGTTAGGCCCGGGGCGGCAGATATCTCGATTACTTTTCGAATAATCGTAAATTGTTCGTCAGAATTGGCCCTCCTGAATAATACTGTAATATTCACCAAGTTTGAAGATTAGAATTTTTGCACAAATCTATTCTTATCTTGAGTAGTGTAGGCGAGGAGAGCGTGACAATTGTTTTTGCTTTATCTCGCACTGAGAGATGGCTCGCACGTGTTTCGAGAAAACGGAAAATCATTTGTTCAGTTTGGATGAGTGGCGTTAATAACATCCTTACATTTTCCTTGTTTTTGTCATGATATCTCTTCCTAGACTATCAAGGACGAGATATAAGCATGTTAACGTAATAATTGTATTTTTTTTTATATTACAAGTGTAACATACATACAATAATGCTCAAGGGGTTACCATAGTCCACTCGTGTGTTGCTAATTCCGAGCAAAAGAGTAATTAAAAGTAATGAGAGAAATTAGTCTAAAAAAATATTTTAATTACTTTTGTGGCAAATTCAATTCAGAACATTTGGTGGCTTTGATGTAAAACGACAACCACCGTGCACAATGACAAAAAGACAAGAGTCAATAATATTAAAGGCAAAAAGCCTACCTACCAAAAAAGAAGTAGGAGCTAAACATGACAACGAAGAAATACTTGTGTTTTACACTTTCGCTAATCTATATACAAAGTATTTATATTGATATATTAATTACCAGTAAAATTGTAGATACTCCAAATTTTAAATTTACAAGCTCCTTACCTACAACTCAATGTTGCGAGGAAAAATATAGTATCTAGCACAAAGATCTCGGATTTTACGGAGCATGGCTTAATTGCAGGAAATTTTCTTTAAGCTGCCACTTGACTCTGATACCTTAAAAAAATAAAGCATCTATACTTAAGGAAGAGATCCCCTTCCTCCCTCTAGTAATCTCTGTCTCCTTTTGATTCCTTAGTATTTCTCGAATCTCTCACTCTGGCGAGGCTAAAGGTAGAAGAGAAGTTAACTGCGTACGTATAGTTAGTTACGGAAGTGTTGCAATCAAGTGTCACCTAATTTCTGGCAAACTTCTTTTTAAACGTCGGAGGAAACGTTTATGAAGATTTTTATATTCAGCCAGTTATCGTTTTAATTGTAGAAATGGTAAAATCTTTTCAACAGATGGTTATTCAAGTGAACATTTTTGTTATAGCTACTACTGGGTTTGATCCATAGATTTATAGTTAAATAGCGGTCGCCTAGTGCTTGAAATTTGACCAAAGTTTGCCTGTAAGATATTGCTGATATAATTATGTCATTATATATTGACATATGTAACCATAGTTACGCGCTTCGACTGCGTGTGTCAAATGCATTGTTGTGTGCGTGTAGTGTTTTTTCATTAATTTAATGTATTTCTAATGCATATTTTATAATAATATTAGGATTTGCTCCTCCTTCTCCATATAAACTTTAACTGTGCCAAATTTCATACTCCTCAAAGGGGTACAAAGTTTTTGCTTCACGTATTAATATATAGATTATATAATATTGTATATAAAAACTCAACGTATCTCTACTACGTTCGTGCTAAAATGTTTTGTAAAGACTTTCAAATACTGCCTCGTTGCCCAAATTACATAGGTAGTTTTGCTTAAGTTTTTTGTTGAATGTTAGGTTATCTATTATTTTGGAAATGTATCTTCTAGATGATACTAAGCTCACCTCTTACTACGTGCGGCTAAAACAGCTAGTGAAATGTGGATGGATAGACTACGGCAGTAGCAAGGCACAAGAAACTAACACCAGACCAAATCGCGACAAAATCAATTAAGCAAATTAGCCTTGAAAACTCAATAAAAAACAGTTCTACAACCTGTTTGCACTAATGGCGTTAATTAAGAAAATTTTTCAACATCTTTCTTTCTTTTCTTTTCGTGTGGTTAGTGGGCAACCTGTTGTCAAGAGTTGTTTAAGCCGCCCGTAGGCCTCTGACATGGCTTAACGACTGCTGTCAATTTGACAACAACCGGGACCTACTTTTTACGTGCCCTCCGAAGCACGGAGACGCTCAGATGAAATACCACTAAGCGGTCACTCATCTATAGACTGACCGCACCCAACGTTGCTTAACCTCGCTAATTGTTTACCGATCAGTGAGTGCAACTGGCTATGAGCTCTCTCATAATTTTTCAACATGAGTGAGATCGATACATCGAGGATATTCATTAAGTCAACTTGTCTGTTAGAACTGATCATCGCAGTTCTTTTACAAGTAATTTTAATTACAATCCATTTTAACGTTTTACCGTATGCATATAATATGTTTGATACACAATGTTCATAACAACACTATAATGTTTACACCTAGAAAAAACATTACGGGTGATTTGATCACCCGTAATGTTTTACATTCGTTTATTCACTGAAGGCACCTGCCCGATACACTGCATTTTCAAGTACTCTTTAAAAAAGACAAATAACCAACCATCACCTTCTCTACAGTTTTACAGCTTAACCAACAAAACTTAAAGAATTCGCCATCACTCCAAGTACTGTAAAACATATCACTGGCAACATTCGAACTAAAAAGTGCCGTTTATTTTTATACAGTAGAAATATAAAATATTCACCGGAACCCGAACGCAGGATTACTTTGTAAACAACTTTAGTCTGATTTATGAAAGAAGTTTGATATAAATAATTTTTTAGAGGCAAAAGTTACGTTGAGACCAGGTGTCCCTTAATATATTTTTTATGAAAGCCTTCACGGTAATGCAATTATGCAAATCTATAACGATACTGAATTTAGCCGGCGATGACACGATTCGGCGATGGCTAAGTGGTTATGGAAACTTTTGCCTGTCGCCTGCTTTATTGGATGTTATAAACAAGTTTAAGATTTTTGGCTCTTCCACTTGGCTATACAACTTCGTAATAATAATAGATCTTTGTGCTAAATACGATTAGTCATAATATCAATTATTTCTTTTCTTTAAAAAAGATACCCGCTCTAGATATTCTGTGCCGCGGGGAACTTCACAAATTTCAAACAACACACAAAAGCCACAAAAAACACTTAGACTCGGAACAACTATTTGTGGATCACACTAATGTTTAGCAAACCTTTAGCACTCGGCGTAGTAATAAAGGCGAGGCAATCATATAAACCACCACGCCATCCGTGTAGACAAATTATGTGACTTACAAATAGTTTTTCAAGATTTGCCACTAAAATCCGAATTCAATAATAGCTTAACCGTTACTAAATCTCCAAGCGATACATAACAATAGATTTTTTATTGTGTCTATAAAATGACAGACGACGAACAGAAGCATATAGCCCTAAGATCCGAACTCATAATTTGCACAGTAGCATAATTATAGCCTTTTTGATGTCCTAGTCCATTTCATCATCTACATTTTGATTTAGTTGTTGTTGCTCACGGTTTTTCGGCATGTGATAGCCATGACCAGACTGCCTGTCTGCTGTACTAACAAATGAACAAAATAGGAATATTGAAAAACTTAATTTACTTTTTTATAACAGTACATGTTACAACAATTATAGTTTATTTTTTGACACTAATAAGTTTATTAGTAAATTTTTATTGACTAAAGATACAATGTATCTATCTTCTTTTTATAAAAAGCAACTTGCTAAATTATTAGCATTTAATATAATATGTAGCGACTCAGGTACCAGTAGGGTAATTAAGGTTTTAGGACATAGTAGTATTTCTACTACAAATTCAAATATTGACACTTCTAGTAGTTTAAACTGTTAGATGAGACAAAGGATAGGCATACACACAGTATTAGACTAATTCATCAGAATATTCAGGGTCTATCCGGCAAGGAGTTAGAATTAGATTTATTTTTTAAACAACATAATATTCAAATATGTTGCATAACAGAACATTGGTTAAGAACTAATCAATTAATATTTAATAACGAATATTATTCAATTGTAAGTGCGTTTGTAAGAAAGAATTCTATACATGGTGGCTCTCTAATATATGTATGTAACAATCTAAAATGTAAAGAACGTAAAGATATAGTAAATCTTTCTATCGAGCGCACTGTTGAACTATCCTGTGTGGAATTAGAGCAACATGTCATAGTTTGTGTATACCGACCACCGCAAAGTGATTTTAGTGTATTTGAAACCGTAATAGAGGATATTTTAAAACGCTTGAGTTCTAGTAATAGGCATATAGTAGTGTGTGGTGATTTTAATGTTAATTTACTTGAGCAGTCAGCTGTCTCTTTAAGACTTATTAGTTTATTTAGATCATTTAATTTACAGCATTTATTTTCTGAACCCACTAGGATCACTTCACATTCTGCTACCTGCTTAGATAATGTATTTTGCGACTGCCAATTTCTAAATAGGGCCATATTGAGTGAACTTACATCTGACCACTGTGGGCAAAAGGTAGTATTTCCTGTGAGTACAATTCATAAAGAGAATAAGGTCACATGTAGACCGATGACATCTAATCGCTTAAAGGAATTTAATGATAACATAAGTCTCAAAGTTGTCAATATGGACCTTTCTCTGGATAATCCAGACGAACTATATGAGTCTTTACTTAACATAATTACTTTAGAATATAATAATATTTTTAAATGTAAGACCTTTAGTCAGAATAATAGGATTAAGTTTTGTGACTGGGCAACATCTGGGATATATAAAAGTAGAGCAAAGCTATATGAATTATATGGTATGAAACAATACAATTTCGATCCAAATTTTATTCAATATGTTAAAAATTATTCAAAATTATTTAAAAAGACTTGTGCCACTGCCAAGTCCCTTTACCTAAAAACTAAAATTCAAAAATCTAATAATAAAATTAAAACTACATGGAACATTATTAACAATGAAACAGGTCGCAGCAAGGTGCGTGATAATAAATTTGAACTGAATATAAATAATAGCGTAATTTCAAATAATTTGGAAGTAGCCGATACATTCAATAACTACTTCGCAAAAATACCTTTAAACATAACTAGTACCCTTAGGTCTTGCCCAGCTCGAGCAGAATACTTAGTTAGGTGCAACGTGGAAGAGTGCAAGATACTATTTAGTTTTGAGCGTGTACATCCGTATGATATAATTAAAGTATTTAAGTCGCTTAATTCAAAAAAATCAGCTGACTTCTGGGGTATTTCGGTAAAATTAGTTGAAAGTATTATTGTTAATATAGCGCCACACCTAGCCGCAATATTCAACGGATGCATTGATGTGGGCATTTTTCCAAACTTAATGAAATGTAGTAAAATAATACCTTTATTTAAAAATGGTTGCAAAAGTGACCCCAGTAATTTTAGGCCGATTTCAATATTACCTGCTATTAGTAAAATATTTGAGAAGATTATATTACAGCAATTAGAGAGCCACTTCAGTGTAAACAATTTATTTCATGCAGATCAATATGGTTTTAGGAAGGGCCGTTCTACGATAGATGCGGGTGTTACGCTTTTAAAACATATATTCAGTGCCTGGGAGAATTCGCATGATGTCATTGGCGTATTCTGTGATCTCTCTAAAGCCTTTGACTGCGTTGACCATCAAACGCTGTTGCGAAAACTCAGGCATTATGGCATCCGAGATACTGCACTTGACCTAGTTGATTCCTACCTAAGCGATAGACTACAACACGTTGATATCAACGGAAGTAGATCTTCTGGATTACCAGTCACAATGGGCGTGCCACAGGGCTCGATTTTGGGACCCTTTCTGTTTTTAGTGTACGTAAATGATTTGCCGTTCTTTGTTCAGCATTTGTGTGACATTGTTTTATTCGCGGATGACACATCCCTTATTTTTAAGGTAGACCGAAAAGCACCAAATTTACGTGCTGTTAATGATTCACTCGCGGAAGTCCTGGACTGGTTTACGGCGAATAATTTACTACTTAACTCTACAAAAACTAAATGTATCAAGTTTACATTGCCAAACGTAAAGAGTCCTAACGTGAATATAATTTTAAATGATGAAATTATTACTTTAGTTCAATCAACAGTCTTTTTAGGATTAACTTTAGATCATAAAGTTCAGTGGGGCGCTCAAATATCGTGTCTTGTAGGGAAACTTAGCTCAGCCGCATACGCAATTCGGAAAGTAAGACAGCTTACTGATATAGATACTGCAAGACTAGTATATTTCAGTTACTTTCATAGTGTCATGTCCTACGGTATATTATTGTGGGGCAAGGCAGCTGATATTGAGACAATTTTTATTCTTCAAAAGCGTGCAGTACGTAGCATTTATAATTTAGGACCACGAGTTTCCCTGAAAGATCGATTTAAAGAAATTGGCATACTTACTGTTGCGTCGCAATATATATTTGCTAACATTATGTTTATTAAACATAACATTTACTTATATAATAAGAATAGTGATATCCATAACGTAAACACTAGAAATAAGCATAAGTTAGTTGGCCCATATCATCGTTTACATAAAGTTCACAATACATTTGCGGGACTCGGTATACGTTTTTTTAATAAATTACCTATTACTATAATTAATTTACCATTGTTTAAATTTAAAAACGCCGTTAAAAAACAACTTATTCGGAAGGGTTATTATTCAGTCAACGACTACTTAAATGACAAAAACTCATGGAGCTAGTTGCTTGTTGCATACAGGATTCAAAGATCTGTATTACTTATAAGTCAATTTAAGCCTTTGCATAGTCACAAAGTGTAAGTGTATGCGCCATCATGCCATCTTACTGTCTATTTTAGATTTATATTAAATAATATATCTTAGCTCAAATTATTTCCTCTCTATAATATTATTAAGTTATTATTGTTATTATCTTTAGTTTTTTATAGTCAGTAGTATATGGCATAATGGCTGTAACACCTTGTTAATCTGAGTTGTAAAATACTGAAATTATATTTAACTGGCGATTTAAAAGAGTGGCCGTGAGTTTCTTGCAGGTTTCTTCTCATAGGCTCTACCCTTTGCCTGAACCTAGCAACTAACCTAAATGTAGCTTCAGTAACTTAGTAAACTCACTAACCTATATACTTTGACGTTCATAAGTGTTACTTTGTGACCTAAATGAATAAATGATTTTTGACTTTGACTTTGACTTTGACTTTGCCCCATTTTAAATTTTGATGATTAGTTCTCATTTTAATTTAGGACATAACATTGCGCACTATAATTTAGGGATTATTAATTAATTATAATCAAGTTTTATTACTACTAGTAACATTGCGTCTTGAATAAACATTTTAAGAAAACCTAACAGAAAAAAATAATACATGAATACAAATTCAAGTGGCCGCGCTAACTAGTTGTGTATTCCACTATCATAATCTGCAAACAAATTCAAGCTCTCTCACACACATAAAGACATCGAGATAAAAACCTCCAGTCGGGGTCATGGACCGCTCAGAGGCTTCACGGGTGCTACGAGCTGTTGCGATAGCTCTACGGGCGTAGACTGGTAATAGGATCGTATTGATTTAAAGATATAGTTTTATTTGAGCGTTTTTCTTTACTAGTCATGTCCTACTGCACTATAGTATTGAAAAGGAGAGACGCTTTTCATTCATTTGCTTTTGCTGAGCTATATTGCAATTTCCACGTAAGCCCTCGCGGAAGTCTTTATTTTGCTCTACGAGGTATGGACACGTGTATTTTTTTGCGAGCTGCTTCTATTAAATTATGGCTTATGTTTAATTTATCACCAGATATAGTAAAATATAACTGTCAAAAATAGTAAATGATCACCAAAATTAAAACCGCATTGTAATACCAAAAATATTAGTTGCACAGCAAAGAGATCAAAATAAGTCGACACCTCCTATTTTTTGGGTGGGTTTAAGAAGGAACCTAACATAACCTAACCCTTTCGGGACGGAATGCAGTGATTTGAGGCGTATAGGTGCTCGTTCTGATATATTTTAGTAAGCATAATATTTTGGTGTGCAATTACTATTTTTGGTGGTCATTATATTAATTAATCCCTTAAGGCATTAATAAACCCCTTAAAATAGATTTTCACCGTAAAATTAGTTAGGCCACTAGTTATTTGTATATAAATTTAAAAAATGTTATTAAAATAAATTGAGAGATGCCTGGTACCCATGACACGAGTTAAATCTTACTTTGGGTACCAGTGTTCGAATAATTATTGTCTTAACCTTATATCGTGTTTACTTCGATGTCTTTTGTAAAATGTGTACTTATTCTGGAAAATAAATTTATTTATTATTATTATTTGTTTCTCTTTCATGGGTATATTCCTAAATAAATGTGCCCGCGGTTTCACCCGCGTTTATCGTTACTGCGCCGCCCCCCATGGGTCGTAGCGTGATGCTTTATAGCCTTCCTCAGTAAATAGGCTATCCAACACTAAAATAATTTTTTAATCCCAACCAGTAGTTCCTGAGATTTTCGCGTTCAAACAAACAAACAAACTCTTCAGTTTTATAATATTAGTATAGATACGTTAGGAAAATACTCGGCCCCTTGGGAGGCTTACACGGAGACATATGTCCAACGTGAAGAGGCCTTTCGAGAGTTTTAATTAAAGGTGGGATGGAACACCTACAGCGGCACTAGCCGCAGCAGGCGTAGGACTATTGCTACGTATGGATTCTAATATAATTATGGGCTATGGATATGGGTGTTTGATGGACTGGTATATTGGTAACTATGGATGATAAAACGGCGTCTGCCCCGAATACTCTAATAGCAACAATCGAATGGGTTATTATTATTATTAATGGAATAAGCCAGCAGCGCTCTAAAACTTCCCCGCGAACTAGTTATTTTCGTATCGGAATAACATTATGAAACTGTTAAGGGTATGATTATTGGCAATATTGAAATTAAGGAGCTTCAGCTCAATAGTTTTGGGCTTATAACAACCTTGTTAGACACAATAAAATTGTTAGTTTTTGTCGCAGTGAAGCGCATAAAATTACTTTTACAAAACATCTTTGTAAGATCTACGGACCTTACAAAAGTATTTTTGTAACAGGTCTAGCTGAAGACTAGAACACGAAGTCACCAATATATTGAAATTACTTTTAGCTATGTCTAGAGCAGCGATAGCTCAGTGGGGAGACCAACAGACTGCAATGCAGAGGGTCTCGGGTTCGAACCCACGTCGCGCACCTCTAACTTTCGGAAGTTATATGACTTTTCGAAATTACGTGCGTATTTGATGGACATTATTATCGCCTGCTTCGTGCCTCGGCAAGCACGTTAAGCCGTTGGTCCCGGCTGCCATGAATATCTATGGCAGTCGTTATCGGGAGAGTTTCGATACAAAAGATCCCATTGGGTCGAGGTGTCGCTGGTCTGCACTGACTGGGACTAATGCGGGGCATAAGATAAGATAAGATAGCTATGTCTAAATTGTATTAAGCGTGAGGTTTTTCAAATACAGTTCTCATCATCATCTCAAATTCGTTTTTCAAGATCCTATTAGTATTCTAAAATAGTTACGAATGCTTTTCTTAGAAGGGACTTTACGTCTTTAGTGCAATGGGTCTAAAAAATCGACATCCTCTCAATCGTAAGAGTGATTTTCATCACCGCTGCAATCTTATCATCAACTAACTTTACTATAATATTGTGATCGTTCTGTTACTGGTAGGAAAAGCTCTTCAATTATCTGAACATTTATCATAATAATAATATAATATAATAATAATAATAGTATTCTATCACATACACACAACACCATCTAGTCCATACTAAGCAGAGCTTGTGCTATGGGTACTAGACAATGGATAAACATACATAAATACTTATTTTTTGTAAATACATACATACATATTATATATAGAAACACCCAGCCCAAGACAAACATCTATGTTCATGCACACAAATGTTTGACTTGCGCGGGAATCGAACCCGCGACCTCACGACCGCGACCCGACCTTATATTATTTTATTTAATAAACCTATTAATATGTATGAATATGTTGGTGTATAATAATAGGAAATTCTTTTTGTCACTTTAATGGGATTTATTGTATTTTTCTTATTTCATGACAAACTCTGTAGGTGTCTATCGATATGGATAATCGTTTACATAAAGTCGGTCAACAAATCGATTAACACCTCATTGATCAAACCGGTTCAATACTAATAATCATGACTCGCCCCTTTGGCTTTGCCGTAGTTAGGTTTTACATTTTGATGTGAGACGCTGTGGTTTTTGTTTTAAAATCGACTGACCTGTAACAAAAAGTGCATACGTTGCCTTAAGGCAGTCTGAAGCGAGCGGAGTACCTACTTAAAGTTATTCTTATTAAACTACGAACAAACTTAATGCCCGATCTTATACAGTAATATTTCAATGGTTATTAACAACCGCATAGTTGATGAAGTTTTCAATATCTTATTCTATAAGATTATACAAAATGCGTGTATATTTATTCTCAAACAGAAATCGCCATTATTACATCTTTACTTAACATTAAAAAATGCGAATGTGAGTTTGTTTGTTACGCTTTCACGCCATAACTACTGGACCGATCATCATGCAATTTCACATACACGTTATCAGAGATATAGAAATGGACATAGAGCACAGCTGTATGCTTTTTCTTTCACCGGGAGAAACAAGTACTGTTCCCAAAGGATAAAAATTTATTGTTTGGGGAAATAGTAAAAACCAAATGAGAGCGTTTATAGCTCAAAAAAAGAGCATCCGAGCAATATACGGTCTCAAATGTGATGACTCATGTCAACCAATTTTCAAAAAGCTTGGCTTGCTACCACTGCCTTGTTTATATATTTTTGAAATTTGTATGTTTGTCTGGAAAAACAAGGAATTTTATAAAACTATGAATGATTTGAGACCTAGAAATCGACGAGATCCAAATAGACTGGTTTTAAATTGTATCCCGAAAACCACGACATTCAATAACAATTGTATCGCTATGTGTATCCGAATTTTTAATAAGATTTCTAATTACTTTAAACTGTTAAATACAACACAATTTGGTATTCAGTTATACAAATGGCTAACTGAAAATAATTTCTACAGTCTTAAAGATTTTTTGATTTTAAATTGTAATAGTTGCATAATTATCTAACATTTGCATGCTATGTAACCGTGGCAAAACATGTATGTGCTATATTGAATTGTAAGATCATTGTATACCGTGTTTTTTGGTAAATAAATATATTACTATTATTCTCTTATTCGTTTTCTTTCTAATAGTTACATTTTTAAATATAAATATAAAAAACTATACATATTTAAAAATATAAAAACTGAAATGACCCACCGACATCGGGAACAGGGTCCAAGCTGCCGGTGGTTAGGGCCCCAGAGAGAGGAATCTCCTCACAATACGCGCCGTGTCGAGCAGTACTGCCTTCTGGATCAAGGACTTAATCCAGCCATCTAACGCAAGCCTCTGTAGGTGGTGGTCGAGGCTTTTAGGTATTAAACCATTGACTGTAATGACTATCGGCACAATGATCGCCGAGTCCACACGCCACATGGCGACAATCTCGTGAGCTAGGTCCAGGTATTTCAACTCTTTTTCTTTTTCAGCTTTCACAAGATTCTCGTCATGCGGAATGGTGACATCGATGAACACTGCTCGGCGCTCCAATCGGTCTATCAGTACAATATCTGGCTTGTTCGCCACAATTGTCCTATCAGTAATGATAGACTGATCCCAGTACAAAGTAGCACGACCACTTTCGAGAACTGGATCGGCCACATACCTGTAATACGGAACTTCAGATTCCACAAGGTCATACTTCAAGGCAAGTTGCTGATGGACAATCCTGGCTACTTGGTTGTGTCTATGCAAATACTCTCCATTGGCAAGACGAGAACAACCGGAGACAATATGTCTGAGAGATTCTCCGGGCTGGTGACATGCCCGACATATGTCAACTGTCTCATCCTTCAGGATATATCTCCGGTAGTTGTTCGTCATGACAACTTCGTCCATAATTGCACAGACGAAACCTTCGGTCTCAGCGAAGAGATCGCCGAAACGTAGCCAGGACACTGATGACTGGAAATCTATGTCAGGCCCATTCAGGGCCCTGAAAAAGCGTCCATGTAGCTCTTTTCCTTCCCATACATCCCTGCGCTCGTCAATTCCAAGTATAACAGGTTTGGGCCAGTTCTCTTTAGCCAGAGCAAGCGGGGTAAAGCCCGCATCCACTGCGACTATATCGCGATGCACGCCCACATCGTTTCGGAGAAAATATTCTCTGAGATTGCACACCTCACGGTTGTGGAGAGTCTTCGCATTTAAAAAACCGCAACCCCCACACTTCCGCGGGATGTACGATCTCATTACCGAGGAGCGCGGGTGGTGCATTCGGTATGCAGTCAACAGTGTACGGACCTTTCTATCCAGGGCATCTAATTCCGTTTGCGTCCATCTGAGTATGCCAAAGGAGTACATAAGGATCGGCATGGCCCAACCGTTACAGGCGCGCACCCTGTTGCCACCTGACAAAAGACTTTTCAGTATTTTTTTCAAGCGTCCAAAGAAGCGCTCCTGCAACGCCCGTTTCATACCGTCCTCAGTGATACCTAACGCCTGTGACATACCCAGATATTTATAGGTTTCGTTTGTAGAGAGAGATCTAAGTCTAGTGAAATCTGATAGTTCAATGCCATTAGATTCCACAACCCTGCCTCGCTTTACGTACATAACTGCACATTTGTCAAATCTTGGACATTACGCAGCTGTAACCAGACTCTGTAGACAATACAATGCACTTTCTGTTAACACCGACCTAGACATAAGTAACAATTTAATACAATTTAAAAAGTGTCTTCGTAGATTGTTAACTTAGTTCTATATACCCCCACTTATTATTTTTCTTTGTAATTTTTTTATATAACTCTATATCTAATAAGCTATTATTGTTTTACTCCAAAGTTTACCCTAAAGGTAGAATTTTATGTTTAAAAATTTTATGTTTTCTGTTTGTTTCTTTAATTAAGTTGTTAGTTTAGTTGTAATTATAATTTGCAAGCTGTGGTTTCCTATAATTGAGGGACTATACACGCTAAGAACTTTATTACTGCTATATAATGTATGTTATTGTATATTCCTTTGTTGGAAATCCTTAAATAAATAAATAAATAAACACTAAACTCCATCCTGATAGAGTTACTGAAGGTTTCCGTTACCTTAAGTAACGCTGTCAGTTGGGGTCTGGTGGAGGCAAATAGTTTTAAGTCATCCATGTAAAGAAGGTGGGATATAACTTGACCATCTCTCCGCAATCTATAGCCTAGCCCTGAACTCTCCAGTAAAGTACTAAGAGGGTTCAGTGCTAGACAGAACCATAATGGACTCAAACTGTCGCCCTGGAATATACCCCGCTTGATCTTCAGAGATTTCCCCGATCTGGCGACATCCTGGATAGCGTAAAACTCCACTGCCTCATACATGACTTCAAGAAAGTGCAAAGAGTTGTATCAACTTTATACAACTCCAGCACCCTCAAGAGCCATGCATGTGGCACAGAGTCATAGGCTTTCTTATAATCTATCCAGCATGTCGTAAGATCTTTCCTAAGGCGGCGTACCTGTTGACTAATGGTCATGTCAATTAGGCGTAGCTCTTTAGTACCCCGGGCCCCACTTCTACATCCATTTTGAGATACAGACATGATGTTGTTTGCTGTAATATGTAGTGAAAGTTTAGATCTCAAAATGGATGTAAGAAGTTTATAGACCGTCGGTAGGCATGTTATCGGTCTATAATTTTTTGGGTCCGTAGCACTACCTGATTTGTAGAGCAGACGGGTGGTGCCAGTGGTCAAAAAGTCAGGCAGCGATCCTGATTCCAAAGATGACTGGAATAGGGATGCCAACATGCATGCGCACTGCGGAACCATTTCAACTAGAAGTTGTGCAGTCCGTCCGGTCCCGCTGCTTTCCAGTTTAGTAACGAATGAACTGCACAAGAAACATCTTCTGGTTGTATGTTAATTGGCTCCATTTGTGGTATATTGTCACATGCCCGCCTAACATCCCCAAACCAATCCCCCTCTTCGTAGTCGACGGGCGTCGACCAAATACTACGCCAAAAAGCAGTTGTGGCTTCTGTATCTGGTAGACAACCATCCCCACTAGAATCAGGTCGCTCCCACCTTTTGTACACCCACCTTTCATCTCTCTGGAACGCACGATTTTGGGAATATCGATCAGCTCTTTTTTTGTAGCGTCTCACTCGACTCGCCCACGCACAAATTCTCTGCTTCAGGAAGTCGATGCGTTCTGTAACCCGGGCGAAATAATTTTGGGGACATACGTCAGTCCCTGCGAACGCCCGAGTTACATAACGCGTCACTCTCTGTCGGTTATTACCCTCCCTGAAACAGATAAGCTTGCCGATGAGTGCCCTGGACTCAGCGATACGACGCTCAATCCTGCACTGCCACGCTGGCTTAGTATTTCTGGGTCGAGCAGCTGTCATTATGTCTGGATTTTTAATACCAGCCACTCGACAAGCCGCAGCCGCCGCACAGTACAAGATTGAGTGTGCATCGCTAAGATTTTCACTGTCTACTAAATAAGTAGGCAGTAATGAGTCCAAGGCACACACCAGCGCTAATTTTTTTTTGTGCGTTGGCAACCTTGGTAGGCGTGGTCTATTCTCTGAATAAACATGTCGATATTCCCGCAACGTGCACTCCAAAGTACTCCTTAATTGTTCATTGTACTGGGTACTTACGAGTGCAGCCCTGCTATTCACCTCTTCACTAATATCATTATCATTTGGCCTCGGTGCCTCATGAAGTCTTTGAGGCATTATATGGATTGAAGAAGTGACGGGAGGGCTACTTCGTACGTCAGAGCGTAGCCTTTCAAGTGCGGCATCATCCAGCATCCGACAACGCTGGATGGCACGCACTTGGTCCGATAGTCTTTGAGCCGAGACGTTGACGGCCGGTTCCAAGACCTGAAAAAGAGGCAGCATTCGATCACGGTACGCACTGAGATTGATTTCCCCTTCTGTTGTCAAAATATGCCCGCAAGACGTTTTCTTTTATTATTATTATTATTATTATTGTCAAAATTTACATTTTCACAAGCAAAGCCGCATGCAAAATCTAGTTTATAATATTAGTAGAAAGTAAGATGTTAAAATTTCACAAAGGAAATGCAATACAGTTAGCAGTTAAATAACGCAAATGAATATACTATATCATATAAGGAAAATAATATATATGATGAATAAATAGATGTAAACATTTGGCGATTGAAATGTTTACATCTGTGGCCATGAGTTTCTTGCCTACTTCTGTTCATGAAAGCTCTACTCCTCGAACAGGCTTTTTTTCAATGCAAAATTGGTATTTTCTTCTATTTATTTTTAAATTATTTTTTTAATAATGTAATATTGAATTGACGTGTCCAAGAATTGTTTGCACATTTTTATGGAAATAAAGATTTTTTCTTTGACTTTGACTTTGAACGGTATTTGTTCTTTTAGGCTGACAAGCGCAGCACCTACTTTTTGTACCAACCATCTCAAGTGAAATCACCTCATCAAAAGATAAAGAAATAAGTTGTCCAGGCACATGCATTATTAATTGAATGGCGATTTAAAGAGTTACCGTGAGTTCCTTGCAGGTAACTTCCCATAGGCGCAACCTTTTGCTTTAACCTAGCAACCAAACTCATAAACATTCACGTTCAAGTATTACTTTGTAGCCTATATGAATAAAAAATATTATATAATATTCTACCACATACACACAATACCATCTAGCCCAAACTAAGCAGAGCTTGTACTATGGGTACTAGACAATGGATAAACATACATATACTTTATTTTTTGTAAATACATACATATTATACATAGAAACACCCAGACCGAAACAAACATGCATGTTCATGCACACAAATGTTTGACTTTTGCGGGAATCGAACCCACGACCTCAGGCGTGGCAGTCGGTTACACTAACCACTACGCCATCGAGCCCGACTAATGATGGTGAATGATTATTGTCTTTGACTTTCGCCAATAACTTTTCATCAGATTAGCTGTATATGTTTGTTTTTAGGTTTCCGTACCCAAAGGGTAAAACGAGACCCTATTACTAAGACTCCGCTGTCCATCCGTCTTTCTGTCCGTCTGTCACCAGGCTGTATATTATGAACCGTATTAGTTAGACAGTTTCACAGATGATGTATTTCTGTTGCTGCTATAACAAAAAATACAAAATAACAGAACAAAATAAATATTTAAGGGGCTCCCATACAACAAACGTGATTTTTTGCCGTTTTTATAGATAATGGCACGGAACTCTTCGTGCGTGAGTCCGACTCGCACTTAGCTGGATTTTATACTCAGTTATACAAAAATTCTTTTTTAACACAATGTGATTATTGTGGGCAAAGAGATTTTCGCTTTAAGTCTGATTTTCCTCATCTTAACATTAGAATTGTGTATTGCTTATGTTTCTTAGAAATCATTAAAAGTAACACATATTATTTTCTGACAAGGAAAACCTTCTTCATATTCTCATAGTAACACCAAATCAGTGAAGAAAAAAAAAGGAATTATATTTCCAAGAACTTCGTTTTCTAATTTGTTCCTTATTCCGACGTCAAAAAAGAAAAGTCTTAATTAAACTAAACAACAAATATCTCATAAACAGGTCCACACTTTAATACAATCCGGGGCGTCCATTTTGTCAGGATGATCCGGTTTAAAGCGGTTTCAGCTGGCTCCTTGCTATTCAGGGCTTGTACCGATGCAGACACGCCAAATGAAACTGTCTTGGCGCTGTCTAATCTTGGTTGGCGTTACTATTGTCTGCAGGATAGAGATTCGTGTTTAGAATACTGGTTCTGCTAAATTCTAGGCTGATAAAACAGAGAATTGAATACTCATATAATTGCAAACATCATTTAAGTTCATTATAATTATGTCCTCAAAGTGTCTCTTAATTATATATCCCCGATGGGTTAGACAGTCATGCAGAATATCTTAATTTGGCGCATGTGGATATTTTGCAGCGAGCTATGGTGTCGCATTTGACATACTTTCAGACGCCGTGCTGTTACTGATAATTTTTTTATCAAAACACCTAATAGATTCGACTCATGAGTAAAACAACCTGTCATAGCTACATCATGTGCATCATACCCATTTATGCTGTCAGTACTGCCGTGACGAGCCATTCTGCTTATGCCTAAGGAGTTTTGCTGAACTCGCAACTATTAAAGCATCTAAATAAAACATGAATATACATATTATTCATGAATATAATAAATAAAAGTCACTGAATTGGTTATTGTAACTTGCAAATTGAGCCTAAGACGTTTTTCATTCAATATTGGAAAATTTGTAATTTGTAGGAAGTAGTCTTTGGAAGAATTATTCTTATTATGTTATTATATTCATATAAGATCCAAATTTAAATAATATAGAATTAAGATAGTGACTTAGTTAGATCTGGACATGACTGGTATACACGTCTTCTTGGAATGGCAGAAATAAAGACAAGGAAACAGGCCTCAAAAATGCATACGCTTGTTGCTTTTATGCTCTTGCAATCCCGGGGGTTACCTAAGATGTAGAATGAGAGATGGGGAGACAAGGAATTTCTTACTGAGTCTCCTAGTCTGCTAATAAATCAATTGCAGCTGAATATGCACACCAATAAATATTTTTTTAAGATTCTAGAAGAAATTTTTATATCGGATGTGTAATTGATGGTAAATAATCCAATGACTTCTTCTTCTTCCTCACCTTCAGCAAGCTGTGAGATAAAAACGGTGAGTAAAAATCGAGTTTGTATCGAGTTACTGTGGTACTGGAACTTCCAGTACATTCGGGTATCGGCTGAATGCCAAGACTGCTACTACTCACCCTTTTTTCATTCACACAACGACTTACTTGATCACTTGATTCTACTTCTTATTTATTAACTCCTACAGCCAATAAATTATTTTAATACTTTGAAATGCTTTATAAGAGAAGATTGCATTGTATTTGACTAATTAATTCCACTGTATGGTAAGAAACTTTATACCACTCTCCTATTTTCGTGAGTCTTCCGCAAGGGAAGTATGTAATCTACATAATTAGAATTGTTTATCAGAAAAATCCAATGGTACCATTGGCTACGAATTTGAACCCGTCAAAAATATCAACATGTGTTTGAATTGTCTTTTAATTATATCGACCTAGAATTTAATTCAAAATGTCTATACAATTAATTTATCATGATTTTTTTTGAATAAGCTTGCGTTTGACTTTGATATCACCTGATGTTAATATAGTCGACGGTAGAGCACGCGTGCTTAGAAGGTACTTTTTCACTTGGAACTTGAAGACTTTCAGATTGTACTTATCGGGAAAAACAGACAAGGGTAATAACTCCACTTCTTTGCAGTACGCAACTGTTGAATTTATTTCTCTTTGCATGTTTAAGTACGTTCAGAATATTACGCAGTCACGTGAATGCCGTTATTTATAATTATTATGGTCGAGCATAAGTGTGTTGAATATGACAATATATACCTTCATTCTATCGTGATTATTATGCATTAGTAATTTTTTCCGTAAAGCTGATGAGGCAAGTCCTCACATAAAAAATGTATAACTGTGAATATAATTATGTATCCTTGCGTATCCTCTGCCTTTAATGTAGAAAGGTTACAAAAGCTATAAGGATGACCATCAGTTAATGCAGACAAATCGCCAATTAATATGATACTACTGTAAAACAGTTGTGGAGTTCAGACCAATCTCCCATGCATCTCTTGTTACGGAATGGACGCAGGCAAGCTGTAATTTTACCATGTGTTCGCGTGTTTTAATCAGGAACTACAGTAGTTAACAAATTATATGAAAATCTTTTATTACTATTATTGCAAGTGGCAGGCGCAAAATACTAGTTTGCATGCTTAAGGAGCGATTAAAAGTAGATAATTGAAATTTTATAATTAGATAAATCCTACATTTGAGGTTAAAACTAAAAAAAGTTTTGTACGTACTGAAAATTAAATAAAATAAAACTGCAGCAGTCATTACCCAAGTAATTTTCAAATCTATGCCCCCTTCTCTTTATACAGCAGAATACAATTAAAAGTATTTAAATGGTTTTAACGATCAGAACTTGAAGATGCTTTAAAAATAATTTATGGTTTTGTGATATATGTGTACTATTATTACACTTGCCACCAGCAATACGACAAAACTAGCATACTTGAAAGTTTCCTTTACAAAAGACAGTAAAATATCCTCCAACTTGCACTTCTCCAGCGTAATAAACAATGGTTTAAAAAATTTCACTTATAGAAAGGCCAGTGCCCAGTAGTGCAACAGTTTATAAACAAAGCTGATATTACTCCAACGTGATAAAAAATCGCTTAACAAATCTCACTTAAATAAATATCTGGTGTCTAGCAGTGCAATCCTAACTAATATTATAAATGACGCATGACCTGTCTCAACTGGTACTCCAGCCCACCCGGATACCAGACATTGCAGGTCAGGCGCCCTCTCTGCTCGATCTGCTGCTGACGAGTAACCCGAACCGGTACAGTGTGTCGATTCGTGCTCCTCTGGGCACCTCAGACCACTGTCTGGTTTGTGCCACAGCTGTTTTTGTTACGCCCCCACGACCCGAGGAGGCAAGACGACGACTGTGGCACTACTCATCGGCAGACTGGGATGGAATGCGGGAGTACTTCGCATCCATCCCTTGGGCTCAACGCTGCTTTGAGAACAGGGATCCATCAGAGAGCGCTACTGCTGTCGCTGGTGAAATCACCCTGGGTATGGAATATTATATTCCATACAGTGATGTCACGAGCGGCGGCAGGAAAAGGCCCTGGTTCGGTCGTGAATGCGCTGATGCTGTTGAACGCAAACAGACAGCGTACCGCGCTTGGACCAGGGCTCGCACTCTCCACGACCCTAACGTGGATCACCTGAAGGCAGCGTTCAACCAAGCCACAAAGGTCTGCAAGAGGGCATGCTTAAGAGCGGATGCCCAGCGCGTCGCACGGTTCGGCCAGGAACTCATGGCGCATCCTACGGGCAGTCGTAGCTATTGGCGTCTGGCCAAAGCCGCGCAGTCCAACTTCTGCCAGACCTTGCTGCCCCCTCTGAGGTATCCGAATGGATCACTGGCTCATCGGCCGCAGGAGAAAGCAGATCTGCTTGCAAATCTCTTTGCGGCCAACTCCCGAATCGATGACTGCGGTTCGCAGCCACCTAACATTGCCAACTGCGGCTACACCATGCCTGATATATGTATCAGGCAACGAACCGTTCGTGCGATACTGCAGTCTCTCGATGTTCGGAAAGCCAGTGGACCTGACGGCATCCCAGCTGTGGTCCTTAAAAAATGTGCAGCGGAGTTGTCTCCCACGCTTACGCGCCTATACCGGACGTCTTACGCCGCAGGCATTGTGCCTGAGGCTTGGAAGGAGGCAAACGTTCAACCAATTCCCAAAAAGGGGGACCGTTCCGAGCCAAGCAACTATCGTCCCATAGCTATCACCTCGGTGCTCTCCAAGGTGTTCGAGTGGATTATAAACACCCAAATTGTCCGCTACCTGGAGGATCAATCGTTGATCAATGATCGCCAATACGGCTTTCGGGCTAAACGATCAACGGGTGATCTACTAGCATTCATCACGCACCTCTGGGGTGAAGCTATGGACAAGCACGGCGAGTCTTTGGCTATCAGCCTTGACATAGCCAAAGCTTTCGACAGAGTTTGGCACCGGTCTCTTCTTTCCAAGCTTCCGGCCTATGGCTTGCCCCCTCAACTGTGCACCTGGATTGCAAGTTTCCTGCAGAAGCGTCGTATTCGGGTCCTTTGCGACGGTCGCGCTTCCAAATTTATGCAGGTCAATGCAGGAGTGCCTCAGGGTTCTGTCTTATCCCCTACGCTCTTTCTTCTGCATATCAATGATTTGTTGAATCTCGGCAACATACATTGTTATGTGGACGACAGTACCGTGCATGGGCGATATCTCGGACATCCTGGGGCCAAACAGGCTGAGGTTGAGGGGAAAAGGCAGAATCTTGTCGTTGAACTTGACCAGACCTTGGACCGCATCTATGAATGGGGTGCCAAGAACTTGGTCGAGTTCAACGCCAAGAAGACCCAGGCATGCGCGTTCTCAACAAAATAGTCTTCGTTCCTTCCCCTCCCTTCTCTGAAGAACACTCCACTGGTGATACGTGACAGTCTCTCCATCTTAGGTATGGATCTTTGCGCGCTCCCTTAATCAGAAAACCTATATCGAGAGCGTCATTAAGCAAGCTTCGCGAAAACTCGGGGTTCTGAACAGGGTGAGGCGGTTCTTCACGCCTGGGCAACTGTGCCTATTGTATAAGGCACAAGTGCGCCCTTGCGTGGAGTACTGTTTTCATCTCGGGATGGCTCCGCGCAGTACTTGCTGGACGCTCTCGACCGGTTACAGCGGCGGGCTGTTCGTATCATTGGAGATCCAGAGGTCACGAGTTCACTGGAACCTCTGCAATTCCGTAGGGACATTGCCTCATTGGCATGTTTCTACAGAATATACCACGGGGAGTGCTCTGAAGAGTTATTCCACCTTATCCCGCCCTCCCCTTTCCTATCCAGAACAACGCGTGCTGGGCTCAGATGCCATCCTTACACGGTAGAGTCGATTAGAACGCGTACCAAAAAGTTTGGGTCCTCATATCTCTGCCGAACGACCAAGGCATGGAATTCTCTGCCAAGGCACGTGTTTCCTTCTTCCTTCAATCCTGGGTTCTTTAAGCGGGGCGTGAAAAAGCATCTTCTCAGGCCGTCAAAGTAGAGACCTCATCATCGCCTCGGCTACTGTGGGTGCGATGTGGAGGCCACTGCTCTTAGACCACACGACTGCTTAACATCAGGTGGAGTGTGGTCATTTTGACGAGCAAAATAAAAAGAATAAAAAAATATATATATTTGAATGTTATTTTGTTTATTTATACGCTTTCACACCTTAACAACTCGACCGATCATCATGAACTTTCGTATACAAATTGCCAGAGGTACAGAATAGGATATATCTTTCAACCTGGAAAAAGGTACTGATCTATATATCTTATATGTAGTTGGCGATTTAAAAGAGTAACCGTGAATTTCATGCAGGTTTCTTCTCATAGGCTCAAGCCTTTGCCTGAATCTAGCAACTAACAATGTAACTTCAGTAACTTAGTAAACTTACTAACCTATATACTTTGACGTTCATAAGTGTTACTTTTGAATGAATGAATGATTGAATGTTTATTTCATAAAATTAGTTTTTACAATAATGTAGGTATGTACTTAAACTACAGTTACGAAAATCGATGTAACTTAACAAAATTATAAAAACAAATAAGTATACAAATAGCAGCTTAACAATAAAACAATTAAGATCTAATGCGTGCATACATCGTAGCTATGCCCATTTAAACATTATGATATTATAAATGACAATGGCGGTATACAGAAACAAATGTTCTTTACCTCCCGTGCTAGTCGAGACTGTGTTACGGCAAGGTAAGATTCTCGCTTCGGAAATATAAACTTTAACTCATTGTCATTAAGACACTTTTTCGGATAGAGTAATAAGTAAAAATCATCTACAAAGCTAACGAGTTTTAATGCTGTGGTTTAGTGTAAACAACTAGTATATACATTAATAAATTAAATTAAACTTTGTGACCTAAATGAATAAATGATGTTTGACTTTGACTTTGATCCCAAGGATAGCAATTTACTGACGAAATCTAGATTAACGCGAAATAAACTACGGGCTAAACCTAGTCATTTATATGCTTATTTAAGTATTGCATCTTTAACTATAGCTGTAATAGTTAACGTATTCGAACTCGTGGTACTGGTATTGTTACGGAATGGATGTGGCCAGTCTGGTGGTTGCGTTCAAATCTCGTTCGTACCGTATGTTACGATGTGTGTACATCTACCATTTGTTTGTATATACGTTGTTTATGTGTTAGTACTGAGTAAATGGAATGGTGTCTGATGTACTACAATATTGGATTTGTAAACGAGATATGCAAGAAGAATGGTAGAAAGAAGGAAGGTTGTATTTTTGATAATCATGACTTCATTTATACATATATAAATAGGCAAAGACAAAATAGTTCAATACCTTTTTCCCTGCTGTATGTTATCTTATCTTATGTGGGGGCCAGTCAGTTCAGACTAGCGACACTTCGACCCAGTGAGATCTTTTGTGTCGACACTCTCCCAATAACGACTTCTATAGATGTTCATGGCAGCTGGGACCAACGGCTTAACGTGCTTTCTGAGGCACGGAGCAGGTGATAATTGTCAATCAATACGCACATAATTTCGAAAAGTCATATAACTTCCGAAAGTCAGAGGTGCGCAACGTGGGTTCGAACTCGAGACCCTCTGCATTGCAGTCTGTTGGTCTCCCCACTGAGCTATCGCTGCTCTTCCCTGTATGTTAAACGAATGCCTTTATTTTTTATTTTGTTTGTATTGACGAGCTTTGATGTTATCAACGAATGGCGAACACTAGTATATGTAAATAGACTTTGATGAAAGAAGGCTTTAGTTTTAAGGGTCGTTGTACACTATTTTTGTTAACGGAGTCTAAAATTAAAATAATAATAATATATTCTACCACATACACACAACACCATCTAGCCCAAACTAAGCAGAGCTTGTACTATGGGTACTAGACAATGTATAAACATACATATATACTTTTTTTTGTAAATACATACACATTATACATAGTAACACCCAGACCAAGACAAACATCCATGTTCATGCACACAAATGTTTGACTTGTGCGGGAATCGAACCTGCGACCTCAGGCATGGCAGTCGGTTACACTAACACTACGTCATACAGTTCGACAAATAATAATAATGCTTATTACGTAGTCCAAATTACAATTAAAATTAACATTGATAGCCAAACAACAATAACACTAGACAAAGCCTGTATCGACGCTATCTGATAGGAGAATAACACGTAGGACTAAACAGTTCTACATTAATTGTGTACTTAAAACTAGTTATTCTATCTTACTTCTTAAGTAAAGATAGTAGAAATATAAATGGGATTAAATATAATGATCACCAAAATTACTAATTGCGCAGCAAAATATGCTTACTAAAATATATCATAACGAGCACCTATACGCCTCAAATCACTGCATTCCGTCTCTGAAGGATTAGGTTATGTTAGGTTCCTTTTTAAACCCACCCAAAAATAGGGGCTCCGTCGACTTAGTTTGATCTCTTAAATATATTTTGTATTTGTACAAGTGTTATACTGTAGTGAAATAAACATTATTATATTTTGCTGTGCAATTTGGTGATCATTTACTATTTTCGAATGTTATATTTTACTATATCTGGTGATAAGTTAAACATAAGCCAATATAAATTACCTAGATTTGGTAAGGTCAGGTTGGATTAAAAAAACTTTTTTTGGATGAACGGTAACTCTATGTCCTTTTTTGTACCCCCGACAACGTTTAAGCGACATTTCATGATGATCGTTCGAGTAGTTGGAGCGTAAAATCGTAATATACAAACAAACATTAGTTAGGATACAGAAAATATTATTAATACAAAGGAAATTCATTTTTGATGAGATCTAGTATGAAGACACAGCAGTGATAGCTTAGTAGAAAACAATTGGACTGCCACGTAGAGGTCTCGAGTTCGATCCCAAGGCACAAATCTTAAACTTTTCGTATATATGTGCTTATTAAATAGTTATTTATCACTCATTTTAACGGTGAAGAAAGACATCGTGAGGAAACATGCATTACTAAGAGCTATCCATAATGTTCTCAAAGATATGTGAGGTCTGCCAACACGCACTGGGCCAGCGCAGGAGACTTCTTACATTGTGAAGAAGGCCGTGCCCAGCAGTGGGACATTCATAGTAATATTTGAATCCCAAAGGACAATATAAGCCACCCTAAAAATACCTGCATAACTGTAAGATTATTAGGAACACAAAATTTCGCTCACGATATTTTCCTTCATCGCTAAACCAGGTAGTGATTAATTTATCCACATGACACAAAGTCACAGCTGCCTGGGGATCGAACCCCAGATCTCTGACTTGGCACTTTAATGATCCTACCGAAAAGATTAATGATACGAAATAAAGAAAAACAGTGTTAATATTCGGATAGAAATATGAGCGACCTAATTTATATGAACGTTTCACTAAGTCAGAGTAACTTTGAAGAACATTAATTTGGAGATCCTTAAAAAGGATATTGTGGATAATATATTTGACTACACGGGTACTGCAGTGGTTTAAGTGGTCGTCTGCCATTACGCCGAGTATTGTGGGTTCGAATCCCACACGAGACAAAAATTTGTGTGATCCACAAATGGTTTTTCCGAGTCTGGATGTAAGTTGTGTCCGTAGTATGAATGTTTATAAAGCACCTTGCAATATATGAATTATTCATATTGTGATGTTAAGTTTAGTGATATATGCAATCGTCTACACAGAAACTTGTACAGGACCCTTATTCCTTGTCAAGAGCGATCTTGTCGTTATTTTCCCCCTAGATTCTTTCATTACCAAGTTTGTCGGCGCCGGCTCTAATTAGGTGAAGAACTAAGATTGATTAGTCAGCCAATTGAATCCAACATTTTAAGGGACCGTTAAAAACGTATTTTCAGGCGTTTTTCTTTACTTTAATGGTGTTTTACGTTTTTCATGCTGGGGAGGAAGGTACATTAAAAAGAAGTTAAATAATGAAAGCTTGGTGTTTTTTCAGTCAGGTCGACCCTCGTCATCGTAAGCGCACGTAACTTCTCCTCAGTGAGATCCCAGGTTCAATACAAATAACGAAAATTTCGTCTAGTTATTTTTAAGTAGCAAACTATTAGGCTGCTATATTTTAAAGCTTAGCACTATTATAGATATTTAACAATTGAATAGAATTGGACATCGCTTTGCCCCGATATTTTACTTGTGTAAAATAGGTATAAGTACAGGTATACACTTAGTCTGGTCATAAATACAGCTACAATTTAAAAAATACATTACATTTGAATTTGGAATTTGTCACTCTTATACGAATATTCATTGTGTTTTCTCATTTTCGCGCCAATCGGTGTTAAATATTTTTGTGATATTAAAATGGAGTGGGGTGATAAAGAAATCCGAATTGCTATGATAGCATTAAACAAAGTAGGTATGGAAGCAAATGCAATTTTTGAATATCTCCATACGCTTGGTACTAGTCGAATGTTTGTGACAGAAAAAGATCTGGCCGTCCACGTAGTATTCGAACGAAAAAGGCGATCAAAACAGTGAAAGAAAGAATTTGAAGAAATCCTATCCGAAAGAAAAAGACTTTATTTCG
The DNA here is from genome assembly GCA_963564715.1 of Catocala sponsa. Classification (NCBI taxonomy): domain Eukaryota; kingdom Metazoa; phylum Arthropoda; class Insecta; order Lepidoptera; family Erebidae; genus Catocala; species Catocala sponsa. Next base: position 23,806,335 of record OY751345.1, on the reverse strand, counting down.
AGACATGAATATAGCACCTAGAACCATGTCGCGTTTTTTAAAAGATGTGTTAGGACTTGCAGCCTATAAGAGACGTCATTATTTAACTGTTAATTTAAAAATGAATTGGATGGTAAAAACAAAAACAACTTCTTAACTGGAACGCAAAGGGAGATCACAGAAAAATTATATTTACTGACGAGAATTTTTTTCCATTTGAGCAATGTTTTAACAACCAGAATGACCAAGTTTATGCCCAAAGCTCTATAAAAGCTTCCTAATTAGTCAGCAAAGTACAACGTGGACATTATTCGACTTCAGTGATGGTTTGGTGGGGTGTTAGCTATCAAGGAATGACAGCCATATTTTTGTGAAAATGGTGTCAAACATCGGCACAAGTGTATCAAGATTCGATTATTGAGAAGTTTTTTTTTTTTTTTTTATTTTGCTCGTCAAAATGACCACACTCCACCTGATGGTAAGCAGTCGTGTGGTCTAAGAGCAGTGGCCTCCGCATCGCCCCCACAGTAGCCGAGGCGATGTTGAGGTCTCTACTTTGACGGCCTGAGAAGATGCTTTTTCACGCCCCACTTAAAGAACCCAGGATTGAAGGAAGAAGGAAACACGTGCCTTGGCAGAGAATTCCATGCCTTGGTCGTTCGGCAGAGATATGAGGACCCAAACTTTTTGGTACGCGCTCTAATCGACTCTACCGTGTAAGGATGGCATCTGAGCCCAGCACGCGTTGTTCTGGATAGGAAAGGGGAGGGCGGGATAAGGTGGAATAACTCTTCAGAGCATGGTTTCATAACCAAGAATGAACCTTTTAGCAAGACTCAGCACCGGGACATAAAGCTCGATCCACCCAAGCGTGGTTGAAAACGAACGTTTCGAACTTCATCAGAGCTGAAGACTGGCCGTCATCAAGTCCAGGATTATGATTTATGGTCAGTTTTAGAGAGTATGGCATGCTCTAAACGGCGTGATAATTTGGACTCCCTAAAACAGTCCATAATAATATGATTCGCAGTGAAAAATTTTCCCATGGAAACAGTGCGTGTTTCTATTGATAACTGGCCTCAACGTTTAAAGGACTATATTAAAGCCAATGGAGATCGTTTTGAATGAGCTTCATATATTTTTATTGTTATTATATTAATGTACTAGCTTTTTCCCGCGGCTTCGCTCGCGTAAATTTAGAATTTGATAATCAAGTCGGGTTGTACTCTGCTTGTAATAATATAATTCAATCATGATTCGAAAGACACGTGGCGCCATCTATTATCATAAGAAAGTTATTATTGTTTTACTCGGGAACAGTATTTTTTTCGGGATAAAAGATAGCCTATGTCCGTTTCTGTATACCTGTCAACGTATATGCAAAATTTCGGGATGATCGGTTCAGTGGTTTAGGCGTGAAAAGGTAACAAACAAACAAACTCATTTTGGCTTTTATAATATTAGTTAGGAACAGTAATAAATGTTTTATGCAATAGAAAAGATTGATTTTGCCTTGTAACAATATTTATGGCAAGACTAGATACATAATATTTATAGCTACTGCACCCTTCCCTTGGGTCGTGGCATGATATATCCTATAATTTTAGTAAAAGGTTGATCTTACGCGAAAAATAATTTCAGATTTGACCGATAGTTTCTGAGATTACCACGTTAAAACATGCAAACTATTTAGCTTTATATTACTACTTAGTAATCATATAAATGTGAATATTTGGATATTTTTATCTCACTCACACGTAAACAAGAACACTTAGCATATAATTAGACCATGGACATAAGACATAGTCGGCCTCGATGGCGTAGTGGTTAGTGTAACCGACTGCCACGCCTGAGGTCACGGGTTTGATTCCCGCACAAGTCAAACATTTGTGTGCATGAACATGGATGTTTGTCTTGATCTGGGTGTTTCTATGTATAATATGTAAACAATTACAAAAAAAATATATATATGTTGTTTAATAATTAAAAATAATAATATGTATGTTTATCCATTGTCTAGTATCCATAGTACAAGCTCTGCTTAGTTTGGGCTAGATGGTGTTGTGTGTATGTGGTAGAATATTATTATTATATTTTCTAACTTGGCGTGATATAATATGAAAACTTCACATAATAATATTATTCCTCTGCGTCAATCCTCTAAAATTAATCACACCAGTTCAGAAAGCAACTTTTCTTGTCCCCAACCGAATCAAGTACTGTTTTACATCAAAGCTGAAACTAGGATGAAACAACAGCGGGTAGTATATCCAAAGTTTGACGGCCGAGTTCCATTTTATTATGGACAACACCTGAATGGGTGCTTGAAACTCTCTTGAATTTGAGTCACTCAAGTTTAGATATTTAATTAAGGATAAGTTTTGAGATTGGGGCCGAGTTATAGCTGATGTCTTTGGTTGAGTAAAGACTGCGTTTAGAGGGGTCGTTTAAAAACGTTTGATCAGTTATTAAAGATAATTCATGGATAAATTAAATATTATAACTCAAATGTTTATAATATCATTAATTTCGTGGAAATTATTTCTTGATTATAGCAACGTTTGCTGTGTCAATGGAATATCAAATCTTTACTATGAGACTTCAATATTAGCTTTTGCCAGCTACTCTGTCCACATGGACTTCATTTATTAATTTAATTTATATCTTATCCCAGGAAAAATAAAACATTTGTTAAGTAATTCAATGTGCTCTACATATTATTATGTTCATCTAAGAAAATAGCTTGCGATTGATTTATATTGGTACTCAAAACTATTATAATATTGTTTAAATGATTATTTAAAGGGATTAAATATAATGACCACCAAAAATAGTAATTGCGCAGCAAAATATGCTTACTAAAATATATCATTACGAGCACCTATACGCTTCAAATCACTGCATTCCGTCTCGGAAGGGTTAGGCTATGTTAGGTCCCTTCTTAAACCCACCCAAGAATAGGTGCCCCGTCGACTTATTTTGATTTCTTTAAATATATTTTTCTGTGCAATTTGGTGATCATTTACTATTTTTGACTGTTATATTTTACTATATCTGATGATAAGTTAAACATAAGCCTTATTTAACTATTTTAAATTACACTTGCCTGACATTGTGATCACTTTTTAACAGTTATAAAGTAGCAAATGGGGTATCTCGTAACAAGTGGTATGGTAATCTCTGAAAAGGCAAAATATATTGTACCTAAAATTTTCAGTAGCAACATAACGATCTCGTATAATCATCATAATAGGCGACGTATAGAATACGTAGGTACTCTTAGTTGCAGAAGTTGGTAGTACTTTTAAGAGTACGAGAACTAATGAAAAAAATGGAATGATAAAATAAAGTCCTACCCGAATTTCGGTCACGTCGGCTAATCTCAACAGATACGGCAATCCGAAACGGAGAAAGATCAGATCCGAGAACAACGGCTTTACGTGCTTTTCGAGGCACGGGGTTGCTTAGTATCGCAAACTGCCTAAACCTGGGCTATTATTGAGATTTCTTGATAGAAAACCCATTTTTTTATTGGCCTGAATGGGATTCAAACTTGAAACCACATACACAGAAGTCGCGTTACATACCGCTGCGCCACCAAGGCAGTCAAAATCATCGTACGGGATACCGAGTCTACAATATTCTATTTCCAGTTACCATTATTTTGTAGTAACCATTAAAATATATGGTCAGGCAAGCTGACTTTAAATAAAACCAATTATATCAACGTTAAATAAAAAAGGGAAGCGGAATATATCCTGACAATATTAGCTTTGAAACGTACCGGTGGATGGTATTTAATTAAATAATAAATTGAGTCATGGTAGCCGCTTAGCCGAACGGCCATATTTTTATATCTTTCAGAACATTGGTTATTGTGTAAGAATTTATGGATGAATTATTATTTTATACTCTGGTTTTATGGTTTGTGCCGTAAATAGTATGGTTATTTAATTAGTTTAATAAGGAAGATGATTGATGATAGTAAAATCATCACTTAATAAGCGATAGTTCATATTTATAAGGAAGATAGCACTTCAATGCTACGGTGGTGCACCGGTGGTCTGCTATGCAAGATGTCTCGGGTTCAATTCCCGCGTCGGGAAAGGCGATATTGGGTTTTTATGAGAAATCACTATTATATAAAACTAGCTTTAGCTGGCGGCTTCATTCGCTTAATGGTAAGGTAGGTTATATTAGAAACAGTACTTTTTAAAAATAAAATGTAGCCTATGTTACTCGGTGATAATATAGTTTACTAACGAGTAAAGATTTTTTTAAATCAGTTGTGTAGTTATTGAGTTTAACCCTGACAAACAAACAAACATAAAATCTAATCTTTTCTGTTTATCTATATATTAATACGTGAAGCAAAAACTTTGTACCCCTTTTTACGAAAATTGCGCGGACGGAGGAGTATGAAATTTGGCACATTTAAAGTTTATATGGAGAAGGAGGGGGAATCCTAATATTTTTATAAAATATGCATTAGAAATACATTAAATTGATGAAAAAATAGTACACGCACACAACCATGCATTTGACACACGCAGTGGAAGCGCGTTATTATAGTTACATATATCAATATATAATGACATATATCAGCAACAGCTTACAGGCAAACTATGGTCGAATTTCGAGCACTAGGCTACCGCTAGTAATATTAAATGTAGGTAGATAGATCCGTATGTACTTTGTTCTAACGGTAAACCGCTAACCCAATTTTGATGAACTATCGTAGAAGACTCAAACCTAGTAAGACCTAACGCTACTTTAAAAAGGGATTAAATATAATGATCATCAAAAATACTAATTGGTCAGCAAATATTGCACAGCATAACGAGCATCTATACGCCTCAAATCACTGCATTCCGTCTCGGAAGTGTTAGGCTATGTTAGGTTCCTTTTTTTAAACCCACCGAAAAGTAGCAGCCCCGCTTGGCGGGGCTCCGTCGACTTAGTTTGTTCTGTTTAAAGTTTGCTGGCCATGAGTTGCTGATCAATTAGCTATTTCTGCTCACAGATTATATTTTTCTGCTCACAAAAATATCAACCATTTAAATAACACCCCTTTAAAAACTAGGCATAAATAACTGCAGGTAATAACTTCGCAATCATTACATCAATGCCAAAATAATCTCTTTGTTGGTACAGCCACTCCAATGCTCGCTATCTCTAGATTCATCTAAACACGGTGTAACAGTGTTTTGTAAAGACGCCGCCGACGCATACAGCCTGCTACAACCTCCTCGGCTTGTCGTCGCATCTAATTGGCTTTGAGCTATCTCAAAAGGGTAAGCCACGATATGTGTGTGTTGCCATTGGTTACGACACATGGCTTGCCATTTATTACCATATAAAGATACAAGAAACTAAAGATTCCGTTACAGCTGTTAGTCTTGTAAAACAAGTTGTGTGTCTGTGTTTGCGTGTGATCTTGTGTTCGATTTTCGGTTCAAGCGAAATATTAATAATAAAAATAATAATATTCTACTACATACACACAACACTATCTAGCCCAAACTAAGCAGAGCTTGTACTATGGGTACTAGACTATGGATTAACATACTTACTTTTTTTTTGTAAATACATACATATTATACATAGAAACACCCAGACCAAGACAAACATCCATGTTCATGCACACAAATGTTTGACTTGTGTGGGAATCGAACCCGCGACCTCAGGCGTGGCAGTCGGTTACACTAACCACTACGCCATCGAGGCCGTCAAGTTTGCGAGTTGCTTGTGATCTCGTATTCGAATTTTGGCTTGAGCAAAATATTTATGAGATTGTCTGTTAGGAATTTCGTAGTGCTTAATAGTATTATTAGTACCCAGGTAGATGGCAATAGGACGCCATGTTGCATGAGAGCTAAATACATAGTTGGTGACATGTATAGTAATAGACCCACCTGCCTACCCTTCGAGAATATACAGTCCGTCTGTATAAAGATACTAGATGTTCCTGCGGTTTACCACCCGCCTCCGTGGGTCGTAACGTGATGTTATATAGCCTATAGCCTTTCTCCATAAATAGGCTATCCAACACTAAAATAATTTTTCGAATCGAACCAGATACTAGATGTTCCTGAGATTATCGCGTTCAAACAAACAAACAAACTCTTCAGCTTTATAATATTAATATAGATTATCTATATATTAATACGTGAAGCGAAAACTTTGGATCCCTTTTTACGAAAATTGGGCGGACGGAGGAGTATGAAATTTCGCACACTTATAGTTTATACAGAGAAGAAGTGACGAATGCTAATATTTATATAAAATATGTATAATAAATACATTAAATTAATGAAAAAACACTACACGCACACAACCATGCATTTGACACACGCAGTCGAAGCGCGTAACTATGGTTACATATATCAATATACGAGTATAATGACATGACATAATATATATCAGTTGGTCGGATTTCGAGCACTAGGCGACCGCTAGTTATATTTATTTGGTAAACGTACAAATGTAAGTTAAATTTTTGTTTAAGAGTTAGTAATGTTGCCGAGTCTTTTTACGGGACCTATCTGCTACGCAGCCTTACAGGAATGTATCGAATGAGTGCATGTGTGTTTGTATAACTCTCAGGCCCGAGTAGCATTCATATTATCGCACTTAGTCGATAAACACGTAGAGGTTGGAAGGAGAGTTAAAAAAAAGGCAATTGAGCTCTTGAGATTATGTTCGACATACCACTAAAAAAAGGGATAATAATAGTTAGACAACATGAGGCCGCCATTGCCAGGTATTTGGTGATATTAATAATAAGTTGGCTTATCTGGGGAAGTACCAAACTCTTAAGGTCAATTCCCACTGAAAGAGCAGCGGCCGGCAGCGCCTTTTTGAGACAAAATATTAAAAAACATTTTGAATCTTATCTACGTATTTAAAAAGTTCATAGTTATTTGCAGGCAAAGAAGAGGTAGCGCGGCGCCGCGAGGCTGCACGAGCCTTCTAGCGACTAGTCACAAGAGGCGCCGTGCGGCCGACCGCGCCGCAGCTAACAGACTCGCGGCGGCGCGCGCGCGACTCTTTCATGTCGGAATAAATTCGGAAGTCGGTGTGGTGTGTCTTGTTTTTTTTATTTGCCACCGACTTCCAAATTTATTCCGACATTATTTCAACATTTATGGAGGCGGTTTATTTCTTTTTAGTAAAATTTATTTATATAGTACGACGGAAAATCTTAACATCGCGATTCAGAAAATGAATTCATATGCACAACTCCGCGCTGACTCTCACGGCCCCGCGCTGCCTCTCGCGGCGCCGCGCTGCCACTTGCGGCGCCGCGCTCAGTCACTTGCTCTAACGGCCGCTGCGCGCCGCTGCTCTTTCAGTGGGAATTGACCCTTACAGGCAATCGGCGCAACAGCAGTTACAATGCTTGCCTGCATACCTGTCCCATTCTTTGACTTTTATTACATATTTTATTATTTTTCAGAGGATCGCGTGAGTAGCCTTGACGATCATCATTACGGTATCAATGACGAGAAATGATGGCACGTGTAGTACTTCTTAATGAGAGACAACAAATTTGCGGGGTTGTAGATGACAATCTTACAAATCTATACTAATATTATGAAGCTGAAGAGTTTGTTTGTATGTTTGAACGCGCTAATCTCAGGAACTACTGGTTCGATTTGAAAAATTATTTTAGTGTTGGCTAGCTTTATCGAGGAAGGCTATAGGCTATATAACATCACGCTACAACCCACTGGGGCGGCGCAGTAACTATAAACGCGGGTGAAACCGCGGGAACATCTAGTAATAAATATGTATATGTACTTAAAAACTTACTACGTAAATTTATTTCGTTAAGCCATTGTTGAATAAGTAAAGCCGTGCATTCTAATACAGTAAACACATTATGTATACCAAACTTGATAGTTGGATGTAAGAGTATCCAAGTTACACCGAACTACTAAGGCAGTTTACTAGTTGCGCTCTAGTTTGTGTAGTAATTTGGACGTCCGCTTAACAAGGCTTTAGATAATGTATGGAATCGATCTAACACCATCTAATTTTACTACCAAAATGTGTATTGTTTGACTGTTATTACTAAGGAATTTACGATTTAGGCATGTAGTATTAAATATCTAATCGACAGATTTAAAGATATGTGCTAGTCTAAAAAAAAAATTTCCTTGTAGTTTCGATTGCGTGGAATACGAGTTAATATTATGAATGTAAAAGTTAGTTCTTGTTTGACTAGACAAGTTAATTTTGGCAAAAAAAATTGAGGCAGTTTTTGAGGACTGTCGATAGAAGTGAAAACTTTAATCCTTGATCACAAACACTTCTTTCTAAACCAAATTATAAACCAAAAATAATTCAAAAATGGAAAGCGTTCGGTGACGATGACGCGAGTTCCATGATTTTTGTTCACCCAAGGTCGGATGCTAGTTCCTGATACTCTCTTAGGAGTTATTAAGGGGGTCATTCGTTATTTTTTGCGTAGAATGCACCATTTCTGAGATATTGTTAATATGGCGTGAGCTCGAACTCCTGGACATCCATAAGTCGAGTGGGCCTGAGGGCATCCCTGCAGTGGTACTTAATACGTGCGCCCCTGAGTTGACCCCTGTTTTAACGCGCCTATACCGTCTTTCCTACAATTCCAACAGGGTTCCATGTTCGTGGAAGGTTGCTTATGTTCATCCGATCCCGAAAAGTGGTGACCGGTCGGATCCTTCAAACTATAGGCCGATAGCGATTACTTTCTTGCTCTCCAAAGTTATGGAACGGTTAATAAACCGCCTTCTGCTGCGGTACCTTGAAGATCATCAGCTGATTAGTGACCGCCAGTATGGCTTTCGCCATGGTCGTTCGGCTGGTGATCTTCTAGTGTACCTCACACAACGCTGGGCGGAGGCTTTGGAGGGAAGGAGAGAGGCTCTGGCCGTTAGCCTCGATATCGCTAAGGCATTTGACAGGGTCTGGCATAGGGCCCTTCTATCAAAGCTACCATCTTATGGAATCCCCGAGGGACTCTGCAAATGGATAGTCAGCTTTCTGAATGGTCGAAGCATTACAGTCGTCGTTGATGGTTGCAGCTCCGAAACCAAAACCATTAACGCTGGTGTTCCTCAAGGCTCGGTGCTCTCCCCAACGCTGTTCATCCTGCATATCAATGACTTGTTGTCAATCGAGAACATACATTGCTATGCGGATGACAGCATGGGTGATGCGCATTATACCAGCTATCAGAATGTCCCTCGGAGCATAATACAGGAAAGACGAACACAACTTGTGTCTGAAATCGAGGACTCTCTTGGACGGGCTTCCGAATGGGGTGAACAAAACTTAGTTCGATTCAACCCCTCGAAGACACAAGTGTGCGCGTTTACTGCCAAGAAGGACCCTTTTGTCATGGCGCCACAGTTCCAAGGAGTTACTCTCCGTATCTCCGAAAGTATTGGGATCCTCGGTGTGGAAATCTCAAATAAAGTCCAGTTTGGGAGTCACTTGGAGGACAAAGCTAAATTAGCGAGTAAAAAGGTGGGTGTACTGAACAGAGCGAGGCGGTACTTCACACCAGGTCAACGTCTTGTGCTTTACAAAGCACAGGTCCGGCCGCACGTGGAGTACTGCTCACATCTCTGGGCAAGGGCCCCCAAATGCCAGCTCGACCCACTTGACTCCCTACAAAGACGGGCAGTTCGAATCGTCGATGATCCCAATCTCACGGATAGACTGGAGTCGTTGGAGCAACGAAGAGACTTTGGGTCTCTCTGCGTGTTCTACCGACTCTTTCACGGGGAGTGCTCTGAAGAACTGTTTGATTTGGTACCAGCGGCCCCTTTCTATCACCGTACCACTCGACACCGAAGCAGGGTTCATCCATATCACCTGGAAGCGTTCAATTCTAAGACGGTACGCTTTCAGCAATCATTTCTCCCACGTACGTGCAAGCTCTGGAATTAACTGCCAGCTTCGGTGCTTCCCGAGCGCTATGATATGTCCTTCTTCAAACGAGGTTTAAAGAGAGTCCTTCTTTCACGGTAGGCAGCGGCTTTGCTGTGTCCTGACATTGCTGAAGTCCATGAGCAGTGGTTACCACTTTCCATCAGGTGGGCTACTTGCTCGTCTGCCACCAATAGAATAAAACAATTTAAAAATATTCTAATTCAAAAATGGAAAGCGTGGTAGCGTGACGATGACGCGAGTTTTATGATATTTGTTCACCCAAGAAGTGCTCAACGTGCCAAAAGAAGTTTTCACTTCAAAAATTTATCCTTGTAGTTTCGTTTGCGTGGAATACGAGTTAATATTATAAAATGAAATGTGAAAGTTAGTTTTTGTTTGACTAGACAAGTTAATTTTGGCAAAAAATGCGTGTATATGTACGTATTTAGTTGACCTGAGTCTGGGTATTCATTGTTTGATGTTGAATGATGTTTGCAGAAGTCAAAACATACAGATATTTATCGTATTGACGGAATAGACGAAGAATTTTTTATTTCACATATGTACCTACAATTTGCGGCTTCTACGATTTGATATCTAAATACGAATATACCGTCTCCAAGCCACGAAACTTTAAAAGTAAAAATTTATTGGGTTGTTGACTTATATAGTAAAATTATGAGATTGTCCAATCCACTCAACCAGTAGCACTCCGGGTTATTGGACGTTAAAAATTGGCAAGATGCCAAACTCAACTTTTACATATTTCGTAATTGATGTGTTTGTTATATACACACATAATTTGTGGTGGCTTTGCGAAGCTCCACAAAATTCGAAGGTTACCTTTGCACTCTCAACATAACGGGCGATTATAAATACATACACTTAGGCCTGGCACCTATTGGTGGTACATCTTCATTCGTATTTGTCTTATCGATTTCCGGGTCGAGCAAAGTATTATTGCCCTTTCCCTTTCACCAGCACTGAACCAGAGTTTGGTGTAATATCAGGCGGATGTCCATAAGTTATTAACATACCATTATGCATCATCGCGGTAATAACCGTTATTAATTATATTATAGATATAGACTATGTTTGAATTACATCTTCTTCCTCGATAAATGGGCTATCCAACACTAAAATAATTTTTCAATTTGAACCAGTAGTTCCTGAGATTAGCGCGTTCAACCAAACAAACAAACGTACAAACAAACTCTTCAGCTTTATAATATTAATATAGATTACAATTCATATTTACGGCAAAGTGTGGTCGAGATTGAAAACATGTTTTGATAGGTAGCATAGGGTATGGCCAAATAGAAAACGCGATTGTAAACAATGCAGGGTCCAGAAAAATAGAGAAATCACCGGTACTTCCTCTAATACATCTGTAGATATCGGTAAGGCGATAAGTGATAATATGTTTGTAATCTAATAATGTTATGTTTCCCCAAACGACCATTTCAGACACCAATCTGCATGGTCTTCACATGATCTGACCAAGATTATGTCTGGACTTTAAAAGAGACTGTGACCTGTTGAGTTTGTTTCGACCTTTCTTCTCAGAGTAGTCAGATACGAATCGCCGGCCTCATCTAGTTTTCAAAATGTGATTGACATGTAAAAGTGTTTCTACAAACCTACTTACAGAAATAAATCATTATTGTTATTATAATGTATACATTATTTTATTTGCTATAATACATTAACTTTTAATAGACTTCCTCTAGATGTAATGTATTGACTCGTTTTGTACCAGCGCATCTATATAAGAAGGCTTTTGGACAGTCAATTTTTGACTAACGTGGAAATAGTTTATTAGATATATTATGTATTTTAAGAGATACATTTTTGTTCTTTTTATATTCATATAAATTATATGTCTGGAGGCTTGTTATAAGCAATTTAAGTTTATGGTGTAATACACGGAACATCCTTACTAATATTATGAATGCGAAAATGAGTTTGTTTGTTTGTTTGTTTGTTACGCTTTCACGCCTTAACTACTCGACCGATCTACATGAAATTTTGCATACACGTTGTCAGGGGTACAGAATAGGACATAGGGTACCTTTCATCCAGAAAAAAGAACTGGTGCAAACCTAACCTAACCTAACCTAAATTTACGCGAGCGAAGCCGTGGGTGAAAACTAGTTATAATATAATTATATGTAAAGTCTTTAAAAGTTCTTTCAAAATAAATAAATATTATCACATAAACATGCTGTAGTTCGTTTGAAAAGATTCCACATCCACAATGACTAGGGGCTTCCTTTGATTTTGGGACCAAAACAAATACAATTACACCAAATTCAATTTCACTTTTTACCTTTTCCAACGCAACCGACCCATCAATTGGAAAACCGCACCCTGTACTTAAGCCTCCATTGACATCCACTACAGAGGTCCATTCATACCGCTCAAAATATTGACAACCCCTTTCATTCTAGCCTGAAAAGCTCGGGAGAAAAAAGGAGACCCGATTTTTCCTTACTTAGCTGCTTTCTTGAATAGGGCGCGTACGAAGCCGAATAAGCTTTTTGCGCTCGCATTGCAGTTTGGACTTATAAAGGGATGTTTTCGTTGCAAATTGCAACGAGTGTGTGTGACGAAAACCGACGACCGAATTGAATGTGAACTCAAGCGTTCTTGGCTTGAGTGTCTTAGGGAAGACGGCGGGGGCGAATTTCTGTGGGTACTTTTAAAATATGCAAACATCCTCTTTTAGTTTGGACGATTTGTTTTTGGCATTTTGTTGTTGTTTATTGTATTCTGTCTTTAAAATGGCCTACTTTATAGTGTTCATATAAATGGTGTTTATTGCGTTTTTTTTGTAATAGAGGCCTTATAAGTTAAAGTTGTCTGGTCGAACTTTGCAAACATGCAATACTGATGCAGGATGCTTGCTGGCTGCGCCATCTATGTAGTCCTTTACGCCTCATACGTAGTAGTTATGAATCTTTGTTCATTTAGTACACTAAATGTTCCTTGGCGCGTAGGAGACTAGCTTTTTGTCTATTTGAGAAGACAGTTAATTGATTTTAATTGTGTTGATAACTGCTTGCTTTGATTATTCGCCTGCTCCGTGCCTCGGAGAGCACGTTAAGCCGTCGGTCCCGGCTGCCATGAACATCTATGGCAGTCGTTATTGGCAAAGACAGTGCCCTCTAATATCCTGACACTGGTCTAGCTTTAGGGTATCGTTAGCCTTCGGGTTGCGGAGGTCAGGTAGCAGCCGCTCCGTGTAAAAACTGATATCCAGTCAAATCCGGTTAGACTAGAAAAGTCGACCCCGAGTGACTTGGGAATAATAAATAATAATAATAATAACAATTTATTTTCAGAATAACATTCCATAGTAGGTTAGTAACAGTTAACTTACATCTAGTGTTAGTAGTAGGTACATACATCTAATACCTGACCGGTTCAGACTGTCCGATCCAAAGAAGCCATCTACTTGACTGCGTGCAGTCGTATCCAGCGTTCCAGGATCGGAGAGTCCCACCGGTCAGTCAGCGTATAAAGGCTAGGGAGAAGAATACTATAATTTTGTGTTCAATAATATTTCTATTATTATAAACCTCTTTAAAAGATGCATGATAGTCATAGGAATAGGATCATGTCAAAAGTAAATTAGTATTTAAAACCTAAGCTTTTTGTACACCTCACACACATTTAAGTCGGTTTATGTTCAACAATCTTATTGCATAATTTATAGGCAACAAAAACCTACATGACTTTGACTGCAAACCATAGCTCGCAAAATGTAGGTGTCAACATCTTTGCTTATATCTTCGAGGATATAAAAATAAGACTACGTATATAATAAAAAAACTAATATAATCCTAATCCTTCCTAACTAACATTATAAAAGCGAACATGAGTTTGTTTGTTTGTTACCTTTTCACGCCTAAACCACTGCACCGATCATCCTGAAACTTTGTATATACGTTGTCAGGTGTACAGAAACGGACATAGGCTACCTTTCATCCCGAAATAAATACTGTTCCCAAGGAAAACAATAATAATGTTCTTATGATAATAGATGGCGCCACGTGTCTTTCGAATCATGATTGAATTATATTATTACAAACAGAGTACAACCCGAATTTATTGTCAAATTCTAGTATAATAATAATATTCTATCACATACACACAACACCATCTAGCCCAAACTAAGCAGAGCGTGTAGGTATTATGGGTACTAGACAATGAATAAACATACATAATATATATACTTTCTTTTTTGTAAATACGTACATATTATACATAGAAACATCCGGACTACGACAAACATCCATGTTCATGCACAAAAATGTGTGACTTGTGCGGGAATCGAACCCGCGATCTTAGGCGCGGCAGTCGGTTACACTAACCACCACGCCATCGAGGCCGTCACAAACTGGATTAATACAAACCAGATCTCATTAAACTTGAACAAACAACATGACTGTTCCAACACTTCCAACTTCCCAACACGTATTTAAAATACACCTGCACGTTTGCTATATATCATACAAACAAACTTCGGAAAACCCAAAAGAGCGCGCTTCCTTCACAAAACAGTAGCAAATGAAAATTATTTACACATTTCTCTTGCAGTTATACTGTACGGACAGATTAAGTCGTCACGTTGCCGCCATATTTCTTCGAGCCACACAGATAGCTGCACTTAAATAAATAAAAAACACAACCGCAGTGTTGTTTATTACTGATGACGCTGGGGTAAGGGACGATTTTGAAGTGAAAACTTCTTTAGGCGCGTTGAGCACTTCTTGGGTGAACAAAAATCATGGAACTGGCGTCATCGTCACGCTTCGTCATCGTCACGCTTCGACGCTTTCCATTTTTGAATTATTTTAGAATACTAACAATATCTCAGAAATGGTGCGTCCTACGCAAAAAATAAAGAAATGTTGACCTTAATAACCCCTAAGAGAGTATCAGGAACTAATATCCGACCCGCCACTTTTTTTTTGGTTTATAGAAGTGTTTATGATAAAGGATTATAGTTTTCATTTCTATCGACAGTCCCAAAAGAATGCTCCAATTTTTTTTTTACTTTATCTCGTTTAGTACTATAGGTAATTAGAACCTCGGAATCGATTCTCGGGTGAAGCAATATGTTATTGAGGTTTGATAGCAACTGCATAGACTACAAACCTGTATCCGGTAAAAGGGATAAGGCTCGCCCTCTATTGTGTGTGAGCTTAAACCAAAGTATTTATTCAGTAGGTTCGCTAACAGCTTTTACAACAATACATTCACTAAAAGCATATCATTTTACAAAATCATAATTGCACAACTAATAACTGACTAACTTAAATAATTTAATATAATATTATTGTTTGTATCGCTGATCACTGTCAATACTAGCCTTGACTTGAATGGAGGCAGTTTCCGTTTAGTTAAGCAGAAGGTGTGGTGTTGCCAGTGAGCAGAAATTAAATTATAGTGTTAGTACCTACATATTTGCTTTTATTTTTCTAGTTTTATTAGTGTTCTGTTTTTTTATTTTGTATATATTTTTTTTTATTTCTTCTTGTTTTGCGTGTGCAAAAATGTGCCAGAATAAATATTTTTTCTTTCTTTCTTTTTCTTTCTTTCTTTCTAATTATATAGGTGAATACAACATGCATTAAGTTAGCTTTATTTAACGTTTAGCATATCCTTACTAATATTATAAATGCGAAAATGAGTTTGTTTGTTTGTTACACTTTCACGCCTTAACTACTCAACCGATCAACATGAAATTTTGCATACACGTTTTCAGGGGTACAGAATAGAACATAGGGAGGGTTTGGCCAAGGTTAGGTATGTACACTACCTGTACACTACCAAATCACAAAAAATCATCAAATAAGAACAATTCCAGAGCGAACAGCAACTACGAATGTCTTCATAGCAACGAACCAACTCAATTAAATTCTGATACCAAAATTGGCTGTAAAGCTTTTGCTAAAGCTTTTGATTTACACCCTTGCTATTGAATTGACTACGAAACACTCTTTGGTATTGTAAAAGAAACTCTTCAATAAAATTAAGCAAAACAGATGAACTCGAAGAAAATAAGAGTTAAAATCCGTAACAACCGAAATACTCAATCCAGCGAAACATGTTACAAAAACCCAAGATTTCACAATTCAACACTTCACGAAGTTTTATAAAGCGCGGTGTTTGCTCAACAGCCGTGAACCAACGAGTTACGGGCCCTTGCACCTCAAGCGGTAAAAGCGCTTCAAGCGATCGTTCACGTTACAGGGGGAAGGAAGTGTAATTTTACACAGCAGATAGTATCTGTTGTAGCGCTGAATAATGAATGTAGTTTCCGACCGGCCGGAATGCTTTATTGATTAGTACTGTGATACCTGAAGAAGGATTCACATTTTGCTTTTACGGTACGTTAAGTGAGGGCTACGTATATTTAGAATTTGATGGATGTTTTTTTGGATCTTAATAAGATATTGAGATATTTCACTCATCTCTAGTAAGCAATCCTTTAGAATATTTTAACTATTAATAATATAATCTATTGATTGCAAGAAACGAAGTTGCACTTTTAGTTTCGGAAAAAACTTACGTAACTTTTGAGATCATATTTACTACATGAATAGCTTAGGTCGTAAAGCTGCAACACAGCTTGCCGATTTCACGGGTTCAAGATTGATTGATGGATCGACATTTTCCTCGTTTATATATTACCAGTTGAAGAAAGCCAACTTATATTGTTAAATCTACAGGTACGCTTCTTCTTATTATTTAAGAACCTCACATATCAAACACCAAATTTACATAGTAATCTATACTAATATTATAAAGTTGAAGAGCTTGTTTGTTTGTTTGAACGCGCTAATCTCAGGAACTACTGGTTCGATTTGAAAAATTATTTTAGTGTTGGATAGCCTATTTTTCGAGGAAGGCTATAGGCTATATAACATCACGCTACGACCCACGGGGAGACATAGTAACGATAAATGCGGGTGAAATCGCAGGAACATCTAGTATATAATAGTCTTTCTATTTCTTGTCTCTACCTATATATCCTCAAAAGAGCAGGTATATGTGTTTTACACACCTACATACCAAATATATTATGTTTCAGATTCTAGATCATACAAGTCGAGACCGTACACTAATAACATGATTAGAGCAGCGATAGCTCAGTGGGGAGACCAAAAGACTGCAATGCAAAGGGGCTCAGGTTCGAACCCACGTCGCGTACCTCTGACTATCGGAAATTATATAACTTTTCGAAATTATGTGCGTATTGATTGACAAGTATCACCTGCTCCGTGCCTCGGAGAGCACGTTAAGTCGTTGGTCCCGGCTGCCATAAACATCTATGGCAGTCGTTATTGGGAGAGTGTCGAAACAAAAGATCCCACTGGGTCGAAGTGTCGCCGGTCTGAACTGACTGGCCCCCACATAAGATAAGATAAGATAACAACATGAATGAACTGCGAGTTGATAGGTACCGACAATCCCTCAATAGCAAACCTATATCAAATAATATTTTGTCCAACCTGAAAATGGCACCTGACACTGCACGATCCGCATAACTTATGCGCAAACATATGCTACAAGCCCAATTACACAAAACAAAGAATCAAAACATAACTTTAATTTTAAAAAGGCAATTATTTTGAATTACAAATTACCTGCTATTCTTATTAACCTGGCTAGGCTTAGTTAGATAGCCTAGTAGATAGTTAGATAGCTTTACAATATTGACTGCATGGATGGGGTTGGTCTATGTGGTCGCCTCGCCTCTACTACTGCACAGAGTGTTGTGGGTTCGAACCCCATACGGGATACAAAAATATGTAATCTATAAATAGTTAAGCAGCGATAGCCTAGTGGGAAACCATTGAACTGCCACGCAGAGGTCTCAAGTTCAATCCGAAGGCACCTCTGACTTTTCGAAGTTATGTGCGTATTAAATAGTTAATTATCGCTCGCTACATTGATACAAAAACATCGCGAGGAAACCTGCATGTCTGAAAGTTCTCCAGAATATTCTCGAAGATATGTGAAATCTGCCAACCCGCACTGAGTCAGCGTAATACACTATGGCCTAACCATTTTCACACTGAGAAGAGGCCCGTACCCAGTAGTGGGACAGTTTAATACAGGGTTTATATATTACTAGCTTTTGGTAAACTAACACAAGCACCTAAACTACTACGTCATCCGTGCACTCTACGTGATAAAGGTGAAACTTCATAAAAGATAAACAACTAAGCTATCATCAAAATAGAAATACAAAACCTATCAATCTGTCTTTATAAGTTACTTCCTAACTTATCTTATAACTCTTATGCCACCGTCGCGTCGCCTAGGCCATAACATTTTTAGATGTCTCTAAAATCCAATTCTTTCCAGTACTCATACTGAAAGTTCTGTAGCGAAACCTATAACCAAGTTGAAACTATTTATAGCATAAATTTATACCACCGGTTTTAGTGGTTATAAAGCAAGATTGGCTTAGTTACGGACTGGCCGGTGACTTTTATAGTTGGTTATAATAACGCCATAACTGCTGAATAATAACTCTGAAATCTTTATGGGGTATGGTTAGTAATAAGGGGAATTTTGTGGCGTATTATGCAATCGCTTGATGTAGTAATTTTCGTGTTTCTGCGTTCTTGTGTGTTGTATGATTTAATAAGAATGTTGTTAAGTTCGTGTGACTTTGAATAGAGACTAATTCTGACATAATAGTGTTATATCGGTACTAGATGTTCCTGCGGTTTCACCAGCGTTTATCGTTACTACGCCGCCCCCGTGGGTCGTACCGTGATGTTATATAGCCTTACTCGATAAATAGGCTATCCAACACTAAAATAATTTTCAATTCGAACCAGTAGTTCCAGAGAGTAGCGCGTTCAAACAAACAAACTCTTCAGCTTTATAATATTAGTATAGACTAGCTGTTACCTGCGACTTCGTCCGCGTAGATTTTAACTAAAAAGTGTTTGTCTCCGCGGAACCCTATTTTTTCTAAAATCAAAGTAGCCTAAGTTACTCCTTATAACATCAGCTATCTGCCAGTGAAAGTCCCGTCAAAATCGGGTCAGCCGTTTCGGAGATTAACCGGAACAAACAGACAGACAACATTTTTAAAAACAGATGTTTTCGTGTAGGTGCCTCATATACTTTTATATGCATTAGATAAAAAGCTGTTATTTTGACATTACAAACAGACACTTCAATTTTATTTATTTGTATAGAGTATAGATGTATAGATTCGTAGCTAAAGCATCGAATGAAAATATGTAGTCTTATACATACATACATACATAGATTCACGCCTGTTTCCCAGAGGGGTAGGCAGAGACTACGGATTTCCATTTGCTACGATCCTGACACACTTCTCTGGCTTCATTCACTTTCATCACAATATAATGATTGTAATGACAGCCTGAGTGGCTCAGCAGTGGTGAGTGGTGCGACTTCTATGTATGAGGTCTCGAGTTCGATTCCTAGATTTACGGTTACACGTTGAGTTTCCGGTAGACGACACTATAATTGCCGTCTACCAGATACAGTTCTTGACTCCGTGTTGATACTATTTTATGATAGAAAACCGACCAACCTAGCAATAGAACTCGGAACATCTTACACAGCAATTGCATTGACTATCAATGCGCTTGGTAGCGCAACTGTTGTGAATAATAATGCTTAGTGAACTGTAGTGAATAAGACGCCAATAGGCATGCCTCTTACCTGAGACCTAAATGTGAGACCTAAGTGCGAGTCCCGACTTGCTTTCTGCACGTATTCATGAAGGAGGACTTTTGGCTGAATGGTGTGGTGTTCCGTCGCTTCCGCGGACAAGTGCCACATGAACGCACAACGACTGAGTGCATGTGAAGCAGTACTAACATAGTTAATAAGTTATATAAATACTGACACAAATTGTATGTATGTTAGTCTATAAGGTATTTATCAATGCGTCTATGTTTCTCGGTAGGTATAATATGTATGTTTATCCATTGTCTAGTACCAATAATACAAGCTCTGCTTAGTTTGGGCTAGATGGTGTTGTGTGTATAATAATAAATAATACATTTTTATTCAATAAATAAATAAAAGACTTTACAAAACACATTACAGGCTACTTATTGTATTAAATTCACATTAAAACTATATTTAATATAAAGGAAAACATTTTACAATTTAAAAATTGAACACAGAAAGTCTTGTTTATAAAGTCTGTTTTTACATTTTGTTACCTGAACTAGGTCAGATCCCTGTGTTTCAGGCTGTTTCTAATATTACATTGTTATTCTATTGTTAATAAAGTAAGGGTCTACAAAAAAGATTTAACATTGATACATGTACTGCAACATTTATAAATGTACTACATGTATTGTAAAATTTTATAATTATGTAAATTTAGGTTAAGGTATTTATCTATGGGCCTATACAGCCCGAAATAAATGATTTAATTTGAAATCATTGATGAAATGTAGGTGTAACAGACCTCTATTGATCTCTTCGCGATTATGAAATCCCTAGATTATGAGGCTACTGAATATCTTTTAAACATACTACGATGACAATAGAACATACACCCACACACACGCACACATACACACACTCATACACACACCCCCCATCACGCACTTACACACAGATACGTGGGTATCTGTGTGTAAGCACACATACAAATTTTGATATTTTAGTTTTTGCTTTTACTTTTTTAATTTATAAGTTTTTAGCATGGTCCATTAATAAAATTTTTGACATTATTGTACACTGTGTTATGGGGAATAATCTGACTCCTGTAATACAGTATTTAATTAGCTCAGGGGTCAGGGATACAAATAATTGTAAAAAAAAAACAACGGGTTGCACTCCGGGAGTGCCGGCAGAAGTGAAAACTTGAATATTAACGTTGTGCATTTTTGATATTTTGGAATGGTTAGGGAATAATTTTGCACGAATTGCTTTAATTATCAGTATAAAAGTACTATCATTTATGTGGTAAAATATAATATTCATTTATTGCGCTATCGTACACAAACATGACAATTCTCCCTCTGTCTTACGAATTTTCGATCAGGTCACGTGTCCTGAAGCGAGTTTGACAATTCTCCCTCCGTCTTACGAATATTCGATCAGGTCACGTGTCCTGACGTGAGTTTAAAATTTTTTACCCATCACAAAAAAAGTGCTAAAGAAGTTTTCACTTAAAAAAACATATGTCAATAAAGATATTTTTTATTATTTTATTTTATTATAGGCGAGGATATATGTATGTATGATATAATATTTTTATTTGTGGGCAACAATCCTTGCACGTCTCACAAATCATGAATGTAAATTTATCTAGTGACTTATCCGATCGAATGCACAGAACATTGCAGAGTCAGTGCCATCGAGACATCGTGTTCAACACGATGAACGTAGTTCCGTTGAACAGAGGTGCGTAACAAGCAGTTCGATTCCCCGTTACGTCTCGACGAGGGCCAATAGATTTCCCTTCTGTGTCGTATGCGACGCAAATCTATTAGAGAGTTCATTTATACGTTACGATTAGTCGGAACAAATATTATTTGGAGTTAATATTTTCTTTGTTGGATTATTATTATCCCGTTCAAGTTTAATAAAAGCATAATCAATTGTATTTTTTTTAACTCGGCTGCATGGAAAAAGGATTTTTGTCTGATCACCGAGATCTGAGCGTTGGCCAAGTGAATTATATTTCACTGTCTAGGCGCAAAGAGTAGTAGATTTATGAACATTATCTCATTCCGAATAAGTAGACAATAGCTATATTTTGTTCCCTTTTTAGAAATAATTCCTGCTCCCCACGGTATTTTACAAACATTGAAACAAGGAACCTCTAGACCATTAGTTCCTAAAGTTGTCCAGGTAGACTCCCAGGGGTCCACGGGAGACTCGACGGGGGTCTACGTTGGCGTGAGAGTTGATATTTGACCAAAGTTTTTACTTGCGTTGCATGAACTTATTTCGCGGCAGGGGGTCCACCGGAACCAGCTACATTTTGAAAGTGGTCTATGAGAAAAAATGTCTCGGAACCTCTGCTCTAGACTAAGCAGAATAATCTATTGACAATTTTTTATCTCTTTCATGGACGGTATCCAACACACTCTACGCAGAATAATTGTCTAGTGATAGGTATTTTGCAACAATCATGACGTATTCACTATTGCGTGATTAGCGATAGAGTAGGAGTCATGTTTTAGATGGATAGACGGATTGATGAAAATCCGTTCAAGTGACCAGTGATGTGTGTATTTACAACGCGCTACCTACCTTACTAGTTTGGTGGTTCTGTCAGTACACTTGAACGGTGTGCACCCATTGCAATTAAATAATATTCAAATGTGTCGCAATACAAGTAATAATAGTAATATTTTATGATATACTAGCTTTTGCGCGTGGTACCTACATGAATAAAAAGTAGCCTATGTCCTTCCCCAGGTTTTAAACTATATCTGTACCAAATTTCATTTAAATCGGTTGAGTGGTTTAGCCGAGAAAAGGTAACAGACAGACAGACAGATAGACAGACAGACAGATAGACAGACAGAGTTACTTTCGAATTTATAATATTAGTAAGGAAGTAAGGATAAGGATTAGTATTTAATGTTTGTAGAAATAATTCAAGATCGTACATACTAAAAGCAAACTTATCAGTTGTCTCCAATAAGAATTCACAAACAAGAAACTGGATCTTTTGGGCAGGTGTCGGACGACAAAAACCCTGGACCCCCGGGGCCTGTCCTCTCCGTGTCACCGATTTGTGAACCCAAGATGTAGGAGATAGCGGATGCTAGCTTTTAGCAAGCAGATTGATAGTTTTTGTGTCATATAATAAGTCTACATGGATGGCTTAGTGGTTTAAGGTCGCCTCGCCGCTGCCACTGCGCCGAGTGTTGTGGGTTCGAATCCCACACGAGACAAAACTTTGTGTGATATACAAATGGTTGTTCCGAGTCTGGGTGTTCTTTGTGTCCGTTGTTTGAATGTTTGTAAAGTCCCCGCGACATAGGAATTATTCCTAGCGCGGGATTAGTCTTTTAGTTAATTGCAAGTTTAAGTCTTAAAAACTAACTTCTTTTTAATCGGCCTCGGCCTCCATGGCGTAGTGGTTAGTGTAACCGACTGCCACGCCTGAGGTCGCGGGTTCGATTCCCGCACAAGTCAAACATTTGTGTGCATGAACATGGATGTTTGTCTTGGTCTGGGTGTTTCTATGTATAATATGTATGTATTTACAAAAAAAAGTATATAAGTATGTTTATCCATTGTCTAGTACCCATAGTACAAGCTCTGCTTAGTTTGGGCTAGATGGTGTTATGTGTATGTGATAGAATATTATTATTAATAGTACTTTTAACTTACTGTAATGTTGTAACCGTGATGATGCAAATAAATAAAATATTTTTATTTTATTTATTCAGGACAACAAACAATTGTACACAATGCTAAACCAAACGACTTATTACCAAAGTACTTAAATATATGCACAACCAACATCGTTGTCCGCAAAATTAATATTAGTACAAAAAAGATAGTGTTACATATATTAGTTCTGGCATGACAAAGCAATAATTAATTTATTACTTTATTACAAATAAAATGAAATTCAACATCAACCATGATCATTAGCCATTTCTTTGAGTCTCTCAACCACGCACTTCTTAAATTGCCCAGGAGATAGTATAAACAAATCAATATCTGTGAAATATTTATTATAAAGTTTCATAATGCGGCAAAGTGGTGCTCGCTCGCCCGCATTCGTTCTGCACATCCTTGGTGCAAAAAGGTCCCAGTTATGTCCAGCGCGTATACGATGGGAGCTGCTAGGGATTCTTATTTGTATTTGATTCATTAGGTTATTGCAGTCATACTTATTACGACAAATGTTATATATCGCAGATAAGTCCATTAGCCATCGTCTCTTTTTGAGTGTCATTAGAGAGAATTTAACCAATGTGTCATGGTATGAGCTTCTTTTGCGAAAACATCTATAATTAACGGCACGGAGGTATTTAAGCTGTACTACTTCTATTTGATCAATATATTTAGTATAATATGGATTCCATGCAACAGTGGCATATTCTAATTGTGATCTAATGAGTGACTTGTAGAGCAGCAAGTATGAGGCTGGCCTTTTAAAGGAAACACATGTGCGCATGACAAATCCAAACATTTGAAAAGCTTTATTTACTATACAGTTAACATGAACATCAAGATGGAGTTTAGAATTTTATGTATTTGCTTTTTTTTCTGAAGTTTGTGCAGGTGCTGTGTTGTTCGTGCCGTGTGCCGTGTGTTCTACACACGGTTCTACACGTATTTGATAGATAGGTTGAGTAAACTGATAATATTTATGTTAGAAAATCTCAGTAGCAGAATGCCTTTGAGATGTCTAACTTCTTACGGCCAATAATAATTGTGTGGGACCTAAAAAGTGTGGTTATAATAATGCATCGTTATCATCTATATATATAAAACTCTTCCGTTACTGAGTGACTGACAGACAACGCACAGCCGAAACTATTGGGCGCAAGAAGCTGAAATTTGACATGTATGTTCCTTGGGTACTGTAGGGGTGCACTAAGAAGGGATTTCCCAAAATTCCGACGGGTTTGAGAAGAAATGGATAAATAAAAAAACATGTGCGGGCGAAGCTGCGGGCATCCTCTAGTTATTTATAAAGTTTCCATAAACATAAAATATTATCCCATTTAAAAAAAAAATTAAGGAAACATCTGATCTTATAGAGAGAGAAGAGGATATTCGACAAAAAATAAATCGAAAAGCTTAGAAATCACAATGTATTTTGATCTCTGCCATCACTTGTAACTTAGGGCACACCCAAATTCCTGACAAATTGAATGTTGCTTGTCCGCCCTGGGCAGACAAAAGGACGATTCGCATTTTATTTGCCATCTGATTCCGCCAGGGGCCGCTTCATTTTCATCACCCAACACTAATGGGATTTCAATTACCAAGACAACAGATTTATACGTGTTTTGTTATACCGATTGTGGTCGAAGTGCCGGCGTTTGATTATGATAGATATTTTGTTTTTATCTATTGGTTACGGTTTTGGAGTCTCCTTTGCCAGTGATTTGAATGTGTACTTGCGTTTGATATTAATCGTGAGGTTTGGATAGATTCGCTGTTCGATGGCTTGATTGAAACTGTTTATGGTAATTCTTCCTTATTAGTTCCAGCATCTATATCCTGTCTTGCTAGAAGGAGAATAGTACAGGCTCAGCTCTTTAAGTATCATACATTAGTAGATTACTGACATGAGACCTAATGATATGTTGCTGAATATGAGGGTTCTACGCTTCTGTGTGTTCGATGTTTTGACCATTTTAAAGAACCCCGCGACTCAGTGGTTATCTCTAACATAAGGTACTAGTATCTCTAGTCTCATAAATAACTAAGCTGAATAACAAATCGAGATTATTCATTTAACATTTGATCACTATTGGTATACATACATCATTTTACATATATGAACCCATTGAAGGTGAGCGAAGAGCTGTGTTATACTGAATAATATAATAATAATAATAATTTATTTCTTTCAGAAATCTGGTTCCATAGTCAACATATAAAAATCATAACATAAAAATAAAATTAAGAATCACAATAGGTATATAATAAATATTATTTCATTCAATTACATTAAAAATAAATAAATAGGCTAAAATTAATTATTACATTAGTTAAAATAATACATGTCATAAAAATTAAATCAAAATAAGTAAAAAGACATGTCATAACATCAGATAAAAATAAAAATAAATAAATAAAACATCAAAACCAATAAAATTTATTAATTTAAAATTGTGATGAAACTGAAACATCACCAGCTTTTTTTACCATTTTACCATTAATTTTAACACCATTTATTCACCAGTTTTAAATCCTATTGATTTTTACCAGGCTCTGGTTCAAACTTCACACTGCTGCTAAAGGTAAAAAAGACACGCAATAATATTCGACCGGGGAATCAAAGCCTGGACGTCATGCACAGTACAATGCTATACTACTACGCCACCGAGTCAACCAAAATTGTTTAAAATAATATCAACACAATATAGAAAATCTCAGTAAACTTATTTAATATTTACTTATACAGATACACGATCCATCTAAGTATAATTATTGTGTACAAATGTCATTAAGTTGTCAATTGTTGGAATGCCAGGCATGATTGAATACCTATTGTGTCCGACCTCCGGTGTACCGCTACCACTTAATATGTTAAATAAATCTGTATATTAATACGTCAAGCAAAAACTTTGTACCCCTTTTAACGAAAATTGCGCGGACGGAGGAGTATGAAATTTGGCACATTACAGTTTATATGGAGAAGGAGGGACGAATCCTAATATTTATATAAAATATGCATTAAAATACAATCAATTAATGAAAAAACACTACACGCACACAACCATGCATTTGACACACGCAGTCGAAGCGCGTAACATAAATCAATACATAATGACATAATATATCAGCAATATCTTACAGGCAAATTTTGGTCGAATTTCGAGCAACTAGGCGACCGATAGTAAGAATAAAACAGTTATATACAAATATATAACCTACCTAAGAAACAAATGTACACATAAAATTTTAAATGGCTTTATCAAGCGCCTAATAAGCTCGTTTATTTGCTGCATAATAGTGATTGATCACCTTTAAGATAACGTTAGGCGCTTAACAGGGCTTGAATTTGTACGTTATGTTATGTTTACGAAAAAGAGAGTTATATACTATGGATAGTAGCTTGACTGCTTCTATGCGACCATGCGGAAGCACTGCGAGTCTCTTGTACGCAGAGTGCGGGCCAGCTCCAATACCGTTCTGAGTATGATAGCAAATAGGTTGGACTGTCCTTATGTGCGGCACTGTTGTGACCACGAAGGTTGTGACAGACAAGTTACATATAGTGTCGCACGTAAGAGACTACTGTAATTAATTGATTATGTGAATGAATTTGAATTAATATTATTGGATTATCTTATTTATATGTGTGTTGATGTTGTATTTATTTGTGTATGATGTAAGATATAATATGGGTTATGAACCTGAAATAAATTAATTTTAATTTTGTAATTTACGACTGTTTGTAAGATGTTGGTCGATTCTGTTAACGGTTAGCGACCAATAAATTGATGTATTTATGTCATAAGATTCGTTTGATGTCATGCTGTAAAATGATGTAATACCGTCTAGACCATTAATTCCCAAAGTAGTCCAGGTGGACCCCCAGGTGTCCACGGGAGACTCGACGGGGGTCTACATTGGCGTGACAAAAATTTGGGTTCATAATTCGTAAGTCCACGGATTTATTTCTGTTACTTGTGAAAACTTGCATATTCCATATTCAGTGCCAGCGGTTTTTTGATTTTTCGGTAGAGAATTACTAAAAAGAAATAAGGTCAGCCCGTAGAGATTTGATTTTTTTTATTTCATGAACACTATTAGCTTAGCTGCAGGGGGTCCACCGGTACCAGCTAAATTTTGAAAGTGGTCCATGAGAAAAAAAGTCTGGGACCCTCTTGTCTAGACCAGTGGTCTAGACTGCATAAATAAGTATTGTAATGATATTTATGTCATTACAATATTAATTTATATTGACATAAATATACATTAGTCTATTTTCGAAGGTTCGCAAAAGTATATCTATCAAACTTTTGAATTCATATTACTACATGTAATTCCCATAACTCTTTCTCCCTAACATATCGTATGTGCCTTACTATCAGAAGCAAACGTTTAATTGAGCTTATGTTTTTAAATCGTCGTCGTCGCTCTGGTGTAAAAGATTTAAGAAGATAATTTAATAAGATTATTAATAATATTTTAAAACAAGTAAAAAATATGGCCTCGATGGCGTAGTGGTTAGTATAATCGACTGCCACGCCTGAGGTCGCGGGTTCTATTCCCGCACAAGCCAAACATTTGTGTGCATGAACATGGATGATTGTCTCGGTCTGGGTGTTTCTTTGTATAATATGTATATATTTACAAAAAAAAAATAAGTATGTTTATCCATTGTCTTTTACCCATAGTACAAGCTCTGCTTAGTTTGGGCTAGATGGTGTTGTGTGTATGTGATAGAATATTATTATTATTATATATTATCTTATTTACCTACTTATTTTCAAAAATTAAATTCATATCAATGATTAAACGACCAATGGACGACCGGCGACTAAGAATGGTTGTTTGAAAAAGTAATGCAACAAATGAATACATTAATCAATGACATGATTCTATTGTATTTCTATAAGACATGATTATACCTCAATTAGGTATAGCAAGTCACGTAGAAAGAGCGTCCTACAAAAAATTATTTCTTGCAAGATATATAAGACGTCCGTAGATATGAAATCACACAAGTATCTTGCAGTAACGTAACCAGCTGCATCCAGCAATCGTGGCGTCAATCTTCCAAGCATCGAATTCCCAAAGCACAGAGGTAGTCTCATCTTCCGCCTCCCCGACCTACTTATCCCGTACAAATGAATAAACAACATGAGAAACACATTTCATAACTCAAAATTCCACTCAGATGCCCATCAGTATTCCGCTGCTGTCCCGTTACTATGAAACTTACACGGAAATCTCATATTTATCGCAAGATATCGCGTCCAGTACGAGTACTATAAGTAGCTTGTATGTCGCTAGCGACTGTAGAAAAGAATTGGATATAAATTCTATATGTCATTTTATAGAGATTATGATACAAAACTTAGTGATCGCAATCTCTGATGTTTATTAATTTTTTTTTCTTTTTTTTTTACGGCCAAGGTGGCATACGGCCCACCTGATGGTAAGTGATCACCGTAATTTATGGACGCTTGCAACACCGGAGGCATCAATTGCGCGTTGCCGACCGTATGGGAGAAAAAGGAAGTGGAAAGGAGAAGGAGCGGGAAGGGGGAAAAAGGGTACTTAGGCCTATTTTTTAATAAATTAATATAATAAATTATAATATAATATTCTACCACATACACACAACACCATCTAGCCCAAACTAAGCAGAGCTTGTACTATGGGGACTAGACAATGGACAAACATACATATATACTTTCTTTTTTGTAAATACATACATATTATACATAGAAACACCCAGACCAAGACAAACATCCATATTCATGCACACAAATGTTTGACTTGAGCGGGAATCGAACCCGCAACCTCAGGCGTGGCAGTCGGTTACACTAACCACTACGCCATCGAGGCCGTCCTATCCACACTCTGTGTAATGGACTTTAGAAGCACTTAAAACAACGGAAATTTATTTTTAACATTGCACGCCTCTTCAAGGGTGAGATATAATATACATATGTTTGTATGTCGATATATGTATGAGTAAGATTTTAGCTTAAGCTAAGTGTTACTGGGCGTTTCTGTTAGGAAATTTGCAGCGCCATCTCGAGCTCTATGTCTGAATGAGGATAATTTATATCGTTAGTTAGGTTAGAGCGTGCGAGGTGCGCTCCTCCGTGGCGTCGGCGTCACTTGTTACGCCGACGACACACTTGTCACGGCGAGGGGTAAGTCGCACCGGGCGGCGGCCATACTGGCGACCGCTGGGGTCGCACAAGTCGTTGGTCGTATCCGGCGGTTGGGCCTTGAGGTGGCCCTGTCCAAGTCTGAGGCCGTTTGTTTTCACGGCCCTCGGAACCGGCCACCTCGAGAGGCCCACATCGTGGTAGGAGGGGTCCGCATCGCTGTCGAGCCAACCCTTAAGTATCTGGGTCTCTTGCTCGACAGCCGATGGGACTTTGTAGACCATTTTCGTCGTTTGGACCACAGGCTTCTGGGCGCTGCAGGTGCGCTCGCACGTCTGCTAACCAACCTAAGGGAGCCAGAACCAGGAGGTGTCCTGCCGGAGGCTCAACGAAGGGGTCGTGCGGTCCATGGCCCTTTATGGGGCACCAGTTTGGGGAAATAACCTGACGGCCCGTAATATTTCGGCGCTCCGTGCGCCACAGCGAGCAATGGCCGTCAGGTTGATTAGAGGCTACCGCACGATCTCGTTCGAGGAAGCGAGTCTCCTCGCTGGATCGATGCCCTGGGACCTGGAAGCGGCGCTTTTGGCGTCGCTCTACCGTTGGCGCCAGGAAACGCTAGCTCGGGGTGAAGGGCCAGGTCTTCCCGCTTTAGAGGCGGTACGGTCCGAACTCCGCCAGGTCCTGGTGGAAGAATGGAGAAATCGACTTGTGCACCCCAGTGCCGGGCACGCCACGATCGTGGCAGTAAGTCCCGTTTTTAAGGAGTGGCTGGAAAGGGCGGCATGGCGCCCTCACCTTCCGGCTGACACAGGTAATGACTGGCCACGGTTGTTTCGGCCAGTTCCTGTGTCGCATAGGCCGGCAGGCGACGGCCGGATGTCATCACTGCGTTGACTGCCGCGATGTTGTTGTGGACACGGCGCTGCACACTTTGGCTGATTGCCCCGCCTGGGCATCGCAGCGCCGTGAGTTGATCGCGGCAGTCGGATTGGTTGCCCTCTCGCTCCCGGCCGTAGTTCAGTCTATGGTCTGGAGTGAGAGGTCGTGGAATGCCGTCGCCTTCTTTTGTGAGGAAGTGATTTCCATCAAGGAGGCGGCGGAGTGGAAGAGGGAGCGTTTAAACCGCTACCGCAGAGCCGGGCGCCGGAGGGCGCGAGACGACCTCCAGCCACCCCGAGTTTT
The DNA here is from genome assembly GCA_963564715.1 of Catocala sponsa. Lineage (NCBI taxonomy): Eukaryota > Metazoa > Arthropoda > Insecta > Lepidoptera > Erebidae > Catocala > Catocala sponsa. The sequence goes on along the minus strand of OY751345.1, from coordinate 23,775,718 downwards.
GACCTGGGGGTGGTGGGCTTTGTGGGCCTGCCCGCCATCCGTTCAGCACCAGGTCTGAGAGGCGGCGTGCGTATTCCCACGTGCGCCGTCTTTGTCCCCCCAGGGGGCCGGTGGAGGAAGTATTTTGTATAGTGGCCTGCCGTTTCACACGGCGGGCCGAAACCATGGCGGGGTCGCGATTGAATGTGAAAGTGATTCGCGCGGCCTCGCCGTCTATGGTCATGTCGAGGAACACCGTGGTAGGTTTAGTCGGTATTACCGGGGTATCTTTTCCCCGGTGAGCCCGACATAACCTCTCCGTCGCCGTCGCCCCGCGGAGAGGTATGCGTCAAAGCATTCCCCCACGTATAAAAAAAAAAAAAAAAAGATCGTAATAACTATTAGTAATAATTGAGCGATAACTCAGAACAATATAGCTGGCGAAACGTGGTTATTAATCCCTGCCTAACTTTTCTAAACTATCCATGATATGTAAAACAAATGACATCAATAAACTACAACGCTAGAGAGCGACCAAATACAAAAATTTGCTCGCTAGATTAATTATTGTAGGCTATAACTCGCGATTCGCTTTTTTTATACAATTAAGGTAGCAAACAAGCGTACGGCGCACCTGATGGTAAGTGATCACCGTAGCCTATGGACGCCTGCAATACCAGAGGCATCACCTGCGCGTTGCCGACCCTTTATGAAAAAAAGGAAGTGGGAAGGAGAAGGAGCGGGAAGGGGGAAAGAAGGTAAATGGGTGTCCGGCAGTCTCACTCACCAAACGAAATACAACAGTAGAAATACTGCTATTTCACGTTGATATTCCGTGAGAGGGTAGTACTTCCCCGGTCGAGTCGGCCCATTCATGCTGAAATCAGCGAGGCTCTACTACTCATGAACGAGGCTCTACTACTCATAACATTTTTAACGATTTCTTATTGTTGCTATTAATGTGTGTCTACATCGCATGACCATACAATCCGTAAATATTATATCTGTTATCAAGTACTCAATAGTCGCACACGGTTGTGACGTATTATATTGTTTTAATTGTTATGTTATAATTGCATATTTACATTTGATTATTTCTATAATTAATAATTATCATTGTTATTTGTTACTGTACTATCTTATCTTATCTTATGTGGGGGCCAGTCAGTGCAGACCGGCGACACTTCGACCCAGTGGGATCTTTTGTGTCGACACTCTCCCAATAACGACTGCCATAGATGTTCATCGCAGCCGGGACCAACGGCTTAACATGCTTTCCGAAGCACTGAGCAGGCGATAATTGTCAATCAATACGCACATAATTTCGAAAAGTCATATAACTTCCGAAAGTCAGAAGTGCGCGACGTGGGTTCGAACCCGAGACCCTCTGCATTGCAGTCTGTTGTTCTCCCCACTGAGCTATCGCTGCTCTGTTACTGTACTAATTTTACACCTTAAAATGTAATTAATCGATATTTAACTCTCCATTTGATACATTGATAAAAATATATAAATAAGGTAGGAGATTAACAAATATTCATTCTCGTTACAACTGTCAGTTAGGACCTTACTCTGCTGAAATATTATACTGGTTGTGTAAAAAATATCTCGGCGTTTCATTGAGCAAGAACCACGGCTGCGTAATATATCCATAGATCGCGTTCGTTCATAAACTAGCATAGTAAACATGCGGTAAGTACACGTATATTCTTTGAGTCATCCTTAATAAATAGCTCTGGAACACGTCATCAGGCGTACCTAACTCATAACATGCAAATATGGCGTCATGACAAAAAAACGGCAGCTTTTTAATGAAATATTCAGTAGGCTACACGAGGGTTATATCAAAAGTTGGCGAGGATTGCTTGCTTCACGGTAGTGTACGGGGCGTGAAGTGAAATGTATAGGTACCTTAGTGTAATAAGTTGTACTCGTACTTTCGTAGTTTAATGTTAGGTACCGGTGCTACTTTTGTTGGAAAGACGGTAAATACTCCTCACCGTATTCAGATAATACTATTTGTAATCTCGTTCGGCCTAGTTTGGTATTCTCAGTAGACTATGAATAACTTTTTCACCCTTAGGCTTGTTTAATATACGTAAAGGGCAAACTTTGTATACATTTTGAACCTTTATATAAAGAAGATAACAAAAAGTTGAAATTTATAAAATACATATATGTATTGCGGTTTGCAGTTGCAAATTACTAGTGCGCCATTCTCCTGCTAAGTTTAACGATTGTGTCAGGAATGGTTTCATGTCGGTAATGGCAAAAGGGTGGGGATCAAAACCACAGCCGAACTCTTTATCGTGAGTGCGATGCTACCACCGCGTCTCTAATTATGTAGAGTTAAGTTATCTGTAAGTCCGAGTTTCGAAATCAGTGAAAGGCTGCATACAATCTAGTACTAACAACAATAAATGAGAAACTTCTTTATATACTTTGTGGAGTGGCGTGATATCGGCCTCGATGGCGTAGTGGTTGGTGTAACCGACTGCCGCGCCAGAGGTTGCGGGTTCGATTCCCGCACAAGTCAAACACTTGTGTGCATGAACATGGATGTTTGTCTTGGTCTGGGTGTTTCTATGTATAATATGTATGTATTTACAAAAAAAAAGTGTATATGTATGTTTATCCATTATTTAGTACCCATAATACAAGCTCTGCTTAGTTTGGGGTAGATGGTGTTGTGTGTATGTGATAGAATATAGAATATATTATTATATATATTTTCTTAAGACTGCCCTAGTAGAACAGCGGTAAATGCGATTCTTGTTCTTGAAGTATTCAATACCTGGGTCAGATTAAATATCCTTAGATTTTCCGTCAAGAACTTTATAGAAATCTGGAACTGTGGCCGGCAGATGGTAATAGATTCGTCCCCTAATCTGTGGGACCTATAAACCATAGCGAGTAAAATGTGGATGTTTTATACCTCTGTCTACGCTTGGGGGAGGTAGACATGAGAGGATATACAGCGTGTAACAGAAATGTGTGGTCATATTTAAGCATCACATAATAGAGCCTCGGCACAATAGGCAACCGTGATAAATAAATACGTATGTTCACATTTTTTTCACTGAAATATATTTTTTTTATCGACTTATCAATATCAGCTGTCTAGTTGATACTTTACCAACACTAACAGCTGACTCGGTGACCAGCGTGAACCTGAAAATGACCAGGCGTAATTTTAAATGTAATGCATATTTTCGATGTTTTAATATTATCATAAAATCAATAATAATTAAAATAATATGTTTTGATCCGGCATTTGGCAGGGCACATAGGTTATTATATAGACAAACATAGTCCTAAAATATGACCACATCTTTCTATTACCCGCTGTATATATACATGTATATATGTATTCTATTCTAGCAAGTTTCATATTATGTAAGGTTTAGTGGTATTGAACAATAAGCTTTTTTAGGCAAACGAACGAATGCCTAGATTGTTTTCTCTGCAATTATATCTAGGTGCAAGACTCTGTGGCAGAGTATCTAGAATCTTAATTATTCGAACAAAAGATGTCACTTGTAGTGTATTCTTTTATTGGTGTTTTCTGAAGAGATAAATCTCGTATTCGACGTACAAATTGAAATAGAGGTTTTTTAGAGACAAAGGCAAAGTGAGCCTTTTCTTTTCCATTATTGAAGTACCCTCTTACGCGCAATAAAAGACGCGCTGGAGAATCCAAAATAATATTATAAATGCGAATATGAGTTTGTTCGTTTATTAAGTTTTAATGCCTAAATTACGTAACCGATCATCATGAAATTTCAGTAACACTTTGTCAGGGGTACAGAAAAGGACATCGGGATATAAATGTATTTACAAATCTACATTAAAGCGAGCGAAACCGAGGGCAAAACCTAGTAAGCTCTATAATGTAGTCTTTTCAGATACCTATACAAACTTATAGATAAGTGGCCAAAACTACCACAAGAACATACAGCTCATACAAGTTTGCTACACATGGAAACTAGAGCAAATGTCACTTCAATATTGACAATTATAGGCCTCCTTTAAACAACGTACCATTATTTCAGCCTAAATGTATTTAGACTACACTTAAACGTCTGGTATTCAAACTTACCTAATAAAAACAACCGCCAGGCTTTCGTAAACCTGGTCTTCCCAGTACAATCTATACAGCATACATAATATCACAACTATATTCTCAAAAGAGTACTTAGAAATTTATTACATACATCCTATTATATAATTTGAGTAGTAGAGCCTCGCTGATTTCAGCATAAACGGGCCGGCTCGACTGGGGAAGGGCTATCTTTTCACAGAATATCGACGTGAAATAGCACAACAATAGGAATACCTACTGTTCTGTTTCGTTCAGTGAGTGAGAGTGCCGGCGGTCCAATCACCCTCTTTCCCTTTTCCCGCCCCTTCTTCTTCCCATTTCCGTTCCTAAAGGGTAGGCAACGCGCAAGTGATGCCTCTGGTGTTACAGGCGTCCATAGGTTACGGTGAACACATACCATGCTTATTTGCCACATTAGTAGTATAGAAAATAAAAAAACATCCACAATTTGTCAGCTCTGGTTTTAGGGCCAATATGATGAAGGTCGAGCCCATTGCTGTCTATCAGACACTGTCCTAGACTTCACACAGCTACTGAGAATTTCTTGAAAGAAAAACGCAATGACGGTTAGTTCGACACGGAATTCAAGCCCGACCTCATTCACAGCAATCATATACAATGCCACTGCGTCACTAAGACTGAATAATATACGTACATATAAATTGTTTGAATCTATCTTTCTTCATTACCATTTCTGCTACCGTTTTCCGTATAAAACTTGAACCGTAACTCATTTGGTACCCAAGAGTTCACCGTTATCAGTCCTTATACTTCAACTGAGTTTGACTTCGTTTTCATAATAGTTCTTACTAGAGAATCGTCAAGTGACTTCATAATTTTTGGTATAGCGTTTAAATTTGACGAATGCGCTCGGCTATTGTTTGTGGAACTTTTAAATTTGGAAGATAATCTTTTACCCTAAAATGTGTAGTGAAAATATTAAATAATAATTCAGCACAATTGAGTTATACAATTGAGGTCGTAAGTACGTCTAAAATATTGAGGTCACATAGTTGCTATGTGCCTACAAGTATATTGTACTGAAGTGTGTTTAAGACATACATACATAGTATTGCTACAGCCTGTGCCATCTCTCGGCACTGTAGGGAAGCACCCGGCCTTCTAATAATTTATTACAGTGCCATCTACTGACGTCTTAATGAACTACGTAGCTTGTACGCGAAGAGTAAAGAGAGCGCTAGAACTTTCTCGTATTGTTACACACCGGGTATGGCGCTTCTAGAAAATTCCAGAAATACTGTCTTTCACGTACAAATGGAGCGCATACGCTACGCCAAGGCTGTTTAGAATCGTAAGCGGTAAAGTATTCATCGGTGTGAACGGAAAAGAAAATACCACAGAGTTTGAAACAGTTAGAGAGAAAAAAATATTTTGTGTTGTGTTTTAAATTAAGCTAGAATAAAACGTGTTTTAGTCGGTAACATATAGCTTGAAGGGTTAGCCAGAGGTGTATTACCCCCATATATTCTCATTTACGATTTTAGGTTCCACGTAATAGGCAGCTAGGTCTATTACCAACTATTCAGTGACACCACAAAGCCCGGAATTGAGCCTAGAAGGCGATAACAAGCTTGTCTATACTATAATATTATAAAGTGGAAATATTTGACTTTTTGTTTGTTTGTTTGTTTGTAACGTTTTAACTCAAAAACTACGCAACCAATTTAAAAGTACTTTCAACATTAGAAAGCTACATTATCACCAAGTTACATAGGCTATATTTTACTTTTTAAAAGTACTGTTAGTAACATAATCTAACCTACTTTTCCTATAACGTGGGACAACTCGTGCTGATGAAATGTGGTTGGTAGTGATTGTAGTACAACTCAGCCTATTCCAGACTCTCTAGTTTGGAATAAGCTGAGTTGTACAATGCAGAGGGTCTCGGGTTCGAACCCACGTCGCGCACCTCTGACTTTCGGAAGTTATATGACTTTTCGAAATTATGTGCGTATTGATTGACAATTGTCGCCTGCTCGGTGCCTCGGAGAGCACGTTAAGCTTTCGGTCCCGGCTGCCACGAACATCTAGTGCAGTCGTTACTGGGAAGTCAGTGCCCTCTAATATCCTGTCACTTGTCTAGCCTTAGCGTATCATTAGTCTTCGGGTTGCGGAGGTCAGATGGCAGTCGCTCCGTGTAAAAACTGATATCCAGTCAAATCCGGTTAGACTAGAAAGCCGACCCCAAGTGACTTGGGAATAATAAAGGCTAAGGAAAAGATGATTTATTTGCTTTTATAATATACAACAGAAATCTTAAGTGTCTTTTTCTCGAACAAAAAATGAGAGTATTTCGATGTTTGAAGAAATTTAATGCAACATAACTTTCTAGAATGCCATCAACAAAACATAAATCGTGAAACCCGCAATTATTGGACAGACGAAAGCACATAATGGGTTTGTGAACGAAAATATTCCACCAGCCATTTATTCTGTACACCCCTGAAGCCCAAATAAAAGCTTAATGTGGTTAAGCTGGGCTATGAATTTTAAAACGCGGTGTAATATGGAGAAAATAATTGCATAATGGGTCAATCAGATTAAACATTTTTATACAATTGTTTATTTTAATTAGTCCTTTAGTTTCACAGCGAAGCTTAAATATGATTGTAATGCCTTCCAGGCACATTTCGGTCACGTAGCCGTCGTGACCGAAATGTGCCTGGAAGGCATTACAATCATATCTTAATGGTGACGAGTCATCTGTGCAGGAGAAATTAAAATACGCAAACGCACCCTCACCGTTCGATGGGACGGCAATCCAACGCGAACATAGAGAAATCAGGTGCAAAACTAGCTACTTAACGTACTTTCCAAAGTACGGCTATGTTGAAAATCAGGGATTCAAACTTAGGAATTCATGATCCCCACCCTTATATTGTAATGGCTACACCAACGGGGCAAGAGATCTAACATTAATAGTAAGTAAATCCACAATTATCAAAAAGACTACCATCTATCTTATCTTGTTTTATCTTAACTTATGTGGGGGCCAGTCAGTGCAGACCGGCGACACTTCGACCCAGTGGGATCTTTTGTGTCGACACTCTCTTAATAATGACTGCCATATATGTTCATGGCAGCCGGGACCAACGGCTTAACGTGCTTTCCGAGGCACGGAGCAGGTGATAATTGTCAATCAATGCGCACATAATTTCGAAAAGTCATATAAGTTCTGAAAGTCAGAGGTGCGCGACGTGGGTTCGAACCCGAGACCCTCTGCATTGCAGTCTGTTGGTCTCCCCACTGAGCTGTCACTGCTCATGACTACCATCTAAATAAAAAGCAGTAGAGAGTTAGCTTTATTATTAGGATCTTACTCAAATTGCATTACCCTACCCTAGGTTGGAAAGTACCACCAACCTAGAAAAGATCAATAGCCAAACTATATTGTCCTTATTTTACGTTAACATGGGATTTCAAGTTTCGTAAGGAGATGCTGTACTGGCAGCCTCGGTTCTTAACTTCTTATTGGTACTCTAACCGGATATCATTGTCATTTGTACTAGCAGCACAGAGATTATTTTTGTAAAGGGTTGTCAATACGCAAGTTATTTACTAGAAGTTGGCAGTATCTATGGCAATGTTAAGTGCTTACCATGTATGCTATTTTGCTATGATTAGAGTTCAGCATGCGAGGGATAGACATTGCGTTCACTTTTCAACCATTATTTCGAATTTTATTGAATCTAAGTTATGATAATATATGAAAGAGAACACACTTGGAGATGGCGCCTATGCCGGTGACGTGGTAGCCACTTAAACTATTATTATGCCAACGTATCGGTGCAGTAAATTTCTGCTATTGTAAGAGATTATTTATTCATTTATTATGTGATTATGAGTTGGAGGCTGGTGGTAGTTTCCAATCCAGGGTAGTGCATTTTGAGTATGATCCTAGTAGTGAAATTAACTCTCTACTGCGATTTATTTAGCAGGTAAACTTATTCCATCCCACTTTAGATAAAAAGCTTCTAATCGCCTCTGCACGTTGGACTCATGTCTCCTTGTAAGTTTTCTATAAAATCGAATATTATCCAAACGGAATATATCAAGACAGTTGTTGTAGACAGAAAAGCAATAAAAATATTAATAAACAAAAATACCGTTATCAATTTAACACATCATCCCATAAACCTTTCATAAACTTTCAACTGATGTCCTCAAATTACAATGCTCGACCATCTTGAACAAAAATTACTCCTCAACTCCTCACAAAAAAGATAAACCTACCTTCATTTGCGACATTAAGGCGCAAATTATATGCCTGAGGCGATAACGACATATCGGTGCGATCAAATCGCTCCAACGCGCCGATCGGATCAACAGGTTCCGTCGGTACTTAATAGGCGTGCGACCGATGAGTGCGCCAGCTTTAAGGCGCCGCTTATACAGGATTTGGAATACATCCTTATATTTGTTAAGAGGTAAGTCAAAGGTATCGAGACTTCAAATAATGCTTAAATATAAAAAAACGAATGATGCCTTCACAAAGTATACTATAACTGTCCTCCTGACCAAATTTTCGGTCACGGCAGGCAATCTTAACGACGGAGACTGGCCATCAGCGCAGGAGATATTATAGTGCCCAAGTGTGTGCACAAACATAAGTGCACTCTCTGTTCCCTAACTGACATGATCCGATGGAACAGATAATCCAACTCGACCGGAGAGAGATCAGGCGCAGGACCAACAACTTTACGTGCTTTCCGAGGCATGAGGGTGTCTAACACCGCCAATTTCCTAACTCTGGGCTTGTATTGAGATTTCTTTAACAGAAAAACCCAATAAATTTTTGTTGGCCCGACCCGGGATGCAAACCCAAGACCTCATGCACAGCAGTCGCATTCACTATCGCTGCACCATCAAAGTACTATACTTTGCGTTGCCAGCATGCAAGCCAAGATCGGTCCCTGTAAGAAATTATTGTGTCGAGTTTGGGTATTATTTGTGTCCACTGTTCCCATGGCGATGGCAGCCTCGATGGCGTAGTGGTCAGTGTAACCGACTGCCACGCCTGAGGTCGCGGGTTCGATTCCCGCACAAGTGAAACATTAATTTGTGTGTATGAACATGGATGTTTGTCTTGGTCTGGGTGTTTCTACAAAAAAAAAGTATATATGTACGTTTATCCATTGTCTAGCATTTATCATATTACAAGCTCTGCTTAGTTTGGGCTAGATGGTGTTGTGTGTATGTGATAGAATATTATTATTATGTTTGAACAGCCTCCAAGGACCCGGAAATTATGCCTACTGTAGGAGTAGGCTTACTAAAAACTTTTTTCGAAATTGTTGAAATACATAATTATCCTTCTTACTGCGTACCTATAATTTAATAAAGAGGCTGTGATTTATACCTATATTTTAACAAAATAGGCTTGTTGTCTGTTGGTACAATGCTACCTATGCTCCATTTTACTATTAGTTTCTAATATTGTACATAATATTAAAAATATCTGGATCATCAGGATCGATGTAATTACGTAAATTGCAATATTTATGCTTATGGTTCGCCTATCAGTAAAAGGAGCAGTCTATGTGCTAGGCTCGGCCAATTAAAGAGCTTAGTTGATCTATTATTATTTCCACTTATTGGTATTTTACAGTAAACAAAACTTACCTTACGTTGAAGTGTCAATATTATGTTTTTTCCATCTAGATAATTTGTCTTCGTATTCTTCCCGCTTAGCTATTTAAATCACCAGCATTCTGACTACACAGGTAGCTTAATGTGGATTCGAACCCCATATAAGAAAATTATTTGTCTAACCCACCAACAATTTTATTGTTTAGAGTTGAGTTGAGTTGGGAGTCTGTGCCCGTTAGTAACATACTTATTGTAAAAGTCCCCTGTAGGCCGTATAGGGCTTGATACCTAATAAAGGCATTATCGTTTTAATTTTATAGAAACACTAGTTTTCACCCGCGGCTTCGCTCGCGTAAATGCAGGTTAGTTTAGGTTAGGTTTGCAACAGTTCTTTTTTTGGATGAAAAGTACCCTATGTCCTATTCTGTACCCCTGACAACGTGTATGCAAAATTTCATCTTGAGCGGTTGAGTAGTTAAGGCGTGAAAGTGTAACAAACAAACAAACAAAGAAACTCATTTTCGCATTTATAATATTAGTAAGGATTCACATTTGGATATATACAAGCGTGAGCCTATAAAAAATGGACTATAATAACCAAAACTAAATTCTGATCGATACAGAAACGACACAATACCTTAAACCTCCGTGTGTATGTGTTATAATCATTACAGTAACGCTGTTTAATCGTGTTAAAAGGTTTACAGTCGACCCACAACCACAGTTCTGTGTAATTCAATCGAAACGTCGGGAAATCGTAGGTATTAATTACCCTCAAACTTTAATGCGATTAAGGTCCACCGTCTGACTGTCGACTCGTGACCACGGTGTTGCATTTCGACGGGAATGTTCACCAATTACAATACGTGTTTCATCATTATTGATTAAATAAACTGTAAACTTAAACTTGACATCAACTCCCTCTATCGTAGTTAAGATTTTATTTTAAATAAATAAATTAAAAAATGTCTTTATTGACATAAGTTTGTTTTACAATTATTTGAATTCCTGACCCCTGAGCTAGTTAAATACTGTATTACAGGAGTCAGTTTATTCCCCATAACACAGTGTACAATATTGACACAAAGAAATTGAAATCCCTAGATTATGGGGCTACTGAATATCTTTTAAACATACCACGATGACAATAGAACACACACACACAACCCTCACGCATACATACACACATACACTCACTCACGCACACACACACACACACACTCACACACAGAGACCCACACACACATACAAATTTTGATATTTTAGTTTTTGCTTTTACCTTTTTAATTTATAAGTTTTTACCATGTGGTAAAAACTTCCTCATAAGCCTCATAATCTAGGGATTTCAATTTATTTTATACTTCACTTTGGATTTATGTAACAAAAAACGAGGCTTGAGTTAGCTAAGTGAGTTTACTGTAACATGGCTGAAACTTCAAGCGTCACAAAATAGGTATGTACATACCAAGCATGATTGCCTTAAGAGCCGCTTTCTTTTATATAAATTTTATAATTTTACTAACCTATTGGGTCGCATGGGGACACCAGCGGCAGACACATTAGGTTTTCAATTCTGACTAGCATTCAAAAATTGACAGGTTAATATGACAACTGTCAGCATAACAGTCAACCCCGTATGATTGTTTGTCGACTTGCGAACATAAAAACAACGGGTTGCACTCCGGGAGTGCCGGCAGAAGTGAAAACTTGAATTTTAACGTTGTGCATTTTTGATATTTTGGAATGGTTAGGGAATAATTTTGCACGAATTGCTTTAATTATCAGTATAAAAGTACTATCATTTATGTGGTAAAATACAATATTGATTTATTGCGCTATCGTACACAAACATGACAATTCTCCCTCCGTCTTACGAATTTTCGATCAGGTCACGTGTCCTGACGCGAATTTGACAATTCTCCCTCCGTCTTACGAATTTTCGATCAGGTCACGTGTCCTGACGCGAGTTTAACATTTTTTATCCATCACAAAAAAGTGCACAACGTCGCTAAAGAAGTTTTCACTTCAAAAAAACTGTATAAGGCTGATTGCTTGACTTGTCATCGGCTTATCATCCAATACATTAGCTTCTGGCCTTTTTGTTTATGCACTTCGGTCCTTGCAAGTTATTTTATCGTACGAGTTATAGCAAGCACTCCACGTATTAACGTGTCGAGGTGCGAACCGAGGCCGGTGGTTAGCGCTAAACGCGTCTCGCCGTCAATTAGCGTCCGATGTCGAACGACCGGTTGGCATATCCTTATTGAGCTGCTAGGGTCGGCAATTCCCAAAAAATGGCCTTTTATTTTCACATACACGTAATTAAAAGAAACCCATTTATCTTCCCCTTTCTAATTTCTCACGTTTTTGGAAATTGTGTGTTTCTTTGTTCTAATTATAATCCAGTTTTCCACATCTACCCACATAATAACAGCGTCTACATTCTTTAGTCCAGGGTGGCAAGGCAACAAATGAATGCGCCAATATTGATTGAAAATCAGAAATAAGGACAGAAAATGATGTGCTTCATATTTAATAGAAAATCGATGCCCTTCTCATGTTGTCTTAGGTAGCTAAAGTAATAAGCATATATAGGCCATAGTGGCGATTGTCTTACCAACAAGAGCAGATAATTTATATTTTTCTTTTTTCATCCTGAACCAAACTGCATTTTGTTGCCATAAGCAACGTATATTCTATTATTTCATGTATTCATTCAGTCTGTTCCAGCTAATTTTGGTGATTTTGCTCCACACTTATTGAAGTATGGTATTCAGAAGGCAATTTCCCAGTCTAGTTAATCTAGCTTCAAAATTATTTAATGTTTTGGATATTTGAATGTATTAGAATACTAATCGGTATACATTGTAAGTTGATCTATTATTTAGTTAAGTGTTTGCTACTATTTATCACGCTGCGCATAATTTATTCCGAATATTCGATAATTGTTCGAATGTGAGGCAATGAATTCATTGAATTCATTCGGGCATAATATTCAGCATAGTATTAACATATAAATACCTGTTTTAATTATCATTATCAAATAGCAAACGAAGTCCACGTCAGTCAAATGAACAACTCTTCACAATTATCTTCGTATGAAACATTCTACGGAGGATCATAATAATTTATGGAAGACATTCTACCTACTAAACATTTTTGATAGGCAAATATTGCATATCAAAAATGTAAACGATCATAGAAATATAGTTCAGAGTATATACCTGATCGAAAATTCGTAAGATGGAGGGAGAATTGTCATGTTTGTGTACGATAGCGCAATAAATGAATATTGTATTTTACCACATAAATGATAGTACTTTTATACTGATAATTAAAGCAATTCGTGCAAAATTATTCCGTAACCATTCCAAAATATCAAAAATGCACAACGTTAAAATTCAAGTTTTCACTTCTGCCGGCACTCCCGGAGTGCAACCTGTTGTTTTTTTTAGGTTTGTAATTCGCACATCTTATGCACTTAATTCACTTTTCCACGAATTACTCTTTTCTTTAACTGGTGAACGAGATTACAACTATGATTAATATTACGAAAAATACACTAGTGTTTCGACAACCCTGTAGGGCCTGTATTTGCGAATTTGTGAGTCAATTTGTAATTTTTTGTCAAGAATTTTTTGATAGATGCAAAGAGCGATAATTGGTTACTCTTAACTCTGATTGGAAGTTTTTCGTTATCTCTGTACTGCCTAAGGGTCCAGCAAATTGGCAGTTTAATTATTGCAAATTGCTTATGATATCTGTAGTAGTTATTAACCTGTTCAAACTTGCAAAAGAACTTATTGAGAGTTTAGTCATAATTGAATTAAGCTCTATTTCATACCAACTGAGTTTTGCAATACTTGAAGTACCGTTTGAGCCGGTATATATTGATATTCTGGTAAATATAATATGATAGCATGAGAATAGATTTTACATTAAATATTTTGTTATGACACTACTTGCAATTTTATATAATAAAATGTATTATGTGTGTAATACATTTTATTGGGCAATTAAGCACTGTATTATGTGTTACTGTAACTTTTATTAAAACCAACATAGTGGTTTAAGTGGTCACTTCGTCACGGCCGCCGCGCCGTGTGTTGTGGGTTCGATCCCCACTCGGGACAAACATCTGTGTGATCCACAAATTGCTGTCCCGAGTCTGAATGTTCTTTGTGTCCGCTCTATGAATGTTTACACAGAAATTATTTATAGTCTTGTCTTTTCTAAAAGAAATAAGAAAAAAAGGATAGCTTTATTCGACCTCCTTGTCTCAGAAATAATTTTGTGTAAATTTTCAGAAGAAATAAGTAGTAAATCAAATCTTACCTAGTCATCATAAGATTTATTATTTAACTAACCGAAAGTAATATTTTAACAAAGATCCGAGAATATTTTACACCTAAAATATTACCAAACAAAACCCCGAGCCATATATTTTCTATGCAAAATAGATTTAGAAATCTCATGCAAATTTTCCTGAAACATAATTGTGTAAAAAAGTTAATTAACGACCCGAAATAAAAATGGCGTCTGAACATTTCTCGTTTGAAACGAATAGTAATTTTCTTGGACACAGTCGGCTATTTCAATTTAAAACTAGATCCATTTGCATTTCTCTTGCTGTTATCTTTTTATTTTGTTGTTTCATTTACTGAGGAAACCGTTTCTTTATGTACTACTGTGAATTGGTATGCAGTGTTAAAAGTTATCTAGACGGATGTTTTTGGATGCCTCTTTGTTACAATGTGGCTGCGTAAAAGATGATGGACTACCTACTTTTGACTTTAACAAATATTTTTATTGCTTTTCTATTTGCTTTTTTTAGACATATTTATATAGAAACTAGCTTTTGCCTGTGGCTTCTCTCGCGTTAATTTAGAATTTGACAATAAATTCGGGTTGTACTCTGCTTGTGTAATAATATAATTCAATCATGATTCGAAAGACACGTGGCGCCATCTATTATCATAAGAACGTTATTGTTGTTTTCCTCGGGAACAGTAACTTTTTTCGGGATGCCTATGTCCGTTCCTGTATACCTAACAACGTATATGCAATATTTCAGGATGATCGATTCAGTGGTTTAGGCGTGAAAAGGTAACAAACAAACAAATAAACAAACTCATTTTCGCTTTTATATTATATATATATACTATAGTTAGGATTACATAAAGCACAGTAGTCACACCTATATAGCAGGAATAGGTTGTCAGCTATTTTTTAATCCAACGTAATAGAGGCTACGTAGAGAGAGCAGGCCTGTAGTCGTCTGCTAAGCACATTATGATAATATCCTCATTCAGAATTTCCAAACATAAAAACACTTTGGCCGTCCCAGGAATGAAACCTGCAACCTCACGAGATCGCACCCAAACATCTACCAGGATACCAGCGAGGCGGGCTTCAACTATAGTCGGTGTAAATATTTTCCGGTCACCTTTTATGACTTTACACACGCTGACAAATTAATTTAGTAGCTAAAAAACTAGCATTTTATCATCACATTCTTCACCATAAATGTTTAATAGAGTGTCGTTGAAATAAATATTTCACTTCAGCGTTTCACTAACGTGTTTCGCTCGCCGGCAATAAGGAAGGAAATGTAATTTCTTCACGATTGCTATCACGACGCAACAGCCCCGTCCAGGATGCTTTTAATGAATCGCCATTCAAAATAAAATTTTAACCGGAGTTTTACGGTGATTTTTAAGGTTAAAAATGTTCACTTACGTCGCCGTTTAAAAAGCGTGGCATATTAAATTTATGGCTTGTTTTAGAAGCATTGTTATTTAATCATTTTACAAGATCTTTATTAAATGCATAAAATGTATATTCTTGGATAATAAATGTTAAGATTACTATAAATAATAAGTCTTAAAACAATGTAGGTGTCTGTAAAAATAGTTTGCTTTTTTTAACATTTATTTTCAGTGATTTCGCATACTCCAGGAATGCGAAGCTTGGTGACCGCTCGTCACCTCCTAAAGCAATCCTAATAATCATACCTACTGTAGGAACAGAATACAAACACAATACTTGTTAATCTTTAAATTGATAGAACTTTATCAGACAAGCTATTTCTTCTTTGGGTAAAGAGGCTATTCTGAAGGTGCGTCTCATTAAAAATATTAAAGCAATCACAAACATACATACTAAATTTACACAAGTTACAATTCTTTACATTAAACTTCGTTGATCCCATGCCATACGTTTGTTCCTACATTTGCGTGGGATCGGGCGATCTCAAGTTCGGCTCTTGGGTCAGGTAAGGTATTCTCAGTTAAGCATTCTATGCAGCACGGCGTCAGGTAATGTGACCGTAAAACGACAATAGGCACGGCGATATGAATATTTTACACCTTTTTGTGGTTATGTGAGACTCTCCGCCCCTGAAGGGGGTCGTATACACACTATAAACCTAGGGTGAGCAGTCCCTCCGCCGACGGGGTGGAGCGGGATGGGGTCGCGTTAGCAATCACCATCCCGCCCCGGCGGTTGGCCCGGCCGGCGTCTCGTCGCGACGACACGCTGCGGACTTCGCAACAGGGTCTTATTTTCACGACTGAGGGCACCCCGTAAAGGGCCATACACCGGATCACTTCGGAGTACAGTCGGCGACAAGTGGCGCTCGGGCCACCCACGTTAGGTAGCAGCCTCCCTATGGCGGCCGCTGCTCCCAGGACTTTTGGGGCCAGCTGGGTGAAGTGTGATGAATACCTTGCACCTGTATCAATCCCTTCGAACACAAAGCCATATGCTACCCCATCTTTGGGAAATAAAGTTCATTCGAACGAGCCGAAACTCGATGGGTTTGCGTCGTTTCATTACAGAGTTCCTATGACCACCTTCCAGCTCCATTATCAGACCCTGGTTACCATTAAAAGACAGACTACTCGTCAAGATGATTCAAACGAGCCCAAACTCGATGAGGTTGTGTCGTTTCATTGCGAAGTTCCTATGGCCACCTTCCAGCTCCATCATCAGATCAGCACCATATCATCATAATATTGCATTGTCACATGATTTACACATGTATGCAAAATTTCAATTGGTAACCGGGAAGTGGAACAAATTTAATTTGCAAGATTTGATGACAAACATCGGGACAGGTGGAACTAAATAAATACTTGCAAAAAAGCTTGTAAAAACACTTAGAAGACACATGGCTGTATAGTCAAGTAAACCACAAAAACAGCAAAGAACAGAAATCAAACAATATAACTGCACTATAACAAAACTAAACCCACGAATACTAGATACTAAGTTGCACTTAATCATGAGCAAAGTATCTATTTTGTTAACATCAAACTAAGTTACTGGTTGGACGCAGACCCAGGAGCGACCCTATAAAACTTAGTCCAGTACTTAATCAAATACATAGTTTTGGGTCCGAATACGCAAGCTACTGGAGACTGGATAAGATATAAAGATAATGGAAGCGGTTTAAGTATGATAGCAATTATTATAAGCAAGTGTATTTGACTGCGCCGAGTGTTGTGGGTTCAAATCAAACACGGGACAAAAAAATTGTGTAACCCGCAAATGGTTAGTTGTCCGAAGTCTGGATGTTCTTTGTGTCCGTTGTTTGAATGTTGTGAAGTGCCCGCGACACAGGAATAAATCCTAGTGAGGAAGTTGTCTTTTTAAAAAAAAGAGAAAGAGATATTTTTTATTGGATTTGTATCTCTACATAGAGTAAAGATTAACAAGTTTCTTACTCTCTGTAAACTTTGTAATCCTGTGATCGGTTCGAAAAATACTAGCTTTTGTTTGATCTTTGGTCGATAAAGGTACTATTTTTGCACTAGTAATAGACCCTATATCGCGTTTTTGCAAACATTTAAATAACGGCCACAAGGAATATTCAGACTCGGAACAAATGTTTGTCGATCACACAAACGTTTGTTCCGTGTAGAGGTCAAACTCAGAACACTCGGCGCAGTGCCTAATTAAGACCATTTTTAACACTATAAATAATTACTGTGTAACAGGAGACTTTACAAACATTCAAACAACGGACACAAAGAATACCCCGACTCGGAACAAACGTTTGTGGATCACACAAATGTTTGTTCTGTATGGAATTCGAACCCACGACATTTGACGCAGTGGCAGCGGTGAGGCGACCATTTAAACCACTACGTCATCCGTGCAGTCAATCTTTGTCTTTATTATCCTCTTTATATCTTTGCTCCGTCGGGTCCTTTGTTAATAACAACAAAAACACGTTTCAGTGGACCTCGAGCTATAGTTCTGAGTATAATTAGTTTATAATGTCCGACGTGATTTGTATGAGCCGGCCAATCTGTCCTTTGTACTAATTCTAGTTCTCCATACTGCTAAATATACAGTGTGACTGGTTAAACATTGAACATACCTAAGGACATGATAATTTATGATCAGACGTAACGTATAAAAAATAAATAAAAATAAAATCTGTATTTATTAACCTGCAAAGAAAACCTTTATGAAAATTTGTATGAAATATCCATAAAATGTGGACACTGCGCACACAGCTGTCGAGGCTAATGACCTTTGATAAAAAAAGGACGGGCGGGGGTGCAAATTCGGGAGAGTGCGGGGTGCGGTAGCTAGGGGCGGGGGCGGAGGTTTTGTTTAGCTTTGGTATATGCGCAAGAGTATCCGCACATTAAGTTTTTATTGGATAACTAGGTCAAATTTCAAGTACCTACTTTTTTTTGATATTTGGGTCCCGAGTACTAAATACGCTCCTTATTTTTTTTTAATACAACAAAGGTGGCAAACAAGCGTACGGCCCACCTGATGTTAAGTGGTCACCGTAGCCTATAGACGCCTGCAACACCAGAGGCATCACTTGCGTGTTGCCGACCCTTTAGGAAAGGAAGTGGGAAGGAGAAGGAGCAGGAAGGGGGAAAAGGGTGATTGGGCCTCCGGCACTCTCACTCACCGAACGAAACACAACAATAGGAATACTGCTATTTCACGTCGATATTCTGTGAGAGGGTAGTCCTTCCCCGGTCGAGCCGGCCCATTCATGCTGAATTCAGCGAGGCTCTACTACTCTAAATCTTCTTCAATATGTCCAGTCTTTTACCAATCAGCCGGTATAACTTGTAGGTCAATGAACTAAGCTGCTTGTAATCCTTTGTCACTTGACCTTGATTATCTAGAACTTAAATATAGCGAGCAAGGGGTCGGTGCCACTACCGCCGTCCAGAGAAGGACACATGAGACAAATATTTATATGATTACTGTTTACAACGGACACAGAGAATACCTAGGCTCGAAATAGTCTTGTTAATATAGTCGGCCTCAATGGCGTAGTGGTTGGTGTAACCGACTGCCGCACCTGAGGTCGCGGGTTCGATTCCCGCACAAGTCAAACATTTGTGTGCATGAACATGGACGTTTGTCGTGGTCTGGGTGTCTATGTATAATATGCATGTATTTACAAAAAAAGTATGTATGTATGTTTATGCATTGTCTAGGATCCATAGTACAAGCTCTGCTTAGTTTGGGCTAGATGGTGTTGTGTGTGTGGTAGAATATTATTAATAATATTCTATAATAATAATCTTGAAGGTATGTGTAGTCCCCATGTATCAGTACGGCGCATAATCCTTCTAACACTAAGAAGAGGCTTTTGCCCAATAGTGGAAAAGTATATAAACAGTGCTGGTATTATTTACTTTATATACTTCGGTATATACATTAAATAATACCAGCACTGTTTATATACTATTCGTACTATAAACACAAGTTTGAAACAAGAAACACGTAAAAGGCGACGATCTACTGACCCCAAAATAACCAGTTTCAACTTTCAGGTGCAAACTAAACGGAACAATTGATAAGTTGTTTAGTTGCCAAGTTTGGGACAGGCGGCGGCACACGTCCTGATACCAACCCTTAAGTTAGGGGGTGGCGCGCAATGAATATGGGATCTGTCGGGGATGAAGTAAGGGACAAGTGTATTGGCGGTTATAGTTATGTTCATGACAATATTGTACTAAAGTCAAAGTCAAATCAAAAATCTTTATCTATATATTAATACGTGAAGCGAAAACTTTGGATCCCTTTTTACGAAAATTGGGCGAACGGAGGAGTATGAAATTTCGCACACTTATAGTTTATACAGAGAAGAAGTGACGAACGCTAATATTTTTTTTAAATTATGCGTAAGTATACATGAAATTAATGAAAAAACACTACACGCACACAACCATGCATTTGACACATACAGTCAAAGCGCGTAACTATGGTTACATGTATATAATGACATAATATGTCAGCAATATCTTACAGGCAAACTTTGGTCGAATTTCGAGCACTAGGCGACCGCTAGTTTTCATAAAAATGTGTAAACACTTCTTTGACACGTCCTTTAACTTATATATCAATAAAATATAAAAATAAATAATAGGTTATAAAAAAAGGAAATAAAATGTAGCATATACGAGATATAATTTTAGATGACGACGATAAAAAATATAAATAGGTCATTTATAAAAATAATTAATCATAACTAAATATTTCAATACTATGAATAAATCATATAAATATTAAAATAGTTGCGACGTAGTATAATAACTGTTTAACAGTATATAATATACATACATACATAGATTCACGCCTGTTTCCTAGAGGGGTAGGTAGAGTCTACGGATTTCCATTTGCTACGATCCTGACACACTTCTCTGGCTTCATTCACTTTCATCACGTTCCTCATACACGCCGTTCGGTTCAAGGTGCTCTTAACTTGGCCTTTGTCCAGAACGCCTCCGATCTGAACGAGAAACGTTCGCCTAGGTTTTCTTCTTGCGACTGTTCCATTCACACTAGCCTTATAAACTTTCTTAGTCAGTCTTTCCTCGTCCATTATTTCAGTATACAATATTAGTGTTATTATCTATTCATCTATAATTTACTAGCATTGTGTAATAATATTTGGGTATGAATAAATATAAAGAGCATAGAATTTATCTTGCAGATAATTGAAATATTACTTGTCTAAAGGAGTTATTACAATAGACTTGATACCAACTCTAAATATAGCTTTCAGTATAATGGTATCTAGATATTTAGAGACGAAACGCCCTTATTATACAAGAATTTAGCAGCAAAAATGTTTGTATAAAGTTAGAAATAATCTGGTCAAAAATAACACTATAAAATTAAAAATGTTCCGATTTAGAATATTTATGTATTTTAAGCCGCTTTTTTACTGTGCGACAAAAATTAAATAGATTTTACTATGACATCATACAACAAGAAAACGTTACAAATTTTATATTGTGTCTTTGTTATGAGTAATCCCATCATAGAAGATTTTTGGCAACACTGGAACAACGGACAGTTGGGCTTGGAATAACCATTTGTGTATCACAAAAACCATTATCTTTTGTGAGAATCAAATCTATAATCTCACACATAGCAGTAGTGGCAAGATCATTACTTAAATCACCCACAAAAATCTTAGAGCGCCTTCAAATTTGCCGCGCGGCGGCAGCGCAGCTGCAGTGCTGCGGCCACGCTGCTTTGTCAATCCATATAAATAAAAACGCGCGACTGGAGCGCTGCAGCCGTGCTACTGCCGCGCATTAGTTCATCGATAGACTAGTGACGGCTGCATAGCGGCAGCGTTGCAGCCGCGCTGCCGCCACGCGGCTAATTTGAAGGCGCCCTTATGTAATAAAATAGAATATTAAAAGCTTATTTCACGCCAAGTCTTAGCATTGCGACAATAGCCAGTTATTCCGTGAGGTCAGCGGGGTGACAATACGAAACGTACGTCCAAGTTTGAAATTTAATACCACTTGTGACTACACACTCGCCTTACACTATATATAATTATATATAAGTCATACAATATATATAATTATATATAACCTCAGAATATCAGCCAGTATTAGTAATAACACGTTTTACTGAAAAGTTATTTTATTCTACTATCTACCGGAAACTAACTTCGTGACCCAAATTTAAATTCTATTTGTCATAATGTTCATTTAATTGTATGGATAGCTCAGTGGCTTATGTACCTAGACGTTGTGACGTCACCGAATTTTGTGTACATAATGCAGAAGATGCAAATTTAAAATAAGAAAATAAGAGTTTAAATATTAAGAGATTAAATTTTAAATAAAGCAATAAATACACAGGGATCAAAATTTGTATAATCCACAATAGTAATTGTTTCGAATAATAGTATAATTTATGTCCGTTATTTGTATCTTTGCATCGTTCCCCAGCTACACAGGATTAAATAAGAAAATAAATACACAAGTTCAAAAATTTGTATGTACCACATATTTTTGTTGCGAGGCTGGATATTTTTTGTGTCGTTATTTAAATGGGACACAGTCCTTATTCCTAGTGCGAAAGATGTCTTTTAAATAAAAAGAAAATCGTTGAATTCTTCTAGTGACATGAAAAAGATAATAAAATAAACACACTTCGCTTCTATAATTTTACTAAGGATTAACATTGCATCAAGTATTCACAGGTACACGAAATCCAACTTAAGAGTAACTGGTACCAAGGTTTTTTATTCCACATCAGCAAAACGAAGAAGAATCTCCATTTTAAAAATTCATTTGTAATCCGTTGTTAAATGTATATCGCATTACGTATTAATACACCTTAATGGAAGAAATAAACCGCCTGAGCTCTCTTGTATAGCTGCATACACCAATCTCATAAAAACCTGGTGTTTGTTTCACTTAAAATTGAACAAGTTCTGCCTGTGGCTTTATTTATGTAAATCCGAGAGAAACGAATACCGGAAAAAAAATCCTTAATGTTAGGCAAGTCAAGTCAAAAATCATTTATTCATTTAGTATTAAGAGTCTGATTCACGCTATCTAGTTTTACGGGATGCATATCTATAATAACTAGCGGTCGCCTAGTGCTCGAAACTCGACCAAAGTTGACTTGCAAGATATTGCTGATATAATAATTATGTCATAATATATTGATATATGTAACCATTGTTACGCGCTTCGACTGCGTGTGTCAAATGCATGGTTGTGTGCGTGTAGTGCTTTTTCATAAATTTAATGTATTTCTACGCATAATTTTATAGAAATATTAGCATTCGTCACTTCTTCTCTGTATAAACTATAATTGTGCGAAATTACATACTCCTCCGTCCGCCCAATTTTCGTAAAAAGGGATCCAAAGTTTTCGCTTCACGTATTAATATATAGATTATAAGTATACAAGTATTATATATCAAAAGTCCGGCAGCATTCTGCTATTCACGGGCATCCAGCTAAGTCATAAGTTAAAGAAACGTCACGCTTCATATGTGGCAAAATTGAAGACGTCCAGCATGTGCTGATGGATTGTGTCAGGAACAGGAATGAAAAGGAATTATTGATCAGAAAATTCAAATTGAATATTTTGGATGTTGGGCTTAGTCAAAGTATTTTGGCGAATCCAAAGTCGGAAATTGCAATGCGGTTTTGTGCTTTGGTTGAAGTCTGCCGCATTAATCGTCAATAATTCTCTTATCTGGTAAATATTTAAGATAATGTTGTGTACGATAAGGTACGATGGGGTTGGCGTATCCTCGTGGATAGAAACCCGTTATTTAAAATATATATAAAACTCTTCCGTTACTGAGTGACTGACAGACAACGCACAGCCGAAACTATTGGGCGCAAGAAGCTGAAATTTTACATGTATGTTTCTTGGGTACTGTAGGGGTGCACTAAGAAGGGATTTCCCGAAATTCCCACGGGATTGGGAAGAAATGGATAAATAAAAAAACATGTGCGGGCGAAGCTGCGGGCATCCTCTAGTTTAAAATAAAGATAAAAAAATACCTCTATACTTACAAACACTACACACACATAATTTACTCACACATACAAAACTGATTCTCGTCTGTGTCAGTGACTGAGTGATAAGTGGTTGTTGCGTCCCCATATATAATTACTTTGAGTTGGACACCACGTTCTTGTCTAATAATAGTCCACCTCATCGTAAGGAATCGCAATTAAGAAATGCTGTTTGATCGGTTTTGGCATCTACCGGTTACGTGACTGTGGTTTATAACTGACCAGCTAGACGTGTTATTTATGAATAGAAAATTAAAATAAAATTACCATGAATCATAATAATTGTGAGCTGTAGATGATATTAATAATAATTCGTTTATCTATTTTTTTTATACAACTAAAGTGGCAATCAAGCATACGGCCCACCTGATGGTAAGTGGTCACCATAGCCTATGGACGCCTGCAACACCAGACGCATCACTAGCGCGTTGCCGACCCTTTAGGAAAGGAAGTGGGAAGGAGAAGGAGCGGGAAGGGGGTAAGGGGATGATTAGGCCTCCGGCACTCTCACTCACCGAATGAAACACAACAGTAGGAATACTGCTATTTCACGTCGATATTCTGTGAGAGGGTAGTCCTTCCCAGGTCGAGCCGGAGATTCATGCTGAAATCAGCGAGGATCAACTACTTATAATTTTTGTCTTGGTCTGGGTGTTTCTATGTATAATATGTATGTACTTACAAAAAGAAAATATACATATGTATGTTTATCCATTGTCTAGTACCCATAGTACAAGCTCTGCTTAGTTTGGGCTAGATGGTGTTGTGTGTATGTGATAGAATATTATAGAATATAATTATTACTCTTTATTTAATTGTTGTCTCGATATGCTTATGCTAACAGGTTAATAGTTTAAAAAATGGCGTCCTTTATTTTACGTAAAGAAACATTGAAAATAAATTTTGTGATTATTATTTTTTAAGTGAATCAAAATCTATATAAAAATACGTGAAGCAAAAACTTTGTACCCGTTTTTACGAAAAT
Organism: Catocala sponsa; assembly: GCA_963564715.1. Lineage (NCBI taxonomy): Eukaryota > Metazoa > Arthropoda > Insecta > Lepidoptera > Erebidae > Catocala > Catocala sponsa. Next base: position 23,751,207 of record OY751345.1, on the reverse strand, counting down.
TGCGCGGACGGAGGAGTATGAAATTTGGCACAGTTAAAGTTTATATGGAGAAGGAGGGGCGAATCCAAATATTTTTATAAAATATGCATTAGAAATACATTAGATTAATGAAAAAACACTACACGCACACAACCATGCATTTGACACACGCAGTCGAATCGCGTTCGTAGTATTTCGGCATTATTCGTCTAACGTCGTACAATCCCTTCTAACTATGGTTACCTATACATTAATTTATATGTAATAGAGAAAAACAGAAAACAAAGTAGCAAGCTTAGGAGTTTTAGTCGAATTTTGACCACTAGGCGACCGCTAGTAATTATAACTTCTTATACACACACACTGGAAGCTTCCTGAAAGGCTACTTATTGTCGTGTCAACATCAAGCGTATATCAAGTGATTTATCTGCAAATTTATTGAACTACTAGATTTTGCCCACGTCTTTTCTCTCGTAAATATAGGTCATGTTAGGTTAGTAACTTTTTTATAGACGAAAGATACCCTTTGTCCTCTTCCGTTTCCCCGACAACGAGTATGCGAAATATGATAATGATCGGTCGAGTAATTAAGGCATGAAAACGTAACAAACAAACAAACTCACATTCGCATTTATAATATTACTTAGGATAATCACAGTACTTGACATACGTTAGACCATCTGTTAACAATTTTTTGTTTTAATCGGCTTTTCAGATGACCAGTGTTAGTTAAATAAAAAGTGTTTTACCTGTATCGAAGCAATTTTCATAGTAGAGAACTAACATAAATGCCAATTCTACAAAAATATCTTGAGTCTACATTTCAGCTGAAGCCTTCTCACTTACTGAAAGGCGATACATTTCTTCGGGACATCTTTTCAGTGAAATCGTAAATACTGCCAGTACTACAGCAAGGGTTGAAACTTGAATAAATTTAGGTCCTCCATCAGGAGACGTCTTTCATAAGATATTTTTTACGATCGAACGGCTTAGGCAGCCATGTGTTCTTACTTCCGACGGAACCAGCTTACCGGAAACCGGAACTGCCCCCACCCCGACTAATGGATCGAAAGAGCGACGATAAATATCTCTACTGATATTGAAAATTTTCTTTAAATCCTTCATATTTTATGTTCGGATTATTTATGACTATTTTACGACGAAATTTTCCACCATGTTGGATATGGGATTAAATGTTTTGGGATAACGTATTATTTCCTACAAGAGTTCAAATGTAGAATACCCCTTTCCTATAAATTCAAAGGTCAACAATAAACTATATTTACATTAGCCTTCATAAAAACGGTATTTTAAATTTTTGTTTTATTTTTGTAAGCTACGTCACAGACTAAATATTCTGCAAGTAAGCACAGCCGCAACTCTCATTCATGTAGATTTGTTTGATTCAGAAAAAGAGTTAATTATAGTTTGGTTTATTTCCTAATTAGAGGGCGATCTTATCCATGACACTATTCTTAGTATTAAAACATTATTACTCAGAACTGACGATTTAATTACAAATACAGAATGGGTGCGTTAATAGGTCGATACCATTCCAGCTATCATTTTTGAAGTGAAAACTTCTTTAGGCACGTTGAGCACTTCTTGGGTGAACAAAAATCATGGAACTCGCGTCATCGTAACGCTTCATCATCGTCACGCTTCCACGCTTTCCATTTTTGAATTATTTTTGAATTTTTACAATATCTCAGAAATGGTACGTTCTACGCAAAAAATAACGAAATATTGACCCCCTTAATAACCCATAAGAGAGTATCAGGAATCCGACCAACCTCTTTTTTTTTGTTTATAAAGAAGTGTTAAAGATCAAGGATTAAAGTTTTATCTGATTCTATCGGCAGTCCCCAAAGACAGCCCCAATTTTTTTTTATTTGACGGAACGGGTTGCACTGTAGTCTATGTAGACGCGAACTATTGTGGTTAGGTTAGGTTTAAAGAATTTATTCTTAAAAAAGACAACAAGCCACTTACATGAGAACAACTTATTTTAACATAAATAATACTACTTCATACAATGATCGCCTTTTATACATATAAATATTAAATGAAAGTTCAATAATAGTCGACCTCGATGGTGTAGTGGTTAGTGTAACCGCCTGCCACGCCTGAGGTCGCGAGTTCGATTCCCGCATAAGTCAAACATTTGTGTGCATGAACATGGATGTTTGTTTTGGTCTGGGTGTTTCTATGTACAATATGTAAGTATTTACAAAAAAAAAGTATATATGTATGTTTATCCATTGTCTAGTAGCCATAGTACAAGCTCTGCTTAGTTTGGGCTAGATGGTGTTGTGTGTATGTGATAGAATAGAATATGTACCGGTTATATTACACAACTTTATCAATTACTGGTTAAGCACAACAAAATTACTAGCTTCTTCAATCTTTTAAATAACTTTGAATACAAAGTTCACACAAACAATATTCTTCTTTATGCATTTATCACAAAAACTCTTACACAAATAACCCTAAAATGACAATGAAAATACTTCCACATACTTTCATTTCTTTTAAGCCTCGAAAACACGAAACGAAAAAAATTAATCAACATCAATCACTCCCTTCACCTCGCGCAGGCAGCCATTTATTGTTCCCTATAAACAAAAAATAAGACCATAACAATAAGTCATCTGGTAAGGTTTCACTTAAAGGGGCGTGTGCCGCGTGACGTCATAATGGACAGTCGCGAATTTATAGACAGGGATAGAATTATCGGAAGTCGTGCATCGCCACGTGGGTGGTCCTTGGAGTTACTAAGTGTTCTCGACTCAAAATTGATGGTGTTTTGAGGTTTGATTAAATGGATCAATTATTGTATAATAATACCTTTCGCGTACGTTCGTGGTTACTCCCATTGCAAGGAATTCAAGCCACCTGTATCTTCTGGCTGATTGTACCTAAAGTTTGCACCTGAATAAAAACACTGTAAGCATATAAGACGCAGTGGCTGTGAATGCGACTCCTGTGTATGTTATCGGTTTGATTCCCGTTTGAGTATTGTTGCAGGTTTGCCTGGCAAGAAATTCTCAGTAGCTGCCTGGTATTTGAAAACTATGCCCGGTAAAAATGGTATAAATGGAAATAGGCTTACTCCTATCACGTGGCATATAAAACCATAATTGGCGAAATGTGTAATATACCTTTGTATACCCTTTTGCGTATAGAGGCGTGACTATGGCAACATTTCAGTCGATCTTGATGTATAAATCATTTCAGATTAGTATATAATATCAGCCCTGTATTAAACTGTCCCACTGCTGGGCACGGGCCTCTTCTCACTGTGAGAAGGGTTAGGCCATATTCCACCACGCTGGCCCAGTGCGGGTTGGCAGACTTCACATATAGTTGAGAACATTATTTAGAACTCTTAGACATGCAGGTTTCCTCATAATATTTTCCTTCACCGTTAAAACAAGTGATAATTACCTATTTAATACGCACATAACTTGGAAAAGTCAGTGATGCGCGCCTTGGGATAGAACTTCAGACCTCTGCTTGGCAGTCCAGTGGTTTCCCACTAGGCTATCGCTGCTAGATTAGTAATAATCATTGAAATAACATGAAGGTAAAGCTAAATCGTACAACAGTTAGTGTCAGAGCTCGCTATTTCTTTACCAGTAACCTAGGCTCGCCTGGGTAAACACTTCCAGGAAACTTGCGTAAGAGTAGTTCAACAACAATGTTACTGCGTTTCACCCGGTGAATAAAAATGCCAGAGATTCACATGCCTATCTCTGTCATGCTTCCTTTCATTCAACCTTTTATCCTTTTCCAACGCGTAATTAATATCTATGGTGTTGCAAGCAATCGCAGGCTACGTAATCGCTTACCAGTATCTGTAGATATAAGCTGTATTCTCATTTGCCAATTTGGTAGTATCAATTTTAGTATTTTCCTTGCTCGACTCCTGCATTAGCAATAAATCCAGGGTCACAAGGATTTCAACAAACATTTAAGCAACCGACACAGAACATTCAGACTTGGTATCAGATTCGATCGGAACTATTGGGGGGGGGGGGGGGGGGGGTATCACAAAAATTCTTATCCCGTGTGCGGATTGAACCCACAACACTCAAAACAGTGGCAACAGCGAAGCGACCACCTTAACCCATTATGCTGTCCATGCAGACTTAGTTTTGCAAACAATGTTTATGTTAATTTAAAATTTTATCGAAATTTACATACATTCCATCGCTCACGGTTATACATTTTACAAGACGATAGTAAGTTAAGGAAATTAAAATACATAAACTGTTTATTCATCAAGATTACATACAAAACAATGTTGGAAAGGAAACGTAAATAAAAGTAGCTACATGTTTTTTTATAACGCTTGATTAGGATTTAAGTTACGAGGCTGGTAAGCATTTAAATATTCGGTGGTCACGCATAGAGGACCTTACCCATGCTTTGTGGAATCTACGTCACAACAGCCTATGAAATAGCAAATTCAGTAAGCGATCTGGATGAAGGCGGCTTTTGATTAATTACAATGCAATTTATATAATTATTTATATACATATACAGCGATAGCTCAGTGGGAAGACCAACAAACTGCAATGCTGAGGGTCTCGGGTTCGAACCCATGTCGCGCACCTCTGACTTTCGAAAGTTATATGACTTTTCGAAAATATGTGCGTATTGATTGACAATTATCGCCTGCTCCGTGCCTCGGAGAGCACGTTAAGCCGTTGGTCCCGGCTGCCATGAACACCTATGGTAGTCGTTATTAGGAAGTCAGTGCCCTCTAATATCCTGATACTGGTCTAGCCTTAGGTTATCGCTAGCCTTCGGGTTGCGGAGGTCAGGTGGCAGCCGCTCCGTGTAAAAACTGATATCCAGTCAAATCCGGTTAGACCAGAAAAGCCGACCCCAAGTGACTTGGGAATAATAAAGGCTAAATCGTACACTGCTTAATATCACACGAGTTCACCACTCTATTATATATGTAGTGCTTTATAAAAGGACTAATAGAATCATAATACACTCACATTTTCACCTATAATTTCGCTCCTATGTCTAAGAACAGAGTATTACATGCATAACATTGCATACTAGTATGCTATGCAGGCTTGTTCCATCCTGTATCCGATGTAATATATGCATTACATTGCATAGGATTAGGCACAAGCCTAATGGCCTGTGCCTAATCCTTTGCAATGCAATGTGGTTACTTCAATTTAGACATGCAACATCTATATGCAGCATGACTAAATTCTTAATAGGAGAAGAGCTTATTGCCATTTACAAAAAACATTTTTAGTCAACGTATCTCTTTGTACTTAACTTAAACTTGATAACATTTTACGCGACTCGACTAGAGAATCCCGGTCTTCATGGCTATAACCATGACCGCCGCTCACTTACCAATGGGGAAAGTTTTAGTTTGATATATTTTACAAAGGCCAGGTTAAGAGCTCCTTAAAACGACGGGCGTGTGAGGAATGTGATGAAAGTGAATGAAGCCAGAGAAGTGTGTCAGGATCGTGGCAAATGGAAATCCGTAGTCTCTACCTACCCCTCTGGGAAACAGGCATGAATCTATGTGTGTATGTATGTATGTAGTGCTTTTACTGTAGCCAGTATCCTCGGTCAGACATAGGCCTCCCCGAGACTGCACCGATCGATCCTGGAGGAATGCCAATATTCTCTAACGTCGTCCTGTCTGTCTTCCTGATATACTCGCTGTATCGCCTTTCACGACGCCCATAAGAATTGATATAGTAGTCTACGTTGAGCTTAAATAAAGGACATTGCCTTACATATGCAGTTTCTAAGCTAGATATTATTTTTAAATATAAAGACCGCACTCTCCGTTTTTATAACTATACAGATATTTTTGGATGCAGAGTATACTAGTAGTAGGGTCCAAATGCTCAACACTTGGCTAGTAGGGTCCAAATGCTCAACACTTGGCCTTAAGGATCCCATTTTTAATATGCATTTACTAATAATAAATTATTGATTACATTTATTTATACACCGGTTTGTCGCTTTTTCAGAAGTAACTGCTTCCAATTTTACTGCTTAACCTGATGATAAGCAGTTAAAAGCCGCAGGTTTGTAGTAAAAAAGAAGGTTTATGGGTGCATGTAAAAAATCGCATCATGTAAAAAAGAATGTACACAATTTTAATTTCCTTTCTTTTATATGAAGAGGACAAAACTGATTACTTGAACATTGAAATTAAACTACTATATACGAATTTTATCGCGTTGTTTATTTGACACTTCATTACATAATTTTAAAATTTCAACCAATAACATTCGCGTAAACAGAAGACAATATTATGATCGTTTGAACGTTTAAATTATTTAAATGTAACTAAATTATTAGATAAAACTAATTAAAAAATTACCATATTCTCCGCAAAGTAAAATAGAAAATGCTGATGAAGCCGAAACACCACTATCAATTTAATTGAGTTATGTATGTATGTTACTGCCTACATGCACCGAAATCATGCAGGCTCTGCGAGAATACCAGCGTTGTGGATATACTGTAAGATTGCTGAAGCAGGACCTTATTTGTTCTTGTAGATGGTTGTGTTTCCTGTTACCTTATAAGCGTGGAATAAATAAAATTATTTTACTTTCTTTTCTTTTAAAAATACAACGAATTATAATAAGAAAACGTGGTTGTCATAATATATTAACGTCTTACAATATTGCAATAATAATAGTCTCTTCACTACTACAAACTGTACTCTAGGCTCACTCGTACCGCCAGCATATAATTGGCTTAAGTACGGCTCTGCACTACAAAAGAACATACATGTAAGCCCTGTTTAAAAAGCTATTCTAAACGTAGAAGCTAAGAATCTTCTCGAAATCACAGTACCTACGCCATAATCCACTTTGTAAGTCTAGTTCAGTATGCAGATATACATGCTTCCTCACAATATATTTTCGATACCATTTTTACGCATATACTTGCACTTGTATATTATTTCTAAGGGGAGACATATATTTCCACATATGATTTAGATTAACGCCTTACAAAAAACGACTTTAATTATCATCCATTGGACACATTGCCATATACGAAGGTATAACTGTAAATTTTCCAATAGAAAAATTCAATAACATTTTGTGCGACCAAAGCACACTATGTTGTACTATTAACAAACTACGCTGTTTCTGAGAAATTGCTTTGGAAGAGCAGGGTGTGATGTCCCTCCAACACAACGGGAGGATTTTCCGACCAGGCTGGTTGATCGTGCCTGGTGGGCCGCGGCCCGACGGTTAATGTCGGGAGCTTGTATATATACTTAGTCGCTGTGTAAATGTTACTTGTGTGATTCAGAATTGTATGACGTCATGTTAAGCGCGATTGTATCGCCATCTGTTAAATGTAGGCGAAACTTCTTCGTCTGTGCGGAGTCGTCACATTACTAACCGAAAAATGTAATAACAGCTCGCAAAACCTGGAATCAATTTCGTAATTTCGTAAGCTTTGACTAAACATACACAGTCCCACGCCTGGTGCCCGAAATAGTAGATTAAGTCCTATTACACCCATATATCATATATAGTTTATAGCCTATGGATCTTATTGACCTGCCGAACACAGCTCTAGCAGTCATGCTTCTACTTAAAATGTCTTCAAAGCCAAATGCCTGAACCTAGGCAAGCCCAAATTTTGCCTGCACAGATCTCGCGTCTACTAAATAGTTTCAATTCCTTCACAGAAAAACCTAATAACTTTACTGAGATCTAAGAACTCATATATAAAATTGATACCTATGTGCTATAGATTTCTAGCAAATACCTCAGTTAAAATATATTCAAATAATATACATTCCAATGACGGCCTCGATGGCGTAGTGGTTAGTGTAACCGACTGCCACGCCTGAGGTCGCGGGTTCGATTCCCGCACAAGTCAAACATTTGTGTGCATGAACATGGATGTTTGTTTTGGTCTGGGTGTTTCTATGTATAATATGTATGAATTTACAAAAAAAAGGTATATATGTATGTTTATCCACAGTCTAGTACCAGTAGTACATATTACAAGCTCTGCTTAGTTTGGGCTTGATGGTGTTGAAAAAAAAAAACTACGCTTTACAACAAAACAATTGACCAGAAATAGCGCTCCGATAATTCCTCAACTCGGTGGAAAGGGAAACCTAGGTTGAATCTGAACAAAATGCGGGCAGGGGAATTAATTCAAGAGCGTCGGTATCGTGTTCCTTTGTATTTCTCTTTTTGCTAACGACAGATAAATTCCTCTCGAGTTATCTAAAATTAGGTCGACTCCAACTTGGTTTGTTCGGTGTTCAATGCCACGTAGTAGATTATTTCAATTTAATACCAAAGGTACGCTTTGTTGGACGGAAATGTGTGGGGAATTCGATTTTGTAAATGTTCGGTAACAGTTGGAAGTCCTGGATTTATATTTTTTGTTGCCGAATGAGTTTTTATACAATTTGAAGTGATCATATATTATTTTTTGTTTGGTTTCCCTATTATTTTAACAGTTGTAATGATGGATAAATCTTGTTATTTAGTCAATTTATTTAAGTCAATATCGTGTTAAGATAAAAAGTTTATTAAATTATGTTCTTTTTATTAGATAATATCTCATAAAAAACATGGAATTAAGATAGGATAGTCCGAGGTGTATTAATACCCATTTCGTTATTTATGTATTTGGGTCCTACATATTTAAGAGTTATTATTATATTACCGTCTACTGATAGAGTTATGGGTTAGAAACCCAAACGAGACAAAAATTTGTGTGATCCACAGATAGTTCTTCCGAATCCAGGAATTTTTTGTATCCGTTGTTTAAATCATTGTGATGTTCTCTGCGGTACAGGATTTATTCCTAGTGCGAGAGAAGTATTTTATAAAAAAAATTGGGGCAGTCTTTGGGGATTGCCGATAGAAGTGAAAACTTAAATCCTTGATCATAAACACTTCTTTATAAAAATAAAAAATAACCGGGCGGGTCGGATTCCTGATACTCTCTTAGTGGTTATTAAGGGGGTCAACATTTCGTTATTTTTTTGCGTAGGACGAATATTAACAATATCTCAGAAATGGTTTCTGAGATATTGTTAATATTCTAAAATAATATTCAAAAATGGAAAGCGTGGAAGCGTGACGATGACGAAGCGTGACGATGACGCGAGTTCTATGATTTTTGTTCACCCAAGAAGTGCTCAATGCGTCTAAAGATTCACTTCAAAAACAAAATGGGAGTCAATTTCTTTTTGATGATTATTGCCTTTTTATTTTAGCAAGGATTTTTGAGTATTACCAAAATGCTACATGTAATATTTCAAATAATTATAACATAATCATAATCAAAATATTATTAACGAGAGAAATTACATGACATAACGAGCATCTGCATAAAATTAATAAAATATAATTAATCCGCAAAGAGGCCCACATTACAGCAGATTATCATAAGCGATATCTGAATTGCTTAATTTAAAATGAGGTAGACTCGCCAGACCCCTGCGGCGTAAGATAAAAGAGAATGCGGGTGTGATATATTTGATTATTTATAAAAGCATTATTCAAAACAATTGCAAATATAATATACAATGACAACTTTTCTATATAAAATAAAAGAGATAATTGTGATGGTCTTAATAGCAATTAGCTGTGGAAAATATCAGGTGGATACTAAAAGGTTTACTTTTGATTTTTGAGCGTAAGAATCCAACTTTGTCACCTATTTAGTGCCAGAACGACTGAGTGGGCCTACCAGAAAAAATACTACCCTCCAAATAGCAATAGGCGTAAAATTCGTTGCACCGTGACAGCGTTTCATCCAGTAAGTATGAGTTCCGAAGGCTTTATACAACACTACTAATACCCTTGGCAATGCTTTCCCTTCATTCTATTTTTAAATACTTTTCCCTAGAGTCGGCAATGGGTAATACATCCGGTATTTTAATTAGTCACAGGCTTAGATAACCGCTTACCATACGATGGGTCGTATACTTACCTGTCAGCTAAGTTGTATAAAAAAGGAAGATGAGACTGCAGTTTAATAGACTCGGTTCTAACCTCCTCGTATGAACTGAGTCCTTTACAAATTTCCTAACACTTCGTCAATAACAATACTCGATCTGGAACTATATGGTTAGCTGAAGAATGTGAACAAGAAAGTGCAAGAATGCGCCCGCACTAGATAAACCTGTGAGAGAAACATACGACCTAGTTAAAGTGGCGGAGCAGTTTACTTTGTAGTTAATATTATATAAATAAAGGGATTAAATATAATGATCAGCAAAAATACTAATTGGTCAGCAAATATTGCACAGCATAACGAGCATCTATACGCCTCAAATCACTGCATTCCGTCTCGGAAGTGTTAGGTTATGTTAGGTTCCTTTTTTTAAACCCACCTAAAAATAGGAGCCCCGCGAAGAGGGGCTCCGTCGACTTAGTTTGATCTCGTTAAAGTTTGCTGGCCATGAGTTGCTGATCAATTAGCTTTTTTTGCTGCGCAATTAGTATTTTTTTGCTGTGCAGTTAAATACTACCCATAAATAAATAGTATACCTCTTTATTTAAGTATTCAGTGCAGATAACGACACATCCTACACTATATCAAAATTATGATTCCAAGATCTTCAGTAGCGCAAGCGCCCACTTTGATCAATGAATAACCTTTTTATTCGAAGACATTTGTTTAGAAGGCGAGGAAAAATAACCACTAAGAATTTTATTTCCCATTGGTCTAACTAGTCTAATCATCAATCAGACCTTAGGCAACTCTACCTCTCTTCTTGGCTATTCATTCAGGTGGTGGAACAGTCTTCCGCTTGGCCCTGACCTTAACATCGTATTCTTATGTCAATTAGGGAATACTGATACACTCTGTCGATTATTGGAATGCCAGTCATAATTGAAAACCTATTGAGTCGGGCCGCCGCAGGTGATCTGCTAATCTATTGAGTTGCAATAGATTAAAATTCACTTTCTATAAAGAATCTCAAAAAGCCTTTTTAGCATAATACAGTCATAAGCTCATGACATCCATCTATCTTTTCCTTACACTACGCAAGGGTCGACCGTTATTGGCTCCTAAAAATAATATCATCAACCAATTTGCTAATTATCCCTTCTGGGCAGACCAGGGTACCCAATTAGTGGATTAAAATTATTGTAAAATAGCATTTCGATGGCCCATCGAGCCTCTGGGAGGCCATCTGGTCGACGCCGCTACATTTGTTGATTAACTTTGTTAAAATTAATCTTTGCCACTTTCATTTTTGCTTTACATGGAATTTTAGAGAACACGATTTGTTAATTACTTTACCGACATCCCTGAAATGCTGTGGTGTTATTGACTCGACCAGCTGCGGTATGCTTAGGGTTTTCGAATACGGCACGCCTATACTCTTTCCATTGCAAATCCATCTATTTGCCTCTTTATTCTACAACAAGATATTTCCCGCGACGTTACTCGCGTTAAAGTAGATTTTGTCAATAAATAATTTCTATACCTCAGGAACGGTACTTTTTTCTGGATGATCTCCTTTTCTGTACCCCAGACAATGAGTATGCGAAATTTAATGATGATCGATCGAGTAGTTTAGGCTTGAAAGCGAAATGAACAAACAAATACTCTCTAAGTCACATTTGCATTTATAATACCTAAATCGTTAGGATTACGTTTGCACATGGATGAGTTCACCTTAGATAGTGCTCGATTAAATACTGCTACTGGCATCTCTATTGATCAGAACTATTTTAGGTGGGGTAGTGCTGTCAGCAAAATGCCCAGAGGCATCTTTAGGATTGGCAACGCACTACTGATAGTGCCGCGCGCACGCACTAACCTCCTCCAGCTCGCGCCGCTGACTCGTGCGCTGCGTGTATTCTGTGTGCGTCTACTCTGTGTCTAAAAGTGTAGACATATTTTCGTGTTCACTGAGTGAGTTCACACAGGCTACTTATTCTTTTTTGTGTTTACAATAATAGGAAATAATTAGTATTAAGGAATAATAGTATTAGGGTGTACGTGTATATATTAAGTAAATATAATTTGTACATATTAAGTGAATTCTGCATCCATTGCATTAGGTTAAGTATTACCTATAATGATGGCCGTTTGTGGTATTAAATAAATAAAATATAAATAACTTATTTTGAATCTGATAGTTGAAGTAGTGTACGCATTCATAAGCTACGGTAATTTGTAATAACAAAAACAGGTGCACCGTATCTTTCTTTGCCAGTCAAACCAAAAAATATATCAAAATAAAATTTAACACACAATTCAAAATATAATGAATCTGTAAATATCCAATGGTTATAAATCGTAGGCCACATAGGTGAATAATGTCGCCAAGCTCATGAATTACTCCTTAATCGGCTTGTATGACACCCTTGGGAGGATAAAAAATGGGAGGCGAGAAAGACAAACAAGCTGTAGGTAAAAACGTATGATAAAAATACATTCTTTCTACTCGTTATTCGTTCTGATAGAAACCATATTATACTTTTGATCCATGTTGTAAAACCGTGGTATATTTTTCACATTTGAGTGATCATTTTCTACATCACCCAGTTCTGAGATATAGGTAATCTGTGGATAAATGGTAGTATTGCAAGGTTTTTCTTGCGAAATTTTGTGTTCTTTAGCATTATTTTAAGTTTTTCCTTTATGTTTGTTTGTCTAATCGGTATACGTTTGAGTTGAATCTAAACTAACTATGCATTGAGTTAAAGTCTTAAAACTTTATACAAGTTAAAATGGTAAACAACACAACATTTCGCCAAACACCAAAACATACCAGCACCACTTTTTGTCCACAGATTCATTCTCGTGATTTCGAAGGTATCGCAAACTGGGCTGCAATATGTTTGCTATATGTTCATCCAGCACAAGTCCATCTACGTGTTTAGTTTTATCCATAACCATTCACCATCCATGGTTTACGCGTTATCAAACTTAACAAACATTCACTTTTTGAAGTGAAAACTTCTTTAGGCGCGTTGAGCACTTTTTGGGTGAACAAAAATCATAGAACTCGCGTCATCGTCACGCTTCGTCATCGTCACGCTTCCACGCTTTCCATTTTCAAATTATTTTAGAATATTAACAATATCTCAGAAATAGTGCATCCTACGCAAAAAATAACGAAATTTTGACCCCCTTAATAACTCCTAAGAGAGTATCAGGAATCCGAACCGTACCATTTTTTTTTTCTTTTTATAAAGAAGTGTTTATAATCAAGGATTAAAGTTTTCACTTCTATCGCCAGTCCCCAAAGACTGCCCCAATTGTTTTTTTGGTAGAAGTACCAAGCACTGCTTGAATGCTAAAGAAAAGTTCAATATTTTTTAATAAACATCAGAGCCTTAATTTCGAATATTGTATTGTCAAAAGAAATAATAAAACTAAACTAACTGATACCTGCCGTAGCAACACACGGATCGGTCGTGGAATGAATTACTACAAGTTATGAATAGCAGAATGAATATGGTATGAGCCTTGGAATTCCGTTTAATCGTCTTTACACCTAGCTTCTACCTGCTATTTCGCCTGTCTGAATTATACGAGAACATATATTGCAATGGAAGGTTACCAATGTGATAATTCAAGGCATTATCTTTCTATTTTTTAAGTTTTATTCAAACCCGTTTAAAGGTTTTCGCATGGTTGATTAACAACTTACTTAAAGCATGAATGGGCCGGCTCGACCGGGGAAGGACTACCCTCTCACAGAATATCGACGTGAAATAGCAGTATTCCTACTGTTGTATTTTGTTCGGTGAGTGAGAGTGCCGGAGGTCCAAGCACCCCCTTTCCCTCTTCCCACTCCTCCTTCCCACTTCCTTTCCTAAAGGGTCGGCAACGCGCAGGTAATACCTCTGAAGAAGAAGAAGGACATATCATAGCGCTCGGGAAACATCGAATATAACTTCATGCAAGGTAATGGGTAGATAACTATGTATGGTGTGTATATATATGTTCTCACTATATAATTATAATTATGTATGCTCAGTGATATGAAATTTCATTGTATTTGCTACCTAATTGAGCCTTGTGGCCACAAATAAAGCTGGTGCCAAATTTGAAACCAGAACATATTCAATGCAACCGCAATTCACACATCAACCGCGATACCCTTTGTTTTATTAGATACCTATACTAATTCATAAAGTTGCCTCAATCAGGCTATTGCAGTGAAATTTTGGACGTTAGCCTTTGATAATTAGGGTCTGTTATAGCTTGATTTGTCGGAGACATACGTCCAATACATTTAAAGTGCCTAACTAAAATAAACTTTATTGATAAAATATCTAAATAAACTACCTTATAATTTCATTTATAATAATGAAATTAATTAAGAAAGTGTCTCAGATTTAGATAGGTAAGGTAGTATTGGCGATTGAAAAAGGCGAATATGGTAACCTTTTGCCTATGATAATACCAGGGAAAATGCTCGCGTCTTGCTTACCCTAGACAAAGTTAAAGACAGCCTCTGACTGCCAAAGTACTGCAGTACATTGAAATTAAGCTACATTTTCGGATTTCAAAAACACCGTTTTTAAAACTATAATTTTATAATATTAAAGTTTGCACTAGCAGTTTAAATAGTTAGACAAAACTGCAGTACAATTGAATATTTTCTTAGCTATGCTACGAATAAGCCTGCTCGAGCAAGCAGGCTTTATACCATCTCCAAATAATTTTTAACGGGGCTCTTAAACACTGAAAGCCGTTACGCACTATAAAGGATCAGTTCTCTATATAAACTGTGTCGCTCGTTAGCATGGGCTTCTTCTAAATATGATAAGGATTAAGCCACAAGGCTGGCCCTGTGGTAGGCAGAGTTCATCTTCGAGAAGAAGGCAGAACTGTTGAAGACATGCAAGTTTTTCCTGATGCTTTCCTCTACCACTAAAGCATGCGATAGTTATAATATTCTATATAATATTCTACCACATACACACAACACCATCTAGCCCAAATTAAGCAAAGCTTGTACTATGGATACTAGACAATGGATAAACATACATATATACTTTTTTTTTTGTAAATACATACATATTATACATAGAAACACTCAGACCAAGACAAACATCCATGTTCATGCACACAAATGTTTGACTTGTGCGGGAATCGAACCCGCGACCTTAGGCGTGGCAGTCGGTTACACCAACCACTACGCCATCGAGGCCACAAAGTTAATTCATATAACTGATCAGAGGGTATATCGAGATATTAAATTTCTCATCAATTTGTGACAATCTTCTTCTTTAAAAAGACAACTCTCGCTCTAGTAATAACTCCTGTGTCGCGGGGGACTCTACAAACATTCAAACAACGGACACAAAGATCACCCAGACTTGGAACAACTATTAGTGGATCAAATTTTTGTCCCGTGTAGGGATCGAACCCATAACAATATATCTTTTTATTATTAAATAATATATCTTAGCTCAAGTTATTTCCTTTCTTTAATATTATTAAGTTATTATTGTTATTATCTTTAGTTTTTTATAGTCAGTAGTATATGGCATAATGGCTGTAACACCTTGTTAATCTGAGTTGTAAAATACTGAAATTATATTTAACTGGCGATTTAAAAGAGTGGCCGTGAGTTTCTTGCAGGTTTCTTCTCATAGGCTCTACCCTTTGCCTGAACCTAGCAACTAACCTAAATGTAGCTTCAGTAACTTAGTAAACTCACTAACCTATATACTTTGACGTTCATAAGTGTTACTTTGTGACCTAAATGAATAAATGATTTTTGACTTTGACTTTGACTTGACTAACACTCGGCGAGGCGACACCTTAAACCACTACGCCTTCAGTTCCGTCTAACAGTCTATTCCTCTTACTAGGCTATAAAATACTTCTCTAATATAATTTCCTTTACCAATATCTATATATTAATACGTGAAGCAAAAACTTTGTATCCCTTTTTACGAAAATTGCGCGGACGGAGGAGTATGGAACTTGGCACAGTTGAAGTTTATATGGAGAAGTAGGGGCGAATCTTAATATATTTATAAAATATGCATTAGAAATACATTAAATTAATGAAAAAGCTCTACACGCACACAACCATGCATTTGACACACGCAGTTGAAGCGCGTAACTATGGTTACCTATATCAATATATAATGACATATATCAGCAATATCTTACAGGCAAACTGGTCGAATTTCGAGCACTAGGCGACCACTAGTATTTTTAAATGGGATTAAAATATATAATGACCACCAAAAATAGTAATTGCATACCAAAATATCCTTACTAAAATATATCATAACGAGCACCTATAATACGCCTCAAACCACTGTATTCCGTCTTGGAAGGGTTAGGTTATGTTAGGTTCCTTCTTAAACTTATCCAAAAATAGGAGCCCCGCGAAACGGGGCTCTGTCGACTTATTTTGATCTCTTTGCTGTGCAATTAATATTTTTGGATTAAAATGCGGTTTTAATTTTGGTGATCATTTACTATATTTGACTGTTGTATTTTACTAAATCTGGTGATAAGTTAAACATAAGCCTTTTTAAATTACACATCTGACATGCGCAAACAAGAAATTGCAAGATCAATTTCTTGTTTGAAATTTCAGGTGGCCGATTTCACATCGTATCGTATTGTGCGAAAGCAGCAGCAAGGCAATTAACTTATCTGCGCTGTGTCTACACCGTTCAGCCACCGAACTAATTAGAGCTGGGACTACATCGGAAATTTATTGAGCCGAACCTCACTTGTTTCGTGTTTAGGATACCTACTGGCTGGTCTTGCTTTTAAAATGTCGTCGACAATTTCGTTTCGGTTTGATAATGGGATGTTTAAATAATGAGGAATTATTAATGTTAAAATATTTAGCGTAATAACATTAGGAAGTTAAAATATATATAAAACATGTACGTATAAATAAAGTTGATGGAACTCAAATTTAAATAATAATATAATTATTCTATCACATACACACAACACCATCTAGCCCAAACTAAGCAGAGCTTGTACTATGGGTACTAGACAATGGATAAACATACATATATACTTTTCTTTTTGTAAATACATAGGTACATATTATACATAGAAACACCCAGACCAAGACAAACATCCATGTCCATGCACACAAATGTTTGACTTGTGTGGGAATCGAACCCGCAACCTCAGGCGTAGCAGTCGGTTATACTAACCACTACGCCGTCGCGGCCGTCAATAAATGCTTGTCTTTATCGTTAATTTATTTTTGTTGTTACAATAAGATAAATAAAATAGTGCTGGCATAAGTTCCTGGCTTAGGTTTTCGTGCTACTGTTAGATCTTGGATTCAATTCTCAAGTCGAGCAATGTTTTTGAGATTGTCTGTTTGAATATTCTAAGAAAGAGTTTAGATATAAGTCAAGTAGGGTATAGGTTCGCCTCTCTTAGGGACATAGAACACAATACAACTTGTGAAATATGATTTTCTATTTTTTTTATTTATTTAATACCACATACAGCCATCATTACAGGTAATAATTAATATATATTAAATTATATTCATATTCCCATCTGCCTACCTGTTCGCTCTTATATGTATATGTGTAGGTATATGTACCTAATTATAAGTATATACTGTATGAAAAGACAGTTGAGTGAGCAAAACAAACATTGACATTGACATTGATATGTTCAACGCAAAACAGGCGACAGTGAGGCGGTTGCTCAGCCAAGATTTTTCCAAAAATTAGTGTATGTGTTATGTATAGATTAATTTTAAGTTATTTCTAATATTGTGTTCCACATTTTTTATATGTACTATACCTATAGCTTATAAGTGAGGACCTGTTAATGGCTGTATGCTACGTAATATTTTGTATAAAAATAGTGATAATGCTGTTGGTCTTCCATGAAAACAAAAAATAAATTTAAAAAATTCCCGCACAAGTCAAACATTTGTGTGCATGAACATGGGTGTTTGTCTTGGTCTGGGTGTTTCTATGTATAATATGTATCTATTTACAAAAAAAAGTATATATCTATGTTTATCCATTGTCTACTACCCATAGTACAAGCTCTGCTTAGTTTAGGCTAGATGGTGTTGTGTGTATGTGGTAGAATATATATGTGGTTATTGCCCAGCGAGAAACCTCCGAGGTTTGGAACCGTGTCTTTAATATTTCAGACGAAAAGTAATATTTACTTACTATAAAATTGATTGCATCGTAGCTGCAAATTCTGCAATATGTCGTAGGCTTTTTAAGTCCATCGCAGTCCATGTTCAAATTTTTTTTTAGTTTTTCTTTGTCGTACACTCTTGACAGAGTGGTTGTGGTCATGTCTCGGTCGAATCTTGCGCCACCGCATCTCTCGTGATGCGACGCCATGTAGTTCTATGTTTGGCAGCCTGGGAGTTGATATTGACGTTCGGGTGTGTCACAGATTTGATGAGGTCCGTCCACCTTGTTGGATTTTTTTAGTGTTTGATACTAAGATATTTAATAAAACTTCCAAACGCAATATTTGTATGTTTATATTTTTTAAATGTTTAGGCTTTAATAATTGCAGGATATAGGTTTATTTGAGTACCCCAAGTTTGCTCTACCTCCGGACTGTCGAATACTTGCTCATCAATCTATATTTGTAGACTCGCAGAATAATTCGCAAAGTTTATAGTTCTGCCGCAATACAGCCGCCACTGTGATTCATGTCTAATGCGACCGTGTAATTGGAGCTATAAATAGTATCTACCTCTAACAAAGGGAAAGAAGAAAACTAGCCGAATTTCCCGAAAAACAAAATAAGAAACAGTGTAATACCTCTGATTATCTGAAACCTAGCTTAGTCCCCAGGTGATCGTTGAGTGAATGGTTGAACGAGTGAGGGACGAATGAATGGGCGGG
Organism: Catocala sponsa; assembly: GCA_963564715.1. Taxonomy (NCBI): domain Eukaryota; kingdom Metazoa; phylum Arthropoda; class Insecta; order Lepidoptera; family Erebidae; genus Catocala; species Catocala sponsa. The sequence goes on along the minus strand of OY751345.1, from coordinate 23,732,371 downwards.
CTCGGCTAATGGGCCACGTCAAGACTGCTTTGTGCAATAAAACAAAAAGCGACCATTACAGGCTGAGTTCTTATTAATCTTGGACCCTTTCTCAGTCGAGCCGCAATGGAAAGTAAACAGTAGCTCAATTTGGTTGGACGTTCTGAATAAATTAGGCTTGATAGAGGCGTACCAATTGTTTCATTTGTGTTCAAGTTTAATTAGTAATTTATTAATATATTTCTTATAATTGCTTTTAAGGAATAATTTAAAAAATTCTAAATTCATCACTAGCTTTTTTACCGACTTCAAAAAAAGGAGGAGGTATTCAATTCGCCTGTATTTTTTTTTTAATGTTTGTTACCTCGTTACTTTCGACTGGGTGAACCGATTTTGATGATTCTTTTTTTATTTGAAAGCTGGTGCTTATAGTGTGGTCCCATTTAATTTTGATCAAGATTTGATCATTCGTTTTCGAGTTATACTTAATAATGCGTATTTGGCTACATTGATGATGTTCTCATATTTGGCAAGGTTCACTAAAAACCGAGAAATAAACAAAATTTTAACAAAAAAGAAAACCGACTTCAAATAAGAATATTCTAAAACTTAAAATGCACTAAAAATTTAATAAATAATTGCATATTCTTGTGAATAATTAAATTATTGTTATTATTGGAGTCGGTGTCAGCCAAGGTAGGTTTGTAACTAATTAAACATGAGATGTCTTACTATAATCATAACATAACATTGGCATGCACAATTACACACATAGACGCAGTACGCGGCGCGGGCGGCTGACACCGACTCCGAAAATAACAATAATTTAATTATTCACAAGAATATGCAATTATTTATTAAATTTTTAGTGCATTTTAAGTTTTAGAATATTCTTATTTAAAGTCGGTTTTCTTTTTTGTTAAAATTTTGTTTATTAAATTTAGCTGAACTACACGGATGACATATTTACTTCAATGTTCGTCTCGCACTGAGTATTGTAGGTTTGATCGCCAGACTGGACAAAACGTCGTGTGTTTCACAAATAGTTCCTATAGTTATTTTTGTGTCCGTTGTTTGATTAATTGACAGAGGCATTATTTCAAAACATTTAGATTAGAGCAGATAAGTGATATCTGACTTTTCGAAAATAAAAAGCAATGTTTAGCCTCACCTTTGTCAATATCTGAACGAGAAGACTGAGGTGCATATTATAATGATTTCTTCAAAGACAAAACAATAATACGTTTCCTAACTCTGGTAAGATAAAAAAACATTACGTAACATACAATATACTCAAAACACTGGAGTGTTGTGTGTTCAAATCCCACATGGGACAATTGATTGTGTGGTCAACAAATTATTGTTCTAATTCTAGTTGTACTTTGTATCCACTAATGGGTCAAATTAGACCAAAAAATAGGAGTGAAGTTACGAAAATTCGCACCCAGCTGAAAATTGGTATGATTGTTCAAAACACCATTATAAATGAAATCTAAAAAGTCCTCATCGATCCGAGTTGAAAGAGTTTTAATCGTCTTAACATAATATATTATGACGATTACAACTCTTTCAACTTTTCGAATTGTTATATCTCAAAAACGGTGGCTCTTAGAAAAAAAAGTATTGTGTCATTTTTTATAGATAATTATCTGATTTACAATTTTTGTCTGGACTAATTTTATGATAAATCTTACCGTTTCGTAGAAAATCGCTATAAACCCATTTTTGTGACCTTTGACCCCGAGCAAATTTTTCCAGGCGTCGCGTCGGATCGATGAGAACTTTTTAGATTTCATTTATGATGGTGTTTTGTACAATCCTACCAATTTTCAGCTTGGTGCGAATTTTTGTGCCCTCGGATGTCTAAATTGACCGGACTATAAGTCTAACTTAAATTAATTTACTTTATGTCAAGATCTGTGTTGTAACACAGATCTTGACATAAAGTAAATTAATTTTCCTTTTAAAAGAATATTATAAAGAGTGTAAATTAGGCCAACAGCTAGTTGTATTACTGTAATCCACTTCATAGTGGCCGGCGTAATGGCAAAAATAAATAAAGCTACCCACTACGCATAAGAATAATGTGACGTTGATATAACGCAAGTCGGTATTTTCCTCGAAGGCCAAGGTGAGTGCAGGGAAATACTCAGTAATAAGGATTTTATATAAGAAATCCTCTTACGAAAAAGCCTTGGACGTGTCGCGATAATAGTTGCTGTGAAAACTACAATATAGGTACCTATGTGTAAGCTATGTAATATTATATTTCTCGGGCTTTAGATATTCTTTTTATTAAAACTTGTTATGTATCTATGGGTTTGTAACTAGTTGTGTTTAATGTGCTTAGTATAAATCGCCGTAAAAAAAATCAACGGGTTGCACTCCGGGAGTGCCGGCAGAAGTGAAAACTTGAATATTAACGTTGTGCATTTTTGATATTTTGGAATGGTTAGGGAATAATTTTGCACGAATTGCTTTAATTATCGGTATAAAAGTACTATCATTTATATGGTAAAATACAATATTCATTTATTGCGCTATCGTACACAAACATGACAATTCTCCCTCCGTCTTACGAGTTTTCGATCAGGTCACGTGTCCTGACGCGAGTTTGACAATTCTTCCTCCGTCTTATAAATTTTCGGTCAGGTCACGTGTCCTGACGCGAGTTTAACATTTTTTACCCATCACAAAAAAAGTGCACAACACCGCTGAAAAAGTTTTCACTACAAAAATGTGTGGTTGTTTCGTGTCTGGATGTTCAGACTGCTAATTTAATGACCTGTAATATTAAAGGAGACCACGATATACTATCGACATCAGTAAAAACCTATCCTTAATTTTTACCACAATACTAAAGATAAAAATAATATATTTGTCAAAAAACATGTGTTTACATACAACGTTAAGCATGCAAGATGGAATAGATTTACAGGTCGTACATGTTTTGCCTATCAAGGCGAACAAATAAAAATAAACAAGTTACAATAGCATTTGATAATCCTAATCCTAATCCTAACTTCCTAACTATTAATATTATAAAAGCGAAAATGAGTTTGTTTGTTTGTTACCTTTTCACGCCTAAACGATTGAACCGATCATCCTGAAATTTTGCATATACGTTGTCAGGTGTACAAAAACGGACATAGGCTATCTTTCATCCATACTATCAAAAATTACTGTTCCCGAGGAAAACAATAATAACGTTCCTATGATAATAGATGGCGCCACGTGTCTTTCGAATCATGATTGAATTATAATTATTATTACAAGCAGAGTACAACCCGAATTGATTGTCAAATTCTAAATCAACGCGAGCGAAGCCGCGGGCAAAAGCTAGTAATTATATAGTATTGAAATTATTGAGTATTGGTGACAAATTGATTAATAATGTCTAGAAAAAACACAGGTTTAATTTTAATATTCAGATAATGATATATTTTTTAATAATAATGAAATTGGCATTACTTAATATTATTCATAAATATTATCTAAAAAGGCATATATCATGTAATTTTGACATTTGATTGTTAAAATAGTTTTTAGTCACGATGTCATTATTTTACACAATATAACAATAATGTAAATTCAATTTATTTAAATGTCAAGAAACTCTTCATTAATTTTCAATAAGCAGTCCGTTAATGCGTGGCTGACGCTCTCGCGTTCATACGGTAGTTTGCGTACGGACAAGGGTGGCAGGCTCGGGGATTTGGGATGAATACTAATTACTTAGTATTATTTTTCCAGTGATACTAATTATAAAAAATATTTTATATTTATTTACTACATCATACTGAAGTATTGCAGGTGATTAAATAAGCACTGTATAAGAACTATTGGACACTGTATATTACTTCTTGACCACTACGCCATTGGTTAGTGTAACCGACTGCCACGCCTGAGGTCGCGGGTTCGATTCCCGCACAAGTCAAACATTTGTGTGCATGAACATGGATGTTTGTCTTGGTCTGGGTGTTTATATGTATAATACGTATGTATTTACAAAAAAAGTACATATATATGTTTATCCATTGTCTAGTACCTATAAAACAAGCTCTGCTTAGTTTGGGCTAGATGGTGTTGTGTGTATGTGATAGAATATTATAATTATTATTATTATATGACAAAAATGGAAATCTATAATTTTAACTAAGCCATTAATTTATATTTCACGACTTATATAAAAGCTCAGGTCTCGGCTGTAATTTTTTTTTGGCTATTTTTTTTTTATTGTTCTTGTCAAAATGACCACACTCCACCTGATGGTAAGCAGTCGTGTGGTCTAAGAGCAGTGGCCTCCACACCGCCCTCATAGTAGCCGAGGCGATGTTGAGGTCTCTACTTTGACGGCCTGAGAAGGTGCTTTTTCACGCTCCGCTTAAAGGACCCAGGATTGAAGGAAGAAGGAAACACGTGCCTTGGCAGAGAATTCCATGCCTTGGTCGTTTGGCAGAGGTATGAGGACCCAAACTTGTTGGTACGTGCTCTAATCGACTCTACCGTGTAAGGATGGCATCTGTGGGCTACTAGGTATTTAGTTTGCCTTTTACTAATAAACTTCTTACCCCCTCCAGCTGGACTGCTACTAAGAGTAGGTTCACGTAGGTAGTATAACGTACGGGATTCGAAACTACGACCATTGGGTCGTATGTTCGATGCCTTACCCATTGGACTACTTCTCTAAATTATGAAAACAGTAAGATCCTCACTGGTTTCAGCATGAATGGGCCGGATCAACCGGGGTAGTACTACCCTCTCACAGAATACCGGCGTGAAGTAACGGCACCCGTACTGTTGCGTTTCGTATCGGTGAGTCAGAGAGCCGGAGGCCCAGTTACCCCGATCCTTTTCCTATCCTTTCCTTTGTCCTTTCCCTCCTTCATTCCTTTTTAAAGGGCTGGCAACGCACTTGTAACTCCTTTGGGGTTGCAGGTGTCCATGGGCGGCGGTAATCGCTTACCATCAGGCGATCCGTCTGCTTGTTTGCTCCCCTATGCCATAAAAAAAAGGAAAAATAAAAACGAATCAAGCTTTTATAAAATTTAAAAGCATGTTATCTGCTCACCCCATTCCCTAGCATAGGTGTTAAGCTGACATACCAATAACCGAGCAATGCCATGATGGATGATGGGACCAATCAATACTTAGATTCCATCACTCCTTTCTGTACTAATTTGACGTTTCTTTGACAATGACAAATGGACTGTACGACTTTTTGAATATCCCTCGATTTTACTTGACTTTGTTTTAGGGTGGCGCTGGATTGGACTGAAATAGATATGTTGCTTATATATAAGTACCAACTTAGTCTATGTATGCATAGACTCAGAGCTTTTTACCTTATTGAAGTGAAAACTTTTTTAGGCGCGTTGAGCACTTCTTGGGTGAACAAAAATCATAGAACTCGCGTCATCGTCAAGCTTCCATCCTTTCCATTTTTTAATTATTTTAGAAGGCTTTTCTTTTTAAAACGCCGGCACTTGTAACACCTCTGGTGTTGCAGGTGTCCATGGGTGGCGGTAATCGCTTACCATCAGGTGATCCGTCTGCTCGTTTGCCCCCTAATCCATAAAAAAAAAGAATATTAACAATATCTCATAAATGGTGCATCCTACGCAAAAAATGTTGATCCCCTTAATAACCCGTAAGAGAGTATCAGGAATCCGACACGCGTTTTTTATTTTTTATAAATAAATGTTTATGATCAAGAAATAAATTTTCACTTCTATCGGCAGTCCCCAAAGACTGCCCAATTTTTTATTTAAGTGAAAACTTCTTTAGCGGCGTTGTGCACTTTTTTGTGATGAGTAAAAAATGTTAAACTCGCGTCAGGACACGTGACCTGATCGAAAATTCGTAAGACGGAGGGAGAATTGTCATGTTTGTGTACGATAGCGCATTAATGAATATTGTATTTTACCACATAAATGATAGTACTTTTATACTGATAATTAAAGCAATTCGTGCAAAATTATTCCCTAACCATTCCAAAACATCAAAAATGCACAACGTTAATATTCAAGTTTTCACTTCTGCCGGCACTCCCGGAGTGCAACCCGTTGATGTTTTTTTTTTATTGGTTTTGTTTCCTAGAAAGTGTATAAGAATGTAAAACAAATAAAATTATTTTTCTTTCTTTCTTATCACTGCGAAGGGTTAAGCAGAGGCATAATACTCACATTTTGACTATTGAGGTTTCACTGAATTGCACGGATGGCGTAGTGGTTTAAGTGGTCGCCTCGCCACTGCCACGGCGCCGGGTGTTGTGGGTTCGAATCCCACACGGGACGAAAAATTGTGTGGTCCACAAATGGTTTTTCCGAGTGAGGATGTTCTTTGTATCCGTTGTTTGGGGGGTTGTAAAGTCTCCCGTGATATTGGAATTATACCGAGAGCTTTTGTTGTTCTTTTTTAAAAATGAAGAAAGTTAATAAATAACAGACAGACAGGTTCCGTGCTGCTACAGCAAATTTCTTAACGGATCCGCATTTCTTCAACTATGTTTTTAGGTTTCACGCGGTCAAGCTTATTGTTGTCTAACGGGCATGGTACCAGCCTTCATGGAACAACTGAGAATTGTTTGACAGAGAAACCTAAATACCCTCTAGGATGTAAACTTAATATTGAATTTTTAATTTAGATAGTTAACGCCATTGTCCACCGTCATCTCCACGCCTGGGACACCCGGTTACATTACGAAATATTCGTTATCGCATGTATTCATAGATGTAAGTTAGGTTAGGTTAGTGAAAGTACTTTTTCTGAATGAAAGGTATCCTATGTCTTTTTCTAATCTTCTGACTACGTGTATGTGAAATTGCATGATAATTAGTGGAGTAGTTAAAGCGTGAAAAAGTAACAAACGAACAAAACTCACATTCGCATTTACGACCGAACACTAGTTTTTAATTACACTACTATTAAAATATTTAAACCTTTGGAAACCTTTGGAATGTTCTATGAATCAAAAAAAAATGCTCCCGTTGCGCGTCCTGATCCCTACGGGGGAGTCAATAAAACTCGTTGTGATTGGTCGCGAAAAAATACCAAAGATTTTCTTGACTCCCACGTAGGGGTCACGGACGCGCAACGAACTCAAGCGTGGGGTGCTTTCTAAGATATTTTGATAATGACGCTACTTGGTGCGCATACGTTATTGATATTCCATTTCATATATCTTGGAAAGAACCCCACGCTTTTTTACATTAAAATGATTTATTTTATTAATCACTCTATCCTTATTTTAAATTACTAGAACAATATTTTCTACTTTTTAGTTTGGCGTAAAATAAAGGGTGTTGTATAGTTTTTTTAACTATTATTTATTTAGTAATTTTCTTTCATATTTCGCATCTAAGACCCGCCAAGAATCGCATAGCTAAAACTAAGCAATCAGCAAATACATATATCAGGTTTATTATAACAAATCAAATTCTATAATCAGATTTACCAATCCAAATTGAATTGGAACTCAAACAGCTAAACAGTACATTTAATTATACGCCACCATTCAGTGTTAGGTCTAAATAACGAGATACCGCTAATCAAACATCGATAGATCGGCAGAAACATTAACGTGTGACCAAACACGATTTGCAATGTAATTAGGACACGCCCAATGTTGGCAAATAATTTGCGGCTAACTATTGGCCGGTGACTTCAATGATTGCTATATAATATAGATAATTGCTAGAGAAAATACGGCTAGCATTTAGTCCGTATTAACATATGCCTCTATAATATTGTCTTTACGCGAATGTTATTCATTGAAATTAAACAGGATTAAATATAACGACCACCAAATATACTAATTGCACAGCTAAATATGCTTACTAAAATATATCATAACGAGCACCTATACGCCTCAAATCACTGCATTCCGTCTCGGAAGGGTTAGGTTATGTTAGGTTCCTTCTTAAACCCACCCAAAAATAGGAGCCGGGGCTCCGTCGACTTAGTTAGATCTCTTTAAAATATTTTAGTAAGCATATTTTGGTGTGCAATTAGTAGGTATTTTTGGTTGAACAAACGCAAAAAATTGAGGAACTACCCAAATTAAACTACTGTATACGATGCCTTTATTTTCTGGCTGATTAAGAACAAATAAAGTTGTAACCGTTATATCCTTTTCTGAACACGAGACAACGTGTATGTAAAATTTTATGATGATCGGTCGAGTAGTTAAGGCGTGAAAGCGTAACAAACAAACTCACATTTGCATTTATAGTATTAGTTAGGATATGCTGCAAGCTAAGCTGGTAACTTACACCTTCGAATACAAATGCTTGCATGACTTATCTCCGTATAAGTGAGCATCAGGCCTTACAGTGATTTTATGGGCATCGTGTTTGTATCGTAAAGTAAGATCGGATTAGAGATTATGTATGCAGTGATGTACGCGTGCATGTTGTATAGGTTCAGGTGTGATGCACAGATAATGCACTGCTGTAGTTTGCATTTATTAGTGTAAAGTTTGCTTATAACCTGCATGATAGATATTTGAAAAGCTTTATAAAGTGGAAGTAGATGTAGTGATTATAATTAAGAAGGGTTTATCTAAGTAGTTTGAACATGTCGAAGGATGGATGACAAAGTTGGTGGAAAGTGACAACGCAATTCTCTACACAATGGCCCATGATGGGCGAGTACAGGCACGCACGATTGTGTATCATTGTGTGTGCATAATCGTCTGTGAGTGGCCATCATCGCCTATAATCGTGAATTATCGGTGAATTGTCGGTACATCAAAGGAATGCGTGCCGATGATCGATTGTGTGTTCTCACAATCGTCCATCAATCAGTCGCATGACAGTGGTCAAGTAAGACGGCAGTGGTTGTTTGGCGGGAACGCTGTAAACGTGTGACGCCAACTAAAAAAACAAAATTTGTACAGACGGAGACGTGAAAATGAAATCGCAAGCCAAAAGCTACGCAAAAAACAATAAAAGAGTTACTGCACCTTGTTCTGTTACGGTGAATACTTAACATCTTCTCTTCCTTTGTCTATTTTTCACGACCTTTTGTGATCTACATTCCGATAATGATTATATGTACTGAGCAAAAATATAGCAGCAGCCGCTATCACTTCGACGTCCATCTTCAACAGACGACAGTGAGTAAATGTAAGGCCCTTCGTACACAAGCCTACGCAAATCTTCGATACTCGACGATTTTGGTCTGTAAGCGACTACCGCAATACAAATTCATAGAGGTTCGTACACAGGTATAAACGTCGGCGACGCGTGCCTGTGTACGAACCTCTATGAATTTGTATTGCGGTAGTCGCTTACAGACCAAAATCGTCGGGTATCCAAGATTTGCGTAGGCTTGTGTACGAAGGGCCTAAAAATCACGATTGTGTAGACAGCAACCCATGATCGCGGCGATGATGGCCACTTTTTTAATCGCCCGTTATGGGCCATTGTGTAGCGCAGGCTTTTTGTTTTGAAAACGCTTTTCTCCTTCTTTCGTTAGAAATACGGGCTAACAATACGGGCGAGAGAATTGAAAAATCGCGCAATGCCATGTATAGTATCATGAGCGTGATAGAGACAACTGCAGGTTGGAAAAAAAATCTAATTTCCAGATTAATTAATTTTAAAACAGATAATTGAAATTTAAACACACATTTATATTAAAATCAACACCGTTTAGTAAATATTGATTACAATAGCTGTTAACATTAAATGATAAACAGATCTCTTTGGACCAATAAAGTAAATATTAACTTGCTTAGTTACACACTGCCAACTGAAATTAATTAAATGTACAAAGTAAACAGAAGGATATTGCTTAATCACGGAATATAGAGAATCGTAGTATATTATACTACGTAGTGGTTAAAGTGGTTTCCTCGCCCCTGCCACTGCGCCGAGTGTGGTTCGATCCCCACACGGGTGAAAAGATTGTGTGACTGATAAATAATAATAATATTCTACCACATACACACAACACCATCTAGCCCAAACTAAGCAGAGCTTGTATTATGAGTACTAGATAATGGATAAACATACATATATACTTTTTTGTTAATATAATATAGAAACACCCAGACCAAGACATCCATGTTTATGCACACAAATGTTTGAATTGTGCGGGACTCGAACCTCGACCTCAGGCGTGGCAATCGTTTATACTAACCACTACGTCATCGAGGCCGACAAATAGGTAAGAAAATACCCAAACATTTTAAACATTCAAGAATTTTATACATAACTAGCTGTCCCGACAGACGTTGTCCTGTACAAAAAAGAAAAAAAAAAGAAAAGCATATCTAAACTTTCCTCGAATCCACTTGAATACGCACAAAAAGTTTCATTCAAATCGGTCCAGCCGTTTAGGAGGAGTTCACTGTCAACACACGTACAGAAGAATTATATATATAAAGATTATAATAATATAGTTTGTCACAAGACAAACTATATTTAAATAACTACTCATATCTATTTATCTTATCTTACTTTAATCTTTTAAAACGACTACTTATTATACGAATTTCTTAGCCAGACGCATAAATATTCTAAACACTAAAATGTATTTAGTTAAACATTACTTCGCTTTTAATGCTCAAATTTTATTTACCTACCAGATGTTTGAACATAATTATATACAACCACAAATTTGATATCATCTCTTGTGTAAAGAAAGAAATATAAATCTTTTTAGTTCTGATAACAAAAATTAATGGAGTAAGTATAATATTTCTTACTTTAGTATAATGGTATTGAATTGTTATTACAATTATTATTGCACATATTTGTAAATAAATGTAAATTTACATAATTATCTATATATTAATACGTGAAGCAAAAACTTTGTACCCGTTTTTACGAAAATTGCGCGGACGGAGGAGTATGAAATTTGACACAGTTAAAGTTTATATGGAGAAGGACGGGCGAATCTTAATATTTTTATAAAATATGCATTAGGAATACATTAAATTAATGTAAAAACACTACACGTAAACAACCATGCATTTGACACACGCAGTCGAAGCGCGTAACTATGGTTACATATATCAATATATTATAATGACATATATCAGCAATATCTTACAGGCAAACTTTGGTCGAATTTCGAGCACTAGGCGACCGCTAGTAATACTTAATTGCACGAACGAATGAAAATAGTTTTAATGGTCGCTTCACCGCTGCCGCCGCGCGGAATGTTGTGGGATTCCAGACGGGACAAAAATTGTGTGGTCCACAAATTTTTAAAGTAGTAGAGTCTCGCTGATTCCAGCATGAATGGGCCGGCTCGACCGGGGAAGGACTACCCTCTCACAAAATATCAACGTGAAATAGCAGTGTTTCTACTGTTGTGTTTTGTTCGGTGAGTGAGATTGCCGGAGGTCCAATCACCGTCTTCCTCACTTCCCGCTCCTTCTCCTTCCCACTTCCTTTTCTAAAGGGTGGTGCGCGAGTGATGCCCCTAGTGTCGCAGGCATCCATAGGCTACGGTGACAACTTACCATCACTTGGACCGTATGCTTGTTTGCCACATTGTATTAACTGTGGTTTCAGTTAATAGACTCCAGGCTTCTACACAAAATGACTTAACAACAAAACCCAATACTAATTTGCCCAACCCGTGAATCAAACAACATAAATGACAGTCTTAAAAAAACACAATACTGTTTTGCCTACAACCTTCATTTTAAACATCTCCCATTTAGTACACAACGCTCATTTAAAAGGCTCCACTAATCGAAAGTTGGGAAAACATCGCAAGGAAGGGCAATCAAAAGGAAATTAGCCTGGCCACCTCCTTACAATTTCAAATGGAAAAACTTCTACTAAAAACTTCTACGGCACCAATTCTCTGGTCGCGAGGGACACACTCGGATTAATTAGTACCACGGAGTTAGTTCCTCCCTTATGATTGGACCTTGTAGGGGGATGTGACTTAAATAAGCCACCCGGTTTAAGGTTGAATATTCCTAAACCCCGTAGGGATAAATAAGTTTAAAATGTTTAGGATAAGTTTGTTGTTGTTGTAGAAGGTACTTTAAAAGATAGGCTTGATATTTATTTAAATATAATACTAATAATAAAGAATAATTTGGCCCAAGACTGGTCTACATGAAAAACCTTTTCTTTACATTTAACAGAGTATAGGTATCTGTAAATATTATTATTTTTTATTTCAATAATACACATGTTTAAAAACCCAAAATATAACCTTACAGGCGTTGCTTCACAATCGCTATGCCACCGTGCAATAAGCATGAAACACTTTTTATATTCCATCCTACTTATATAATAACTTCATGATTGTCACTCAACTATGTCTGAACTGTTTAACGAATTTTCCGAAATTTGATATAACTCGCAACACAAATGTCTTAGCTGCATTTAAAAGATGTAAATCAAAGCATGGTTATCAGCTAGTCTATTTATTAAATTTTTCTTATATATGTTCTCAAGTTCAATCTCAAGGCGCGCATCTCAGATTTTTGAAGTAATGTGCGTTTTAAATATTTTAATTAATTATCGATCGCTTTAAACATCGTGACGAAACCTACATGTCTGAGAGTTCTCCATAAAGTTATCGACGATATGTGAAGGCTGTCAACCCGCACTGGGCCAGCATGGTGGACTATGACCTAACCCTTCAGAAAAGACCCGCAATGGGACAGTAGAATGCAGGGTGGATTAATATCAACTTTGGCCCCCTGGTCTCGTAATAATTTACCAGACCTGTTCATAAACTGTGTCATTGCAATATGTTAAGCTTTATTCTTCTTGGTAAATTACATAACGAAACTGCAAGAAGCTCAACAAAGTAATTTCAATAAGCAAATATGGCCGCACGTATTGTAACCAATCCAATATACATCCCAACAACATTTTCTTAAACATGTCCCGCTGTAAAATTTAAACTTGATTTAAACTTCAGTGATGTGTACCAGCAACGTATAACGAGTTGAATGAAAGCCACGTACCGGGCCGGCCAAGTTTTTGTTGGTTACTCGTATGCGCTGTTGCAGCAAAAAGTTGAATATTGAACTTTTGAACTTGGCTGTTTTTTTATACGAACGTTATTTTGCCGGTAGCCAGTTGCTTAGGAATTGTGAATTTGTTTGGAACTAAAAATTTTGATATTAAAAGACATTTGTAGAGCTAAACAAAAAAAATAGGACTAGACTAATTAGAAGAAGACTCATCATTAAATTTTTTTTTATAAGTTAGCTAGCTTCTGCCTCTGTTTTACTCTCGTACTTCTTTTCTGGATTACAAAATATATCCCTTTTTTAGTTATTAGTGTTTACATCTATTCATACACCTGTGTTTGTCCGTAGGTCTGGTAGGCACAGGTGTATGCAATGGTTCTACCAATGCAAAAAAGCAATGGCTATAGGTCACAAGAAACGGAAAGAGCGAATTGCCGTTAACCGGGACTGAGAATTATTTCTGAACAAAAAAATAATACTGTGCCCGACCCAAGAAACGATGTAATCGTTTCTTGGGTCGGGCACAGTATTATTTTTTTCTTTTACGTATGTATTTTTTTTTTACCTCGTACACAGCCGTCTCTTTATATTATAAAGATTGACAAGCCGAAGTATGTAGTATGATATAATTATTATCTTTCAATTAAATTAATTTGCTACCCCTTAAAAAACTTATATCGACGTGGAATAGCAGTAGTCCTACTGTTGTGTTTCGTTCGGTGAGTGAGAGTACTGGAGGCCCAATCACCCCCTTTCCCCCATCCCGCTCTCTTTCCTTCCCACGTCCTTTCCTAAAGGGTCGGCAACGCGCAAGTGATGCCTCTGGTGTCACAGGCATCCATAGGCTACGGTGACCACTTACCATCAGGTGGGCCTTATGCTAGTTTGCCACCTTAGTTGTATAACAAAAAAAAGAAAAACTTATCATCTTATTCTTAAAAGATATTTAAATTAGTACATTTCCTTTTAATTTTGAGATTACAGTAAAATTTCCTATTGTAGACAATAACACTTTGCAAAAGGCGTACTGAACTAATACTAATAATTCATACAGGTATCGGAACATATGTATGTACATTTCACTCACTCATAACAACAAGACACATGTACCGAAATCTTGATAACAGCTAACCCCATCGGACAAATAACAAAGTTTGAGCAAGACAACACACAATTACTGGCAAACTGACACAAGGCCCAGCGCCGGTAGGTGGACGGAATACGAGATTTATTGATTCCCAAACGTACAAAATGCGAGACATGCCTCTGTTCGTACCCAATACGTTTCCAATTACTACCTAGAAGTTCTGAGAGCGTCCGACAAAGATTTCACCAACTTCGATGCGACTTGCTCTAGTAGTTTTGTTTTTAATGACTGTTGAGTTTGAGAGGATCATGCTCTCGGTCCTGTTAAGTGCTGATGATCGATTGATTGAGTGCTTTGGGTTTTATTAATTTTGATAAACTGTGAATAGTCTAGAGATTTTGAAATTTAATATTTTATTGATATAAATTAGTTAATTATCACTCGTTTTAACAGTCAAAGATGTCATAGTGTGGCAACCTGCATGTTTGAGAATCCTACAAACTGTTCTCGAAAATGTGCGAATTGTGCCTAACCGGGTTAGGTCAGGCATAATTCATACATTTTTGAGAACAGTTTCCCATAGACAAAAGAGGGCTGTTTAGTTTGACTGTATAAAATATTTTATTATCTAAACTTTAAACTTTCGCGTTGCATGATATATATATATATATAATACGTAACGGGTATTACCGCGATCATGCATAATATTTACCTTTCTTATTCTTGAAATTTCGACCAGGTTACACTGGCCGTGGTCACAAGCTGACTGGTGCTGCGATGTCATGTCTCCGTTTGTGAGGCAGAAGAATCTTAATTCACCTTCACTTTTTGCATATTTTTGTTTGTCCATGTACCGTCACACACTACACTCACGGTATCCCTATTACGTATGCTAGCCGTAGTATCCGTATTCTGTGTGTTGTGACCACGGCCGGTGTAACCTGGTCGAAACGTCAAGCATAAAAAAGGTAAACATTATGCATGATCGCGTTAATACCCGTTACGTATTATTTTATTATCTAATTAAGATTATAGAATACTAGCTTTTGCCCGCGGCTTCGCTCGCGTTTATTTAGAATTCGACAATCAATTCGGGTTGTACTCTGCTTGTAATAATTCAATCATGATTCGAAAGAAACGTGGCGCCATCTATTATCATAAGAATGTTTTTGTTGTTTTCCTCGGAAACAGTAATTTTTTTCGGGATGAAAGGTGGCCTATGTCTGTTTCTGTACACCTGACAACGTATATGCAAAATTTCAGGATGATCGGTTCAGTGGTTTAGGCATGAAAAGGTAACAAACAAACTCATTTTCGCTTTATAATAATAATATTCTATAATAATATTCTACCACATACACACAACATAGCTTTTATAATATTAGTTAGGATTAGGATTAGGATAATTGATTATTTGATGTATTTTTCAAATATTCAACTTAATTTATGATATCACTACTACACACGATAGTCAACAGCTGATGATCATGCAAGAAGAAAGCTTCAGCAACAATACCACAAATTATATTCAAAGATTACTTGGTTGCAATCTTTTGAATGGAAACACTTCCCCAGTTAAAGGTCTCCAAGCTTTCGAAAATATTTGCCTTGAAGACCATTATTGAGAACTCTCAGATATGCAGGTTTCCCTGCGATGTTTACCTACGCTCTTAAAGTGGGCGATAATTAATAATTTAATTAGCATTTAAAAAGATTGAGGTTGGGATTGAACTCGAGACATCTGCATGGTAGACCAGTGGTCACCCACTAAGCTCTCCTCTAATTATACCTCCTATAAAATATATAACCAATATCGAGCATAACATATTAACCATAATTTTGTAATAATTATGATGTACTATCGGCTCCAGCGACGGATGACCATTTCAGAAAAAATTTCGCTTGCACATGTTGACCAGTTGAGTTTGTATTGCCTTACAATCAGTAAACAAATGTAAAGTGTAACAAAACTCAAACAAAGAAAGGGGCGTGTCACGGGTACGGGTACCAAGTGTTGGCCTGCTATGCGATTTTAATCTTAGGAGTGGTCATCCGTCGCTGGAGTCGATAGTACCTATGTTGAACGTTAAACTATAAAGCAATTAATGTTTGCCCTAAACCTCTATAGATGGCGTTGTTCCATTGGGCTGAATCGCGATATGGTTTCGTTCACACGAGTAGTATATAAGGTCGTTGGCTGTATAAATTATTTGAACAATATCAATTATACCAGAGCAAGTGACAAGTTGTGGTTTTATTTAACTAGACTTAGTTACTCCTATCAGTGCACGTTGTGTTGTTCCAATTTAAATATCAGGCAAATCTTGGTATTTAACAACCTACCATCAACCTTTATACTTAGAAAAATGTTTTCTATATTATCGGTTACTTTGCAAGATAAGCAAAGATACAAGCAAGCATCAATCATCGGAACGAACGACCTCGTCCCCAAATCGTTATATAAACAACACCACTATATCTATCAACAAAATCCATTAGAACTGAAACTTAACACCAAATATAATAAAAATCGAACGCTTTGCCGCAGAGCCAAGGACAGTGGCGTCACAGGAAATCTCCACTCCCCGCCCCACCCCGGTCCGGACAAACTTCCGGTACGAGCGACGCCCGGAAACCGGATGTAGTATCCCATTCGGAAAAACTCGACGGGCAAGTCTTAGTCTATTAAATAGTTCTTGTAGAGTTCGCCTCCTATCGGATTAGATGAAGGGAAGTATTTTATATGTGACTCATAATTATAGGTAAGGAAACTTTTATCAATTGCGACTGAGATGGATTTTTGCTACGAAGTTGAGTTTGAGTTCATTAGACTATAGGATCAGTCAGCGATTATATAAAAATCTTTCTAATAATCTATACTAATATTTTAAAGCTGAAGAGTTTGTTTGTTTGTTTAACGCGCTAATCTCAGGAACTACTGGTTCGAATTGAAAAATTATTTTAGTGTTGGATAGCCTGTTTATTGAGGAAGGCTATAGACTATATAACATCAAGCTACTACCCACAGGGGCCGCGCAGTAACCATAAACGCGAGTGAAACCGCGGGCACATCTAGTATGTAATAAAGACAGACTGCAAGCGTTTTGTATAAAAATAAAAAGTATTTTAAAATTGAACACTGGTTTGAGTCGTCACCTTTTTACTGCCAGAGCTGATTGTTGTCAGTTCGATTTCAAGTCAGAACATTTTTTATTTTCGGTGGGTTTCGGTGTGTTTTCTTTGAGTCAATTAACTGAGTGTTCGTTATGTGCTCTACGCTATATAAATAACCCATTTAGTTGTCTTTTAACAGTTCTTAAAAGGCAAACTAAACATGAGTTACTAGTCCTGCAAGAAAGAATAGACCGAGCCCTATGTAGGTTAGCAAATCAATCCGCGCAGTACTTGCTGGACGCTCTCGACCGGTTACAGCGGCGGGCTGTCCGTATCATCGGAGATCCAGAGGCCACGAGTTCACTGGAACCTCTGCAACTCCGTAGGGACATTGCCTCATTGGCATGTTTCTACAGAATATACCACGGGGAGTGCTCTGAAGAGTTATTCCACCTTATCCCGCCCTCCCCTTTCCTATCCAGAACAACGCGTGCTGGGCTCAGATGCCATCCTTACACGGTAGAGTCGATTAGAGCGCGTACCAAAAAGTTTGGGTCCTCATATCTCTGCCGAACGACCAAGGCATAGAATTCTCTGCCAAGGCACGTGTTTCCTTTTTCCTTCATCCTGGGTTCTTTAAGCGGGGCGTGAAAAAGCATCTTCTCAGGCCGTCAAAGTAGAGACCTCAACATCGCCTCGGCTACTGTGGGGGCGATGTGGAGGCCACTGCTCTTAGACCACACGACTGCTTACCACCAGGTGGAGTGTGGTCATTTTGACGAGCAAAATAAAAAAAAACAAAAAAAAAAAACCCACCGCAGTCCACTGCTGGACATAAGCCTCTTTCATTTTACGCCACAACATCCGGTCTTCCGCCTTCCGCATCCAGTCTGACCCAGCTGCTTTTTTCAGGTCATCGGTCCATCTGGCCGGGGGGCGTCCTAACTTAGGTTAGCAAACACATAATTTAATTTTCGTTTTTTTTTTGCTATTTGCACAAACATAAAATCAGAAGTGCGTGTCGTGAGAACTCGATACCTTCGCGTGGTAGACCAATAGTCTCTCCACTAACCTATTAGCTGCTTCCTAATTATTTCAAATCATACCTTCAACTATTAAACACGTGTAAGATAACACATGCAGTGGAATCCTGATAACAGCTAACCAGTACCCCAACAAACATAAATAAAGTAGGCCGTTCTTAAGGTGAGGTTCAATGCATGGTATCATGATACCATAGTATAAATTCACGCCTGTATATTCCTCAAGGAGTAGTTAGAGATGGATACACCCATACTGCGCCTTTTCAATATACGCACCACGTTTTATGGTACGTGTCTAATGCGTTGTTAGTGAGTCTATGTACAGTCCAAAAATGTGGTCTACCACCCTATGGTTGAGGTTCATTTGGACATCATGAAACAACAAGGTCGATTTCCCCTTGCAAGAACATTGTAGCAGTGAACATTGCTCTCTTTGTCATGTACTAGGTGTTCCCACGGTTTCACCCGCGTTTATCATTACTGCGACGCCCTCATGGGTAGTAATGTGATGTTATATAGCCTATAGCCTTCCTCAATAAATAGGCTATCCAACACTAAAATAATTTTTCAAATCGAACCAGTAGTTCCTGAGATTAGCGCGTTCAAACAAACAACAAACAAACTCTTCAGCTTTATAATATTAGTATAGATTTACGTCATGACATGTATCAAGTAAGAAAAGTCAACCTAAGCGATAATTAGATCTTATAGAAACTTGTCACAACTGATAGACCTCTTTCTTGGCTGACTGTACCTGCACACTCCTATGACTGCCTCCGATGACGCAGACGCAGCGGTAATAAATGCAACTGCTGTGCACGAGGTCTCAGGTTTGAATCCCGGGTCGGGGAAATAAGCTACTGGGATTTTTCTGTTAAAAAATTTCAATAGCAGCCCGATGTTAGACAGTTGGCGGTGTTAGACAACTCCGTGCTTTGGAAAGCACGTAAAGCCGTTGGTATTGCGCCTGATCTCTCTCTGGTCGTGTCGGATTGCCATCCCATCGGACTATGAGAGTTAAGGAACAGAGAGTGCACTAGCGTTTGCGCAGACACTTATGGGCTATAATATCTCCTGCGCAGATAGCCAGTCTTCGTTAAGATTTATCGCCATGGCCGATAGCGTGGATCGAAGAGGATAATAGAGATCGTATCGCTCAAATTACGCCAGCTCATTTTGAGTTCCCGGCGGGTTCGAGCGGCTATTCAGGCACAGCAAGATGTCTGCTTAAGCCTAGGATTTCAGTCAAGGTGGACTAGTAGCTCAAACGTGATTTTCCCTGTCCCTGACAATACCGTTTTTAAACATGTTGGCAACATGCGAGTACCCGCGAAATATAATCATCTATAAGCTATGGTAAGCGCTTACCATTACATCGGTTGTATGCTTGCGGGACACCTTAGGATCATGAAACTTGGCCCTTAACAGCGGCGTAATAAAAATAAATATAAACACTGCCGCCTCCATGCTGTAAATATGCAAGCGTGAGCCAAAAACTTAAGGTATTTTGTAGAATGCAAGTAACTAGCCAGGTTACATACGCAAGGTATTTACACGGACTACAAGCGTTAGCTTCTCGCAAGGGTATGTACCTTTGCGAGTAGCTAGCTCATGTAGCTAATGCGCATATGCGCATAAAACTCACACAAGTTGCATGTACAAGCTAGTCGTAAAGGGTACATGCGTAAGCTACTCCCAAGGGTACATGCGCAAGGTACTTACAGGAGCTATTCGCAAGAGTATATGTGGGAGGTATTCAAATGGGCTGCATGCGCAAGCTACTGGGAAGGAGTACATGAGCAAGAAAATCATACTCGCGCGATTAGCTGGCGTCACACGCTCTTGCTTCATCTTGCTTAATTTACCCGCGTTATATAAAAATAATGACATTTTACACTCGCTTATAGCCACCGTTAATGGTTTGACTTGGAAACGTAGCTTTAATGGTTACCTAACCATAGACCGACTGCGCCGACGATTATTAATCGTGGTATTTAAAATCAGTAAGCGTAATTAAAAAGTTAGGTGCTTTTTAACCACCGCCTTTTCTTTCGTTGTTTTTTTATACGATGCAAATAATAAGCATTTGTACCTAAACCATATGCGTAAGCCGCTAGTGCAAATAAGTTATTGTCCATAGTCCGCTCTGCGTCAATATTTGGTACAAAGTTGGTATTGAAGCCAATGTGTGGTGCAGTAGTTTGATTAAATGTTGGCCATTCCAAATTAGAGCCAAGCTTGGACGCAAAGTTGAATCCAATGTGTGGCCGCGGCATTACGTTTACACGAATGTTATACGTACATTAAAATTAAACTACTTTGTACTTTGTTGCTTTTATCTCGTTATTTATTTTAAAAATACTATTATTACATAATTTTGAAACTATTAAACTAGTAATGTTAATCTCTGCTACTATTTAAATTATTAAACTATTTAATCTCCCCGTAATTATGGCTGCTGAAAAGCAATTGATACTTCGGGGAAATTGTAACGAAAATCGAAATAGTTAAAGAATTTTAACTTGAATAGTAGTTATCTTATCTTATCTTATCTTGTGTATGGGGCCAGTCAGTACAGATTGGCGACACTTCGACCCAGTGGGATCTTTTGTGTCGGCCCCAAGCTTTATCCTTTAGCTATCTCCTTATGAATGTACTGCATCAGCCGCAGTGTACAATTCAGAGGGAGAAGCCTGAAGTCTTCAGGGTTTGGATATGCCAATCCCATGAGACCCATCCTCAGTGCGGCCAACGCCTCGCATTCACACAGTAGGTGCGATATGGTCCTGCTCACAGGCTCTGCAGATCGAATTGTGTGCCAATCTCAATCTGCACAGGAAGTCGTTGGTGCCAAAATGGCCAGGGAACGCTCCTGTGCGCGGGCGCATTTGGCTCTTGCTATACCCGCAGAACGTAGTTACGTTTAACATTAGTAGTTTAATAATTTCAAAATTATATAATAGCAGTGTTTTTATTAAATAAAAAACGCGATTAAATTCGTGTAAAGTTATTAATTTCAATCCTGTTATCTATTCCCGTAGGATTTGCCCAACCAAGCCGGTGGCATAAATTAGTATTATAATAAAACCAACAATTTAATCAGTTTGTTCTAATCCCTCATTAAAATAACTAGATTGGGATACTAGACACCAGATACAAAACAGTAAATTAATGTTAAACACTGATAATCAAATTACAACACATAATCAGTCCAATGACGTCACGTTATTAAATCGTTGATGCTATTAAGCGTAATTGTTGGATTCGAGTTTAGCTATAATTACATAGTATTTAGTGTAATTGTGTTGTTTCAGCCATTGGCCTCGATGGCGTAGTGGTTAGTGTACCCGACTGCCACGCCAAAGGTCGCGGGTTCGATTCCCGCACAAGTCAAACATTTGTGTGCATGAACATAAAAAAATTGGGGCAGTCTTTGGGGACTGCTGATAGAAGTAAAAACTTTAATACTTGACAAAAAACAATTCTTTATAAATGCACCATTTCTGAGATATTGTTAATAGGTATTCTAAAGTAATTCAAAAATGGAAAGCGTGGAAGCGTGACGATGACGCGTGTTTTATGATTTTTGTTCACCCAAGAAGTGCTCAACGCGCCTAAAAAAGTTTTCACTTCAAAAATATAAAACAAAATATATTCTAAGTGCCCAGTTACTTAATTAACAGCTGAACAAACGTGTGTGCGAAAGCATTCCTTAATTAAATTCTGTAATATTAATTACACATGTAATTACCTTTAAAGTTAGTAGGAAAACGCACTTAATCATAAATAATTAATATTATAAATGCGTATTTGAGTTTATTTGTTTCACTTTACTAAAAATGATGATTGTGCACCGATAGCTCAATGGGGAGACCAACAGACTGCAATGCAGAAGGTCTCGGGTTCGAACCCACGTCACGCACCTCAGACTTTCGGAAGTTATATGACTTTTCGAAATTATGTGCGTATTGATTGACAACTATCGCGTGCTCCGTGCCTCGGAGAGCACGTTAAGCCGTCGGTCCCGGCTGCCATGAACATCTATGGCAGTCGTTATTGGGAAGTCAGTACTCTCTAATATCCCGACACTGGTCTAGCCTTAGGGTATCGTTAGCCTTCGGGTTGCGGATGGTCAGATGGCAGTCTCTCCGTGTAAACACTGATGTCCAGTCAAATCCGGTTAGACTAGAAAGCCGACCCTAAGTGACTTGGGAATAATAAAGACTAGGGAGAAGTAGACTAGACATTATGATTAGTATAAAATCTTCCATAAGTACACGTTGTCAAAGAGGGCTAGGGGGTAGGGTAACTTTCATAAAAAAGTACTGTAACCGAGGGAAGCTGTGGGCAAAAGCTAGTATATAAAAATGCTTTAATTAACTAAAATTTCTCAAAATAACTAATTCACAAAACTAAATGTACTTTTATTCTAATATTTACATTATTAATTTTAAAACGAATTAACTTAATATATATTTACACACGTATTAAAAACGGTAACATAATTACAAAAACACAAATATTAATACTACTAAATATTTATAACAAAGGTTTAGGCATCGTAGAATTCTTCAGCATCGCTGTCAACTGGTAATGTGCCCAGAAGACTGGCAGCATTGCCACGTTGAATGGCAATGCTGATTCTTTAGGCCAAAAAAAGACCAGCCTTCTGATCACGCGAAACGTCGATCAGGCGTTTTGCGATCTCCCTGTACAAAATACGAGTGCTCGGACCCCATGAACCTAGGTTCATGGGGTCCGAGCGCTCGTTTTTTGTACATTACATTTTTGAGCCGTATACCCTAGGGTTTCCACCCCATACGGCTCAAAAATGTAATTTCCGACTAAATTACTATATTTGCGCCGTTTAAGGGTTTCCGCGGTTGCAGCAGCAGCGCCGGCACACCCCTCAGTGCTTGGAAGATGTGATGGCGCAAGGGTGTCAACACACGTTGTGTCCCACACCAAAGGCCTGCCCATCTTCCAAGGCAACAATGACATTCCGTCCGGTCTCTTCCCATCGTCGCGTACCAAGCCATTGGGTTTTTATACTACTGTGGTGGCTTCAAGTACAGCTGGAACGCCAGCAGTGACAAGAGCACGACGTATTATGTCATTAAGATTAGCGTAGCGAGAAATTCGACCAGCGTTTCTAATTATATTCACAACTTACATTTAAAACAGACAGACACTCCACAATACTCTTTTCGTAAATTAAAACTTTAAATTACACAAAAAATTGCCATAAATATACCAATGACTAGACATCTTGTTACAATACTTTATAGCAAAAAATAAAATGCTACAACCTCTTCTCAAATCGTTTACCTGTAGTAATAAATTGTCACTCATCAATAAAAACCGGTTTTAATATACAATATTTAAAATGGCGTGCGGTGTAATTTTTACCACATAAAACGGCTTTTAACTAAACGCATCTGATCTCGGTAATAACTTCCCCGAGGGAACCGTTTGCGTTAAACGAGCATTAACATATTTATCGATGGGATCAGAAAAAAACTCTAGTGTGAAAATTGCAATAAGGTATCACGATACTACCAGCTTATTTATGTATAGCTTTCACACTTTTCCTTATTAATAATTACTTGTGTATGAGAGAGAGGTGTAATGCTGATTAAAATTAAACGATTTTTGAAGTGAAGACTTCTTTAGGCGCGTTGAGCACTTCTTGGGTGAACAAAAATCATGGAACTCGCGTCATCGTCACCGAACGCTTTCCATTTTTGAATTATTTTTCGTTTATAAAGAAGTGTTTATGATCAAGGATTAAAGTTTTCAGTTCAATCGGCAGTTCCCAAAGACTGCCCCAATTTTTTTAAATGTTTTTTTAGGCAAACGAGCAGACGGATCGCCGGATGGTAAGCGATTACCGCCGCCCATGGACACCCGCAACACCAGAGGAGTTATAGGTGCACTGCAGGCTTTAAAATTTTTTAATAATATTTTAGTTTTTATTTTTAACATGTGGATGGCAACTTTTTTTTATTCTGGAACTTTATAATCTAGGCATCTTTAGCCATCGTTTATTTAAGCTTGTCAACAAAATATATTACGTCGGTAATGTACGACATCCTGTGAATATCTTTCTTAGAAATTCATAATCCCAATATTACCTAACTAATATTATAAATGCAAATGTGAGCTTGTTTGTTTCGCTTTCACCCCTTAACTACTCGACCGATCATCTTAAATTCCGCACATGTTATCAGGATTTCTAAAAAGTATCCAGAAATGTTTTGCTCCCGAAGGAACGCAGCTGTCTGCAAAAATTGGTAATAACTAAAGGTATACCTACTACCTATTAATTTTTTGAGGTTTCGACCGACTTTCATAGGTTATGGTCACAGATTGATTCATAACACATTCCGTGTCCGTGTATTATAAGTACTGAGATGTTTTTCTACGTATAAGCTATATTCAAATACTAGGTAATAGGTACTATAACCGAAATTTTACAGACATGGAAAGCTACCGCAAAAGAACATTATAAGTGGTTTTCTCGCCACTGCTACTGTTCAGGGTGTAGTGTGTTCGAAAACCACCCTTCTCCCTAGCCTTTATTATTTCCAAGTCACTTGGGGTCGGCTTTCTAGTCTAACCGGATTTGACTGGATATCAGTTTTTACACGGAGCGACTGCAATCTGACCTCCGCAACCCGAAGGCTAACGATACCCTAAGGCTAGACCAGTGTCAGGATATTAGAGGGCACTGACTTCCCAATAACGACTGCTATAGATGTTCATGGCAGTCGGGTGTGTTCGACTCCCACATGGGATTTGTGTGATCCACAAATGGTTGCTCCGAGTCTGAATGTTGTTTTTGTGCGTCATTTAAGTGTTTATAAATTCACCCGTGATACAGGAATTATTCCTTGTGGGGCAGACGTCATTTTTAAAGACAAAGAATATTTTAATGCTATCTCATGAAGGGATCTTCAACTAGTAATCAGACAGTTTTCTTTTTGTTGAAATTAAACTACTATATACGGATTTTATCGCGTTGTTTATTTGACACTTTATTACAAAATTTTCAAAACTGTTACACTACTATTACTATTAAACTTTACTAATTTTTAAGCTAATTCAATTATTGAAACTATTAAAACTATTTTTACTATTACTATTACTATTATACTATTAATATTTATTTTTAAAATTTCTTCGACGTTTCGGTTGCTTTTCAGCAGCCATGGTCACGGGGAGACTAAGATGGTAGTTGTCTCAATGTTCCAGAGTAGTTTTTTCAAAGTACCCGAACATAATTTAATCATGGGTGTTTCTATTTACGCAGAATGAGCTCAAAGTATCACGAAGTGTAGCTGTGGTTTGCTTCTTTTTTTTTGCTTAAAGGAAAATCTACCTGTCTTATTAGTCGGTTGATTACATCACGTAATGCACATATATTCTCGTTAAAGGCCGCCGTATAAGGCGCGAATGTATTAAGTACGCAAAATTACGGTTTATGTCTTCGGTGTGGACGATGTTTTAATACTATATAATTTGAACTTCATGTGTCGTTACAAAGTGGACTTAATTATTGATGGAATATGACTCAATTTACATAACTATGCCCTGTATCTTATGGCCATATTAAATGTTTTTAAATGATTAGTATGTTATCCCTAATTGGGCTAACAAGTCTCTTGTACAGCTTAACATGGTTTCAAACAACATAAGAATAGTATTAATAAACCAATTACAAATCACTGATATAAGTTAAATTTACTTATCATTGTAGAAAATACAAATCCCTAAATGAGTAGGTAGTGTTATAATACACAACGTTACAATACTGCCAAATTGCACATGCAATAGGGATGCGAGCCAAGGTCGCCTACTGGTAATATTGCCAGACTACTACAGAGACATTTTTAGCAGGAAAACCCATAAACACTTTTCCCAAGGCAGGGTAAGACTGAAAAACAAGTAACGACTGAGGCAGTGGATAAATAAAAAAGCAACATACACTGTCTGTAATTTCTAACTAATATAAATCACTATAATAGCGAACTAACCAATCTGACCTTATAATCTTTACAGCCCCTTGAAAATACCACCGCCATGCGAGTGAAGGTTTTACACCGCACCGAACAAAATTACAGTTATTATGCAAATGACTTGCGATTGAGACGCAATAGTAGGCTCGGTACTGTGTTGAAATATTAGCTAGGTAGTTCATAGGTGCGACTTTACTTGGTATGTATGAGTCAATTGACACAAATAATTATATTTTTCTAATCAGGCGACGCCCGCGTGAAGTTGCAATTCAGTTCTGTAGGGGACTTAACAAAATGAAACAACCAAAGCAAAAATCACCTAGATCTAGTACAACTGCTTGTGGACCATACAATTTTTGTCTCCCTTGATTGAACTTGGTCTCCCATGACGGGATTGACTAGAATGGAAAATGAAAATAGGATTGAACTATGCCAGTCGCAATTAGCCTGGTTATTTGGAAATGTCCTTAGACAATAGCGTGTATTACAAACTTCAAAACATATCGGCCTCGATGGAGTAGCGGTTAGTGTAACCGACTGCCACGCCTGAGGTCATGGGTTCGATTCCCGCACAAGTCAAACATTCGTGTGCATGAACATGGATGTTTGTCTTGGCCTGGGTGTTTCTATGTATAATATGTATGTATTTACAAAAAAAAAGTATATATGTATGTTTATCCATTGTCTAGTACCCATAGTACAAGCTCTGCTTAGTTTGGGCTAGATGGCGTTGTGTGTATGTGATAGAAAATAAGAATATTATATAATAAACTTCTACCCACCATAAATATGAAATACGGGCGCTAATCTACATGCATTTATTATATTTGTACGGGCCAACGACCGTACATATGCTGCGGTCAGCATTTAACGTCCAACGTGACGATTTTGTAACCATCAATAAATCAGTTCACCTTCAGCAAGCGTATCATGTACTCATTAACATAGTATCAATCAGTTATCATAATTTAGCATAATTATCAAATTTGTCGTATTATTTCAATAATCAATAAATAGTGCAATTATTTATATTATCTATCATTTCTATCACTTATCAAGAAGTGTACGTAACCCGTACAATATTTATGTGTACCTAAAGTATTTCCATAATTTTAGCACTTACCAAATCTCTTTTTTGAACTGTATCTGTGGCAAATAAACGGTTTTTCTTTCTTCTTCTTTCTTTCTTTCTTTAAAGTTTTGTGACAAAATACAGATTGCTTCTTTGTTGTTATTCACCTAATTGTCTGATAGCTTATAACTGAAATATTAAGCCGCTTGTCTCTTCTGACTTGTCCATCTATAAAACAAGTTCTTAAACGATCCGCTCCTGCACGTTGGCGACTCGGTTTCGTAGCACGACTGATCCAACTTTATATTATTCAATTGAGCTGCAATCGCTATACACATGACCATTTGGCAGATACGAGACGGTAGAATGTTCTGTCTAATAAAATGAGACGACTTTTTGTCTAGTCAATTGCGCGCGTTATAACTAAAACTATACTAACATTATAAAGCTGAAGACTTTGTTTGTTTGTTTGAACACGCTAATCTCAGGAACTAGTGGTTTGATTTGAAAAATTCTTTCAGTGTTCGATAGCCTATTTATTGAGGAAGGCTATAGAATAATTAACATCACGATACGACCTACGGGAGCGGCGCAGTAACGATGTCGTTTATAAGTAAAGCGTTTTGTGTAGAGAGAAAACTTTCGCATTGCGTAGTAAGTGATCGCATCATTACTGCCGATCATTTTGAGTTCAGACGACTGCATAAATGGCGTAGTGGTTTAAGTGGTTGCCTTGTCACTGCCGCCGCACCGAGTGTCGTGACTTCGATTCCCACAAAGGACAAAATTTGATTTATCCACAAATAGTTGTTCCAGTCTGGGTGTTTTGTGTCCGTTGTTTGAATGTTTATAAAGCGATACAGGCAATATTTCTAGTGAGGAAGTTGACTTTTTGACAAAGGAATGAAAAGAAAATAAAGAATATAAATAAGAAAAAGAAAATAAAGTTTGGTTCTGATATAAGTCTGGGTGTTCTTTGTGTCTGCTGCGTAAATCCTTCTTGACACAGTAGTTAAACTAACAAAGCACGGAATTAAACGACCGACATTGTAATATAATGCCGAATTTCGTGCTTTAGAAGTGTTGTAATTTTGCCAAACACAAAAGTAATAATAGTAGTATACAACATGTCACAGATATAACGCACAAGCTCAAACACCCCAATTAGATTATTAAATCGTAATAATAATATAATCATTAAAATGTTACTTTTATGTATTTAAATATTTTAATTTAACGAATTAGTTCTCCTTATTGTGCGCGGATAGTACGGGTATATTACAATAAATCTAACATTATTGCTTTATTGCATCAAAAACCTTATTGCCTTAATTATTTCAGCTGTTTAATAAATGGGTGACTATAATTTAATTCGTTTTAATTATTTTAGAGATAAAAATTACCTAAATTAAAAATTGCTGGATTTGATTCAGTAACTACTTTCAGAACGTGCGTTTATTATGTTACATATTGTATATTCGTGTCAAATGACACAACGCCGAGCCCGGCAACCCCGTCAATTAAACAAGATAATTAGTGTCATATTACTATCGCTGGTGTGTTTGATTGTATAGATTGTGACAAGCAGTCGGGGCGTCTCTGGCAGAGCGTGCTACATTCCCCGTACTGTTAGTCATAACATTGCTGAGGATAATTTAGTAGCTGAGAATGGTTGTTTGTTACAATGCTGACCTTTAAAACTGAACGTATGTGATTTATAGCCGGTGTTTGGTTTGATTAGTAGGCATTAAATTACCTGGCTTGAAATCTAAATGGGGGTTTTGTTTGAAGCTAATATTTATCGATAGAGTTAATATTATGTTGTTTGTTGTAGCGCCATGTTAAATCGTTGTTGTAGCTGATGTGAGCATTTGTATTTTGTTTAAATAAAACTCTTACTGCTATATAAAAAAATCGAAAGTATAGCTGTCTGTCTGTTACCTCATTATGAATTAACCTAATCTACTCGAAGCCTTAGATAAACTGCAGCGTCATGCCGTACGTATAATCGACAGCCAGGAGGTTACGAAGAACACCGAACCGCTACAACTTCGTAGAAATATTGCATCCCTTAGCGTATTCTATCGCCTCTATCATGGCGAATGCTCCGAAGAGTTATTTGACCTTATCCCACCTTCCCCCTTCCTTTTGAGAACCACACGTGCCGGTCTTTGTAACCACGGATGGTCGGATAGCACTATCCCGTCTCGCACCAAAAGGTTCAGCAATTCCTTCTTATGCCGTACCATACACTTTGGAATGGTCTTCAGGCACATGTGTTCTCTCCCTTCTATGACATTGGGTCCTTCAAACGTAGTGTGAAGAAGCATCTGGTGAAACCGGCTTGGTCGTCGTCACTGTCTTTGGACTGTAATTGGGCTTACCATTCGTCGGGTCCGTTACAATCACATTGCCGTGACACCATAAAAAAGAAAACACTCAACTGATTTGGATGAAATTTGGAACAGAGATATTTTAAAACCTGAAGGACATAGAATACTTTTATTGATGTAGGTACCACGCGGGCAGAAGTGCCCGAAAGTCAGTGTGATATAACACAGACGATGCTCCAATCGGCCTTGAAAATAAAAAACAAGGTAAGTGGTACTTTTGTTAAGAGCCGTTAGCGCAGTGCTAATGAATACGATTGTACTTGAAATTCGATTCCCAAGTCGGGCATTGTATTATTGAGTATTGATGTCATAAAATCTTCACGATACGATCAGATAGGCTCACGTCCTATAAAATAGGACTCACAATCATAGCTGCCAAATCATGTGTTTCCATCTGTGCCCTCTGTAACCTTTAATAAAATAATGGCGAGACTATGTATACATGTTATTCCATCTAATTGCCTCACCCAAACAAAATAGCCGCCATAAACTTCTAACCGACAACAGACATAACACGATATCATTCGCCATACAAACCGTACATCGGAAAAATCGCATCGTAGTACTTCCAGTTTCATATATTCCGTATCATAACTCTGGCAGCAATATACACAGATGAAATCCATAGCTCTGCTGAACTGTAACTCATTTCCAATTGGTAGTAAAAAGCGAGCCATACTTGGATCATATAGAGACAGGATAAGAGCGTTTCTTAAGAACCTGGCGGTAAATCAAGATTTATAGACTTTAGTCTAATATAAATCTTTATAGAATTTAGTTTAATATTCTAGAGTGGATGGCCCTTAGGGGTCTGGAACACTCCAAGAAATTCATTGCAAACGGAGCCACAGGTTTCACCAGGAGGTTCTGCGGGTATAGCAAGAGCCAAATGCGCCTGCTCACAGGAGCGTTCACTGGCCATTTTGGCACCAACGACTTCCTGTGCAGATTGAGATTTACACACGATTCGATCTGCAGAGCCTGTGGTGAACAGGACGAGTCCATATCGCACCTACTGTGTGAATGTGACGCGTTGGCTGGACTTAGGATGGGTCTGATGGGATTGGCATATCCAAACCCTGAAGACTTCAGGCTTCTTCCTCTGAATTGTACACTGCAGCTAATGCAGTACATTCATAAGGAGATAGCTAAGGGATGAATCTTGGGGCTGACACAAAAGATCCCACTGGGTCGAAGTGTCGCCGGTCAGTACAGACTGGCCCCCACACACAAGATAAGATTAATATTGAAATGACTTGAAGATCCAGCAGTTTATGTGGTCGTTTTGCCAATGCCACAGTAGCGAGGATCTCGATCAAGGTATGAAGCAAAAGGTTGTATTATCCTCAACAAGTTGTTCTTGGACTGGATATTCTTTATAACTTATTTCTTAGGTTCAAAATTTTTTACAGTGCCCTCTATATTAAATACTAGATGTACCCGCGGTTTCACCCGCGTTTATTGTAACTGCTCCACCCCCGTGGGTTGTAGCGTGATGTTATATAGCCTATAGCTTTCCTCGATAAATAGGCTATCCAACACTAAAATAATTTTTCAAATCGAACCAGTAGTTCCTGAGATTAGCGCGTTCAAACAAACAAACAAACTCTTCAGCTTTATAATATTAGTATAGATAACCCTAATTATGCGATGAATGACTTTGAAAAAAAAGATGTAGCATTTCAAATTTATATACAATTTTTTTATCGATATCTTAAGCTGCTAAATAGAAAAGCAACTGTAGTTTAAACTTATAGTAATACTATCTCTTCAAGTGTAGTACATGAAGGTTAAGTTTAGGGTACCTGTTTAAACTAGTTGGTTAACCACCGGCATTGGACCACCTCTCAAAACGTAAACTTGTTCATTATAGTATCAAGCGCACTTTCTAAATAAGACCACAGAAGCGGTCGAAGGACTTCAAAAAGAAAGTGAACTTAACTACTTTAAATTTCCCTCTTGTATGCATGCTTTGAAAAGCCGTGTTTCCTTCTTCCTTCATTCCTGGGTCCTTTAAGAGGGGCGTGAAAAAGCACCTTCTCAGGCCATCAAAGTAGAGACCTCAACATCGCCTCGACTACTATGAGGTCGGTGTAGAGGCCACTGCTCTTAGACCACACGACTGCTTACCATCAGGCGGAGTGTGGTCATATTGATGAGCAAAAAAAAACAACGTTTTTAAAGGGTCAGCAACGTGCAAGTGATGCTCCTGGTGTTGCGGGCGTCCATAGGTTACAGTGACCTCTTACCATCAGGTGGGCAACTATGCTTGTTAGCCACTTTAGTAGTATAAAAAAACTGACCATATAGACAAGACAAGATAACGATCATTCCATCTTTAAATAGTCCAAGTCGCACCGCTCACAGGGGGTGCATAAAATAATACTCTTACAATGAAAAGAAAACTGTTCGGATAAATCGAAGGAAAGCAATGAATTTTTATGTACCCATTCGTAATACAAGAGATTTATAGTGGATCTGCTCGCTCCGCCGTGTATCAGCTAGCCATATTGTGTTTCGAAAATATTTTTGTTTTTGCAAACACAGTTTGATTTGCGCGTAGCATTTACGTAGCTTTAGTTGGTGACATGTATTTGTGATATTGCATGTATACCAATGCCTACTACGTTATATAATCCTAACTAATTGTACATGCGAATCTGAGTTTGTTTCTTACGCTTTCACGCCTTAACTGCTCGACCGACCATCATGGAATTTTGCACACACGTTGCCAGAGTAAAAAAGGATATAGGGTACCTTGTATCC
This sequence comes from Catocala sponsa, assembly GCA_963564715.1. Taxonomy (NCBI): domain Eukaryota; kingdom Metazoa; phylum Arthropoda; class Insecta; order Lepidoptera; family Erebidae; genus Catocala; species Catocala sponsa. Next base: position 23,699,941 of record OY751345.1, on the reverse strand, counting down.
TGAAAACAGTACTGTTACCGAGGGATATAATATGATATAACCTTTCTTTACGCAAGCAAAGCCGCAGGTAAAATCTAGTTCATTATAAGAGGCACGTCGCTTTTAATTTTCCTAAAGTAAAGTTGTGAACTAAACAGTTTGCTTTTTACTTGCAACCTACAATAAGTTGCATTTGTCTACATATTCTCTCTGTTCCGCGCTCCGAACGTTTGTTTCGAAACTAGTTGCATTTCATTATTAATTAATTAAATAATTATACATTACTTGGTACAAAGTTTCTTATAAATGTTGCTTAAACTCTCTTTCTTTTCGTGTGGTTAGTGGCCAACCTGTTGTCAAGAGTTGTTCAAGCCGCCCGTGGGCCTCTGACATGGATTGACTGCTGTCAATTTGACAACAACCGGGACCGACTTTTTACGTGCCCTCCGAAGCACGGAGACGCTGAGATGAAATACTACTAAGCGGTCATCCATCTATAGACTGACCTTACCCAACGTTGGTTAACCTCGCTAATCGTTTAGCGATCAGTGAGTTGCTTATTAATAAATTGACACACTGATCCTTTAGTTTGACAACCAACGATGGCAGAAGGAAAAATCTACTTTCAGCCTAAAGGTTCCTTTGGATCTAAGCATGCATAGTCTATTATTAGAACGTGTTACACGCTATTTAAGAATTGTGTAGCTTCATATTAGTCAAAGACAGTTTCGAAACGGTTCAGTGGTTGTAGAGATTATCCCTTACATATGAACAAATAATGTTTCTGTATTTTCCGTGTTTCCGATTCCTCGTACACCGCTAATAATCTGTCTTTCAACGCGAAATACGGTTTCTCTTCTGGTGGTTTCATTATTATGTCTGCGACCTGTTGTATGCTCTCCTTGTTCAGCTTTGTTATGACGAGATTGTATTTTGTTTCTTCGCCGCGCTTTTGATTAGCCAGAATCGCCTCGAACTGGGCGAACCATAAGCGCGGTTGGTCAGTCCAAAACTCTGGTATCCGTGTTGATATTGTAATTTGGGCTAACTCACTGCTTTCACTCTTCTCCATTTTTACGGCAGGCGTGGTAGTTCGCGATGCTGAAGTCGTTTGCTCCCAGCTCATGGCTTCCGATATGACGCAATACTTTAACTACACGTGTCACTTAGTTCGGGTTCGGGGTCACCAATTTAACGCTCGTACTCACCGTACTATACTAATGAGCGTTATATGAGTTAGTGCACTGATCAACAGGTATCTCTGGGGAGTATCGAATTAAAAGAATATTCCCGATTATGCAACTGTTCATTTATTCACGTGAAATCCCCGAGAGAACCTTTTAGTCCGACCAGTGCGCAGTAACTGGCCGGCCGCACATACATTCACGCACACATACGTTTCTGCTTGCCTTGCACTCAACCTTACATACTTACATGTGTCCCTACACGCTTTTATAATTTAGTATAGAAGAGCGACGTCAACCACGGCCTACCAGCTTACTAGTTAAAACTCATTCCAAATACATACATACATACATTGATTCACGCCTGTTTCCTAGAGGGGTAGGCAGAGACTACGGATTTCCATTTGCTACGATCCTGACTTGATCACTTCTCTGGCTTCATTCACTTTCATCACATTCCTCATACACGCCCGTCGGTTCAAGGAGCTCTTAACCTTAATTCCAAATATAGACCTTTAAAACAAAATAATATATTTTATTAACACATTTTTGCTTGTACTGGATATTCTGAGAACATCTTGGCAGAAATTAAGACTAAATTATTCAAATTTGTTACGTCAATAAAACTTTTCAAGTCAAATCCGAAATTTTATACTCAACAAGGGTAACTCAGGACAACTTAAAGCAGTAACTATACAAGAACTTATAATTAAATAGTAGAGTAATACATTATTCAATTTCCCGAAGCCCAATTTACCAAAAAAGCAGCCTCTAGGTTCCCTAAAAAGCTCTTGAAGCAAAAAATGTTGCCCCTTGTGTATTGTTAAGAGCAAAACGTTTAATCTAATCTCATCTAAACTAAGAGGCAGGGAAGGGCTAGTATGAGGACGGAACAATACGAGTCAATATTGTGTTAGTATCCGTTGAATATTCTTTTTTTTAAAGATGACTTTTATCTTATCTTATCTTATGTGGGGGCCAGTCAGTGCAGACCGGCGACACTTCGACCCAGTGGGATCTTTTGTGTCGACACTCTCCCAATAACGACTGCCATAGATGTTCATGGCAGCCGGGACCGACGGCTTAACGTGCTCTCCGAGGCACGGAGCAGGCGATAATTGTCAATCAATACGCACATAATTTCGAAAAGTCATATAACTTCCGAAAATCAGAGGTGCGTGACGTGGGTTCGAACCCGAGACCCTCTGCATTGCAGTCTATTGGTCTCCCCACTGAGCTATCGCTGCTCTTTAAGATGACTATTAATGTGGTTAAATTATTTTTGTTCTCCTCCAGCTGAGCTAATGTGCTTGTGTGTGGGGAGTAGATTCGAGTCGGTAATACAATTAGTAAATTGCGATGGCGTGTTTCTTGGGCTACCACCGCTTCATCATTACCATTTATTTATAATGTTGTTTTTTTTCGGCTCGTTTGATGGCAGGGTTATCGTGCAAAAGGGATTAAATATAGAATTTTGATTATAAGTTTGAAAAAGAAAGCCTAATAGAGGAGTCTCATGAAATAAAGCAAACAAGAAATTCATAGCAACTTTTTGCACACAGTTTTAATAATTGACTGCAAGGATGATTGCACGGATGGCGTAATGGTTTAAGTGGTCGCCTAGCTTCGGTCTTAGGCTTAGGAGTTGAACCTATTATTGTTTATATATTTAAAAGTCCCTGCTGCTAGTGAGAATTAACTTACAAAAAATCTCTGAACAGTGAGGATCGACATTGTTATTCACATATTTTCAAAGTCAATGATTACTAAGCTTGTCAAATGAAATCATCCAGTTTGGTTGGAGGACCTTCTTCTCATTTCATGAAAGGAAAGTAACACCATAATCTTTCATAACGTTAAGTACCATAAAAATTGTGATAAGCATTTCATGTTAGATTTCGATACCTGCAGGACGCACCATAGTGCATTAATTCATAAAAAGCTATAAAAATATTCATAATATATATAAATAATAATAAGAATAATAATTTATTTGACTGAATTTCTTCACAAACATTAATTTTACAATTATATTTCACAAATTTAAAAGAACATGACAACTATAATGTATCGTTGATACCTGTACTGATGCGAGCCAATGCTCGTGCACTTGTAATACAATTATCACAGGTGCTAGTATATACAATAACTGAAATAAAATTTAAAATATGTCAGTGTATTAACGACCTGCCCAGAACCACTTTTTGAAGTGAAAACGTCTTTAGCGGCGTTGTGCACTTTTTTGTGATGGTTAAAAAATGTTAAACTCGCGTCGGGACACGTGGCCTGATCCAAAATTCGTAAGACGGAGGGAGAATTGTCATGTTTGTGTACGATAGCGCAATAAATGAATATTGTATTTTACCACATAAATTATAGTACTTTTATACTGATAATTAATGTAATTCGTGCACAATTATTCCCTAACCATTCCAATATATCAAAAATGCACAACGTTAATATTCAAGTTTTCACTTCTGCCTGCACTCCCGGAGTGCAACCCGTTGATTTTTTTAATAAGACACTCTTGTATCACGGGGCTCTGTAACATTGAAATAAATTACACATTTTTGTGTCGTGGCGGGATGGAAATCGCAACCCTCGGCATAGCACAGTGACAAGCAGACCATCGAAACAGTTCTGCAAACGTTCACTCAATTACTTGTCTTTGTCGACAGCCCCGTCCAAATCAAGTTCCCCTATATCACCATCCCTAGATCCCCAGGTGAGTGTTAAGCGAATGAGGTTCCCGAGTTAAGTGTAACGGACAGACGGACAAATGGTTCGCGTCTGCGGCCCTCTCCTTAATTTACCTCCGACCCATCTTCTCTCTGTATCTTTCTTGTTTTCTATTAATGCTTTAGTGTCCGTAAAGTTTGACCTTCGACTTGTGTTTGCTAAAGAACCTTCGTTGTTTGAAAAGTACAAATAAGTGGATCGAGTACATTAAGGTACTTGTATTGAACGCTCGGCTTCTTTACATTGGAAACTGCCCAGAATTGATTCCTTTGTTAGTTAAATAACTCGTTTGTAGCGATGAAGACGTTCTAAGTTCGATTTTTGTAAATGTCTTTTGATTAATAAATAAAATACTGGCTTTTGCCCGCGGCGTCGCTCGCGTAAAAGTAGGTTAGGTTATCGATAGAAAATACTTCCTTTTTTAAAATAAAATATAGTCTGTTACTCGGTGATAATATACCTTTCTAATAGTGAAATAATTTTTAAAATTATTTTGGTGGTTTTTGAGTTAAATCCTTACAAAGAAGCAAAAAATGTCTAATCTTTTTAATATTAATATAGACATATAAATATGTCGCTTATGGATATAATAAAAAATATTTAATATGTATTTTACATAACATTTCATCTTTATATATATTATCTGCTAAACTAAATCAATGAATACCTGACAAAATGTACTCTTATGGTGATCCTAGACCAAAATTTCGCAAACTATGCTTTTAGGTAATAGAGACGAGCTTAGTGCTTTCCACCGAGCACAGTATCAGTCTTTATATTGCTAACCTAATAACTCTTTGCTTGAATCAAACCCTGAACCTCATGGACGACAGTCACTTTCACAACTATTGCGCCACCGAATCAGTCTCATCTAGCAAAATATTAAAACTTTAACTATGTTGCTGTTCCTTCCATTATGCTGCTCGACATTCCTCCATTTGTTTACTTTTATTATTTACAAGAGGAATTAATTTAATTATCGACCGCGTTTAGACAAATGTAATTGCTTGCTTTTATTGCATTAGGAAAAGCAGTTCAATATAAACTAATTATTAATTGCAGTGCAATTAATAATTAGTTAATATTGAACTGTTGTTGTTGTTGTTGTTGTTATTGTTAATATTGTTAATTATTTGTGTTAATTATTAAAACGAAGTTTTCATATAAAACGCAATCGGGCTTGAACCTACTCATGCTGCTATTGAGAATCTCTGTACAGAAACAAGTGAGAAACAGCAATGTATTGCCGTAAATCTTAGAGTTCGAAAAAATGGTATCACGTGACCTTGAGGTCAGAGGTCGAAGGTCATAGTCATTTCGGGGTATATCGACTATGCTGAGTCGAATGGCGTTGACTGCGAGTCTCTAGCTCTAACGGTTCTTAAGTTGAAAGTTGTATAACAGACAGACGGACGGACGGATGGACAAAGCTGTTGTATAAGAGTTTTTCGAACTCTAAAAGCAATATTTTACTTGATCCGAGACACGAACTCGTGACCTCATGCACTACAGTCGCCGTCTCAGTTATGCCACGATGGTGGTAGTTTCTTTTTATAAAGTGGTGAGTTATACTACTACTAGCTTTTGCCCGCGGCTTCGCTCACGTAAAAGTAGGTTAGGTTATATTAGTAACAGTAATTCTTAAAAAGTAAAAATAACCTATGTACTCGCTGATAATATAGCTTTCTAATGGTGATAGAAGTTTTAAAATCGGTTGAATAGCTTTGGAGTAAAACCCTAACAAACAAAAAATCAATATCAATTTTCTCTTTCTAATATTAGTAAAGATATACTACTAAAATAAGTTTACAACAAGTTTACTAGCTGTTGAGTCCCGGGTACAGCTACTGGGTTGGGCTAAATGTATCTTTGATCTCAAATAGTGCTCTGTAACAGTAAAGGGATTTTTTTTTCTTATACTTCTAAGGTGGCAAACAAGCATACGGCCCCACCTGATGGTAAGTAGTCACCGTAGCCTATAGACGCCTGCAACACCAGAGGTATCACTTGCGCGTTGCCGACCCTTTAGGAACGTGAGTGGGAAGGAGAAGAAGCGGGAAGGGGGAAAGAGGGTGATTGGGCCTCCGGCACTCTCACTCACCAGACGAAACACAACAGTAGGAATACTGCTATTTCACGTCGATATTCTGTGAGAGGGTAGTCCTTTCCCGGCCCATTCATGCTGAAATCAGCGAGGCTCTACTACTCTCAAAACTTAAAGATACATGTATGTATTATGTATCTATATATTATGTATCTATATATTAATACGTGAAGCATAAACTTTGTACCTACACCTTTTTAAGAAAATTGCGCGGACGGAGGAGTATGAAATTTCGCACAGTTAAAGTGTATATGCAGAAGGAGGGGCGAATCCTAATATTTTTATAAAATATGCATTAGAAACACATTATATTAATGAGAAAACACTACAGGCACACAGCCATGCATTTGACACACGCAGTCGAATCGCGTTCGTAGTATTTCGACATTGGTCGTCTGACGTCGTACAATTCTTTGTAACTATGGTTACCTATACCTTATTTATATGTAATAAAGAAAAACCGAAAACAAAGTAGCAAGCTTAGGAATTTTGGTTGAATTTTGACCACTAGGCGACCGCTAGTATGTATATAAACTGTCCTACTTTTGGGCACGGGTCTCTTTCGCATTGTGAGCCATATTCCACCACGCCATAGTCTACGCTACGCTGGCCCAGTGCGAGTTAGCAGACTTCGAGAACTTTATGGATTACTCACAGTCGTTTAAACAAGCGATAGTTAAATATTTAATACGCAATTAGCTTTGAAAAGGCAAAACTATTGATCTTTGCAAATCAAATGTTTAAGATTCGCTGCTTTTTGCTGCGTATTTAAACATGGCTGACGAAATCCGGGTTTATTTATTTATTTAATAGCTTCTGTCCGCGGCTTCGCTCGCGGTAATTTAGAATTTGACAGTCAATTCGGGTTGTACTCTGCTTGTAATAATAAAATTCAATCATGATTAGAAAGACGCGTGGCGCCATCTATTATCATAAGAACATTATTATTGTTTTCCTCGAGAAAAGTAATTTTTTTCGGGATAACAGGTAGCCTATGTTCGTTTCTGTACACCTGTCAACGTATATACAAAATTTCAGGATGATCGGTTCAGTGGTTTAGGCGTGAAAAGGTAACAAACAAACAAACTCATTTTCGCTTTTATAATATTAGTTTGGAAGATTAGGATAGGATTGGAACAAACAAACAGTTATACAGTGTAAGTTTAGTTTAGTAGGTACTACAACTACAGTTAACGAATATACAACCAATGATGTTGTCCACATATTACAATCTACAGGTTTTCTTAATGCTAGGTGATGCTTAACTAAAATACATTACAAATGTTAATACTATGTCACATAAATATGATATAATTTATTTTCGGTGTAATACGGCTTATTAATGTTTTTTGAAGATTTGTGGTGTCAGGATTCACATTGATATACAAAGGTTCACCTTTATAAATGACTATGAGCCTTCCAATAATATACAGTCGAGTAACATGTGAACGTTTTTAATTATATATTTATTGACTTTACTTTCAAAGAAATGTGCCTTTTGTTAGTCACTTAATTTTGCTCCGCGTCTAAACATTAGCCGAGTCCATGCGATCTCCAAGTGGGTCCATTTATCTTGGAGGCCTAGGGGCGTAATTTCTATACATTGTAAGAGGGATGGCCCTAATGTCGGTGCCTTATCGTTTCTTTTGTGTGTTTCGCTTTGCAGTAACTGGTAGGCGCACGCGAGCTATAACAAGTTTGTTAAGACTAGGTCCCAGTAATGCGATTTGTCGTAATATTTTTGTAGTGTGTTGTCGGACGTTTTTTTATTGGTTTGGGTTGTTTAAATGTATTATTCTTTTTTTTGTGATTTCGTTTTTAGATTTCAAAAAAACTCTTATATAACAGCTTTGTCCGTTCGTCCGTCCGTCTGACTGTTATACAACTTTCAACTCATGAACCGTAAGAGCTAGAGACTCACGGTCAACGCCATTCGACTCAGCATAGTCGATATACCCCGAAATGACTATGACCTTTGACCTCTGACCTCAAGGTCACGTGATACCATTTTTTCGAACTCTAAGATTTACGGCAATTCATTGCCGTTTCTCACTTGTTAATTTATGGAATGTGTAAGTGCTATGTGTGTTTATGTTTTGTTTATAATTTTGTATTGGACTGCAGCGTAGTGGGTAAAGGGATGCATCGCTGGTTTGTGGGTTCGAACCCCATGTAGGACAATTATTACTTGTGTGATTCTGAAATAGTTGTTCCGAGTCTAGGTGTACTTTGTGTCCGTTACTTGCGAGTTAGCAAAGTAGTATGTATTAATAAAAAATAATTTATATGCCTAAGTATTTATGTTTAGGTTTAAAGAATTTATTCTCAAAAAGTCGAAGTCACTTACATGAGAACATTGGATAACATCCTTACTTCCTTACTAATATTATAAATTCGAAAGTAACTCTGTCTGTCTATCTGTCTGTCTGTCTGTTACCTTTACACGGCTAAACCACTCAACCGATTTAGATGAAATTAGGTACAGATATAGTTTAAAACTTGGGAAAGGACATAGGCTACTTTTTATTCATGTAGGTACCACGCGAGCGGAGCCGCGCGCAAAAGCTAGTTGTGTATAAATACATTTCAAGTTGTCGTCACACGATAGGTATTTTGGTGCTCACTAAACATATTATATTTATTTGGTAATTTGGTTGTTTTTTAGTTATTTATTTTATTCAGAAGTTATTTTGTTTAATATATTCTAATAATTTTCTTTTGTATATTAACATATACAAAAGAAAATTTAACAATGACCTCACATTTTTTATATCGGATGGTAACTTATTGTAAAGTTGTGCTCCTTCAAAACCTATGTTTTTTTTGCCATAATTGGTTCGGACCCTAGGTAATACAAGCATTTATTTCTTTATACCAATATTACTATTTATTAATACTATAACTAAGGCATGCAGAAAGGACGGATACAATTGTTTATAACGTAATCTCTCAAATTACATTCATACACAGTCACACGCTTTAATTCCCAAATTGTTAGGCGCAGATGTATTACATCCACCTTGCCTACGTAGTGCAGGGTGGAATGCTTATGGCCACAGACTCCGTGCTGTTGGAACGATTCGAACATCCGTACTCTTGGAAAGCGGCTTGGTAACCCGACTTTTTTTTTATACTACTAGAGTGGCAAAATAGCGTATGCTAGTTGCCGTATGGCCCACCTGATGGTAAGTGGTCACCGTAGACGCCTGCAACACCAGAGGTATCACTTGCGCGTTGCCGACCCTTTAGGAAAGGAAGTGGGAAGGTGAAGGAATGGGAAAGGGGAAAGGGGTGATTGGGCCTCCGGCACTCTCACTCACCGAACGAAACACAACATTAGGAATACTGCTATTTCACGTCGATATTCTGTGAGAGGGTAGTCCTTCCCCGGTCGAGCCGGCCCATTCATGCTGAAATCCGTCTTAAAGCACAGCAGTCGCAATTCATCACGACTGCACCACAGAGATCTATAACTCTTCTTCTTCCTAGCGATTATTAATCCCAACTTATGCCAGGGTCTGCTTATTTCTGGTCTAACGAGATTTAGTTGAGTATCAGATTTTACACGGAGCGACTGCCATTTGACCTTCGTAACCCAGAAGGATAACATCATTCTATGGTTAGACCAGTCGTCAGGATATTTGAGGGCGTTTTATTTTATTTTATTTTATTTATTTATTTAGGATCTCCAACGAAGAATGTACACTGCAAATTACAAAAATACTCACTTAAGGATAAGGTATGTGTACTCCTTCAATTATAGGAGACCACAGCATGCAATTAAAGATAAACTTACAAACTAAGATAACAGATAACACAATTTAGAATACATATTTATAAGCAAAACAGAAATAAATTTAAATTTTAAATTTAAGTATTTTGGTATATTTATAATGACAAAAATATTGTAACACTAAATGTTACAGGTATTCATTAAGATGCTTCTTAAATTTACACAAAGGTTCACAAATATCAATTTCGTGTGTCTTTGATAGGTTATTGTACTGCCTACAGAGTCTTGGTACAGCATAGTGACCGAGATTTGTTTTTGAGGTGGGTACGTCAAAGAAGTTGTACGTATTCTTCCGGGGTATTCGAGAGGGAATCTTAATAATTAGAGAACTTAGTATTTGATTGCAATCTATGGCGCCATTTATTATCTTGTGTAAGAAGATATAGTCTAATTTTTCCCTACGGCTTTCAAGCGTTTTCATATTATATTGTTTCAACCTATCGGAGTAACTTGTGCATGATCTCGCTATATGATCGCCGTAACAAAGATGATATAGAAAGCGCTTCTGTATACTTTCCAAACGATTTTTGTACACATCATAATGTGGATTCCAAATTACAGAGCCATATTCAAGTATCGGCCGAACTAAAGTGTTAAAAAGTTTTATCTTTGTGGATGATTTTTTGAAATCCTTGCCATTACGTGTAACAAACCCTAATACTTTGAAACCACGCGCAACAGTATTCAATATGTGTACGTCATATTTCAGTGCACTATCTAGTTGAACTCCAAGATCGCGAATTATATTAACTTTTTTTATTTGAACTCCTTCTATATAGTAGGTATTATTAATAACAGTTTTATTTCGGGTAAATTTTATATGGTAACATTTTTTAGTATTTAACTGCATTTTATTTAATTTGCACCAATCTGTTAGACTATTTATATCGTCTTGTAGTTTTTTGATATCTTCATCCCCTTGGATGGGCATCATGAGCTTAAGATCGTCAGCAAATAAGTAAAAATTGGAATGTTTGAAATTGTAGACAATATCATTAATAAACACGTTAAATAAAATTGGTCCAAGATGTGATCCTTGAGGTATTCCAGAGGTTGCTTTATAGTCAGTAGAACAGAAACCATGTATCACTACCTTAGATGATCTATTATCTAGATATGATTTAAGCAATTTAGTTAAAGCTCCATCTATGCCAATTGATTCCAGTTTTTCAACAAGGCGGCAGTGATCCACTTTGTCAAATGCTTTGCTAAAATCTGTATAAATTGCATCTACTGGAATTCGGTTGTCAAGGTATTTTGATATAGTTGATGTGAAACATAATAAATTTGTATTTGTGGATCTTGATTTAACGAATCCGTGTTGGTGTTCAGTAATATGTTGCTTTAAATACCAACTCAGGCGCTTGCTGATCAGTTTTTCGAATACCTTGGCAAACGTAACCAGTATTGATATTGGCCTATAGTTTGAGATCAAATGCTTTTCACCGGATTTAAATATTGGTATGACTAAAGCTTCTTTCCATTTAGTCGGGAATATCCCCTCATAAACAGATATATTATATATGAGTTTAAGAGGATAAGCGAGTGCTTTTGCGCAACGTTTTATAAAAAATGGAGGGATACCGTCACTGCCTGCTCCCTTCGTATCATCTAGCGATTTTAAGTTATTATATATTTCATTATTATCAAATGTAAATTCTCCAAGAGTACTGGTTGTAGTTAAAATATTTTTAGGTGTGGGATTTTCACTACTTGACGTATTGAAAACTGCAGCGAAGTTGTCTCTAAATAAGTTACATACGTCTACACCATTCACCGCTACTCTGTCTTCATGGTGCATTTGTGCTGGATATGTACTACTGGATTTCCTCTTACTTTTTATGAATGACCAAAATATTTTAGGATTTTTGGTTATGCCACTTTCTATTTTATTAATATATTCTTTGTAGCATGTAAGTCGGAGGGAATTACAGTCATCCCTTAACCTCTCAAAAGATAAAAGGTCTAATGGGTTTTTATATTTTTTGAAGCGAACATGATATTTATATTTCTCTCTATGCAGTCGTATAAGACCAGGAGTGTACCATGGTGGATATTTTCTTACATTTGACTTCTTTATGGGAATAGTTAGTAATATAACACGTTGTAATATCTCATAGAATATGTCAATCATGTCGTTCGGTGAATCACATGCGTGAAATTCTGACTCCCAATTTACTGCTAACAATTCGTTTAAAACTTTATTATAGTCTGCTTTAAAAAAGTCGGGTTTTAGTAAAATTTTAGATTCTAATCGATGCTCGGGTAGTACTGGTATACAAAGTTCTAACGGCGGGTGTAAGGGGTCTTCTTTAGATAAACTGTGAGTGCTCCGCTTTAAGTTTTCTACAGGTGTATTACTCAATATGAGATCTAAAGTTTTGAGTTTACTATTTAAAATATTATTATATTGGTTTAACGAATTGAGAGACATGAAATCAATAAATATAGCGGAACGGTTTGAATTATTACATTCTGGGTATAAATGGTCATCCTTTGAAACCCATGAGATGTCGTTAAGGTTAAAATCGCCTAATATTATGGTGTGTTTGTGTTTTTCAGCAATGTGTTGAACATTATTTGTATATAATGATAATGAATCGGAATTAACTGGTGGTGGCAAGTATAATCCGCCAATGAATATTGTATCTATACTATGTTTTGTGTTATTTAGAACTACACTTACCCATAAGTCCTCCAGCTCCGATTCAAAGCATGTAAGTCTACAAGACTTGAAGTGTTTCGAGACGGCTATCAATACTCCACCCCCGTCTTTCCGGTAACTGTATTTACTAGTCTCGCGATCACGTTGACTTCCCAATAACGAGTGCCATAGATGTTCATGACAGCCGGGACTCATAGTTTAACGTGCTTTCCGACGCACAGGGGTGAAACACCGCCAACTTCCTAACTCCGGGCTAATTATTAAGAACTTCTTGACAGAAATTCTTAATAAATTGCTACTGAGAAATTCTTCACGGCAAACATTAGTAACGTTCTCCAAGCCCGACCCTGGAATCAAACCCGAGACCTCATGATCCACAGTCGTATACACTACCACTGGACCAACGAGGCAGTTCTAGCACAGAGATCTATAACTAAAACTACTAATTCTATTCCTAAAGCATTTCACTTGCTCCACAAATATTTGCCCTTAAAGGCAATCTGCTAACTAAACAAGTTGTGCATTATTTAACACGATACATTACCCCGTACAACATACTTACTGCATGTATTACACTAATACTGTTACGAGTAATTTGCGTTACATGTGATAAGTATCATGACATCACGTGAACAGATGAGTTAGTGACAGATACAAGCAGGTCTTTAGTTAATTATGATGGATGTTTAATTAGTCTAAGGGAAGCGCGTACTGCGTTTTACGAGGTAAAGGTCTAATAGCATTATACGTGCATACTGTGGCAGACAGTTTATAGCAAGTATTGACTGCACGGATGACGTGGCTTAAGTGGTCATGGCATTCCGCCGAGTATTGTGGGTTCGAATCCCACATGGGACAAAACTTTGTGTGATCCACAAAGTCTGGGTGTTATTTGTGTCCGTTGTTTGAATGTTTGTAAAATCCACCGCAACACAGGATTTAATCCTAGCGGAAGTTGTCTAAAAAAAGAAATGAAAATAAAGGTACATATATCAATGGTATAAAAAGATTTCTAAGGTAATTCATGGTATGGTCTATTTTGTGAGCAAAGGTTTGTTAAAATCCGTTCAATGGTTGACGCGTGCTTGGGTAATAAACATCTAAAGAGGTATACTCCCTAATTCCTTATTTATATGTAATATACTAGCTGTTACCTGCAACTTCATCCGCGTAGATTTTTTGTTAGTAAAAATAACCTATGTTACTTCTTATAACATCAGCTATCTGTCAGGCGAAGTTCTATCAAAATCAGTCCAGCCATTTCAGAGATTAGCCGGAACAAACAGACAAACAAAAATTAAAAATATTGTTTTTTTTTATGTAATTACCGTATATACTTTCAAATGCATTTAGTAAAAAGCTGTTATTTTGACATTACAAACAAACACTTCTATTTTTTATTTGTATAGATTAGGAATGACGCCTATATCCTTGATGGGATAGGCAAAAGTGTGGTAATCCTTGACCCCACCAGCTGTGGTTTATAAGACGTAGGTATTAGGGGGCGAGCCTATTGCTGTGTACAGGACACTGTTTCAGATTCCGTTCTGCTAATGAGCATTGAGTGAAAGACAGAAATCTTTTTTTCAATTCAACGCTAGACCTTGCAATTTCCGGAGACCTCATATACAGCAGTTGCAGACACTACTTCTACAGGACACGAGTCCTGCTCCCCAGCAATAGATTGCGAGAAGAAACACCGAGGTTGGTTTAGTCGGTAGGATTCAAGATTTTCCATCTGTCCCCTGGTAATCACTCCACCCGCCCCGCTAAAGGCTATGCATAAATGGCACTTCCTCACGTTGAAACAATCAGGTCTTGAAAACTTCAAATCGGGCAAAGTACTTTTGAATTTTTCTGTGTCTTTTTTTGTATAGTACTGTTGTACTGTACAAAAACCGTTTTGTATAATACGGCTCGGCAGTCAGATGAGCTTTGTCCTTTTAGCAAAACAGATTTATACAGTAAATGCATTATTTTCATCAGCTTACATTATTGTCATCAGCTAGGAGTTCATTCTCATACTGTATACAACTTTTCGAAGTAATGTGCGTATCTTAATTAACGGTAAAGGAAAACATCGTCAGAAAACCCACATGTCAGACAATTCTGCATAATGTTCTCGAAGATACTTGAAGTCTACCAACCTGGACTGTACCAGCGTGGTGGACCATGGCCTAATGGCCTCTTCACACACTGAGAAAAGACCCATTCTATTTCCAGGACGGTGACAACTTATTTCAGAATACAGAACTGAGCAGTTTATACACAGCGCTGAAATTATTATCTAGTTAAGGCTGTTATTAATAAATGCATAAATTCCAACAGTGCACAATAGATTTGAAACCACAGGATAGTAGTCACCTATCAACGATTGAAAATGCGCATCGCAAAATCGCATCAAAGAAACGTACCTTCACCGACATAACCGGAGGTGACGCGGGCCGCCGTCGGTTTTGCGCGGGCTAAGTAAACTTCCGCCGGTACCTACATCCGGCGGAAGTGAATTCTCCCATTTGCCGGTAACGGAGAGAACATCCGCAATTATTTTGTGTATCGTTTCATACCATTCTCTTTGATATCCGAACGTTCTGGTGTAATTGAAAAATCTTATTTTTATTTGTTTATTATTCGAGGTCGTTTCAAGAGGGTTCAAAATGGACGGTATACAGAGGGTTGTTTGACTACTAATTGAAGGAATATGGCTTGTATGAATAAATAATAATTAGTATACATTTTAATTATTTTTGTCGGCGATTTCTGAAGTCTGCCAACCAGCACTAGACCAGCATGGTGGGTTACAGCTTAATCATTTTCACACATCTTTGTGTCACTTCTTAGTATCATGTCCCCAGCAGTGAGACAGTTTATATAAAGGGCTGATAATAATATTGTTAGTCTGCGGTATTAGTTTTCGTTGACGCTTGGGAAGGTTGTAAGCTCTAGGTTCGGTTCCTGGGTACTGACCCATATATTGATAATACATTATACTGATAATACAGGGTTTTCCAAAAGTCGACGTCAAGCCGGCATCAGGTAACATGCTAAGTTATAATAGCTACAAGAAAAATATAAAAAAAGACTAAGATAAGTATTTTAATAATTTTAGGCATTTAAAAAAATCTAAAATATCTACATATTTTGACGGTCTTTTCACTCCTGTTACTACAGATATTTACTTTCTGAATTACTTTTTTTGTTATGTAATCTCGAATTCTTTAAGCTCCCGATTTTTTCAATTTTCCTGTATAATCTACATATATATCGCCGCTCCATCTGGAACGGCAGATTGATGTTGAGTTCTGTTTAGGTAGATCAGATAATTTACGGACTAGAGAGTGCCTCAGTCTACTTTTATCACAGGAAAAAGCGTGGATCCTGTGGAATGCCTATTTGCTATAAAACCATAAAAGCAAAGTTGATGGTAAAAATCACGAAAAATAAATATAACGAGAAAGAGTTATTGCTTCAGGACCGCAGTGGTAGTGAAGGTAAAGCTAGGGTTGAAGACCCGAAGCAAGAAAAGTGTTATTGAATTTTACTGTCAGTAAATTCTTAGTAGCAATTCGGAGTCTGAAACAGTGCTCAGTAGACGGCAATAAACCCTAACAAAGCAGGGTTCATCCATATCACCTGTAAGCGTGAATGAACTGCCTGCTTCGGTGTTTCCCGAGCGCTATGATATGTCCTTCTTCAAACGAGGTTTAAAAACAGTTCTTCTTTCACGGTAGGCAGCGGCTTTGCTGTGTCCTGACATTGCTGAAGTCTATTAGCAGCGGTTACCACTTTCCATCAGGTGGGCCACTTACTGGCCTGCTAACAAGGACAATAAAAAAAACCTGAAAACATAATTCGCGGCATGTGAGTGTACTACATCCCTGCCTGCACATAATATTGACATAAGTGGACTATGTATTAAATTACTACGAACTCAGCTAATTCAAGCAGTACTGCTATTAACTCAGCACATTGAAGCAATCGTTACGTAACGTACTTTTGCAATCCCTTACGTACGCTTTAACTTTAGACGTCCCGACGGAAGTATAATAAGTTTCCCTGAAACCCAGGGCAATAGCAACTACAATTTCGATGACCCCTTTTAGTCGCCGTATTCCGAGCAGACAATGGTGATAGTTCAGGTAAGTGTCGCAGCATACTACCTTCCGATTGCACGGATGGCGTAGTGGTTTAAGTGGTCGCCTCGCCAACGCCACTGCGCCGACTATGTGAGTTCGATCCCCACGCGAAACAAAAATGTGTGTGATCCATAAATAGGTTTTCTTTGTGTCCGTTGTTTGGATGTTTGTAAAGTCCCCCGCGATACAGGAATAATTCCTAGTGCAAGAGTTGATGTTAAAAAATAAAAGTATCTTTACATAGTCCGTAAAAGAGTACTTACTTATCGTGTCGATGGCAACAAATTTTATGTAATTTTGGACCAGTTTTCGGCAACGCGGATTGCATTTGGTTTAGCCTGGTACAGGACGACGTAGAAAAGCGATCAAGAGTCCCAACGTCCGACGCACCCTGGACACCTAGCATTTGGTAACGCAGTCTAGGTGACTAATCCTCTCACCACGATGGATCAACACAACCACACTCAACGGCACCTATCAACTCCACCTCAGGTGCCACAAAAAATAAACAGCTCTTTTTACAGCCAAATCTACGTAAAAAAGTAGGCGGCGGTAGATTACTATCATATTTTGCTAGCTTTTTAAGGTCCCATGTAAGAGCAGCGATAGCTTATTGGGGAGACCAACAGACTGCAATGCAGAAGGTCTCGGGTTCGAACCCACGTCGCGCACCTCTGACTTTCGGAAGTTATATGACTTTCCGAAATTATGTGCGTATTGATTGACAATTATCGCCTGCTCCGTGCCTCGGAAAGCACGTTAAGCCGTTTGTCCCGGCTGCCATGAAAATCTATGGCAGTCTTTATTGGGAGAGTGTCGACACAAAAGATCCCACTGGGTCGAAGTGTCGCCAGTCTGCACTGACTGGCCCCCACATAAGATAAGATAAGATAAGGTCTCATGTAACAGAGGGCAAGCCTACTGCCGTTGACCGGGCAATGTTCCAGACTACTTCAAAGGATATTGCCCACAAGAAATCCTTCTTATACAGCAGTAGCATTCACTACCACTGCGTCAAAGAGGCTGTACCCATTCTATCGTCAGTCGGTATTAATCTAGAGAGTGTGCAGAGGAACTGCATAATTTGATTCATCCTTCCCCATTCTACCATCGGATGACCAGACAACCGCTGGGGTAAGCGTGTTTTTGAGTGGAGACCGCGACTCGGCAAACGTAGTGTAGGATGCCCTCCGACCTGGTGGGATGACGATCTGCGAAAGACTGCAGGAAGATGCTGGATGCGGCAAGCTGAAGGGCGCTATGGCGCGCTTTGGCTATGTCCAGCAGTGGACTATTATAGCCCGATGATGATGATAATGACCAGACAATGAGACCAGCGACACAGGTACATGGTGGATATACCACATTTACGCACGAAGCGCTTTGCTTCCACTTTTATAATGCGTACCGCTAAGGAGTGTAATTCACTACCTAAGTCTGTGTTTCCCGATGAGTACAATCTGGGTGTCTTCAAGTCGCGAGTGAATAGGTATCTTCTAGGCAAGCGTGCTCCATCGTCGACTGCATCTTCACTTAAGATCGAATGAGATTGCGGTCAAACGCAGCCTATAACAGTATAAAAAAACCTATCTTTTATTGTAAGTAATTGAGGACAATCTGAGGATGCATGGTAGGTTATTCCGTTTCTTGTTTCATATCACTTAGCTAGTAAAATTTTAAAAGTTTGATGAACGATTCGGTCTCTGATCCAACTTTTTAAACTTTACTCCTCACGATGGGAAATTGCGGATGCATATTGATATAGAAAATACATTGAACCTGTAATACATTAACTGTTCAATTTAACCCAGTAGCTTTCTATCAAATAGTATAAAATCACACGGCTACCCGTAACCCTTTGAACGCAATCGAACTTAATTCGGCCGGTCATCGCGTCCAATAACTGTCGCTGTGTTTCCGCGCGATTTGGCCTCGCAGACCCCTGTGGCCGCACGACGGGTTAGAACAAATAGCCAATTTTATTTTACGAAATTGTTTTAACCCTTCAATGTAATTCTGGACTAGGCTAAAAAATAATAGTAATACTTTTTGTCGTAGAGCTGGGCTTTGGATTCATTTACATTCTATAAAGAACCGTATTACGTTAAACGTTTTTAGACTGGCACGATTTGTACACATATGTACTTGACCCTAACTATTACTATAAATGTGAGTGTAACTTCGTTTGTTTGTTACGCTTCCAAGCCTTAACTGCTCGACCAAACATCATGCATTTTGGCAAACACGTTGTGAGGAGTACGGCAAAGGACATAGGGTAGGTTAGATCCAGAAAAGAGTACTGTTCCCGAGCGAGCAAAGCTGCGGACTTAATCTAATAGACAGCGTGTCTTAATCGACTTGGTTATTATTAAAAGGTAATAATTCCTTATTAGCAATGTCGGTAATTCGACACACAACACTAACCAAGTTTACATAATGACAAACTAAGTCACTGCAGTGATGTATACATTTGCTGATGATTGGATTCCAAGATATAATAATAATATCCTCCAGACCGAATTTCGGCCACGGCGGCCAGTATTAACGGAGACCGGCCAACTACGCAGGAGATATTATAGTGCACAAATGTGTGCGCAAACACAAGTGCACTCTCTGTTCCCTAACTCTCATGATCCGATGGGACGGTAATCCGACACGACCGGCGAGAGATCAGGCGCAGGACCAACGGCTTTACGTGCTTTCCGAGGCACAGGGGTGTCTTACACTGCCAACTTCCTAACTCTGGGCTGCTATCTTAACTGAAAACTTTTTGTCGGCCCGACCGGGTATTCGAACCCGAGACCTCATGCACAGCAGCTGCGCTACGGGAAAGGGACAAGAAGCATTAATGTTGAACCGCCGTTGACTCATGTGAACATCGGTCAACCCGTGACCACAGGTCGATGGAAGTCAGTTGAAACATCGGGCAACAAACCCTGAAGACTACTTTAGTGTTTATATTATAGAAGACTTTTGCAGAAGATTACTACCGTAAAAGAGTAGATCTATCAAGTGACTTGGTCCAGTGTCAAGCGAATGCGGCGACCTGTCTACTCCTCGAGAAACGAGCTTGAGGTCTTGAATCTATGTATGTTTACATTTAAACAGATAATTATGATGACACACTAAAATTATTACATTTCTAAATTTTTATCTATACAAATAAATAAAATTGAAGTGTCTGTTGGTAATGTCAAAATAACAGCTTTTTATCTAATGCATATGGAAGTATATAAGGTACCTATACAAAACATATATTTTTAAAATTTTTGTCTCTCTGTCTGTCTGTCTGTTTGTTCCGGCTAATCTCCGAAGTGGCTGAACCGATTTTGACGGGACTTTCACTGGCAGATAGCTGATGTTATAAGGAGTGACTTAGGCTACTTTGATTTTAGAAAAAAAAATAGCGTTCCGCGGAGACAAACACTTTGTCGCAGGTAACAGCTAGCTTAACATAAAGTCAACGCCCACATAACCGTTACGTTTCTCAAATTCTCATTACCAAACAAAGTCAAAAAACGTAACTGATAAAGCGCAATAATTGCCCGGATAGTTATTAATCACAGGCAAGTTTCCGCGTGATTCGGCCCGCCCGACCCTAGGTGCGGTCACACCGGGTTCAAATGAAATGGATACTCTGCCACTAGCTTAGCGGCGTTTTATTTTTGGTTTCAACCTTTTTGGTATATTTTTATTCTAGCTTTAATTAATTACACACAAAGTGCAGATTCTGGTGTGGATAAAAACTAAATAAAAACTTATATCTAATTTGCCTCATTGGTTACGTGCCGTGTCTGGTAATCTGTTTGACTGACAAAAATTTAAATCAAATTATGTAGTAAAAAATGTTTACAAGCTTTTCTTTATCCTACTTTGTTAGTTAATATTTTTGGGGTAACAGAAGAGCAGTTTAGATCCTACAAAGTTTTCTCCAGTTTTCTCCCCGAATAAAGACACTAGAGAACAAAAAATGTGCGATACTATTTAAATCTATTACAACCATTTTGCAATGTTTGCCTTATTTTCATAATTTAACTATTATAAGGACTAGGGAACTTTATATTACATCTTTCGCTATATTGTTGTTTTCAGGCATAAAGTTGAATTTTTTTTATGAAAGTACTAATGTAATTAAAAATATACATAATTATACATATTATCTAAACCCTTAACGAAAAACATATTAAAATCGGTTTAGTTTGTGGAGGAGGTGACAAGGGAATTTTATTCTAATAAGAATGGAACATCAAAAAACCACATTACATAATAAAGACAAAAGAATGAACTTAAAATTAGGTGGTAATGTAGCCCACGGTGATGTCCACAGGTTACTCTATTCGATTAAACTTTAAAACGCTAGGATAACAAGATAGTGATTTCAGAAGTATAATCAGTCCGAGCTATAGTCATCTCTTTTGCATAAAAATATTTTGTTTGGACCAAGCGGTAAGTGCGATAAGCATAGAAAAAAAGATTCCATATATTTTTTGATGTGCGCATTTCCGTTTTTAACTGCCATGACTCTATTGATAAAGGTTACAAATATTTGAAAAATAATTTTTATCTGAATGGAAGTTTTTAATTAAATATGTTTTTAATTTTTTATTTAAAAGTTAAACCAATATCTATAAAAATGTATTCCGACGAACATTTAAAACTTGCTGGACCAAGGTTTTATATTTATTTGATTTTACTTTTAAGCTATATTGCAATGAAAATAATATTTATAACTAACATTCAATATAAATATATTCAAACCCGACCTTTTTGAAATATAGCCTCGAGCTTTTAAACGGAATAATTTTTTTTCATACTTCTGCTTGAAAAGGGTAAAATTAAATAATGGTTTAAAATACAAACATATAGGTATATTGTAACAGCAATAAAACGTTACAAGCAATGTGTGATTGAGTATGAAACACAAGGTTTTCAACTCGACCATGTATTGCTTGATCTAGCAATGAAATACAGGACCAGTCAGAAACTTAAGCACAATCTTAGACCACACTACTTACTAACAGTCATTGTCTACGACGACTTGCCCCAGAAACAGCTCCGAAGTTGATATATTTTTTTAATTTTTTGTTGTTTTTATATTTTTCAAAATCAGATAAATAACATACATATCTATTGTTTAAACAATAAAAATAATTATTTTCCCTCTCTGAAAAGTTTCTGATTTCGAATAATATAAAAATAGAATGATCGAAATCTCAGCTATTTCTGAGGACTTTCGAAGTTTGCCTGTTTTACGGCTTCATTGACGCGACTAAAAGCCATCAATTCTTTTAAAACTCTTGCTCTACAGGAAATATTTACAAGCACTCAATAAGCACTTTTAAAAATATCATAAAGGCATAGAAGTAATAGTTAAGTATATCGTTAAACATTAGCCAACTACCCTCACAGTTTAAAACGGCTTTCTAGTTTATTATTAGAGTTAAAAAGTGCTTTTTTTTCTTGTCTCAAGTATAAAAGACGACCGTTTTTACATCTAGGAAGTAATTATATCTGTGAAGTTGTAAGGAATCAGAAGTAGAGGAGTTGGGATGCGTATTTTCAAATAAAAGGGCTAGCTTTAAAAAAATAAATAAATTCGAAATTATGGGGACGACCGTGGCAACAATTAGTAGGCTGCTAACCATTAACGTACAAACTATACATCTTTATATATATAAATCTTCTGTGCGTGTGTTTGTAATTAAACACTTCCTAAAGGGCTGGACCGATTTTGATGAAATTTTTTGTGTGTGTTCAAGTGGATTCGAGAATGGTTTAGATTTGGTATTTTTTTTTTCGTGTGTACAGGACGACGTCTGTTGGGACAGATAGTAATACTATAAAATTATAGTCTCCCACTTGTATTTTCGAAGGGATATGTCACTCAAAATTTATCAATGAATTTTTGTACGTATACTTAGTAAACTACATCAAATAACATAAACGCAAATCTTTGAAGAGGTAAAATACACTCACATTTTTAAGGCCTAATGTGTCAGATATGTCCGTGATCTGCTGGCATATTCCAAACTACTACTTTACAGAAAACTCATCCCAAATACGATACCTGGTTTCAGCGAGGCGCAGTATAAGATTTAGTAAATACGCTTCACTGTTCGGCCGGAAGGAGGGTGATCATTTGAGCAACTTTTTTCATTATCTCTTGGAACTCGAATACTTTTATAGTAGTCCTATTTCGTTTTAGTTGTGATTTTCTTTTCTTCTGTTATTTTTTCTACTTGTTAACTATAGTCGTTAGCTTTTACCAGGCTATTTGGTTCTTTATACTGTTACAAATGGCCTAAGTTTTGGGTATCTGGATTATTTGAATGATCTTTTGATTTGAGTGGGTCACGTATTTAATAGTTATAAGGCAAAGTGTGTTTTTTTATTTTTCTCTATTTTGCTCGTCAAAATGACCACACTCCGCCTGATGGTAAGCAGTCGTGTGGTCTAAGAGCAGTGGCCTCCACACCGTCCGCATAGCAGCCGAGGCAATGTTGAGGTCTCTACTTTGACGGCCTAAGAAGGTGCTTTTTCACGCCCCGCTTAAAGGACCCAGGACTGAAGGAAGAAGGAACATTACGTGCAATGTGCCCATATATGGTAAAAAGCATGTTACCTGTTATGTGGGTTCTTTAAATATGGTTGGACCCTTCGATGTTAAAACGTGGGACACCTAGTTTTAGACAACTATGGTTTTTAGTCACACATAATACATAATTATGAAGCGAACCTATTACCCACGACAGAGAGCAATAGGGTCACCAGTGCCCTATAAGGCACAGTACTAGTCTACGCGCTGCTACTTAGTATTTCTTGACAAATTCCGTGGTAAACGCAGTTTTACGAGTAGTAGAGCCTCGCTGATTTCAGCATGAATAGGCGGGCCGGCTCTACCGGGGAAGGACTACCCTCTCACAGAATATCGACGTGAAATAGCAGTATTCCTACTGTTGTGTTTCGTTCGTTGAGTGAGAGTGCCGGAGGCCCAATCACTCCTTTTACTCCATCCCGCTCCTTGTCCTTCCCACTTCCTTTCCTAAAGGGTCGACAATGCGCAAGTGATGCCTCTGGTGTCGCAGGCGTCCATAGGCTACGCTGACCACTTACCATCAGTTGGGCCGTATACTTGTATGCCACCTTACTTGTATAAAAACAAAAAGTCTATGTTTATGCCGGGTTCAGCTATTTTTCATGCTATGTGCTACAAAATATCTCATAAACCATAGACTTGTAGTCTGTGGTACACAATATTGCCGCGCTTTGTAACCGGCCCGGCTGTTCTTTCCGGTGCACGAAGCCTTACAGGAAGTTTACTTAAAAGAGGTGGAGGGTGCTCTGGAATATCGGCACTGGCGAATATTCCGAGAAACGGTAATTTATTACGTGCATACTTGTATAACAAAGTTGCTACTTTCTTATTGTTTCATTCCATTGGTTGTTTGTCTTTTTTTAAACATTCAGTTAAGAAAAGTTTACGTAAGTGGTAATTAAAATTGTATTAAAGTTAATTACTTAACTTCGTGGTAGGCGTGGATTATCTGTAAATTATATAATAATAATATTAGAGCTATGTATAAACTGTAGGGCTCAGGGCTCATATCAATATAGTTAGATCATAGGTCAACAGACTTACCATATTTGAGTTGGCCAGCTCCTAAGCATGGCTGCTAAAAAGCTAGCAAGAGATAAAGCGTAAATATTAATACGTTAGTTGAAAATTTTAAATTGTTAAGAAATTAGAACTTCGTATAAAAGTAATCACGGTTTATTATTTTTAAACTTACATCATTGGCCTCCAAAGAAGCACAAAGGCGATTGGCAGATGTAGTATGGTTCGTACGATATCGTATAAATAATAATAATAATATTCTACCACTTACACACAACACCATCTAGCCCAAACTAAGCAGAGCTTGTACTATGGGTACTAGACAATGGATAAACATACATATATACTTTCTTTTTTGTAAATACATACATATTATACATAGAAACACCCAGACCAAGACAAACACCTATGTTCATGCACACAAATGTTTGACTTATGCGGGAATCAAACCCGCGACCTCAGGCGTGGCAGTCGGTTATACTAACCACTACGCCATCGAGACCGACAATGACAGATAATAATAATAATAATAATAATAATTTATATTCATCATATTTTGATTTTAACAATTTTTTCTCTTATTCTAATACATATATATTATCAAGCGTTTAAAATATGAAAAGAGAATTCGATGACGACCGTACTAGTGTAAACTGTGCTACAGTCGCCACCCTGAGATTGTTACAAAAAAATTAATAGATTAGGCACATCAAGAAAAGAGAGAAATAATATTAAAATATTAAATTAAATTAATATTTAGTTTGGAATGTTTCTTGAATAGTCCAAGACAAAAGCGACTGCTGCTGCTACGATGTGCTTTAGAATCTATACATCTATACATACAAATAAATAAAATTGAAGTGTCTGTTTGTAATGTCAAAATAACCGCTTTTTATCTAATGCATATGAAAGTATATAAGGTACATAGGCAAAAACATCTATTTTTTAAATTTTGTCTGTCTGTCTATTTGTTCCGGCTAATCTCCGAAACGGCTGAACCGATTTTGACGGGACTTTCACTGGCAGATAGCTGATGTTATAAGGAGTAATTTAGGCTACTTTGATTTTAGAAAAAAATAGGTTTCCGCGGAGACAAACACTTTTTAGTGAAAATCTACGCGGACGAAGTCGCAGGTAACAGCTAGTTATCAATAAAAACACATTTGGATGCCGTTAGATTTTTTATAGAGGTATATTAGGTATCCTTCGGGGAGGCCTAAGTCTAGCAGTGAACGTCTTTCGATTGAGATGATGATAATGACATAAGTTAAGACAATACAGTGGAATATATTTCTCTCTTCTGTATGTCAAATATCTGTATGAAAATATAAATTCATATAAATATTTTTCTCAAATGTGATGGAAATGGTAAATGGAATGGTGTGATATAGGTAGTAGAGCCTCGCTGATTTCAGCATGAATTCGGCTCGACCGGGGAAGGACTACCCTCTCACAGAATATCAACGTGAAATAGCAGTTTTCCTACTGTTGTGTTTCGTTCGATGAGTGAGAGTGCCGGAGGCCCAGTCACTCTCGTTCACCCTTCCCGCTCCTTCTCCACTTCCTTTCCTAAAGGGTCGGCAACGTGCAAATGATTCCTCTGGTGTTGCAGGCGTCTATAATAATAGGCTACGGTGACCATTTACCATCAGGTGGGCCGTATGCTTGTTTGCTACCTTAGTTATATAATAAAAAAAATTAAAATGGTTAAATGTCACCAACCCAAAATAAATGCGGCCAAAAAAGACCATATCTATAAATCGTTTTAAAACCGTTCCTGAACATAACCGTCGTATTGTAAGCCGTGACAACACGGCACGGATGTCCCGCTGTATCACAGGACAACGTCACATCACGCGACATGTCGAAACTTGTTACGAACCGGAACACGAACTAAAGGTATTCGAGTGGGAAAGTGATACGAGTGAGGAGTTACGGATAAGAAACGTCTTTGCCTTTGTAAACACCCTGTGACTTATATTTACTTGAAATACATTGTTGTGTAGTATTTTTTAAGGCATTCCGCAAACGACAGACATACCTTGACTGGAATAATTGACTCGCATTATTACTCATATGGAATCCTATGGAACAATTCTCACGGAAGACAAAAAGTCCGTTGGAATGTCGCTGAGCAAACAAATCGTGGTTGACCGGTTGCGGCAGCCGCTGACAGGAACTGACAAAGCTGCTCTTTTCTGTCCTTTGGAAAAAGTACTTGCTTGCCGAGACATGGTGGAGTGTAACACTGACCCGGAATTTTTTGATTTTTAAGTTGTCCCGCCCCAGGATTTAAACTTGAACCCCCATGCACAGTGGCATTCACTACCACATGGTCGCGTAAAACTGAGTTTACTAAGTTACTAAATATACATTTAGAATAATTGCTAGGTTCAGGCAAATGGTTGAGCTTTTGAGAAGAAACCTGAAAGAAACTCATTGCTTGCAGGTATCTTCTCATAGGCTCAACGCTTTGGCATGAGCATGGCATTTCTCATGGCCACTCTTTTAAAACACCAATTAAATATAATTTTATTATTTTACAACAAGGTGTTGTGGCCATTATGCCATATATGACTGATAATATAAATTTAAAAATAATAACAACAATTATATTATTTATCTATACTAGACAGTAGGATGGCATATACCATAGGATGTATTGATTTGCCAGGATATGACAAAGAGCATCTTATAATTAATATACATGCAGATGGAGTCGTGGGCAGAAGCTGGTTATTATATAAAGTAGAAACTTGTGCATGTACGACACATCAGAAACACTAAACTTTGCGAGCTTATGACCATAATATATGCAGCTTAGTGTAACTTCGAGAAAAGTTATCGACGAAAGCAATACATTGTTTGTTTGGAAATCAGTTTACTACACAGCATCGTACTTGCATTTGCATCAACAACTCTGTATATAATCAAAACTATTTTTGTACTTCCATGACATTGCACAGGATGGAGGGATGATCCCCGTAATACAGGAATTTCCTAGCTCGGGGTACATAGTTCACATTGTATACCTCAGATGTACCCGACCTATTTCATTTATTTAAATATGATGATGTATACAGCTCTGAACCCGTTTTGTTGCTAATAAACTATTATTATTATTATTATTTTCGAGTAACTGGACTGAAACTGTCTCTTTGGTTACGTTAGGATTACGCTTGTTTACAGATACGTCAGGTTCCGATATCGATTCCCGAGTGATGTATATTGTTGTTAGGATTTGTCGGTAGCAGCATTAAGCCCAAAAATTGGAACGATTGAAGCCAAGAGGCTCACTGTTACGTGGATCAGCACAGCCGGCAAAAAATAGCTGTATTATTAATATAACACCCATGCCAGCGCCTTCGGGGTATCGAATGTCTAGGACTCTCTTTCTGTATTTTTCGTAAGTGTACACAGGTATGGTGGTACGTATTTTTGTAGATATTGCTTTATAATGATGACACTGGTCTAGAACGCAACTGCAATATAAGATCTGGGTTTAGATTTCGGGGTTGGATATAGGATTATAGGGTTTTTCTGACAAGAAACTCGCACTGAGTCTGGAGTTGCGGCCGGCAAATGGAAATAGACTCGCCTCCTATTACGTGAGGCCTAAAACATAGCTGGCAAAGTATAATACACTTCTGTCTACCCTTTCGGGTTTAGTGTGGGACTAAATATGTGTATAATGTTCATAGATACGTGTTCATCACGTATTGTGCAGAATTACAGACCATTAATTGAAAACACCTTTTACAGTTCTCGTAACTAACAAAGATTCACAGCATAAATTTAAACAAAAGAACAACAACTAAGCATTTCCTTTCTATTTTTATTGTTTAAACAGGAATGTGCGAATCTTGGATGTACCTATTCCAGAATATAAGCAACTATATAGGAACAAGCGAGACAATGTCGTTAATTGGCCTGACCTTTGCTTTCATTCGAAAAGTAAAAAAAAAATAACTTGAACGACTTCGAGAGCATTTAACTCGTTCCTTTTTGTAACATTTTAATTGGTTTTTCAAAGTTTTGCATAACAGCGCTTTGCTGAATGAAACCACCTTTTCTTGCGCGTTGGGTCCCGTAAAATGGCTACTTAAGCTGTCTTGACTGTGTTAAGTTTAGGCGATTTTCAAATTGATCACCTATTAAACGTAAAGGTTATATTTTGACGTGACTGTAAAGAGTCCTTCCCTGCATTTTAAAATACGATAACAGGAATGAAAGAGCATTCCTCGTAATTATTGGATCCAGTCAGGTAAGTGTTAGTCCTGTGTCAATCAATGGCTTCAAATCAGTCGAAAGATTAAGCTATTTGTGCTCCGAGTAAAGATTGAAGATAATACTCGGACGCAAGACATGAAGACTTGTTGTAAACTTAAAACACAAACCTCATTACTAATTTGGAGCCGAATGAATATCATTATAATAGGTACTTATTTCAGAATTATTCTTTTTCTTTTTCTACACTGCTTTTCTTACCAACGGTAATCTTTAAGATTTGCAAATGCTTAAACAATACAAGAACACCCAATTTCGATATATTCTATAATTAAATCTGATTAGTGATAATCTCTGCGTCACCCACTTTACAAACGTTAAAACAACGGACACAAATAATACCCAAGGTCACAACACCAATTTGTGAATCACACAATTTTTCGTCGAAACCACAATACTCGGTGGACTGGCAGGACCAAATAAATTGCTCATTGAACCTACAACACCCAGCTGCCTGGCATTGCCAAGGCGACTACATAAATATCTTAATACCTCTTTTATTCTCTATTATCTTTTTGAAGTGAAAACTTCTTTAGCGGCGTTGTGCACTTTTTTGTGATGGGTAAAAAATGTTAAACTCGCGTCAGGACACGTGACCTGATTGAAAATTCGTAAGACGGAGGGAGAATTGTCATGTTTGTGTACGATAGCGCAATAAATGAATATTGTATTTTACCACACAAATGATAGTACTTTTATACTGATAATTAAAGCAATTCGTGCAAAATTATTGCCTAACTATTCCAAAATATCAAAAATGCACAACGTTAATATTCAAGTTTTCACTTTTGCCGACACTCCCGGAATGCAACCCGTTGTTTTTTTGTCTTACCTGGTTTAATATCGCAATTCTGAATATAGTGACCTAGTTTTCATCTATCATATGTTTTTGTCTGTTTATGTACTATACATTCTATATTGAATAAACTTCTAGTATTTAATAAACCAGACCACCCCAGTAGAGCGTTATCTACAAACAGTTAGAGCCCACATGTTTTACAAATGGCGTTGCGTGCAAGCTGATGTGCGTCCAATTCAATTTGATTGGGAGCAATTAGGGCGGAGTGTTGAATAAAAGAAAATACTGCTGGTTAATTCTTTTGTGTTTACAGCTAGTTTGGTACGTACACGCTTCGAATCAATCGATTGTAGAAAATTGGGAGTAGACTTTCTTATAAAGGTTCGTGAAGTTTGGAGGGTAATTTCAGGGTAGCATACCTTTGACTTCAACAAGAAGGGTTAGTAATCGTATGGAACATCCGAACACAGCAGGCTAAAAACTGTGTGTTGGTGATTAACCAGACTTTCCTGAATAGGTGTTGTGGACTTGAGCAGTTTTCAGTTGTTGCTGTAGTCATTTAAGAACCTGCCGATCCTGCGGTCTAGGTTGGACATTCGCTACAGTCGGGTTGCTTAGGATTTCAGAGACTCAGATGAGAATTTTATTTGTTTCATACCCACCTGCTTGTAAGAAGTTAGTAAAGTCAAATAGGGCCTACCATCCCAATAACTAATATTCCAAAATTGAAATGATAGTCTTCGCTTTCTTCTTGACACTTTCGAAGAAGTCCAGAGTTGAAGAAATAATGTTCATTATGTTCACTACATCTTTAAGTAACGTCCAGGATAACACCTATCACTATGCAAAGTATACCATCCGTACTTAATGTAAGGTATAGTGTCTATATTTGTTATTCCGTAATGTGGGTATGCGCTCATATTGAATAAACCAGTCAGCTATCCACCTCTGTGTTTGATTGACGTTCCATTTGGCGACGAGTAAAACGAATTCCACGTGCGTGCAAATTGTTATTAATAATGCCGATCGGTCGATTAGAACCCTTTGACATTAATTCGAAGCAGTGGCCGTCGTATATTCGCCGTGTCAAACAGTACATACTACTAAACGAGATTAAAGAAGACTTGTGTGTGCCGTTGTTAATTACGGTAGTGGGTGAAACGACATACTCGTTAATGTGCGATCTTTGTGCTCCGGCGGATCCAGAAACAAAGAAATTCGACGAATTAGTACGTTTGGTGACCGATCATTTAGAACCACAGAGATCGGAGATTGCCGAACGGCACGTGTTTCGTTTGCGTAGACAGCGTGTTGGAGAATCTATGACAGATTACTTACAAGATTTAAAACACCTCGCAACCACGTGTAACTTTGGTGCAATGCTAGAAGAAAACCTTCGTGACCAATTTGTTTCGGGACTATCGAACAGTGCGATGCGATCGCGTATTTTCGCTGAGAGAAATATTAAATACAAGGAGGCTGTGGAGCTGGCTCTGGCGTTAGAGGCTGCAGAGAGGCACGCGGAGGTGAGCGCGGCGACCGCCGCCGCAGTCACGACCTCAGGTGCAGGCGGCGACGCGGGCGAAGGCCTGCATAAGGCGGACACAGGACGACCACGTGGCGGAGGAGCGCGCCGGTCGGGGCGCAACCCAGGCGCTAGGGCTGACGGCGGCGCGGTGTCGAGAGGGGGCCCCTCTGCGGCGGCACCGGCGCAGGCCGCGTCGACTCAACAGTGCTGGCGGTGTGGAAAACCACATCGGCCGGAAAGATGTCGGTACATCAATTACAACTGTGATGAGTGTAACCAACGTGGACATTTGAAAGTGATGTGCAAAGAGGTGCGTAATAGTGGTCGGTATAATAGGCAAAACTACGTAAGTGAAAACGATTCGGAAGACGAGGATTTGGTCAACATCGAACTGACGTCTAAAGGTAACAAGCCTTACTTTGTTAATGTGAACATTGACAGTTACGAAATTAAATGTGAAGTCGATACTGGAAGTCGTATTTCGGCGATTAGTGAAGACTTTTATAAACAGATGTTTCCAAACAAAAAAATTCAATCCGATAATTTAATGTTACGATGTTATGCAGGAACGCGGATTGAGTCATTAGGATTTATATTAGTCAATGTTAAACTAGGTAATGTTACGGCAAATAATGTGCGTTGTTATGTAATTAAAAATGGTGGATGCCCATTATTGGGCAGGGATTGGTTAAAGTCCCTCAATGTTAAACAAATCAATTTTAATGAGATCACTGCTGATCCATGTATTAGTCAATTAGCTAAAGAATTTCCTGAGGTTTTTACGGACAAACTAGGAAAATGTAAAAAATTGCTCCAATTGCAACTGACGGACCAGGAACCCGTGTACGTGCGGGCGCGACCCGTGTCGCTTGCGCTGCGCGCGCGTGTTGAGCGTGAACTCGAGCGGCTGGAGGCCGAGGGCACCATCTACCGGGTCGAGCACTCGGACTACGGTACACCTATCGTGCCTGTTATTAAGACGAACGGCGATATTCGGATATGTGGCGATTACAAAGTGACTATTAATCCTAAACTTAAGCGTGAATTTTATCCTCTCCCACGAATCGAAGAGTTGTTCGCCACTCTAAGTGGGGGAAGAGAATTTACCAAAATTGACCTAACCCATGCATATCAACAGACGATGTTGACGGATGATTCACAACCGTGTACAGCTATAACTACACACATCGGCACATTTGTTTATCGCCGTACGCCATTCGGATTGTGTTGCATTCCGGAAAAATTTCAAAAATTAATGGAGGAGACATTGCGCGGCGTGCGTGGCACTGTGGTTTTTCTTGACGATATTTGTGTGACGGGGGCTTCGAGAGCAGAACACTTGGGGAATTTAAGACAAGTACTGGTTAGATTAAAAGAGATGGGTTTAACCGTAAAACTAAATAAATGTTGTTTTCTACAAGCAAGCGTTAAATATCTCGGGTTCATTATTGATCAAGATGGTCTGCGCCCGGATCCCCAGAAGGTGGACGCTATTGTAAAGGCACCACCGCCTATCGATGTCACACAATTAAGAAGCTTTCTTGGTTTACTTAACTATTATGGCAAATTTATTCCCAAATTAAGCATTTTATTATATCCGTTGCATGAACGTTTAAAAAAAGGTGTCAGTTGGAACTGGAGTAAGGAGTGCGATGAGGCTTTTAAAGAAGCGAAGCGTATTCTCTCAGGTGATAGGGTACTCGCACATTATGAAGAGGGGCGGCCTTTAGTGCTATCGGTGGACAGCAGCGCTTACGGTCTAGGCGCAGTATTGGCGCATCGTTTCCCAGATGGCAGTGAGCGTCCGGTCAGCTGCGTGTCGCGCACGCTAAATGACGCGGAGCGCAACTACAGCCAGATTGATAAGGAGGCTTTGGCAATATTTTATGGTATCACTCGCCACCATCAATACCTGTACGGTAGGAAATTTGAATTACGTACAGATCACCAGCCTTTAAGCTACATATTCGGAGCGAAAGTGGGTATACCTCAAACTGCCGCCAGTCGCTTACAACGCTGGGCTGCTCGATTGGCCGCGTATGATTTTACCATAAAATACATAACCTCAAAACAAAACGGACCAGCTGACGCGTTGTCACGTTTACCTTTAGCACAGGAGCGCCGTCCCACCGAATCAATGAGTTATGTTAGTTTAGTACAACAATGTATGCCAGTTAATTTCCATGACGTAAGTAAGGAAACTAATAAGGATGCCGTATTATCGCGAATATTGGGATATGTTAAATTTGGATGGCCGTCCGTACCTAGTTGCGAAGAAGAAAATCCATATTTTGCACGAAAAACTGATATTATAATGGATTTTGGTTGTCTCATTTATAAATATCGTATTATAATACCAAAACCCTTGCAAACAAAAATTTTAGAAGAAATCCATCAAGGTCATTTAGGAGTTAGAAAAATGAAAAGCTTATCACGTAATTATGTTTATTGGCCGACCTTAGATAATGACCTTGAAACCTTGTGTCGTACATGTGAGCCATGTCGTATGGTGCGGGATGCAGCGCCTCGGGCTGACATGCATCCGTGGGAATTTCCATTGTTACCATGGCAACGCTTACATGCAGATTTTGCTGAATATTCAGGAAGAAAATATTTTGTTATAGTTGACGCACATTCGAAGTGGATTGAGGCACTTCCCATGGGTCGTACAGACGCACAATCAACAATCACGGCTCTAAGTACAGTTTTTAGTAGGTTTGGGCTACCTTCGCAACTCGTTACGGATAATGGACCACCATTCCAATCGACTGAATTTAAAAATTATTGCATCCAAAATTGTATTGCACATGTGACAACGGCACCATATAGGCCACAGGGTAATGGTGCCGCTGAAAATGCGGTGAAAACGGTAAAGAAAGCCATCAAGAGAGCGGTTCTTAGTGGCGAAAATATATTACAAGCTTTAAACACATTCTTATTCAATTACCGCAATTGTGAACATTCAACTACGGGCGTGCCACCGGCAGTATTGCTAATCGGGCGTCGAATACGGACTAGACTGGATGCGTTACGGCCGGACGTCGCGCAAGTGGCGCGCGCGGCTCAGCAACGTCAGGTGGCACATGCAGGAGGCACGCCCCAACCACGTATCCGTGTAGGAGAACCGGTGCTCGCACGCGATTACTCCGCGAATTCACAAAAATGGTCCACGGGCACAGTGTCTAAAACTACGGGACCGGTGTCATACCGCATTGATATGGGAAACGGGTTCGAGTGGCGCAGACACCGTGACCAAATAGTCCCTTTATCAAACAAACCGCGGTTATCACTGTCGATGTCGCGAGCAAGCATCGGTACTCAGAAGGGGGAAGGTGGTAATAATGACAATGATGCCTTCGAGGATGCATGTGAAGCATCCAGGGAGTTACAGGTGGAGGAGGGTAGGGCGAACCTGGCAAATTCGGCCGCACCAGCAGTGTCGCGCTCCCCACCGCCGCCGCCGCCCCCAGGGGCTTCGGCCCGTGCAATACGAGCGCATGTACGCGCAGTTAATAAAGACAATATTGTGTCTCAATATTAAGATAGTATATAAGATAAGTAGTATTTAAGATAGTATATGAGATAGTTTATGTGGTTTTAGTAGTAAAAATGCTGTGTTTGAATATGTTCTGTTAGTTATTAATTAGTTAACATTTAATCTTAGGGGGGAAAAGTGTAAGGTATAGTGTCTATATTTGTTATTCCGTAATGTGGGTATGCGCTCATATTGAATAAACCAGTCAGCTATCCACCTCTGTGTTTGATTGACGTTCCACTTAAGACAGAAGTTCACAAAACTATCATAAACCTAACAGATTGTCTTTCTACAAATATATTACTCAAAATACGAGCAGCGCCCGAATCTTCACAACAACCGTCAATATTATACTAACGTTGGCACCCTGCATTGCTCATTAAAACTTGTCTCCGCTGGCTAATAACTTGCATACCTGAGTTGTTCAATACTCGGATAAGTTTGCTTTAAGTTGAGCTGCGGGGAAACGAAACTTGTATGTTTGTTTGTGTGTGAGCTTGTGTCGCGTAGTTCTGTCATTAAAATGATTTATGTAATAAAGTGAGCTAGAAATTTCTCTTATGTAGTGGTTACTTTATGTAAATGGACGCGGGACTGCTGATATATTGGCTGCTGTATAAAGGCTTCGTTTGCCTAGCAGCGAAGGTTGGGTCGCATGTCTGACCGCCGTATGTAATTTTGCGAATACGATTCTCGACTCGGACGTATGATTTATTAAGTGATTATCGCATTGTAGATTATCGCTTACTTTGTAATCATGAAAACAACATAATTATATACCCAGCCATAATTTTTTTTCAGTGAACCTACTGTCAACGTCAGTAAAAGTGTTCCCCACACAGTTCTTTATCTTGAACAGGAACACGTAACTCAAACTCACCCCTAACATAAAATATAACACTTATACGACACTTAATTCACCCTTCAAACAAGTGTCAAGTCAGAACCTTCCAATTAAGCGCGCAAGTAGCATACGTCTAACGCGTAAAAATGTGGTCGCGTGCGCGCAGTATTGAATTAACAGCTGTAATTACCGTGGAACACGCTGTGCGTACCTGTACGGGCGTAGACTAAGGGAAAACTTGGTGTACGCGATTGTACTGGTACTGTAGATTTGTATGAGTTATGTTGAAGAGTTGTCATTTGACTTTGACAGTTCTATTGCACAAATTAAATAGCTTCAGATAGTCAGCTGGCTATTTGTGAGTGCGTCTGTTTTGAAGCGACAGTTGTAGAGTTGTCATTTGATTTGGACAGTTGTATTGCACAAATTAAATAGCTTCAGATGGTCAGCTGGCTATTTACGAGTGCATCTGTTTTAAAGCGTTATATCAAGCCAACTATCTTATTTATTAACCATTTGTTTAAAATATTGTGCAACTTGTGCAATTATATTATTATTATAATGTGAAGAGCGGGGTCTCCTAACCCAGGTAATATTTACTTAAAAGGAGTACCCCAACTACTGATTATAAAATAGCTTATAAGAAAACGATAATAAACAATTTTTAATTTTAATTTAATTTTTATCTGATTTTATTTGCTTTATTTCTATCATATTGCTGTTGCGACAGTGTAAGTGACTGTTTAGCATGAGCTCTCGGGTTCGATTCAAGGGTCGGGCAAAGAGTCTTTGGATTTTCTGTCAAGAAAATCACAGAAACATCATCGAGTCTGGAACAGTTCAAGTAAACGTCAATAGGTTCGCCCGTATTACCCGAAATGTTGATGTAAGAAAGTTAAAAACTTTTGTCTTACAAGTTCT
This sequence comes from Catocala sponsa, assembly GCA_963564715.1. Lineage (NCBI taxonomy): Eukaryota > Metazoa > Arthropoda > Insecta > Lepidoptera > Erebidae > Catocala > Catocala sponsa. The sequence goes on along the minus strand of OY751345.1, from coordinate 23,663,812 downwards.
GAGGCGTTATTTTATATTTATATCTCCGTTGCTCATAAGATCTTGTTTTTTTTTAATTTTTAGTAGGCGTTCAGGATCTGGTAATGTGGCTTGACTTCTATTACGTAGAATTTAATACATAACAGGCATTTGGCTCATGTGAGGATCTTGCGCATTTAAAACAAACTAATTTGCACCATATACAAAGACCTTTACGTAAAACGGTTTAACAAAATTACTTCCTACCTTTTTCGGTACAAGCGCCAGGCTGTAACGTTATTATCCAAGTGTAGCATACAGACGAAATAAGCACATTACAGCGAATAAAAAATGTTCCCACTCGCAGATTAACGTTGAATAAAATATTATCTACAAGGTTATTTACTACGACGTATTAGAGGAGATATTTAGGTGTAGGTGTTGAATTTACTGATGAGTAAGTATTAAAATGTACTATATTTTGCCCGCGGCTTCCCTCGTGTTATATAATAATAATAATAATAATAATTTATTTTCATCATTTGATTTTAAAAATTTTTTTTCTCTTATTCTAATACATATATTTTATAAAGTATTTAGAATATGAAAAGAGAATTCGATGACGACCGTACTAGTATAAACTGTGCTACAGTCGCCAGCGCCTTCCACCCTGAGATTGCTACAAAAAATTTAATAGATTAGGCACATCAAGAAAAGAGAGAAATAATATTAAAATATAGGTATTAAATATAGGTTATTAATGTAGGTTATGTCAATAAATCTCTTGGGAACAGTATTTTTGTCCTGGATTAAAGGTTAAACCCTTTGTCCTTTTTATCGGAAGACGCAGCAGGCCGACAACCTGGTAAGGATCGCGGGAAGCGGTTGGATGCGGGTGGCCTAAGATCGGTCTGTGTGGAATACCTTGCGGGAGGCCTATGTCCAGCAGTGGACGTCTTTCGGCTGAGATGATGATGATAATGATGTCTTTTTTTACTCCTGACAACTTGTATGCGAAATTTCACGATGATCGGTCGAGTAGTTAGGGCGTGAAAGTGTAACAAACCAACTTACTATGCCGTTTAATTAGGTTAGCACATTTGATACGGCTCTATCTATGACTGCATAGTGGCGCATGGCTTAAATGATCACCCTACTTTTAACTGGTTAATACCGCAGTAATGACAACTTAAGATAAAGACATTCGAAAAAGCTTCTTAACGGCCACAAGTGCAGTAGAGCCTCAATGTTTATATTCGCTCACAAAGTGCTGCGTATATATTTGTTTGTATTATATACTCTGTAGTGGAGTATATGGCGTTCCATTACCAAAAAGAACCAAAAATTATTTGATTCACACAGAGAACTGGCCACAACCATTTGTTGTTCACGGTCTACTTTGTGAGTAGAGACTCGAAGACGGACAAAAGATAAAGAAGATTTTCCGGATTTCTTTCTTGCAAAGTACCTAACATTACTCCGCTGTTTAAATAACTTTAATTATGAGCAGCGATAGCTCAGTGGGAAGACCAACAGACTGCAATGCAATCTCGGGTGCGCGACGTGGGTTCGAACCCACGTCGCGCACCTCTGACTGTCAGAAGTTATTTATATGACTTTTCGAAATTAAGTGCGTATTGATTGACAATTATCCTACTCCGTGCCTCGGAGAGCACGTTAAGCCGTTGGTCCCGGCGGCCATGAATATCTATGGCAGTGGTTATTGGGAGACTGTCGACACAAAAGATCCCACTGGGTCGAAGTGTCACCAGTCTGCACTGACTGCCCCCCACATAAGATAAGATAAAACACTTCAAAAGTACATAGGTTTTGGCAGATGAAAAGATTACGTGAATGTTTCGCATAGCACGAAAAATCGGTCCGAAATTTCGGCATTTTCGTTTCATGATAGCAAGAATGTATTGTTTGCAATATGAATGAACCCAGCATCCCATGTTTAACAGATCAGATTGCGCGGTTGATAACCCGATATATCGTCGTATTTGTATAATTAGTTTATTGAATTACCTTTCAATGGACATGAAACTGTGGTTTTATATTAACTAGCAATTTCACCGCTGATTGTATTAATTTGGTGGGAGCCATTTTTGTATACGAACTTATAATATAGTGATGTATGGATGTTGAAGAGGCTTTAGTGGTTAACACTGCTAATGCACAGCCACTCACAGCCTTAAATGTGCTGTGGTCCCTTTACTTTGCGGTTATCCACGAGGTCCATGTTCGATTCCTAAGGTAGGAAAAATGTTATTGAGCTTTTTATTCAGAAAATCTCTGTATCAGCATAGAGTCTGCACAAGTGCCTGGTGGTATAAATTTTCCTCTTCTGCGAAGAATTTCAAAATGATCAGCAACCATGCTTGTGGTTCTGGAGACACTATACTTAACCCTAATTTTGTTATTCTATATTTTTTATGTCGATTGACACTGCCTCGTTTGAGTGAGGTTGAGTGAAGACAGTGAGGGCTTCGATTTACGGTCGGGAAAAGTGCTATTTATTATGTAGTAGCAGCGCGTAGTCTGGAAATGTTCCCAGTTATGTTCTTTTTCATTCCCCTTATACGAGAAGTATAAAATTTAGGCCAGCAAGTATGTCTGAAATATATCTCTGCCTACCCTTTCAGGCATAAAGGTGTAAGACTATGTATATATGATGAGCAGCGATGGCTCAGTGGGGAGACTAACAGACTGCAATGCAGAGGGTCTCGGGTTCAAACCCACGTCGCGCACCTCTAACTTTCGGAAGTTATGACTTTCCGAAATTATGTGCGTATTGATTGACAATTATCGCTTGCTCCGTGCCTCGGAGAGCACGTTAAGCCGTTGGTCCCGGCTGCCATGAACGTCTATGGCAGTCGTTGTTGGGAGAGTGTCGACACAAAAGATCCCACTGGGTCGAACTGTCGCCGGTCTGCACTGACTGGCCTCCACATAAGATAAGATAAGATGTATATATGATTGCATATACGAAAGCTCGTAAATGATAATAATAATAATAATAATCATTTATTCAACTTAAATTGGTACAAATTGATACAGAGCTTATGTTACATCGTAAAGGTAATATACAAGGTTATTATTAGTAAAGTGAAACCTTTTAGGGGGTGATTATACTTGTTATTATGAACAACTTTTGTTCTGAGACATTACCGAAATCGCGAAAAAAAAATCAGCTATTCCATACATTTTGCCGAGGTCAAAGTCCAATTTTGTATGGAACAGCTGTTTTTTTTTCGCCTTTTAGGCAATTTCCCAGAACAAAAGTTGTTTATAATAACAAGTACAATCACCCCTGAGAAGTTTTCACTTTACTAAGAATAACCTTGTATAAGGAGTGCCTGTATTAGGATAAACCTGTGCCACAGGCATTAAGGGCACATACTATATATAAATTCTAAAACAATACTTATAAAACATTATATACATATTTGTATAAAAAACTTATTAATTACATTATAAACTAAGTGATTACTATGACTATTTAAAAAGCTATTTTATTGCGTAACATTTATTGAACAACAGTCATCAAATTTTCCGTTTGATGATGATAACTCCTCAAAGCGAGGATTCTATCAAGAGAAGTGATTCAAAAACAATCCAACCACGTGACAAGCTTTGTAGAATACAAAGCTAGTGCAGGCATAAATCTAGTCTCTATTTACTTTTTAAAGGGAACACCAGGTCTATGGCAAGTAAACCTAACCCATTTTTGACACCGGCCTTTGTGACGCGTTAGCTTTTACCGTGAACCCACATAGCTAACGGGCTTGTGACTAAAAGTTTTATATTCGTGCCTGCATCACTCCACTACACTGAAACTATCGCATATTTCAATAGCTTTCTGTTTGACGGACATTTTCACTGAAATATGTCATAAATATTCATATGAAATATACGTATTAAATAGTTCATTATCGCTTATTGTAACGGCGAAGGTCAACAATATCTCTGAGGGTTCTTTTTAAGGTATTCAAAGATATGTGAAGTCTGCCAACACGCACTGGGCTACCGTGGCGAACTATGGCCTAACCCTCATACTGAAAAGAGGCTTGTGCCCAGCACTAGGACAGTTTCTAAATAGGGCTGATATTATTCTTATTATAGAAGCAGCGATAGCTCAGTGGGAAGACCAACAAACTGCAATGCAGAGGGTCTCTGGTTCGAACCCACGTCGCGCACCTCTGACTTTCGGAAGTTATATGACGTTTATTGAACCAGCTTTATATTTCGGCCAAGGCAGCGGCCGTTTTGTTTTGTGATTAGTGCTAAGCCATCAAAATAATGTTTTCTAATAATATATAACTAGTTAGTTTTGAAGTCGATGAATCTGACCGTCCACATCCATGCAAAGTTGCATCAGTCGACAGAGATGGTGTACTAATCCACATTTACACTAACTTCTGTTTTGAATCACATGTTATAACGGGCGACGTACAGGTCACAATCCCAAAATACGTGCTGCTTTTAAAAATTTCGTGGTAGAAATCTCAATAACAATTTTTTCGACCGAAACTCGAACCCACACATAGCAGATACACCCACAATCAGTTTCCTTAAATGTTGACACAAGTTATATTTATTTAAGCCTGACAATATAAGACTATTGCATACAATTTAAAAATAGTTACAATAATTATAATTCTGTTGATCACATATACAATATTTCTAAAACTACATACAAATTATTACCAGTGTAAGTATATCTTTGATTTAAAGTCACAATATGTTTACTAAAATCCACAAAACATAGAACATTAAAATAATGAAAAACAGCAGGGCAAAAAAAGAACACAATATTTTCCTGGAAACTGGAAACGGGAAAATTTTCTGCAGATGCGAACAAAATATATTAGTAATTCAGCACCGTTTCGAGATGAGTCCATAATATTACAAAATTTCATAATGTATATGATACATGTTCGGGAGATTTTTGCGTAATATTCGTAAGCAGGGTGAGCCGGTATTAATCCCAGTATACAGTCACATAATTGAATTTTGAATATCACATTTGGGAGAGCGTACTGGCATCAGAAATTAGTTGTAAATGCTTATAGAGGCACTGAATACAACTACGAATTGTACACTAATTGCCGCGATGGTGCTGCCGTTTAAGATTGTGCTTACATTTGTGTACGATCGTGAGGTATCGGGTTCGGTTCGTAGGTTGGACAAGAGGTTATTGGGTTTATTGTTAGGCAATTTGTGAATAGTAACTTAGCTAGGGTTAGACTTCTTCAGGATCAGTCTTAATTAGATTAACGACGTGAAAATTTACAGAATAATCATGATAACTTGGTCTATTGACTATAAATTTGACCAGAGGTAACAATCAATTACTTCGATGGTCTTGTGGCATAAGAGGGTGACCAGTTGCGAGATCCCGATTAAAATTCGCATATCGAGGTATTGTATAGTTTTAAGTAAGGATATTTGAAGTAGCAGCACGATATCTAAAAATGAGCCTATTATACGACCATAGGTTCCCAGCGAGCAAAATGTGGGTGCAAATACTTAACCAGGGAGATAAAGTAATCCTACGTAGTTCGTCTCCCAGTGCCATGGTCTAGCTACTTGAAAAGCAACTGAAACGTCGGGGAAAGTGTAAAGATAAATTATTTAAATAGTAGTAAAGTTTAACAATGGGAGTTTAATAGAGTAGTAGTGTAATTATACGGTTTATAAAATAAACAACGCGATGAGATCCGAATAAAGTACTTACATACCGTATAAGTAACTTATCATCAGGTGGGTTGTATGCCAGCTTAGTCGTAAAAAAGAAAAAAAATTGGCAGTCTTTGGGGACTGCCGCTAGAAGTGAAAACTTTAATCCTTGATCATAAACACTTCTTATAATATTGTCTTCTGATTACGCGAATGTGTGAAAGTGAAAGTGTCAAATAAACAACGCGATAAAATCCGTATATAGTAGTTTAATTTCAATAAACACTTCTTTATAAACCAAAAATAATTCAAAAATGGAAAGCGTTCGGTGACGATGACGCGAGTTCCATGATTTTTGTTCACCCAAGAAGTGCTGAACGCGCCTAAAGAAGTTTTCACTTCAAAAAAGTAGTTTTAATTTATTGTTGAAGTGAAAACTTCTTTAGCAGCGTTGTGCACTTTTTTTGTGATGGGTGAAAATGTTAAACATGCGTCAGGACACGTGACCTGATCGAAAATTCGTAAGACGGAGGGAGAATTGTCATGTTTGTGTACGATAGCGCAATAAATGAATATTGTATTTTACCACATAAATGATAATACTTTTATACTGATAATTAAAGCAATTCGTGCAAAATTATTCCCTAACCATTCCAAAATATCAAAAATGCACAACGTTAATATTCAAGTTTTCACTTCTGCCGGCACTCCCGGAGTGCAACCCGTTGTTTTTTTCCGTGTTTGATGATTACACCCACAACATTGTGCGTTGTGGCAATGGCATGACGACTATTTAAACCACTACGCCATCCATACAGTCAAATTACTAGATGAACTTTGTCTGCGGAACGCATAACCGTTTACTGTCGGTCAAGAAGAATACTTACTTTTACCTTACCTATTGTCGAGTACTTGCCATGCATCTGTTGCGGCGGCTAACAGCTGATCGGAGCTAACGGGACTTCTACGTCATCGTCCCACCCACTCCAGCCATCGGCGCTCGCCCGCCGCCGCCGGACCAGTAGTCACAAAGAGTTAAGTAATACATAGGGAAAAGAGAGCCCTCTTATGGTCAATTTCAACCAACCCTATTTGAAACAGCGACATCTGAACTTTTGGCCCCGAACTAATCCTTCTATACATAGCTAAAAGAGAGCCCTCTTATGGTTAATTTCAGCCAACCCTATTTGAAACAGCGACATCTGAACTTTTGGCCCCGAACTAATCCTTCTATACATAGCTATAGTTATTCCGTATTCTGTGCCTATAGCTATTTATATTATGTATTACTAATCCAGAATTCGTATTTAAATTGTTTTGTATCAATCGTATTTTGTAACATAAAAAATATGCAAATAAAAATTGCAAATAGAACAAGTAGAATGTTACAAAAATAGATCCAAACAAAACAATTTAAATACAATAAGTATAGGGTGCATATCGTAGTATAAGAATAAAACAACAACAAATAACATTTTATTATGTTTATGTTTATTAAAATTTATCTGTGCAGCGGACTCTAGGTTCACAGTGAAATGCGCAGCGTCTCGGCATTTTTGTAGTCGGAAAAACCACACAACACTAAACACTAAAAGCGTCACTATCGCACACTGATAACAACAGTTTTCGATGGGAAGATTAATTGACACAAGGTGGAGGAACACAGAGCTCGACTCAACGCACTTACATAACACCTTCACAGCCAAAAAATATACAATATAGGACGAAAAACTACAAACGTGCGCACGGGCAAGTTGCAGGCGCCATATTGTACCTGACTTAGAAATCCAATGTTTGAATCATAGTCTTTAACCGACATATTTACTAATTTGTATTTTATGTCATTTTTATGATAAAACAATTAAAATGAGTCAATCATTTTAATCCTTTCTTGTTCTCATTTCATATAAAGTCACATCATGTGTTCGGACCTATTCAAGCGTTATACACATTCAATACCATGGGCCGACATGTCATTTGCTCCTCACACCTTTTAAACATAACGCTGAACATACATACGTTGTAATCCATACGTACCGGTAGAACCGAACCGCTTGTATGACATCGGTTATACGGAAGGCCAATTTTATGCGGATTATCACGCATCGCATCGTCGGGTGAGGTCGGATCGGTGCGATTGCCGTTGTGGGTTTGTTTGTTAATAAATGTTGAGTTGCTGTGTTATTTTGTCCTACAGTATTTTGATATGATTGACGTCTCAGTTTTTAGTATGTGGCATTCAGGTGTGGTCAATAGGTCAACTGAAATCGACCAAAAATAATAATCGGCAAATGTGGGTGTAAGGTGTTCTCTAATAAAAAGAGATGACAAAAAAGATAATTTATAAAAATGGATCTCTATGTATTGTCTCTAGCTACCAACTACAATATTTGTTTACTTAATAAGATAAGTGAAACAAAATTTACTAAGTTATGTACTAGCGACCCGTTCCGACTTCGCACAGATAGTACAAAACCTTAACAAATTATAATAACTATTGGTGAAAACCGCATGAAAATCGGTTCAGTAGTTTTTGAGATTATCACGAACAGACAGACAGACATACAGACGCGGCGGGGAACTTTGTTTTATAACATGTAGTAAAGTAAAATGTAAAATATTAATAAACTTCTATCTTCTTTAGAAGCCACTGGTTTCTACCAGTGGCTATTAGTATTTTATCATACATAACAATTTTTGTTCTTATCCTTTTTACGAAATTCGGTACTTTTTCTAACATGTTTAAAATTGCATGCATCCCTCGTCTTGCACAACGCCTCTTACACCACAATGTGTTGTTTGGTTACACCGTTGTTTTCTTTTGTAGCCATTTGTAGTTTTAAGTATTTACTTATGCTATGACAGCAACAAGTTTCAAATTTGTATGATGTTGATTTACTAATTTATTTATGAAATAAGATACCTATGACTTTTTCATACAGAATTATTTATGAAAAGTGGCCGAAATAAATTAGGAATAAAAGGTTGTTAGTATTTTAAATTTAATCCTGTATAAGCAAACTTGAAGCATCCATTTGTACACAACCAAGCACCTAAATTAACTACTAATACTAATGCCAGAACGAATAGACATAATGTAAAATGAAGGTAAAACGGAATCCCGAATGAGGGTAAGCGCTTAAACCTTGTTTCATAAATACACCGTATAATATATTATGTGTCTAAGTCAAAGGGCATACAAGGTCACTTTGCCAGGTCTTTGCTAAGACTGAGTGTACTTATCCCATGGTTCAGTTATAAAAAATAGGACATGTACTGACAACTACATTTTGTATGTTAGTACTACTATTTCTTTTCATCATAATATATGTGCAAAGCTGCACACCTGGTTTTAAATTTAAGATTAGAAATATATTATCTATCGAAAGGAAAGTGTCGCCTTCTCTTATACTGCTAAACATTGACAGACCATAAATGATGCGAACTCTGTATTGTATAATTAATTATTATATTCTAATTCCAGAGTAAGAAAATAAATATTAGACTAGGTTTTAAACTTTACAACATTACATCGTATCTGTTTTATCTCTACCCACTGACGTAATATTTATCTAGTACTAGCTTTCGCCTGCGGCTTCCCTCGCGTTAATTTAGAATTTGACAATCAATTCAGGTTGTACTCTGCTTGTAATAATATAATTCAGTCATGATTCGAAAGATACGTGGCGCAATCTATTATCATAAAAACGTTATTATTGTTTTCCTCGGGAACAGTAATTTTTTCGGGATGAAAGGTAGCCTATGTCCGTTTCTGTACACCTGTCAACGTATATGCAAAATTTCAGGATGATCGGTTCAGTGGTTTAGGCGTGAAAAGGTAACAAACAAACAAACAAACTCATTTTCGCTTTTATAATATTAGTTAGGAAGGATTATAAAACTACAACAAGTCTGCTTCTTAAATTTACAATTTTTAAATAACCAATTTGAGTTGACTATCTGGAAGCGTCAGAATCAAAAATCTATACCTCTAATTCGGCATCGCGTAAAGCCATTGTACATAATTATTTTTCAGCTTTAAATTTTGTACTTAACTACTCAAACTTTAAATCAATAAGTCATGTTTCCCTTTAATCGTCCTTAGAAGATTCGGGGATACGATATACTAATATCATTTTCTACCTTAACAAGATTGTGGGTAAACTGTATTTTACCTGAGCAAACCGCTATCTATCCTCGGACAATTTACAAATATAAAACTCATCGATTACCAATCAGTGGCCTAATTCATGTAATTAAATAAGTTCAGTTGCAGTGCAGCTGCAGTTAAGTTTCGATCAAAACAGCCCTTTTCGTATTCCCGTAATTTTGACAGCCACTGTCAGATACGCTCGCGTCAAGTTCGCGTCACGCGAGCGCTTTAGGGTATTCTACTGCTGAGCGTTTTATGCGCGTGATTCAAATCGCAACTTGATCGGTATTCACCTATTTATTTATCAAAAGAATTACATACGACTGACGTACAGTTGACGCGCTGCACACGCGCAGTTTACGCACAGCTTACGTGCAGCTCACGCGCAGCTAAACATTTACAAGAATACCATTTTGCACTAAGACGTAAACTTAATTGCAACTGCACCGCAACTTGATCGGCGCGTCAAGAAATTACGTGAATTAGCCTACAGGACTGTATTACTTCGCCACTAAAATCTGGTTAACGCACAAGCAATCATATTGCGTGGCCTAAATAATAGAAAATTTTATTCGTAGCACATTTAACTTTATTGGGTGTACAATTATACGTCCAATGTTTTATCTGACATGCCATGTGTCGACTTTGATTTTGTTACCCATGTACCTATCAATCATGCATGATTTCAGACTTCACGTAGGAAATTAGTCTGGTGAAAACAATTTTAGATAGCTAAAGCGATTTATTTTATGTCAATGTGAAATGATTTAAATATATTTTGGCTAACAAAATAGTTGTTATAAAAGTTAAACATTTTGTTTTTGATTTGATTTTAGATATCTTATGATTAATTATTGTGATTAAAATAACAAGCATTTAGGTAATACTGCTGTATAATATAATTATCATTATTGTCTATACTAATAATAATATTAAAAAGAGAAAAGATCTGATTTTTTGTTTGATTGTCTATTTGTAGTGATTTAACTTAAAAACTACTTAACGGGTTTTAAAGACTCTTTTAGTATTTGAAAGCTATATTATCACCGAGTAGCATAAGCTATATTTTATTTCAAAAAAAGTTCTGTTACTCTACTTTTACGCGAGCGAAGCCGCGTGAAAAAGCTAGTATATGAAAAAGCTATTCAAAATCTCAACTGTATACTATCGTCTTATATGGCTAACTGTACTACCAATCACCCTTTTTCCCCCTTCCCGCTCCTTCTCATTCCCACTTCCTTTTTCTCCTAAAGGGTTGGCAACGCGCCAGTGATGCCTCTGATGCTGTAGGCGTCCATAGGCTACGGTGGCCACTTACCATCAGGTGGGCCATATGCTTGTTTGCCACATTAGTAGAATAAAAAAAATCCTTACTAATTAAATAGGCAAGTACATTTTTTCTATAACGGCAACGCCCACACTAGTCATATTTCCTGTATCAACCATTTATGTAATATTGTCGTCTGTTTACGCGAATGTTATTCATTGAAATTAAACTACTATATACGGATTTTATCGCGTTGTTTATTTGACACTTTATTACAAAATTTTGAAAATTGTTACGCTACTATTACTATTAAACTTTACAAATTTTTAAGCTAATTAAATTATTGAAACTATTAAAACTATTTATACTATTACTATACTATTATACTATTTATATTTGTGTTTACACTTTCGCCGACGTTTCGGTTGCTTTTCAGCAGCCATGGTCACGGGGAGACTAAGATGGCAGTTGTCTTAATGTTCCAGTGTAGTTATTTCAAAGTACCCGAACATAATTTAATCATGGGTGTTTCTATTTACGCAGAATGAGCTCAAAGTATCATGAAGTCTAGCTGTGGTTTGCTTCTTCTTGGGTTTGACTATTTGAATTACTGGATCCCAAGCTGGTGGTACATTCCAACCATCTTCTCTAGTGAAATTAGGATGTTTTTTGATTTCAATAGCCTCGCGATTTATGGATAACAAAATTTTTTGTCCCGTGTGGGATTCGAACCCACAACACTCGGCACCGTGGCAGTGGCGAGGCGATCACTTAAACCACTACTCCATCCGTGCAGTCACACGTTGTGCACTCTACAGGGTGCAATTTCACTCTTTCCTATTCTTAACAAGAAAATCCAATAATACTTCGCCCTACTTAACCCGAAACAAAATGCACGGAAACCGCATCCACTTCCACTGCATCACAAAGGCTCTTTTATTTACTTTAAAGTATCTTATCTTATCTTATGTGGGGGCCAGTCAGTGCAGACCGGCGACACTTCGACCCAGTGGGATCTTTTGTGTCGACACTCTCCCAATAACGATTGCCATAGACGTTCATGGCAGCCGGGACCGACGGCTTAACGTGCTCTCCGATGCACGGAGCAGGCGATAATTGTCAATCAATACGCACATAATTTCGAAAAGTCATATAACTTCCGAAAGCCAGAGGTGCGCGACGTGGGTTCGAACCCGAGATCCTCTGCATTGCAGTCTGTTGTTCTCCCCACTGAGCTATCGCTGCTCTACTTTAAAGTAAAAAAAAAAAACTAGTGAACAACTAAATATATTTTTATCTCTTCAGCATCATCCGTTTCTCAAGTACCATTACCCCAATGATATTGTGGCGAATAAATTTAAGTGCTATAACAATATTTGGATCGCGTGCGTGGGGCGTCGAATTAATACTAACAATTACAGGGCAGCACGCACGAAAAAAAAGCGTACAAATTGCTTCTGTGCGTGATGATATTAGACGTGATGTTGGTGATGAGAGGAGCGGGAGAGGAAGCGAGATTTAAGAGGAAATGCGGGCAACGTTGACTGTTTTCTTCTTGAATACACACTAGACCATAAAAAAATGTCATTCATATTTACTACTTCCAAATCCATGTATTCCATTTTTTTAAGTTTAGTTACCTCTGAGTCTTCTTCGAAGAGGTTAATGAAAACACTTCGTGGGTCTGTGTGTCTGTCTGTTAGTGACAGGCTTAGCTCCGGAACCACTGCACTGATTGACTTATAGGCTGCTGGTGTGCAGACACCTTGGGGTCATACCTCGGTCGAGTTTGAATATGGGCCTTATGGGTCAAAAGACCCCTGAGATATAGAGGTCACAAGGTCGACATGAAGACGAAGAGGATGAATACACCCATCTCGTTTATTATAAGGACTAGGTTAATAATCACCACATATAATAAACAGAATAAACGAGCGAATTCTGTAATGGTACTGGCAGCCCCTTTCATTCGCTCGTTTATTCTGTTACTAGATTTTGGCCGCCGCTTCGTTTGCGTAAATGCAGGTTTGGTTAGATTCGGTGCCGTCCCCTAGCCGGCGGATAGTGCATCGAGCATTTTTTCTGGGTACCAAAAAAAAAAAAAAAGGTTATAAAAAAAAAAGCTTGTAAATCAAATGGTCGCTGATATAGTTTTAGTTCCAGCAACCCACCACACAAAGCAGCGAGTTGGCACACCGTGGAGGTTTTAGTTGGAAGACCCGAAATCTCAGGAGAGCTCATAACCCTCTCAGCTCTCCTTGTGGCGAAGGGGTTATGCATCAGAAGCATTTACACTAAAAAAAGAAGAATATAAATCAAATAAAATCAATATAATAAAATAAATAAATGGTGCCCATGGTGCTTAAAAATGATATTATTACACATACTAGGACATATTATGTATAACGTCCCGTTTACAAACACCCGTCTCAGGATACATCCAGATTGAAATGGAACCTTAATTGGGCACTGGTACGAGTTTCACTTAAATTATCAAGTTAAAAGTAATAAAGACTATTGATATCGTGATTTTATCGGTGCTTTAACAATAACAGTCTTCATATTGTAAGTTTCCATCTAGCTATAAAAAGTACGTAAATTTATTTATTATTTTCTTTTTCTTTTTTAAAAATACTACCTACCCGCATTAGGAAAAAAATCCTGTGTCGCGGGAGACTTAAGAAACAAGGGTCACAAAGAACACCCAGACTCAGAACAACAACGTTGTTTGTGTAACGTTTTGACACTATAGTTTAATAAGGAACGTATGACGCTTCCATCCGTCTGATTATAATTAAAATAGGTTAATGAACTTCCTGACAGCGAGTCAAAACACGAGAAGAACATTAAAAAATGTTTCTAAACGTAGCAAAATAAATAGATATAGAAATATACTTAGCTAGCTTGGGAATAGTATTTTTTCTGGATGAAAGGTACTCTACGAACTTTTCTGTATCCCCGAAAAAGCGTATGTGACATTTCATGACGATCTGATGAATGGTAAGATAACAAACTCACATTCGCGTTTATAATTTTAATTAAGTAAATAGGATTAGGATTACATTAAACTACATAGGTACCAAAAAATCCGCCTTCGCTAACTCTTATGACTAAGCCACTACCTTAACTTGGCCTATCAATACAGATTGAATCAGGCCTTAAAAGCTTTCGATTTTATTATTTAAAAAGTCTCAACTAATTACTGCACATTAATAAGCTTTGCAATTAACATTCAATTTTATTTTGTTGGTCATTTACCATGTCGTTTATATAAGCGAACATTATTAATTAGCATATTTTATATTGAAACTAGCTATGTCCACGACTTCATTCACCTGAAATGGTTACAAAAAGACCTGAAATATTGGCAAAGTATTATAAAACATATTTTTAGTCTGAAGAAAATACAATAGTTAGACTCGCCTCCTATGTAAATATGAAGTGAATCGATTGCCGTTTTTTGATGAGTCTCGATGCAACTGAGATTTTTCGTTAAGTAAACCTGGTAGCAAAGTATACATAGCTTGATCACTAGTCCAAATCCAGGACAAACCCTAAATTGCAAATGATAGACTGTCAGGGGCACTCAGCAATAGGCACACTATACCCTTGGTATTAGAAGCGCCCATAGGCTACAGCCAACGCTTGTTGGTAAGGGTTGCCGCAGCCCATTGACGCAAATAAGCATTTAATGTGCTTACGTTAAATGCTTATTTACTACCCTGATAATCCCTTTTATAAATGCGAATGTGAGTTTGTTTGTTACGCTTTCACGCCTTAACTACTCGACCGATCATCATGCAATTTGGCATACACGTTTTCAGGGGCACAGAAAAAGACACAGGGTACCTTTCATCTAGAAAAAGTACTGTGCCCGAGGAACAGAAAATTTTCATAACCTAAATTGTTTAGTATTTAATAAGACTTACGCCAACTGCCTTTTGCAAAAACATCTAACTATATCATAAAATTGTTTAATCTTCTCAATCGTACTGTACTGGCGTACAACAGACACCTTATCCTTCTCATACAACGAAAACCCTCAACAACCATTTAGCACTCTCATCTCCATAGAAAACCGTCGTCCCAAATCTTATTGTTGACCAAACATATCTCTTATTAATGTCATACCCATTCAGTCAGAAGGTATGTTTGTAGCTGTAAAATTATTAATACTGACATTTCTCATAGGAGTTGGCAGAGTAGTAAGGATTTTCACATGCTCAATTAGCTGTAAAGTGAGAGTTAATACAGAGAATTTTTTAACAGAAAAATCTAATAACTCTTTGCCCAATACAAAAATTTACTTTGATTGGCGGCAAACAAATGCAAATGGGATGATTATATGTATTATTATTTTATCAATAGTCTTTGTTACTTTTCGACTACTAGGACTCGATTTTTGTTAGAATAACTAATTTTCCGCTGTAATTACTTATGAGTATTTCTATTTATAATATTAATAATAATAATTCTTTATTGTAACAATTTGTAACAAATTAATTTGTGAGTCCTGATTCCCAAACTAGCGTGATAGTTTTACGCTTAAACATAATATGTTACTAAAATCCCGAATAGCCCTTTATCAACGTTGTTGCGTCGATCGGTACCTTCCGAATATTTTACAAAAATACGAGATATACAATCTCACGGCAACATATTGTAGCTCAACGATTGGTAGGTACTGTGTTCAATTAGACCTCTGGATTCGGACCCTCGTCAACGGAAAAATTCTACGCTTGAATGTTAATAAATTTCCCGCCATGATTTTTCCGCAACTCCAATCTCGCTAAGTTCGGTGGATCTAATTTCTACAAACTTATCTTAAGGAACAAAACGGCTGATCATATTTCTTTTTCAAGAAGCAACGACTTTCAGAACAATCATTTATGCGATTTTTTTATTTTATTCAAAATTATAATTATTATTACTAATTTATAACACTACCCATTTGGTTCATAAGTATACTTTATACTTACGTATAGTTTGTTTAGGCCAATGGCGGATCGCCTAGTCCTAGGTCGAATTTCTGTTAATTACATTTTTGCAAAAAAAACTTCGTATTGCAAGTAAAATATTTAATAGTTCTTGTCTGTTTTCTCCTATATATAGTAAATCTATGCACGCATGTGCCAGACAATATTACAACCTCCCGTAGAAAGATCCCTGAAGACTCAAAACACGCCTATTTAGGAAGTCACCGAAACATTTTTCCCATTTTTCCATTACCATTAATCAGTCCAGGAGTAACGAAGTTAACTCACTAATTTATCTATGTCACGAATTTCACGAGGGACAAACAAACAAACTTATTGACACGGTGACTTCCAGATGATTGATTATGTACCAAACTTTGTTTTATTTTGACATTTTGATGGTTATGTTCATGCGAAATTACAATTTACGTGAACTTGTGTTCCTGGTGTTGGAGTAATTCCCTTTGAAAGTCAAATAATTGACAGCTCGGATCAATCATCGCGCTGTAATGAGCTATTGGAGGGAAACTTGAATTGGTCGGCTAGAAATTCGATATTAAGTGTTAAATGTTCGCTGTGTTGATATTTTCTTGATTTAAACTTGTGATTTATTGGAATAAATACAATATACTTTGATTATAAAATAAATACGAAATTATTCAGAATTAGAATTCTGAATAATTTCGCATTTATGGTTTAGGTGTTCTTAGTTCGAGAAGTGATAGCCTACTGGGGCATTCGTTCAACTGCCAAGTGTTTGATCCATGGCACGGAACTAATGTAATAATATTACAAATATATTTAACTATTAAACTATAATATGCTGATAATATGTGTCATTATACATTGATATATGTAACCATAGTTACGCGCTTCGACTGCTGTGTCAAATGCATGGTTGTGTGCGTGTAGTGTTTTTTCATTAATTTAATGTATTTCTAATGCATATTTTATAAAAATATTAGCATTCGTCACTTCTTCTCTGTATAAACTATAAGTGTGCGAAATTTCATACTCCTCCGTCCGCCCAATTGTCGTAAAAAGGGATCCAAAGTTTTCGCTACACGTATTAATATAATAATATAGATTTTGACGTTTATATAAGCGACACTATGTGAATTAATTAAATGAATCAATATTTTTCGATTTGACTTTTCAAATTTAATTAATTATTTAATCAATGGCGTAGTAGTTAGTGTAACCGACTGCCACGCCTGAGGTCGCGGGTTCGATTCCCGCACAAGTCAAACATTTGTGTGCATGAACATGAATGTTTGTCTTGGTCTGGGTGTTACTATGTATAATATGTATGTATTTACAAAAAAAAAGTATATATGTAAGTTTATCCATTGTCTAGTACCCATAGTACAAGCTCTGCTTAGTTTGGGCTAGATGGTGTTGTGTGTATGTGATAGAATAGAATAGAATAATATAAATTACGTGTCCGCTATGGACTCCTAAACTACTGAACCGATTTTGATCAAACTTCGTAACCATCTGTAATTTGGTCCAACTTAAAAGATAGGATGTTTTTTTTAAACGGGCAGAAATTATCTAATATTTTGCAGACGAAGTTGCGCGGGACAGTTAGTCGAGATATAAAAATAGCTCTTAAATATACATAAAGTCTGCTAGGTTTTATGTATATTTAATAATGTAATAATAATATCAGCCCTGTATTAAACTGTCCCACTGCTGGGCACGGGCTTCTTCTAAATGTGTGAAGGGTTAGGCCATAATCGGGTTAGGGTTAGATAGTCTGAATAGTAAAACGTCTGAGTTAACATCCACTACGCTGGCCCAGTGCGGGTTGGCAGACTTCACATATCTAGACTTCACATATCTAGACTTCACATATCTAGACTTCACATATCTAGACTTCACATATCTAGAATATTATTGAGAACTCTTAGACATGAAAGTTACCTCACGATGTTTTCCTTCACCGTAATAACAAGCGATAAATTAACTAATTAATACGCACATAACTTCGAAAAGTCAGAGATGCGCGCCTTGGGATCGAACTCGAAACTTCAGCATGGCAGTCCAACGGTTTCCCACTAGGCTATCGCTGCTGTCATGTATATTTTAAGGTTATAATTTTAAGTTTAATAAGCAAGGTAAATAAGTTTATTTATCGTGCACTACTCCAGTACAAATAATTGTTTCCAGTCTGGGAGTCATTTGTGACCGTTGTTTGAATGTTTTAAATTAATTATCCTAATTTCCTAATTAATATTATAAAAGCGAAAATGAGTTTTTTTGTTTGTTTGTTTGTTACCTTTTTACGCCTAAACCACTGAACCGATCAACCTGAAATTTTGCATATACGTTATCAGTTGTACAGAAACCGACATAGGCTACCTTTCATCCTGAAAAAAATTACTGTTCCCGAGGAAAACAATAATTCTTATGATAATAGATGGCGCCACGTGTCTTTCGATTCATGATTGAATTATATTATTATACAAGTAGAGTACAACCCGATTTGATTGTCAAATTTTAAATTAACGCGAGCGAAGCCGCGGGCAAAAGCTAATAATTCATATCGCCAAAGACGTATTTAAAAAAAAGTAAGCTATATGTCACCTTTGTATGACTATGATAATACCTTACCAACAAGTGACCGGCTCGACCGGGGAAGGACTACCTTCTCACAGAATATCGACGTAAAATAGCAGTATTCCTACTGTTATGTTTCGTTCGGTGAGTGAGAGTGCCGCAGGCCCAAGCACCCCCTTTCCTCCTTCCCGCTCCTTCTCCTTCCCACTTCCTTTTCTAGAGGGTCGGCAACGCGCAGGTGATGCCTCTGGTATTGCAGGCGTCCATAGGCTACGGTGACCACTTACCATCAAGTGGCCCGTATGCTTGTTTGCCACCTTAATAGTATAAAAAAAAGCGAGCCATATTCTTATTTTTTACTACCATAAAACCATTTGAAAACCTACTTTCCTGACATAAAGTACGTTTACATTCCTATTGTCACCAGTAGATTTTTACCTATTTTAACTGTGAAACTGGAAGGTTGCTGGTACAGCACAGGATATATCCTATTTTAAGTACCAACAGAACATTATAATTAAGAATTTTTGTACCTAGACTAAGTTTTCTACTACTATGTACCTACATGTATTTTTGTGGCAATAAAGAAGTTTATTTATTTATCATAGACAAATTCGACACACCTTCACTTCGCTTCGATAACAGTCAAACTAAATTCATAGCATCTCACAGCTTTAACCTGCTCCAAAACCTCTCGCGTCAAGGTAACAGGCTCAGGTATGTCCTAACCAGCGTTGTTAACTAACCAAGACTAAGACGGTAGTTGTTTTGTAAACTAGTCTCTACGCCTTAACTCCCGGTTTGTTTGCAGCAAAGTTTAGCAGACTAGACTGAACTGTGTGCCAACTGGAAGGCTCCTCTCCGGTTAGTTCGGTAAGTAACTGGGGATGCAAGTTTTCAAGCTCCGCTTTCATTGTTGACCTTTTGTCTTTTATTTTGTTCTTTGAATCAAATGCTACGCTTGTAGTTTCGTGATGTGTTCTGCAGTTCGGGCGGGTTCTGGTTTTTATCTATACTAATATTATAAAGCTGAAGAGTTTGTTTGTTTGTTTGAACGCGCTAATCTCAGGAACTACTGGTTCGATTTGAAAAATTATTTTAGTGTTGGATAGCCTATTTATCGAGGAAGGCTATAGGCTATATAACATCACGCTACGACCAACTGGGGCGGCGCAGTAACGATAAACGCGGGTGAAACCGCGGGAACATTTATGATTTATATACATACATAGTATCACGCCTGCATTCGTCTTATGTATAGGGACTAGCAGAGGGTAGCTGAGAATAGATCGATTTCAAAATCATTTGCCCAGCTGCGGGATATACCAATAAGACAATAAAAAAATACTATCGCGCCTAATATATCTGAAGGGGTAGGCAGATAAGTGTTATGTCCACATATCACTAGCTATGGTTTTAAGTATCCCATAATATGGAGCGAATCTTTACATTCTACTGAGCATAGACCAAGAAACCGGGTATCAACTAAAAAAAAATTTACGAATAAACCCAATTACAATTTGTTGGATACGGGACTCGAACCCGAGACCTCGATTCCATAAGTTTATTTTTATATAGTAGTAACTACTAACCAACTAAGAATTTTATAACAGAAAAACCGAATAACACTTTGCTGGACCCAGTTATGAAACCAAGACCTAGAAACAACAATTGCATTCATCGCTGCAACACCAAGGACTGCCTTGGTGGCGCGGCGGTGAACTGACTACACTAACATCATCTCTGAAAATCAAAGTGGATTAATTAGCTAAACAATCAGTTACGTATCTAATAATAGGTATCGTTACATCGTTCGTATATTTATTAATAGGTACACCTCGTCTTATTACTCTGGGGCACTTAACCAAAAGCAATCTTCTATTAGTACCCCACTAATCACTTCACCAGAATTGATTTCAGCTACCGATTTGTTAAATGCCAAAGCTATTTGTTCTGTTTCATTCCATTTAGGTTATTACCAGCAACCTTGGGATGTACGATTGATGAGTTAAAGAGACATGCCATTAGACGGAATCAATATAAATAAGTTAAAAGGTAGTTGTCGATTTAACGATAGGAAAAATGTTTTTTGGTTAAATACACGAACTACGTTTGGTGGTCGACTTACTGCTAGCTTTACTGCTAGAGTTCGATCTCAACACGGCATAAAAAATGCGTGGTCTATAAATAATTTTCCGTGCTTGCGTGCTCTTTGTCTTAAGATGCGTACCAAGAAATTTGGCTGCTTATATCCTTTGCCAAAGTAATATAATAATAATATAATATTCTACCACATACACACAACACCATCTAGCCTAAACTAAGCAGAGCTTGTACTATAGGTACTAGACAATGGATAAACGTACATATTATATACTTTTGTTTTTGTAAATACATACATATTATACATAGAAACACCCAGACCAAGACAAACATCCATGTTCATGACAGTGACATAACTTAGAATTCTCTACCGAGACATGTGTTTCTTTTTTCTTTCTTCGGTCCTGGGTACTTCAAGTGGACTAAACACCACATTCTCAGGCCGTTATAGTAGATATCTCAGCACTATTTCACACGAGGACGTGGTGTGGAGAATTCTGCTTGTGGACTACACGACTTGTTCCCATCAGGCAGATAGTAGTCATCTTAACAGGTACTAAAAAAAACATAAGAAATACTGTTGAGACTAGTCGCATGATGTCAAGTCCGAACCGAAAAAATATACAATCTATTACTAAGTTCCTATTAATAAAATGTACCACTAAGTTGATCTCTAAACCGAATTTCGGTCAAGGTGTAATCTTATATCAATTAAAAATCTATACTAATATTATAAAGTTGAAGAGTTTGTTTGTTTGTTTGAACGCGCTACTCAGGACCTACTGGTTCCATTTGAAAAATTATTTTAGTGTTGGATAGCCTATTTATCGAGGAAGGCTATACGCTATATAACATCACGCTAAGACCTACGGGGGCGGCGCAGTAACGTTAAACGCGGGTAAAACCGCGGGAACATCTAGTTGAAAATAAAGATAAGGAATGAGAAATAATAGACGATGCAATAATCATCTATTCTTCCTCATTCCTTACCTTTAACTATTTTTTTCAGTAACGCGCATTTGACATCTTTTTTTTAAATTAAAAAATCTTACATTTTAGACATTAGACATTTTAGATTGACATCTACATTACAAGCGACCATAAGCGACGGTAACCGCTTACTATCGGTCCGTATGCTTGTTTGTCATCTTTGTTATATAAAAACGCTGGTACTCAATAAAATGTACAGTTGGAATACGTTTTGCTGTGTCATGTTATTGATGACAAGATAACGAGAAATACCAATTTGAATGCGCTTCAATTGTTATTGTTCAATGAACATATCAAGTGTGAAGCGTAGTTATTATTGAGAGTGTAGTCAGCAGACAAAGACTGTACAAAGTCAAAGTTGAAAATCATTTATTCATGTTCTCGGTAGTGATTTTAATAAATTTACTGAATTTTCATTTGGTAGTTCCAGGCAAAAGGTTGTGCCCATAAAAGTAGCAAGAAACTGGTGCCAATTCTGTTGTCACAAAATTCTCTAAACTTAACTAAAAATCACTAAAATTTAGTTTAGTCCTGTCAAACGACATTTCGTATTCTGAAATCGTTAAAAGTGACAGGACTAAATTAAATTGTAGTGATTTTTAGTTAAGTTTAGAGAATTTTGTGACAACAGAATTGGCACCACTGACGGCCACTCTTTTAAATTGTCATTAAATTATAGTTTCAGAATTTTACAACTGATTTATGTACAAGATTGTAGTAATTATGTCATATATTACTCTCCATGTAAAAAAACAATGTATTATTATTTTAGAATATGAATAATAATGATAATAATAAAGTTTATTGACATAAAAAGATACAGTCATTTGAACACATAAAAAGTATACAAATAATTTTACAGTCCACTTGTTATACACTGGTACCCAAGCTAAAATTGAAGCATTTAAGGTTTGTATTAATATTTATTTACACCTTGTTACAGGTGAAAAGGTAATTCGTAAATAAAAGTTGTTAAACATAATTTACATAAAAACTTACAATGTTTGTTCAAAAGAAAATAACATCACAAAATAATCACGAAGTACCTTCTCATAACAATAACGAAAAACAAAAACTTTTGTGCAAATATGAGACTATTTATTTCATCAGTCAACCTTCACAAGTATGTAGCCTCTTTAATACTAGGTTTAATAAAGTTTTATTGGGTTTTTAAGTAAGTTACCCTATATTCATTCGAACCTTTTTTACCAATAAGGTGCATAAGTTAGACAATTTAATCATGGTGCGTGGGTTGTATGCGTCGTTAACAATTACTGAGAGGCCATCCACGCTTTTATTATGGCGCGCATAGCCCGTGCAAGTAGCATGTGTTGAGGCCCATTTCAGGTACTTGTATTGAGTAAGAGCATAATTAGTAAGAGCGTAGTAGTGCCTCGCTGATTTCAGCATGAATGGGCCGGCTCGATCGGGGAAGGACTACCCTCTCACAGATCAATATCGACGTGAAATAGCAGTATTCCTACTGTTGTGTTTCGTTCGGTGAGTGAGAGTACTCTTTTCCCCCTTCCTGCTCCTTCTCATTCCCACTTCCTTTCCTGAAGGGTTGGCAATGCGCAAGTGATGCCTCTGGTGTTGCAGGCGTCTATAGGCTACGCTGACCACTTAATATCAGGTGGGCCGTATGCTTGTTTGCCACCTTAGTTGTATAAAAAAAATAAAAGAGCGAAATATGGGCAGTGTACAAGTATAGTTTATAAATAACTCTAATGAAATATTATGGCCGATACCATGCCAAAAACATTCGAACATTTATAAAGATGTGATAGTATACTATAGACGTTATCTTAGTCCTATATCCACGGTAGGTATTACATTCACATTTCACTAGCTATACTTTTAAGCCTACATAATATAAGACAAGCCTATTACTGATAAGCCTGTTACTCACAGTTACAGACTTCGTGATGCTACTGAAAACATCTTGACAAAAAATTGGGGCAGTCTTTGGGGACTGCCGATAGAAGGGAAAACTTTAATCCTTGATCATAAACACTTCTTTATAAACCAAAAATAATTCAAAAACGCAGTCGAAGCGGGTAACTATGGTTACATATGTATATATGTATATATGTATCAACAATATTATTGGTCGAATTTCGAGCACCAGCGACCGCTAGTATTCTAAAATAATTCAAAAATGGAAAGCGTGGAAGCGTGACGATGACGAAGCGTGACGATGTCGCGAGTTCTATGATTTTTGTTCACCCAAGAAGTGCTCATCGCGCCTAAAGAAGTTTTCACTTCAAAAATTCAATAATATTTACTCGACCCAAGACCTCACATTCTTCTTAGAGACAGTCAACATGCGATGAGAATATGATATGGCGTAGTGGTTGAAGTGGTCGCCTCGCCGCTGCCTCTGCGCCGAGTATGTTGTGTGTTCGAATCCCACACGGGACAAAGTGTGATCCACAATGGTTGTTCCAAGTCTGAGTGTTCTTTGTGTCCGTTGTTTGAATGTTTGTAAAGTCTCCCGCGACAAAAGAATTATGTCTAATGCTTGCTGCCTTTTAAAACCTCTAAAAACAAAACAAAAAATGCTTTCACGCCTAAACTACTTCTACCGATCTCCATGAAATTTCGCATACATTTTGTCAGATGGTGGTACAAAAAAGGACATTAAAAAAATAGCACTATTGCCGCAAAAAGTGAAAAAAGCTAGAGTATTATAAATAGTCTTGAAATAAAATACACATATACTATAATATTTATCTAACCGTACAAATCACAACAAGGCACGAATTGAATTAAAACACCGTACCGCCATGACGTTTCTGTCACAGCCGTCGTCGTCCAATGAATATTTATGTGTTAAACATGCACCTAGTATATCACACAGCCAGTGGGTGGCACGCAATGTATGAGATCATTGCGTAACCATTGTTTAGTGGCGATATTAATTTAGGATAGCAGAATAGCAGTCGCATATGTAGTGACGCATTCTTTTGACGTTGCTGTTCTATTGATGTTACATGAAATTCAGGAAAAAATCTCTTTGACAATAAATTTATTTTAATAATAATAATAATAATAATTTATTTATTTCTCTCTCACATAGAATGGTTACAAAAAAATAAAAATCAGGTCATAAACTAGGTTTTAAATGATCGATTTGGTGAGTCTGAGTGAGAGACTGGTATCTGCACTAGGAGGACCTGTGTGACAGATTACCAGCCTCTCCTAACTCTAGATAAGCCGGAGCTCAAGTAAGTGCAACCACGTTGATTTGTATTCAGAAGTGAGATATGTATAAAGAGAGACTAAATAAAAAAAGACATGTTAAAATGTGATGAGTATGTATGCTTGTACACACAAGCATACATACTCGTGAGCGTGTGTGTATGAATGTTAGTGTAGATATGTGTGTGTGCGTGAGTGTGTGTGCATGTGTGATTCTGTGTGTGTGTGTGGGTGCGTGTGTGTGTGTGGATGAGAGTGCGTGTGTGTATGCGCTGTGTGTGCTAACACTACGACAATGCAGTATAGTTATCTTGGAATCAGAGATTTTGAAGAATTATTCCTCAGCAATGATTCGTTAATATGGGCAGACTTAAATTGAAAATTTCAATTACATTACTGCCGCATTACCACAGCCGTATTGAGTAAGACTGCTATGTATGAGATCTTGGGTTCGATTTTCACGTAGGGCAACGTGCTATTGGATTTTAGCCAAGAAATTCTCAGTATCAAGACGAAGTCTGGAACTGTGCCCAGTGGACGTCAATATGTTCGCCTACTCTAACGTGGGACTAAATAAATGACTCAAAGAACACCTAGACTCAACACACATAATTTTATAAATCAACCGTCAGATCCCGAGTTTGATTCCCGAGAAAATACTCATTTTCTAACATAACATCCTAATAGTATGTACTTTGCCCGATCCGGAGGGCCAGTACCTAAATTATTGCCCAAACATTTTTAAAACCACATTCTATTACTGAGTAGTAATAGAATGTAAAATGTGTACATAACAATTTACTGGCCCTGTGTTACGTGAAACCTAAATACATAGTTGGCAAAATGCAGGTCTAATATACATCTGGAAACCTATTTGCGGATAATAGACGTTAGTTTATGTTGTACAAGAAATCAGTGACAAGAAATCGCTGACCGAATAACCAAATAAGTTTTTATATCTTAACGACCCTTGATATTCTTTATTACTTACACAAACTATCTGTAAAACTTTCCAGACAGACATAATTATTATGCCGACTCATCAATTTACTTATATTTAGTTACGGTGAACGAGGTAACAAGAAGGTACATTCTGAGTCACGTCTATATCAAAGCTTTAAATTATTGATGTGCTTTACTACATTTAAATAAGGTCATTTTTCGGACATTGATCTGACACACAATGCCAAAATAACATTTGAATTATAAATATATTATTACTAGATTTTGCCCGCGGTTTCGCTCGCGTTAATTTAGAATTTGACAATCAACTCGGGTTGTACTCTGCTTGTAATTATATAATTCAATCATGATTCGAAAGACACGTGGCGCTATCTATAATCATAAGAACGTTATTATTGTTTTCCTCGGAAACAGTATTTTTTTCGGGATGCAAGGTAGCCTATGTCCGTTTTTGTACACCTGTCAACGTATATGCAAAGTTTCAGGATGATTGGTTCAGTGGTTTAGGCGTGAAAAGGTAACAAACAAACAAACACACTCATTTTCGCTTTTATAATTTTGGTTAGGATTATTATTACCTTTACTCATAATTTGAAAATTGTACACTATCGGCGTCTATCAAATGTGCGAGCCCACTCCAAGATCTAAGTACGCTGAGGGCAAATCTATGATTTAAATCTTGGTCTATGTATTGCGACCAGATCCTATGAACACCTTAGCATATAAGCTTCGTCGCATAATAAGAGGATATGTTGAGTATTGCTGTTCCTCTATTTTGCGATATAGTGTTCAATTAGAATAAATTTCAGCCCCAACTTTCTTCCATGTTAGAATGCTTGCAAAACTGTGCAATATAGCCTGGTGTAGAATTGTATTCGAAAAATATTCGAATAATAATTTTGTATATAACTGCAAAAGCTGTATTCGAATATCATGGATTCCTATACATTACTAAATGAATGGGAGAATTTGGTTATATTACTGGGTTAAGTAAAATGTTATTGTACTTTTCTTGTAAGCTGGCTTCTTAATTTTTGTTAGATGGCAATTATAGGCTGGTTTCTTTTTAAATAGAAAAATATAGCTATTCAAATGTGGATGTAATACTTATGTCTGCCCGTTCAGGGATATACAGAGGTGATTATGCTCCTACACAGGCCGCTGGCAAGTCTCCGGACAGTTTGAATAATTCTAGCATTAGAAATTGTCATACAATACGAAGAGAAGACGTTTGAATACGTGTGTATTCTAAACATCTTCAAGAACCTTTCAGAAAGTTTCCTAGTACCGTTTTTCCCCACCATTTAAAGTTTTATACCAAACAAAACAGCCATTTTCTATTTATATTTTATTCTCATGCCGACATTTTGTCTCTAAAGAAGCTCGTTGCCGACGACAGGTGGATATCGAACTTCGGAAACTCGTAAAGCGGACTTTGGAAAACATTGGGAAGGTTTAAAGCGCTTCAGAGAACCTGCTCGGGGATTTCAGGTGTTTTATTAAAAAGTATTTTCATATTTCCTGTTTTGGGAAAATGTGTAATTAATTTAAATAATACTGTTTAATGAGTTATTGTTTGAGTTGTGATTGTTTATGAAATGCGTTATATTTTATTAATTTACGTCACAAAGAAGAATTAATTATTTATGGGAGCAATGCATAGGCATTGCTTCCTTAAATAATTAATTCTTATCATATATATACATTTTAGGTTTAGGTTTACATTTTATGAAAATTGTAAACTCTTAACATAATTTTGTTGTCTCAACTGTGAATGCTGTGTTAGCTCGTAAGTGGCATGTATATTAGAATTCTGTCATCTAAATTTTTCACTAAATTGTATCATATATATGCTGTAAGTTAACCAAATAAATAAATAAATATATTTTTGTCCCACACATATAGATGTGTGGGACAAAAATATATGTTTTCGACAAAATTTGTACATGAATATTTTCCAGTACCTACTAAGCAGATAACGTAAAAGCGTCATAATTATGCTCCAAGACTCAAATTATAAAATCTTTCGTTTATCCTTTTTTATAAAACAAATACTGTGACCTTCTCATAGCCATTTATGAATAATACGTTACAAAGAACATCCAAACTTGGAATAACCATCTGTATATCTTACGAATTTTAGTTTTGGACGAGGATAGGAATCCATACCACAAAATACAAGGTATTAATAATAGCGAGGCGTCAGTTAAATAACTGCACCGTCTATAATCAAAAACTATAATAGTTATATATTATCTCAATATATTGACGTGAGAACGTCTAATAAATCGATGAACGCCGGCTGCAAGCACGAAAAAGGATGACTCATTGTCCCGTTACGCTCATTGTCCCGTTACGATCATTGTCCCGTTACGGTCATTGTAACGTTAGTATCGGAGCGAGAGCGTTACACGAGCGAGCGAAAGGAACGTTATGACGTTGTCACGTTAAACTATCGTCCGTAAACCAACTTTACAGACGACCAATTTTTTTGACGTGACAACGTCTAATAAATCGTTGAACGCCGGCTGCACGCACGAAAAAGGATGACTCATTGTCCCGTTACGCTCATTGTCCCGTTACGCTCATTGTCCCGTTACGCTCATTGTCCCGTTACGCTCATTGTAACGTTAGGGGAAATAAATTTTGTTATGACGTTGTTACGTTAAACTATCGTCCGTAAACCGACTTTACAGACAACCAGTTTTTTATTAATTTTGTATATTTGACGTGACAACGTCTAATAAATCGATGAACGCCGGCTGCACGCACGAAAAAGGATGACTCATTATCCCGTTACGCTCATTGTAACGTTACGATCGGAGCGAGCGAAAGGCACGATCGTGACGTTGTCACTTTAAACTATCGTCCGTAAACCGACTTTACATACAACCAATTTTTTTTTACAAGCATTTATATTAACCCATAACACGTCTATTTTCTCGTTTTAGTATCAATTTCACAACTAGTTCATACTGAGAGAGCACTGATGCCCATAATACAAGTTTATTCTTATCATGGGTATCAGAGTTCAACCTAACACTTATGTACATAGTCTGGTCATAAGTTCTGTCACACAATAAACATTTTAGAATTTAAAATGCTGGCCATAAAAAATTTATTGAATTAGAATCTCGAATTTTTCATGAATATAAAAATGTGTAATTTTTAGAATTTTACCCATTTTTAAATATGGAGTGGACACTTAAAGAAGACCGTGTTGTGGTTATTGCGTTGCATCGTTGCAGTTACGCGCCCATTCAAAATTTTGACATATTGAAAAATGTTAATATAACTATAAGATTCGTTTATCGTACTATCAAACGATACAATGAAGACTCTAGTTTAGATGACAGGTCAAGAAGTGGTCGCCCTCGCTCTGTTAGGACTCCAGCAGTGTTAAAAGCTGTGAAGGCGCGAATTCAAAGAAATCCCATATGTAAGCAAAAACTTTTTGCCCTTCAGATGGGTTTAAGCAGAACCACGGTAAAAGGTGTGTTTAATGAAGACTTAGGGCTTCGGGCATATCGAAGAAAAACAGGACATCGTTTGGACGCTCGTTTAATGGACCTGAGGTTGAAGAGATGTCGTGCTTTGTTGAAGCGGTACGCGGGCAACAAGCATCGGGAAATTCTTTTTTCGGATGAAAAAATTTTTAATGTGGAGAGAGCTACAACAAACAAAATGATAAGGTGTACGCACACAGCAGTGAAGAAGCGAGCAACCGTGTTCCGCGTGTCCAACGAGGCCATTTTTCATCCTCACTCATGGTTCGGTTGGGAGTCTTTTATTGGGGCTTAACTGAGGTACATTTTTGTGAGAAAGGCGTAAAAACGAATGCAGTTGTGTATCAAAATACAGTCCTCACGAACCTTGAAGAACCTGTTTCTCATATCATGTTCAATAACAGGCGCTAGGTATTCCAACAAGATTCTGCGCCAGTTCATAGAGCGAAAAGCACTCAAGACTGGCTGGCGGCGCGTGAAATTGACTTCATCCGGCACGAAGACTGGCCCTCCTCCAGTCCAGATTTGAGTCCGTAAGATTGCAAGATATGGCGACACTTGGAGGAAAAGGCCTGCTCATCGCGTCATCCTGATTTGGAGTCACTCAAGGAATCCTTGTTTAAGGCAGCCGCCGAAATTGACATGGACCTCGTTCGTGCTGCGATAGACGACCGGCCGCGCAGGTTGAAGGCCTGTATTCAAAATCGCGGGGGTTATTTTGGATAAACTTTATTAGCATAAGAATCTGTGTTTTATTAAGTTCATTTTGGTATATAAATGTTTACATCAATAATAAACATGTCTCAATTATTTCATATTAAACATGTGACAGAACTTATGACCTGACTATATATAATAATTTTAGTTGTATCTGAATTATTTTTACCTTAGTTTTTAGTGTTATTGTACAACCCCCTTTTTGTCAAATAATCTCATTTTATTTTATTATTTATTATTGTCGGCCTCGATAGCGTAGTGGTCAGTGTAACCGACTGCCACGCATGAGGTCGCGGGTTCGATTCCCGCACAAGTCAAACATTTGTGTGCATGAACATGGATGTTTGTCTTGGTCTGGGTGTTTCTATGTATAATATGTATGAATTTATAGAAAAAAGTATATAATATGTATGTTTATCCATTGTCTAGTACCCATAGTACAAGCTTTGCTTAGTTTGGGCTAGATGCTGTTGTGTGTATGTGATAAAATATTATATTCCACAATGTTAGCTGATGTTTTTATCTCTCGTGGTTTAATTGAACATGAACATGGATGTTTGTCTTGGTCTGGATGTTTCTATGTATAATATGTAAGTATTTACAAAAAAAAATGTATATATGTATGTTTATCCATTGTCTAGAACCCATAGTACAAGCTCTGCTTAGTTTGGGCTAGATGGTGTTGTGTGTACGTGGTAGAATATTATTATTATATTAAAAATTAACTTTACTTTATACTGACCACAATTTTCTGATACATTGTAAATATACCGTACAACAAAAAATACAACTCACATCGGACAAAAAAATACCGTAGTACAACATACAATAATTTTTATTTATGATTTTTGGCCTAACCGATCCGAATCTAATGCAATACAACTAAGTTGAAAGGTCTCGAAAGGCCAACCGATAAAATATAAGACAT
Organism: Catocala sponsa; assembly: GCA_963564715.1. Classification (NCBI taxonomy): domain Eukaryota; kingdom Metazoa; phylum Arthropoda; class Insecta; order Lepidoptera; family Erebidae; genus Catocala; species Catocala sponsa. The sequence continues at coordinate 23,632,806 of OY751345.1, read as the reverse complement.
ACGTCCTATAACCGTTACGATATCGATACGGTACAATGAAACAAACAGCGACTCGATAACAAAAGTCCCGGTATTTGAGTAATCGGAACTTTGCCGAACCGGTTTTGGAATCGACGGACCCGTATTCTGGATTCAATGTTAATAATCGATTTTATACGGTCTTTTTCCAAAATTACAAAGTCATACCTATCAAAGTCAAAGGTTCGCTTAGCAAGCTTACAAAATAAATAACTAAATTTACATATAATTTACTAGGTTCAGGCAATGGGCTTATATGAAGATAAGGCAAGAAACTCACGGACACTTCTTAAAATAAATACATAAATCGCCATTTAAATTACAGTATTTTACAACGCATATGTTTTGAAGCTATAATACCTTACATTACAGACTAATAAAAAAAACGGGTTGCACTCCGAGAGTGCCGCCAGAAGTGAAAACTTGAATATTAACGTTTTTTGATATTTTGGAATGGTTGGGGAATAATTTTGCACGAATTTCTTTAATTATCAGTATAAAAGTACTATGATTTATGTGGTAAAATACAATATTCATTTATTGCGCTATCGTACACAAACATGACAATTCTCCGTCCGTCTTACGAATTTTCGATCAGGTCACGTGTCCTGACGCGAGTTTGTCATTTCTACCCAAAACAGTGCACAACGCCGCTAAAGAAGTTTTCACTTTAAAAAATTAATGAGGCACAGCATTTTCGGTTCTGTACTGTTATTTAATAGTAGTCATTTGTAAAAGACGTACCATGGCATGAGAACGCAGACATCACACTATATGACCAATGCTAAGATAATTCGTGACTAAATATGGTTAAAATCATTTATTTATTATAAAGAAGTAGTGGTTGAAGCAGCGATAGCTCAGTGGGGAGACCAACAGACTGCAATGCAGAGGGTCTCGGGTTCGAACCCACGTTGCGCACCTCTGACTTTCGGAAGTTATACGACTTTTCGAAATTATGTGCGTATTGATTGACAATTATCGCTTGCTCCGTGCCTCGGAGAGCACGTTAAGCCGTCGGTCCCGGCTGCCATGAACATCTATGGCAGTCGTTATTGGAAAGTCAATATCCTGACACTGGTCTAGCCTTAGGGTATCGTTAGCCTTCGGGTTGCGGAGGTCAGGTGGCAGTCGCTACGTTTAAATACTGATATCCAGTCAAATCCGGTTAGACTAGAAGGCCTAGCCTAGGCCTAGCCTTTATTATTCCCAAGTCACTTGGAGTCCCAAGTGACTTGGGAATAATAAAGGCTAGGGAGAAGAAGAAAAAAGTAGTGGTAGCTTAGTGGGAGACCGATAGATTGCCATGCACAGATCTCGAGTTGATCCCAATGCACACACCTCTGACTTTTTGAAGTGTGAATTAATTAAATACTTAATTATCGCTTGCTTTAACTATGTAGAATAACATCATAAGATAACCTTCTTTTTAAGAGTTCCGCATAATGCTCTTAAAGATCTGTAAAGTCTGCCAATCTGGCGAACTTTAGCCTAAATCTTCTTACATGCAGAAGAAACCAGTGCCCAGCAGTGGAAATAACGACCTTCTTTCCATAACTAAATGTCGTAAATGTTGTTATTGATATTACGACTTGTATCGTTCAGGATTACCTTAATATTAATGTACGTTTAATGGATTATCAATTTAATGATCGGCTGGTGTATATTTCTGTTTTTAGTAGGCGTATCATATCTGGAGTAGACATCTAATGACGAGTTCTCATTCAATAAGACCCTTTTCAGCTGTATCGACGTTTTAATCAAATTTGTATTGATCTGATTCAATTTCTAAAATGTTTTTATGGGTAATCGAAAGCATTTGTCAGGCTCTCGGTGAAAATGTAGGTTGATTATATTTTACAACTTTAGTTTTCTGTAGGAGATTCACGGCTAACAAATCTGGTTTTTTGTATGTCTACATCCAAATGACGTCCCGTCGTACACCGCGATTGCATGCCTCAAGACTTGCATGCGCTAGGCCTTGATGGCTGTTACCGACAACCATGTAGCAGTGTTCTAGGCTACAACAATATAATTGTAGCAATGTCTGTAATGTCTGTTTGGAACATTTTCTATGTATTAATAAGTGAAGCAAAAACGATGTACTCCTTTTTACGAAAATTGCGCGGACGGAGGAGTATGATATTTGGCACAGTTAAAGTTTATATGGAGAAGGAGGGGCGAATCCTAATATTTTTATAAAATATGCATTAGAAATACATTAAATTAATGAAAAAACACTACACGCACACAACCATGCATTTGACACACGCAGTCGAAATGCGTTCGTAGTATTTCGGCATTGTTCGTCTGACGTTGTACAATTCTTTGTAACGTAACAAGTTTTCTGTATTAAAATAAAAGTACCTTATTTATATGTAATAAAGAAAAAAGAATACAAACTAGCAAGCTTAGGAGTTTTGGTCGAATTTTGACCACTAGGCGACCGCTAGTTATTATTAATTTACTTATACAATCCACACCTATGTAGGCAGACGTGACTCACTCATATTTCGCCAACTATATTTTTATAATAGGTAACACCCATCATAGGCAGCGAGCTTATTGCCGACTATCGGATATAGCCTCGCTGATTTCAGCATGAATGGGCCGGCTCGAACGGGGAAGGACTACCCTCTCATAGAATATCGACGTGAAATACCAGTATTCCTACTATTGTGTTTCGTTCGGTGAGTGAGAGTACCGGAGGCACAATCACCCCCTTCCCGCTCTTTCCCCTTCCCACTTCCTTTCCTAAAGGGTTGGCAACGCGCCAGTGATGCCTCTAGTGTTGCAGGCGTCCATAGACTACGGTGACCACTTACCATCAGGTGGGCCGTATGCTTGTTTGCCACCTTAGATGTATAAAAAAAATAGTTCGAATCCGTGCTACTTCTAAAAATATATTAAAGTCAATGAACGATCCGAGAATCGAACCTGAGCACTCAAGCACATCAGCTGTAACACTACCGCTACGCCACGGAGGCAAAAAAAATTCAAATAGATACACAAAACTACCCTTAACCTTTTGACCGCCACAGCATAAAAGTAGCGTCATGCCTCCTACGCCAGGCGACGATTAATGTAGTTTTAAATAATAGGTGAAAGGAACACAACAAACATTATTTTTATGTTTATTTTGAACTGTAAAATAGTCGTATTTTCGACGTGCAATGCCGTCGGGGGCGCCGTGAGCACGGTTTAATTTGACGTGAATGGACGTCTGTGGCGGTCAAAAGGTTAATATTACATCCTACCGGTCTAAATACATTAATCGAATGATTCTATACAGTAAAAATCGATTCCTTATATTACCAATCCCAGCATTACAATGCGTTATCGAGTTTCAAACTCCAGTAATTTGATTCCAACATTACCAGAATAGGGCCGCCGAAATGTTTAGACATTTGTCTTTCTCACAATTTCTATAGGTCACGATAATGATAAATAGATAAAGTATTACTATAAATGGTCGAGCATTTGACGTTATTTATATGAGTTCAGTCTTTATTTGTTCAAGTTGGTTTTGCGTATATATTGTATAATGTTAATGAATTTAATTTATGTTTTGTATACTTTGATGAATTACTTTTTGTTGGTGTGACACTGTTGAATAATGTATTTATTGAGATGGATTTATTGATGTATAAATCACGGAAGTAAAACTTCGGACTCGGCAGAACATACATGAATGATTTCACGAGTGCCGCAATTGTTAATACGCACTTTACCGCTGTCACTTAATGAATAATCTTCACTTATTATAAAAAAAAGTTCCCCGACGCGTCTGTCTGTCTGTCTGTCTGTTCGCGATAAACTCAAAAACTATTGAACGGATTTTCATGCAATTTTCAGCAATAAACAGGGTGATTCATATGGAAGGTTTAGGTGAATAGTTCGTTAAGGTTTTGTACTACCCGTGCGAAGCCAGGGCGGATCGCTAGTTATACATATAAATCTTCTGTGCGTGTGTTTGTAATTATACTCCTCCTAAACGGCTGGAACGATTTTGATGAAATTTTTTGTGTGTGTTCAAGTGGATTCGAGAATGATTTAAATTTTATTTTTTTATTATTCTTTTGTTTTTTGAACAACGTCTATCGGGACAGCTAGTTAATTATATAAAATGACAGATGTGTCATCCACATTTCGCCAGCTATGGATTTAGGTCTTATATAATAGTACGTTTCTCGATCAGATCGGAGGCGTTCTGGACAAAGGCCAGGTTAAGAGCTCCTTGAACCGACGGGCGTGTATGAGGAATGTGATGAAAGTGAATGAAGCCAGAGAAGTGTGTCAGGATCGTAGCAAATGGAAATCCGTAGTCTCTGCCTACCCCTCTGGGAAACAGGCGTGAATCTATGTATGTATGTATGTGTAATAGGAGGCAAGCCTATTTTTATCTACCTAGGACAGTTCCAAACTAAGAAGTCTGGGACTGTGCTAGCTATTTCTTTTTTATAGTTATAACATTTTGTCCTAAACGGGGATCGAATCTAAGCAATCGCATTCACTATCAATGGCAATCTGTCTGAAAATAAATAACAATAGAAGCTTATTTATGAACCAAATTGTATTCGCAATTTGTTTACGGATGGCGACGATGGCTCCTTAAACTGGTTTCTTTCAAATGTTCATTTATTTAGTTTAATTTTTTTACAATTTTTGATTTGTTCAAATCATACTTAAAATGTGTTTTAGGAAATAAAATATTTGAATATTTGACAATGCCGTGGTCGCTTTACGACCTTTTAAACTAATGAGTTCAAGTGAAAGCTTTACCATTGTCGTTACGTCATATGTTATTAGGTTTGAACTCTATACAACATCGACGGCAAGAATGACGCCGTCATTTAAGTTTGCGCCAAATGTGAAGAATTTTAACTCCAAATTTGCGGCCTAAATGTAATAATAAATAATAATAAAAATCGTTTATTTCTCACCAAAACCGACATACACATAGGAACATAGATACAGAGTATCAATATAAAAACTTTATCAATAGTATTTTGGTAAAGGATCACTGGTGCTTATGGTAGATATACAATTACCTGTATTACAGATCACCAGGTCTCCGAACCGAGCCAGGTTATACAAACATAAACGAAACAAAACAAAAATGGAAATGTAATTGTTGTACACATCTATCTACCCTTGAAGTTATAGTTAGGCAACTATGTACCTATGTATTGCCAGAATTTCATTTATAAATCCAGTCAAATATCGCCTATTCTGTAAACCCATCGAGGCTCTAAACCGGCAATGAGCGAATCGACAAGTATGTCAACAGCGACTAATGCTTCGCAAACAGAACCATGCGGGTGTCTGTTGCGTGTTGTTCAAACGGAACATCCAAGTTTTGTAGATTAAACGGGACACGGGATATCTACTTTGATCTAACAACCGATTTATTTTTCTTTTGACTCTATTTCCGCTAAAGTTTCTATATGTTGGAAAAGTCTAAAAAGAGTGCCTCGTAACTTCAATGTAAGTGCAGGCAGTAATCGGTAATTTGTGCGTGTGATACGAATAAGTTCATTATGAGAGAAATTATATTCTTACATAGTACTCAACACTTTATTGCATTTCACAATGTATAATGGTAGTGCTTAACTTAAAATGAGTCATTGTGCACCCTGTCGGGCACAGCAAAGTAACAGAGAGAATAATATATATACTATGATGTTATATATTATAATTTTTATGTAACATAATAAGTGTATCTATATCTGTTTTTATTTTAGGACTTTAGTGTAATCATTTAAATTTTTATGAATGTATGTGTACCAATGTAGTTAAGAGGAAACACTAAGGGCAAGAGAATTAAATAATAGGTATTTGAAATATCTATTGCTGTCGCGCAGTGCCCGCAGAGCGCGATAGAGACAACTGCAGCTTGGACCGAAAATACCTATTAAAAGTACACAAAATCAACGTTTCGCAGTCCCCTGATTCCTTCTCCAAAACTTGACCGATTTAACTACTTTTTCATTTAAAATTTAAAAAAGGCTTTGGCCGTATTTTCTGTGTTTTCCTTTTTTTATATATTCTAGTCAAATTTGTTTTCTGGGTGTTTGAACACAGCGGAAAATCTGGCCAATTTTGCTTTTACAAGTCTTGACCAGTCCAGTCCAGTGGTTCCGGAGTTATGCCTGTCACTAACAGACAGACACACAGACCCTCATAGTGTTTTCTAATCAGTCAAAGGTTAATAATTATACTTTACCGAACCCCAAAAGTAAACCTGGAATACCCAATATTAAGATATGTCTTTAGGCAGACAAGGCAGTCGCACTTCGCCTCTAAATAATTTATCACAAAACTAAAACATTGATGGACAGCCATCAATCTAATTTTATGTTGTCACATAAAGAATTCTTTCTTTATGACACATTTTATTTAGCTTTTTATGTCACCAGCATTAAGTCTAATCCAATTGATTGCATGAGCGATGCATTGGTTAAAGCAGTCACGTCATACCTACCAGTGCGGTGAGAGTTTGAACCCCATATGAGACAAAAAATATGATTAATTAATAGTTAAACCGAGTGTTGATGTTCAACAAAACCATGTTGCAAAACCATTTTCTTCATTGCGGGCGTTACGTACAAAAGAAAATATAATAATAAGACCATAAAAAATGCATTACATTCTTTAGAATTGAATGTATTCTTTTTATTGTACATTATTAAAATCTAGTTGCAAAGGAAATAAAGTTATATTACTATTGAGTACAAAGAGACCTTTTTGCTAAAATAAATTTCTTACAGGTAACTTTAGAATGAACTTTTATATAGTGTAGAATAAGTTAGTTATAATTATAGGTGCCTTGGAGAGCACGTTAAGGCGTCGGTCCCGGCTACCATGAACATCTATGGCAGTCGTTATTGGGAAGTCAGTGCTCTCTAATATCTTGACACTGGTCTAGCCTTAGGGTATCGTTAGCCTTCGGGTTGCGGAGGTTAGATGGCAGTCGCTCCGTGTAAAAACTGACATCCAGTCAAATCTGGTTAGACTAGAAAACCGACCCCAAGTGACTTCGGAATAATAAAGGCTAGGCAGAAGAAGAAGTTATAGGTAGTATTAGAGATTAGTAGATCGTATTACATATAATAGACTTCGGTAACTGCTTTCCAGACCCGGCCAAAGAGTGGCCGTAAGTTTCTTGCAGGTTTCTTCTCATAGGCTCTACCCTTTGCCTGAACCTAGCAACTAACCTAAATGTAGCTTCAGTAACTTAGTATACTTTGACGTTCATAAGTGTTACTTTGTGACCTAAATGAATAAATGATTTTTGACTTTGACTTTGACTTTGCGTATTTCTACCGATTCTTTGTATGAAAAAGGAACTAGTAATTTTTTTACGAGTAATATCTTTGTGTCCGATTTTTGAATATTTGTAAAGAACTTCGCGATCCAGTAATAAACCATATAGCGCGCTGTTTTAAAAAAAAGATTGGGGCTGTCTTTGGGGACTGCAGATAGAAGTCAAAACTTTAATCCTTGATCATAAACACTTCTTTATAAACAAAAAAAAAATTACGGATCGGATTCCTGATACTCTATTAGAGGTTATTAAAGGGGTCAAAATTTCGTTATTTTTTGCGTAGAATGCACAATTATTTCTGAGATATTGTTAATATTCTAAAATAATTCAAAAATGGAAATCGTGGAAGCGTGACGATGACGAAGCGTGACGATGACGCGAGTTCTATAATTTTTGTTCACCCAAGAAGTGCTCAACGCACCTTAAGAAGTTTTCACTTCAATATAATATATCACAGTATCTTTAAAATATAGACTGTACAGATAGTATGTAGTTCAATCGGTTGCCTTCTCACTGCCACTATTGTGGTTCCACAAAAAAAAAGTGTTATTTACAAATAGTGTTCTGTATCTGGTGGTTATCTGTGTATACATAAGTGTAAATTAATTCACGATACAGTGACACAATCTGGTGCAGGCGATATCTCTCCTTATATCAAAATCTGCGTCAGTATGTTTGCATCCGCAAAACTCGAAAAATAGTCGATAGATTGACTTCAAGTTTCTACACAACATTGTATTTCTGTATAAGAAAGTTTTATATACTTTTTGTACCTTAATTAAGTTTAATAATATGAGACCGAATCACAGTGAAGCGACACCGAGTTTTGCTAGCGTTTTATAACAAAAAAGAAAGATATGACAAAAACATTAAAACAATCTATAGGATCCTAATAAAAGTTATCTTTACACGAGCTCAATCATAAAATCTATTGTTTTATAATCCAGATTGATTATCCCATTCTCTGTCAGATAAAACGTAGTTGTAAATGTCAAGTTTTAATAGAAAACGTAGTATACATAAACAGTTTTATGGTATTACTTTCCCCTCAGTTGTATAGACTGAATCAACAAACATTGGTCGACTTTGGCTAATTAAGCGTCGTTTTATGATCAACCGGTTGATGGTACTTTTGAACAATAGTTATCTGGGTACTGTTGGCTAGTAAAAAGTTTAGCTAATTGGTTTTCTTGTCCTGTTTTTGATTGTTGTTGGTCAGAAGTTTGATAGCACGGATGGTGTAGTGGTTTAAGTGGTCGCCTCGCCACGGTTGCACTGTTGTGGGTTCGATCACCGCACGCAACAAAAATGCATGTGATCCACAAATGGTTATTTCAAGTCTGGGTGTTATTTGTGTATGTTGCTTGAATGTTAGGAAAGTCCCCGCGACACAGGAATTATTAATACTGCGGAAGCAGTAAAAAATTAACGGATTGCACTCCGAGAGTGCCGGCAGAAGTGAAAATTTGAATATTAACCGTGTGCATTTTTGATATTTTGGAATGGTCAGGGAATAATTTTGCACGAATTGCTTTAATTAACATTATAAAAGTACTATAATTTATGTGGTAAAATACAATATTCATTTATTGCGCTATCGTACACAAACATGATAATTCTCCCTCCGTCTTACGAATGTTCGATCAGGTCACGTGTCCTGACGCGAGTTTGACAATTCTCCCTCCGTCTTACAAATTTTCAATCAGGTCAAATGGCCTGACGCGAGTTTAATATTTTTTACCCATCACAAAAAATGTGCACAAAGCCGCTAAAGAAATTTTCACTTAAAAAAAAAAGTAAGTGCTGCTTGTCGGCGCCATTACGCTGCCAATGATGTCCACGGGGACTGCGGGGGGCGCACCTCCCGCAGTCCCCGTGGACATCATTGGCGGGTAGGACGCTCACCGTTTCAACGACCTAGCTTCCCTACCGCGACCACTCGCTCGCCAATAGTCCGCTCAATAAGAGCAATCCAGATTTGTATTTATTAATATTTTCTAATTTAATATTTAATTTGCAATTGAGTGAGTCGCCTATTTTATTCTATGTTTTACACCAAACACAGCTAACTTAGTATGAAGGCTTCGAATCTTGCATCAAGCAAAATTTTATTCCTTTTTTTTTGTAGTATCTAAAGTGGCATGATATATTTAATTACACTGCATCTAGCAGACGGTAAAAGGCTATTAGGTGAAGTCTTCTGGGAAAAGGTTTCCCCACACCTTTTCACCAGAAGATATAGCTATTTAGCTAGGCAAGTAAACATACATACATATACTAAGCTCTGTATATCACTAAGAGCACATTTTAAAACTCCATAATGCTGCTAAGATTTTTCCATAATACCTCGCCTGACCTAGTAATTGGATCTTACTATCGGCTACAAATATAAGCGCAATCTTACGCCATGGGCTTATATTTTATTTATTTATTTATTTTTAAAGAAGGCTTACAGACTAATAATACATTTATATTTAAACATTAATAATAAGGTTGCTTTTTGAAGTGAAAACTTCTTTAGGCGCGTTGAGCACTACTTATGTGAACAAAAATCATAGAACTCGCGCTTCGTCATCGTCACGCTGCCACGCTTTCCATTTTTGTATTATTTTAGAATATTAACAATATCTCAGAAATGGTGCGTCCTACGCAAAAAATAACACGAAATTTTGACCCCCTTAATAACCCTAAAGAGAGTATCAGGAATCCGAACCGCCCCTTTTTTATTTTTTTTTGTTTATACAGAAGTTTTTATGATCAAGGATTAAAGTTTTCAGTTCTATCGGCAGTCCCAAAAGACTGCCCCAATTTTATTTTGTCCTGTTTTAAGAACGATATAGCCTTTTAAACCAATATCCCATTTAAAAAGATTCATAAGCGGCTAATATATCATGTATCTATAATATAAGCTACAAAAACAACAATACCTCACTGAAAAATACAAAATATTCCATATCAAAATGAACTGCATTTTACGAATAATAGTGTATTGGAAAAAAAATATTTCATACAACAACGGGCGCATAAAGTTCAATCAACAATGTTTCATTATTTACAGGTATAAACGTCAGTTTTCAGCCAACTCGTGAACACTGAAAGCGCTCATAGTTCAGTCTGAAACATTTGTAATTACAGCGCCCTCAGCGCTAGGGCTGCGCCTTCAAATTGGCTTCGTCATTTTGACGGACGAGTATATTCGGGGAATTGGTTACGAATGCTCATAAGGGTTTATATAATAGGTTATAGTAATTAACGTGTTTATGCTTTTGACTGCACAGATGGCGAATTGTTTTAAGTGGTCGCCTCGCCACTGAGTGTTGTGCGTTCGATCCCCGCACGGGACAAAAAATTTTGTGGTCCACAAATGGATCTTTGTATCCTTTGTTTGAGTCCCCTGTGAGACAGGCATTATAATAATAATAATATAATAATAATATTCTATCACATACACACAACACCATCTAGCCCAAACTAAGCAGAGCTTGTACTATGGGTACTAGACAATGGATAAACATAATTACATATATACTTTTTTTTGTAAATACATACATATTATACATAGAAACACCCAGACCAAGACAAACATCCATGTTCATGCACACAAATGTTTGACTTGTGCGGGAATCGAACCCGCGACCTCAGGCGTGGCAGTCGGTTACACTAACCACTACGCCATCGAGGCCGTCAAGTTACCTTTATTCCAAGTGCGGAAGTTGTTGCTAACTATTTATAAGAGTGTCTCGATATTAGCCGTAGTAAGTACGACTGCTGTGCACGCGGTCTGGGGTTTAATTCCCGGGTTGAGCAAAGTGTTTTTGGATCTTTCTGGCAAGCATGCCTATTAATCTAGTTATATGAATGGATTAGATATTCCCGCGGTTTCACCCGCGTTTATCATTACTGCGCCACCCCCGTGGCTCGTAGCGTGATGTTATATAGCCTATAACCTTCCTCGATAAATAAGCTATCCAACAAAAAAGATTTTTCAATTCGAGCCTTTAGTTCCTGAGATTAGCGCATTCAAATTAACAAACAAACAAACTCTTCAGCTTTATAATGTTATTAAGAAAAAATAGGTTGCATTTTAGATATCGTGAGATTGACTTTAATATTAAAAACAATTGGCTGTACTATCATGACGTCATGACATTCTCATATCCGTATTTCTGAATTTCTTAATACAAAAATCCAGCTATACATACATACTGTTTCGTGGGTGGCCGTAGCATAAGTTTATATTAGCAGATTTTCGGATTGGACAAAGTGATATCGATTATCTGTTGAGACATTTTTGATAGCAGTAAAAAGTACGATTATGTGTCCGATGCATAGTAATATGCTTGTTAGCTATTGTATTGGATCTAAAAATATGCCTGGCGAAATGACGGTCTAGAATATGTCTGTATACCCTTACGGATACAGGTATTAGTTTAAACATATATAATAGAGTAATACCTCGTAAGTTAATGAATTCATCTCATAAGGAAGGACGATGCATTCACATAAACCATCAAAAACGTTAGCGTTGTATGATTTACCTATTAATAGGTAATGGAAATTAACGCGACCATATTTACATCGATCGTATCGCGACGCGTATTTACGCACCTCTTTTTCCTTCCTCCCTGTCCTTCTTTAAACGAGGTTTAAAGAGAGTTCTACTTTCACGGTAGGCAGCGGCTTTGCTGTGTCCTGACATTGCTGAAGTCCATGAGCAGCGGTTACCACTTTCCATCAGGTGGGCCACTTGCTCGTCTGCTAGCAATGGCAATAAAAAAAAAATTAAAAAAAAACGCGTAACGGTTTCGCCAGTATGCACTGGCTGTAGTCACAAGAAAGCGTTAAATATGTGACATGCACATATTACATACATAATAAGTAAGGCCTACGCTTATATCTTTGAAATAGTAGGCAGCTATGTATACTACTCCTACATTTCGTCTACTTAATAGTTCCAGGCTCCATGCTGGTAGAAGGTAACTGCAGCAGCCTGCCAACGCCTGACACAATTATTTTCTCAACTATGTTTGGTATTCCAGTAATTCACAGATTAGATCCAGATTTATGAACGCTTTTATAGACGTTTAAAGTACATCCAGAGTCATAGAGGCTTGTATCTTATTAACTTTAAGTGGATTGAAATCACTAATACTACCAAACATAGTATTTTTTAAGTGAAAACTTCTTTAGGCGCGTTGAGCACTTCTTGGGTGAACAAAAATCATAGAATCGTCACGCTTCCACGGTTTCCATTTTGAAATTATTTTAGAATATTAACGCGGTGGTGCGTCCTACTCAAAATATGGTGCGTCCTACTCAAAATATAACGAAATGTTGACCCCCTTAATAACCACTAATAGAGTAAGAGAGTATCAGAAACTAGCATCCGACCCGCCCCTTTTTCTTTGTTTTATAGTTTTTTAAAGAAGTGTTTATAATCAAGGATTAAAGTTTTTAGTTCTGTCGGTAGATTTTGTTTTAAAAGACACAGCATACATTCTAAAAATGGTCTTTATTATTTTGATTTTTTTTTTGCTCTTCAGCATGACCACACTCCACCTGATGGTAAACAGTCATGTGGCCATTTTGACGAGCAAAAAAAAAATATATATATGACATAAAAATATCCTAGATTCGAAACAACTACATATATGTAAATCGAACCCACAACACTCGGCGCAGTGGCAGTGACGAAGCGACCAATTTAACCACTACGCCATCCGAGCAATCAAACCAATAGTAAAGGTAATAATCAAAACACAGAAAATTGTCCGAATCCCTAAAAACTGCGTGAGTCAACCCTAACGCAACTCGAGGCCTGATTGCAAAACTTTCCGTGAAAAATATCGAAACCTTTTAACGTATTTTTAGATGAATATTATTTCAATAATAGGGTTAAAGGTATCTTGATGTTATTGAGCTCAAGTAACGGCGGTTTAGCTGGGACATTTCATTAGGGTTTTTATGTGACAACAGCGTAGGCGAATAAAGGTAATGAATTCATTACTCAGTAATACGCCTGTATACGTGCCTTATACTATACTTGCTAGTAGTATGTCTTCTCCCTTGCCTTTATTACTCCCAAGTCACTTGGAGTCGGCTTTCTAGTCTAACCGGATTTGACTGGATATCAGTTTTTACATGGAGCGACTGCCATCTGATCTCCGCAACCCGAAGGCTAACGAAACCCTAAGGCTAGACCAGTGTCCAGTGAAATTAGAGGGCACTGACTTCCCAATAATGACTGCCATAGATATTATATCGTAGCAAATGGAAATCCCTCTGGGCAACAGGCGTGAATCTATGTATATGTATGTATTTTCAGGATGAAAGTTACCTTATGTCCTATTCTATACCCCGGAAAACGTATATGCGAAATTTCATGACGATCGGTCGAGTAGTTAAGCCATGAAAGCGTAACAAACAAACAAAATATAAACAAACAAACTCACTTTCGCATTTATAATTTTAAGGGTAGTATTGAACTGCACAGCAAAAAAATACTAATTTCACAGCAAAATATATTTAAAGAGATCAAACTAAGTCAACGGAGTCCCGTTTAGCGGGGCTCCTATTTTTGGGTCTGTTTAAGAAGGAACCTAACATAACCTAATCCTTCCGAGACGGAATGCAGTGATTTGAGGCGTATAGGTGCTCGTTATGATATATTTTAGTAAGCATATTTTGCTGCGCAATTAGTATTTTTGGTGGTCATTATATTTAATCCCTAATTGTAATACCTACTTAGGATGATACTGTTCACATAAATAGATTTCTTTTGATTGCTATTTGCTCATGTGTAGAACCCCATTGTATGTAATAACGCCTCTTTACATTGCTCATTAATAAAGGAACCATGTTTACAAGTTCACGATTGATTGATTTATTAAGTAGGCCCCACATTACACATTCATGATACAATATTGTATCACCTGTTCACTGAACAGAACTGGTACATAATTGACTATATTAATATCGAGTTATATTGATAATACATAATTAAATTGATACTCTATTATATCAAGGCTGAAGTATAACGTCAAGAAGAGTGAACTAATGGTTTTTAGATCACGGAATAAGACCTATCCTAATATACCTAATGTATCACTATTCGGGACGCCTCTATGTAGGGTGTACAGGTTTAAATACTTGGGCCACTGGGTCACCGAAGACTTAAAGGATAATCTTGATATAGACATGGAACGAAGGTCGCTGGCTGTCCGTTGGCCCGCAGGTTTGCAAAATGTACAAATGCAGTAAAGCTGACTTTATTCAAAGCATACTGTCAGACATTTTATACATGCAGCCTCTGGGTTAGTTATAGTCAGCGGGCATACAGCGATCTACGTGTCCAGTACAATAACACACTCAGGTTGCTATTGGAGGTGCAGTGCATCAGGGATGTTTGCAGAGACATATACTGACGGCTTCGCCGCTATCATGAGAAAAAGGTGCGCCTCCTTGATGGCGCGCCTCCGCGGCGGCACCAACTCCATCCTGAGTGTGTTCGCGGATCGGTGGGCGACTCCGATGGTGAGAAGATGGATGCAGCTACATGCTGTGATGTAATCATGTATATTACTCATTGTCTACTAACATTAGTATTTTAAGGTTATTGTTACTAACACTCTATGGACTTCGTCCGAAATAAACGTATTATTATTATTATTATTATTAATTATAAGAAGATCTGTTATGGTATTACAGATTACTATTACTATAGTCGAGTGTCTTTTAATGGTATGATGACGTCATATTTTATTTCCTATGTTCTATATATCTGTTTCTATGAGAGGGAAAACGGCTACTATATGTATATGCATTTAGTAGACGCTCAGTGGGGAGACCAATAGACTGCAATGCAGAGGGTTTTTTTTTACGTTAGGTCTGACCATAAATTATCATGTCCTTAAGTATGTAAAATGTTTATCCAGTCACACTATATACATTATAATTATTATTGAAAATACTGAATATTAAAGTAAATAATTCTTTATCCATTTTATCTATTTTGTAGTTAACATGGATATAGAATTGGTTCGTAATCAACTTCTGAGAACAGACGTATCTCAATATTACCGATTTCTCTCTCAAGAACACAAACCTCAAATGAAATATCAATTAGTTTAAAACAGCGGTGCGAAGCGATATAGTGTTGATTTTAATTTCAAATCGAATATCGTTTCCAGTACGTATATGTATAATCAGCTGCAAACCCTTCTGAATGCAGGAAGCTATCATTGTAGACGCTGAAGCGAGAATTAAATAAATCAATTTTCCGGATGATACAAGATTTTTTTACAGTATTACATTGTACATTGTACTGGCTGTAAAGTTGCTCCAATTACTTTTTCACTTAATAGACTTCTCAGATAGATGTGTGCGCTTGCAAATACATTAGACTTAAAATAAGAGTCACCTAACAATCCTAACTTCCTAATCTAAACTAATATTATAAAAGCGAAAATGAGTTTGTTTGTTTGTTACCTTTTCACGCGTAAACCACTGAACCGATCATCCTGAAATTTTGCATATACGTTGTCAGGTGTACAGAAGCGGACATAGGCTACCTTTTATCCCGAAAAAAATTACTGTTCTTAAAGAAAACAACAATAACGTTCTTATGATAATAGATGACGCCACGTGTCTTTCGAATCATGATTGAATTATATTATTACAAGCAGAGTACGAACCGAATTGATTGTCAAATTATAAATTAACGCGAGCGAAGCTGCGGGCAAAAGCTAGTATATATTATAAGACTTAGCCTTACAATTATAATTAGGCAAAGTTATTAAAATACGAAGTCTTAACTTTGCTTATGGTATAACTTACTTTTCGAGATAAAAAATATTTATACATAAACACATAATTCGTATTGCACACTTCGCTTGCGAGATTCAGAATCTATTAGAAGTTGTATGGAGAAGTGTGTAATTGTATACAGTGCCATCTCTTGTCGCTAGTTGGAACTTCCTTGCATGTGTGAAGTCCGCCACACTAGCTAATTGCTGTCTTCACATGTCTATCAGATAGTCAGATGAATACCAAAATGACCACCAGCTTTCAACATACATTGCTTGACTGTGTTTAAAAACTTTGAATGGTTAGTATTAAAATGCAGTAAGCTACAGCTTTTTCCCTCAAACCGCTGCAGCACCTCCTATCACTTACTCCATGGCTTTAAACAAAAGCAGCGCAACAGCTCTGTAAGAGCTCTCCACTCGTTCCAGAGACTCTTTTTAAACATTTCCCGTTGCATTATTGAGAGTGCCGACTGCTCAATCGATTCCACCTGGATTAAAGACGCTGTGGAAAACGCAGTTTAATTCTTTCACTGTTTTAAAAGCTTTCGGATTTTGTGGGGACGAGATACTCTGTAGCTGTGTACGGAAAATTGCATGAAATTGGATACTTAAAGTTGGATGTAGATACGAAAGAGCGATACAATATGTCTGACTTTGGTCATCGTCGCTTTCTGGAACTTACTCCACTAACTTTTTTATTTATGTATATAATAATAATATTATCAGATATTATCAGCCCTGTATTAAGGTTTATTCCGCTTTTGACCCTCATGTTTCGTCCTAAATGTAAAAAGTCGCATTCGCCCCAAAAATTGTTCCTCATATGCCCAGAAATTAAAATAATTAATATTAATTTTTTAATGTAATTCCTTTTTTGTCCTAAATTATATTTCTTCTCTGCCCCTGTTTTTTTCTGTATAGAATTTTTGTTGTACCGTCGGCCGAAAAATATTTTACACTACCTCGTTGTTCTCGCGGCAAAACTTTGAGCTTATGATTGCATGACATCACGAGCCCGACATTGAAAAGATTTAAAATAATTTTTAAACATGTTTTGTTAGCAAAACACCACACCATATGCTCCAAAATGTAAGACGAAAAAGGAATATTTAAAAAAAGAGGGGCGAATGAGGAACTGTTTGGAATGTGAGATGTAATGTAGGGGCGAATACGGAACAAACCTGTATTAAACTGTCTCGCTGCTGGGCATGGGCCTCTTCTCAGTGTGAGACGGGTTAGGGCATAGTCTACCTCGCTGGCCCATTGCGGGTTGGCAGACTTCACATATCTTTGAGAACTTTATTAAGAAATCTTAGACATGCAGGTTTCCTCACGATTTTTTTCTTTCACCGTTAAAGCAAGCGATAATTAATTTAAGACGCACATAACTTCGAAAAGTCAGAAATGCGCACCTTGGGATCGAACTCGAGACCTCTGCGTGGCAGTCTAACGGTTTCCCACTAGGCTATCGCTGCTATTATTAGCGCTTTAGTTATGTATTTTTTTTATATTATTATTATTTAATAGCTTATATTAGAGTGAAGAAAGCATACCGCGATTAAAAGTACCAGAGAGAAAAGTAAGAGCAAAGTTTCATCGAAACCCATTCACTTACAGATCCATACTTCTTTTATGGTTATGATATCTAATTTCTCTATTCAATACATATTTTTTTCATGGAATCCTAATCCTAGCTACTATTATAAAAGCGAATGTGAGTTCGTTTGTTTGTTTGTTACTCTTTCACGTCATTAACTACTTGACCATTCAGCATGAAATTTTGACTGATCATCATGAAATTTCGTATGCATGTTGTCGGGGAACAGAAAGGGACGTAGGGTACCTTTCATCAGAAAAAAGTACTGTTACTAATGGAACCTACATTTACGCAAAGCTGCGGACAAAATCCTGTATGTTTCAGAAATTAACTGTCCTTTGCTAAACGACTATTTTCTTGAATATATGTATGAAAAAGAAATTTGGGGCAGTCTTTGGGGACTGCCGATAGAAGTGAAAACTTTAATCCGTGAACATAAACACTTCTTTGTAAAAAAAAGGGCGGGTCGGATTCCTGATACTCTCTTAGAAGTTATTAAAGGGGTCAAAATTTCGTTATTTTTTGCGTAGGACGCACCATTTCTGAGATATTGGTAATATTCAAAAATAATTCAAAAATGAAAATAGTGGAACCGTGACGGTGACGCGAGTTTGTTCACCCAAGAAGTGCTCAACGCGCCTGAAGAAGCTTTCAATAAAAAAAAACAAGTATTTGGTTGGGACAACGCAATAACAAAAATAAATTATACTACTAAGCGGATGCAATCGGCGTCGACAGAAACTACGTATTATCATTAACATTTTGTTAAAGATGTTTACATATGTCCAATGAAAACAAAATCACTCTATTTTGCTTGATTGATGAACATCAATAAACAACTTGTTAACCTGCATTACCAATAAGTAACAATAAACTATAATCCAACGTAATTTGTTGTGTAAATAATAAATACTTCATAATATTTGTACGCATTCAGTGATTGTCGGCTCGTGATCAAGTGGTGGAAGCATTTACGTGCGTTTATTCCTCATGTAAAACGTGAAGCAGGATTAAATAAATAAATAAATAAAATTATTATATTTGTTTCTTTTAAACCTTTTCAGTAGCTCAGTGGAGAGACCAACAGACTGCTATGCAGAGGGTCTCGGGTTCGAACCCACGTCGCGCACCTCTGACTTTCGGAAGTTATATGACTTTTCGAAATTATGTGCGTATTGATTGACAATTATCGCCTGCTCCATGCCTCGGAGAGTACGTTAAGCCGTCGGTCCCGGCTGCCATGAACATCTATGGCAGTCGTTATTGGGAAGTCAGTATCCTCTAATATCCTGACACTGGTCTAGCTTTAGGGTATCGTTAGGCTTCGGGTTGCGGAGGTCAGATGGCAGTCGCTCCATGTTAAACTGATATCCAGTCAAATCCAGTTAGACTAGAAAGCCGATCCCAAGTGACTTGGGAATAATAAAGGCTAAGGAGAAGAAGGAGAAGAGAGTAGCAGCGGGACACCGGCGACCAGGCACAATAGATTTTTAATTATGTTTGGTATTCTGAGACTTGACAGACTAAAGACTCCCGTACTAAGAGTAATTTCTGTATCGCAGGGGACTTTACAATCATTCAAACAACGAACACAAGCAATCCCAGACTTAGAACAACTATTTGTGAATCACGCATTTTTGTACCATTTAAGAATCGAACCCAGAACATTAGAAAAGGCATTGGCGGGGTGACGTGTTTTGCAGCCTCTATACCATTGTATGACCCCAAAAATTCTGCCTTATTTGGTGACAGTATTTCTATGTTTCTAAAAGCTTCGTGTTGCAGGAAACATTAAAATTTTATCGTATATTATAAGTCAAGAAAGACAGACAGTTATTTTAAATAATTTATTCTTATGGTCATCATTCAAGTTTACAAAACGGCTGTAACAACGTACTTAGAGTTACCTAATACTTACACATGTCATATTAATTTAACTAGTCTATAAAAAGCTGATGAACAAACTGCGACGCGAGCTCGCGACATGTCCAATGTTTGTACTGTATTAACTGTTAGGTGTGGTACAAAAACAGGTATGAAGCGATTGGATTCTATTAGTTATATCATTACTATAGCAGCTTTTAATTGTGTAAATAATAAATACTTCATAATATTTGTACGCATTCAGTGATTGTCGGCTCGTGATCAAGTAGTCAGGTGGAAGCATTTACGTGTGTTTATCCCTCATATAAAACATAAAGCAGGCTATTTTTATTAGCCTTTTCAGTAGCTCAGTGGGGACACCAACAGACTGCAATGCAGAGGGTTCGAACCCACCTCGCGCACCTCTGACTTTCGGAAGTTATATAACTTTTCGAAAATATGTGCGTATTGATTGACACCTTACTACTTAGTCGGCCTCGGTGGCGTAGTGGTTAGTGTAACCAACTGCCACGGCTGAGGTCGCGGGTTCGATTCCCGCACAAGTCAAACATTTGTGTGCATGAACATGGATGTTTGTCTTGGTCTGGGTGTTTCTATGTATAATATGTATGTATTTACAAAAAAAAAGTATATAATATATGTATGTTTATCCATTGTCTAGTACCCATAATACAAGCCCTGCTTAGTTTGGGCTAGATGGTGTTGTGTGTATGTGGTAGAATATTATTACATTATAACTATCGTCTGCTCCGTGCCTCGGAGAGCACCTTAAGCCGTCAGTCCCGTCTGCCATGGACATCGTATGGTAGTCGTTATTGGGAGAGTGTCGACAGAGATCCTACTGGGCCGAAGTGTTGCCGGTCTGCACTGACTGGCCCCCACATAAGATAAAATAAGATAACTAGATATGTATATCGTTGTCACAGATATATACAAAAAGCACAGAAAGCAAATAATTACGCTAATTTATCACATAAATTGGCTTTTGTTGAAATTAAACTACTATATACGGATTTTATCGCGTTGTTTATTTGACAGTTTATAACAAAATTTTGAAAATTGTTACACTACTATTACCTTCGATCAATATTTGATCGAAGACTATTACTATTAAACTTTATTAATTTTTAAGCTGATTAAATTATTGAAACTATTAAAATAATAATAATAATAGTTTATTGTCTCATAGAAAACAAGCAATACATGGATTGAGGCCCTAGACCCACACTAGGATTCCCTGTGTTGTGGGGTCTAGTCTCTTTCGTTCAAATACAATAGTTCGACAATAGAATAAGATGAACAGAAAGTATAAAACAAAAAAAAAATAGTAATAATAATATGGTATGTAGTTTGCGTAGTATGGTTAGTGAGAGTTGGTAACAAGGGGTGAGATGTGGAGTGGAGTGTAAAAGTGGTTATGTGGGGTGATTTGGTGCTATGTGGTGTGATATTATGTGATGTGGTGTGGTGTGTTGTGATGTTATGTGATGTGTTGTGACGTGAACATTTTATATTATTACTATACCTACTATTATACTATTTATATTTATGTTTACACTTTCCCCGACGTTTCGGTTGCCTTTCAGTAGCCATGGTCACGAGGAGACTAAGATGGCAGTTGTCTCAATGTTCCATTGTAGTTATTTTAAAGTACCCGAACATAATTTAATCATGGGTGTTTCTATTTACGCAGAATGAGCTCAAAGTATCATGAAGTCTAGCTGTGGTTTGCTTCTTCTTGGGTTTGACTATTTGGATTACTGGAAATTTAATAGTACCTAATAGTAGTGTAACAATTTTCAAAATGTTGTAATAAAATGTCAAATAAACAACGCGATAAAATCCGTATATAGTAGTTTAATTTCAATGAATAACATTCGCGTAAACAGAAGACAATATTAAATAAATTGGCTTCTAAATTGTTAATAAAAATCTGGTTGAACATTATCCTACATATTTATAACCTTCAATTCATGTACAAGTAGTTTGGTACGCAACGTTCGATTTTATTTGTGTACTTGTTTAAGCTTCATTGATAGAGATAAATCCTAATCCTAACTAATATTATAAAAGCGAAAACGAGTTTGTTTGTTTGTTACCTTTCACGCTTAAATCACTGAACCGATCATCCTGAAATTTTGCATATACGTTGTCAGGTGTACAGAAACAGACATAGGATACATTTCATCGCGAAAAAATTACTGTTCCCGAGGAAAACAACAAAATCGTTCTTATGTTAATAGATGGCGCCACGTGATTTTCGAATCATGATTGAATTATATTATTACAAGCAAAGTACAACCCGAATTGATTGTCAAATTCTAAATTGACGCGAGCGAAGCCGCGGGCAAAAGCTAGTACAAAATACTACAATGGAAGTAAATTATTGACTGGTAATATTGTAAAAAAAAGAAGAAGAAGTTTTGAATCTTATTCTGTAGGAAAATGACCAGTGTCATACCTAACCATATTTTTGAATTTAGAGTCTTTCCTTTCTGAAGTGATCCATTTGGATATGACAACACCTTTATTCAAAAAAGAAAATTAATATTATCATGTTTAAATTAAAGGAACCTCCCCGACAGAATCATTTATTTTCGGCTGTATGGTAGACTATGGCACTAATTCTTCCATTGTAAACGAGGGTACTAATAATCGGATCCTAAAAAAAGTATTTTAACGTAATCGTTTTGAAATGTAAATTAATTTCCGCTTACGCCGCCTCTTTGCGCCGAAGCGGAAATCAACTTTTTTTACGACACAAGAACGATTAGAATCGCCTTCGTGTAACAGGTGACAATTTAAACAAGGCATTAGATATTTAAATGCCTATTAAATGGCGCGATATTTTTATTGTTTAAAATCGATCGTTATCTTTTTGGTTCAACTTTCTAAAATAAATGCTGTCTAGTTGGTTATAGTGATTTAATTAAACAGCAATTTGTAAGCATCGGCGCTTAAACATGTTTAGTTACAGGTAATTGTGTGGTTTACCGTTAGTTGGGTTGAAAGTTTGAACTGGGAACTATGACAGCTGGATATACTCAATAGATATTATACTAGCGATGGGTGATTATTAATCAAAAATCGATTTATTCGAAACTTTGACAAATATTCGAATGCGTATTGCTTGATATTTATTGATTATTTGATTAATTATTATTTCGATTACGGAGGCGTGAGGTTATGGAATGTATAAAAAGGTCATCACTGTCTGACGCCACACGATTAGATCGTTGAGCATGACCTATATCAATCGTGCCACGCTCAATCAAAAGTTTATTCGAATTATTATCAGTGACAACTAATTTATCAACATTCGGATGTGGAATCGTACTATATTCGAATATACGAATTTAATTTTCATAGCAATTTCAAATCGCTACTCGGTACAATATAATTGGATCGTTCATTCTTTAGGCGC
This sequence comes from Catocala sponsa, assembly GCA_963564715.1. Lineage (NCBI taxonomy): Eukaryota > Metazoa > Arthropoda > Insecta > Lepidoptera > Erebidae > Catocala > Catocala sponsa. Next base: position 23,609,749 of record OY751345.1, on the reverse strand, counting down.
GGCAGTCAGACGGTACGACGTTTGATTAATTATTTTTTCGGTTACGTTTGTTTTAATTGTTCCTTTGGAATAAATTTGAGTTCTTCAGTTCTCGTATTCCATTCTCGGAGTATCATTTCCCTCTCAGGTAAAACTCAGTAACAAAGGTTCCTGAGTAATCCCAGTAGGGCCCACATTCAAAAACGCAGATTCTAAGACGATATAAATGTTATAGACTGTAATGCCGCAAAAGCATTTATAATGTATGTAGACATAGAGTGAAATTAATGTTTATAGATTATTTTGTATCATAAGTAGACTTGAAAATAAATTACTTAAACGTAATAATGTTATTTGGAACTGAATGGCATTACAAAGCTTCAAAAACTGGAGATAGCTTCATGTTGTAAGCCCATATAATCCTATACGTCGTCCATTTTGACCTTCGAAAAAAGAAAAAGAGTATATTCACATCCGAAACTGTGTTCACTGTGCGTGCAAGCCTCCACAAAATTCTAAGTGCATAGTGATAGATGGAACTGCGTGATGGCAGTCCGCAGGTTAAATATTCGAATTCATATATACATACATACATACATATGTATATATGAGACTATGTAGTCTCACGTCTATATTTGCGAAGAGTTCTAGTTTTGTTCAAGTTATTGTGTGTTTGATACCCTGTCAAGCCTTTTAAAAGTTCGGGTTCAATCCGATGGCCTTTTTTTCCAATTATATAAGGTATTGAATTTTGATGTATAATAATATCAGCCCTGTATATAAACTGTCCTAGCTGGGCACGGGTAGAGGCTCGTGCCCAGCAGTGGGACACTCTCACCCAGAGTCTCTATTCTGGGTGAGAAGTGCCATACACTGGGTGAGTTATGCCATAGTCCACCGTGCTAGCCTAGAGCCCTCGAGAACATTATAAAGAACTTTCAGGTTTCCTCATCGTTAAAGCAAGCAATAAATAACTATTCAATACGCAAATAAATTTGAAAAGTCAGAGCAGCGTGCATTGCGATCGTGAAGCGACCTACGTGACAGTTCAAAGATGTCCCGCTAGTCTATTGCTGTTAACAATTTTGAAGTACTAAACTATATAAGTTTGTAGATTTTACCACAATCTTACCTAATCCACCAAAACTTATACTTACTCAAAGGAAACAGAACGATAGAGCTAATTACCGAAGTACAGCAGAACAACCAATAATACAGGTAAATCCACCCCCTAACCAAACAAATTTCCACTTGGACCCGTAAACTTTGAAGACGACGTAATGCTACACAACCGCTATTACAAAATTCAGTACACTAAGTTCTGAACATTCCGCATAAGGCTCGATTCTCGGGAGGCGAACTGACAGCTTCTTAATTAAACTTCAACACCGTTTGTTCCATTCAACGTCCTTATGGTGCAATTATAACGAGACTAGTTTTGCAATATTGTTTTTGCTTTGAGCTTTAGTGTATTAAGCTGGTACTGCCTCGGGTGTGATACTTCTGAACATTGTTTTGACTCATTATAGTTAGCTTTAACGATCTTATTATATTGGATATTTATTTATGAAATGGATGTTTTTCTTCTGCATCTAATTACGGTATTCTTTTAATGGTTGTTTGAAAATTTGTTTTTGTTTTGAATAGGGACTGTAAATAGAATATATACAACTAACTTTCGCTTGAGGTTTCGCTCGGTAACAGTACTGTTGTCTGGATGTTACAAGTAGTAAAGGTGTCACAAATAAACTCACATATATAACACTAGATGTTCCCGCGGTTTCACCTGCGTTTATCGTTACTGCACTGCCCTGTGGGTCGTACCGTGATGATATATTCCTTCCTTAATAAATAGGCTATCCAAGACTAAAAGAATTGTTCAAATCCAACCAGTAGTTCCTGAGATTAGCGCGTTCAAACAAACAAACTCTTCAGCTTTATAATATTAGTATAGATTAGTTAGGATTATTAGTCACTTGTATTGTTAATAATATTTATTACAATTTAGATTTCATGTTAGAATTTTGTCTTCCTAGTTTTGTGGCTTTCATTTGCTTAAACGTAATGGATGCTGTTTTTTGATAACTTAAGACAAAATATTCTTGATCTAAAGCCAAGCATACATGTAAAGTGGATACTTGGAAAGTATGGATTTAACATTAATAATATAGTAATGAAATAGAACGGTATCGCTTTTTTCATACAAACGACAATTCCATAGGACTTCATGCAATTGTGATAAAGAAAAAAGAAAAAGCTTACCCAACTGTGCAGTAGTACCTATAGCACCTGCAACCTGTAGATAGGTCACGTCACAGGTCAGGGACAACAAGACCTTAGACATAATACCCAGCGGAATCGTTTACACCCTTAGTTCCCAAAGTGGTCCAGGTGGACCCCTAGGAGTCCACGGAAGACTTGACGGGATCTACGTCGGCGTGACATAAAAATGGGGGTTCACAAGTCGTAAGCGGGGGTCCACGAAAATTTATTTGCTTTCGATAGTGAAGAACTACTGTTCACTTGACTTCACCTATCAATAATGTAGGCAGATAATATTTTACGAAGCTAAGCGACTGTTACTTAAAAAAAGGTCATTCCGTAGAGATTATGAATTCCGAGGAATATGGTAAAAATGTAGCTGCAAGAGGTCCACCGAAACCAACTAAAGTTTGAAAGTGGTCTATGAGAAAATAAGTCTGGGAACCTCTGGTTTAAACCTAGGATTTCACTAAATCTGTTTGAGTAAGGACAACTACAGAAGTTCTCCTAATAACTTTTTGTTTTGATAGTAGGCAGTGTTATTAGAAATTCTGTAATATTTGGCGCTAATAACTAATTCAAAGATCATAAAAATAAATAATTAACACGATCGATTTATAGAAAAGAAAGAACAACTCAAGTCGTGTTCAATTATTCGATTTGTTAGAGTTCGATGAAACTCTTAGGGTCAGCGCCGACGGACGGAGTGGCGGCGAAGAGACTAATTCAGTAACAAATTAAATTTAATTTAAAGTACTGCAGAATACGACTGTATTTGGTACAACGAAATAAAATGACTGCGAGCGACTCAACGCGCGGTAATTTAACTTTCAACTCAAGAACCGTAAGAGCTAAAGACTCGCAGTCAACGCCATTCGACTCAGCATAGTCGATATACCCCGAAAGGACTATGACCTTTGGTCCTCTGACCGTGATACAATTCTTCGAACTCTAAGATTTACGGCAATTCATTGCCGTTTCTCACTTGTTTGGTGAAATAATTGTTAATGGCAGTACCTAATAATATTAATACGGGGTTAGCTATTACCCTGCTCCGTCTAAGCTTTAACTTTGCGGCATCTCACACTCTTTGAAAGTTCGGATGGCGTAGTAATTTGAGTTTTCGCTTTGACCTCTGACCTCAAGGTCACGTGATACAATTTTTCGAACACTAAGATTTACGGCAATTCATTGCCGTTTCTCACTTGTATTCAAATGACCAACAGTTACTAAAATATAGGAGCAGCGATAGCTCAGTGGGGAGACCAACAGACTGCAATGCAGAGGGTCTCGGGTTCGAACCCACGTCGCGCACCTCTGACTTTCGGAAGTTATATGACTTTTCGAAATTATGTGCGTATTGATTGACGATTATCGCCTGCTCCGTGCCTCGGAAAGAACGTTAAGCCGTTGGTCCTGGCTGCCATGAATATCTATAGCAGTCGTTATTGGGAGAGTGTCGACACAAAAGATCCCACTGGGTCGAAGTGTCGCCGGTCTGCACTGACTGGCACCCACATAAGATAAGATAAGATACTAAAATACAGGCAACAACGCTATGTATAAGATGAAATACTACATTATATTATATTATATAATACGCCTATATTGTGTATCACCTATATTTCGCCAGCTTTGGTTTCTGGTCCCACGTTAATACTTTAATAGCATGCCTATGGCTCTGTACTGGACACACACAGCTGTAGATTCCAAGCCGCTACTGAATATTTCTTCATCTCAGTTGAAAGACGTTCACCGCTGGACATAGGGACATCCTTGGGGGATAAGATAAGATAAGATAATTTATTTATTCACTCAAACGCATGTGTACATACAATAAATAATCGCATGCAAGATATAAAGTTGAAGAAAGTTCTAGACATGTTTGCCATACAACGGCGTGCAAATATCATTCTGATTAATCCTTACTAATATTATAAATTCGAAAGTAACTCTGTCTGTCTATCTGTCTGTCTGTCTGTTACCTTTTCACGGCTAAACCACTCAATCGATTTAGATAAAATTTGGTACAGATATAGTTTAAAACCTGGGGAAGGACATAGGTTTATTTTTAATGATGTAGGTACCACGCGGGCGGAGCCCCGCGCAAAAGCTAGTTAATATAAAATGATAAATAGTAACAGCAACATACATATAGTAGCAATAGTTAACATTATATAAATGTGTATATACTTATTAATGAAGTAATAAATAATCAGTCCATAAATTATTAATGTAGGTACCTGTACAACATCAAGTAATTCTAATTATATTAAATCTAATGTTAATTAATAAATATTATGTCAAATGTCTAATCTAATTAGGTACTTAATTATATCAATCAGATTTATCATTTAAAAAATCACTAACATTATAATAGGCTTTTGCAACAAGAAATGATTTTACTTTTTGCTTAAATGCTTCGCTACTTATATCTTGCCAACTTTTAGAAAATTTATCATAAACAATTGGAGCCATGCAAATAACACTCTTGCGCACAAGTGCAGTCCTAGAGTAGAGTATTTATTGACAAAAAATCCTAATAACACTCTGTCTACCCGTCAATCAAACTCGAAACCGTGAATAACGGTCATATATACTAATCCTCATATAATAGAAAATACTGTATTGTTAAGTTCAATACTCTATAATTTGTCTGTTACACCGAACTTTAACGTAAAAATTTATTATTTATAGCTGCTTCAGAGAAGTCTAAAAGTCTAGACGGACAGACAAACAGACGGATGGACAATAACATTCAAAATATTTATACTATGGTCCCTTGTGCCTTTAGTAAAATAGAATTCATATTTACCTAATTTATGCACTAAGCCAGCGAATAGCATTTTTCATTATTTCACAAACCAACAAATCTTGTTTAATATTTTAACAGGCTTAAAAACAAAATGAAATCAAAACCATTATATAAAGCCTAGTCTGTGAAATTCAGAGGTCTATGAACGCAGGTGATCCCTATATTTACCATATTTAATATAAAAAAATATTTGTTCTATCGAGCGCACTGCATAAACAGTACACATTCAAGAAGGCCATTAAATAAAATGATATAAAGTACTTTATTAACTACGAATTAAGGTATAAAATCCTTTGAAAAGTTGACATGGTATTAAATTTGACACGGTTTTAGTAACAACTATTATTAGTTTATGGTGTTTATATAAAATTTTTATGTAGGCCAGGTGTCAATAGGCAAACGTGACTTTAATTTTTGAATAACATACACCATAGTATTAGGTATTTAACTATGACATTGCCGTTTATTCTACAAACAATATCGTGGTTTCTATAAAAAAAAATTGGGGCAGTCTTTGGGGACTGCCGATAGAAGTGAAAACTTTAACCCTTGCTCATAAACACTTCTTTATAAACAAAAAAAAAGAAAAAGGGGCGGGACACAAAAGATCCCACTGTGTCGAAGTGTCGCCGGTCTGTACTGATTGGCCCCCACACACAAGATAAGATACCGTCCTTCCTAAAGTTGTCAGTACTAAAACAAGAAAAATAAGTGGCTGTCCATCGCAATACGGGTCCGGGTAGGAACTTCGTGATAAATTAGAAGTAACTTAGTTTATTAGTTTAGGCCGTGTAGTTTTCTAAGAACCATTCCTTTTCTTTCCGTCCATTTAAAACAACTTACAGATCATTGTACGATAGATGAGTATATATCTTTGTTATCTTAAAGCTAAAACAAAATCCAGCTTAAATTTATTTTAGTCTAAATATATGACTTTTATGTAACTTTAATTAATTTATACAAAGGATTATTAACTATGTACATATAACCTCAATTTTTTTAAACTAATTTATACCTAAAATATTATAAAACAGAAAGAAAAAGAAAACTAAAACCCTACAATAGGCGTCATAAAATTCCTCCGCATCACAGAGTTTGCTGTCTCTATAGAGCGCACGAGCATTGAGACCCCATTACCCAAACGGCTCGAAAACATAATCCCCTGCCAGGTTTTTGTATTTCCGGCGTTTGAGAGTCTCCGCTGATGCAGCAGCAGCGCCAGCACAACCCGCCGTGCTGGGAAGATGTGATGGGTGCAAGGGTGTCGACACACGTTGCGTCCTGTCGGACGCAACGTGTGTCGAGGCCCTTGGGTAGGCCCTTGGTGTCCCAAGGGCCTACCCATCTTCCAAGGCATCAATGACATACCGTCCAGTCTCTTCCCATCGTCAAAAAATAAATAACATCCAATCATGTCATCATCTAAATTGATAACAATATTACTTCTATTGAGTCTAAATCAAGATATTTTTTTACTGTTGTTGTGTTTATGTGGGTTCGATTCCAACACGGAACATAAAATGTATTTGATCTAGCTCATAGCCAGTTACACTCACTGATCGGTACACGATTAGCGAGGTTAAGCAACGTTGGGTGCGGTCAGTGTATAGATGGGTGACCGCTTAGTGGTATTTCATCTGAGCGTCTCCGTGCTTCGGAGGGCACGTAAAAAGTCGGTCCCGGTTGTTGTCAAATTGACAGCAGTCGTTAAGCCATGTCAGAGGCCTACGGGCGGCTTGAACAACTCTTGACAACAGGTTGGCCACTAACCACACGAAAAAAGGAAAAAGATCTACAGATAGTTGTTCCGAGTCTGGATGATCTTTCTGACCGTTGTTTGAATGTGTTTAACACAGGACACAGGAATGATTCATGAGCCATGTAGTGCAGAAGTTGTCTTTTTAAATAGAAAATAGGTTATATCCTCGAAAGAGTAAACAGAAGTGTGTTACACCCTTTTTTTTTTCTTTTTTTTTTTGACCCTGGAAAATTCTTTACGGATTCCCCCTCCCCCGGGGGGGAGGGTGGTTATGTGAGACTCTCCGCCCCTGAAGGGGGTCGGTATACACACTATAAACCTGGGGTGAGCAGACCCTCCGCCGACGGGGTGGGGCGGGATGGGGTCGCGTTAGCCATCACCATCCCGCCGCGGCGGTTGGCCCGGCTGATGGTAACCGAGCCTCAGCACCTGTGGAGGGGTGGCCTTGCCCACCAAGACCACCCCCTAGACGTGTAGGGCCGTGCAAGCCGGTACAGAGTCCCCCAACTTTGTACCAGTGACCCCACAATGCGCATTTTCTATTGTGTCTGCTATAAAGCATTCAAAATATTAATCTAAAGTCTAAGTTAAAAAGTGTATTATAGCTACCAGAAAAATATGATTGCTGATTCTACTATCCAATGCATATAAAATTAATAATGTCTTCCAGACCGAATTTCGGTCACGGCGGCCAATCTTAACGGAGACTGGCCATCTGTGCAGGAGATATTATAGTGCACAAGTATGTGCGCAAACACAAGTGCACTGTGCATTCTCTGATCTCTAACTCTCATGATCCGATGGGACGGATAATCCGACACGACTGGAGAGAGATCAGGCGCAGGACCAACGGCTTTACGTGCTTTCCGAGGCATGGGGGTGTCCAACACCGCCAACTTCCTAACTCCGGGCTCGTATTGAGATTTCTTAACAGAAAAACCCAATACGTTTTTGTTGGCCCGACCCGGGATTCGAACCCGAGACCCCATGCACAGTAGTCACATTCACTACCGCTGCGCCACGGAGGCAGTTATAGTGTCTGCATATGAAATTAACGACCTCTTAAAAGGATTCTTTTCGCCTAGGTACTTAGAATAGACTAACCGTATTTAATTACATTAAAAACCCTCAAAATTGAACACATATTCGCTACTTTGCCACTCGGAACAGGCCACACGGCGTAAACGCTCTATTAAAATAAAGTTACACAACAGCACGTGATACACACACTAGGTAGGTCGGCCATCTTAAATCTCAGATCACAAGAGACATGTAAAATGGATACCTAAAGACTTTATTACTTCCAAAAGCCGCCAGCTGGCCCATCTTTTAGCATAAACAAAAGGGGATACTCCTAATTTTGATGGAAAGCAGTAAATTTTCTATGAAATTGATAGGAAGGGGCGCTGCCTTAGTAAACGGCTTCAGTAACCCAGAGTGGTTCGATCAAAATGTTAATTTATCTACAGGGATATTTATGGTGTCTTTATACATTGTGTTGTTGAACCAGTGGCTTAAACGTAAATTCTATTGTCAGTTGTGAGGATCTGTGATCATTACCCGTATCGTGCAATATGTTAATTTATTTTTTTTAGACTGTCCCTGTGACGTAGTGGTTTTGGATACGACTGTTGTGAAACCGGGTCAAGTAGAGAGTCATTACCTATGTAACAATTTTTTTTTAATTAATTGAGTGTCAAATCTACAACCGTTGTGTGCGTTGCCAGTGCGACAAACTTGTTAAGTGTTTTTCAAGATTCTTATTACCACGTCTGTCATAACTATGCCCAGTAGCGTAGAGATTGACTTCTAATAGATTGACATCTAAAGGAAGAAACCTTACCCTTTTTACGTAGATACTACAATTACCCTAATAACCGTAATTACCCTACTAGAAATTTAATAGGTAAGATGAAACGGGTAATTTTACAGGCAGAAGTGCTATTAAAAGAGCCTTGTTTAGGTTTCTTATATAAAATCTTTAGTGTATTTATCCCGGGAAAAAGTTTATTCTAGATTTTATAGGTTATTCAAATAAGGCATTTTGATTGAGCTTGTTATAGTTTTCTGGACTTTTAGTACATAGTTTTTTTTTGCTAAGTAAAATATTTTCTAGGCCGGTACCGATATTGTTTTAGGGCAAGGAACTTGGTTAATTGAATTAATTAGAGTACATACATAGGTAAGGTTTTTCATAACTATTTCTATGGCCTATGCAGCATATTGCCAGACACCGTGCTTCTCCTGATTTACATTTGTTATTAATTATTTATTTATTTTACATCTAATAGAACGACTTGCCCCAATTACAATATTTAATCATTATTTATCTATACTAATATTATATAGCTAAAGAGTTTGTTTGTTTGGTTGAACGCGCTAATCTCAGGAATTACTGGTTCGAATTGAAAAATTATTTTAGTGTTGGATAGCCTATTTTTCGAGGAAAGCTTTAGGCTATATAAAATCACGCTACGACTCACGGGAGCAGCGCAGTAACCATAAACGCGAGTGAAATCTATATAGATAAGCGGCTACTTCAGTAAGCAATCAACAATCAGTACTTGAGACCTTCTTTCGTCCAGTGTTGAGTAGCTTGAGGCCGTTAGTGACGGTTTAAACGAGACAGTTTATCTATACTAATATTATAAAGAGCAAAGATTTAATTTATCGTATGTTTGTTTGTAAAGATTTAACTCAAACACTACTCAACCGATTTTAATGATAATTTAATGATAATATAGCTTTCTTAAATTCTTTTACCGTTGAAAAGCTATATTATCACCGAGTAACATAGGCTATATTTTATTTTAAAAGAAACATATTGTTACTAACAGAAACTAACCCAACCTAACCCACTTATGCGCGAGCGAAGCTGCGGGCAAAAGCTACTATATAACAAAGAGGTTCAGCGGCATCTATTTATGAATTCCTAGTAATAGTTAAACTGTTCTAACTAGATAATACAACTAACTGTAATTGTTAGTTAGTTAAACAGGCCTTGGAAGTCAGTAATGAGTTGGAAACCGAGAAACAATGACTATAGATCATTTTGTGAAAATATTACTTTTCTTATAGTACAAGAACTCAGAGCCGTCAGAAATACGGCACTGCATCAAAGCTAAGATTTTCATAGTAATAAATTGATATGTGACTTTGTTTGTTTATGTTTATACTAGCTTTAACCCGCGGCTTCGCTCGCGTTAGTTTAGAATTTGACAATCAATTCGGGTTGTACTCTTCTTGTAATAATATAATTCAATCATGATTCGAAAGATACGTGGCGCCATCTATTATCATAAAAATGTTATTATTGTTTTCCTCGGGAACAATAATATTTTTCGGGATGAAAGGTAGCCTATGTCCGTTTCTGTACACCTGTCAACGTATATGCGAAATTTCAGGATGATCGGTTCAGTGGTTTAGGCGTAAAAACGTAACAAACAAACTCATTTATTATTAGTTAGGATTATATTTAACATCTATGGCAGTCGTTATTGGGAAGTCAGTGCCCTCTAATATCCTGACACTGGTCTAGCCTTTAGGGTATCGTTAGCCTTCGGGATGCGTGTAAAAACTGATATCGAGTCAAATCCGGTTAGACCAGAAAGCCGACCCTAAGTGACTTGGGAATAATAAAGGCTAACGAGAAGATATGTGATTTTGTTTGTTTATTACCTTTTTCTGATTAAACGGATGAACGGATTTTAATGAAGTTAACAATAAGATAGACTGTATCTTAGAAAAGGACATAGGCTAATAATAATAATCTTCGTATGTGTTACATACAGTGTGGATATTGATATAGGACAAATTTCGTTCCCGGCCCTGGAGGGGTTGGTGCCGTGTGGGCGCAATGCCCTGTCGCCGCGGCCAAGCTGCTGGCTGACGCCGGACGTCTGCTCGTGGGCTGGAGTTCGGCCAGGGTCCACATCCTGGCCGCTCGGCCCATGAGATGTTTTAGGTGTGGGGGAGCTGGGTACGCTCGTATTAAGTGCCCTAGCCCCGAGGACCGCAGCGACGCCTGTTATCGCTGCGGCCAGTCTGGGCACGTCGCTGGAGCGTGCAAGACGACCCCGCACTGCCCGGCATGCGCGGCAGCTGGTCGAGCAGCTGCCCACTTCCGTGGCGACAGAGGGTGCAAATCCCCGCCCACAAAACGCATAGAGGGGGGCAGCCCATCGGCCCTGGCTGCCGCCCTATCTTCTGAAGTAAGACCGCCCTCAGCGGTGGAGGAGGAGATGTCGACCTAGTCATGGACCAGGACCGTAACTATCTCCTCCTCCAGGCGAATCTCAACCACTCCGCCCGAGCGCAGGACCTTTTCCTGCAGTCTATGGCGGAGTGGTCGATCGGTGTAGCCGTAGCCGCGGAGCCACATTACATTCCTCCCAGCCCTAATTGGGCAGGTGACCGGGACAGCTCTGTGGCAGTCGTCGGCTCCACGGCGCCTCGTTCACCCTCCCTCTCAATTAGGGAGAGGGGAGTGGGATACGTTGCGGCCGCGTGGGGAGAGGTCACAGTAGTTGGTGTGTACTTCTCCCCCAACAGGAGTCTGGCAGATTTTGAGGCCTTTCTCAACAACTTGGAGACCTCGATACGGCGGATATCATCTAGCCGCATCCTTGTGATGGGGGACTTTAACGCAAAGTCTACTGCGTGGGGGTCCCCCCGCATGGATGTCCGAGGAAGGGCGGTCGAAGAGTGGGCCGATGCGGCGGGCCTCTGTTTGCTAAACAGGGGCGCCGTCAACACGTGCGTGCGACGGCGGGGGGGGTCGATAGTGGACCTCTCGTTTGCTACCTCTGCCCTCGCCGCACGCGTAAGGGGATGGCGTGTCCTGGAAGAGGTGGAGACCCTTTCGGATCATCGCTATATCCGTCTGGGTGTCTCCCGACTCCGGGACCCTAGCAGGGGTCATCGCCCGTCGGCGGGAAGAACTTCTCGCTTTCCGCGGTGGGCTGTGAAGAGGCTGAACCGGGACCTACTAGAAGAGGCAGCCATAGTTCAAGCTTGGCTGTCTCCTGCACCCCCGTCTGGAGAGGTAGATGCCGGGGCTGTCCGCTTTCGTGACAGCATCCAAACTGTTTGCGACGCGGCCATGCCCCGAGTGCGACACTGGACCTCGAAGGGGGTCTACTGGTGGTCCCAGGAGCTGGCGGACCTCCGTGCGGCCTGTATTCGTGCCCGGAGGTTGTACACACGCAGCCGAGGCCATCGCCACCGCGATGAGCAAGAAGAGGGCCGACTGTATGACGCGTATAGTGAAGCGAGGGCGTCTCTGCAGTCGGCCATCTGCCGCGCCAAGGAACGGGAGAAAAGTGAGATGCTGGAGGGTCTAGACCTTGACCCCTGGGGGCACCCATATCGCGCGGCGCTGAACAAGCTCCGTGCGCGGGCCCCCCCCTCACGGAGACCCTCCAGCCCAACTTCCTCTCCGAGGTGGTCGAGGAGTTATTTCCTGACCGGGCAGAGCACGTGCCCCCGACAATGGCCCCATCAGGAGGCCGACATCGGGAGGCGGATCTCAGTGCTCCCCCGGTTACAGATGCGGAGATGGGGGCGGCTGTCTTGCGGATCCGCTCCAAGACGACCGCCCGTGGACCTGACGGTGTGCCGGCGCGAGCTCTCGCGCTGGCCCTCGATCACCTGGATGTCCGCCTCAGGGAGCTTTTCGACGCGAGCCTGGTGTCGGGACGATTCTCTGAGTGCTGGAAGGAGGGGAAGTTGGTATTGCTGGCCAAGCCGGGACGGCCTCCAGAGTCGGCCGCGGCGTACAGGCCCATAGTGCTGCTGGACGAGGCGGGAAAGATGTTTGAGAAAATTCTCGCCACCCGTATTGTCCGGCACCTGAGCACGGTTGGTCCCGACCTATCGGACGCTCAGTTCGGATTCCGGGAAGGACGTTCGACGGTCGGGGCCATTATGCGCCCGAAGGCCGCGGCCGAGGAGGCGGTCGCCGGCGGCGGTGTTCTGTTGGCGGTGTCTTTAGACATCGCCAACGCGTTTAATAGTCTGCCATACAGCTGTGTCCAGGGGGCGCTTCGATATCACGGAGTACCTTTTTACCTGGAGCGGCTGGTGGCGGACTATCTGAGAGGCAGGAGTGTCCTCCTCGAGGTTCGAGGCGAGGTTTGGCGGCGGCCCATGTCGTGCGGTGTCCCGCAGGGATCGGTTCTTGGTCCGCTCCTGTGGGACATGGGGTACGACTGGGCCCTACGTGCTGTCCTACCCCCTGGGCTGAGCGTCATCAGCTACGCTGACGACACCCTTGTCACAGCCCGTGGGGGTACCTTCGAGGAGGCGGCCCGTTTGGCCACCGTAGGGGTTTCCCAGGTGGTCGGGCGTATCGAGGCGCTGGGTTTACGGGTGGCTATTAACAAGACGGAGGCCCTGGTTTTTCATGGGCCCCGTCGCAGTCCACCCCGCGGTGCCTCGATAATGGTGGGCTCGACGCGCGTTCCCGTCCAGGCCCACATGAAATATCTGGGCTTGGTGCTGGACGGAAGGTGGCACTTCGACGAGCATTTCAGACAGCTCGCCCCGAAGCTTCTCGGCACTGCGTCCGCCCTTGGGCGGCTATTGCCAAATTTGGGCGGGCCCAGTGTTGGTTGCCGGCGACTTTACACGGGGGTTGTCCGGTCGATGGCGCTTTACGGCGCACCGGTGTGGGCGGACACCCTGACCGCTCAGTGCAGGACTCTCTTGCGGAGACCGCAGAGAGTCATAGCGGTCAGGGTAATACGTGGATACCGCACGGTGTCGGCCGACGCAGCTTGCGCGTTGGCCGGAACACCCCCGTGGGATTTGGAGGCTGAAGTGCTCGCCGAAGTGTTTGCAGTGAGTGAGGCGGTGCGGGAGGAGACGAGTTGGCGTCCTCTCCCGACATTGATTGAGTGCGCGCGCAATCGAGCCCATCAGGGCATGATTTTAAAATGGAAGGCGCGGCTGGAGGCGCCCGTGGCCGGTTTCAGAACCGTTGAGGCCCTCCAGCCGGTATTGGAGCGGTGGGCAGGGCGGCAGCATGGGACCCTTTCCTTCCGGCTAGTGCAGGTGTTGTCAGGGCATGGTTGCTTTGGCAAATACCTGCACACGATCGCTAGGAGGGAACCGAGTCCCGTCTGCCACCACTGCGACTGTGAGGAGGACACGGCGCAGCACACGCTCGAGCAATGTCCTGCTTGGACGATGCGGCGCCGTGAACTCATTGGGGTTGTGGGTGAAGATCTCTCGCTGCCGGCCGTGATCAAAACCATGGTCGACAGCGAGAGGAAGTGGGCAGCGGTCGCGTCCTTCTGCGAGGACGTCATCTCACAGAAGGAGGCGGCGGAGCGGATCCGTGAAGAAAGTGTCCTTGCGGATCCGAGCCGTCGCCGGCGAACCGGGCGGCGAAGGCGCGCTTTCGCACGACTAATGCCGCCATAATGAAGGCCGCGGGCGGGAGAACGGGGATCTCTCGCCCGCCAGCCATTGAGTCGGTCCGACGCCCTATGTAGTGCCGGGGCGTCGCCGAGGAGCTGTAGACTGCTGGGTGGGTCGCTGAGGTAGTAACTTTTGCCAGCGGCCCATCCACTACAAGGCAGCGAGCGTGCACACCGTGGGGTTTTGGTCCGTAGGCCCGAAATATGGGAGAGCCGGACATAACCCTTTCACCTCCCCTTGTGGCGAGAGGGTATGCAACAGGCGCATTTCCCCACGTAAAAAAAAAAAAAAAAAGGACAAATTTCGTTAAAATTAGTCTTTTGTTTAAACAAAGTTTTCATTCAAACATTTTCATAGCCATGTCAAGCTTTTAGATGGTCACTGACCAAAAATACTAACTTTTTGGTCTGTGACCGTCTAAAAGCTTATGCTTATGAGATAGATCAGAGTCAGAATTATCATTTCTATATTTACCTATGGCCTAAATTTGCTACAATTATAACTAGCGATCGCCTAGTGCTCGAAATTCGACCAAAGTTTGCCTGTAAGATATGGCTGATATAATAATATATATTGACATTATTATGTCATATATGTAACCATAGTTACACGCTTAGACTGCGTGTGTCAAATGCATGGTGTGTGCGTGTAGTGGTTTTTCATTAATTTAATGTATATCTAATGCATATTTTATATAAATATTAGCATTCGTCACTTCTTCTCTGTATAAACTATAAGTGTGCGAAATTTCATACTCATTCGTCCGCCCAATTTTCGTAAAAAGGGATCCAAAGTTTTCGCTTCACGTATTAATATATAGATAATAATAATTTATTATCAAAGCCAAATATAGTTTGTCCATCTCAATCACATAATATATAAAAGTACCATTATGTACAACGCTATGTATTTTAGAGATAGAGTGAACGTCAGTGCCTGTGCTAGTATTAACTGTGTTACAGACGCTGGCGCCTTCCTCGTACAGATTCGTGTGACAATATTGGTTAAGCATTGACAAGTTGATAAACTACTAATAACATTACTGGTATTTATGGTAGTTATGGTAATTTGCTAGATACCATCGGTCTCATCATCGTATCTGGCTCTGTGTATCTCATAAGCAATTCATACAAAGTGCGTTCAATAGTTTGATAATTATAATAGCATAAATAGGACTAAAGTTTAACAGTAGGTACTTAGTAGTTTAATAGTTTCAAAGTTATGTAATAATAGATTAGTATTTTATAATAAACAACGCGATAAGATCCGTAAAAAGTAGTTTACAGTCAATAGTATTGTATTTATTGACTTTACCAACAAGATAACTCAATATTTTGTGTGGTGTCGAACGGTGCAGCTCGGACGATAGCACTGCTGTCCGTCCTTACGAAAAGTGCATTAACCAAGTTAAAGCTAATTTCGAGAAAAACGCGGTTAAAGAATTTAATTTAGATTTTGTTTGTATCTCCATTACTGTACATGTTATCGACTTGAACTTATTACCTCCTTAAGCTATGCAACGTTAGCTTCACAATAAACATAAAATCGTTTAATGTTGACAAACAATCTTATGTTTATCTATTATTTAGTCTGATACCAAACACCAACATATTAAGATCCTTAAACAATACAAAATTACGGACGCCATTTTGTGTTTCTAATAAATCAAGAACCAATTTATTACGTTACAATAAATATGTCTGTACTTCAATGTTAAAACGAATATAATTAATTGTATGACGCTTTATTTTATAGAACGATTTATTTATACTATAAATAACTTTGGCACTTTGATTTGTAGCCATAAGACAGACTTGGGGTGAAGCGTTTTGTAAACGCTCGCGCTTATTTAATACATATTATTTTATCTTCAGGTAATCCTGAATTATTACATAGTTTTTTTAGCCATGGACACAAAGAACACCAAAACTCGGGACAAATATTTGAGGATCACACAATTTTTTAGTTTTATATATATTACTAAAGCTCGGTAAAACAATTAATCACTTAGTTTTAATTACAACAGCAACGCACGCTATCCCAGAGCATAGACATACACCAAAGAGTATATATTGACAGTGAGTGCCATAGACAATTATAGGAAAGTATTTTAATTCTCACATGTACCTTGTGGAGCCCACAATATTTGGAACACTGGCAGTAGCGAAGCGAACACTTAACCAACTATGTCATCTGTGCAGGGTCAATAACGTAAATCTATACTAAAATTATAAAGCAGAAAAGTTTGTTACTTTGTTTGTTTGGTTGAATGCGCTAATCACAGGAACTACTGGTTCGAATGAAAAAATCTTTTATTGTTGGATAGCCCACTTTTCGAGGAAGGCTATAGGATATATAACATCACGCTACGACTAATAGGAGCGGAGCATCAGTGGAAAATGTTGCAGAAATAGGGAAAATTCTCTTATGTGAAGCAGAAAAAGTTGCGTGGGTCAGCTAGTATCCAAAATGTATTTTTTAAATTTATTTATTCGACTAGGGTGGCATATAAACATACGGCCCACCTGATGGTAAGTGGTCACCGTAGCCTATGGACGCTTGCAACACCAGAGCCATCACTTGCGCGTTGCCGACCCTTTGGGAGAAAAAGGAAGTGGGAATGACAAGGAGCGGGAAGGGGCAAAAAGGGTAATTTTCTTTTTGATATATTATTATGCTTTAACGGTGAAGTAAAAACGTTGCGAGAATTATTTCAAACATATGTGTATTCTGCCAATCCGCACTGAGTCAGCGATGTGGATTATGGCCAAAACTGAGAAGAGATCCACTCTAGGGACAATGTATATACTCAGCTAATCTTATTATTGTATGAATGTATTTGCCTATTTTTATTTATAACATCAGAGTTATAATATTATCATATCCTTAATTAAGACACTCTAAGAGGAAATACAAGGGCCATTTTTCCATACAAACGTGTCCCCTGTTTCCTCTCTGGATAATGTCAGTAGAGCAATAATATTTTCCAAAAAATGTATGGCCTCTATTGGCATGTCCCTATGTTTTCCATTTTTTCATAAATTAATTATTAAAAGAGATATGGGACTTCAAAAACCTCAAATATTGGTCAGATTTTCCGCTGTATTCAAACACCCAGAAAAAATTTTTTACTAGATTATATAAAAAAAGAAAACACAGAAAGACGGCCAAAGCTTTTTTTACATTTCTAATCGAAAAAGTAGTTAAATCGGTCAAGTTTTGGAGAAGGAATCAGGGGACTACGAAACGTTCATTTTGTGTACATTTAATAGGTATTTTCGGTCCAAGCTCCACTTTTCTCTATCGCGCTCTGCGGGCACTGCACGACAGCAATAGATATTTTAAATACATATTTTTAATGCTCTTGCCTTTAGTGTTTCCTCTTAACCAATCACGCCACATATGCCTTCCTAACAATAGTGCTAGTTGTGTGGCCACAGTCACACAAAACGCTTCTCAAAACCAACAAATTAATACAGAGATTAGACGCAATTCCTTACCATCACATTCCCACCAATGATAAACACATATTAATGGAATGGCTCGTCCACATAAACCTTAATTTACCTTTGATTATGGGATTTTAATTTCTCTTCACGCGTGTTATGCACATAATTGGTCAGGTCTGTGATCAGGGATGCTGTAACTAATGGAGCAATGATTTGGTTATAAATATCTCGTTTCGAGAAGACCTCTCTAATTATATAAACGTTGCTTTACACTCGATTGCTTTCTTAATATTATTCATTTATGTATTCATCGACTCGTATATACAAAGCCTCAAACATTTACCCCAAAAAGGTAAGTGGAGGTGTATTAAACTTACTTTACGTCAGCTATAATAAAAAATGTAGATATTATATGAAGCGTGCTGCTACTATGATTTTTTTTAAGAAACCTACTTTGCTCGACCGGCGAATCGAATCTGAGTTCCCATACAGTCAGCATTTGCAGGGGCACTTGCTGAGGCTTTAGTTTTGCACAGTCAGGTGCAATTACTCCCATCAACCAGTCAGTTAGGTACCAGAGAATATATACCTATATTTTACGGTAACCATCCAATACCACTGAGTCTACGAGGTGGTAACCAGTGACTACATAATATAAAAAAACAATAAAATTGGGGATTTTACTGGTCGAAAAATGCCCAGTCACAGCAAGAAGTCTGGAGCTATTCCCGGTAGAGGGCAACCGACTCGCTCTCCTATTACAGAGAAACTACTGTCACTATCAGAATATAAATGTTATACACTTCTGCTTAACCATTCCAGGATACAGGCGTGAGACAATATCAAATAAAAAAAAATTGGGCAGTCTTTGGGGACTGCCGATAGAAGTGAAAACTTTAATCTCTGATCATAAACACTTCTTTATAAACCAAATTATAAACCAAAAATTAATTTAAAAAATGGAAAGCATTCGGCGACGATGACGCGAGTTCCATGATTTTTGTTCACCCAAGAAGTGCTTAACGCGCCTAAAGTAGTTTTCACTTCAATAAACGTAAAAGAGTGAATCAATAATTGAGTTAACATGACGTTTTGAATAACACTCCTCATACGAATTCCTGTGTCTATTTCTACGCAAATGATAACTTCCGTACTAGGAATTAATCCAATGTTGTGGAGAACTTTCAAACGTTCAAACATCGGACACATAGAATACTTAGATTCCAAACAACTAATTGACGATCACATAAATGTTTGTCCCATGTGGGGATCGACCCCAAAATACTTAGCAAGACATCGGCGAGGCGACCACTGAGCCATCCAAAAGAATTCTTTCAATTAAATAAATATTAATATGAATTTAATACAAAACTGAACTCACCTATTAGTGTCGAACACACAAGTCTACCAGCTGAGACAACAATAAAACAACTAATTCCAATTAAATATCAAACTAATAACACAGAAGGTGGACCTGCACCACGCCATTCACAAATACAGCCTTAATCAAATTGACAACATCGAAAAAATAAATTTTAAACCTTAACAGTTTAAATGAACATGTGTTGTGACGTAAAAATAAAAAATCTCCCTATTATCGCGCTTAACGATGCACTCAAAGTGTTTCCTATACATATGTTAGTAAATTACTTTGATCATAAATCGGCCAGTTATTGTCCGCCCCGGGGGTCGCTATAAAAATGTGTCTCTGTACTGATAGTTTTCAATGTCGCAGAGTAAAGTAGGGCTGTGCTAGGAATATTTTGACCAATATTGGTTGATGTGTGATGTCACCGCTGTCAATGTACGGTAGCGGTAATGAATGCAGATGCTTTGCATGAGGTTTTGGATTCGATTCTAGAGATAAGGCAAGTGCTACTGAGTATTTTCACGGTAATGTTATTAACAGTATTCTATCTTCATACAAACGGTCGGAACTCGAGTCATACCTAAGCGCTTCGGAGTTGGTATGCACTTGGTTCGCAACCAGTCGCGAATGCGCCGTAGTGACGAACGAACGGTGTGATTGTTTTGTAAGCAGTTAGCGTGCGATTTGTGATGATTTGATTTTATTGAACACTTTCTATTTCATTCACTACGAATTTCATTTTTTATAATAATATAATATTTATAATCACCAAACTAGAAAGAAACTCAAGTAGATAGATAAAATTAAAATACTTTAGGCGGGCAGCCCTAACGCGAGTCTACGAACCGCGCTGTTGTAGGTAATTATTTCAAGGACAGGACCGAGTTACAATACTGTATAGATATCATTACCATGGTATTTTAGACTGGAAATTCTTAGTGACACCACGGAGCCTTGAACTCTGCTCGGTTCCTAAGCCCCGCAATGTAGATGTTATACGTCCCTGTCTAGTGTCTACGCCTATTCGAGTTGGAACGAAAATGTTAATAGATATTTTGTCTGCAGCGTAAGCAAATTATTGCAATGGCTGAATATATTTGAAAGTTATTTTAGTGAAATATTTAATCTTTTGTAAAAAAAGAATGTGGAATCTTTGAAATTAATCTTCTAGCGCTGCTTAGACTTGAAATAATACCAGTAGTTCCTCTGCTGAAAGCACAACGCCTAATTAAGTTTAGCGCCGATTCAAAATAAATCTTAATATATAATTATTAAGATTTATTTTAAATCATACATCGACACGACACGAGATTTTTATATAAAAATCTCGTGTCACGTGTATGTTCGGGATTTTTTTTTTTCATTTTTTATTTATTTCGGGGTTTTTGTCTAAACCAGACATATTAACCCCATCATACCTTTTGACATAAGTTAAACCATTTTAACATAAATGCTATTCAGTATACTAACAGGTACATGTTAAAACAAAAATAAAAACATATCTTAATTAAGTACCGCTATCACATCATACATCTTTTTAGCAGCCTCTGAAGACGGTACAGCCAATATAGATCGCAGTAACCCCATATTGTTCGGGATAAACTCTGAAACTACTGAACCGATTTTGATCAAAATTCGTAACTATCTGTAATATGGTCCAACTTAAAATATTGGATAGTTCTATCTTAAATTTTTTTTCGTATGTACAGGACAATGTCTGTCGGGACAGCTACCTAGTTTTTATATAAAAGAAATAGTAGTATATTGTATTTTAACTAATAAATTACCTATACATTCTCGTTATACCTAGTACATAGTAGGCAGACTTAAAATATAAGTTATGAAAAAGGTATTAAATAAGCAGATTGACATCCCTAGCCTGATGGCTACAATATAATACAAACAACTACAAAATTTTACGAACTTCTATCAAATAATACGCCACTGCATTATAGACCTTATTTCCTAAGGCATAAACTACTTCAAACAAGAATCGTCTAAGATAATTCAATTTATGAATCAAACTTGTAAATTGAAATGTAACCGTTTCCGCTCTTATTTGTAAATCTAAATCCGTTTAGATTTAATAGAGTTCGATTTTTTACTCTCGGTCTAATAAAATATGTTTGAAAGGACAATAATTCTTTACAATAATAAAATATATTCGTGAAGCTTTCTCACGAATCTTTGGTTTACAACGCCGCCATTGGTTTGCTTTCGGATGCCTTTATATGTATATCGAAGAATTCTTTATAAGAAATAATTGCATAATCCTTGCATAGTTTTTTTAAATTCATTTTTTTTATTGCTTCTAGTATAAAAGGTTCCAGCGGCTGATGTTGCGGTGGTTTATGGCACATCGAAGCTGCTGCCTACGGTGATAGCATTACTTTCTTTTAACTTCGTTTGATGAAGGGCAAGTCATAGCGTTTGATAATTATGTCATAATTTTTGGTGAGATTTGGACAAACAGTTTTTTATTTGATCGTCAGTTTGATGTATTCGATGTGTAACATATATCTATCATCCCTTCCTTACAAAATTTTACTTTCATTTAATTTAAATTGAATTAATTTACAAAATTAAAATATTTTTCTCGCTAAAAATTAAAGGAAAATTTTATTTTAGTTTTTATTTTCATTTTTCCGCACTAGGGATCGGTCCCTGGCACGCGCGATATTTTACAAATATACATTTAATGCACACAGTACATACAGTCTTGGAACAATAATTTTTGGTGACCGGTGAGTAGAGATTCCAGGTTCCTTGAAGACGACATGGTGTGCAGAAAGTCCAGTGTGGTGTCAGCCTAAATCACTTACCATCTGGCGGGCCATATTCTTCTTAACCACCAGTGTATATCACGATATTTTTTAAAGTAATGTATAAAAGCTATCGCGGTGATCAACGCCTTTTCAAATACTTTATGCATTAAGAATACATGACAACACATAAAAATTCAAACAGCCACCCAGAACAACTATTTACCGATAACACAATTTTGTACACCTTTGAAGACCGAACCGCGAGGCAACGACTGCATGATGATAAGTGGTCAACTTTTGATTTTACTAGTAAGAAAATGTTTCCGGAGGATTCGTTGTCTCCTTATTTTCAGTATGCTTATGGGCATTTTATTTTGAATAAGATTAAGTTTGTTTTTACTAATTTTGAATTAAATCGTTATTATTCTGTTGGGTAGATAAAAGTTGTAGATGGTACTGTAATTGATGTACAGCCTGATCCTTTATTTAGTGCTGATTATGTTAATATTTTGTTTATGTGTCAGAATGATCATGCTAGTTTTGGTATACCTGTGTTAACTGATACGTATGAATTTTGTAAGAGGAAACGATTGAGGAGTGGTATGTCTCATGTGTGGACTTATTATCCGCGATGTAAGGAGCGGTTAGTTACTAATTGTGATAATGTGTCTGGTAATATTGGTTATCAGTTGCATGGTATGAAAAGTCCTGACCAAGTTGCACAAAGAATTTGTATTGGTTTTAGAAAGAAAGAAAGAAATATTTTATTTTAATGTAACATTGCAACACACAATCAAAACTATTTCATAACAAAAATGTGTAACAGTAATAATATAGTTAAAGAGAAAATTATAAATAATTTAAAATAAATAATAAAACTTATACACCAACATTATTATAAATAATATAGAATACACATAATATATATATGGAGACCTTGCTGTTCAATGTGCGTCGTAGTGTTCATTAAAAAGAGATGTTGCTCAGCATAATGCCGCACCGCATGCGAGTTGCGATACAGCGCTGATTTTCAGCAACACCTCAATAGTGATTATGAGCGTAATAAATAATACAGTTCAAATGAATACCACCAAACCACAAACAAAACCCAAAAAAAAAGTTTAAAAGTAAAGTAAAGAAATAGATTGCAGATAAATTAAATAAACATACCTACATGTCAATATTTTTATTATTGTAGTTAAAAACTATAGATGTGCCTGAAAATATGAGTAAGATTTAAATACTTGGCGATCTTGGCGATGGTTTTTATGTTCCACAATCGTCTCTTCCAATTAAGAATGATAAGAACCGTTACTGGCATTATGTATTGACATGTACGGTTCATATGTATGTTACTTATGCTTGTTAGGTACTTTACTATTAGGTACAAGACAAACATTTATGCTGAGAGTTCCTTGATATATTATTGACGTCATGTCGCATATTGAGTTGACAGTGCAATATGTACGATTTACATTTCGTAGACGCGCGCTCCAAAATTACTTGCTATTGACGCAAATTAGATGAGTTGCAATATACATACATGTCAACCCAATACAACAAGTCTCACGCTTATATCCTGGATGACGTAAATAGAGATGCATTACGCCTTCATTTCGCCAGCTATAGGTGTAGGTCGCACGTAAGGAAGTCTTTAATATTACTGTATTTCGCATACTGTTACAGAATCTGTGCTAGTACCTAAAATTGCCTAAAAATATCAATTAAAAACAATATTCGATCCGAGAATCGTACGCAAGATATCAAGCACAGCAGCTGTTTATGATACTGTTACGCCACCGCTGCTGTAAAAATTAGGAATGCTTATATTTTTGTGTGATAGAACAACACAAATCACTTAAACATTGACTGAGCTGTGTAGCTGACTGTACATTTGTACAATTAGCTCTGCTCAAATATAATAAATACCTTTTAAAATCCGAAAACGAATTTTTGAGAAAAGATTAAAATGTGTAAATATTGAACATCACACATCCATATAAGTGTCAGCGTCAACAACTATTTTTCTAAAGATTCCATTTGAACTTTGCAAGGTATGAGTGTAGCTGACTGTACATCTTGTTTTCGCGCGTTGTGTGTAGCTTCACCAACTATAATTATTTAATTAGCACTAACGAAGTCCCGTGAAACAATCAAACATCTCCAACATTTAACCGGTCACAATATAGCGCAATTTACCAAAAAATAAACCTTTTCCGTTAAACGTTGTCCCATCAGCAAAATAAACAGATGTGTCAAGATTTTAACATTCATTGTACAAACAGGGAATGTTTAAATTTTATATTTTTTTGTTGGAATTCCTCTTCGATTCGCAGAGCTTGTATTTACTGTAGATTTAAATCTGTAACGTACCTACCCTATATGCGTTTATAATTGATTTATGTTTCGAGGATGTTTACGTGATGAATGTGTGCTTTTTTAATCCTTTTTTGTTGGTAAATGTTTTGTGACTGGATGTTTGGTTTATTTATGAGTAAATATTTGTGGATGGTCATCCGTATTCTGTTTAGATAGCATTAGACTTTGTCTGCGGCTTCGCTCTCGTTGATGTATGTTTTGTCAATAAAGTTCGATCTCTCGGAAACCATACCTACTTTTTCAGGATGAAAAGTACAATTGTCCTTTTCTGTACCCCCGACAAATTGTATGCGGTATTTCATGATGATCGGTCGAGTAGTTATGATGTGAAAGCGTAACAAATAAACTAACAAACTCACTTTCCGTTTTCTATTATTAGTTAGAGTAGTAGAGCCTCGCTGATTTCAGCATGAACGGCTTGACCGCGGAAGGGCTACCCTCTCACAGAATATCGACATGCAATAGCAGTATTCCTACTGTTGTGTTTCGTTCGGTGAGTGAGAGTACCGGAGGCCCAATCACCCCTTTACCCCCTTCCCGCTTCTTCTCCTTCCCACTTCCATTCCTAAAGTATCGGCAACGCACAAGTGATGCCTCTGGTGTTGCAGGCGTCCAAAGGCTACGGTGACCACTTACCATCAGGTGGGCCGTATGCTTGTTTGCCACCTTAGTTGTATAAAAAAAAACAACGAGTTGCACTCCGGGAGTGCCGGCAGAAGTGAAAACTTGAATATTAACGTTGTGCATTTTTGATATTTTGGAATGGTTAGGGAATAATTTTGCACAAATTGCTTTAATTATCAGTATAAAAGTACTATCATTTATGTGCTAAAATATCGTAGTGGCCTCGATAGCGTAGTGGTTAGTGTAACCGACTGCCACGCCTGAGGTCGTGGGTTCGGTTCCCGCACAAGTCAAACATTTGTGTGCATGAACATGGATGTTTGTCTTGGTCTGGGTGTTTCTATGTATAATATGTACGTATTTACAAAAAAAAGTATATGTGTATGTTTATCCATTGTCTAGTACCCATAGTACAAGCTCTGCTTAGTTTGGGCTAGATGGTGTTGTGTGTATGTGATAGAATATTATAATAAAAATAAAACAAAATAGGCTTGCCGCCTATTACGTGAGTCCTAGAACTGTAGCTAGCCTTGATGACTGACTGACTGATGGCGTAGCGGCCAAGCGGTAGCCCTGCCGACCGAATTTCGGCCACGGTGGCCAATCTGAAGGGGGACTGGCTATCTACGCAGGAGATAGTATAGTGCACAAGCGTATGCACAAACACAAGTGCACTCTCTGTTCCCTAACCCTCAAGATCCGAAGGGACGGTAATCCGACATGACCGGAGAGAGATCAGGCGCAGGAATAACGGCTTTACGTGCTTTCCGAGGCACGGGGGTGTCTTACACCGCCAACTTCCTAACTCTGGGCTGCTATTGAGATTTCTTAATATATAAACTATAAAGGGATTCGAACCCGAGACCTCATGCACAACAGTCACATTCACTACCGCTGCGCTACGGAGGCAGTTAGTTCATATCGCACACAGAACAATTATGTGATCTTTATATAATTGATCCCAGTGTATGTATGTTATAATTGTATGTTTGTAACGACACTCTAATCAACCTCTTGTTGTCTTTTTGAACCTTTTGCGTCGCTGCGGTACACCGGCGGCCAGATAAATAAGCTTCTAATTATATCTAGAATTCCAAGACTTTACAGGTTAAAGATAAAGATAGGATATATTTCCTTTTGCATTCACATATCGTAGAAGTAAATAAGAATTTGTATTTCTCACTGATATTCTCAGCTTATCTGACAAAAGAGTGCAACCGACATCAAGTTTGTTCCTCGCCCCGTTGTCCCGATGTTCCTTTGGAACACTAAAACGGCTGCATCCGCCTTATTGAGCAATTCTCTTGACTGTAGAGTTTATAGCGCCATTGTGACGCGAGCAGCCCGATATACGGAATAAAATCACATTGCTATTCATTTTATTTCCATAGTGATCTACGATCGAAACTAAAGATGGGGATACAGGTCTTATACATTTCACTTTCAAGATAATAAATAATCTTTATCTTTGCTGTTGGAAGCAGACAAGCCATTTGTCCACTAGATGGTAAGCTGTTACCGCCGCGCATAAATATGATTGCTTTCTTGGCATCTGAGAAGCGATTCAAAAGAAACAGGAAGTTTGTACCCTCCATTAAACAATTCACGTATTCGAATATCCATCAGTTTCATTCGAAATTTTAGAATAATTCGATTTCTAAACCGAAACACATTCTTAATATAAAGCTTTGAATAAAACAACAAAATTGATAAATGCTTGACATTGTATTTATTTGGAAACATTTACAAGAAACAATGTTTTTAACAGTATTTAAAGTCTCATACTTAGTATGAGGTCGGCAATTGACATTAACCTATTTTTTTTTAATTATTAATAATTAATAATGTACAGTACTTAGCACCGTTAGTACTAAATTAGACTAGATTTTATAATTTCGTCACTTATTATTATGATTATTTACAATTTTACATAATTACAATATGTAGATTTTGTTGAAAACGGAGACTACAAAATTTAAAAATGATTATCATTTTGCAATTCATTACTCGCTAAATACAACCTATTGATGAAGGGGCGATGGAAGTTATGTAAAGCGCGCAATGGATTGCAAAACGTTGTGGGTTTTTGTTTACAAGACTGTCACTTTGGTAGCTGTTTCGTTAACCAGTGATCCTTTAGGTACCTATTATACAAAAGAACCGTTAAGTTTCTTGGGTTGTTCTTATATACTTGAAGGCCAAGTAATGTTTTGACTAGTGATGTTTTGAAGTGACCTTACTGCTCATCTCACCAAGTAGTATTTTGGAATCCAAATCTCAAAATATACCTACAGTCAACTGAGTTTATGTGATTCTCTATATATTTATAACGTCAGAAATAATTCATAAGCGCAGTCCTTTAAAAATGCCTTCGATTTTATCACCCATAAGACCTTGGGCAAGCCTGACGTGAACAACAATTAAGTATGACATTGAATTGTTAGTCTTTAACAAAAAATATATAGAGTCAAAGAAATACTATCACTATTGTCTCAACGAAACAGCTCCACAAAAAATAACGAAATATTTTACCAACGCTATTTGTATCATACATTACTGAAATACAAAAGTAAATACATTTTTTTTACACGAGACCCTATTACTGAACTTATTGCTAACAATTTAGTTAACAAACAGATTCGTTAGAACAATTACATTTTGTTATCTTGAGCAGTTGAAATTACATAATTATCGTCTGTGTAGTTAGGGCTAGCCTCTACTGGCAGCTATAACATATATGATATAAACCGATAGACGACGTTAATACTAAAACTATAAATATATTTCATAGTGTTCAAAAAATAATAATTGATGTATTTCAAGATCAAGATCATATTATTTTGCCGCGTTCTTATTTAATGCTTGCTCGCGATAAATGGGATAGTGGTGTTAAAATAGACTCTTCCATAGTTTGATAGTTTTGGATAATAGTCTAACCGATGTGACGATGGTTGGATTATGATCAGACTAAGCTTAGTGCCTCTAATGCTGATAAAACAAACTTTAATTCGTCCATCAGCGTACGGAAGCCTGTGTCCAGACACAATGCTTTTATAATTTATTTTCAGTATGATTTAGCCAGCAGGTTAAATTACAAAATAATTTTTTGTTTGGTTGGAAACAGAGGCCACTACTTATGCATACATAAGGTATGTATTTTAAGATAATAAGATAGCGATTCAAACTATTCGATTCAAGTATACCACAAACATTACAATTTCTATACTTATATAAAGTCTCAAGTTAAAAGTAATCAAGGACGCACGTTACGTCCTTAATTACATAGTAGTTACCTATCGCATTATTCTCAATCTATTCGAATATAATTCGAATGTGCATGCGCGCACTAATCATCGCTTTGTGATGTTATAGTTACTGTAAAAAGAGTTTTTATTAATGCACAGTACGTATAAAACGTTTTGCGTTGTACATTGGAATGAAAATATACTTTTTTTGGTGTAACGCTTTAATAATATTTTATAGCAGGCAATAGAGGTCATACCTTAACTTTAAACTTAATTACACAGAATACCTACATACATATTTGGTTGCAAAAATAATTTATTTCACTACTATACATTTTGTTGTTTTTTTGTTAAGTTCTCATAAACATTTAATTTATTTTATAGACAGAGCCAAGTTGTTAAATGTTTGTTTTTCGGTCTGCGTTTATGTTGTATTAGATTTTTAATTATGTGAATGTGTTATTATAATAAATACCTTTTTTGAAGTGAAAATTTCTTTAGCGGCGTTGTGCACTTTTTTTGTGATGTGTAAAAAATGTTAAACTCGCGTCAGCACACGTGACCTGATCGAAAATTCGTAAGACGGAGAGAGAATTGTCATGTTTGTGTACGATAGCGCAATAAATGAATATTTTATTTTACCACAGAAATGATAGTACTTTTATACTGATAATTAAAGCAAACCACTATTCAATATTTTTGTGTAAATGGTCACCCATCCAAAACTTGACCTCAATAACATTGCTGAACTTCATGTATTGATCGATGTGTCCAAAGACACAGTCGGCAATGCGCTCTGCGATAATTTTAAACTGTATCCAAACCGTCAAAAGCCTAAGCCACTGAGCCCATTACAACACTTAAACGCATTCAAATCACATGTCAACACTGAACCGGTGGGACAACTCGTTAACCTGTCAAGTGTGAACGCTCACTACATAATATCGCCACGTTATATCGGTTGTGAGCAATTTACAATGACTTTACGGACTTAAGTAACTGTGTGTGCATCGATTGTGGATAAATGTTGTCGTTTTACTTAACGATGCCTTGCGTGTGGTCATGTGGGGTGAATGAAACTGCGATTTTTGGGGCGAGTGTAACAGCGATTAGAGACATCTTGTAGTAAGTTATTATTGGGACTAATAATGTTTTTATTTTCTGGATGTGTAAGTGCTATTTCTTTTATTATTCCAACTTTAAAATTATACTATGGCTTATAGTCACAAGACCACTGTTTTGCATGAAATAAAAGATATTTTATTCGTTCGCCTTTTGCTATTTTACAAGATAAATGCCTGTTTATGATAATTTTGGTAAAATTAATTATATTTTAATGACTTATTTAACATACGAGTAAATAATAAGTTATTTCGTATTTAAAGTAAATTTAAATTAGATTATTATAATAATAGGTAATCTATTATAATATTTCATGAGATATTTGTATTGAAAGTGAAACCGTAACTTTTTAAAATCGCTGGTTTAATGGCCTTGAAGATAAAATGTTCCACTACATCGACATAAGCCAAACAAGCAATATCGAAGTATCAATCATAATTTGTTAAAACAAACACTTTTTGTTAATAACTTTAACGAGTATTATATTATCATAATTTGTTCTAAAATGTTTTATACTATTGTTACATTTCGTATATGGGTTTTAAACATTACACATTAAGAGTTTAACGATCGTTTGGTATATTACATAAACAAGGTAATAAATGTATTTCGTGTAATTTACAATGTTCTTAAAATTCTTGTTTGTTCAAAAATACTTTGTTCTGTAAATTTTATGTTTTGTAAAGGTCCACACTTGTGATAATACAACGAACTATGACATCACTGAACACGCGCGGCTAATACAAAAGAACGAGCTACATATATAACAAAATCAGCCCTGTATTAAAATATCCCACTGCTTGGCACGGGCCTTAGTATGAGAAGGGTTAGGCCATAGTCCATCACGCTAGCCAGACTTAACATATCTTTGAGAATATTATGGAGAACTCCCAGTTATGCAGGTTTCCTCACGACGTTTCCCTTTATCGTTAAAGCGAGCGATTATTTACTATTTAACAGGCACATAACTTCTTAATACTGCGTAGCAGTCCAACGGTCTCCCTCTAGAGTATCGCTGTTCCCTGGAAATACGAAGAACGAACTCGTGAAACACAGCAAATATTTTACCTTGTTGTGGATGTTTCGAGTGATATGTCACAAGCATTTGCTACACAAGTGTGGACGGTATGTTTACAAATTCACAGATCGATGTCACAGCACAAAGTCCGGTCAATCAAAACTCGGTTTCGTCGAACCATGCATTGCTCTATTTCTGTATTATTTGTGTGAGTGAACACCCTATATGTATGCCACTGAGATTCTAAAGATGAGGTGTTATTGAAACTTCGATAAACGATAGTCATTTATAGAATTCTAGCTTTTGCCCGCGGTATCACTCGCTCGGGAACAAAACTTTTTCTGAATGAAAGGTAACTTATGACCTTTAACTATAGGTACCCCTAACAACTTGTACGCGAAAATTCATGATGATCGGTAGTGTTAAGGCAAGAAAGCGTAACAAACATTTATAATATTAAGTTAAGATAATTGGAATCCAATCCAAAAAGAGGTCCATTACGTACTCGATATAAAGAACAGTTGTGTAATGTACAGTGCAAGACAGCTCTAATGCAAAACAGTGTTTTTGGTACAGCTCCTAAGATGTATAACAAAATATCTAATGAACCAATCACCTTTGTTCCGTAAATAAATAAATTTGGAACTGAATTTAAAAAAAAAATCTTGCCTTTAACGAAGTTAAAAAAGTCTGTATTGAAGTTGCTGATAAATAAAAGTTACTATTCCTTGAATGAATATTTAAATGATACAATTTTAATAACATGATAATAATAGGATAGTTTGTAATGTAATAAGAATTATAATAGTTTTAATTTAGCAAATGGTCTAATAGGTATATTTTATTTTTGTGTAATAGTTTAATTTGTTATTGTATTTGCCTTGTATTTTTGAATTTGTTTCTTGATATTGACGATATTTTTGAAGTGAAAACTTCTTTAGTCGCGTTGAGCACTTCTTGGGTGAACAAAAATCATGGAACTCGCGTCATCGTCACCGAACGCTTTCCATATTTAAATTATTTTTGTTTTAAAAGAAGTGTTTATGATCAAGGATTAAAGTTTTCACTTCTATCGACAGTCCCAAAAACTGCCCCATTTTTTTTTTCTTTTGTGTTACCAATTTAAATTTGTATGTCACAATGACAGAATATAGTGGACACATAATTTGTAACATCTTTGTATTACCTATGTTTCTACAAATAAACGATTTCTGAATTCAATATGTAGTAATAAAAAGCAGCGAGAAATGTTAATTGTCATTTGACCTGACACGTATACATCCAAGATGTACCAGTGTCAGGTCTTCTTTCAATTTTTTTGCCAAATCTGTGTAGTTTCAATGGCATTATATAATAAGGCCTGCTGTCCTATTACAGCGGAATGAATTCACGTTTAATAAATATATAGCCGACAAATGTATACAAAATTCACAATCTAACTCTCGATTCCCAATTAGTAGGTAGTTATTTTTACAATATTTGCCGAATAAATAACTTATTAAAAATATTGATCGTTGTAATAAACTAAAAACTAAATCAGACAGAATACAGGATGCACAATTTACAATACTTGAATAATATATTTACCTATATTAAATATTATTTACAATAATAACCGACCGTCACACGTTCATACCAAGCGTATCACATACAAACATATAATCTTCTCCCAAAACACCTTCTCAAAGTTTTAGAGAATATTAATCTTAAAAATAAAATATCATAAAAAAATAAAATTCACGAAAAAAGGTATTCGAATAATCCGATAAAGTCATTAATCGAATAATCGATTTCGTTTTATTTTACAATATACAGGCTAAACTTACTATACCATAGATTCTGTCAATTTAATTATAACAATCATCTTTTTATAGTGCATTTAAGATCCATTATATAATGCCGAATTTATAACCTTTTCTGTCTTTTTATATTGGATCATAGACCGTTTCGTCGCTGCCTGCAGCATCCAAAACGGTATTTATCTATTTTTAGAAACACGAAAATACGAACATTCTCTAAAAGTTTGAGTAGATTTTTTTTAGAGGCCTCAATATAGTTGAAATTCACAAAATCTTACAAAAATCTTTTTCTTTACACTATAAAGGAACACAGTCAATACTTAAAGTAGAGAGTATTTACACGGGATGGGTACGACACGACTTATGGCTATACCACCAGAATTGGGCAGATGATACGGCTTTTTATTCTCACTCCCTTGTTTTATATGACGACTAGACATTAGGTGGGGTGGTTGATATTTGAAAATACTAATCACGATTATAACTGCAATGGTTTTAGGTGGTCGCCTTGTCACTTTAATTAGCAATAACCAAAACGATATAAAATATGTGATCCATAGATTTCTTAGTTCTGGTCATCTCCATGTCTTCAAAGTTGTGATGCTCTCAGACAAAAAGGGGTTTCTCTATTGCAAGAGAAGTTCAATGCATTAAAATATCTGTTGTTTGTTCTTTGCCCACCATGAGTTTTCTATGTAAAGTTGCCCTTGCAAACAAACAGCGTTTCCTTGCAATATTATTTCTTATGCATAGTCCAGAGTATTTATTTTGATGGTAACTTATACCGATGAAGTCTGCTCAATTCCCGTGGTCATTATATAGGACTTATATACAGGATTCTTGGACTCGGTGCGAGGTCGTGACAACCTCGGGCCGGAGTCGGTGCGCTGTCAGCGATGACGTCACGCCTGTGGCTGAGCTCGGGCTACATGCGTTGACTCCCTTGTTCACTCGTCCTAAACTATGGTAAGACTGAAACAATGGTATTATGTTAAAACCTTTGCAGGAAATAAATGATGTATCTATAAGTGGAAGAGAGAAGGATGACTTGTTCTAGTTATTAACCTCTTCGAAGAGGTTAATGAAAACACTATGTGTCCTATTATGTGTACTAATGTCTGTCTGTTAGTGACAGTTTGTTAGTGACAGGCATAACTCCGGAACCACTGGACCGATTGACTTGTAACTTAGTGTGCAGACACCTTGGGGTCATACCTCGGTCGAGTTTGAATATAGGCTTTGTGGGTCAAAAGACCCCGAGATATAGGGGTCATTTCTTTTCATTACTTTTACATTTTAGACGAAGTGGTTGAATCCTGGGTTTTTACACCCATCTTGTTATAGATTATGTTGCTGGAACAACAGGAGAATCGCTAGTTGCCAGCCGAGATTGTAATGTGCAGTTACTACGAAAATAGAAGTTGTAATATTTTATGATCCCGATTTGAGAAATCGAATCATAATAAAAAAAAAATATTTAATCGCCACTAATTGTAAAGCTTGGTCGGCATTGACATTTATTTTCGTCTTCTTGCTAGTTATTAATATCCGACGGTCGACGGTTTCTACTTTTTTACATTTTCTTATCTATACATCTATACAAATAAATAAAATTTAAGTGTCTGTTTGTAATGTCAAAATAACAGCTTTTTATCTAATGTATATGAAACTATATAACGTAACGTATACGAAAACACATATTTTTAAAATTTTTATCTGTCTGTCTGTTTGTTCCGAGTAATCTCCGAAACGGCTGAACCGATTTTGACGGGACTTTCACTGGCAGATAGCTGATGTTATAAGGAGTAACATACTACTTTGATTATAGAAAAAAATAAGGTTCCGCGGAGACAAACACTTTTTAGTTAAAATCTACGCGAACGAAGTCGCAGGTAACAGCTAGTTTAACATAATAATCGATAAATATCAAAGAGTATGCATTCGGCCTATTATCAGATTAATTCTTAAACATTCGATTTTTTTTATCTATTATTGTCTATCCTCTTTAATTATCCGATGAAGGACGAAAGGAGATAAAGAAAAAGGGATCAAGGTAATGATTAGGATTGAGGCCTCCTGTGTCATTCATCAAACAAAACGCTGGAAACATTTACTTTCAAACTTTCGTGGGACAATATTTCCCTGATCGATCATCGAGCACCGAGTATTCATGTTAAGCAGTATTTCTACTAAAGTCAGCGTATGGAGAGAACACCATGTGGAATAATTGCCTAACAAACGCTGCCTCTAAAGTAATCTATATTTTCTTTTGCAAATTATAATTACAAGCCTAGTACTGAATTTCAGTAGTCATAAAAGTCATTGTAAAAAGAACTTACGCTAGTTAAAGGTATCCTATAATCCTTTTTCCTATAGTCTGTGTAGTAGGCGCCGCCGTCCGGCTCGGAGCGGACGTCGTCGCCGTTCAGCTTCGTAATCTTTCCGGTGGACGGCGGTCGCTGGAGGCTCATGTACCCGTTCGATACTGGCCTTCGCTCTGCAGGACCAACACATCGTTTAGAAGATATATTCTAATATAGTCAAAATATTATCTTTGCTAGGTTTTAGTATTGTAAGAAAATGTTACAATATACTAAATGTCTAAAAAGGTATGCACATCTGTAGTAAACACAGATTAGCTTATCTTTCTTATTTTATTTAAGGATTGTCTACAATACAAACACTAATATAATCAACAAGTTCAATTCCTATAGATACATTTCTGGTACTGTAACTTTACATACAACCCCCTCAAGCTTTTAATAGGTCAAAGTTAGTATTAGATAACTGAACACTATTTTACAACATTTTAAATATTAAAGATTCTTGAAGATATTTTCTCCTAAATATGATAGCACACTATATGTTAAAGCTTAAAAGCTTTCCTCACCAAAAGAACACAACTCCAGGTTGCATGGCTTCGACCTTCTGCAGATCAGAGCGTAGTTCTGCAGTATCGACTGTAGAACCTAGCATGTGTTTGTTTGTGTGTTTCGAAATGTAAGTTTTATGTGGTTTATCTACACTCTCGGAAAAATATTGTGAAAGGACTTACCATACAAAGAAGGAATGATATCAGGATCAGCGTCATCCTCTCTTGGGTCTGCAGCATGTAGAAGAGCTCCCCTCGCAGCCCGTTCTCCTCGCTCCCGAGGCTCTGTACTGCTGGCACGGGATTCCACCTCCTGCTTCACTGGAGTTGGGCAATGAGGAGCGCGTTCTACGTACATGGCTTCACTGTTGGAATAAATACAGGCTTAGAAATGGCAGTCAAGATCAAAAACATAAGTAATGTCTTATGATATTATAAGATACTAGATTTTGTCAATAAATTGCTATCCCTTAACAACAGTACGTTTTTTCTTTGTATTCCTGACAACGTGTTTGGGAAATTTCATGATGATCAGTCGAGTGGTTAAGGCATGAAAGCAGACCAAACTCACATTCGCATTTATAATATTAGTTGGGATTACGTTGATATCAAATAACTGAGGAGAACCACCACGAACCCTTGGGTTGCCTACGCCAACTGTTGCGAAAGAAAAACATTGATGAACAATTTCCTCTGATGATAGACAACCGTATCCAGAGATTCGAGCGTACTACGTTTTCCGCTTGAAACACAAAATATGCGTTGACACGTGTCTCGCCTCAATGCGAGGCATACTCAGAGCATTTTGGCAACGAATGAATGAAATCGTTGCCAAACTGTCCTGAGGACGCCTCACGCTTTATGTCATAGACTCATGCCATACTCAGGCAGAGATAAATTAAACTATTTCGTCTGCTATGTTTCAGACCAATGTTATAGGATCGAGGCTGTAAACATATACTGAGCATATTTGCTAGATATTTCAGCTGCTATTGAGATTTTTTTAATGAAGGTTAAATTTATACTCGCGGCAGATCATGAAAACCCTGGTTGTCCTTAGATCAGACAAAGTTTTACTGAGCTTTTCTGTCAGAAAATCTTCAATCGCAGCGTGGCGTTTCGGAATTTTCTCAGTTAATGACAATAGAGATTGTCTATGGAGTACTCAAGAGACCTTAAAGCATAGCTGGTAAAATGAGAATGAAGCGTTCTGCTTACTCCTTCAAGAATATACAGGCGTTATGTTATATATGCATGTATTATCTATTCATCCTAAACCACATCGCTTCACCATGTCGTTATGGCTCAATAGAGCACAACATACTGTTAATTAAGGGTAATTAGTTACGGACAATAATTAGATGGGTGATCGTTTATGCATTCAAGACGTGCTCTCCTGGGGTCCGATCATTTAATTATGGTGTGGCCCAGTTAATAAACGGAGGGCTAAGGAGAAAACGTTGGGTTTACGGAGGTAAAAAGATGACAGAGAAAATTACGAGTAATTGCGTGAACGGTAAAATTTTAACCGTAACATTTGAACATACATTTAAGGCGAAAAAGAACGAATAAGTGACTGCTGTGATTTTGGATTTAATTACCAGGTCGTGCAGAGTTATTAAGGTTTTCTGTCAATAAATTCTAAGTGGCAGCACAGAATCTTGAACTGTGTCTAATAGATGACAAAAGGTTAGCTCCCTCCACATTTACATGAAGCCTTAATCATAGTTGGCGAAATGAAGGTGTCTGGTAGGCAAGATGCCTATCCTTTCGGGGATAGGGTATATAAACAAATTATCACGTATTTCATATAGATTTGTTATAGTTATAGCATGCCTTGGATCAACGCCAACATCTTCAACCGCAAAGCAAACAACGACAATCGTCACCGATGACCACAAACAATATTAACATTATGTTTGCTATACAGCAGTGAATTGGTGTACTAAGATTCATTTAGACAGCTTAACAAGTATAATACTAGTATCCATTGATCAATAATTTAAGTGCTATACACTCGTCGGTGTAAACATTTCCATCTTTCTCGAGCCAAATGCCAAATCCATCAATTGTCTATATGTCTCCAAGTTAACTTTTTTGAAGTGAAAACTTCTTTAGGCGCGTTAAGCACTTCTTGGGTGAACAAAAATCATAGAACTCGCGTCATCGTCACGCTTCGTCATCGCCACGCTTCCACGCATTCCATTTTTATATTATTTTAGAATATTAACAATATCTTAGAAATGGTGCGTCCTACGCAAAAAATAACGAAATTGTGACCCCTTTAATAACCCCTAAGAGAGTATCAGAAATCCGAGCCGTCCCTTTTTTTAATTTATATAGAAGTGTTTATGATCAAGGATTAAAGTTTTCTTTTCTATCGGCAGTCCCCAAAGACTGCCCTAATGTTTTTTTTAGCTGATGTGTATACTTTTTTCTTAGTCTTCCTCTCTCTCTCTCTCTCGCTACACGCCTCCATTTTTTCTTCATAATATCTATTAGTAATAAAATTGCCTTATCTGAGTAAGTGACCAAACATAATTCCTATCTTTTTTCTATTAGATTTGCCTTTTCTCTCTTCTCCATAATTTCTTTCATTTGTCATTTCTTGCACCTGTCCATGACACTAATAAAATGCCATATCTCGACAATAGCTTTGTTACTTACCTCAGCGGTGCATGCTTGGCTGGAAGATGTCGATGCCTCGCTGCGTGTCGTCGGTATAGCACTGCTAGCACGCCGCACACAGCTGTAGCCAGAAGAGCTGACATGGCCGCTATTGAAGCCAGGACCGGTGACATGCCCAATGCACTACCTTCGCCTAAAGGAGATAATCAGTATAAAATTGATGTTGTAACAACTTTTTAGTATGGGAGATGTTTTTTAGTATAACCAAATGCTTCCCAAAGAATTTAGAATAGGGATATGCTATTATCGATAAAAATATTGAAGTATTCGAATTTTAATTGATTCGGTTGTTTTAATATTTTATGATTATTCGAATGCGTTGCTCGTAGATGCTGATTAATCGGGTTCGATTTGAATGACGAAAGTACGAAACAAAGTTAAAAAAAAAGTGTGTGTTTGAATTGTCATCTATGTTTGTCGAGGACTTGCGACAATGATTTATCAACGAATCATCATATCGTGTTTTAATATTCAAACGTGATTCAATTAATAATAGGTGATCACAAATTCATAAAGTATAGAATACGTGATCATATTTAGAACGTGGAAATTCTCAAAATTATATTATATTTTTTAAAGACAGCTTACAATTTAGGCTTACACAATTTTTTGTCCTGTATGGGTACGAACTCACAACACTCGGTATAGTGGCAATAGTGTGGCAACCACATAAACGATTACGCCATTCACATGGTTTTAGTCGTACCCGATACACATTTAACAGATTCAACATTTTCACATCCAGGTTTCTCGATTCTATAACTAAGGCAAACCTAAAGCTCTTCTATCTTCTTCTTCTTCTTAATGTGCCTCTTCAATCTTGAAGATTCTTGAATTCTAGCCTCAGTAGCCATATGGAACAGTTGTTCGACGGAGGTAATACCGCTCTTCTATCTGGACCTCTCTTATACCTCTAATAGCATCGCAAAAATATCTCACGAGAATTCGATACAAATTATCTATAGAAGCCTTCGGACCGGATATAGCGCCTTAATTATTCGCTAAAGCTTTTTACAAGTCTATGTGAATTGAAATACAAATTATATAATATTGTCTTCAGTTTACGCGAATGTTATTCATTGAAATTAAACTACTATATACGGATTTTATCGCGTTGTTTATTTGACACTTTATTACAAAATTTTTAAAAACTGTTACACTACTATAATACTATTAAACTTTACTAATTTTTAAGCTAATTAAATTATTGAAAATTAGCTTAAAAATTAGTAAAGTTTAATAGTATTATAGTAGTGTAACAGTTTTTCAAAATTTTGTAATAAAGTGTCAAATAAACAACGCAATAAAATCCGTATATAGTAGTTTAATTTCAATACAAATTATATTTTTATGCCTTTATTGGCGAAACGTTTATTTTATAGACACATGCTTTGTTTTAAATTTTATAGAGGATTTTACCGCTCTGGCTTAGTTACTGTCTCGCTAGAGACTTTACAAAGATTCAAACAACGGACTCGGACAAAATCCATCCTTTACCTACGCCTTCGGGCAAAAAGCATGAGACTATGTATATATGAAAATTCGAAGGTTATTTTTGCTGCAAACCAGCAATTCATGCAAGTAGGCATGTTGGCCTTTACTTGTGTGACTTGCAATTTGTTATTAAAGATTTATTACTTGCTTGCCACCTTCACTAAAGATATTTGCATATCGCGTCTAAACACTCACATTTCTATTATAATCGCGTGCTCATAGTTTATAATATAATTTTTTTAAAACTACATTTGAAGTTTGCTAGTTAGAGTTTTCAGTTGAAAATTGAGTGGCGGAATATGTTTTATGTGGCGATGTTAAGAATGAGACGTCAATTAATTAACATTTTAAGATTGTGTAGGTGCCTGTTAGTGTAATTTATTTTGAGTTTTTTTTTATTGTACCTATTATTTAATACTACTAACGTGGTAAATAGGCATACGCCGCCCAATTATCGTAGCTTTTGACCATTATGTGTATAAAAAAGTTTTCAAATATGTCTATTTGTTCTTAAAAAAGATAACTCTTCTACCAGGAGTAATTCCTGTATCGCGGGCGGACACAAAGCGCATCCAGACTCGGGACAACCATTTACGAATCACACAAATTTTTTAAGTGAAAATTTCTTTAGCGGCGTTGTGCACTTTTTGTGATGGGTAAAAAATGTTAAACTCGCGTTAGGACACGTGACCTGATCGAAAATTCATAAGACGGAGGGAGAATTGTCATGTTTGTGTACGATAGCGCAATAAATGAATATTGTATTTTACCACATAAATTATAGTACTTTTATACTGATAATTAAAGCAATTCGTGCAAAATTATTCCCTAACCATTCCAAAATATCAAAAATGCACAACGTTAATATTCAAGTTTTCACTTCTGCCGGCACTCCCGGAGTGCAACCCGTTGATTTTTTTGTTCCGTGTGGGATTCGAACCCACAAAACTCGGCGCAGCGGCAGTGGCAAGGTGACCACTTAAACCACTACGCCATCCGTATTTTTAATGACCTTTTAGACACACACACAGTAATTCCTTTTTTTATGAGATCTTTTTACATTATTCAAATATGTACATTCAAATGACTTCAAACAATTCGGTTATTCAATACGTCTTTTAAACAATTCAATTCTTCAAACGCACATAATCTATAACTGGCCGTTGTTAACGCATATAACAATATCTGAAAACAACAAAAGCAATTATGCTATTCAGTACAAATGCATCAATATTCAGCATTATAATAAAACTGCATTCACTTCTCCACAACGTACACGAACACACAGGACCACAAAACAAAACTATCGTTTCAAAAGCATGGCTCAATAAAGCAGTTAATTTGAACAAAACAACGAGTTTTGCCAACAACGTTCAGTTTGCCAACAAGAACTAAAATTAGAGTTACTTTTTCCACTGCAATAATATAAAGTAACAATGAATGAATTTTCTTTTTAAACATTTTGTTACAATTACGCTTTGAGTCAGTGTTCAGTTGATGAAAGAACTGCACTTTTGAATTGCAATCTTACCTGACTCTTGTTTGGTGAAGTTGTGCAGAGGACTTTATCTTATAACATTAAAAGGAAACACAAGGGCCGCTTTACCATACAAACGTAGTCGCCTGTTTCCTCCCTGGATAATGCCAGTAGAGCAATATTTTTTCAAAAAATGTATGGCCTCTATTGGCATGTTCTATGTTTTCCTTTCTTCATAAATTAATTATTAAAAGAGATATGAACCTTCAAAAACCTCAAAAATTTGCCAGATAATCCGCTGTGTTCAAACATCCAGAGAACAGACTAGATTATATATAAAAGGAAAATATAGGAACACGGCCAAAGCCTTTCTTTAATTTTTAATGAAAAAAGTAGTTAAATCGGTCAAGTTTTGGAGAAGGAATCAGGGGACTACGAAACATTGATTTTGTGTACTTTTCATATTTTCGGTCCAAGCTGCAGTTGTCTCTATCGCGCTCTGCGGGCACTGTGCGACAGCAATAGATTTTAGAAATACCTATTTTTCAATTATCTCTCCCTTATGGCTAGCTCAGAGGTAAGCAGCTACCGTAGCCTACGGTATCTTATCTTATCTGGGGGCCAGTCAGTGCAGACCGGCGACACTTCGACCCAGTGGGATATTTTGTGTCGACGCTCTCCCAATAAAGACTGCCATAGATGTTCATGGCAGCCGGAACCAATGGCTTAACGTGCTCACCGAGGCACGGAGCAATCGATAATTGTCAATC
Source organism: Catocala sponsa (assembly GCA_963564715.1). Taxonomy (NCBI): domain Eukaryota; kingdom Metazoa; phylum Arthropoda; class Insecta; order Lepidoptera; family Erebidae; genus Catocala; species Catocala sponsa. The sequence goes on along the minus strand of OY751345.1, from coordinate 23,568,441 downwards.
AATACGCACATAATTTCGAAAAGTCATATAACTTCCGAAAGTCAGAGGTGCGCGACGTGGGTTCGAACCCGAGACCCTCTGCATTGCAGTATGTTGGTCTCCCCACTGTGCTATCGCTGCTCTAAGCCTACGGTAAGACTTGTTAAACTAAATATATAATTAATAGGTAATTTTGACCTCCCTTTGAAGATAAGGATAAGTTGACACTACTCGAATAGCGTAGGGTAAGACGATTGTTGTGTTGGCGATCTCCACATGAAGGAAATATTTGTTTCGAATCTGGGCGTACCTTGCTTCCGTTGTTTGAATGTCTGTGAAGTCTCCAACCACACAGTATTTATTCCTAGTTAGGGAATTGACTCAGCAACAGCGATAGCTCAGTGGGGAGACCAACAGACAGCAATGCAAAGGGTCTCGGGTTCGAACCCACGTCGCGCACCTCTGAATTTCAGAAGTTATTTGACTTTTCAAAATTATGTGCGTATTGATTGACAGTTATCGCCTGCTCCTTGCCTCGGAGAGCACGTTAAGCCGTCGGTCCCGGCTGCCATGAACATCTATGGCAGTCCTTATTGCAAAGTTTTCATATTATTTTCTGAACGGCCATCAATTCTACAATAAGATATTTCAAGGTTATCCATTAATTACCGGACACTTTGTATATATGCACGCACCTTAAAAAATTGTCAGCGAAATGTGGATATAATATAACATCTCTGTTAAACTCTTAGGCGATATTCATGAGGTTGCTTAAGTCATTTCAAATTTTCATGACATACGTTCCTTTCAAGGTCTAACATTTGAATTTAGAACGCTCAAAAACAAAATTGATTGTGAATACAAAAAGTTAAAAACATAGTTCTTCAGATAGCGTGACACAACAGCTTATTACCTTCCAGCTGCGAAATAGAAGCATTAAAGCTTTTAGCATACCGTTAAAGCTTTATTATAGCCCTCGAAGGCTCATTGGTGAATGAACTTTGGAGTAAGCCTTTGAATTCAAACGCTTATTATAGGCTTGCGTATAAAACCAACTACTGCAATATTAAAGTTCCTTGATGAGGAGAAAATTATGGTGCAGATTTAAAACGCTTGAGTTAAGATTAGGAATGAACCAAATATTTTTCCAGTAATTTGGTGTTTTATGAAGTGGGTAATATTTGGAAGCCGTTTATTTATAAAGGTTTATGCTAGTTCGTAATTGGCGTTTACGTACATACTGTGGTCCCAGGTTATTTACGTAGTTAGTTGAACGTTGGTTTGGTTTTTGCATCTGATTTGTCCTAAATTTCAAAACATTGACGGCATCTTAGTTGTTATACACTACAACGAAATCCCTTTAAAAAGTAGACCAATATTGTCCCGGTAATAGATCTAATACATTTTCTGAATCTTGGTAAAGTAGCCACTATATAATATTAGTTGCATAATCCAAGACTTAATGAAACATTAACCAATTAATAAAGAGAACAAGCGGGGATCGAACTTGCAAGCCTGGCCTTAAAATTGCTTAACCAGATCGACACCCATACAGGCAGTGAAACATTTTCGTAAAACATGAACTTAAAGCTACCCCACACAAATTTAACCGGGCCGTAGCCCAATGAATAAGGCACGCTAGCGATCTATCAGCATGGGTTTGATACTTTGATAGTACTCATTGCACTACAGACGTGATCATACACGTCAATAGTGCAATAAGTAGACATCCATTCGTAACACAAGCATTTAACTTAGTTGGAGACGTTACTAATAGTTTAATTTTGTAAACCAAATTTATTTTAAATTTTTATAAAATACACAAACGTAAGCGAGTTTAAAAAGTAAACACACTTACATACACAATCACAAATGCAAGCGGAATTGAAGACGCAAGCACTCGAAAAAAGAATCAGGTCAATCAAATCATTTAAATAAACATACAGAATATAAATCTCTTAGTACGGTTCGCAGACAATAAAGTGTGAAGCTGTTATTTGAATGATTTAAGAGCTCGCATTAGATCGCAAATAGGCAAACACTCGGGTATTCGGGATGGGACGCGTGGGCGCTGTTCTGGAGCGTGAGAACTACTTATTTGGAGCAGCTAATGACGTAGAAGTGCTGCTAAATGTATAACCGAGATGCTATTGTCCGCATGATTCTATAGACATATCTGTCACGATCTTGTTATATTCTTTTTGGTATACAAAATTAAATAGTTTTAATATTAGATATAAATGAAGTGGTCAAAGAAACATTTAAATTCCTTCACAGTAAGAGACGGCGGTATTATCAGACAGATACAATTGATGTAAACCACAATACTTGTCCCAAAACTGAAAATAATTTGTATTTGCAATGAAACATCACTGTTTACAAACCCATTCGCGTCACAGTAGTTATAACTATCTCGATAACAGTCTTGAAAATATGACACATAACATTTTTGTTAGTCCAACTGCCAAAAAATTTAATTTTGTAATGTTTTTAACATTTTATATTGAGTTTATTATCTACAAATTGAGATTGATCCAATTTTTATTTATTAAATACAGATATCTATAATTTTTATAAAGCTGCGAGTTCACTTGCAATCAACTTGCTTCTTTTATTCATGAAGATCATGGATATGAGACTATGGACGACAATAATACTTACTTCTATTGAAAAATTCGACCTCACTGGTCAAGTCTCGTAAAGTTAACAGCCTTTTATGATAAAACTAGCTTTTGCCCGCGGCTTCGTACGTATAAAAGTAGGTCTGGTTAGGTTAGTAACACTAGTTTTTTTTAAATAAGACAAGCCTATGTTACTCGGTGATAATATAGCTTACTAATAGTGAAAGAATTTTTAAAATCGGATGAGTCGTTGTTGAGCTAATCAACAACGACTCATCCGATTTTAAAAATTCCTAACATACAAACAAAAAATCAAATCTTTCCTTTTTATAATTTTATAGTAGTATAGACTAATTTCATTTTCCTCACGGGAATACAAACCGAGATAAAAGCATGGTCTGTGTGCCAAGTTTAATCCAAATCCGTATAAAGTTTTTCAAGTGATTGATTAACATCACTCATACTCAAAATATTAACATCTACATATAAAAGGTATTAGTAGGATAGTACATACAGTAAGAAAATATTTTTATTACTACTTACCAGTAAACTTGGCTTGTCCCTTCAAAGTGACGGTCTCAATAGTAGAGACATCGCTCCGACCCTTAGCATTGACGGCGTATAAGTCAATCCTGTAGGTGACACCTGGTGGGAGACCTCGGATCTCGAAGTACGGAGGAGTTCTGTTCGTTGATACGTTGTAGCGGACCTAAGGAAGAGAAGCAAGTAAAGATTTATTTAAAACTGGTTATATTGAAATAAACTACACGGTTTCATTAAGTGGTTTGTCGAGACATCACAGGTAAACGTAATTAATTGAAGTTGCTCATTAAAAAGCTGATAAAAAAAAAAGAGGTTTTGTTAACTGATGTACCTTCAGCTACCTCTAAAACCAGTATTATAACTGCTATTTAACGTTATGATATAACAGACTAGTTATCACGTATTATTTAAATACTAGTGTTTTCCCATATGTAGTTTCGCCCGCGAGAATACATATCAGGATAAAAGGATATAATCTGCCTCCTTGCCAAATTTTATGAAAACCAGTTCAGTGTTTTAGCCGTGAAGGGTAACAGATACAGACAAACTTACTTTTGGATTTATTATATTAGTATGGTAATAATTCCATATTCTTATCCGTACAAAATTGAATCTACCATGCTAAGCCATATTTTGCCACTTTGGCCTCTTTGGTCGTCCTAAACTTTTTAAAGAATAATAGGACGGTCAAAATTATAAAACAGTGTCATATTGACTTACGATGAGCGAGGGTAGCTCAAGCAGTTCCATGAGGAAGGTCTGTGGCAGGCCACCGTCAAAGTTCTCGACGCACTCCACGTTCAGAGAGTCGATGCTCTGGTTTGCTACTGAGCAGTTTTGAAGATGGAATGGACGACCTGTATAAATAAAAGAAACTTATTTTAGTTATGCATTTTATAATGTTTCAGAACAGCTACGTTAATTTGCCTACGTAAACGTACACAAATCGCAGGTCAATGGTCATCATTAATTATATTTCTTTAAATAAGACGTAACAGGCAAATTATTTCTTCAAATGCAATTTTTAACTCACCAGCGGCTACTAACTGGAACAAGCAGGGCACCTTCTGTTGCCCCACAGCGTTCTCCCCGTAGCAGGCGAGGGTGCCATACTCCATGTCTGTGGTAGGTGTGTAGTTGAGGGTTGACGTGTGCCCATGGCTGCTGTATAACCTGAGAAAAAGAATATGTTTCTTTTAGTCTAGATTAATTCTTCTTTTCGTGTGGTTAGTGGTCAACCTGTTATCAAGAGTTGTTCAAGCCGCCCGTAGGCCTCTGACATGGCTTAACGACTGCTATTAATTTGACAACAACCGGGACCGACTTTTTACGTGCCCTCCGAAGCACGGAGACGCTCAGATGAAATACCACTAAGTGGTCACCCATCTATAAACTGGCCGCACCCAACATTGCTTAACCTCGCTAATCGTTTACCGATCAGTGAGTGCAACTGGCTATGAGCGCCTCTAATCTAGAGTAATTATATGTATTATTAGTACTTACGTAATTATAACATTGATTTTGTTATACAGATAACGCAACGGGTAGGCGGCTCTCTCGTGGCTGCCGATGTGCTGAGTATTGTGGATTCGCATCCCACATGGGCCACTTATTTGTGTGATCCACTTATAATTGTCCTGAGCTCAGGTGTTTTTAACTAATTGTAAGTTGGTGAAATCTCTCAAAATACAGGGATTGATAACTTGTGCGGAAGTAGACTTTACAAAAATAAATCAATGTGTCATTTATTTACAAAGAACAAAGGAGACATCATATTTACAGACATACACCAATTCTAAAAAACAAATAGATAGTAGTGTTAAAAGTGGGTTAACGACGGTATTGCAATGCCTGAGATTCGAATGTACGACCTCTCGATCGCTAATCCGATGCCTTATACATTGGGCTATCGCCGCTGTAAAGTAAGCTTTAATCAAATAAATAAGTTTTTCTTTAATCTACACTCTCATGAATATATACTCACTTTGGCGGCAGTTCTGTCTGTTCCCCGGAATTGTTGAAGGTCCAATGGAAGGAGACCAGCGCTGGATTAGCATCCACAGAACAGTGCAGCGATACAGTTTCTTGTTTAAGAGCCCCAAATAGTTCACCATCTCTTCGCTCTGCGCAGACAGGGGCGTCTAGAACAAAATGCTATGGATAAGAGTCTTCTTTTACGAATTATAAGTAAGTAAGTAGCCTAATAGACTAATAGAGTAAAGGAAAACATCGTGAGGAAACCTGAGTATCTGAGAGTTCTACATAATGTTCTCGTAGACATGTGAAGTCTGCCAATCTGCACTGGGTCAGCGTGGTGGACTATAGCCTAACCCTTATCACGCTGACAAGAGGCCCGTGCCCAGCAGTGGGATAAACAGGACTAATATTACGAGTATTATATAAATATACTCATAGGTATACAGTCCATTTGATTTCGCATTTGAGCAATAGCCGTAGCTTCAGCCTACAATACTATCATATTACGAATGAGATCCTTTAAGAAGTCGAGGAGCAGAGTTCACACCCTTAGGAAAGGAAATTGCTATTCTTGGAATAGAAGAAACAAGTATTTGAGTCTTAAAAACCCTTTCCTTAGTACAACCTAATAGAAGAGTAATAAAACTCTTTACTTGTATGGTAAGTTTCAGTTTAACAAATTCTAGCAGATGACAATCAGGTATTTTTGCCCTAAACCACCTTATATGTGAGATGACATGTGATGATGTGTAAGATGACAACTGATACATGCCTGTATCTCTTCACACGCGTACGCAAATATATAATCAAATCAAATCATTTATTCATTCAAGCCATTTTGGGTATTACATGATTACAAAAAGGTTATTAAATTAGTACCACCAAATTCTGCCTGAAGAGGCGTATGAAAGTGTCGAGTAAAAAAAAATTAGGGCAGTCTTTGGGGACTGCCGATAGAAGTGAAAACTTGATCATAAACACTTCTATATAAAATTAAAAAAAAGAAAAGAACGGGCGGTTCGGATGCTAGTTCCTGATACTCTCTTGAAGATTATTAAGGGAATCAAAATTTCGTAATTTTTTGCGTAGGACGCACCATTTCTAAAATATTGTTAATATTCTAAAATAATTCAAAAATGGAAAGCGTGGAAGTGTGACGATGACGCGAGTTCTATGATTTTTGTTCACCCAAGAAGTGCTCAACGCGCCGAAAGAAGTTTTCACTTCAAAATTTATAAAAACATTATATTATAAAATTACATATATTTAGAGAAATTAATAAAATATAACCAATTCAAAATCTCATACCTAACTAATTAAAAATACATTTAGATAAATAAATTCGTATGTCAAAAAGAATAGTTCAAATAAATTATAAAAATAATAGTGGGACTATATTTCGCCAGCTATGATATATATCTCACTTAATAGCCTTATTGCTTTTTCCAGGCACATTACCTACATTATACCAGCTACGGATAATTTCCAATCAGAAAATCTCCATATCTTCCGACACGGCCATTTTACCCGCGACTTTCCATCTATTCATCAACATTAATACCAACTTAGACTACAGAACTAATAGAACAGCGTCTAATATTATAATATACTTAGCTAAAGCCCTTTGTTTATCAATGCTGCTCAATTCAGTGCCATGAATGTTTAATGGAATCTAGTTTAAGCCATTATCTTCACTGATGTGGCTTTGCATGAAATTACATTTTCACAGAGAGTTTACACTTTAATCCATTTACACTGTAAACTGCCTTGTACATCACGAACAGAATAATTAATCTTTATAATTATATAAATCTTCTGTACGTGTGTTTGTAATTCCTCCTAAACGGCTGGACTGATTTTGATGAAATTTTTTGTGTATGTTCAAGTAGACTCGAGAATTGTTTGGATTTTTTGTTCGTGCGTACAGGACAACGTCTGTCGGGACAGCTAGTTATTGTATAAATAAGTAATTTTACTTCAAGATAGATTATATCACACCTTTTTTCTATCCTATTTTTAAGAAGAAAAGAGTATATTTGTTTGTTTGAACGCGCTAACCTCAAGAACTACTGGTTCGATTTAAAAAATTGTTTTAGTGTTGGATAGCCTATTTATCGAGGAAGGCTATATAATATCACGCTACGACCCACGAGGGCGGCGTAGTAACGATAAACGAGGGTGAAACCGCGGGAACATCTAGTGTACAAATAGTTGTGCCGGATTGATGCGAGCCAGCTGCATCGGCGAGATGACCGATTGCTCCTTAACATGTCGCTCTTTATGCCGTCATGATCGTTCAAAGAAGTTTTCATTTTCGCTGTTTATTGGAAAACGGCGCCATAGTAGTTCTATTGTTACGGCGTTTCGGCCGGTGCAGTGAGTTAAAATTACGGAGGCTCACAAACCTTCCGCTTCCATTCCTTTTTCTCACCCCATCTTTAATTTCCTTATATTTATTTTCTTCTTAAAAAGACTACACTACGAATGAATCCTGTGTCGCGAAGGATTTTACAAATATTCAAACAACGGATACAGAGAACTACCAGACTCGGGAGAACTATTTATTGATCACACAAATTTTTTGTCACGTGTGGGTATCGAACCCACAACACTCGTCGCAACGGCAGTGACACAAACCACTACACCATCCGTGCAGTCAGCAGTTAAGTGCCGCACATTTTATCCTATTTTTAATTCTTTTTCGCAGGCTTCAACAAGGTGCCTGGTAATGCAACAAACAAAGGCAATAGTAACTGGTTGCCATAAGGCGGGCCATGGGCTTGTTGCCACTTTATTGTATTACAAGTCTTTGATTTTAGACATGCATCGTGAAGTCTTGTGAGTTTTTGAAACAAACTAAATCTGCCAGCTGTATTAAGAATGCGCCGAGCGAAATGTGCCAAAACAGGCGGTCACAGTTAAGTTGATAAAATCAACACTTTTTGTTTAATACAAATATAAAATATACATTTACCATAACAAGGAATGTGTATAAAATTACTCCGTGATAAAAATATTAAATAATTAATATTTTCGCCTACAAAATTACGCAAATTTGCACGAAAAATGCAAAAAGCTCGTATTAAGTGACTTTTTAGATTATAACAGTAGAAATCTATCCTATTTTACAGCTTAAACGAAACATAAATAGTTATATTACAATTTGTCCGTCCCAAATATTTGAGTTATTGATTGACAATAAAGATACATATTTATCAAAAAAGCACTTCAAATCCTCCATACAATTTTAATATGACGGCCGCGCGCCGATTTGAATATCTGCTCTGTCATTCAGTCCAACCGGCGCAGTCTTAAGTTGAAAGTAAGTCCTACTTTTGTTTCTTCACACTAGTCAGACGTTATCATTAAAAGTATCCGCGGACTGTTTGTTCAGTTGCACTTTTATAACGAGGGCCGAGTTCCTTTTTATCTTAGCTTTGTGTAGTTCTTGGTACTGAACATTTATTTATTATTTATGGAATTCTAAGCTTCGGTTGTACTGAGATAATAGAATGTTATTGGAAATTGTGTTTTGATGCTATGATATTATTTAATTACAAGTGTGCACGATTGAGATGGTACTCAATTATGCGGCAATAGTTGTACGGATTTGTATGAAACTTAACACTCAGATAGACCATGCCTGTATACAAACATTCACATGCAACTCATGCATTATCCTCGGGCAGAAATGTAGCGAAGAAAAGAACGATACAAAACGTTTTTCATACTTCTCTCTAGCCTTCATATATAATTCTATAGCAGGAGTATCAATCACGCGTTGCCAAGTAAACACAACATACAATCATCTTTCCACAGCCCCATGAGGTAGGCAGAGATGTATAGCACCTACATTTTGTTAGTTATGGTTTTAGAACCTACGTCATAGCTAGTGAACCTGTTGCCATCTCTCGGCACATTTTAAGATTTCATACTGGGATCAAAAACTCACTATTAGAAAACCTTAATTACCCGAACCGGGAATCAAACCTGAACCTCACAATCGTGAAACATAATAACATAGAAATAAAGCATGTTTTCTTTATTTCTTTCAATATTAAACTTATGTGACAAAACAGACAAAATGTCATTTTGGTAACTGCTTTTCCTTTGAGGGATAGAAGCGATGCTAAGTTAAATATTCCTTTTCCTTATCAGCGATATCACCTTAAAGTGCCTTTACCATCAAAGCCATCATAATGAAAACGTTAACGCACAACATACACGCCTGACAAGTACACGCGCCTTCAGGATTACCCTCAACGTTTATAGGTATAAAACGGAACCCCAACCAAATCTCACACTACACCACTAAAATCTTAATCTCATCCATTGAATACAATATAAATGTGTGAGACTCCTAATCCCGGCTTAACAATACCCTAAGCCACAATTTCCTGTATATTAGAATATTTTAATAACATTCTTTGAGGCTTATTTTCGTTCTCAGACAACTTTTGCCCATCTGCCAGCCATTAAACAGGCTCCTATTTATATAAAAGGACAATTTCGGGGTCCAACGTGCAACCCCTCATCCATTTTGCAAGTAAATTGCATTTTCTCAGGTTTTTACGTTGCTTCCGCGGTTGACGGAAACTGCGACGATTTTACGGGACCCCCGGGGAATTTTAAGGTCCTTTTGTTTAGCAACGACGCTACAAATTTTAATATAATTTCGTTGAGTTTAAATGATAATATTCTCGGTATTTTAGTGTTTGCTTTTGCTACTTGTTACGAAATTATTTTTAGTTTGTTAAGTAATTTTGGTTGGGACGGCCTTTTTGAATTATATATTATTATGGATAACTCAAGGGACACTGAAATTGTAATTTATGAAATAAAGGGATTATTAAAAGTCACGTGTTATTTAAAAAAATATGGTTTCTATTAGGACTAGTTGGTAAACTAAACTGATTAAGAATTAGTGAGAGTTACACCGTAATAAATTAAATTGCATAAAAACTTTTTATATAATTATAACAATATAACATAAGTAAAAGTTGCCTTATATTAAGCCCATATAATAATAAAAACTTTATAGTAGCAAGAAATCATCTTAAAACCTCAGGACGTTGCCAAATTTCGCAATGCTACCGTGACTTTAACACAAAATAACAAATTGATAAACCTGAGAAACGAAACACTCAAGGTCACTAAAAACTAAACTGCTTTACTAAAAACAATCTCTACAAAATTAAATATGAGTCAATATTTATAAATAAAAGGTCAAATAAATCAATCGCTAAATAAACATAAAATTTTACGTTATAAAATTTATTCGTCAATATTTAATATATACCAAAATATAAAAATATGGTAATAGGTATTACTTCTTTCATCATTGTAAAATCCTCTTGGGCGCAACACGTAAAAAAAGAATAAAGTTTCGTTTCAAACATTTGCTGTTTATATTTCGCTTTTTTGTTATTTATTATAATATAGTCTAAATCCCATACTGCGAAGAGGCTCGAGCCCAGCATTATAAACAGTGCTGATATAATGTTATTATATAATAGCTTTAATCAAATTATCACGACTTCTACAGTTCAACCAAAGCAACTCGTTAAACCGTCTAAATATCTTTCCCAGAAGCATTATTCAAAACGTACGTCGATGCAGTCCCCAAGCAATCTAACCGGCTCTAAAATTTTGTTAACCGCCGACGAGTATAGAACGTACCCCGGGATTAGGGTTGAGGGTAGTATTTATCACGTGAACACAATTCAATTGTACAGATTTTAAGGGATGCAAGCACGTCCTTTGAGAAGGTTTTCAAAGACAGATGGCTTTATTTGCATTAAATATACGTCGCCATGAGGAAAATAATTTGCTACAAACTGTTTGTGTAGGTAGTTGTCTCTAAAGCTGAAGCAGAAGCTCGAAAGAATTTCTCGGTAAGACATTCTATAGACCTCAAATATTACAGCGATGCGCACACGATTGTATTCGAATGATGATATAATCGAATAAAGACGTGCAAAACACGATCCTCCTCGGCAGAGTCAAGAATGCAGTGCAAGTCATTCTAGTGTCTTGGATAAAACATACAGGCGTTCGTTGTTATTGCTTATAATATAGCAGTTGGGTTCTTGTGTAGGTTGTATGAATCGTGTATTTGACCGGCATGAGCCACGCATAGCTCGTATGATTACCTCGCAAGCATAGCATGTTTGAGTAGCTTGCGCATGTAGCTAAATACTTGTGTCATGTAACATCATTACAGACTGCAAACCATACAAATTGCACGGCTTTACAAATGCGCAGAACTTTATGAAGCTACAAATATTTTGTGTAACGACTGGTTCATATTGATAAATTGTTAAACACAACTTGATTTGACCTGCTTAGTCTGAAATCGCGTCTATATTTGAACGTTCGTTTTGCGAATTGTATTGACCCGGACATAAGAGACTTAACCAATAAGCAACAATGTTAATTAATATATACTTTTTTGTTTAATTTTTATTTACGATACAGAAAACGTAACAAGTCAATATCGAATTTAATGGAGACTGCCTGAGGCACAATTTTATATTCATTTTGGTTCAATATTACTCTTTCGACGGAGAAAGTTAAAATTCTGTGGGTTTTCTACCCATGATTCCTTTATTTTATTATTCAATGGGACAACTATAGGCAAGATTTTATTGTGTAGGGGAGATTTTACTTCTCTATTCGAACCAAAATGAACACTCTATGGTTAAATATTTAAGTTATTTGGAGTTCACATATGGATCTTAGTTTATTGGGTAGGCTACAGGTGAATATAACATGGACCTGTTGGGTATTTTTATATGTAGTGAGGACTATGAATTTTAGGTTAATTTGCACTTGCAGGTAACAAGACTTGTGCGGCAACTGACTTTTAAAAAATAAACTGTATCATAGATAAATCATTGACCTTTGATTCACGGCATTTGATTGAATTTGTTACTTACCAACTAATACTTAAAGTTGAGTACTGATTTTAGGTTATATTTTTGAAGTGAAAACTTCTTTAGCGGCGTTGTGCACTTTTTTGTGATGGATAAAAAATGTTAAACTCGCGTCAGGTCACGTGTCCTGATCGAAAATTCGTAAGACGGAGGGAGAATTGTCAACTTTGTCAAGTCTCCAAGTACTAGGCTAGCATAACCAGGAAAGAGTTGATTGCCTTGGCAATCGTAACCATAGTTACGCGCTTCGACTGCGTGTGTCAAATGCACACTTTCCATTTTAGAATTATTTTTGGTTTATAATTTGGTTTATAAAGAAGTGTTTATGATTTTGAAGTGAAAACTCCTTTTCGGCGTTGTGCACTTTTTGAGAATTGTCATGTTTGTTTACGATAGCGCAATAAATGAATATTGTATTTTACCACATAAATGATAGTACTTATATTCAAGTTTTCACGTCTGCCGGCACTCCCGGAGTGCAACCCGTTGTTTTTTTGATAAGTTGCTAGTTATTAGGTACTTAGTTACCTCTTAAATATTTGAAAGTGGTTTATAGGAAAAGCTGTCAATGTCCCAAACTAATATTGAGTTCACTGTCAGTAATTACTTGATATATTTTATCGTGCCAATAAATTTATTGGCAAGGTAAAAGATATCAAGTATTTACAAGATTCTATGTAAATAGTCGGCTAAACTAATTAGTTTACTACTAGACTATTTACGTAGCTGCCTCGGTGGCGCAGCGGTAGTAAATGTGACTGCTATGCATGAGGTTTCGGGTTCGAATCCTGGGTCGGGCCAACAAAAAGTTATCGGGTTTTCTGTTAAGAATTCTCAATAGCAGCCCGGAGTTAGGAAGTTGGCGGTGTTAGACACCCCCGTGCCTCGGAAAGTATGTAAGCCGTTGTTCCTGCGCCTGATCTGAGAATCAAATGTAACCTCTTGTACATCAGCTACATACAGCAAACAAACGCTCACTCAACTTCAGTTTTATAATATTAGTATAGATATAGATTAATTAATGCTAGATTAAGGGTTGTGCTTATAAGAAGGTAGCAAGAAACTCACGGCCACTCTATTCACAGCTCATATTATGTGCGAATGTGTATTTGTCTGTTGCGCATTCACTCCTTAACTACTCGATCATCATGAAATTTTGCATACACGTTATCAGGGGCACAAAATAGGACATAAATAATATTCTACCACATATACACAACACCATCTAGCCCAAACTGTAATGTAGGTAGTTACCTTCTGCCGTGATGTACTCAACTATGATTGGTTAACATTATACCAATGGCGGTATGTGTAAATATATGAATGTAACTATGTATCTTTGTTCGTATGAAAGAATGTATGGGCAGTGCGAAATAAATGCATGAAGCTAACGGACGTTGTTTCTATTGAACTCCCAACGAATATTCTAGAATATTACAGTGGCGACGAGTTAAAAGTAAATTGGGCGTGCATTATTAGTAATTACGATGTCGATCGGAAAAGTAAAGGACTTCGATGTGGTCGCGGGAGTGTGGTCGTCATATATTGAACGGCTAAATATGTACTTTTTGGCAAATGCCGTTAAGGAAGAACTGAAGCTGCCTACATTGATCGCGGTGATGGGTGAGGCGGCTTACGAGTTGTTGGCGAATCTATCAAGCCCGAAGAAGCCCGCGGAATTGAAATATGAGGAGGTGGTTGGTATTATGAAAAACCATCTTCAACCGGTTCCATCGGCGTTGGCAGAGAGGTATCGCTTCAGGCAAAGGCGACAAGCAGCGGGAGAAACCATCGCGGATTATGTGGCGGCGTTGAAAAAGTTGACACGTCATTGTAAATTTGGCAATAGTCTCGATGAAAATTTACGGGATCAATTCGTATGTGGACTGAATGGCGAAATAACTCGACAGAGGCTGTTTACGGAGGAAGATTCCTTGAGTTTTACGGGCGCGGTAAAACTGGCAACATCTCTGGAAGCGGCGGAACGGGATGCCGCGGCAGTTCAGACGTCAGGGACGGCGGGAGTAGCTACAGCGGCTCACAGTGAGGAAACAGCGGGGCTACATACAGTAGCGGTTAGTGGTGACGCGCAACGGCGCGGAGGTGCGATGGCGCCGCGCGGACGCGGTAGGGACGGCCGCGGCTCCGGCGCGGGCGGTGCGCCCGGACATCGGGCGGTGCATCGCGATGCGGGAGTACGCGCACGGCACGGAAACGCGGCCGGGGGCAGCGGCTGTAGAGGGTGCGGTTCAACATCGCATAATTATGAGATGTGTCGATATCGGAGCTACGTATGCAGTCGGTGCCGACAAACGGGCCACTTACGGCGTAGGTGCCCGGGGGGTGCCTCTGGAGGCCAGCAGAACAAGGCCATACACTATGGAACGGTACAGGAGGACTTAAGCGAGTTCGAGCAGGGTGAAGAAGGGTTTCATCACCTGTGTTTAAACGATTACAAACCGGTGAGTTTACCCGTGGCCATTGAAAATGTAATTATTAATATGGAAGTCGATACGGGTACGGCAGTGTCGTGCATTAGTAAAAAAAATTATAAGCAATATTTCAGTGAATTGTGGTTAGAGCCTACCAGTGTCGGATTGAGGTTTTATGACGGATCGAGGTTGAAACCTTTGGGTATAATAAAACCTTTAGTTGCCTATGATAACACGGAGAAAATTCTAGAACTTTTTGTAATAGATGGGGGGTACTACCTCCTTGTTAGGCCGGCAGTGGCTTACAGAATTAAATATTAAGCTACCAAGATTTACTAATTGCCATAATGTCGGTAGTGAGATTACTATGGAGGCTGATTTAAAAATTTTGGTTCATAGATATAAGGAGTTATTCAGTGGCGGCTTGGGAAGGTACACGGGGGGTAAGGCGACGTTGAGACTTCGGGATGGGGCGGCGCCGGTATTCCACCGCGCGCGCCCGATACCTTATGCGCTGAGGGAGCGCGTCGACGCCGAGCTCGACGCGATGCTGCGCGACGGGATCATCGAGCCCATCGACGCCTCGGACTGGGCCTCACCGTTAGTACCGGTAAATAAAGCGGACGGCCTATCGCGGCTACCTGTGACGACTAGTAGTAAACAGATGAGTCATTCGGCGCCCGAGCAAACATTCTTGCATTTTGTTCAACAAACATTGTTATTGGACTACTATGAGATTAAGAATAAAACTAATCGGGACCCGGTTTTAGCTAGGGTGCTTAGGTATTTGCGAGATGGTTGGCCTGCAGACTGCGAAATTCTGAATTTACGACCTTATTTTAATCGTAGGACGGAGCTTTATGAGGAGTTAGGTTGTGTTATGTGGGGACATAGGTTAGTAGTTCCGCATGATTGTAAGGAAAAGGTTCTACAGATGATTCATGAGCCCCATATGGGAATTGTTAAGTCTAAGGCGATAGCCCGTAGTTACGTGTGGTGGGCCGGTATTGATGAAGACATTGAGCGCTTATGTCGCGAGTGCGAGGTGTGCGCGGCGCAGGCGGACGCGCCGCCGCGGCAAGCACCGCGCATGTGGCCATGGCCACACCGCCCGTGGACACGGTTGCACTTGGATTTTATGGGACCAATTTTAGGTAAAACATATTTGGTAGTGGTCGATGCGATGTCTAAGTGGGTGGAAGCATTTAGTATGACCAGTACAACAGCGGCCAGTGTCATCGATAAGTTGTCTGAGTTGTTTAGTAGATGGGGCCTGCCTAAACAAGTAGTCACGGACAACGGGCCTCCGTTTTCGAGTATAGAATTTAATAATTTTAACAGAAATCAAGGGATCAATCACATTTTTACGGCACCGTATCATCCCGCGTCGAACGGTCTAGCTGAGAATGCGGTTAAGTCTTTAAAGCGAGTCATTAAAAAAGCTATTTCGGAAAAACAAAATGTAGACAAAGCACTCTGTACATACTTGTTACATTATAGGAACACTGAGCACTCAACCACGGGCGAGAGCCCAGCTATGTTATTAGTAGGACGACGGTTACGTACTAAGTTAGATGTTATTAGACCGGATAGAGGAAGTAGGGTTGGAAAGGCTCAGCAGCGGCAGTTAGAATCGGCGAGAGGGGTTAATAGGGAACTTCAACCTCAAGAGGAAGTATGGTACAGGCAGTACTTGAAGGGGGAAAAGTGGGTTCCAGGTCAAATAGTTGACGTCACCGGTTCCAATAATTATAAGGTAAAAAGTAGGGAAGGGGAGTTAGTTCACAGACATATTGACCAGCTAAAAAAGAGATCTTCACGACTGTCATTGGCTAGCTGTGGTCAGCCATCGGTGATAGTGACAGAACCTAGCACAGATTCTCAGATGGAGTTGAACGGTGAACCGAATTCACTGGCGAGTGAGGGTCAGTCGGAGGAAAAGTCGGCGGACCTCGGTAATTCACTCACGAGTAAAGCGGTATCGAAAGGAAGAGGGGTGGATTCAGACATGGCTGAATCTCCGGCTTCACCGGAGTTTCAAGACGCGCAGCTTGAAGCCTCACCTGCCCAAAGCCGACCGGTCAGATTATGTCGAATTAAAAATAAAATTAATTATAAGATGTAAGTGTAGCTAAATTTGTATTCTTAGGTTAAGTTACTTTAAGGGTAAGGTTGATGGAATACCCATGGTATTGGTTGGTGTGGAAGAGTGTAATGTAGGTAGTTACCTTCTGCCGTGATGTACTCAACTATGATTGGTTAACATTATACCAATGGCGGTATGTGTAAATATATGAATGTAACTATGTATCTTTGTTCGTATGAAAGAATGTATAGGCAGTGCGAAATAAATGCATGAAGCTAACGGACGTTGTTTCTATTGAACTCCCAACGAATATTCTAGAATATTACGGGTACTAGACAATGAATAAACATACTTATATATTCTCTTTTTGTAAATACATTCATATTATACATAGAAACACCGAGACCAAGACAATCATCCATGTTCATGCACACAGATGTTTGTCTTGTGCGAGAATCGAACCCGCGATCTCAGGCGTAGCAGTCGGCTACACTAACCACTACGCCATCGAGACCGACAATAAAATAAGTAATAATAGTACCATAATTCGCACCTTTAGGACGAAGACGACACAATTAAAAAAAAACTGTAAATTAAGTTATCGTCATAATGTGAATCAATATGAAATTAATAGTACCATAAAAAGTACTTTTTGGATAAAAGGTCCAAAAAAGTACTGGTTTTTTAATTTAAGGGATAGAAAATTGATATAAGCTGCATTTACGTGAGCGAATCAGCGGGCAAAATCTAGCAGTTAATATATCTTAGATTGCCAGGCTTGGCAGCCCTGCGCTCTGAATCCCCAGTGACACTCGCTTCTACACTAATACTAGTTCCTGAGATAGCGTCAAGGCATGTACTCAACTACATACATTATGTACTGCGTTCAATATTTGGCACTACTTCGGTTTGTTAGTTTCGGTTTGCATTTACTCCCATATCAAATGCTTTACACCGTATTGAGTTTCATAATGTAATATTTTACTGCCTCCATTGTGTAGAATATAGCGATAGTGAATACAGCTGCTGTGCTCATGCACAAGACCTAAGAGCAGTAGAGTAGTAGCCTCGCTGATTTCAGCATGAAGGGCCGGCTCGACCGGGGAAGGACTACCCTCTGACAAAATATCGACGTGAAATAGCAGTTTTCTTACTGTTGTGTTTCGTTCAGTGCATGGTGTGGTAACTACGAACAAATGTACGGGTACGTTTTTCGACACGCGCGCCTCTAGTAGCAGTATCATGAAATGATTTTGTTTAATTGTGTTACTATATAGTTTTCAATAGATGGCGATATTACAAAATTTTGCTGCGGTCGCGTCTATTTTAGTGTGGCAAAGTAAAAATCCAGTAGGATATTTTCTTTTAGTCTACAACAACTTAAATCAATGAAGATGATAATTTGTATAAAGAATATCTAAAATCTCAGTAATAATGCCATGTAAAAGTATAATAGAGCTAAACAGGTAATATCAATGCAGATTAAAATATTTAACTGAATAAGATTTAGTAGAAATAGTGAGATCATCTAACAACACTTTGTGTATAATCTATGGATTTTAACAAGAAAATTTTCGATGAATAAGCGTTACAAATATTGTTAATTTCTTGTTTTCTGTGTTTTTGTGGTTTTTCTACAACCTAGTACAAGTTTGAGTTGAAATTAGTTCCTCCGGCCAGGCATCGAGAGTATCTAAAAACGCTAAAGGCTTATATTTTGTGGTGAATTTGGTCAATTTTGTCACCATGACTCAAAGATCATGTTGTGTACCAGGATGTTTGGTGAAGCTTGGAGACGGTAATTATAATATTATTTTTTGTAATATTATTGAAAATAGTACACAGTCATTTTAGCATAAATTTTAATGAATATACCAGCCATCAACAGCTTACAGTTAAAGCACACAAACAGATAGGTACTTCAGCCAAATTAATACAAATAATTTTTAACAGCTAATGTGGGTATGGTGGTATTCTGTACAATGTACAGTGTACTTTGAAATAGAAGCATATCAAATGATGTAAAATCCTGTATATATTTCATGATGTGTGCCTATGTTAACTGAGCAATAAAGAGACATTTATCTGTTACTTAGTATATTACCAACACCTGGGCTAATTTATTTAAGATACTAAATGGTCAGTTTAAATTATAAAAAAGATTTTCTGTGGCTTTTTGATATCAGTATTACTGATATCAAAAAGATATTAAAACTATATCTAAGCACAAATTAAAATAAGTTTTAATACATATACAGTACAGTTAATACATTTCAGATGAGCGGAGATGTGGCCTCTAGCATCTTGAGACACAGACTGCTGAAGTCCCTGTCGCTGAGTGCCCTTCAACAAGTGCTGTACAAACTGGTGTAAAGATGTAAACCAAGTACTCACTGGTATGACCACTTTTTGGAACTGTGATGATGCTATTAAAGTCGCAGCGCATAATTATTTTATAACACAAGAGAAAATAAAAAATATACACATTATATTTGTTTATTTTTTTCATGTTCCTTATCCATATAATCCCATTTTGTAATTTGATTAATATGCTGCCTATATTTGTATGCATACAAATATAGGCAGCATATAAATTACTATAAAAATTCTAAAGGAATAATGCAGATGGCTATATATACGTATATACACTTATGTATGTATAGGTTGCTTTGTTTGACGTCTTCAGTTTAGTTTATGATAGTGATACTTGGCAGCAGCACTTATGCAGACCTCGAGCGAGGCTAGAGTTACAAATCTATAACAGGTATACTAATCTATGGTTCAGTGAGTGAGAGTTTCGGAGGCCTAATCATCCTCTTTCCCCCTTCCGGCTCCTTCTCTTTCCCACTTCCTTGCCTAAAGGGTTGGTAACGCGCACGTGATGCCTCTGGTTATGCAGGCGTCCATAGGCTACGGTGACTACTTACCATCAGGTGGGCCGTATGTTTGTTTGCTACCTTAGTCGTATAAAAAAAGCCTAAAGACCTCATTGTCTTAGGTCGATTTTCAGGTTGAAAAATTGTTATGAGATGTTTCTGTCAATAAAATTATAAGTAGTAACGGCAGCGCTATGAAGCCAACGGTCATGTAACGAAATGGGTGGAAAAACCCAGGATTCAACCTCTTCGTCTTAAATGTACATCATGTGGTCTTCTGACCCCTATATCTTGGGGGTCTTTTGACCCACAAGGCCCATATTCACACTTAACCGATTTATGACCCCAAGGTATCTGCACACCAAGTAACAAGTCGATCAGTCCAGTGGTTCCGGAGTTATGCCTGTCACTAACATACAGACACACAGACCCACGTAGTGTTTTCATTAACCTTTGAAGAAGACTCAGAAGTTGATAATTAGAAATATTTAGCATTAAGTTTTATTCGTGACGGCAATTACTGCTGCTTCAGTGGGGCAGTGGTAGTGAAAGCGGTTGCTGTATATGAGGCCTCATGTTCATTGCGCGGCTCGGACTAAGTTTTGTTAAGATTTTCTGATAAAAGTCTCTTAAGCAGCAAAACGGCTCAGTGGGGAGACCAACAGACTGCAATGCAGGGATTTAAACCCACATCACGCACCTTTGACTTTTCGAAATTATGTGCGTATCGATTGACAATTATCGCCTGCTCCGTGCCTCGAAGAGCACGTTAAGCTGTCGATCCCGGCTGCCATGAACATCTATGGCAAACGTTATTGGGAGCTCAGTGCCCTCTAATATCCTGACACTGGTCTAGCTTTAGGGTATCGTTAGCCTCCGGGTTGCGGAGGTCAGATGGCAGTCGCTCCGTGTAAAAACTGATATCCAGTCAAATTCGGTTAGACTAGAAATTCGACCCCAAGTGACTTGGGAATAATAAAAGGCTAAGGAGAAGAAGCTGCAGAACGGTGTCCGATGGACGTCAATATGCTACTCCTTTATTACAAAACATAGTTCCTTCAGAACCACACTTGGCGAAATTTGGGTGTAATACACCTTACCTTTGCTTACTCTTCCGGGGATTTAGACGTGAGACTATGTCTGTATGTAAAAATGACTGCCTCCGTGGCGCAGCGGTAGTGAATGCGACTGCTGTGCATGAGGCCTCGGGTTCGAATCCCGGGTCGGGCCAACGAAAAGTTATTGGGTTTTTTAATTAAGAAATCTAAGTAGCAGCCCGGAGTTAGGAAGTTGGCGGTGTTAGACACCCCCGTGCCTCGGAAAGCACATAAAGCCGTTGGTCCTGCGCCTGAACTCTCGCCGGTCGTGTCGGATTATCCGTCCCATCGGGTCATGAGAGTTAAGGAACAGAGAGTGCTCTTGTGTTTGTGCACACACTTGTGCACTGTAATATCTCCTGCGCAGATGGCCAGACTCCGTTAAGACTGGTGGCCGTAGCCGAATTTCGGTCTGGAGGACATTATATTATTATTATGTATAAACATATCCGGCTGTCAACATTCTAAAATCTTTGCAATGCCACAATGTTTTCTACTATTCTTCAGGGTATTCATCAAAATTGTTTCAGCTGTTTAGTCGTACCAAAACGTAACAAATATACCGAGATAGATCAGCATTTATCATTTTAGTGGCTACTTACATCTGACCAACAAAGTGACGGGGTTGCTGGTGCCTTTTCCTTCGCTGTTCGCGGCCATACATGTGTAGTCTCCAGCGGCTGCTCTGGTCACGCTTTGCAGTACAAGGCTCTGAGCACTGAGGATGATGCCTGCTGCTTCATTGTGGAAGATCTCTGTATTCTGGATGGAACAAGAACATTGATTTTACGTCACGTAGGGAATTTGTTGAGTAGTTCTTGACGGATTTGAGAATTGTGGATAATCTCTGCATCTATTCAACCGCCTCATAAAACTATTTTACTAATAGAAAGTTGTATTATCCCTAAGTAATACAGGCTATGGTTTACTGACAAATATCCACGCAAGTAAACGCGCACACCTGTTTTCATTAAATCAAATTAATTACATACACAGTGTGACGGTGCATTGATAAGACTGTAATAGAAAAAAAATTGGGGCAGTCTTTGGAGACTGCCGATAGAAGTGAAAACTTTAATCCTTGATCATAAACACTTTATTATAAACAAAAAAGAAAGAAAAAGGGGCGAGTCGTATTCCTGATACTTTCTTAGCTGTTATTAAGGGGGTCAAAATTTCGTTATTTTTTGCGTAGGACGCACCATTTCTGAGATATTGTTAATAATTATTCTAAAATAATTCAAAAATGGTAAGCGTGGAAGCGTGACGATGACGCGAGTTATATGATTTTTGTTCACCCAAGAAGTGCTCAACGCGCCTAAAGAAGTTTTTTTTTTGTTTATAAAGAAGTTTTTATGATCATGGATTAAAGTTTTCACTTCTATCGGCAGTCCCCAAAGACTGCCCTAATTATTTTTTAAATTGTAGCCGTGTTTACGGCCAGACTAAGTATATAGCATTATCAATACATTCGAATTAAATTAGAATTACACATTATTTGTATTATGAAATGCCACGGAAATTGTCACGTAAGTTTGTCAAGAAGGCGATGTAAATGTCACTAAAGTGAACCAAGTTACTCACATCATGGAACCACACGAGCCGATGTGTCTTCGGATTAGCCTTGACAGTGCACTCGAAGTAGACATCGTCGCCTTCCTTGATCTCATCGGGATTAAGGTTCGAGCCCATCTTCAGATCCACTATAGGGACATCTGTGAACAACACAATTTCCATCTTTCACTGATGCAAAACTGACATAAATAAAGCCAGTGTTTAGTCTTATAAAATATTAGAAAAATATTTTGAAACAATTTGCGAACTTAATATTATTTCTGTGACGTTTAGGACTTAACAAATATTAAAACAGAACGAACCAACACACTCACCTCACTGACAGTGAAAAGGCGGTAGGTGATGAAAAATTATACGCTATAAGAGCAGTCGATGTTAATATTAGTAATACGTATACCAGCGGGTTAAAGTGACATTAAATATGAGTAGGCGGCACAAAAATCTTCTTAACTGATTTTATTTTGACGTTCTCCAATTGTTATGATTCATAATTTATATATTTCTTTTTATTCATATATTACCTAAGTTTTATTTTAATAACAAGATAATTGAATTAGCAGGAAACCATTAAACCTATCTGTCGAATTTAGACAGAAATAGTAATATTATAATATTACCACAAAAACATAAGGTCGATCAGACTATAACAGCATCGATTTCAAACATATTCAAAGTCAAGTCTAGAGAAACGTAATAAAACCACTACGATGTTATTCAAAGATGGTTGAACTAAAGAAAAACAGCGTTTTCAACAAAGAAAGTTCTCCAACTTAGAAGTTATCCAATCACAAGTTGAGTATGAGAATTAGTGAGATGATGACGCGGGAGTAGGGTCACCATAAGCTTTGTCGGTTTAGGATACAATGGTTATATTTGGTTAATATTTACAATCAATTAACCTATCATCTATGCATTGTTGGAATGCCAGAATAGTTATATTGTATTAGGCCCCCGGTGTGCGACTCAATAGGATAAGACAAAAACATTGATCTTTTTGAAAAATAAACAATTATTGCATGCAGTTTTAGTTACCAACATGAAGTTATGTCGTATTGTAAAGTATTTGATAATTTAAAACATGTAACTTTTAATTTTAAAGTAATAATTATATTATGAAATTAGGTAGCTGACTTCTATTTATCATGAAGTTGTGTCCAAGTACCAAGTTATTTAGGACCCTACATACAAGTTCTCTTATGAATTCTTATCATAATATATTTGATTAATTTTATGACTGTTATTAAGGATGAAATGTTATATTTGCAAAAAAAAAGCAACATGGTAGAATGATATGTGTAATCGTAAGTATACATTACCAAAGGTTTGGATTTAGCTCTTTATTTCCTTTGTAAATATTAGTACTACATAATTTAGAACAGTTTATAATAATTTAGAGCAACAATATACAAAGTTACAACTGAAACCATTAGACATTATGATTGATGAGATTTATTTTGAGGTTAATAATAATTATACTCGTACTGTCTGAACAGACTATCGAGAAAGTCCTCAAATTTAAGGCCAATCGTTTGGTAACCCTACATCAGAGTCAAATTATAACTTGTTAATACAGTGGTTGAGACAACGTGTTCCAAAACCGATGTCGATGCTTAGTTTAGAATTAGTTTTTTCATTACTCTTGAAATTATCCAGGACTCAGACATATCAGCAAAGTTTTGAAGAAAAATAAACGAGAAAATTCGTGTTGAAGCACTTGTTTAAACTGTTGGAGAGTGAATTAGAGATCTTCTTCAAAATGATATTAGTTTGTATTTCGAAAGAAAATATGATCCTACCGATGTTTTTCCTTCATATAACTGGTTATTAAAAGAAAATTCAACCTTACTTAAAAAAAAGTTAGACAGTAGTAGTAGTGGACATAGTTATATATGTATGTACACATAATATACCAAATCGTAAAAAATATCTGGTGCTACGTAAAAATATCTGGTGGTCGCATAACCCACGTAACAAGTCGTACAAATATTTTTTTAGTAGCACTCAGAATATACTTCTGCGGCTGCGCCAAATGGATACAAAATTAAATTTCAGCGAAAAGTATAGCTTTTCGCTTTTATTTTTAAGCTCCTTATAGGAACCCTCGTAGCAATTGCAAACGTCAGTAGGCTACAGTAATTTGTTTTTTACACTTTAGTTGTATAAAAATAAAAAGGTATTATATTAAAATCTAAATTTTTATTTGATTCACAAATCTTTTTATCTGTTACATTACATGTTGTTTTGCAAGAATCCATACGCTACAAGTTGGATTTCAAGCACCTTGGTTGTAAGAAACTCATAACAAGTAATAATGCGACATAAGGGCTTGTAATCACGGCTGGTGAGCCGTGGTCACAAGTTGACCACGACCAGGTTACACTTAACCTGTCGAGACGTCAAGCATCAAAACGGTAAACATGCATGATTGCGTTAATACCCGTTACAAAATATAAATATCATGCAACACGAAAGTTTAAAAGTAATTACAAGATAATTGATATTTCCATACAAAAAAAATCAACGGTTTGCACTCCGGGAGTGCCGGCAGAAGTGAAAACTTGAATATTAACGTTGTGCATTTTTGATATTTTGGAATGGTTAGGTAATAATTTTGCACGAATTGCTTTAATTATCAATATAAAAGTACTAACATTTATGTGGTAAAATACAATATTCATTTATTGCGCTATCGTACACAAACATGACAATTCTCCCTCCGTCTTACGAATTTTCGATCAGGTCACCTGTCCTGACGCGAGTTTAACATTTTTTATTCATCACAAAAAAAGTGCACAACGCTGTTAAGAAAGTTTTTACTTAAAAAAAACATACAGTCAAATTGAGAACCACCTCCTTTTTTTGAAGTCGGTTAATAACACATCAATAAAAAAACGAGGTGCAAAATCCGCCGTCATTTTAAAACCCCTCGATACTCACAGTGCACATTGAGCCGCCATTTGTCCTCTATCGCCGAGTCCTGTATATGTTTGTTTTCAGCTCGGCACGTCAAATATTTGCCGTCATCCTCAACGCTCGGCACTAAGCTTAGCACGCTCAGAGTCTCGTTGTTCTCGGAAAACTGTGAAAAGATGCGCTTTAGATGAAATTGCATTCGATACTGTTTGGTTTCGAGTGATTGGAACGTTAGAGTGGAATAACGGGAGTGAAGTGTGATTTAGACGCTGCGTTTAATGTTGTGGATTTTTATTTTTCTGAGATATGTTGCTATATAAACTGCAGTATTCTGGAGTGGGATCAACTGATTGGGTTTCATTTAATTAAATGCTTTATGCTTAGATTACGAAAAAAAATTGAGGCAGTCTTTGGGGACTGCCGATAGAAGTAAAATCTTTAATTCTTGATCATAAACACTTCTTTATAAACAAAAAATAAAAAAATGGGCGGATCGGATTCCTGATACTCTCTTAGGCGTTGTTAAGGGAGTAAATATTTCGTTATTTTTTGCGTAGGACGCACCATTTCTGAGATATAACAATATCTCCAAGCTTTCCATTTTTTAATTATTTTAAAAATATTAACAAATATTTTTAAAATAATTCAAAAATGGAAAGCTTGGAAGCGTGACGATGACGCAAGTTCTATGATTTTTGTTTACCCAAGAAGTGCTCAACGCGCCCAAAGAAGTTTTCACTTCAAAAAGATTTACGAAAGCTGTCAATTTGCACTCGGCCAGCGTGTTAGACTATGACCGAGACCTCAAACTGAGAAGAGGCATTATCTGGCAATGGGGCTATTTTATAAACAGTATTAATAATTGTATAGATATCTATCTATCTATCTCGAGTACGATTGACGTCATCGGCAAAGCGTAAATGAGCTTTTCTTTTTCGCAAAACCAGCACAATTTTGTGCAAGGTATCCGGTAAAAGTTAATAGGCATCTTATCTTATCTTAAATACGGGGGCCAGTTAGTGCAGACCGGCGACACTTCGACCCAGTGGGATCTTTTGTGTCGGCCCCAAGATCTATCCTTTAGCTATCTCCTTATGAATGTACTGCATCAACCGCAGTGTTTTTCTTTCTTTCTTCTTTCTTCTTCTTCTTTCTTTCAGTGTACACTTCAGAGAGAGTAATAGGCATACTTCGGTTACGTGAAACTTATATATAGCTAGAGCAGCGATAGCTCAGTGGGGAGACCAACAGACTGCAATGCAGAGGGTCTCGGGTTCGAACCCACGTCGCGCACCTCTGACTTTCGGAAGTTATATAACTTTTCGAAATTATGTGCGTATTGATTGACAATTATCGCCTGCTCCGTGCTTCGGAAAGCACGTTAAGCCCTTGGTCCCAGCTGCCGTGAATATCTATGGCAGTCGTTATTGGGAGAGCGTCGACACAAAAGATCCCATTGGGTCGAAGTGTCGCCGGTCTGCATTGACTGGCCCCCACATAAGATAAGATAAGATAAGATAAGATAATATATATAGCTAGCAAAATGTAGGAACATCACATATATACTCTATCCTAATATGAATATACAACTATAATACTATATATGAGATATTTCTTACATTCTTAGCCATCCTCTTCAGCTGTCTGTTATTTTTCCACCATGTGACGTAGGCCTCAGGTCTTGAGCCCGTCGTCTTGCATTCAACTTCGTATCTCTTATCTGCTGATACTTGCTTCTCCTTCGTTAAGATGTTCACTGTTATTGGTTTCACTGTTCAAAAATAAAAAGTAAATATTAATGAAGTTCTTATGCTGCCAGTCTTCTGGGCATGTTGGCAACTGGCAGCAATGGGGAGGATTATTATGAGGTTATTTATTATTTTTAATTTTATGTTGGTTTATCTTGATGTATATAATATTCTAATTAATAACTGTATATATTTTTTTATGGATTAGGGGGCAAACGAGCAGATGGATCACCTGATGGTAAGCGATTACCGCCATCCCTGGACACCTGCAATACCAGAGGAGTTACAAGTGCGTTGCCGGCCTTTTAAAAAGGAGTACGCTCTTTTCTTGAAGTGTTGAAGGTCCGGAAATACCGCAGGTGACACTTAGTAGTCCAGTATTGAAATTGCTTAATAGAGTTTATATTAAGCATGTTGAGCTTTTAAATAATCTTTATTTGTCGAAATACCATCTTTGCTAAGCAGATATTTCTTTACCTTCAATTAAACCATATTTAAAATAAACGCAAGGGCAAAACCTAGGCGAACGTTTCTCGATCAAATGGGAGGCGTTCTGGACAAAGGCTAGGTTAAGAGCTCCTTCAACCGACGGGCGTGTATGAGGAATGTGATGAAAGTGAATGAAGCCAGAGAAGTGTGTCAGGATCGTAGCAAATGGAAATCCGTAGTCTCTGCCTACCCCTCTGGGAAACAGGCGTGAATCTATGTACTATTAAAATAAACTAAACTATTGCACCCAAAAATAAAATTTTATATTACTACGATGACATAAACACAATCATTCAGATGATTGTGCTGTAATAAGTTGAAATCTCTTTTACATTTATAAATGTGAAAGTTCAGCCTTTCACATTTATAAATGTAAAAGTTACGTTATATAGGTCAAATTTTTGAATTTTAGGCACACCTTTTTCAAAACTAATAGTAACGCTGGATACAAAAATACATCTATTTATCCTGGTACTACTGAATATGCGCATTTTAATTTAAACCTGCCGTACGAGGCTAAACAAATGCCATGTGAACGCATGTCATGTATATGTATATACTGGAACAGGCCAGTAGTATAAAGTATATAATACAGTAGTATGCAGATTAAAAGGCGACATGATATTTTGTGTTGTGACTGGTCTGCTAGCGTGATGGTTTAAGTGATCGCCACGTCTTTGCTACCGTGCCGCGTGTGGATGGAACCTCACATAGGAGAAACATTTGTGTAATTCCACAAATAGTTGTTGCAAGTCGGGATGTTCCTTGTGTCCGATTTTTGGGTAAATGTCTTTTCAAATAATTAACAAAAATATGATATTTCCATGAATATTCTGTCTTTCAAAAGTCACGGAAAAGTGACTTTATTCGTCACCTTGCCATCAAAATGTGGTAACCACGACATTTAATTCGCGAGTCTAGTGCATTGAGCTACTCCATACACATACACAAGAAAGCGTATCTACGCAAGGCATCATACATTTATCGGAGATTCTGACATACTACAGTTTAATCATTTATGTAGTTTTCAGCTTGCTTCATGGCCTATTAAAAACTAATAATTATAATGTTATATACTGATAGTATATGTACTTACAATTGATATCCAAGATCAGCACTTTAGTTTCTGGCTGTGCTAAGTTCGTGTTGCTGGCTTGGCAGAGAAGTCTTTGGTTCAAGTGCTGTCGTCCAACGTTGGGGAAGGTGAGCGTGTTGACCGTGATACCGTCAGGACGTTGCTCGTACGAGTCATCAACCAGGTCATTCTCGAGGTACCATATCACTTTGGGCCTGGGTCGACCTGTACGAAGAAAATGAATTTTAAGAAATGCTGCATGTTGGAATACGCTTGGATCCTGTGACCCTGCTGTTTACGATAAGAGGTATTCTATCTTGACAGCCTTTTTGGCAATGCGAGGCTATGAATTGGGTTCCTCTTCGGTCAATTATTATTTTATTGTAGGATGGATTTACGCCAAGTATGTATCAATATTATGTAAAGAACGTGACAAAATAAATATTTTATTAAGGCTATTAACATAAGCAATAGTGTAGAAACCATTTACATTTTTATCATAACAGTAAGGTACAAACAGAGGGCTTTCTTTGCAGTGATTTGATGAGTTTTATCAGTCCTTGCGCTGATGACTGTCCGTTTATAAAACTAGATGATATTATTATTATAGCATCAGCTGCTAATCTTCAACTCCAGTAAAGATTGCCAGCTCTGTTAATTTCTATAACGAGCTTAAGAGCTTTTGAAGACGGATATAAAGGGTTAACTTCGTCTTAAAGCAACGACGGCTTCAAAGTAGAAGAAAAAATTGTAAAATTTTGTGTAAAAGAGTTTTTGAGTTTAATTATTATTTTATAGTAACTGTAAAAGTTAGGTCCTCAGCCGAGTTAAATTGATGATATAAAAATATAATAATATAATATAATATTTTATCACATACACACAACACCATCTTGCCCAAACTAAGCAGAGCTTGTACTACGGGTACTAGACAATGGATAAACATACATATATACTTTTTTTTTGTAAACACATACATATTATACATAGAAACACCCAGACCAAGACAAACATCCATGTTCATGCACACAAATGTTGGACTTGTGCGAGAAACGAACCCGCGACCTCAGGCGTAGCAGTCGGTTACACTAACCACTACGCCATCGAGGCCGATATTAAGATAACATGTAATAAATAAAATATTATAGTATAAAATACGACTAATATATTTGCATTAATTTGTATAAGGATAAGGGTGATGTATAAGAATAACGCAAGGGCAGTATGGTACTTCTTTTAGTCTGGTTTATTATTCACTTTAACTGAGAAAGTATGTTCAGCCTACAGAATGTGGCAGATAAAAAAAGACTAGGTTCCTTAGAAACGCACTGTGCTGATATATCACTTGGCTTTCTATTTTGCAGGATTACAAAGAGTAAGTAATACCCTGTTACGGTAACCGCTTACCATAAAGCGAGTCATATGCTTATTTTCCAACAACATATACATAGGAAGGAATGTTTAAAAAGCAAAGAATCTTTTAGCCACTATCTTTTTTCGTGGAATAGGTACTACATAAAATGTTATATGAATAAAATGTACATAAAGATATCTGGCATGTACGTTGATTTACATAGCTTCTTATCGCGCGCTTTTCTACCTTTATACCGGAACTGTTTTATAATAAAAGTATTTTTTGTATACGCATATATACATGGTACTAAAGTTTTGAACCTCAGATTCAGTAGGAGCAAATGATCACTCGTTTGTTGTTTAGATCTGACCATAATAGTGTAAGATCTACCGCAAAAACGATTATGTAAACAGCAATTGATAAGAATACCGGTTATAGTTACCGTTATTTTTCCAGTTACGGTTATCTTATAAAATTACCAATAATTATTGTAACCGGTAGCAATAACCTAATTAATGTATGGATTACAACCGTCTAATCCGTATACTCAATTACTACCTTAATATGTATACAAAAAATACTATAAATATAATCTATACAAATAAATAAAATTGAAGTGTCTGTTTGTAATGTCAAAATAACAGCTTTGTATCTAATGCATATGAAAGTATATAAGGTACCTATACGAAAGCATCTATTTTTAAAATTTTTGTATGTCTGTCTGTCTGTTTATTCCAGGTAATCTCCGAAACGGCTGAACTGATTTTGACGGGACTTTCACTGGCAGATAGCTGATATTATAAGGAGTAACATAGGCTACGTTGATTTTAGAAAAGAAATAGGTTTCCGCGGAGCCAAAAGTTTTTAGTTAAAATCTACGCGGACGAAGTCGCAGGTAACAGCTAATAATCTATATAATACGTGAAGCAAAAACTTTATACCCCTTTTTACGAAAATTCAGTTAAAGTTTATATGGAGAAGGAGGGGCGAATTCTAATATTTATATAAAATATGCATTAGAAATATATTAAATTAATAAAAAAACACTACACGCACACAACCATGCATTTGACACACGCAGTCGAATTGCGTAACTATGGTTACATATATTAATATATAATGACATATTATATCAGCAATATCTAAAAGGCAAACTTTGGTCGAATTTCGAGCACTAGGTGACCGCTAGTATACTTAAAAATGACACGGGTTATCAAACAAACCATGATCAAAACATTTACAACCCGGCGCCAAATTCGAAATTACTTCCAAAATCATAATGACCGAAAGCGTTGCCACAAAACAAATCTTTAAAGCCACCCGACCAATTAAAGGCAATAATTGTAGCCCTCAGTGTTAAACAATAAAACATTCCGATCCCATACAATTTAGGAAACAATAGTCCCATGATAAACAAACAGAAAACGTAGGCGTTAATGATGGGAACTAGATGAGGGACGGTGTTATGGTGTCGATATCGGTAACTCTTTTATCAGACCACGATAATCCATACACGACACCAATTGTGTTCCCGGTACAGCATTTATTCGTAGACTGAACGATATTTACCGCCGATGTATTCGTTGATAGTGTTCGCAAAATTGTTATTTGCTAATGATATCAATTTCGCGCGATTGTTGCGAGTGATGTGTTTTAAATTTTAAATATCGTGTTTGCTACTTCAATATAGCGTTGTGTGCTTATGTGTTTACTACTTTATTAGTTTATATTTTGTACTAGCTTTTGCCCGCGGCTTCGCTCGCGTTAATTTAGAATTTGACAATCAATTCAGGTTGTACTCTGCTTGTAATAATATATAATAATATAATTTAATCATGATTCGAAAGACACGTGGCGCCATCTATTATCATAAGAACGTTACTATTGTTTGCCTCGCAAACATTAATTTTTTCGGGATGTATTTCTGTACACCTGTCAACGTATATGCAGAATTTCAGGATGATCGGTTCAGTGGTTTAGGCGTGAAACCGTAACAAACAAACAAACTTATTTTCGCTTTTATAATATTAATATATATATATATATATATATATATATATATTAGCAGATTAGGATACTGAGGTGGCAAAAAGTAGGGTGCGTACCGCTTGGTTTACCATCAAGCAGTCGTTGTGGCTTACGGACGCTTGTGATAAAAGGCTTATAGCTTAAGAAACAAAGATTATTAGCTCTTCGCTCTCATGAAGTCTCCTTAAAGAGTCGGAAAACTCTACTCGACAGGAGAGGTGTACTTTAACGCAACAAACAAAATTACCTGGTGCTATGTTCTTAAGAGAAGTAGGCATTGACAAAATAGACCAGATGGAAAGGACAGACAAGAGATTTAAGCTACTACTAATAACCTCAATCTCCTATAGACTACACTAAACTCTCTTATAGACTGAATTAAATACGAAAAGAGATATAAGATTAAGTATATCTTTCATGTCTTTTCGTATTTATTTTATCATCTTATCTTTATTGAGGAATGAATACCGGAATTCATTAATAAATTATAATAATATGAGACAAGGAAAAAATACCTTCATAAGTTTATACGTTACCCAGACTATAACAAGAATTAATTATAACAATATGCGATGTAAAAATATTGTCAATTGTCACCAAAACCACATTAGCACTGACATTTTTATCAAATTTATGATGCCGCAGTAGAAGTTACCTTTTAAGAAAAATGAAGCCATTATGATCAGGGTGATCATTTGTCAATAAGAATAATGATCTTGACCTCGAATCAACAGTTACAATATTCTACTGAAAACTTTGAAAAGGACATTAACAAGGGATACGTATAGATACTTGAACCATTATGATTTTTATTTATACAAGCTGTATCAAAGCCTCGAATTTACTGCTACTGTTTCTTTAGAACATAGGGTAGAATTATTCAGCATATAATCTAGCCCAATGCCTAAATAAATTGTCTAAGGCAAAAATATTTTTCTCGATTAGGTAAATGACTAGCACTGACAGCTAGAATAGCTGGCAGTAGCAGTGGCATCCCTAGAGTTTTAGAACAAGGCGAGCGCGATATTTTTTTAAGAGTTATAATACTCTATATATTAATACGTGAAGCAAAAACTTTGTACCCCTTTTTACGAAAATTGCGCGGACGGAGGAGTATGATAATTGGCACAGTTAAAGTTTATATGGAGAAAGAGGGGCGAATCCTAATATTTATATAAAATATGCATTAGAAATACATTAAATTAATGAAAAAACACTACACGCACACAACCATGCATTTGACACACGCAGTCGAAGCGCGTAACTATGGTTACATATATCAATATATAATGACATATATCAGCAATATCTTACAGGCAAACTTTGGTCGAATTTCGAGCACTAGGCGACCGCTAGTATAGTATAAAAATACGAATGAAATACTCACCTCCTTCTACTTCACATATCAGAAGTACATTAGAACCTTCGTTGTATGGCTCCACTAATTTCGTTCTGTCTCTTCTTTTTGCATCAAAAATTGTTGGCCGATTCGGTGGTACTGAAAAATAACATCTTCGTAAGCTAACAAACACATAAAATAGTATTATGTAGGTTTACTAAATTGAAATTGCTTAGTACTTAAGTATACGTTTCATATAACTTATACTTGTGACTATATTCCCAAATGGTACATAAATGAATGGGCCGGCTCGACCGGTAAAGGACTACCCTCTCACAGAATATCAACGTGAAATTGCAGTATTCCTACTGTTGTGTTTCGTTCGGTGAGTGAAAGTGCCGGAGGCCCAATTCCCCTTTTTCCCGCTTCCCGCTCCTTCTCGCTCCCACTTCCTTTTTCTCTCAAAGGGTCGGTAATGCGCATTTGATGCCTCTGGTGTTAGAAGCGTCCATAGGCTACGGTGACCACTTACCATCAGGTGGGCCGCCATATGCTTGTTAGTCACCTTAGTCGTATAAAAAAAAGAGTTTTATTACGACCACATATCCGCCGCTAATTTTAACCCCATGTAATAGGGTGTGTGTATAATGTTGACTGAAAACTGTAAGGCTATTGCAAAATAGCTAAAATAAAAAAACAATCAAATTGTATAAAACATCATACTGCTTTTACAAATAACCTGAAAACATATTTTATTTATGTATATGTAAAGAGAACGACATTTCGTCTAATAGAACTTGGTAAATGCAATTACTAACACATTAACTAATGCGAGTTGAGTGCACACTCAAGACCTCATAAATACGCTCGCACACACACATTTTACACAAACACGCGCTCTCTCGCACACACATACATAATATGAAATACTAAAGGTGCTTGTCTACTTTATGGTAGCAAACGATAATCTTAATATTCCCTCTTCAGTTTTTAATACAGGCCAATGTATCTTTATATATATATATTATTAATCTTCTGTGCGTGCGTTTATAATTAAACTCCTCCTAAACGGCTGGACCGATTTTGATAAAAATTTTTGTGTGTGTTCAAGTGGATTTGAGAATGGTTTAGATTAGGATCTTTATAATTCTTTTTTCGTGTGTACTGGACAACGTCTGTCGGGCCAGCTAGTAGGATTATATATTTTTACTTATAAATATATTTTAAATGTCTGTACCTATATAATGTTAAGATGAACGCTTTTTATGAAGCTTTTAAATTTTTGCATGCATTAAAAGCACATGCTTTTTAGATTTATTGACCATACACAGATCTGTATGGCCAATAAATCTATGTGCCTAATACGAAAGTCATGTAAGAAGTGAATTAGGCTACTGAATTCTTATAACTTATCAAGGTATTCTTTTCTAATATTTTATGCGGCTGTAGTCGCCACTACAGCTAGTACATAAATATTAAAAGATGCAGCTACTTGATCGTTTAGCCAACATAAGCTTTTATATACCATGAACAAATTCAAAAAGGAAAGCTTCATATTATTTTGTTTAATATGTATTATACCTTCATTCTCTATATATACACATACATAAGCAAATCTATAGAATTTGTTTGCTGAAGGCAAAGTCTATAGATATTCCACTATCGATATGCTACGATCTTCGATCGCTAGCTTCATTCGTTCTCTTCTTATTATATTTATACATTGATACAGAATATACGTGTAACATTTAGATGTAACTTCTTTTTTTTATACAACAATGGTTGCAAACAAGCATACCTGACCACCGTAGCCTATGGACGCCTGCGACACCAGAGGCATCCACCAGAGACGTTGCCGACCCTTTAAGAAAGGAAGTGGGAAGGAAAAGGAGCGGGATGGGGGAAAGGGGGTGATTGGGCCTCCGGCACCCTTACTCACCGAACGAAACACAACAGGAAGGAATACTGACTATCACAGTTGAATTAGTATGTAAACGATAAAGCGTGATACGATATAGTATCCACTAACCTTTATTTAAATTCACATACATTAGAACAAATCGAGGGAATTACAAGTGCTGATCTAATTACTTATTGCAATACTAATAATAACGGTGGTAGCTTAATTGTTAAGTTATCGAACATGCAATCGAGAAGTTGTTTGTTTGAACGCCCCCTATTACAGTACCGATGTGACTCCTAATAGCATTTAGCATAGTTGCAGAAGTTTACAGGAATGTAAATACATACATAGATTCACGCCTGTTTCCCAGAGGGGTAGGCAGAGACTACGGATTTCCATTTGCTACGATCCTGACACTCTTCTCTGGCTTCATTCACTTTCATCACATTCCTCATACACGCCCGTCGGTTCATGGTGCTCTTATCTTAGCCTTTGTCCAAAACGAGAAACGTTCGTCTAGGTTTTCCTCTTGCGACTGTTCCATTCATACTAGCCTTATAAACTTTCTTAGTCAGTCTTTCCTCGTCCATTCTTTCTACATTCCCAAACTAGCTTAACATACCCATACATAGGAATGTACGTAGTTTATATATAATTCAGGTTGCTAGTAATCCTTTAAAGATACTTACTTATAACAGTAAAATTAACTTTCAAGTTCCTAGTGGGACTGTTCTTGAAGTCGACTCTGCACCTGTAAACGCCAGCGTCACTGGCGATGACATTGTCCACCATGAGGACAGCGGGGGTGGCGCTGCCTCGGAAGAATGCCCTGTTACCGAAGACCGTGGGTGACGACCAAAGTTTCGGCTGGTTGATGGAGCGACCTCTGATGTCGTAGCTGTAGAGAAAATAAATCGTATTACTGGTAAAATAAGATATTGGGACTGCTCTGTCAAAAAGGTGTTCCATTTCTGGGCACGGGCCTCCTCTCTGTATACGAAGGGTTAGATATAGGCCACCATGCCAACCCAATGCGGGTTAGCTGATTACATATATCTATAGAATATTATTGAACATTCTTGGACACTAGTTTTATTAAAATGTTGATTTTCACCGTTAAATGATATTAGCTATTATAGTAAAATTAACAATTTATTGCATATGCGAAAAAATTTAAACTTCTAGTTCAATTACATTATGTATGTATCTTATAGATGATCATAACCTATTGAACTTACGCTTACTATTCTATATACATGGATGCATCCCTATTTTCTGTAGGGCACTTAGCGAGAATCTGTAAGAGGCATCATATAATCTTGCATTATAAGAAAGGTTTTCTTTAGGAGAATCTCGAAAAGCGAGAATCTCGAAAAGGCATCATATAATCTTATTGAATGAGAGAGAGAGAGAATTACCAAATACAGAATTCTGTCTAATATCATTAGCTATTGCAATTATTATTATTATCCTAACTTATATTATAAAAGCGAAAATGAGTTTGTTTGCTTGTTACCTTTTCACGCCTAAACCACTGAACCGATCATTCTGAAATTTTGCATATACATTGTCAGGTGTACAGAAACGGACATAGGCTACCTTTCATCCCGAAAAAATTACTCTTCACAAGGAAAACAACAATAACGTTCTTATGATAATAGATGGCGCCACGTGTCTTTCGAATCATGATTGAGGTATATTATTACAAGCAGAGTACAACCCGACTTGATTGTCAAATTCTAAATTAACGCGAGCAAAGCCGCGGGCAAAAGCTAGTACTATTATATTTACAAAGAAAAGTAACAGCTTATAACAGTACACAACTCTACCCCGTTCTCTGGTACAGTAGTGCTAGAATAACATTGGTGTTAGAAATGGCGGTACGGCTTCAGGCCCCATTAACGCAATAACCATTAATCAGTTTACTTATTACCCTCGTGCAATTCCACTTTTTATATTAAATAAAAAAACCCCTTTGCCCTTCCTTAAATATCCGCCGGAAGCAATGATTGTCCTCGCGGCGACTAAACAGCATTTAAAACAGACTTAATGAAGTTTCTGCACCAGAAAAACCTCTTTCTTTCAAATTTATGTCAGTCATTTGAATATTTATGAGCAATCCTAATGTTTTTATAACTCTTTTATTAGCATAAAATGCAGTTTTCGTGTGGTTTACTTTGTTTTATTCGAGTTTTACAACAGTACTGATGTTACACTCATTATTTATGACGTAACGGTTTCGATACTAACTGAAATGTAATCATGCAATTCTATGACATCGGTTTGCATTCTGCTAACTGATTTTGTAAACTAAGTAAATTATAAAAATTATTTGTGAGAATTTTATGCAATTGTTGTATTAAATCGTCACAAAGAGTAGAAATGAGTGCGCAAGCAGAAACACTGTTATATAGTACTAATTGAACCGCGCAACTTCATCTGCTTCGTATAAGAGAATTTTTCTCGTTTTTGCAATATTTTTCATTACTGCCGGAGGAGGGGCCTATTGGTTGTAGCGTGATGTTATATAGCCTATAGCCTTCCTCGAAAAATGGGCTATCCAACACTAAAAGAAACTTTCAATTCGAACCAGTAGTACCTGAGATTAGTGCGTTCAAACAAACAAACAAACTCTTCAGCTTTATAATATTAGTATAGATAATAGACTTTCGTAAGCTGGGCGTGTTTTCCTAAGCCTTGCAATTGATATATTGTGCGTAAATAACCGACGCGCGATGTGAAAATATCCGGTTATTCATACCACTTCATTTCTATCCAAGAAGACAGTGAGAAACTTATGTTCTTCAGTACTTCCTTTATCGTGTCTATATTGTTCAAAAGCTTAAGCCATTGGTTGACTCTCCTGAAGTGAAAGAAAACTTAAACCTAGAGGTCTCTCTCCTTCCTTATCTCCTTCGCAGGTGGCCAGTCACCGTTAAAATTGGCCGCAGTTAACAAAACTTGTTCTGAAGGATACTATTATTACTCACCTGTACAGAGGCTGATCACCATCCGACTCCTTGAACCATAGCACCATGACAACATCGTCGTCTGAATGCAGTGGTTGTATGTCACACGGTAACGAAGCCTTCTTCCCTAGCACGCCTTGAACATCTGATGTTGGCACTGTTGAAGAAGGAAAATATAACATTAGTAAAGATAATAAAAATACAATACTTTATTAACCCATTCACAGTCCCGTGATAGACACAATAGAAAATCAATTGTTATGTACCATATGTGGTTCATCGGACAGGGAACGTGTTAAGGATGGCTATAGCATATTCTCTGCTATGACTTTTGAAAGTAGTTCCTGGAAAATACCTTCTGCCTTGAGTTGTGTTCACGTGATGCGTTTCTTACCAGAGCTTCTTAATAATGCGTTGCGCAGACAAGAAGACCAGGAGTGCGCTTTAGTTAAAAGAAGCAGAACGTTTAGGGGGAAAACATTCGCTTCTTCTTTGTAATTTATGTATGGAAGCAATTAGTTTGACTAATCGTTGTCAGGTGTTTTACAATTAATTGTAAATGCATAAAATCTCGTCAACAAAAATTATCGATCCGCAAACGAAAATATGAGATTGCAGGCTACTTAGCCCGGCAATGGAAGACTAGATACATAAATATACGATAAACTCACAACATTAGCGTGACTGCAACAGCCGTACGTTAGAAGAAAAAGAAAACTATATTTCATATCGAAACATATCACATACATCCAATAACAATACACTTTACAATACGAATCAAATAACTCCCAAAACATTACACCTTGTCACGCGATTTTCAATCTTATCACTCGAGTTATAACGTTTATAATTGCCTGTGTTACCATTCCTACAAATTGTTCTACAATTTGCACGCTACTTGTCGGTCACGGAGTTCGGAGCAAAAGGTTAAAAAAGTTACAATATGTAACATTACCCGTGAACATGCCAGCTTAATACACTAGATATAATGTTGTTTTACAAACAAATGCTTGTACTTGGATCGAGTTTTATTTTGATGTTGACTACGAGAATTGCATAGTGGTTTAAATGGCCAATCGGTTTAAGAATCGAGAAGCAATGATAGAAGTAGACTTGATTTCGAGCCGAGGTCGATGTTTGAGATTATTTTTTTTATTATTATTTTATTATTACTAGCGGTCGCCTAGTGCTCGAAATTCGACCAAAGTTTGCCTGTAAGATATTGCTTATGCATGTCATTATATATTGATATATGTAACCATAGTTACGCGCTTCCATTGCATGTGCCAAATGCATGGTTGTGTGCGTGTACTGTTTTTTCATTAATTTAATGTATTTTTAGGCTTAAGGGATCCAAAGTTTTCGCTTCACATAAAAAGGGATCCAAAGTTTTCGCTTCACGTATTAATATATAGATAATTGGAAAACAAACAGTATTGACAACCTAAAGATAAAAACAAATAATATAACTAGCTAACAATTACATGTTTTCGCATTTAGATAACAAAGAGAGCTTAATTGTTTATATAAAAAAAAAAGAAAAACAGACAATAGTTCTGATTCTATGTGATTTTATGTCTGTTATCTGTGTGTCTACTAAAAATATACAGCCTCGGTGGTACAGCGGTGCTGTAGGTATGCGACTAGTTTGCATGAGGTCTCGAGTGCGAATTCCGGGTCGGGCCAAGAGTTTTGTGTTTCCCGGGCAAGAAATTTTCATTAGCACCCGGTGCTAAACATCCTCGTGCCTCGACAAGCACGTAAAGGCGTGCGTCTTGCGCCTGATCTCTCTCCAATCGTGTCGGAGTGTCGTGGCATCAGATTATAAGAGTTAGGGACCAGAGAGTGCACTTTTGTTAGCGCACACGCTTGCGCACTATTATACTAGGCATATTAGTGCGCAAGTGTGTGTCCTGTAGATCGCAATTCAGTCTGCAGGACCAATCTGAATCAGGAGAAAATACCGTTGAAACTGATATAATCTAACATTTTTACAGGTGTCTTCAGAGTACAGACGTATCTAATTTACTTTATTGCTATACATCAAATTGCGTATATTAGAGCAGCGATAGCTCAGTGGGGAGACCAATAGACTGCAATGCAGAGGGTCTCAGGTTCGAACCCACGTCGCGCACCTCTGACTTTCGGAAGTTATATGACTTTTCGAAATTATGTGCGTATTGTTTGACAATTATCGCCTGCTCCGTGCCTCGGAAAGCACGTTAAGACGTTGGCCCCGGCTCCCATGAACATATATAGCAGTCGTTATTGGGAGAGTA
Organism: Catocala sponsa; assembly: GCA_963564715.1. Lineage (NCBI taxonomy): Eukaryota > Metazoa > Arthropoda > Insecta > Lepidoptera > Erebidae > Catocala > Catocala sponsa. The sequence goes on along the minus strand of OY751345.1, from coordinate 23,528,223 downwards.
TCGACACAAAAGATCCCACTGGGTCGAAGTGTCGCCGGTCTGCACTGACTGGCCCCCACATAAGATAAGATAAGATAAATGGCGTATAAATTGATGTATTATTTACAGTGTATTTATATTGATTCCGTGAAATTCCAAATAAGGCACATAAAAATTAAACAACAAAACCTAGTTTAAAGTTCAGACTCATAAAGCGCATCTAATATTCATAAAACGCTCGTAAAATCACATAAAGGTCTCGATTTGAAGAGGGGCTCTTGCTTCGGAAAGGGTTACAATGTATCACAAAAGGGTTACCGTAGCGAATATAGGTGATTAAATCTTCGATCAGTGATTTTATGTATTCATTAATTTTGATCGCTCAGTTTTAAAAGGTTACCCTTTGTACGTGAAAGATTAAATTGCTTCTATGAAACAAACAATGTGAATTTTAGGAGGTGTCTTGAAGTTTGTAGCCTTTTATAAACAAAGGTGATATTGGATCATGTACCTATCATAAAAGTACGTGTTACAGAAATATCTAGTACATTTCGGTTATTTCGACTGCATAGATGGCAGTGGTTCATCTTATCTTATGTGGGGGCCAGTCAGTGCAGACCGGCGACACTTCGACCCAGTAGGATCTTTTGTGTCGACACTCTCCCAATAACGACTGCCATAGATGTTCATGGCAGCCGCGACCAACGGCTTAACGTGCTTTCCGAGGCACGGAGCAGGTGATAATTGTCAATCAATACGCACATAATTTCGAAAAGTCATATAACTTCCGAAAATCAGAGGTGCGCGACGTGGGTCGAACCCGAGACCCTCTGCATTGTAGTCTGTTGGTGTCCCCACTGAGCTATCGCTGCTCTGGCAGTGGTTTAATAATTCGCTTCATTACTGCTACTGCTTTGAGTGGTTTGATTTCGATATACATACGATACAAAAATTTGGGTGCTCCTCTTATAGCTGTTCCTGGATGTATGTCATTTTAATGGTTGTCAAGTTCCCTTACAACGCTTCGTCTAGAGTAGGAGACCTTCAATAAGTAAGGAAAAGGGTATCTTATAAAGGGTACGGAATCAAATCACACTTGCTTCCTACTAGAGCCACCCTGTTTATCATATTTAATACAAAACGTGACTTACGAAAAACGTATCGGCAAAATCTACACATGATTTCAAATCTTCTCTCTAGCCTTTATTATTCCCAAGTCACTTGGGGTCGGCTTTCTAGTCTAACCGGATTTGACTGGATATCAGTTTTTACACGGAGCGACTGCCTCTCTGACCTCCGCAACCCGAAGGCTAACTATACCCTAAGGTTACACAAGTGTCAGGATATTAGAGGGCATTGACTTTCCCAATAACGACTGCCATAGATGTTCATGGCAGCTCGGACCGACGGCTTAACATCTCTCCGAGGCACGGAGCATGCGATAACTGTCAATCAATACGCATATAATTTCGTAAAGTCATATAACTTCCGAAAGTCAGAGGTTCGCGACGAAGGTTCGATCCCGAGACCCTCTGCATTGCAGTCTGTTGGTCTCCCTACTAAGCTATCGCTGCTTCACATGATTTCAAATATGACACTTATATTGCTAAACTACGACATTGACGGTGCTTGTTGCGCTAGGCGTCATCCGGTACTTACATAAATTACTCGCATTTACGTGTGTGTTACTAAGAAGGCAGTACTCGAAACTTTGTAATGTACACTAAATTATACATGTCCAATTTAAAATTTTACATTTTCATACTTAATTCATAAAGATAGAATTAAAAACAATTGTAGGTATCCTTAATTTCTGTAGTGCCTCGGAGAGCACGTTAAGCCGTCGGTCCCGGCTGCCATGAACATTTATGGCAGTCATTATTGGGAAGTGTGTGCTCTCTAATATCTGGACACTGGTCTAGATTTTGGGTATCGTTAGCCTTCGGTTTGTGGAGATCAGACGGCAGTCACTCCGTGTAAAAACTGATATCCAGTCAAATCCGGTAAGACTAGAAAGCCGACCCCAAGTGACTTGGGAATAATGAAGGCTAGGGAGAAGGAGAATAGAAGAATGCCTGTAGTATATTACATCCACATTTCGCTAACTGTTTTTAGTTTCACGTAATTGCGGGCGAGTCTATAGCGGCATAGAGTCTGCCAATTGCCTGGTACAAGGCTATACACTCGCAACGACAGTGTGGCACCTTATACATAGCTGGCGAAATATGGACGTAATACATAATAATATATTCCAGCAGCCACCGCCTGTTTTTTAGTGAGTAATAATAGGCTGAATCTTAGCGTAAAGTCTTACCATGGACTGGACAAGTTCTAAACGTAGGACTGGTAAAACGTACCACTACATTTGTAGGACTATGTGGCCATTTGATTGTACAAATATTTATTAAGCTGCATACAAAAAATCAGCTTGTTATCAATAATTTTGATGACCTCGATATTTGGGCATATTCGGAGTGTAGGACGCTCCAGTCAAACCATCCATTCTGTAGGACAATTGTTTTTCCGAGTTTATCGTCCAATTACCTCAATATTGGAAAAAATCTTACTGTTATTCAGACAATTTCGACACCCCACTAAATCGACATGTTTTATACCTACGCTCTACATTAGCTACCTCTATCGAGAATTTTTCAAAGGAACAGCTTGGGCGTCTGGTCGAACCGAATCTGCTCACGAAGATTCAGCCTGTTTACTTACTAAAAAACGGGCGGTGGCTGCTGGACTAATATCTGCCTACCTTTTTCTTTGTATGTGTATAAACATTTAATTTACAATTATAAGATTCGCGCAATTCGCAGTAGTTCAAAATCCAAACGTTCGTCTTAATTCTTCGTTTCCGTTGCGAATTCCTCAACCGATTCTACATATATTATCGACAATAGAGTGAAAAGTTCAAGCGTGTTGACCCACTTCGTTCGAACAGCGTCGATACACACTACCTGATACATTACTTGGGATTTTTGTTCAGTGTTATTTATTCCGACATAAAGGGAGAGTAGTAATCGCCGCTGTTTGCGCACAGAAAAGCTGCCTGGTTTATTCATAGACGTTCGATTTATAGAACATTTTCCGTATTAGGATTTATGGAATATTTTGGATAGCTAGTAACTGATGTTAGGATTTTGGCATTATTTGTGTAATTCTCTCTCTCGTGTAATTCTGACTCATTTTTGTAACTGGATGCTAAAGTGTCATTTTACGTTATTCAGGTTTGATATGAGAAATATTTGGCAGCACGTACTACGTAAAAAGAAGCAGTATTAACGAACTTAAAAAACAACCAATACCTTTGGTATTAGCTGTCACACATCCTTATGACTGGCTTAAGTCATTCTAGGTTGACTTCCAACCATTACAGAAAAATTACGAAAGGTTCCATCGACAGAAGCAAAAAAAGTAACCATTATAAAAAAATAGTATCATATCTTTATATCAGGCAATATTCTCTTTTATGAAATATACAATGATTTCTGATACTTACGTTCTGTGCCAAAAGACTAGAGTACTAATATATTGATTTTTCTCCCAACACAACAACATAAACGTAACATTTCTTCCACCACCCCAGATTATAAAAACAACCGAATATGAAAGCAGATAAAACCTTAAGGTTCGATAAAATAGAATAATTTAAAGGTAATAAAAGCCGAATATTGGGTACTATAACGTTACCGAAATCACTGATTCGACAACCAGGCACGTACGAGCATTCGGTCCTTACAGAATCTCCATACCCGTTTATTTTATATTAAAACTTATTTTTATTAAAGCTTATTTCTATTCACGGTTGGCTTTTCCTTTATATGTATTAACTGACAAGATTTTGGGGATTTTGGTCATATAAAACAAATTTTGATAGAATAATTCTATACTTTCAGAAAAATATAACAACAAGCACGACATAATATGACAGAATTATTTCGGTTGATATTTGTATTTTTACACTCTTCAAAAGCCCTTCTCAATTATTTATTTATTCTTTTACACAAACAATTATTTAACTGAAGACTTTTGTTCAAATATTTTCAATTGAAACAGTACGAGAAAGTTTCTAGAATTAAAATCCAAAAGCTACACCAAGACTAGAACTTATAAGGCAAAATAGATCCTATAGACTCGAGTAAAACTTACAAGTTTGCATCAGACTTATAATATCCTCAAGCTGTGTACTTAACTGTTAATAAGGAGAAAAATATTACCTCATCGAATTATTTTTCTATGAAATATTAATAGAAAGACGTGGTCTCAGCATGAGCTGCCTCGGCATTTTGACGAAACACAAATATTGTTTTCTCATTTAACAAGGTATTGCTCTTTGTTTAGCTTTATTGACTTTTGTACTAAAGGCTTTGTTCTCTTTCAATTAAGATATTGTTAATATCCTACATTGCCTTTGTCAGCAACTTAAAGTGATAACGAGCTAGTCAGTTTTCCAAGAACTTATTTGAATTAAAGGGTTCTGGAAGTGCGAGAAATTGAAATTATTGATATCGATTTCGATTATATTAACACACACATTTTAATCGTCAGAGCAAAATGACGCCGATTTTGTTAGTAGGTACTTAATTGATATATAATTACTTTGTGGAGGAACAGGGTGTGATGTCCCTCCAGCACAAAGGTAGGATCCTTCGACCAGGCTGGTTGATCGTGCCTGGCGGGCCGCGGCCCGACGGTTAATGTCAGGAGCTGGTATATTTTATACTTAGTCGTTGTGTAAATGTCACTTGTGCGATTCAGAATTGTATGACGTCATGTTAAGCGCGATTGTATCGCCATCTGTTAAATGTAGGCGGAACTTCTTCGTCTGTGCGGAGTCGGCACAGCTTAAATTCCTACCTTTTTCCCGGAAGGGAAGGTAAAGTTAATAAAGTCTGATTTCTAATAACCCGGCTATTTTCTTTTGGTTCGTTCATCCTTATAATGTTATTCTTACATACTTGTCAGTTTAATAAAATCTGGACCTAGCTTTTCTCCAGAATATCCCAGATGAGGTCAGAGGACATTCGTTTAGACCTTCTGACTGTCCCATTCAGATTTTCCTTATATACTTTTTAGTCAGTATTATGTTGTCGTCCATCCTTTTAACGTCTAATCGATCTTTACTTAGTACATCTTTTCCAATTCTTGTCAATATATATTTTAATTTGGCCAATTAAATATGCTTGTGTTGTATTTGGTGCGATTAGAACTGATACTAATGTAATGGCAATCAAGATAGCAGCCTTATTAAGGATTAATGGCATCCTAAAAACACTTTTGCGTTTTACCAATTATACAAAAATGGCGTTCTTGCGCAAGTAGTTGAATGGAGGAAGGCCACGTTACTTTCTTCTGTTCTGTAAGCAATAGTTAATTTACGTTATACTTATGTTTTATTAAAACTTACTACTTACACAATACTTGAAATTTAGCCACGCAGTGGGAAAAATGCACATCAATTTCCTGTCAAAAATAATAACAGCCAAACTAAAATCATATAATCACTCCGTGTGGTCCTACAACACGTTGTAGGAAATGAGCAGTGAAGAAAATTACCCCCCTTACGTTTTGGTCCCCGTATTACAGTAGGCCGAACATTATTTATTGCACGAACACCTTATCGTACATTTATTTTATAATTTGATGTTTATTATAAGAAAGTCATTCACGCGATGTTTTAAGATTAGATGGAATATGTGTGGCTGGTTTTAGCTAATCATTTGAATGATTTTTATGATATTTTAATTTTATTTTATTTGTCGGCCTCGATGGCGTGGTGGTTAGTGTAACCGACTGCCACGCCTGAGGTCGCGGGTTCGATTCCCGCACAAGTCAAACATTTGTATGCATGAACATGGATGTTTGTCTTGGTCTGGGTGTTTCTATGTATAATATGTATGTATTTATAAAAAATAAGTATATATGTATATTTATCCATTGTACAAGCTTTGCTTAGTTTGGGCTTGATGGTGTTGTGTCCTGGGTCTCCGCCCTTCTATAGTAAAACTATCGTCAGAATACTAGAACTGTTACTACTTTTAGCCTGGGTAGTAACTTGCTTACATAAATTATCTACATCTTCCATTTGTTTCCGATTGCCTGTTGTCATCAGCGAGTAATGGCCTTAACATTGCAAGCAACTATAGGCTACGGTAATCTTCTACCATTAGGTAAGCCGTCAGTTTTGCCATCTTGGTGGTTTAAAATATAGGATCAGAAATAATACGAAATTGTATACGTTAGAAGTAATATTTACTAAAAATTACGAGTTAAAGATAATTATAGGATCATAAATAATTTCTACTAAAATATATGAGATAAAGTACGAAACTTTATGAGAAAGTTATCCAAACCATTGTGGAGGTTGGTCATAATTCCGATTTTACGTCAACCAGGTCATTGCGTAGCCTGCACCATAGACCTGCTCTAAAGAATTATTCTCTGAGTAATATTGCTAGATTTAAAAGTAGAACGGCAATTTAAAAATTTTCTGCATTTTTAGCAAGGATAACGGCATGTGCTTATACAATAAGACAAAGAAGGCATTATTGATGTGCACTTAAATACAGGATCTAAATAGGTATTATAATCAGCCCCATTTTAAGGTTATAAAAGTAATGAGAAATCATAGGTTTTGTTACAGAATAAATATTTTCACAATAAAATTGCATACCTCATACACAGGTCATCTTTGTATGCAACTTTTAAAAACATCCAATATTTTGATTGTTAAGATACATAATAATATATTATTTTTAACGTACAATTAAAATAAAGATTCATATTTGAAAACATAAAAATACATGACATCTATATTTAACAAATGAAATCTTTTTCTTTGCAGATTTAACATTGTAAAGAAAACATGACAAATTTAAATAAAAATTCGATAAGTTTTTAGACCTTCGGCAAGAAATTGAGTTAAAGAAGAATACTGAACAGAATATTTAAATAAAATTCTAATGTGGAGCCCGATAGCCAAAGAGTGGACTGTCGATATCTGTCCCTTGTAAAATTCTTTAATTTAATTCGACAAAGTTTTTAGAATGTTTGAGAAGGCACGCGCTCTGCATCGGCGATTTACGAATTAATTCAATATTTTTTTACTGTTCTGAGAAGTACTACCTCAGTGGCGCATTGGTAGTGAATGTAACTGCTGCGCACAAGGTCTAAAGTTCGATTCAGGCAAAGTGGTATTAGCATGGCGTCTGAAACTGTTCCCACTGAAACAACAGCTATAATTTAAAAAAATTGTGTGCCGTTACAGGACGCCTAGCAGATGTGCATCGAAATTATTTTGTACAAGTAATATGCATAAAAGAATAGATTACGACAGGAACTAATATGGCATAATATGAAATACTATCATATAGCGTGGCGACACGTCGCTACGGCATGCGTCGCCACGCCAGCTATCGGTTTTACGTGCGGCTATAGATGTTTCACATAAATAGACCTCAGACTTAAAAAGTGAGTCCGTTTCTGATAATAACCAGTGCAACTATGACGAAAAGTCAAGCGTTTTGAAATAGTACCTAGCATGATCGATCGCGTTAATGCCAGTTCACATAATACAGAACGACAGAAAAATTATAATACTTACAAATACTTTACCAGACCTGGAAATTGGCCTACAGACTTAAAGTTCTACCGAAAACACAAGAACAAATTCTAGTCTCGGAAGTAACAGCACCATCAACTCTTGATTACGTTTTTCTTCTCGCCCCATTTTTATTTCAGTTGGCCTATATTGCAAGCGGTAGTTTCTACAGTAGTAATACATCTGGTGTTTCCTTACTTAGTCTATATACCTAAAGGGGTGGGCAGAATTGTATTGCAACAAAAAATCAAAAATAAATTTATTCAAGTTAGGTTACAAAGTAACACTTATGAATTTCAAAGTTACACAAAATTTTTCTGTGAATTTTCATTTACTGCCACGTTCAGCAAAGCAAGGATGTAGGGCTCATGAGAAGAACGGGCAAGAAACTCATGGCAACTCTTTTTAATCGCCAAGTTTACAGTAAAATTTTGTTTACAAATTATGACTGTATGCTGCACCCATTTCTCCATGAATTACTACTGAACATACTCAAGCATTTAATCAAATTTGGTGGTAGCCTCTAAAGCAGCAGTATGGTAAACAGGAGCATCCACTTACATGTACATAAATAATCAAGAGAAGGCAAGATTGTAGTCCGTAGTTTAATCTACATCATCAACATCGCCAGCTTCGATTTTGTGTCTAATGCACGGATGTAATGGGTAACCGGTCGATCTGCTGCTGCCGCGGCGGTTAGGTTGGAAACTTTCTTTTTTTACACAATTATGGTGGCAAACAAGCATACGGCCTACCTGATGGTAAGTGGTCACCGTAGCCTATGGACGCCTGCAACACCAGAGGCATCACTTGCGCGTTGCCGACCCTTTAGGAAAGGACGTGGGAAGGAAAGGGAGCGGGATGGGGGAAAGGGGGTGATTGGGCCATCGGTACTCTCACTCACCGAACGAAACACAACGGTAGGACTACTGCTATTCCACGTCGATATTCTGTGAAAGGGTAGTCCTTCTCCTTCCTCCGGCCCATTCATGCAGAAATCAGCGAGGCTCTACATATATACATACTAGCTTTTGCGCGCGGCTCCGACCGCGTGGTACCTACATCAATAAAAAGTAGCCTATGTTCTTCCCCAGGTTTTAAACTATATCTGTACCAAATTTCATCTAAATCAGTTGAGTGGTTTAGCCGTGAAAAGGTAACAGACAGACAGACAGACAGATAGACAGACAGAGTTACTTTCGAATTTATAATATTAATAAGGATTTAACTGTGTGAATGCGAAGTGTTGGCTGGACTTAGGATGGGTCTGATGGGATTGGCATATCCAAACCCTGAAGACTTCAGGCTTTTCCCTCTGAATTGTACACTGCTGCTAATGCAGTACATTCATAAAGAGATAGCTAAGGGATGAATCTTGGGGCCGACACAAAAGATCCCACTGGGTCGAAGTGTCGCCAGTCTGTACTGACTGGCCCCCACACACGAGATAAGATAAGATAAGACACTTTATCCAAAGTCAAGCCAAGAATCTAAACTAAGACCTATTAAGCCACATTCATTACCACTTCACTTCCAAGTACCAGTTACACTGCAACTTCGTTTTCCTTAAAACCATTTCCTTAGCAACCAGACCTTTTTAATTCCACAAGTAACATTGTATATTTGTAACACGCGGGAACGATTGTATGTCGTATAATAAACGCCTACTTAAGAGCAGATAAGCTTGTGTGGGAGGTTGCATGTGTGCTTACTTCACCTACGTATACGTTTTCTTCGCCATTGACAGTATTGTGTGGAGATTTATACCGCCGTATGTTATTATGTGTGTATTAACGGCAGTTCGCTGTAATATTGTTGATGCCCACACGGTAAATTGATTTCGTCGTCTTATGGTCTTGATGTGAGTTTGTGTGAGAACTAAAATACGATGCTGATTATAATAAGTAGTTACCTTATCTTATGTGGGGTACAGTCAGTGCTGACCGGCGACACTTCGACCCAGTGGAATCTTTTGTGTCAACACTCTCCCAATAACGACTACTATAGGTGTTCATGGCAGCCGGGACCGACGGCTTAACGTGCTTTCCGAGGCACGGAGCAGGCAATAAATTGTCAATCAATACGCACATAATTTCGAAAAGTCATATAACTTCCGAAAGTCAGAGGTGCGCGACGTGGGTTCGAACCCGAGACCCTCTGCATTGCAGTCTGTTGGTCTCCCCACTGAGCTATCGCTGCTCAAATAAGTAGTTATCTCTTGTACATCGTTATAGAAGCTCACGCTTGTATATCTATGACTAGCTGACCTGCGCAACTTCGTCTGCTTCACATAAGAGAATATTCCCCGCTTTTGCAACAGTACTCGCTGGACGCTCTCGACAGGTTACAGCGGCGGGCTGTCCGTATCATCGGAGATCCAGAGGTCACGAGTTCACTGGAACCTCTGCAACTCCGTAGGGACATTGCCTTATTGGCATGTTTTTACAGAATATACCACGGGGAGTGCTCTAAAGAGTTATTCCACCTTATCCCGCCCTCCCCTTTTCTATCCAGAACAACGCGTGCTAGGCTCAGATGCCATCCTTATACGGTAGAGTCGATTAGAGCACGTACCAACAAGTTTGGGTCCTCATACCTCTGCCGAACGACCAAGGCATGGAATTCTCTGCCAAGGCACGTGTTTCCTTCTTCCTTCAATCCTGGGACCTTTAAGCGGGGCGTGAAAAAGCACCTTCTTAGACCGTCAAAGTAGAGACCTCAACATCGCCTCGGCTGCTATGAGGGCGGTGTGGAGGCCACTGCTCTTAGACCACACGACTGTTTACCATCAGGCGGAATGTGGTCATTTCGACGAGCAAAAAAGAAAAAAACATTTTTCATTGATGCTTCGCTCCTATTCGTCGTAGCGTGATCTTATGTAGCCTATAGCCTTCCTTGATAAATGGGCTTCAACACTAAAAGGATTTTCAATTCGAACCAGTAATTCCTGAGATTAGCGCGTTCAACCAAACAAACTATTCAGCTTTATAATGTTAGTATAGAAGAGGCAGGCAGAAGTGAATTACGATCACAGTTTGCTATGTTTTGTAAGTGGTACGGATTAAGCACCGAACCTATTGTCGAATACTCAATATTATAATGATAAATTATAATTACTTTGCAAGTAATTCAACTGACACTATTCAATCTGGGAATCAAATTTAACCCCTTGTAGAGCAGTGTACTGTATGTGACAGTACAATTGCAACACTGCGGCAGTCTGATAGACAATACGGATTACTTTTAATATTTTACGTAGTTATATACTTATCGCAAGTTACATTTCATTAATTTATGTGTTTATTTTGTTGTCATAGTAATCACTTAGTTTATAATGTAATTCATAAGTTTTGTATACAAATAATAATGTTTTATAAGTATTGTTTTAGAATTTATATCTTTATTATACAGTATGTGCCCCTAATGCCTGTGGCACAGGTTTACCCTAGTACAGGCACCCCTTATAGTTTACCTTTACGATGTAACATAAGCTCTGTACCCATTTGTACCAATTTAAGTTAAATAAATGATTATTATTATTATTATACTAAGTAACATTCGTAGTCAACAAACTTAGTATTTTTACGCTTAAAAGTAATTGTGGGATATCGATTTCGATTCCAGTGTCAGCCTGTAAAAGTTTTATTGGAATAACAAGAAAACCTCACATAACGGTATCTGGCAATATGCTAGGCAGACTGCAGTTGACTCGCCATCTGTACAAGGCACCTAAAACATATTCGTATCTTTTTTTTTATTAATAGTAAAATTTATTTGCCAAAACAATACATAATATCTGAAACAGTAAAATATAACATAGTTCCATTGTTTGTTTATATGAATAATGACCCCGAAGCTAGGTACATCCTGTGTCATCCATTCGTCCGAAATTATGTTGCAAATTTTGTTGAACTAAGGACTTAACAAAACGTTTCATATAAGTTAATTAATAAAAATAAAAAAACCAAATTAGTCTGTTTTAAACTTTGTATGTGTGTGTGTGCGGGTGTGTGTGTGCGGGTGTGTGTGTGAGGGTGTGTGTGTGTGTGTATGCGGGTGTGTGTGTGAGGGTGTGTGTGTGCGTGTGTGTACTTGTGTGAGAGTAGAGTGTGTGTGTGTACCTGTGTATGTGTGTTTGTGTCTGTGTGTTTAAGTCTGTATGAATGTTTATGTGTGTGTATGTATACGACTGTGCGAGTGTATTTATGTATATGGGGGTTTAACTGTCGAAATGGAGATGTTATACACTCTGCTTACCCTTCTAAAACATACAAAAATAAGTCTGTGTACGTCAGAAATACTATTTTCTTTCAAACACAAACAGTTAGATACACAACAGAGCTGTTAAGACGCCCAATAAGCAAGCTTAACGTGGCGACCATTATGTAGATGCAATAGGATAGAACTGACCCAATTCACTACAAATCTCTTACAGAGGTGATTCGTAGAACAAATCGAATCGACAGTAGTCGGTACTATCCATTCAAGGCACGAGGATTATTGGCGATCTGAACTCATTCCTGATTGAAATCTTAGCACTTGAATTTGAGCTTGGATTTTCTAAGGAATAAGAAATGTAAATAAGTAGATGGCTTGTGAAAATAAATAATAATATAGCATACGAGATTTTTTGGTATAAAATTAAATATAATATTACATTACGTTAGTACTTGAGTCGGTGCCTCAGTGAAAACAACTACTGTTAAACAAAACTCGCATTTACTACAATTGTACATTAATCGTGAATTAAACCTGCAACCTTATAATCTCGGGATTGATTCCAACAGCTAACCTATATTTTTCCAAGCCAGATGAATCCAGGTATTCCAGTGACAGCTACACGCATATTATAAATACGTCACCTTAACATGACTACAATAATGAATCCGGAATTACAACTTCTATCATCACAATTTATGCAAAATATTTTCTCAAACCAAAGACCTAGCCTTAAAAGCACTTTCCCAGCCCTTATTTTTAGTCCAAGCAAGATAACATTCAAGAAGATAAGCCACAAAAAACTACAGATAATTTTCAAGTCTCTGAAACAACAAAAAACTGGAAATTGAGTTTGACATGACATCAAGTTTTCCAACTCAGATGCCGTGACCTGGAGAGTTTGAAACTTTTCAGACATTTTAATTTTATCGTTTCCAAAACTTGATAATGGTATTTTGTTGAAATTTCGAGTGTCCACTGATTGTAATAGAATTTAGTATTCGCAATAAAACACAAAGTCCTCGGTGATAAAGAAAATTAGTTGAGAAAAGTTTTTATTGTTCGGTTCGAGATGATCTGTTAAGTTTTTAAATGTTTTTTTTTTGTAAATGGCTACGAAAACTTTGAATTGGAATTTTTGTTATAATAGTGATTCAAATTACACAATACGAATATACTGCACATTATACTGTAAAGATACTGAATTGCCTAAATCTGTTTTATAGCAATTGATTTAGTAAGCATATTTTTGCTTAAAATGCTCCAAGCACTGTAATTTAAATAGATACATAGATTCACGCCTGTTTCCCACAGGGGTAGGCAAAGACTAGAGATTTCCATTTGCTACGATCCTGACATACTTCTCTGTCTTCATTCACTTTCATCACATTCCTCATACACGCTCGCCAGTTTAAGGTGCTCTTAACCTGTCCTTTGTGCAGAACGTCTCCGATCTGATCAAAAAACATTCGCCTAGGTCTGCCTCTTGCGACTGTTACATTCACATTAGCCTTATAAACTTCTTTAGTCTGAAGTAGAAGTGAAATAAAAATGTATTATTTATTTGTTGATACAAAGATTTTTCCCTTTTTGAAGTGTAGATAAGAATAATACATCTGGTAATGTGAGGGCATTGTAACATTTTACCATTAGGCGGATAACATGCGGGCTAACGTACTTTATTGTACAAAATAAAGTCTTTGGGGACTGCCGATAGAAGTGAAAACCTTAATCCTTGATCAAAAACACTTCTTTATAAAAAAAAAACTAGTTCCTGACACTCTCTTGGGGGTTATTAAGGGGGTCGTTGTTTTTTGCGTAGGACGCACTATTTCTGAGATATTGCTAATATTCTAAAAAAAATAATAAAGCGTGGAAGCGTGACGATGACGCGAGTTCCATGATTTTTGTTCACCCAAAAAGTGCTCAACGCGCCTAAAGAAGTTTTTACTTCAAAAAACTATTTTAATAATTTGTACATCCATGAAAAGATAGAAATGAGTTTAACTATCTTTTCTTTTTAATCGTGTTTATATTTTAATATTTTATTATTTATTATTGCGGAATAAGTGTGTTAAAATATGTATCATGATTGAATTAGACGATTCAATAATAATTTTGGTGTGCGGTAACATCAAACAGCATAATTTGACGTTGGACTGCCACGCAGAGACGGGCCACTTGATAAACAGGACTCATGTTATTACTATTTATGTTGAAATTTATATTTATACTAGCTGTCCCCACAGACGTTATCCTGCACAAAAGAGAAAAAAAAAACATATCTAAACCATCATCGAATCTACTCGAACACACACAAAAAGTTTCATTCAAATCGGTCCAGCCGTTTAGGAGGAGTTCACTGTCAACACACGTACAGAAGAAATATTTATAAAGATATACGCTTCCTAGTATTTCCTAGTATACATCTCATTTCATTCGGTAATTTAATATTCATATTCCCATTGTTGTATATTGTTGTTTAGCAAATTATATAATGTGTTTCGTTTTTGGTGAGAAATAAAATATTTTACTATGTCGGCGCAAGTCCATATAACCAATTATTTTAATACATCAATTTACCGCTAATTGACTTATAATCAGGTCTCTATTTATTTACTAAGATTATTTCATGATTACGACATTGTTTATGCGAGTTTTACCAGTTATTGCTTAAAACGTGTTGTAATGGTTTGTTGTTCGAGACGACAGACTATATATAACTCATTATAATCTAAACATTAATAATTTTGAAGTAATTAAGCAACTGCTAAATTCATAACTTGATTTTTCAACAATAACGAATTGATTTCTAGATATTTTTGTTGAGTTTAAAGTGATTCGAATATGTTGGCGCAAGTCCATATCACCAATTATTTTAATACATCAATTTACCGCTGATTGACTTATAATCAGGTCTCTATTTTATTTACTAAGATTATTTCATGATTACCACATTTTTTATGCGATTTTTACGAGTTATTGCTTAAAATAAGAGTTGTAATGGTTTGTTGTTGTTCGAGACGACAAACTATTACTCATTATAATTTAAACATTCATTTTGAAGTAATTAAGCAATTGCTAAATTCATAACTTGGTTTTTAAGTAATAACGAATTGATTCCTAGATATTTTTGTTGAGTTCAAAGTATTTCGAATACTTTCAAGTTCAGGATTAAATTGAAGAGTCAAACAGTCTGTTATTAAAACATTTGAATTGAAATTAAAATGTTCTAAATATTAAAATTGGTCTGTTGATTTTTGTAAAGAATTAACGTAATTAAATTAGTTATTAAGGAAGTGTGTATTAAAATAATAGTGAAATATTGTGATTGTGTATTGACCTCCCAACGCCCGCCATCTTGAGCGCGTTTGGCGTTGAAAAGTCAAGCATTCTATTACGAGTCCTCACAGAGGAAAGATCTCTTCACAAATTGTAATCTTGTGAGTACTAAATTTAATATTGAGTTTTACTGTGTTGCTTTACATAGTTAAGATTAAGATTGTGCTTAAGAATTATAAGTGTTTATTATCGAAAGCGTGTTTCATTACTTTTATTATTTGCAATGAGTGATCCATCTATTGAGCGCGATTCCAGCGCTGCTGACGTCACAGCTTTTAAAAACCCTGCTGGAATCGATGACCCGTTAACTATTATTTTATATACGCCTGTCCGATCAACAGATGTGTTCTTTGTATGTACATAATAAGTGCTTTAAGCCTAATATATATCTATACAGTACAGACCGGCGACACTTCGACCCAGTGGGATCTTTTGTGTCAGCCCCAAGATTTATCCCTTAGCTATCTCCTTATAAATGTACTGCATTAGCTGCAGTGTACAATTCAGAGGGAGAAGCCTGAAGTCTTCAGGGTTTGGATATGCCAATCCCATCAGACCCATCCTAAGTCCAGTCAACGCGTCGCATTCACACAGTAGGTGCGATATGGACTCGTCCTGTTCACCACAGGCTCTGCATATCGAATCGTGTATCAATCTCAATCTGCACAAGAAATCGTTGGTGCCAAAATGACGAGTGAACGCTCCTGTGAGCAGGCGCATTTATGTCTATACTAATAATATTATAAAGAGGCAAGATTTGATTTTTGGTTTTAACACAAAAACTACTAGAGCGAATTTAAAAAAAAAATCTCCATTTGAAAGCTATATTATAACCGAGTAACTTAGGCTATATTTTATTTTAAAGGAAGGACTCTCACTAACATAACCTAACCTACTTTTATGCGAGCGAAGCCACGGCCACAGCTAGTCAAATATACACCTTTGAAATAACAACTTTGAGACAGGTGGCTCTAGGAAGTCTTGTTACCCATCAGGAAATTGATCTTCGGAATAAAGGAAAAAGTGTTACATAATATTGTCTTCTGAAATATTTCAATGAAAAAGTGTTACATTTTTTTTCTCTTTATTTGGGTAAACAAACAGTGACAGCAATACATATAGACAAGGAGTCATTTTTACAAGGTGCTGCCAATTGTGTCACCAACACCGTTTACCACAGCTTACATATTGCAATTTTTTAAGAGTTAAACAAAATGATAAAAACTATAAAAACTATATTAGGAGCTTCATGATATCACATTTAAAGGTGCTAGGACGAATCGCCGCAATATCTACAGAGTTAAAATTAATATTATAAGAATTAACTATACGGTATAGTGGGGAACGTTTACCTGCGTTAGTACGACAGCGGGCTGTTGCAAATAGCTTACAGGGGTTACGGCAATGCTTCCTAGTAGGTATTTTTAAGTGAAATATCACGACGTATTGTATGTAGCAAAGTGAATACTTGTCAATCATTTTAATGTTTACATTGGTTTACATTTATTGTTCACTAGCTTTTGCCAACGGCTTCGCTCGCGTTAATTTAGAATTTGACAATCAATTCGGGTCGTACTCTGCTTGTAATAATATAATTCAATCATGATTCGAAAGACACGTGGCGCTATCTATTATCATAAGAACGTTATTGTTGTTTTCCTCGGGAACAGTAATTTTTTTCGGGATGAAAGGTAGCCTATGTTCGTTTCTATACACCTGACAATGTATATGCAAAATTTCAGGATGATTGGTTCAGTGGTTTAGGCGTGAAAAGTGTTACCTTACAAACAAACAAACTCATTTTCGCTTTTATAATATTAGTTAGGATTAGAATTAGGATTCTATTTTGACACAGTACCATACGTCATAATATTTATGGAACGGCCTCGATGGCGTAGTGGTTAGTGTAACTGACTGCCACGTCTGAGGTCGCGGGTTCGATTCCCGCACAAGTCAAACATTTGTGTGCATGAACATTGATGTTTGTCTTGGTCTGGGTGTTTCTATGTATAATATGTATGTATTTACAAAAAAAGAAGTATATATGTATGTTTATCCATTGTCTAGTACCCATAGTACAAGCTCTGCTTAGTTTGGGCTAGATGGTGCTGTGTGTATGTGGTAGAATATTATTATTATATTATTCATTCTACGATATAAATACTAATGAATCATTCTATAGACTTTTAAATTAGGGTACAAATTGTGATAAGTAGTGTTTATAGTAACTAATATTATAATTGCGAATGTGAGTTTGTTACGCTTTCACGCCTTGATTACTCGACCGATGACCGTGAAATTTCGCACACCGTTGTCAAAGGTACAGAAATGGACATAGGGTACCTTTGATCCAGAATAAAGTACTGTTGCCGAGCGAAACCGCGGGCAAAAGCCAGTTCTACAATAAAGAGCAAAACCCGCATATTATCCACCTGATTTTAATGGTTACGCATCTAATTTTAAAGGTCGCAACACCAGCTATTAGCGTCCTAGCTACCATTGAAAAACAAATAAGTTGCTTTGTGTTAATATAAATATTATAATAATTCTAATTTACTTAAGATTACAGTGCTTAAAATATTTTTATTTGCCAAACTAAGCTCGTGTTAAGTTGTTTAATATATTTCAAGCCAGTGTTTTTCTTTAAAAGGTATATAATAATGTTATCTTAAATTACCTACATCATGTAGTCAGGCAACTACTTTGTCTACAGACAACATAGTTTAAACAGTTGATCTCAAAATTTCGATTTGTCAAATAAATATGTCAATGTTTTTTGCGATACCATGTAGCTAGACCAAGGTCCTTTGAACTGAACCGGAATTAAATGCTGATGTTATCGGTATACGAGTGTTATTAAAATATTTTATGACAAAGGTCAGGACCATTGAAGACTACCTTGGTCCCGCGGCATTAGTTTACGCTAGTTTGTAGTCAGACGTGTATAATACGCCAGTTTGTAGTCAGACCTGTAATTGAGTTATTTTGTTAGACAATTGTAATTGCTTCTAGATATCCTAATATGAATGCAAATGTGACTTTGTTTGTTATACTTCAACGTCTCAACTACTCGACTAAGCATCATCAAACTTTGCATACACATTTTCAATGGTCTGAACTGCACCAACACTGAAGGATAAAGGGTACCTTTTATCCGGAAAAAGAAGCAGGGGATGGAAATTTAATAACAAAATCTAGATAAACGCGAGCAAATCCACGAGCAAAATGTAGTCTAAAATATTACTGACGAAATGAAAGCAATCAATTATCACCTGCTCCGTGCCTCGGAGAGCACGTTAAGCTGTTGGTCCCGGCTGCCATGAACATCTATGGCAATCGTTATTGGGAGAGTGTCGACACAAAAGATCCCACTGGGTCAAAGTGTCGCCGGTCAGAACTGATTGGCCCCCACATAAGATAAGTTAAGATAAGTTACTATTCCTAAGGTGTTAAGTCTCAGATTCATAACATGCTTAATATATTTCCATTATCTAGTCATTTGAATCTATTACTAGTGTACATGTATCCCCTACTAGGTCATCTAGAACTTGTGTTAGAAATGCAGTCTCATCTATATAGCATTGTAAATCCAATATCTCAACCATGGGCTACCGACGACGATGTATCGATCTCATCAAACACAGATATATATTCACACATATACATACATTCATGCATAGAAATCATATTTTCTCTACCATGTCCAAAAGGGATATACTTCTAAAATAAAGAAACGTCTGTTGGTGGAAAATGGTATTTTATAAAAAGATATGTTGAAAAGTAACAGGATGGATACACACTACACAGAGGGCACATTAAGGAGATAACAGCTTGTCGGTTCTTACATTGCAGGAGCGCTTACGCTTTTAACAGCTTTTTTCTAATTAACCTTTTTGCTGTCCGGTGATAGACACAATAAAAAATCTATTGTTATGTATCATACGTGATTCATCGGACAGGGAACCTGTTAACAGTCAAATCTCCTAAACGTTCTAGAAACGATGAAGAAAGTACTGAATAACATCGTTTACATGTATATAAGGACAGAGCCGAGATGATATGAACAGACTACCGAAAAATCAGCCAGTTACGGACAAGTTTCCTTTTTTAAATATTGCTATCAATTACCTAATTTCAAAATTCATAATCATTTATTTTACAATTAATCATAAAATGCATTATATTTCCCGCCGAAAGGCATCCAAAATTATGCAATTTATTTTGATATCTAAAGTAAACATTAAAATATATGCACGTTATAATATATTAAGTGAATTAACAGGGATTTGAACCCACGACCAACCACCGGACTACCCCAGTCCAATGCTTTATCCATCCAAATCCGTCGCGAGTAGTAAACACACGTTCAACTAACAGGATGAACACAGAGTCACAGATGCCGTCATGCGAAATAACATTAAATAAATGATGTCATAGGACGATGTACCTCGGATTCCGACACGGGTCATTTGATACAATATTTGCGATGTTAAGATTTTTTAGGTGTGTTCAACGTTTGGGCACGGTTCAGTCTAATGACTGCTACACGCGGTTACGAACTAATGTTCGTAACCGCGTGTACTTATATATTACCAATGCTGCATTTCTTTACTTATTAGTACAGAATTACAGCAGTTATAATCCTTACTAATATTATAAATGCGAAAATGAGTTTGTTTGTTTGTTACGCTTTCAGGCCATAACTACTCAACCGATCAACATGAATTTTTGCATACCCGTTGTCAGGGTTACAGAATACGACATAGGGTACCTTTCATCCAGAAAAAAGAACTATTGCAAACCTAACCTAAACTAACCTACATTTACGCGAGCGAAGCCGCGGGTGAAAACTAGTATTTTATAAAGGGGAAAGATTTAATTTTTCGTTTGTTTTTATTGATTTTACACAAACATTATTAAACCGACTTAAAAAAAATTTGGGGCAGTCTTTGGGGACTGCCGATAGAAGTGAAATCAACTTTAATCCTTCATCATAAACACTTCTTTATAAACCATAAAAAAAGGAAACGGTCGGATGCTAGTTCCTGATACTCTCTTGAGGGTTATTAAGTAGTCTACGCACCATTTCTGAGACATTGTTAATATTCTAAAATAAAATAATTAAAGCGTGGAAGCGTGACAATGACGCAAGTTCTATGATTTTTGTTCACCCAAGAAGTGCTCAACGCGCCTCAAGAAATTTTAGAAAATTACATCATTAGGAAGCTATATATTATTATCACCGAGTAGATATATAGCTATATTTAATTTAATAAATAGTGCTGTCATTACTAACATAACCTACTTTTACGCAAACGGAGATGCGGGCAAAAGCTAGTATATACATATAATAAAAAGGGGAAATTTTCTGTATGTTTGTTATTAATAAACGGGTAGTATTTAACTGCACGGCAAAAAAATACTAATTGCACAGCAAAATATGCTTACCAAAATACTAATTGCACACCAAAATATTATATTTAAAGAGATCAAACTAAGTCGACGGGGCCCTGATTCGCGGGGCTCCTATTTATCGATGGATTTAAGAAGGAACCTAACATAACCTAACCCTTCCGAGATGGAATGCAGTGATTTGAGGCGTATAGGTGCTCGTTATGATATATTTTAGTAAGCATATTTTGCTGCGCAATTAGTATTTTTGGTAGTCATTATATTTAATCTGTTAATAAACTCAAAAACTGCTAGTCCGATTCCGAAAACTCTTTCACTATTAGATAGCTACTTTATCCAGAACTAACAAAGGCTATATAACATCACGCAAACTGTCACGGGAGCGGAGCAGTCATTATAAACATGAGTGAAACCGCTAGACATTAATAAAATTAATGTTTGCAAATCTAACTATTAAACTAACAAAACTTATTCATGTGTGTACTTACTAATAATTAATTATTCTGCGAAATTCCATTTTATTTCAAGTAAATTCTAGTTAATTAAATTTTAGTAATTAAAGTAATCATGGAACAGTACCTTTTCATACGAGAAAATCCGAATTAAAAGAGAAATATAAAGCGAAATATTACTCGGAATTATTAAATTATTGTACACAAAGTGCTATAATTAAACCATGAGGTATATAAATAATAGACTTCAATTCTATGTAGTGAATGGCGCTTCGAATGTAAAATCATTATGCTCCATAAAAGCCTATTTTGCGGCCTACTTTTATACACTAATTATTCAACTTTGTCACTTATAAATGTAACTTTGTAAACTAAATGATATAATAATAATATAATAATAATATTCTACCACATACACACAACACCATCTAGCCCAAACTAAGCAGAGCTTGTACTATGGGTACTAGACAATGGACAACCGTGCATAATTATGTACGGTTATCCAAAAAAAAAGTATATAAAAAAGTATGTAATTATAATTACATATTTTTTTTTGTAAATGCATACATATTATACATAGAAACACCCAGACTAAGACAAATATCCATGTTCATGCACACAAATGTTTGACTTGTGCGGGAATCGAACCCGCGACCTCAGGCGTAGCAGTCTATTACACTAACCACTACGCCATCGAGGCCGATAATTAGGTACTACATTTTTAAAAGGTTTTTTTTTACATTTTGATTATAAATTACTGGTACTCTTATTATCCAGTCCATCTAAACTAATATGCTTGTATTAGGAGTGGGTTTAAATCAATAGTGGAATGGGTGGGATTGGTTAAGCTACGGGCAAAGGGCGCCTATACTACCAATCTGCGCAGCCTGACTAGAGAAGAGTAATATTAACAACTCTATGAAACTAACCAAATAACCAAATCTTAATGTAAGGCGCAGCATTGTTGACTTGTCATTTATGCTCCTCGACGACCTCGATGGCGTAGTGGTTAGTGTAATCGACTGCCACGCCTGAGGTCGCGGGTTCGATTCCCGCACAAGTCAAACATTTGTGTGCATGAACATGGATGTTTGTCTTGGTCTGGGTGTTTTTATGTATAATAATACATGTATGTATTTACAAAAAAAAAGTATATATGTATATTTATCCATTGTCTAGTACCCATAGTACAAGCTCTGCTTAATTTGGGCTAGATGGTGTTGTGTGTATGTGATAGAATTTTATTATATTATTATTATTATGCTTAATATCATGAATGGTTCAGTCGATTCGACGGAGTTAGTTGGTAAAATCGGACTACGAGTGCCCTCGGCGTTTCTACACAGATCACACCTTATACACACTCCCATGGTGAGAACAAACTACAGATAAAACTCTTACCTGATTAGGGCGAGCCGTACATACAACTCGACATGCCAGAATGTTGATATTGATCTCTTTATCACCAGTGTTCCCAAAATGAAACATATTTTGAGCACCCAATTTTTGGGTAGCAGTCGTGATGGATGCTGCTAAACCGTATCCATTTTTTGAGTAATTTTAGTTATATTTTGTTTTTTATTTCGTATTACTTTTTGTGTCATTTTATTTTAAATTTGTTAATTTTCATCTGTGCGGTATGTTAATTTTCATCTGTGCGGTATGTTAGTGTTAAGTTTTATATTATTTTGTTTTATTATTTTAAATGTGTGTTATGTTAGCGTTTAAGTTTTTATTATTGAACATAATTTACTGGTGAAAACTTTTAATTGACCGTATTTTTATTATCTTATAAATATGTATACTGTACCATTTTAGCTGTAAGTTTGCCAAAAACAATAAAATAAACTAAATAAAGCTGGCTTTATTTGTCCATATCTTTACTCCTGCTAGACCTACGATACAGTCAGTTTTAAGCATAAAGCTTTCCTAGTGGCCATCTCAAAGACTTGCCTGTTTACAAATCGTCTAAAAACGTCTGATTGGCTTCCCGACTATTGTTTAAAGAGAATGGTCACTGACTATTGTAAGAATAAAACATGTCCATCAAAGTATAGTTTTATGATTCATACAAAAGTAACATTTTCACAAGCAAAACTTTTACTAGGAAGGTTGAATAACCCATTGAAATGCCTACGTTCATAGTACTGTCCATTGTATTACAGAAGCTTGCTTAAATAAATTGCTGGGTAGGTATTAGCTAGCGATTGAGGTTTAATAGTAGATAAACATGAGACGTTACATGTACCTAAATAACAGAAGACCAGTGATATAAAGCTGTGAATAAATAGCCTTATACGTGTTTTATTTTAGGTAGAAGTCTTATAGAGACTCTGTCGACTATAACTGCTTTATTCTGAGTTGTCTTATAACTAAAGGGGAATGCCTATTTTCCATAGTGTCTCAGGCCAAAGATGGACATCAACAATTACTATAAAAATGTAATGTTTTAAGATCTTAACATATCTAAAATATATTCAAATTGACGCCATTATTTTAGAAATACCTATAAAAAAATGTATCGAGATTACTTTTCTATACGAAAATGTGTCTGGCTGTAAGATATTTCAAAAACATCTCTTTTCTCAATGCTCTATTATTTAATTATGATAGGAGGTGTGTTTGCAATATATTTTTATCCAGTCATACTTAATAGGGTATGAAAAAAGACACATTTGTTATTTTTAACGTCTATATTCTCTTTATTGTCATATACTATTAACAAATCATCTAGAAAAGGCGCAGGAGGGCATATATTGGACTCATATCTTGCCCAATAGACTAACTCTTTTTAACTATTTTTTGTATATTGCAGTGGCAATTTGAATGAAAGTAAATACATATTTTTTATGACAAAATCAACTGGGAAGTATTTTTCTCTAGCCTCTTGCCAATTCGTGGCCTCAGATGGGCTCTGCTTTGCTTGCGAAAGATGCCTCATATCCTGTTCTGGTCCCCTGACAATGTGTATGCGATATTTCATGATGATCGATCGTTTAGTTAAAGTAATTAACGCGTAACAAACAAACTCACATTCGCATTAATAATATTAGTTGAGATAATACTCCGCATAAAGAGTAGTTCCTGTATTGCAGGGGAGTTAACAAACATTACATAAAATATATTCAAACAATAGACAACAAACAAGTAATTGTGGATCACAAAAGTATTGAATATCCCGTGTGTGGATCGAATCTTTGCCATATGGAATGGTAAGATGGCAGTGGTAATATTGTAGACCACTTCATCCGTTTACATCCGTGCAATTTTGTTTACAATAGTTTCTCAACTTTCCATGAGTGATTAGTCTAACTATCACAAAAAGCGTCATCGGCATCACTAATTTTTCGATCGGTACAGCTTCAAGTAAAAAGTCCTTCAACCTAACTAATCTATACTAATATCCCGTCAACTGTCGAGCGGACATAAGTCTGTCCGCAAAAATGAGTCATCAAAAAAAAAAAACTACAAACATATGTCCGCTGCACACTTGACTCGTTAATGAGTCAAGTGTCGAGCGGACATACGTTTGTCCGTTCGTGTATTGTTTGCACAATGAATTTTTAATTATTTTTCCGTATTTCCCCTAGACGTTCAAGAAGATATTATAAAGCTAAAGAGTTTGTTTGTTTGTTTGAACGTGCTAATCTCAGGTACTACTGGTCCGAATTGAAACATTATTTTAGTGTTGTATAGCTCATTTATCGAGGAAGGCTATATAACATCACGCTAAGATCCACGAGGGCGGCGCAGTAATCATAAACGCGGGTGAAACCGCGGGCACATCTAATAAGATCATAAGACGATTACTAGACGTATTCGCAGAAATCACGAATATCAAAATTCCTACGAAATTATATTTAATATGACTTGATTGCACTCGATTAGGGCCAGGCGTTCTAATTATTCTAACTTAAATTTACTCTTGAATTTATATAATATGGTTTATGAAATTGCAACGTTTTTGCACGGTAGTGCGGGACCGAGATATTACTGCTGTAGTTCCGTTCTAATGATAATCGATTACGATCTAGAGTTTTTGAAGTGAAAAATTCTTTGGGCGCGTTGAGCACTTCTTGGGTGAACAAAAATCATAGAACTCGCGTGATCGTCACGCTTCGTCATCGTCACGCTTCCACGCTTTCCATTTTTGAATTATTTTAGAATATTAACAATATCTCAGAAACGGTGCATCCTACGCAAAAAATAACAAAATTTTAAGCCCCTTTATAACTCCTAAGAGAGTGTAATGTACTATAGTAGGTGTGTGTGTGGAGTCTAAATGATAACACGACTACTTTGTATTAAATCCCGTTTAATACTGTCATTAAAACCTTATAATTACTTACACGGTGTAACCTTATGAGAATAGGTATACAACATACATACTTCACTGCAACACCTCAAGAGTATCAGGAATCCGAACCGCCCATTTTTTTTTTGTTTTGTTTATGAAGAAGTGTTTATGATCAAGGATTAAAGTTTTCACTTCTATTGGCAGTCCCCAAAGACGGCTCAATTTTTTTTTATAAAGCCAGCTCCCTTACTAGGAGTTATTCCTGTGTCGCGGTGGTCTTTACAAACATTCAAACAACGGACACAAAGAACACCCAGACTCGGAACAACCATTTGTGGATCACACAAAGTTTTGTCCCGTGTGGGATTCGAACCCACAACACTCGGCGCAGTGGCGCCGGCGAGGCGCTCAGGTTGTGGAATAATCTCCCTACCCAGGTTTTTCCACAAGACTACAGTATGGGGTTCTTCAAAAAGGGCGTTAAAATGTTTTTGCAAGGTCGGCAACGCGCAAGTGATCCCTCTGGTGTTGCAGGCGTCCATAGGCTACGATGACCACTTACCATCAGATGGGCCGTTTAACTGTTTTCCACCTTAGGAGTACAAAAAAAAATTTGAGCTGTCTTTGGGGACTGCCGATAGAAGAGAAAACTTTAATCCTCGATCATAAACACTTCTTTATAAACCAAATTATAAATCAAAAATAATTCAAAAATGGAAACCGTTCGGTGACGATACGCAAGTTCCATGAATTTTGTTCACCCAAGAAGTGCTCAACGCGCCTAAAGAAGTTTTCACTTCAAAAGAAAAATAAATAAAAGGGTCGGGTCGGATGCTAGTTCCTGATACTCTCTTATAACGAAATCAAATAACGAAATTTTGAACCCTTTAATAAGCCATTAAAGGGTTCAAAATTTCGTAATTTTTTGCGTAGGACGCACCATTTCTGACATATTGTTAATATTCTAAAATAATTCAAAAATGGAAAGCATGGAAGCGTGACGATGATGCGAGTTCTATGATTTTTATTTATACAAGAAGTGCTCAACGCGCCTAAAGAAGATTTCACTTAAAAAAAAACTTAAACTACTACACCATCCGTGCAGTCACTACTTTATTCAAGTTAGTTAATACAATTAAACTATATAGTCCGCTTTTATTTCCTACCTGTCTTTTATATTAATCAAACAATTAATTAAAAATCAGTCTGAAAGCATCAGACCATCATTCATCTTCTAATAAATAAAGATGATCAAAAAATAAAGATCTTAATATATTATTATAAACGCGAACGTGCGTTTCTACCTACTCCATCGATCATCATGATATTTTGCATACATGTTGTCAGGGGTACAGAAAAGGACATAGGGTACCTTTCGTCTGATAAAAAGTACCGTTTCCGAGCGAGCAAAGCCGCCGGCATAAGCTAGAAATACATAATGACGGTTCTTTATGTATCGCTAGTTACCTGTGCGCCATATTTGTCTACTAAATAATAAATGGACTTTACCCAGTCGAGATCCTTCAAAGTTTTTACAGTCGACTATCATAGGTCATAGAACTCCATGGATGACAATAAATTTAGGATAATAAGTCATGCATAGTCAAATTTAAACGTTACATAAATTTTATGATGATAATGATTGCTAGTTGAAGGATGTACTAAATAAAAATTGGTAATATTAAGACTCATCACTCAAGTAGGAACTGTCGACATAAAAACGCCTAATTGTTTTATTCGGTGAATCACAGTGGAATTTCCGGCCAGTAATGACTAAATTCTTATTATAATAATAACCGACAAAATAACAAGTATTTCCAGACCAACAAATCATTTCTCATGTCATAAGTTTTTTATCAGTTTATTCTACAAGTTATGTTTAATATAAAAACATACGCTATAAGGATATCTGTAGTTAAATCAACAAGATAACTTTGTACTTTTTCTTCATGCCTGCGAATGCGCGCAAAATCGTAACACAAGTACGTCGAAAAAAATAACATTTATTTAGAACAAGCTCTGTCTAGTAAAGCCTCGCTGATTTCAGCATGAATGTGCCGGCTCGACCGGGGAAGAACTACTCTCTCACAGAATATCGATGTGAAATAGCAGTGTTCCTACTGTTGTGTTTCGTTCGGTGAGTGAGAGTGCCGGAGGCCCAATCACCCTATTTCCCCCTTCCCGGTCCTTCTCCTTCCCACTTCCTTTCCGGAAGGGTCAGCAACGCGCAAGTGATGCCTCTGGTGTTGCAGGCGTCCATAGGCTACGGTGACCACTTACCATCAGGTGGACCATATGCTTGTTTGCCACCGTAGCAGTATAAAAAAATCTTGTAATTTATATAGTATAATAACCCTATAATTGTGTACACCGAGAAAGCCCCACGTAATAGTAAGGCAAGCTCATTGTTACCGGTACACTAACCACCGAATATCGTGACAAGAAGGTATTACCACAGTCCGGCCCAAACCTGTGCTCAGTACGTCACGATATTTGTCTCCTCTTAAGTGCTTATGACATTTAAGACCGGTGGCCTTGCTTGCTCTTTGGGACACCGTCTCTGAATTATCAAGATTATTAATACATTTAATAATTGGAACGGAGACATTGCTATACATGCAATGATGTCGAACCCTTTAAAATATACTATACTAACTAATATTATGAATGCAAATGTGAGTTTCTTTGTTACGCTTAAAAGTCTTAACTACTTGACCGATCATGAAATTGATATAGGGTACCTTTCATCCAGAAAAAGTAGTAAAAACCCCTGACACAAAATAATAAAAATAGTAATTCGCCATTTTGCGGTGGCGGCCATCTTGGACCGATTTTCATCAAACATAGCTAAGAAAAAAAGAAAGCGTAAGAAACTCGCATTCGTACGTCATTCGACTAGCTACGGCCATGTGGCGTACTAAATAACTAGATATCGGATGAAAGCTTCACACGTATATCTATACTAATATTATAAAGCTGAAGAGTTTGTTTGTTTGTTTGAACGCGCTAATTTCAGAAACTACTGGTTCGATTTGAAAAATTCTTTTAGTGTTGGATAGCCTATTTATCAAGGAAGGCTATAGGCTATATAATATCACGCTTTGACTCACGGGAGCGGCGCAGTAGTGATAAACGCGAGTGAAACCGCGGGAACATCCAGTGAGATATAATTCTCGGTGTGGGTCTGGCCAGATGCGATCTTATTGTAGTGCAAGCAATATCAAGCATTACTTTTTTAGATATAGAGTTTAAGTTACAGTGTAGGCATCTTTGCTTATACTTAAAGGCTTCTCCCGCCCAGATCATCATCATCACCATCATCATGAGGCTATAATAGTCCACTGCTGGACATAGCCCTCCCCCAAAGAGCGCCATAGCGCTTCTTCTTCTGCTTGCCGTATTCAGCATCTGCCTGCAGTCTTTCGCAGATCGCCCAGATATTGATTAGTATATATCTGGAGACTTGACAAACATTAAAAAACATACACAATGTACTCCCAGCAACTTGCAACAACTATAAGTATACGTAGCGCAATCACGCAAAATATTTACCATTTGATGTTTGACGTTTCGACCAGGTTACACCGGCCGTCAACAGAACCTGACCATTTGTAGATCATTTATTTATTTAGTTACTGTTTTATTAAGAAAACTAACAGCGATACAGTTTGTTTAACAAATCGAGTATGGTAGAATTGTATATGGCCAATAACAGATTTCACTAAATAACTTAATTTATACAAATTCAGCGTATAAATAGGTCACTACTTACAACCTCTTATGTAAACATGGAATATAATACAATCTTGGTCAGTTCATAAATATAAAAATAAACACATTGTTTATACATAATTATAAGAAGAGCAAGAGATGAAATTAAGTTGGGCGTAGTTGCCTATCTTTCAATATATTTATTACTTGTGATTTAAAAGATTTCTTAGAACAGCAGAAGAGATCCACCTCTTGGAATATAGTGTTATAGGTGCGAGCAAAGCGGGTGAGCACACAGTTACTAGCGCGGTTGGTTGAATGTCGGGGAACATGTAACAATGATGTTTGACGGGTGCGACGTACCATACAAATTTTAATCCCGTATAGCGACGAACACAATACTTGGCGCATTGACAGTGGCGACGCGATAACTTAAACAGCTACGTCATATAGTGCAGTCAATCCCATATAAGTTCCAAAAAAAACCAGCATACACATAATACATAAACATTAGCTCAGTGTGGAGAGCAACAGACTGCAATGCAGAGGGTCTCGGGTTCGGACGCACGTCGCGCACCTCTGACTTTCGGAAGTTATACAACTTTTCGAAATTATGTGCGTATTGATTGACAATTATCGCCTGCTCCGTGCCTCGGAGAGCACGTCAAGCCGTCGCGTCGGTCCCGGCTGCCATGAACATCAATGGTAGTCGTTATTGGTAAAGTCAGTGCCCTCTAATATCCTGACAAAGGTCTAGCCTTAGGGTATCGTTAGCCTTCGGGTTGCGGAGGTTAGATGGCAGTCGCTCCGTGTAAAAACTGATATCCAGTCAAATCCGGTTAGACTAGAAAGCCGACCTCAAGTGACTTGGGAATAATAAAGGCAGAAGACACATTAAATTTATAAGTTTGCGTAGAAAATATCATGAGGATGTTATAGTCTTAGTAAGTAATAACAAGTCGTTAACATCAATAGATAATAAGCTATAATTTGACACTATAAGCAGTTATTATGTGTATAGCATAGCTATTATATGAGTACGGGTAATTTGTTTGTTGATAATAATCTTTCAAATTACTAGTTTAATGCGTACTGGCACACACGACTTTTGTTGTACCACTACCCAGAAAAGACATTTATTTATTTACATCAAATAGAACGACTTGCGCCAATTACAGTATTTAATAACATAATATATAAATTTAAAATTTAGCATTCATGCATTCTGCTCACAGTAATAAATAAATAATAAATTTATTTATTTCTCTCAAAAGATGCAGACACCATAACTTTTAAACTTTCGCGTTGCATGATATATATATATAACAGAGCATCAGAAGTGTCTGCGGAGTGGTCTCGGCCGTCATTCTTCATTGTGAGCGTGTAGAAGGCGGGTGTTTCGAAATAAACACACAGTTGCACTAGTTAATCTTCTATAATTTCAATGTATTACATTAACGCACGTAATATATCACAATGATGTAGATTAAACTCGATTAAGAGTCAATAGGTTAGCACGTGTCCGCCTCGCGTGACAGCTGTCAATCGAATGACAAGGTGTCATTACGTTTGGCGCCAACCACTATTCTATTCGGGGTTACCCGCTCTTATTTTTATTTTACCCATAATTTTAGTACAATATAAATTAACGATGATCATATCGATTTAAATCTTAAACAATTTTATATTAGCTAAATCAATTATCATTTTAATCACATATTCTTTTAAAATAAACAAAATAATATTCAGCCAAACCGCGCGCCGTCATATATAATATGTAACGGGTATTAAATACAAAAGGAATATAGTAACAGTAACAAAATCAACCTTTGTGAGAGCTGGAGTCTGTAATAGGTTCGAAACCTGTGTGACAAATATACAGGCCCTCTCTTTATCGAAATCGCATAATTATGGTAAAATTATAAGTATGTACAGTAAAGTCTAGAAATGAACCTGAACAGTACCTCATACATTCTAATAATAATACTTTCCATTCATCCACAAAAATATCAATTACTGGGTTAAAGTCCAAGAGAGCATTAAGCTGCTTTAGTGACCGAGGTATGGGTAAGTTAACACAAAAAAAAAACATAAAAGTGCGATATACCTACAATAATTTTAAAAAGTGCTCTATTCAATTTTGTGTTGAAAATTACTAATATTTTTATTCACCTGTAAATGCTAAGCTAGCATGCTTGAGATAGGAGTGGGTATATTATAATGACTGCTGGGTGGGTTGTTGATGTAATTTCAGTTCCAGAGACCCATCTACCATATAAAGCAACAAGGTGACACACCGTGGTGGTTTTAGTCGGTAGGCCCGAAGTCTCGAGAAAAACCCGACATAACCCTCTCGCCTCCCCTTGTAGCGAGTGGGTATGCATCAAGAGCATTACCCCAAGTAAAAAAATAAGTGAGTATATATTGGTATCTAGTATTGTGTGTGTGATTTCTCGATCACCGAAAACCAATGCCTTATCACCGCTGCGATATTGGGCTATCACCGACCAATTTTCTATCATATCAGATAAGATACGAAATGCATGGCATACGTGACTTTTGTTTCATGCATTAGTTTATTCACAGATAGCCAGTAAGCTAATCACACATTCAAATACAAATTTATAGTACCAAGAGATCTATATAAAATGGATGTATTACAATACATTTTGAGCTTAAAAAGTGTAGATACTCACGTCTTCGGTGATCCCGTTGGACTTTCAACAAGAAAACGCTGAACTCCGTGCAGTTATAATAAAAAGATTTTGCATCACGGATACTGGGAACACGAATATTCACGAATTCTCACGAAATATCACGAAGTCATTTGTATTACGTCACTCCGGCCGAGATTCTATGTAAAGTGGTTAAGGGCGAGGCTTGATGGTTTTCCATCCGACAGTTGAAAGTAATTTCTTTAGTAAGTATATGAGTTTTCTGAAAGTTTGTTATAAGATGAAAATTAAGTTTACGAAGATGAAGTGCAGTTTTTGTTTCTCGTATTTAAACAAAAATTCTTCTTCTTCTCCCTAGCCTTTATTATTCCCAAGTCACTTGGGGACAGCTTTCTAGTCTAACCGGATTTGACTTGATATCAGTTTTTACACGGAGCGACTGCCATCTGACCTCCGCACCCCAAAGACTAACGATACCCTAAGGCTAGACTAGTGTTAGGATATTAGAGGGCACTGACTTCCTAATAACGACTACCATAGATGTTCATGGCAGCCGGGCCCGACGACTTAATGTGCTCTCCGAGGCACGGAGCAGTCGATAATTGTCAATCAATACGCACATAATTTCGAAAAGTCATATAACTTCCGAAAGTCAGAGGTGCGCGACGTGTGTTCGATCCCGAGACCCTCTGCATTGCTGTCTGTTGGTGTCCCCACTGAGCTATAGCTGCTTCATTTAAACAGAAATGGTAATACCATATGTGATGCCATGGTGTAAGTGGTTACGTCACCACTGCTAGTGCGTTTGGAGCCCTGTCGTTCATATCCAATATTTGATTATTTGTAAAAGTCCGAGCAACGAGAGACTATACTTGGCGCGCGAATTGGCGCTTTGCTTAGAATTGTACGCTCTTAACCGCCACAAAATCACTAGCGGTTGCATATTAAACTAGAAAAGCTGCCAGCCGCCCCCGCAGGTCAAAGTTCGACGGTAATAATATATTTTTATAAAATTTAGCTTTCAACATTCCTTCTCCATATAAGGTTAAATTATGCTAAATCTCAGAAGCCTTCATATGCCCTACATACCTACTTAAAAATGATACAATATTTTCTATCCACGTACTAATGTTAATGTATAATTAATGTATATATATATATATATATATATATATATATATATATATATATATATATATCGGAGGAAGCTATTGAGTCGGGTTGATTGTTATTTGCACGTATGATTCACAATATAAATTGTCTACGTTTTAATTACTTTTAAAATTAAAAT
This sequence comes from Catocala sponsa, assembly GCA_963564715.1. Taxonomy (NCBI): domain Eukaryota; kingdom Metazoa; phylum Arthropoda; class Insecta; order Lepidoptera; family Erebidae; genus Catocala; species Catocala sponsa. The sequence continues at coordinate 23,495,243 of OY751345.1, read as the reverse complement.
TATTAATTTAATTTAATTTGATTTGTTAAATTATTCTTTAGCTCAAAAACATTATTAATCTAATAAAAGTTATGAATATTGTAATTCACGTAACGACCAATCAGAGCAGAGCGCGTGCTTGAGTGGGGTCGAGGCGCCATCTTTACTTTAGGAAGGCCGACAGTTATTGAGACACATTTGAGCGATAGCGACTGATCGAGTCGGAACGTTGAGTTGTGAGTTGTGTAAAAATGTAAAAAGAAGTAAGATCAGTGCCCTGAACCCACTGCTCGGTCTTAACTGTTATTTTTCATTCGACATTATTGTGAAGTGAAAATACTGTTTATTCTAAATACAAATAGTGTAAAACCGGCATCGTTGTGTTTTGTGCTCGCATATTACCCAGATAACACCCACTAAACCCGCAACCACTACTGACGTTGCCATAGAGAACAATACATATATATATATATCTATATATATATATATATATATAATATACATTGTTATAGAATATATTTAAGCAATTAATGTTGCAAATTATAAGTACTTTTATTAAGCTCTCCAGTAAAATGAAATATATGTTTTAACATGAATCGAAGCATCTTTCTATTAATTGTTTATTTGATGATTAATTAATTATCAGTGCACTATCATCTCAAGCTAATGATAATTTAAGAATATTTATCATTATGTGGAGGAACAGGGTATGATGTCCCTCCAATACAAAGGGAGGATCCTCCGACCAGGCTGGTTGATCGTGCCTGGCGGGCCGCGGCCCTACGGTTGATGTCGGGAGCTTGTACATATACTTAGTCGCCGTGTAAACTCCACTTTTGCGATGCAGAATAGTAAGACGTCATTTCAAGCGCGATTGTATCGCCATCTGTTAAATGTAGGCTGAACTTCTTCGTCTGTGCGGAGTCGCCACAATTATTTTAGACATATCTGATCTGGCATACAAATTTGCGAGCTGTTTAAAATATTCTACACACGAAAAACCGAAATTTATTAATAACTATGCTAAATCAAATACGCTTAGTAATAAAAACAAATTGCCTATCCCATTAAACCAATATATAGTACGTGATTAGTATACACGACGTTTTTTACATTATAAAGATGATTGCGCTACCGAACGTTGACCAAGATTGCAACAAAAACAATATTAACGGGGTGTGCTGAGATATTTGTAATTGAGAAGCTTATACGTAATAGCTATCATGTCGCGAAGCGTTGATAGGCAAGATTGGTATAAAACAAATGGCTTAGAAGACAGGCTTGTACATACATTAGCTGCGAATTATGTTCTATTAGATAATACCTGGGTCTTTGCACCTTTGGACGCATAAAAAGTAATAATAATTAAGAAAGTTATCAGAACAGCACATGATCTATGTGCCAAGTCTCAAAATCCATTTCAAGCTTTATCACAGTTCAGGCATACTACACTGTCCCTAATTTCATTAGGATCAGGTTTAGAGAGTGATATTTAACAATTATCCACAAATCATCAAGAAATTGCAGTCTCATACCTCATAAAACACGTTAAGCCATTGGTTCTGCGCCTGATTTCTCTCCAGTTGTGTCAGATTTAGTTAGGAAATAGAAAAGTGCATACCAGTTTCTGTATACACTTGAGTACTATAATATCTCCAGCAGCGATGTCTATATGTTAAGATTTGACCAAAATTAGGTCTACATGACCTTACACTAAATACACACAATCGATGCTTTGTTTTAGCATTTAATGTCGAAACATAATGTCCACATTGTACAAAGATACGACCGTCCATCCACTTTATTACTCTCTAAAACTTCCAGTAAAATACACTACCAACAAAAGTTCAAGAACACAGACAAACATTGTTTGGCTTGCACCGAGATCGGACTTTGTCAGTCGATAACATGGCCTTAAGCTCCGGTTCGGGGCTCACACCGTTCTTATTGAGGCTTTTCGGCGCACCTGGCGCGGTAAGGAAATGTTCTATTGTCACACCTATACCGCATACATGTGTTCCGTACGTCCCGACCAAAGTTCACGCGGCTTTACGTGGTGGAATTTTGTTTGGAAATATTTAAGTGGTAGATTTCTGTTTTCCGTGTTCTGAGAGTCGTTTGTTGTAATTGGCGTTTGTTATCTTTTTACACTGCAGATAATCTTATGAATTTTGCTTTGTTTAAAGCGATCAGGCAATATTTGCGTATATATTTGATATCGCTATATTTGATTTTCAGAAATATCGAGCAAAATATTTGTATGTCGTACTTGGGTAATATTGTTTGTGATTGTGACGGCACGTGCGTAGTACGCTAAAAATGTTTGCTATAGTGGTGAGTCAGTAACGCCCAGACATTAGTTTGTGATGCTTTGCTTGGTATTAGCCAAGCAAAGTATCACTAGGTTGCCAGTACAAGAGACAAATTACATAATGAGCTTTGATAATATCAGAGCCATCAAAACGCTTCATATAGCGATAATACAAAACAATCATTAAATATCATCTATCGGATGTCAGTCCGTGCCATATTTTACTACAAAAGCTCCATGTTTGAGACAAAGAACGGTCAAATACTAGACGAAACTTCCCACTCCATTATTTTATTAGAACTGTTACTACCCGCGGTTTCCCCGACGTGTAACTTACGGAAATCCGTACCAGGAAAAATGCGTTAATTCAAGATCTATCATCTGTTGATTCACGTCATGGTCTACTCGTGTGCCGAGGTTCATCTAAATCCGTTCTACGGATTACCGTGATTAAGCAAAAACATCTCTGCAAAATCGAATGAAGCCAGAGAAGTGTGTCAGGATCGTAGCAAATGGAAATCCGTAGTCTCTGCCTACCCCTCTGGGAAACAGGCGCGAATCTATGTATGTATGTATCCCTGCAAAATAACATATTTATCTTACTAGTAGTACTTAAACTCAATATCCTATATGAAATAAATCCAGTCATCTGTCATGGAATATAAACGCACTCAACAATATTAAAACAACTGGAGCAATTATTAAAATATGTAAATGATGTGCACATTCTGCCGTTAATTGCTTTTTAAAAGTGTTTTTAATTATTTGTCCAAAGGCACCGGACTAATTACCTCTCATCTCTCTTGCAATATTTACGTAATTAATTTTAAAAGTATCCACGTTGCCGTTGTTGTTGCCTCAAGCGGTTCGAGTGCGCTGTAATTTTGATCTGAGCTCTGAGGTTTTTTGTAAAGAGTCGGTTCACTGGGTTTCAGCAATAATGTCGACACTTCGAGTGTTAGTGTTTGTATCCCGTACATAATTTTGTATGATCCGTACATTGTTTCATATGTATACCTATTTTATTTATTTATTTTTATTTTATTCGGTAGCCAAACAGTTTCTATTACTATTTTACAAATCTTATAAATTATCTACATATAAACCATTTATGAGTTTTCGCATATTATTATGATTAGCGGTCGCCTAGTGCTCGAAATTCGACTAAAGTTTGCCTGTAAGATATTGCTGATATAATAATATATATTGACATTATTATGTCATATATGTAACCATAGTTACGCGCTTTGATTGTGTGTCAAATGCATGGTTGTGTGCGTGTAGTGGTTTTACATTAATTTAATGTATTTCTAATGCATATTTTATATAAATATTAGCATTCGTCACTTCTTCTCTGTATAAACTATAAGTGTGCGAAATTTCATACTCCTCCGCCCAATTTTCGTAAAAAGGGGTCCAAAGTTTTCGCTTCACGTATTAATATATAGATTATCTAAGGCTTGATAGATTTTACTTATAGTGTTATACAAAATTTTATCTTAGCATTAAATTTTCTTTGGAGTTTAACGAAGACTTCAATAAGGATTTGGTCTTCGACTTCTTTTGTCAACCTTTTTCTATTGCTATGGTTGGGACGTGGAGTGTCTCTTTCCAATTTTTTTATTAATCGCGATTGAGACTCGTTGCTAACTTATATTAAGTATGTCTACAACTAACGAAAGTCTAAAAATGTTTAAGGAGTTAAAAGATTCCAAGACAAGCAAACACAACACATTAAAATAACATCTTCTTTAAGACATACTAGTAATCTGACAGATTGAAAAATCGTTTACTAATTGTGTCATTCTTGTCTTCACGTCTAGCATCGCCATCAATTAGATATATTACGAAATAGCCAACACGTACAATACCATCTTTAAATTAATGTTCTCCACAAAACATTAGCGTCCCACTCGAAACCTACACATATCATTTGACATTGTTGGACTGTGGTAATTTAGTCATCGGTACGAGATTTAGACCCTTTGTGTTGTGTAAAAGTAATTGTCTCGGTGACGCAGTGATGTGAATGCTGTGCAAGAAGACTCATGCTCGAAATCCCGGTCGGATCAAAATAAAGTTTTGAGTTGGGTTGTTCAGCCCGAAAATTATCACTACAAGTGCAGAGCTAGAAAGGTGGCAGCGTTGCACAGTTCCTCGAAAGGCACGTAAAGCCATTAAACATGCACCTCTCTCCGGTTGTGTAGCATTGCCGTCCCATCGGACTTTTTTTTTATACAACTAATGTGGCAAACAAGCATACGGCCACCTGATGGTAAGTGGTCACCGTAGCCTATGGACACCTGCAACACCAGAGGCATCACTTGCACGTTGCCGACCCTTTAGGAAAAAAAGGAAGTGGGAAGGAGAAGAAGCGGGACGGTGGAAAGAGGGTGATTGGGCCTCCAGCACTCTCACTCACCAAACGAAACACTACAGTACGAACACTGCCTTTTCACGTCGATATTCTGTGAGAGGGTAGTACTTCCCCGGTCGAGCCGGCCCATTCATGCTGAAATTAGGGAGGCCCTACTACTCAAAACTCGGACTTGTGCATTATACTCGTAATATCTCTTGCAAATAATTATATTATTATGGGACAGCTTTCTTTAAGATTGATCATCGTTACTGAAATTTGGTCTGCAAGACCTTATGTTTTGTTGAAGTGACTAATTTTAAATGACTGTGATACATGTGTTTATTACATACCAGCTTTCAAAGTTGGGTGCGTAATACGCACCTTTAATACGCCCGTTATTTGGTATACTGCTTCCCAGCAGTATACCAAATAACGGGCGTATTAACATGCGTGTCAACTATTGAGATTATTCCTAAACAACATGTCATGAGGCAAACAAGTATACGGCTCACTGGATGATTATCTGTTACCGTGTACCCCATGGAGTACACGGTAACCTACAATCATCCAGTGAGCATTTGCGCGAAAAGGATTTTAAGATTGTATGAAATAAAAGGACCTAGAAGAAGTTATGTGAGTCTGCAGGAGTCTTAGTCAGCGGGCTAAAATTTAAAACCGGTTTCCTTTAAGAAGGTAACTTCACTGGGTGAGCTATCACATTCATACCGTTACCTAATAATTGGATAATGGCGGACTGTAACACTTGTCTCAGCCACTGACCTTATTAACTTTTTCTTTTCAGTTGGCTGCTAACTAGCGATGTATAATTATGATTTCGCTGGTTCATTCGTTCCGTTATATCTTGAAATTGTCGCTAAAATTTATACTCAATAACATACCTAGCGGTACCATGTTGAGTTATTCTCAAAGACATTGTTTATAGTAAAGACAATGCCTTTGAGAATAATGCAATTTTAAAATCTTAAATTTCGCATGCCAAGTATAGCAGTTATGTTGGCTGATATTTTTAGTATGCGTAATTTTATATTTTAATATCCGCAGGTACTACGTTTATCGTTTTTTTTTACTATTTATCGTTTCGCTATGAGCAGGGAAATCTGTGTTCATTTGTGATATCATAATTGTGTTACTACATAGATGGATGATGCGATAAATTTTTATCTCTTACTATTGTTTTAACAATGTACCTAAAAAAGTAAGAATTAAAACTCATACTTTTTATTTTGTCAAAAGCGACTAGATTGACAAGGAATTCCAAAGGTCGCTTTGGAATTTCTTACGACATAGGTCAGAGTCTGATGGACCTATGTAATGCAATGTCTTAAAATAAACCGACATACGGATTACTGAACAGTGACAGAGCTCGTCGTAGCCAATAATCTGGTGATAGTATGGATAAACCGGCTTGATTGTAGCAGTAGAGGCACTTAATAAAAACACTGTTACTCCATTTCATGATTAAGTAGGAGCTATGCCTTCCGAATTTCTTGCTTTTCATCCCATCTGTTTTTTCCGTTCAACTCCTTTTCCCAATAATTGGCAATGCATGACTGGTGCCTCCGATATTGCCACCGATCATTATCATTACCTTTTAAAATCAGGCATGGCGTATGCTTGTTCGCCATAACACATAAAACCGTTGGTTCTGCGCCTGATCTCCTTCCGGTCATGTTGGATTACCTTCTCATCGGATCATGAGAGTTAGGGAACAGAGAGTGAACTTGTGTTTGCACATACACTTGTGCAATATAATATCTTCTGCACAGATGGCCAGTCTCTGTTAAGATTAGGATTAGCCGCCGCGCGCCGTGGCCGAAATTCAATCTGTAGGATATTATTAATCTATATCTATACAAATAAATAAAATTGAAGTGTCTGTTCGTAATGTCAAAATAACACCTTTTTATCTAATGCATATGAAAGTATATAAGGTACCTATACGAAAATATATATTTTTAAATTTTTGGTCTTTCTCTCTGTCTGTTTATTCCAGCTAATCTCCGAAACGGCTGAACCGATTTTGACGGGACTTTCACTGGCAGATAGCTGATGTTATAAGGAGTAACATAGGCTACTTTGATTTAAAAAAAAAAATAGGGTTCCGCGGAGACAAACATTTTTAGTTAAAATCTACGCGGACGAAGTCGCAGGTAACAGCTAGTCTATACTAATAATAGTAAGCTGAAGAGTTTGTTTGTTTGAACGCGCTAATCTTATGAACTACTGGTTCGATTTGAAAATTTTTTTTAGTTTTGGATAGCCTATTTATCGAGGAAGGCTATAGGTTATATAACATCACGCTACAACCCACGGGGACGGCGCAGTAACGATAAACGCGGGTGACACCGCGGGAACATCTAGTATACATATATAAAAAATAGTAGATTAATAAAACAAAACAGTAACAATAAAACAAACGCTTCATTCTTTAGCCATCTTATTAAGAATCAACTTTGAAATGATACATGTCTTGAAATACGACCTCATAATATAACGAGTGTATTGTTTGGCATTGTAAAACTAATTGTGCGTCCACACTTGAGGTTTGTTGTACCGTTGAGAATTGTAGGCATCAATCAAGACGCCCACACAGTAGGCTACGGTGACTGCATGGTGTCATTGAGATGGACTTCGGTGTGGTCTTAAAACAAGTGATGAGCGAGGAATGTATATCGTAGAGCGAGTTTATAATGTCATAACCGCCTCATTGATTTGTTTAGGGTAGTATTTAACTGCACAGCAAAGAAATACTAATTGCACAGCAAAATATGCCTACCAAAAATACTAATTGCACACCAAAATGTATTTAAAAAGATCAAACTAAGTCGACGGAGCCCCGCTTCGCGGGGGTCCTATTTTTGGGTGGGTTTAAGAATGAACCTAACATAACCTAACCCTTCCGAGACGGAATGCAATAATTTGAGGCGTATAGGTGCTCGTTATGATATATTTTAGTAAGCATATTTTGCAGCGCAATTAGTATTTTTGGTGGTCATTATATTTAATCCCATTTGTTTACTGGCGTTTAAAAGCTCTACATGCGCAAGGAAACCAGTTGGGTTATATGCACGAGTTAATCATACAGGTTATATAATTTACGCATATTACCCGGGTTGTGTTCGAGAGAAATTATTATTGACCTTTATTACAATAACAACAAATCATCGTACCATTTCTTATGAACATACAAAATTGACACTCGTTGGATGATGTTGCAGAAACACATGGCACATGAAATCGATTCGGTTGAAACATTTTTACTGATTGTACGACAAAGTAATAATAAAATCAACGGGTTGCACTCCAGGAGTGCCAGCAGAAGTGAAAACTTGAATACCTATTAACGTTGTGCATTCTGATATTTTGGAATGTTTAGGGAATAATTTTGCACGAATTGCTTTAATTATCAGTATAAAAGTACTATCATTTACGTGGTAAAATACAATATTCATTTATTGCGCTATCGTACATAAACATGACAATTCTCCCTCCGTCTTACGAATTTTTGATCAGGTCACGTGTCCTGATGCGAGTTTGAGAATTCTCCCTCCATCTTACGAATTTTCGATCAGGTCACGTGTCCTGACCCAAGTTTGACATTTTTTATCCATCACAAAAAAGTGCACAACGCCGCTAAAGAAGTTTTCGTTTCAATAATATTCTATCACATACATACAACACCATCTAGTCCAAACTAAGCAGAACTTGTACTATGGGTAGTAGACAATGGATAAACATACTTATATACTTTTTTTTGTAAATACATACATATTATACATATAAATACCAGACCAAGACAAACATCCATGTTCATGCACACAAATGTTTGACTTGTGCGGGAATCGAACCCGCGACCTCAGGCGTGGCAGTCGGTTACACTAACCACTACGCCATCGAGGCCGATGATATCATAATCAATTTCAAGTGGAAAAATGCACTACACTCTAAGTAGCGTATGTAAGTATTTCATTAAGAAATGGACGTGACAAACAGTTACTAGACAAATTATAGTATCTACTTTGCGCTCATTCTTACGCTATCACCCATAACTTAAATCATGCACAACATCAACACATAGCGAAGATCTAATCACTTTCCGTCACTTTCTATTTTATAGCACATGTATGTATGTATTAGAAAAACAAAGTGACGTGACAAAACTGTTACGTGACAAAATAATCTCCAATGCACACTCATCACTACGCTGTCACTTCTATCTTAAACCATTCCCAATATCTAAAGATTTCGCAATAACCCAATAATTACAGTTATTAAGTCCCAGGCCGATACAAAAAATCGAATAGAATTATTTTTTGTCAAGGCTGTATTTGTCATTTCATTGATTGATACGCAACTCGAGTAAGTAATGAAGATCATTTATTAGACTCATTTTTTATTCATCGGGTCAGTCGTAAAACTGATGGGTATTGTTGAATAGTTTGAGGTGACGGTCCGTTTTAATATTATTATGAATGAAATGCTTTATTTTTATTATATTTGCGGTAAAGGTCAAGGTCAAAGTTCAGTTTGACATTAACAGGTTACTTGTCCGATGAATCACATATGATACATAACAATAGATTTCCTATTGTGTCTATCACGGAACAGCGAATGGGTTAAAGCGGGTAGTATAATATGTTCTCGAGAGGGCAAACGTTTCTCGCATAGATCTCGATCTTGTAAGAACATTATTTGCGTTGAGTGTTGTGGGTTCTAATCCCAATTTGTGTGATCCACAAATGGTTGTTCCGAGTCTGCGTGTTCTTTGTGTCCGTTGTTTGAATGTTTGTAAAGTCCCCCGCGACACAGGAATTATTCCTAGTAAGGGTAGACTTCATTGCCTCATTGGCATGTTTCTACAGAATATACCACGGGGAGTGCTCTGAAGAGTTATTCCACCTTATACCGCCCTCCCCTTTCCTATCCAGAACAACGCGTGCTGGGCTCAGATGCCATCCTTACACGGTAGAGTCGATTAGAGCGCGTACCAAAAAGTTTGGGTCCTCATACCTCTGCCGAACGATCAAGGCATGGAATTCTCTGCCAAGGCACGTGTTTCCTTCTTCCTTTAATCCTGGGTCCTTTAAGCGGGGCGTGAAAAAGCATCTTCTCAGGCCGTCAAAGTAGAGACCTCAACATCGCCTCGGTTACTGTGGGGGCGGTGTGGAGGCCACTGCTCTTAGATCACACGACTGCTTACCATCAGGTGGAGTGTGGTCATTTTGACGAGCAAAATAAAAAAACAAAAAAGAAAAAAAACTTATTAAAGAACAAAAAACATTTTAAAAAATATTTCTTAATAAAATTCTAAAAATCTAAAAACTAATTCTAAGAACGTATATTACCAAATTAATAATAGATATACTTATACCTAATAAAAAATATGATGGAATAATATAAGCAATTGAAATGTTTACTTTAAATATTATACTTAAGTGGTGTTTCGATGAACTAGCTCTCGACTATACGAGTATATTTACGTATGTAGACAAATATAGACTTCAACTAAACATTTGTTTAAGAGTACCTATATGTTTTTATTTTATAGACTTCGTATAATATTTGCAATGCAAATACTGCGCAACTAATTTAGTTAGATAACCTTTCCTTGCTAGATAATGATGGCCTAAATTAAACGTTAGCGAAGAAGGCAACCTTACTTTATTACGGTAGTTCTTTGGTTCAAAGACACTTTATCCTAACTAATATTAAAAAAATAATCAACGGGTTGCATTTCGGGAGTGCCGGCAGAAGTCAAAACTTAAATATTAACGTTGTGCATTTTTGATATTTTGGAATGGTTAGGGAATAATTTTGCACGAATTGCTTTAATTATCAGTATAAAAGTACTATCATTTACGTGGTAAAATACAATATTCATATATTGCGCTATCGTACACAAACATAACAATTGTGCCTCCGTTTTACGAATTTTCGATCAGGTCACGTGTCCTGACGCGAGTTTAACATTTTTTACCCATCACAAATAAAGTGCACAACGCCGCTAAAGAAGTTTTCACTTCAAAATTTGTTTGTAACGCTTACACGCCTTAACTACTTAACCCATCATCAGGCATTTTCGTATACATATTGTTAGGGGAACAGAAAAGGACATGGGATACCTTTCATCCAGAAAAAGTACTGTTACCAACAGAACCTAACCTTCAGTTATGCGAGTGAAGTCGCGGACAAAATATATCTATAGGTATAGAATAGACTTGACTTATTTTTATATATCCCTGAAGCGGTAGGAAAAGCTATGTTACACACACATTTCGTCAGCTGTATCTTAGTGTCCTAAGTAACACAGGACATGCCTATTGCCGTGTACACCACATTTCCAAACTCCATATTGCTTTCGAAAATGATGACTCAGAAAACATAAAAGCACTTTATTACCTGTCAGCTACCTCAAACAATAAAAAAATATATGATAGCTGTAATCGCAAATTAAAAACTTGTAGAGGACATTATTATAAGAACCAAATTATCACTTTGAAAATAGAAACTTACAGCCCTGCATGTGAGCAGCGATAGCTCAGTGGGGAGACCAACAGACTGCAATGCAGAGGGTCTCGGGTTCGAACCCACGTCGTGCTTCTCTGACTTTTGGAAGTTATATGACTTTTCGAAATTATGTGCGTATTGATTGACAATTATTATCGCCTGCTCTGTGCCTTGGAAAGCACGTTAAGCTGTTGGTTTCGGCTGCCATGAACATCTATGGCAGTCGTTACTGGGAGAGTGTCGATACAAAAGATCCCACTGGGTCGAAGTGTCGCCGGTCTGCACTGACTGGCCCCCACATAAGATAAGATAAGATACAGCCCTACATCAATTATTTAGAACACTTTTTAATCGTTTTTAATCAGCTTCAAGTGCCAGGAATGCCATCTATGATATCATTTTAGAAACTATACGACCTATAAGATACTTATTATGTATCTTATAGGTCGTATATAAATGTATATATTACTAGACGTTCCCGCGGTTTCACCCGCGTTTATCGTTACTGCGCCGCTCCCATTGGCCGTAGCGTGATGTTATATAGCCTATAGCCTTCCTCGATAAATAGGCTATCTATCACTAAAAGAATTTTTCAAATCGAACCCGTAGTTCCTGAGATTACCGCGTTCAAACAAACAAACAAACTCTTCAGCTTTATAATATTAGTATAGATGTATTTCAATGTTCCTACGCAACACTGAATTGATCAGCGATACATACATTTTGCATGAATGCACTTATTACCCAACATAACATAATTAAATAACTTATCAAACAGATAATTACCTAGAGCATACAAAAGTCCTGATCATAGATAATTGAATCAATATTTCCTTAACAGGATGAGGCACAGTAATTGCCAACAGGCGGTCATGTCGAATGCTCGAACGACCAATTACATGCCCATTAAGCATTAGGATGGATGTGTATTATGTAGGACATAGGGATGTGCTCTCGACGTGATCGGAGATAATGCCTGGTAGAATACTAAGATTGGAGAAAGGCAAGCTTTAAAATACTATATCTATATATTAATACGTGAAGCGAAAACTTCGGATCCCTTTTTACGAAAATTGGGCGGACGGAGGAGTATGAAATTTCGCACACTTATAGTTTATACAGAGAAGAAGTGACGAATGCTAATATTTATATAAAATATGCATAAGAAATACATTAAATTAATGAAAAAACACTACACGCACACAACCATGCATTTGACACACGCAGTCGAAGCGCGTAACTATGGTTACATATATCAATATATAATGACATATACATCAGCAATATCTTACAGGCAAACTTTGGTCGAATTTCGAGCACTAGGAGACTGCTTGTCACTATAAATTGTCTTCTGTCAAGAAAAAGCAAACCACAGCGAGACTTCATGATACTATGAGCTCATTCTGCGTCAATAGAAACACCAATGAGTAAATTATATTCGGGTACTTTGAAATAACTACACTGGAACATTGAGACAACTACCATCTTAGTCTCCTCGTGACTATGGCTGCTGAAAAGTAACCGAAACGTCGGGGAAAGTGTAAACATAAATATAAATAATTTTAATACTTTCAATATATTTTTTTTCTTTTTTTCTTAATTAATTATGTAATTTTTTTATATAAGTTTATATCTATTAAGCTATTATTGTTTTACACCAAAGTTTGCTCTAGAGGCAGCATTTTATGTTTAAAACTTTTATGTTTTATGTTTTTCCTGTTTATTTCTTTAATTAAGTTGTTGGTTTAGTTGTAATTATAATTTGCAAGCTGTGGTTTCCTATAATTGAGGGACTATACACGCTAAGAACTTTACTACTGCTATATAATGTATGTTATTGTATATTCCTTTGTTGGAAATCCTTAAATAAATAAATATATAATTTAATTAGCTTAAAAATTAGTAAAGTTTAATAGTAATAGTAGTGTAACAGTTTCTAAATTATGTAATAAAGTGTCAAATAAACAACGCGATAAAAACCTTATATAGTAATTTAATTTGAATACTATATCAGTACTAGATGTTCCCGCGGTTTCACCCGCGTTTATCGTTACTGCGCCGCCCCCTTGGGTCGTAGCGTGATGTTATATAGCCTATAGCCTTCCTCGATAAATAGGCTATCCAACATTAAAATAATTTTTAAATCGAACCAGTAGTAATCACGCAGAATAAACCAGGAGAAACATCGTTTGTACTATGTCTATAATGGGTAATTATTTTGCTGCAATGTTATTTTAAAACTGCGATATCTCCTAAGATATTCATTGAAATCGAATGATGTAAAGGGCAATTTTGTTTTAAATTAAATACTTGTGATTAATAACGTATTTATTTGGATAAGGATTAATATCATGTTTATAAAAATACCTTCGCAAATAATGCATTATTTTAGAACAAATTTGGTTAGCATAAAAAAGGTTATAGTGAGCCAACCTTAAAAGATACACATATGCTGTCGCAACTTTTTTTTAGAACGTTTTAAGGGGAACAATTCTCTCATACATGATTTTTGCGAAACTTTAACTGTTTACGCAGCGCACGCAGCGGAAGCTCTCAAAAGGAAAAAAAACCCTCCGATTTTGAAACATTCTACATTGGTGCTCCGCTCCTATTGATCTTAGCGTGATGGTATATAGCCTATAGCCTTCCTCGATAAATGGGCTATCTAACACTGAAAACATTTTTTCAAATCGGACCAGTAGTTCCTGAGATTAGCGCGTTCAAGCAAACAAACAAACAAACAAACTCTTCAGCTTTATAATATTAGTATAGATTAAATAGGTCTTCGTGAAGTTAATTGTGCAATTGTGCACGTTCGAATTGTAATCGCACATATTGACAAGTTTTTAGCACGAGCGCCGTGTCCATGAACCTACAGTTGTACACAACTGTGTTCGAATAAATTATTTTTCATATGCTTATAATCTCAAAGGATATTTACCATTTATTAATTTTATTCTAACTAATATTATAAAAGCGAAAATGAGTTTGTTTGTTTGTTACCTTTTCACGCCTAAACCACTGAACCGATCATCCTGAAATTTTGCATATACGTTGACAGGTGTACAGAAAGGGATATAGGCTACCTTCCATCCCGAAAAAAATTGCTGTTCCCGAGGAAAACAATAATAACGTTCTTATGATAATAGATGGCGCCATGTGTCTTTCGAATCATGATTGAATTATATTATTACAAGCAGAGTACAACTCGAATTGATTGTCTAATTCTAAATTAACGCGAGCGAAGCCTTGGGTGAAAGCTAGTATTTTTATAAAGCTAACTCACGCACTCGGGTAGGTAGCCCCAAGAGACACAACGAACACCTAGACACAACTACTTGTGGTTAACGCAATATTTTCTCACAACTGAACTCACAACTCTTGACACATTGCAAGTGATGAGTCAATCACTTAAACAACGACGCTATTTATGTCGACTTAATTTTTTCTAGACTCGGTAAGGAAATATTCTAAAATTCAAAGACAAACAGCATATTTTATTCTCAAGTGAAGTTTAGAACACTCTAGTATTTATTACGTAAATGTCAACACGGCACTGAGCAGATTACACAGTTCGGTGCTTCAACGACGAAGTACAATGGCCATCAAATCTACCGTATTCCAGAAATCCTTCGAATACTCCAACTTGAAGCAGTTCTTACTAACTAAAAGAGCCCTTCAACTAGACTATTGTCGGGAATAGAATTGTATAGAAAAGTCACGATCAGGGATATTTCGTTATCCGAATCATTATTTTACTCTATTTACATCTTTATGTCCCGCGCAACTCTGTCTGCTTCATATAAAGTAAGAGAATTTACCCTGTTTTTGCAACATTTTTCATTGCTGCTCCGCTCCTATTAGTCGTAGCGTGATGTTTTATAGCGTATAGCCTTCCTCGATAAATGGTCTATCCAACACTAAAATAATTTTTCAATTCGAACCGGCAGTTCCTGAGATTATCGTGTTCAAACAAACAAACAAACTCTTCAGCTTTATAATATTAGTATGGATTGATTTAATAGCATAAACATTTTTTTTTTGCTCGTCAAAATGACCACACTCTACCTGAGGGTAAGCAGTCGTGTGGTCTAAGAGCAGTGGCCTCCACACCGCCCTCATAGCAGCCGAGTCGATGTTGAGGTCTCTACATTGACGGCCTGAGCACCTTCTCACGCCCCGCATAAAGGACCCAGGATTGTATTGTATGCAAAGAGTCATTAAAAGATTTTAAGTTCGATGGGTGTAGACTAATCAGTATTTTTCTGTCATACCACAAACCGCCAAGGTGGCATACAGTCATAGGGCCCGCTTGGTAGTAGGTGGTTAGCTTAACCGACTTACCGACGATATCAATCGTGCGTTGCGATGTGCGATTCATATTGTAGAGAGATAAAGGTATATCTATACTAATGTTATAGTGCTGAAGAGTTTGTTTGTTTGAACGCGCTAATCTCAGGAAATACTGCTTCGAATTGAAAAATTCTTTTAATGTTGGATAACCTATTTATCGAGGATGGCTATAGGCTATATAACATCACGCTACAACCCACGGAGGCCGCGCAGTAACCATAAACGCGAGTGAAACCACGGACACATCTAGTATGTATATACACAGACTAATAATGATGTCTATAAATGAAATTAATTTTAATAAACATTGGTATTTAAATCACCTGGCACAAAAAACAATATTTACTAATAAACTTTTTTGTCTAGTGTTTTAAACCGACATTTAGACGATAGTATTATACCGATAGATGTGCTTCGTAGTACAAGCTAGGTAGCTTAGCTCAAAAGATTAATAAGAATCCTAGTAATCCAAATTGCTAGTAATCTTTTTATTATTAAAACGCCCACAAACTAAGGGACATCCCTATAGCCGTCTAATTGTCTCATCTCGAGACTTCCAGCTGCCACTGTGAATTTTTTAAAATATACATCGAATAACTATGTATAATTTTTAAAATGATTGAAAGTACGATAATATAATTTATTTCTGCAGCGTACTTATAGAAATATCACGAGCTAGCTGACCCGCGGAACTTCGTCTGCTTTACATAAGAGAATTTTCCTCGTTTTTGCAACATTGATGCTCCGCTCCTATTGGGCGTAGCGTGATGTTATATAGCCTAGCCTTTCTCGATAAATGAGCTATCCAATACTAAAATAATTTTTGAATTCAAACCAGTAGTTCCTGAGATTAGCGTGTTCAACCAAACAAACAAACTCTTTAGCTTTCTAATATGTATATATATAATTTTTCTGTACGTGTGTTGACAGTGAACTCCTCCTAAACGGCTGGACCGATTTGAATGAAACTTTTTGTGTGTGATCAAGTGGATTCGAGAATGGTTTAGATATGCTTTTTTTCTCTTGTGTACAGGACAACGTCTGCCGGGACAGCTAGTATTAGTATGGATTAATACTTAGCTACCTCTCAACTGAATAGTTCCCAAGTGCTTGACAAATGATTAACCTTTGAATTACGGCCCGCTGCTTACTTAACTGTCAATTGTTGAATAATAGTTTGCAAATAAAAATATTTTAATCTTTGAGTTTAAAATGATTTTTTGTTTATTAGCCGCTAGTTTTTTTATTGTAGCATGTTAGATGGTGATACAGTCCTGTAGTCCACAAGCATAATAGCCAGCTACCACTTAAATATTTGAGACTGGTTTTGGCAATAGTGAACAACATTTAAGAAATACATACATACATTGATTCACGCCTGTTGCCCAGAGGGGTAGGCAGATACAACGGATTTCCATTTGCTACGATCCTGACACACTTCTCTGGCTTCATTCACTTTCATCACATTCCTCATACACGCCCGTCGGTTCAAGGAGCTCTTAACCTGCCCTTATTTAAGAAATATTTACTCTTATTAAAATTAAATTAAATCTGAACGCTAAGCTAAGAGCAGAATCGCAAGCCCTACAAATGCGGATATAAAATAATTAATTTACAGCCTATCGGTTTAATAAAATTGCCTTCGACGAAGCCGCGGTAGGGAGGGATAATTTCCAATCAGAGAGGTTCCTGTGTAGGCTTTACAGGTAAAAGTGTAATTTACGGTGAGAGGAAACTTTTATAAGATTAACCTTTAGTCTTGTTGAAGGATATTATATTTTTCACTGGAAGAACTGATTCTTTGTGCTTTTATTATTATTTACGACTTAGGTACTTCTGTACCTCGATCAAATATACCATAGATGCACGATCGTCGCTCGAAAAACGGCCCCAACAAAACTGCATAAATCAGTCGTATGCGCCATATTATGCACCTGTTCCACTCACTCTTGCGTGCGCTGCCCGTAAGCGAGAGCGAATCGACACCACTACTACGGTGGAGACCGTACCATATACTTAGTACGCTTGTGTATCGCGAGTAACACACTTAGGACGCTTTACATTGCCGCATTTTAACTAAACTATTACAAAATGTTTCTCAGTGGGCGTTCAATGGTTATTCCGGTTTTGTGTGTCTGTTAGTGACAGTTTATTAGTGACAGGCATAACTCCGGAACCACTGGACCGATTGACTTGTAACTTGGTGTGCAGACAAGGGGTCATACCTCGGTTGAGTTTGAATATGGGCCCTGTGGATCAAAAGACCCTCGAGATATAGGGGTCAGAAGATCATATGAAGACGAAGAGGTTGAATCCTGGATTTTTACACCCATCTCGTTGATGTAGAGACAATTATCTTAATAATAGGTACACACAGAAATTTTATAACCCAGAAATTATTCCTGAGACCTTTGCAGATGTATATACGATACCCTTACACCAATACATCAGGAACTCAACCAATAGTTACGGCTAGCAGAAAATATGTGTTTCTTTATTACTTCGAAAATCGATAAAGAAAATTGGAGCCTATCCGATCACCCACTTTAGAATATTTATGTGGTATATTGGGTCACGTACCAAAGCACCGAAGGTTAATGAAACCCACTCGACGCCGGCCAGACATAACAGAAATTAATTGAACTGGAGAATTTATATAAAGCGATACTTCTTGGCTAGTGACAGGCATTAGTCTGACAAGATGGCGCGAGTTGAAACATGAAGCGATTTATATTGATAAATATTAGCTATTAAAGATATTAAGTGTCCTACCTGCCTATTTGCTTGAAGGGTTACCTGCGTAATTAATTGTGATCGGTTGCAGCCGTGACGGATAGGTGCAAATACGTTAAGCTGGGATAAAAATATTTGTCGCTGTCTATAGTCTATATTTGTACGCAATATAAGACAATAGAAAATATTATTTTCTACAAAAAGACCCTCAAGATCGACTGGGTAGTACAGCGATACTATAATATTATTGCTCTTTCTTTTTTACCTGTTTTAAATCATTTTTATTTATTTATTTTGTTTTAATATAAAGTTTACTTAAGTGAGAGGACACTGGTTTCTGAAACACAGGTTTCGCTAGTTCACGACAAACAGCAATGTTCTTTTTTTTAGAACGCAATAAAATTTCGCATAGATGGCTAGCTGCCGCGAAGATTGGCTGACCGAAATTCGGTGTGGACGGCATTATTACTAGTCAATATCAGTATAGAGTGCCTTGGTGGCACAGAGTTAATGAATGTGGCTGCTGTGTGGTCATTAGGTTCAATCAATCCCGGATCGGGTAGTGTTATTAGTTTTTACTGTCAAATCTATGTAAGTAAACCTGGAATTTCACATTCACAGAAATGTCATTATCGACTTATTAAAGTTTAAATGCAGTTAGCCGCTACAGTACATAACTTGGTTCACAACTTAAGATATTGGACGCCAAAACCTTCTGTCAGCGATACGATAGAGCCAAGAATAATGTGCTGATGACCGAGTGGGCGCACTAGATCGATACGAAAGCCTTAATGTTTGAAAAATTGCGCCTCAACTGATAAATATCACACCTATTTATTTTGGAAACGTTTAAAATTGAGCCTAAACGAAAGATTTATTACAGTTTGTAGTTTAATTTGCATATAGAAATGAGTGAATGAAGTAAGCACTGGTCTTTTTATAGGTGGGTACTTTATTACAGACAGGTGTGTTCATATTAATCAATCAATCAGCCGGATGCAGTGCAGTGCTGGACATAGGCCTCTCCCATTTTACGCTACAAACATCCGGTCTGTCGCTTTCCACGTCCTGTCTAACCCAGCTACCTTCTTCAGAGCATCGATCTAAGTACAAATCAATTTAGGAAAAGGTTACATAAAGATAATAAACATTAATAAGGCGTTTCGGACCCCAAGGTGTTTTTACCACACAGAAACGTCTGGCTCTGTCCGTTGTCGTTCGCAGCTGCCCGCAGATACGGTCGCCCTGGTATGCTTACCGGGGCGACCGCATCATCGCGTTTTTGTTGGCTATCGTCCACCAATGAATAGAGAGAAAGAGAGACAGAGAGAGTTATAGTTATTTTTAAACCGCTTAAATGACAAATGAGACTAGCTATTGCGCCACATCTTATCTTATGTGGGGGCCAGTCAGTGCAGACCGGCGACACTTCGACCCAGTGGGATCTTTTGTGTCGACACTCTCCCAATAACGACTGCCATAGATGTTCATGGCAGCCGGGACCGACGGCTTAACGTGCTCTCCGAGGCACGGAGCAGGCGATAATTGTCAATCAATATGCACATAATTTCGAAAAGTCATATAACTTCCTAAAGTCAGAGGTGCGCGACGTGGGTTCGAACCCGAGACCCTCTGCATTGCAGTCTGTTGGTCTCCCCACTGAGCTATCGCTGCTCTAGCGCCACATGATAAGCAGTTATCGATAAGCGATACTGTGTCTATCAAGAAACCACGTCATCATACAAAATTTATTTAAATTCGGAACGTGACTGTTGTTATTCTAAAGTGAGAGCACTAAACAACGCATAAAAAAATCCCGAAATATCAAAGTAAATAGCCTTTACTTCAATTGAAACTGTCAGCTCCATAACGCTACTCAATATCCTTCAACAAGTTTCACACAATATGATGATGGTAAAACTCCCAATAACTGTCAGTCCAATACTTTTACAATCGAATTTATTTCTACCTCAGCCCATTGTAAGTGGCCACCCATAGGGTAACTTGAACTGTGCCTTAACAAGGGAGCTTTGTTGTGATACGTGATATGATATCGTTGTGATGATGGGTTATAGGGTGATTTATAAAGGTTTACTCTGTATAAGAGTTGAACAGGTTATTTTTTAAGACTTGTGATAGCAGGAACGCAATAAGTGAACTTGAAGACAACGCGTAGTAGTATTATTTGGTACCGTAAGATATTAAGAAGTGTAAAAAAAACAGACTGACGTGGAATAAGATTGTGCTTGTGCTTAGGCCGATCGTGTGGTTGCCGGTTTGATTTCCGTGTAGAAACTGTTAACTGTTGGCTCATAATGTGAACATGTGACCAGTATATGTAAATAGACTTGCCCCGGATAACATTGGATCTAAAATATACTTAACAAAATTTTGTTTTTTTTTTTAGTTTTGTTATTGCTTTATTGCAGGATATATAGTCTACATATACATAGTTATATATCTAACCTATATAGTTACAAATAATATATTATTAATTTTAAAACGAATTAACATAATATATATTTACACACGTATTAAAAAAGGTAACATAATTACAAAAACAAATATTTATACTACTAAATATTTACAGAAAAGATTTAGATATTATATATTTCTGCCTTACTCTTCGAGGTTATAAGTGTGGGGTAAGTATATGGGATATGTGTTCATAAACTAATTAGAAGTACAACAAAAATGGACCGATGACAAGTTTGCGCTTATGCTTGGATTGATTGTGAGATGACTGGTTTGATTTATTGTCAAACAAACTGTTATTATATTTCCTTCTTATAATATTTAAAATGTGATAAGCAGCTATCTACTTATCACATTCGTAGGTGCAGGAGCCTATGCTCGACCCCTTTACATGGATTTAAAAAAATACATCTAGCAAAATTGTTGTCTGCAATATGTGAGCTTAAATGCGAATCAAAGAACTATGCAAAAAAACAAGTTACAAATGTTTGATTGAACTAAATAAAAGCAAGAGAAAAGTCATACAAATATCATAGAATTGATGTGAATCTACAAATAACGCGTTTGTAAAATAAGAGATTCAGGTAGTGGCTCATTGGAGACAGTATTTTGGTTCTGATGGTATAGCGACAGACAGGTGTAGGACACGGTGGTAAAAGAGAGCGGGCGCGAAACAACCCTAAGCTTTACGGTTAAGAAAATCCACGGGTAGTAATACTGTTTCACAGTTTTTGAAGATAACGTCTTCTCGATGTATAGTGCAGTATGGCTAAATAAGGTTCTTTATTTTATGATAGAGAATAAGCTATTAGACTTAGCTATTATATACGTACTAACACCATTCTTTAAATGCCGATTTTTTTAAAGTGAAAACTTCTTTAACGGCGTTGTGCACTTTTTTTGTGATGGGTAAAAAATGTTAAACTCGCGTCAGGACACGTGACCTGATCGAAAATTCGTAAGACGGAGGGAAAATTGTCATGTTTGTGTACGATAGCGCAATAAATGAATATTGTAATTTACCACATAAATGATAGTACTTTTATACTGATAATTAAAGCAATTCGTGCAAAATTATTCCCTAACCATTCCAAAATATCAAAAATGCACAACGTTAATATTCAAGTTTTCACTTCTGCCGGCACTCCCGGAGTGCAACCCGTTGATTTTTTTTAATATATAGAGTTATATATAGGGTAGAGAGCAACAATTCATTAAAATGAGATTGTATTGAAACCTTTGTTCCTATCTATCTATATAATAATATTTTACACAGACATTGCTGGACAACTCTAAAGGTTTGATAACAGTGGCTTTACTACATTCGACATGAATGTCAGATATTAATTTCAAACAGGCCTCGATGGCGTAGTGGTTAGTGTAACCGACTGCCACGCCTGAGGTCGCGGGTTTAATTCCCGCACAAGTCAAACATTTGTGTGCATGAATATGGATGTTTGTCTTGGTCTGGGTGTTTCTATGTATAATATGTATGTATTTACAAAAAGTATATATTTGTATGTTTATTCATTGTCTAGTACCCATAGTACAAGCTCTGCTTAATTTGGGCTAGATGGTGTTGTGTGTATGTGGTAGAATATTAGAATATTATATATTAAACAGGTACTCAATAGGTACATAATTTTTACCTTATGTAGAAAATAATATACATAGCACTTATTATTAGTAACTTGTAGATATATAGGCTTCTTAACTTATATTAAGAAGCTTATATATCTACAAGTTGTGATGGCACATTTATGATACTAAATGGAGTGCCATCGGTTTCTAAAATACGAGCAATCTCAGTCTAGGAATCGCTGTGTCCCTTATTATGTTATTTTACAACCATCATAATGTATGCTTTCTCATATTTTGTTTACATATTATTTGTTGTACTTTTTAAGCAATAAAATATTATTATTATTATTATTAGTTTTTAAATGTCACGTAGCGCGCTCGCCAGTTGTCACATCTGCAGACCTAACGCTGCTTATAAAAAATCCAAAAGCCTCTATGTCCTACTCGTGAATTCCACCCAATACATACCCAACGATCGGCCGCAAGCTACCTTTAAATTCTTCTTCACTTAAGACAATTCCCACTTCTTAGCGCATCACCTAAACACCTTAAACCGTTGAAGCCTGCTCCTCTCCTCACAGGATCCTCACCTCTACCCAGAACAAAATTGAACGCATAACTTCTCTTTAGCCACGACACAGGTGGGCGACCGTCCGCTCTCGAATTTCGGAGGGCACATATATTTGCTCCTCCAGCGATGCTGAAATACTGTCCTAGCTTATTGGAAAGTGCTCGTCATGTAACAAATTACGGGGCGTAGGCAGAGAAATAATTTTGTTTTCACATTAAACGTTCATGAACTTGGCAGAAAAATTAAACTTAAACCGCTCTATACGGATTTCTCGCGGTTTATTTTAAAAATAAATAATTATCAAGGAAAGGCAGTCATGCAACAGGACTTAAACTTGGTACCTCTATAAACTGTGTCATCACTTTTGTCAATTAAATTATTCATGTAGAAACATCGGGGTATGAAATTTGCTTCTGTATTTTATCTTATTATTTATTTTCCAACTTTTAAAAAGTTTCAATATTATAATTATTTAATAACCATTTTAAAACCAGTGATTTTAAAACAAACGGCGATAATATACACTGCATAAAGTATTTTAATTTTAATGTGTAACATTTAACTAAGCACGTCATGACCGTATTGGCAAAGAAAGCCCTGCGACTAATGGAGTGCGGATATTTTAACTGGCTGGGAGCAGTTGAGCAGAAAGAGCACATCATAGATAGTCTCACGTATTACTTTTACATTTTGCCAGCTATTGCTAGTTACCAGGTACATTACCGAATTCGTGATACTACTGAGAATTTCCTATCAAAACCCGAATAAGTCTTTGACCAGAGAATCGAAACCTAGACCTCAGTCAGTCGGAAACTTAAACTTATATACCAAGCGTAAAGTTATTCCCCTAGATCAACACGGTAGTTATTTTTACATACTAAAGAATAATTGTATAACATATAACATTACTGTTAACGAAATTCAGTTGAAAAACACCTCTGCTTATCTTTTAGGTGTATACGAACGTAATGATTGATGATAAACGTTATTCTCATACAAGTAATACACAAAGGACAAATATAATGTCTTAAGCATAACATAAATAAGACGACGTTTTTGTTCTCCTTATCAGATACTCCGCAAACGAAATAAAGGAAACAGAGTTGACAGTTCTAAAAATATTCCGTTCTTATCTTATTGTCTTTGTAAAAAAGATAAATAGCGGGCTTAAAATAATTAAGCGAGGTTTTCAGTAAAATCGGATTTTAAGGTACAATTGCGCAATAAATAAAACAACATTCTTTCTGTAAGTTCTCAGCTCTAACTTTTACTAAGCGCGGTACTAACATCCAAATTCAATTTAGTCACAACTAGAACCAAATTTCGTCTACCTGCAATATTTCGTCGACCATCAGACAGAAACGCAATAAAAACTTAATCAGAATCCAAACACATACCATTCATCCATTTTCAGACGAAAATCTTGTCCGTAGACGAAAAATTCAACGCTCTGAACTGACAAAAACTGCATTCAATATCTGAATGTGTCTGCATGTCTAACATGAGATTTGAAACGGTATCTTATTTGGAAATCAAAAAGCGAGTAGGAGTCCTTTCAAAAAACGTACGACGGGTGCGCAAACATGCTGCTACGATTGGTTCTCGAATGATTTTTGTGGTTACAGTTTCAGAGAAAACTTGTTAGCATTGGATTGATTCTAGAAACAGGTTGTGTTGAATGCACGCTTTGCAGGCATAGCAAATAACTATTGATATCCTATATACCTCTTTCACCCCGAGGCATAACATTTTGCTTACGCTTGGGGTCGATTGCGTGGTACGGGGTCTGACAGTTTTATTTGTTTTTTTGGTATAATGTTTTTAATAGCAGCACGAATTCTGGATATATCTAATAATTGCCGACTTAATATAAGTATTAAACACATTTGCCTCAGTAAAAGCCATGGATATGCCTGCCACTGAAAGATAACTATGTACTTAAAAACCGAAAAATCGAATCTCAGTCGGTAATAATTATTATGACTGCAAAGTTATTTTAGGTCACGAGACAGTTAAGTATAAAATTAGATGTTAATAGGTACATTACAATAATACTTTATAAGTAAGTGATATTTATCTCAGTATATAGTTTATTTATGTTGATCGATTTCATACAGTGACCTCAAACACGGAATCGATTTAGTAAAAAGATTTGAACATTCTTCAAACCGATCCGATTTACGTTATCACGTTAGTTTAAACTGAAAAATTGATCATCAGTTAAATTCGATTAATTGATGATAGTTCCTCCAATTCTCATTACAATTAATTCAAGAATGCAAACTTTACTTTTCGATCTCTATTCGATTATAATCGAAAACCGAATTCATTCAAAAAGAATCGACATACCTACCTCGATAATAGCAAACCATCAATGCTCCACATGCAACACAATCTACAGAGTACGAAGCAAACCCACCGTATACATCCCAATGCAATCACATTAACGATGAAAGATTCCAAACAAAATGCAAAAAACCTCTTCCTTATTCAGTACACGGTACGGTACTCCTCGAATTTCGTTACGGAGGAAGAAAAAATGATTGAAGAATCCATAGTAGAGCCTACTGAGTCAATCTTCTAAAGCCAGTTGTGTCACGAATGAGTAAACATACCTGAATGTACCCACACTTGTCTTACGGTACTGAATATAAATCTTTTGCGCTGATTTAAGATGAATAACGTGGAGTAAACAAAAAAGGCTTTGTAAAAATGACGGAGTATTGTTGGGAATATTTGTATTTACATGTTGGTTTGTGAGTTAAAAGGAGCGTTGGACTGCGTTGGGCTGATTGATTGATTGAATATAATCATTCATGTTGAATGTAAGCTGCTGGTCATAGCCCTCCCCCAAAGAGCGCTATAGCGCCCTGTCTTCAGCTTGCCGCATCCAGCATCTGCCTGCAGTCTTTCGCAGATCGTCATCCCACCTGGTAGGAGGGCGTCCTACACTACGTTTGCCGAGTCACGGTCTCCACTCAAGAACACGCTTACCCCAGCGGTTGTCGGTTCTTCGTGCGATACTACGCGCAGTGGACTATTATAGCCTGATGATGATGATGATGAATGTAAGCTACAAGTTTAATATAATAAATAATAATAATAATAATATCAGCCCTGTATTAAACTGTCCCTCTGCTGGTCACGGGCCTCTTCTCACTATGAGAAGGGTTAGGCCATAGTCCACCACGCTGGCCTAGTGCGGGTTGGCAGACTTCACATATCTTCGAGAACATTATGGAGAACTCTCAGACGTGCAGGTTTCCTCACGATGTTTTCCTTCACCGTTAAAGCAAGCGATAATCAACTATTTAATACGCACATAACTTCGAAAAGTCAGAGATGCGCGCCTTGGGTTCGAACTCGAGACCTCTGCGTGGCAGTCCAACGGTTTCCCACTAGGCTATACAATTAAGTTGGACACACTGGCTGTATTGAAAGGGATTTATCAGGAGTAGCGAAAGAACCGCCTTGCTGGCGTAGCGATTGTGAATATGACCTACTGTGTATGACGTCTTGGATTTGATTCTTGGGTAATGTTATTGGAGTTTACTGTCAAGAAATTAGTACGTTGCATGCTTAAAACACACATCTGCGTACCTCTTCGTGACAGATACATCTGACGCCTATGTCCCAGGCGTGAGAAATAATATTTTTCTTCCCCACGGGACATGGCGACAATCTAAGAACCTTGTCTTCATAACATGTGTTAGCATTTTTAAACGATAACTTAGTTGGTGTTGATTTAAAAAATATACCACGATTGCATTTACAGCCGGTATATTAAAAAAAAATTATTATACAAGCAAGGTGGCAAACAAGCATACGGCCCACCTGATGGTAAGTGGTCACCGTAGCCTATGGACGCCTGCAACACCAGAGGCATTACTTGCGCGTTGCCGACCCTTTAGGAAAGGACGTGGGAAGAAAAGGGAGCGGGATGGGGAAAAGGAGGTGATTGGGCCTCCGGTACTCTCAGTCACCGAACGAAACACAACAGTAGGACTACTGCTATTCACGTCGATATTCTGTGAGAGGGTAGTCCTTCCCCGGTCGAGCCGGCCCATACATGCTGAAATCAGCGAGGCTCTACTACTCAATAATGTATTATTATTTTTTATATTATTTAGTATTAGGCAACCTACTAAAATACATTACATAGTAGATTTGCCTAATACATACATTAGAGGAAGTCATAGCATACAGCTATGACTTCCTCTAATGTACAGCCATAGTCTTTTAAGGATGTCCTAATGCAGCCAATGCGGGAGTGTGTATGTGTAGATATATATGATGTATTGGGAGTCACTGGCGTTAAATTAAACGGTGGAAAGAACCTTTAACTTTCGAGTTTATTTAAATTTTTTATTTAATAGAACTTTAACCTTTTGCGGACAGCGCGCAGTAACTGCCAGCGACGCTAACATACTTCTCGCTTACATACAAAACTGTTGATTTATCATTTCTTGCATACTTATAGAGTCCCTACAGTCTTGTTACAGTTTCATTATAGTATGAATAAATAGATGAAATGATGAAGAATGAACTTTGAGTTAGTCTAGTGCTTTATTAAACTTAGTGTAAAATCAGCAAGTTTTTAATTATAAGCGTTAATTCTGAGAACGGGCGTTCTTTTTAACAAAGAGGTTGAGTTATAGTTTCCCTCGCGAGCTAATAACAGACTGGCAGCCTTCAAACTCAGCTGTACCATCGTAATAAAGGTCGACGATAAAGGGAAATATTCTGAGACTACCTACATATTTTCTTGCATCGTAAAAATGAACTATTAATCTTAATAACTTGAGTAAATATACATTTTGGATATCTCGTTGATCCCGTAGTATAGTTTGCATGTGATTGTGAAATCTTAGATTCGATTCGTGTCTGGTAAAGTGTTACTACGTTTTTCTGTTAGATATTGCCCAATTATTTTATTTAATAGAATGGACCAAGGTATTGTTTACGACAGATGGTTACTCGGTCTGCTCTTTCCTTACCTCTTCGAAGATACATAGGCGTGAGTAAAGTATATAAATGTAAACTCTCGTGACGATAAATATCTTTAATAATAATATTCTATCACATACACACAACACCATCTAGCCCAAACTAAGCAGAGCTTGTTCTATGGGTACTAGAAAGTGGATAAACATACATATATATATATATATATATTTTTTTTTTTGTAAATTCATATTATACATAGAAACACCCAGACCAAGACAAACATCCATGTTCATGCACACAAATGTTTGACTTGTGCAGGAATCGAACCCGCGACCTCAGGCGTGGCAGTCGGTTACACTGACCATTACGCCATCGAGACCGACATTTTATACACAAACTGACTCAAACATATACCTAACAAAGTCAAAGGCTAGCATTCTAAATAAAGACATGATCTTTATGTGGGGATGCCACTGAGCTTGTAAGCTCATCAAGCCCACTACATAATATTTGCACACGAAAGATCAGAAACGAAAGTCTGGCCAAAATAAACAAAAAAAACGTTCGAAATTTAAACTAAAGCATGCATTGAACCGATAACAAGACATTCTCCTAGAGCGGTCCCAAGACTGTCTGTAATCAGATGTAAAGAGACTCGCAATTTGTCCGAGGCTCGTTACTCAGTGCACTATGTATAGATATTCGTATCTGTGAGTATAAAGAGCTAGCATAGTACGCCATTGGCTGCTACTCGCTGCGGGAAATGCAGTTACGATCTGTATCTGGCAAGTACTTGGCTATTTAGTGTTGTAAATTGTGAATATACTAGTCGCTGTTACGACTAATATGAATAACACTTTCCTGTTGGAAGATGTTATTTATATTAGGGTGGCATAGGTGATAAATTTGGTCGCAAATTTTTATGGTGGAGTTTTGTGAATGTGACATAAACAAACATGCAATGCATTCTATATAAAGACTGTATATATAAAATTAGATGTTCCCGCAGTTTCACCCGCGTTTATCGTTACTGCGTAGCTCCCGTGGGTCATAGCGTGATGTTATATAGCCTATAGCCTTCCTCGATAAATAGGCTATCCAACAAACACTAAAATATTTTTTTAAATCGAATCAGTAGTTCATGAGATTAGCGCGTTCAAACAAACAAACAAACTCTTCAGCTTTATAATGTTAGTATAGATTAAATGTATAACGCATAATGACTACACAGATGGCGTCGTAGTTTAAGTGAGAGTTTAGAGTAGTAAGAGCCTCACTGATTTCAGCATGAATGGGCCGGCTCGACCGGGGAAGTACTACCCTCTCACAGAATATCGACGTGAAATACCAGTGTTCATACTGTTGTGTTTCGCTTGGTGAGTGAGAGTGCCGGAGGCCCAATCACGCTCTTTCCCCCTTCCCGCTCCTTCTCCTTCCCACTTCCTTTTTTCCTAAAGGGTCGGCAACGCGCAAGTGATGCCTATGGTATTGCAGGCGTCCATAGGCTACGGTAACCACTTACCGTCAGGTGGGCCCGTATGCTTGTTTGCCACCATAGTAGTTAAAAAATAAAACAATGGCTACACGGATGACGTCGTAGTTTAAGTGGACGCCTCGCTACTGGCCGCCGCACCGAGTGTTGTCGGTTCGATCCCCACAGGAGACAAAAATTTGTGTGATTCACAAATGGTTGTTTCGAGTCTGAGTATTCTTTGTGTCCTGTGTTTGATTGTCCCCCGGGATACAGGAAATATGCCTAGTGTGGGAATTATCCATTTAAAAAAAAAGGTTCCGCAGTTGTTTTAGTAGTTACTTCCCCGCTATGCCGGGATCGATCGATGCCTGCTCGGTACAAAAATATGTTGTGATCCACAATAGTTTATATAGTCCCAGCGATACGTGAATTCATTACATCATTATGTACGTGCATTCATACTTAATATTAATAATAATTATCAGCCTTATATGTAAACCGTCCCATTGTTAGACATGGACTATTTTAATGTGATTAGATTTAGGCCATAGTCTACAACGCTGGCCCGGTGCGGGTTGGCAGACTTCACATATCTGCGAGAACATTATAAAAAGCTCTAAGACATTAAGGTTTCTTTACGACGTTTTTCTTTACCGTTAAAGCGAGCGATAATTTACTATTTAATACGCTAATACGCAGAATATTTTATAGGCAACGATAGTCTAGTGGGAATCAATTGGAATGCCACGCAGAGGTCTCGAGTTCGATCCCAATGCACGCTTCTCTGACTTTTCGGAGTGACGTGCGTACGTCACTTCGAAAAGTCAGGATCTGACATTTGAATACGCATTCAGATATTAATTATCGCTTGCTTAATAGGTTAAGGAAACTATCGTGAGGAAACCTGCACGTCTGAGATTTCTCGAAGATGTTTGAAGTCTGCCAACCCGCACTGGGCAATCGCCTAGAATCACACGAAATCACCAGTTGCAGCATGTTCAAAAATATATTTTTATTATATCATAAAATTATATAAAAAATGAACGTATATTTTACTACGAATATTTAAAATAATTTTTAACATATAGCGTTACATTGAAATCGCCGTCAACTAAAGTAATATGTTATTTATATTCAAATGTACTGAATTTTGATCCGTTATTTTAGTAATCAGGAATAGCTTTTATATTCAGCAATGGCGGCAAGTAAACATTATACGGCTGACGCTAACAGACAAAAAAAGCTCTGAAAATTTATTTGCCTCATCCAGGAATTGAACCAGAACCACAGCGTTCTTATTCAATACCTTGTTAATTTGACTTGTTAAACTTCCTTCGTGGCGTAGCGGTAGTGAATGCGACTGCTGTGCATGAGGTCTCGGGTTCGAATCCCGGGTCGGGCTAAGAAAATGTTATTGGATTTTTCTGTTAAGAAATCTCAATAGCAGCCTGGAGTTAGGAAGTTGGCGGTCTTAGACACCCCCCGTGCCTCGGAAAGCACATAAAGCCGTTGGTCCTGTGCCTGATTTCTCTTCAGTCGTGTCGGTTTACCGTCCCATTGGATCATGAGAGTTAGGGAACAGAGAGTGCACTTGTGTTTGCGCACACGCTTTTGCAATATAATATCTTCTGCGCAGATGGCCAGTCTCCGTTAACATTGGAAGCCGTGACCGGAATCGGTCTGGAGGACATTATTATATTATAATATGACTTGTAAAATACTTAAATTATATATACGTAACTAACGTTAATATGACTTGAAAAATACGTAAATTATATGACGATGAGATTCTTGCAGGCATCTTCTCATAAGCTCAACTGTTTGCCTTAGCAACTAATCTAAATGTACCTTCAGTAACTTAGTAAACACACTAGCCCGTAGATTATGACGTTCATAAGCGATTCTACTACTGAGCAACTGAGCCACGTAGAATTGCAAATATACCTCGATTTTATAGCATTCATAATGTTCTTTGATTAAAATGATCTCAACAAGGCCATTTAAAAATTCTCCTTGAATTACTCCGAATGGCTTTGTAGACCAACTACTAAAGGGTTTGATGTCAGGAGAAGATTTTATCTCAATCATAGTAATGATTAGTTAGATCTGCAGATCTTGACATCCAAGGACCACTGACAAGCTCTTAAGTGCAGGGTATAATAATCTCGATGGAGATTCATCTCAGGATCAAACAAACTATTTATATGCTTTTAAATAGTGTTGAAAATATACGAATTTGATAACATAGAATTCCATTTTGTAATTTTAATTAGACGTTATTAGCACACAGAGTAATTTTAATTAGATTTTGGAAAAGAACAGAAATATACCTATTAGGCCTATTACTATTCAAATCTGCTTTAGAATTTCTATCTAGCGTAATACGTTGTTCTTTTAATATATTATAATTTCAATATTTCAATTGCCTATACAAGGTTATTCTTAGTAAAGTGAAAACCTATCAGGGGTGATTGTACTTGTTATTATAAACAACTTTTGTTTTGGGACATTGCCGAAATCGCGAAAAAAAAATCAGCTGTCCCATACAAAATAATTGGACTTTGACCTCGGCAAAATGTATGGAACAGCTGTTTTTTTTCGCGATTTCGGCAATGTTTTAGAACAAAAGTTGTTCATAATAACAAGTATAATCACCCCCTAAGAGGTTTTCACTTTACGAAGAATAACCTTGTATATGTTTCATTTAAAAAGTAGCCCTGGGTAATAAATACACTAATAATTACATGGGGTCCCTATGAACGCAACCTACGTGAATTATTGTATAGTTAATAAGAAAGACCTCACCTGATTACAAAAGTACATAGAAGATTGCAAGCAAACATTTTATTTTTTACTTCTCAATCCTATGGAATTTTAACAATAGGTAAGGTGTTTGGAATGCTAATTTACCAGCAGAAGCACTATTGATCTTGAGTACGATTCCTGGAGATTACTTGCAGAGTTAGACAATGTTCTTAGTTTAATAACTTCTCTTACCTAATAAATTCAATAAAAACCATAGCCTATCTAAACTCAGATCAACAAATGGCTCTTTTCATGTCTGTGTGTTTAGTCAAATTGAATACAAAACCACTGAACGAATTTTGAGGCTGTTTCACAGTTGATATTTAAATTAAATCAAGCTTTAGTTATGTAGGTTATACTGGCAATAACGTAAAGTATGATTTGCGTTTATAACGTTGCCAACTTAGAGCATAATTAGACATAATATCATAAAACCATAGAAACTCGTATCTCACATACCTTAACATAAACATAACTCGAGTTCAAAGTTCCAATGTTAACTACAAATTTAAAGCTTATTAAAATCCAGATATAAATGCCACAAACCAACATACTCGTAATTCCAGAGGTTAGCACAAAATCAACTGTGTAGTGAGCAATTTTGCAAAGCTATGATACTTAAATTCTCAGCTCGCTGTGTTAGAAGCATTATCAGAACATTTTGGAAACTTCAGCTCTGCCGTGTGGATGCTTTTGATGGTTCTTAAGGCTTTTATACACTGTTCAAGGTGTTCTTTATTTGTTTTTATATCTTGTACTAAGGCAAAGGCAAACAAAGATACAGCCTGTTTTACGATAAGTTATACCAAACAACGGCCCGTCTGATGTATTTTGATGTAAGACCATTGTTGACAGCATGGTAATATCTTTTTTAAATACTGGCACCGAAACTTGGAAAACTATTGTAGGTTTCTTCTGTAAATACATTCTTGTGACATGACTTGGATGGAGTTTAAAACCATGCTTCGTAGGCAACAGAAGGTTCGTCTCCTATTATGTGGAACTAAAATAATAATTAAATAAATATTGGTGTAATACACCTCAGTCTTTGCATATAAACGTTCCTTTTTTTTTGTCTGCGATAAATACAAACGGGTTACATATATTACAATTTTGATTCTGCTAGAAATTAATTTAAACATACTGATACTGGTCCCCCAAACTAGGCGAGTGCCTGTATTTTGGGGGTCAGTGTTCAGCCCTTAAAATATGCAGTTCAATACAAAACATGTTTTACTTTGCATAATATATTATGATGATTTTGCTCTAATTTCAGTGTAAGATATTTTTCTTTTTTATATGTTGTGATTATTGATAAATAAATTAAAAAGAATTGAGTTAAATTTAACAACCAAACTTATAGTTAAAACAAATAAATAAGCAGATCATAACAAGAGGAGAGCAACATGACACATCAGGATCGTAGCAAGTGGAAATCCTTTGTTTCTGCAACAAATATGGAATAGAGACCGAATAATAATATGTTGCGGTTACTTACTTAATAATGTATATTCTTTAGTAAAAAAATATTATATATGAAATGCGTCAAATCAAATCAAATCTAACATTATGGCTATAGTTTTGTGCAGTGTGGCTTGGCCTGCCTTCGGAATTGTTTGTGAGTTTGTTTAAGTAGTTTGTGAATTTGTTTAGTTTATACAGTGAATGCGACGACGGATATTAACTGTTTTCTTTATTAGTTACTAGCTTTTGCCCGCGGCTTCGCTCGCGTTAATTTAGAATTTGACAATCAATTTGGGTTGTACCCTGCTTGTAATAATATAATTCCATCATGATTCGAAAGACACGTGGCGCCATCATTATCATAAGAACGTTATAATTGTTTTCCTCGGGAACAGTAATTTTTTTCGGGATGAATGGTAGCCTATGTCCGTTTCTGTACACCTGACAACGTATATGCTAAATTTCATGATGATCGGTTCAGTGGTTTAGGCGTGAAAAGGTAACAAACAAACAAACAAACTGATTTTCGCCTTTATAATATTAGTTAGGATGTTATCACATAAGTGACGAGTTGTCATGGTGATAATAAAGATCTTTAAACATTAACCTAATATGGATATGTATCGTTACAAAAGCGTACGTAAGTCAAAAATCGTAAAATAAAATCAACCCTTAAAATATACGCGGAAATGTTCTATCAAAAAAATCTATATTGGATTACTTTTGCCATAGTAACATTTAACGAACATTTTAAATCCTTGCATACATAACACCGCTAAACCTTTAAACCGTTTTTAGGCTATTACCGTTACAGTTTTATCAATGTTATCAATAATTTTAGTCAAAGCGTTGGTTAAGTTGAGTTTATGTTGATTCCGTGCCGTGTAACGACGCCTTTACTGTAAGTGCTTGTAGCGGCTTTATCTGCGCTATATATCCTACCTAACTGTTCAGTAAAGCGCGCCAGTTTAAGTTAGTATACGTTTATAATTGAACGAAGTCGTAATTTACTTCTACAGTACTGGTACCTCATAACAAGCTACTTCTGTTCATTTCATCGACGTAGTTCATAGTGATGTAATCTATATAATACGTGAAGCAAAAACGTTGTACTACTTTTTACGAAAATTGCGCGTACGGAGGAGTATAAAATTTGGCTCAGTTAAAGTTTATATGGAGAAGGAGGGACGAATCCTAATATTTATATAAAATATGCATTAGAAATACATTAAATTAATAAAAAAGCACTACACGCACACAACCATGCATTTGACACACGCAGTCGAAGCGCGTAACTATGGTTACATAAATCAATATATAATTACATTATAATCACAGCAATATCTTACAGGCAAACTTTGGTCGAATTTCGAGCACTAGGCGACCGCTAGTTAAATCAAATCTAATATAGTGCTTAATAGACACAAATATACTCACGACTAGCAGTCGTAGAGGTAGGTAGATGTTACGAAATTTCATTACGTTGCTGGTTTATATTTCCTTTACTTCATTTAATCTTATTTTTTTTTATAAACGTCTGTCTTTTAGGGTGCTTTTAACGTGGACTTTTTCTATTTAGACATGCGCAGATTTATCAAATGTATCGGTAGTGAAAATAAGAGTTTTGAAGATAAAAAATGTAATCGTAGATAAATTCTAGACGAGAATCGTAGAAAAAACGCCCAGGTATTTTTAACTGCTTAATTGTAAGTCTGCTCATAGCCAGTTGCACTCACTGATCGGTAAACGATTAGCAAGTTTAAGCAATGCTAGGTGCGGTCAGTCTATAGATGTGTGACCGCTTAGTGGTATTTCGTATGAGCGTCTCCATGCTTCGGAGGGCACGCATAAAGTCGGTCCCAGTTGTTGTCAAATTGACAGCAGTCGTTAAGCCATGTCAGAGCCCTACGGGCGGCTTGAACAACTCTTGACAATAGGTTGGTCACAAAACACACGAAAAGAAGAATTATTGTAAGTAAATATTACTATTATATTTTAGTAGGTACGTACACAGATAACACACATGACAGATATATATTTTGGTATATGTAACCATAGTTACGCGCTTCGACTGCGTATGTCAAATGCATGGTTGTGTGCGTGTAGTGTTTTTTAATTAATTTAATGTATTTCTAATGCATATTTTATAAAAATATTAAGATTCGCCCCTCCTTCTCCGCATAAACTTTAACTGTGCCAAATTTCATACTCCTCCGTCCGCGCAATTTTCTTAAAAAGTGTACAAAGTTTTTGCTTCACGTATTAATATATAGATAGTACATATTGCTTAGAATCATAATGTAACAATAAGCGATAAAAAATGGCCATGAGTTTCTAGCCTTCTTATCATGGGACCTACTTCTCGAACAGGTCCTTTTTACTGCAATATTTTAATTTTCTTTTTACATTATTGAAATAATTTTTTGTTTATATGGCACATACACATGATTTTTTATTTTGTCTTTACGTTGCCAACCCGCATTCAATCAGAGGTCTATGATGTACCGTTTCTCACACTAAGAAAAGGCACGAATCCAGCAGTGTGCAGTTTATAAGTTGTCGGCCTCGATGGCGTAGTGACGTGTAACCGACTGCCACGCCTGAGGTCGCGGGTTCCATTCCCGCACAAGTCAAACATTCGTGTGCATGAACATGGATGTTTGTCTTGGTCTGGGTGTTTCTATGTATAATATGTATATAGATATTTACAAAAAAAAACATATAGCATATATTATGTATGTTTATCCATTGTCTAGTACCCATAGTACAACAAGCTTTGCTTAGTTTGGGCTAGATGGTGTTGTGTGTATGTGATACAGTATTATATTATTATTATTATTATTATTATATAAGCAGGCCTGATATTATTATTATAACTATTATATTATCCACCTAATAGACACCTGATACATCACTCTACGAAAAAAACTTCGACACTTCCCATTAGCACAGCGAATAGCGTTCTTATTATAATCAGCTTTAGTTATAAATAAATCCTATTATAACCACGTCGAATAGATCATGTGACGTCACAGCCCAGTCAAATATATCGTCAATTAGTAAGCCGATTAGTATTGCATACATTATAATTTGAAAGGCAAAGCCGATAGGGAATTAGAGCGGGATTTTGTTATACACGTAAATGTTTTTGTATTATCGTTTTAGGAATGATTGGATCGCTGATTCAATGTGATATAATTTGATTGCATTTGATTAGGATGTTGTTTAACTCGCTGTTTTCGATATGTCACGTGTTTGATAACCGGAATGAGTATAGTGTTATTAAGTTTTCTGTTAAGAAATTTTCAGTAATAGCACGATGGACGGATAAGTGCCCGAAAGATGGTAACAGGCTCGCCACCTAGTACTTGGGTTCAAAGTATAATTGGCGATTGAGTAAAATGCAATGCTGACTACTCCTTCAGGGAGAATCACGCTTTAGGACAAGATCACGACCAGCGAATCATACCCAAGACCACCTCCACATGGCACAATAATAATAATAATAATATTTTTATAATAATAATAATATACTAGGAATAATGGTTTGTTCCACATTCGTCCCTCATGATTCGTCCCAAGCGTTGAAATACGCATTCGTCCCAAAAATATTGCATTATATGCCCCTAAATTTAAATAAATATTAATATCTTAATGTAATTCCTCTTTCGTCCAAGATTATGTTCCGTTTATGTCCCTGTTTTTTTTGTATGGATATTTTGTTGTACCAAAAAATATTTTGAAATAACTCGTTGATGTTTCAGTAAAACTTTGGGCTTATGATTGTATGACATCATGAGCCTGACAACGAAAGATTTGAAATAATTTTAAACCACGTTTAGTTTTGTTAACCATATTATTATGTACAAAAATGAAGGGCGAAAATAGAATAATTTAAAAAGAGGGGCGAATGTGGAACATTTCGGAACATGGGACGTAATGTAGGGGCAAATGTGGAACAAACCGGAATAAATCCTGTGTCGCGGAGGACTTTACAAACATTCAAACAACGGACACAAAGAACAAAATTTGTGGATCACACAATGTTTTCCTGTGTGGTATTCGAACCCACAATACTCGGTGCAGTGCCAGTGGCGAGGCGACCGCTTTAACCACTACGCCATCTATGAAGTCATAATATTTAGTGTGGGATAGTTTTAACCTCCACATTGGACAAAGTTTATCTAATGCAAAAATACTAATCACGAAATTGGGCTTTCTTTGTGTCTATACTTTAGAATATCTATATTGTTAGGAATCTGATGTGAAACAGCTTAAAAAAATAACAGCCGCACTTTAACCTTTAAATAATCATTGACTTATTCAAGAAACGCATTAACAAGTAAGAAATAATTGATATCACCCAACAGCGATCACACAGCACGTCCGTTCCGTCCGCCACTTGATGTTAAAGTGAGTCATTGCGCGCCGAGCGCGGTTTTATAGCACGCTCGATCGGATGATTCGTGACGTCACTTGTTTACGTCGCATTCCGCAACTAACAATATATTAATACGTGAAGCGAAAACTTTGGATCCCTTTTTACGAAAATTAGGCGGACGGAGGAGTATGAAATTTCGCACACTTATAGTTTATACAGAGAACAAGTGACGAATGCTTATATTTATATAAAATATGTATAATAAATACATTACATTAATGGAAAAACACTACACGCACACAACCATGCATTTGACACACGCAGTCGAAGCGCGTAACTATTGTTACATATATCAATATACGAGTATAATGATATGACATAATATATATCAGTTGGTCGAATTTCGAGCACTAGGCGACCGCTAGTAATAAAGATAATATCAGCCCTGTATTAACACTGTCCCACTGCTGGGCACGGGCCTCTTCTCACTGTGAGAAGGGTTAAGCCATAGTCCACCACGCTGGCCTATTGCGGGTTGGTTGACTTCACATATCTTCGACAACATTATGGAGAACTCTCAGACATGCAAGTTTCCTCACTATGTTTTGTTTCACCGTTAAAGCAAGCGATAATTAACTATTTAATACGCATATAACTTCCGGACTTTGGGATCGATTTAAGGTCTCCACATTGGACAAAATCTGTCTGATGCAAAAAATAATAGTAACGAAATTGGGTATGCTTTGTGTCCGTACTTTGGGATATAGGAAATATAAATATTACCAAAGCGGAAACGCGGAAAATAAACGAAATAGTAAATAATAATATTAATATTCTACCACATACACACAACACCATCTAGCTCAAACTAAGCAGAGCTTGTACTATGGGTACTAGACAAAAGATAAAGATAAATATTATATACATTTTTTTTTGTAAATACGTACATGATGCATTCATTAATGCCACAGAGCCTCGATGACGCAGAAATATGTGAGTACCTAAAAATATTCAAATCATAGATGCACTCT
The DNA here is from genome assembly GCA_963564715.1 of Catocala sponsa. Lineage (NCBI taxonomy): Eukaryota > Metazoa > Arthropoda > Insecta > Lepidoptera > Erebidae > Catocala > Catocala sponsa. The sequence goes on along the minus strand of OY751345.1, from coordinate 23,456,251 downwards.
ACTACGTATGAATATGGTCAACTTCCTGTAGGATGTCAGCTGACACACAATGCCACCATAACATCTGAGTTATAAATATAGTAATACTAGCTGTGTTCGCGGCTGCACCTGGGTTTATAGTCACTGCGCCGCCCCCGTGGGTCGTATGGACGCCTGCAACACCAGAGGCATCACTTGCGCGTTGCCGACCTTTTATTTTTACAATCCCAGAAATAAAGTCTTAAAACAAACTCTTCAGCTTTATAATATTAGTATAGATTTGTCAAAGAAGAAGTGATGTGGGTTCGATCACCAAACGGCACAAAACTTTGTAAAATCTATAAATAGTTATTTCGAGTCTAGGTGTTATTTGTGTGACTAGTGCAGTCTTCTCCCTAGCCTTTATTATTCCTAAGTCACTTGCGGTCGGCTTTCTAGTCTATCTGGATTTGATTGGATATCAGTTTTTACACTAATGCTAACGATATCCTAAGGCTAGACCAGTGTCAGGATATTAGAGGACTGACATCCCAATTACGACTGCCATAGATGTTCATGGCAGCCGGGACCAACGGTTTAACGTGCTCTCCGAGGCACGGAGCAGGCGATAATTGTCAATCAATACGCACATAATTTCGAAAAGACATAATTATAACTTCCGAAAGTCAGAGGTGCGCGACGTGGGTTCGAACCCGAGACCCTCTGCATTGCAGTCTGTTGGTCTCCCCACTGAGCTATCGCTGCGGTATAACTAGTGCAGTATTGTATTAAAAAAATGCCTTCAGATATGACCACACTTTATAGTTACACGCTGTTTATCATGCAATACGAAAGTATAGAAGTTATTTTACGAAGATGTATGCTCATCGCCAATACGACACACAAGTAATCCCGCGAGACACAAGTGAACAAACTACATATATTACAATGTAAACATTTACATTGTTGCTTTACTTCAGTGTATATTAGATTTTACGAGGTGTTACCATAGACACTGTCTCTTCGTATACTTTATGGTTCGGTTAAACTGTAGCAAAACAGGTATCAGTACTGACAGCTACTGGAATGAACAATTATTTGCGTAAACACAAAGATTTAAATTATACAAACAAAAAAGGGGCTGGTAAGGATTCCTGATACTCTCTTAGGGGTTTTTAAGGGGTCAAAATTTCGTTACTTTTTGCGTAGGACGCACCATTTCTGAGATATTGTTAATATTCTAAAATAATTCAAAATTGGAAAGCGTGGAAGCGTGACGATGACGCGAGTTCTATGATTTTTGTTTACCAGTGCTCAACGCGCCTAAAGAAGTTTTCATTTCAATCAAAAACGGGCTTTTACCATAAGCACTGCGTCAAAGAGACAGCAACATTCATATCAACAACAACAAACACCCAGAAACCTTAATACAACATTTGTAAGTACACCCACAGCGTGTCATAGATTGTTTATCATACAATAATGGTACAATAGCAATAACACGCGAAGTACTGGACAGGTTCTAATCATATCTGGCGGCCATCACAAAAACAAATTGTGTTATTCAGTTATATTGTAGTTCCACGTATCTGCGTGGTAGAGAAATGATATAAAACGGATTATCTTTGAGTAGGAGTTGTGAAAGTTGATTGAGGAAATCGGATTTGTGTTGAATTGGCAGGTATAATGGGATGGAATGGCTTAGTATGATCTTAGATTTGAACGGGTTTTTTTGTCTGGAGAAATTTGATTGAGTTTGTTTCGATGACTGAGGGGAATGACTGCCGTATTGGCGAGGTGGTAATAATTTCGAATATTGTGCAAAAGATCTCGAGTTCAATGCCCGAGATGTACAAAATGTTGCTGCGTTTTGGAACTGTGCCTATCGGATGGCGATAGGCTCGCCGTTTGTTAAGTGGGACCTCAATACAGATAGTGAAATTTCAGCCTTTTGCTTCGAATACATTGGCGTAAGAATATATGTATTTATTAAATTAAGATTTATTTAGTGGGATTTTCCATGCCAAGATGCAATGTTTTTTATATGGTGTAGTAGGTAAACGTGCCGATGGATCGCCTGATGGTAAGCGATTACCGCCGCCCATGGACACACGCAACACCAGAGGTGTCACAAATGCCTTGCCAGTCTTTTAAATTTGCACCTCCTCTCTCTCCGAGGAGGGGAGGGGAGGTTGGGCCTGCGGTACCCTCACTCACTCGACGAAACACAACGCACGCGCTATTTCACGTCAGTTTTCAAATTATAAACAGAAATCCTTAAAGCAGAACTTGAACCAGTGACCTCGACAAACCATGTCGTCGCTTTGTCAACTAAGCTTCGTAAAGTCTCACGTCGGAAATTTAGCTTACAATATAAATAGTGTAAATTTAGCTTACAATATAAATAGTGTAAATTTAGCTTACAATATAAATAGTGTAAATTTAGCTTACAATATAAATAGTGTAAATTTAGCTTACAATATAAATAGTGTAAATTTAGCTTACAATATAAATAGTGTAAATTTAGCTTACAATATAAATAGTGTAAATTTAGCTTACAATATAAATAGTGTAAATTTAGCTTACAATATAAATACATAGTGTAAATTTAGCTTACAATATAAATAGTGTAAATACTGAATACAAACCACGATAAAATCAGTAACAGTAAACTTAAGTTAACTTAACTCCTAATTACTGATTAAGTTTATTAAAACAATATTTTAAGAAAACGCAATAGCCATTGACCTTGTTCATTATTCAAGTATGTTATGGTAATGTATATTTCTTTTTGTAAAAATTGTAGGTCTAACACTTCTGACGCTTTAATTATTTATACTCAGGTGCAAATATGCGATTTTGCTTCACGTATTAATATATAGATAATAAATAGTACGAGGTGTACTATTTATTATCTATATATTAATACGTCAAGCAAAATCTTTGTACCCCTTTTTACGTAAATTGCGCGGAAGGAGGAGTATAAAATTTGGCACAGTTAAAGTTTATATGGAGAAGGAGGGGCGACTCCTAATATTTTTTATAAAATATGCATTAGAAATACATTACATTAATGAAAAAACACTACACGCACACAACCATGCATTTGACACACGCAATCGAATCGCGTTCGTAGTATTTCGGCATTGTTCGTCTGACGTCTTACAATTCTTTGTAACTATGGTTACATATAGGCAACCATAGTAACAAGTTTTCGTTATTACAATAAATAGTACCTTATTTATATGTAATAAAGAAAAATAGAAAACAAACTAGCAAGCTTAGGAGTTTTGGTCGAATTTTGACCACTAGGCGACCGCTAGTAATAATAATAATGTAACTAGTACCATTCAATATACACGTGTTCCAAAATTAAGGTCTCAAATAAAAAGTTGTTGACTAGCCCGGGAAAAAGACGTACACCTATTATTTTATACTTGTTATAATTTTTACAAGCTTTAAAGATTTGACACGTTGTGAAATATTTTTAAGTACTCTGACTAAAAGTGGCTTATTTATTTATTTAACAAATTGGTTTGCATTTGCACTAAAAGTAAGTAAATGTATGTATAAATTAAATTTATTACATCAATTCATATAGACGGTACGATAAATAGAACAAAAGCATTAAAATAAATGAAATGATTAAAAATCGCAGATTTATTATAAAACATCTTTACGTGTGTCAGGATCGTAGCAAATGGAAATCCGTAGTGTCTGCCTACCCCTCTGGGAAATAGACTGAATTTATGTATGTATGTATTATAATCATTTTTTAATCATTAATTTTTTTATTTAACTTAAATTGGTACAACTGGATACAGAGCTTATGTTACATCGTAAAGGTAAATTATAAGGGGTGCCTGTACTAGGGTAAACCTGTGCCACAGGCATTAGGCATTAGGCATTATATAACAAGCTACTTTTTTTAAGCGGCAACTAAGGACGACGCGTCGATGGCGAGACGAATAACATTGCTATAGGCAAAACTGGTGCGAACTGGCGCATAATAGGCAGATATAGAAAAGCAACAGCGATGCCAACATCCTGTAGCATAACTGTTCATAACATAAAACAAAAAACCTAGTAGTCTTCAACTTGTCCACTCTCTGATGCCCGCTTATTTTGGGACACATTTCGCTGGCTCACTATTACAAGGTTCTGTTATTTTTTTTTAACTTTGGTGAAATGAGGTTTAAAATTTACATATTAGTAAAAATAACTTAAAAGTAACTTTGAACTATTAGCGATTTAATATTGTGAGGTGGTAAGTGCTTCCATCTATTACTATATTAGTCTAAACAAAAAAGAATGACATATAGAACCATGCAATATTCATTCCCATTATTTTTCAAAAATTTAACATAGAACCTTGTAATATTGGACCAGCGATTTATATTTACCATTCCGTTATTTCATTTGGTCATACACAATTTTTTTTGCAACTGGCTACTTACTTCTTAAAGCCCATGGTACTTGTTTGTGTGACACATCACCAGCTGACGCGTGGCATTTATTGGCGTGTATGTTAATTTTATAGCTGCTCTCTACAGTACCAAAATGATTAAAGGACACGAGGCAACGTTTAAATGATGATTTTTATTATTTCCGCATAATTTCTCTGACATTTCCTCGAAATAAAACATCACGTCATGTTGCTGTTGGAAGATGTAGTAGTATATATTTTTTTAAATTTGTTGCTGCTTTTTATTGTTAACTAGCTTTTGCCCACGGCTTCGTTTGCGTTAATTTAGAATTGGACAATCAATTCGAGTTGTACTCAGCTTGTGATAATATAATTCAATCATGATTCGAAAGACACGTGGTGCCATCTATTATCATAAGAAAGTTATTATTGTTTTCCTCGGGAACAGTAATTTTTTTCGGGATGAAAGGTAGCCTATGTCCGTTTCTGTACACCTGTCAACGTATATGCAAAATTTCAGGATGATCGGTTCAGTGGTTTAGGCGTGAAAAGGTAACAAACAAACTCATTTTTGCTTTTATAATATTAGTTACGAAGTTAGGATGTAAAAAAATAATGTTTCCTTTTTGTATAAAAATTGTTGTGGGCATAGGTATATTAAGTATGCTCTTTTTACATTCAGCGACATAAGTCGTTATACATTTGTGAGATTAGGAATGATTTTTTCATTCGTAATATCAACTATGCTTAAATTTTCAAAGTAGTAATGTAGTAAGAGAATGGTGATATTACGGTGCGAGGCGCTCATAGCCAGTTGCACTCGCTGGTCCGTAAGCGATTAGCGAGGTTAAGCAACGTTGGGTGCGGTCAGTCTATAGATGGGTGACCGCTTAGTGGTATTTCATCTGAGCGTCTTCGTGCTTCGGAGGGCACGTAAAAAGTCGGTCCCGGTTGTTGTCAAATTGACAGCAGTCTTTAAGCCATGTCAGAGGCCTACGGATGGCTTGAACAACTCTTGACAACAGGTTGGCCACTAACCACACGAAAAGAAAGAATAAGACGGAAATTTATAAATGCGGAATGATTATTAAAATATTTTAATTCATAGAATGGTGGTGGTAATTAATATATTGTTAGGCTACTGATGTTGCTCTCTGTACAATGTTATTTTTTTAATTGTAATACGTACATAATGCGTATATTCGCATTCTAAAGAATTATAGAATGTCTGAAAAATTATGAAAGTCGCATAAGGTTGCGGTCAATGCGATCCCTACTCTACATAAAATCTTAAAATAAAATAGTTGAGGTCACAGGGGATGCACCCATGATGACCCCGATGTTGTCATATAATTCAAATATAATGCGAATATTTTTTTGTATATTCACTTTGCTTAAATTGATACAGAACTACTACTTACTAATATGTAGTTTCGTACAAATAAGTCAAACATACACATGAAAAATAAATTTGGTACCTATTTTTTTTTTTAATAATATTCTGCCACATACACACAACACCATCTACCCCAAACTAAGCAGAGCTTGCACTATGGGTACTAGACAATGGATAAACATACATATATCCTTTTTTTTGTAAATACATACATATTATACCTACATAGAAACACCCAGACCAAGACAAACATCCATGTTCATGCACACAAATATTTGACTTGTGTGGGAATCGAACCCGCGACCTTAGGCATGGCAGTCGTTTATACTAACCACTACGCCATCGAGGCCGAATTGATTGTTCCATATACACACATGCTCATTGTAAATCGCTTTTTATACAGTTGTTCTTACGATAGCATTGTTTTAACTATTATTTATCAGTATCACTAACGTATCTACCAACCTCCGAGGTCAAAATCATCACAATACTACGCTTGGAGGCGTTCTGGACAAAGGCCAGGTTAAGAGCGCCTTAAACCGATGAACGTGTATGAGGAATGTGGTGAAAGTGAATGAAGCCAGAGAAGTGTGTCAGGATCGTAGCAAATGGAAATCCGTAGTCTCTGCCTACACCTCTGGGAAACAGGCGTGAGTCTATGTACTACGCTTGCACTTTGCCATCAGTCTGAACATGCTTCTTCAACACTTTAGCCCCACAAAAAAGCTTCAACCGGCTCGATCAATACTCAGCAGTTGCAACACACATAACAATAGAGCATACGTCATAAATTGTGATAAAAATGCATGTAAAACAAAGTGAACAATATATTATATAGGTCATACTGTTATACCGTTGTGGGCGACGGTGACCGACCGATGTAAAAGATTAGTTTACCACCTGTGGTACTTTAAGTGCCAGTTTTATGAATAATAGGTACTTTTTACAATGGTAATGCATGTTTATTTATTTACAATCAATTTTCAATATTGCTGGCTCACAATTTATTGTTACATTTGTTTGTATGCAGGATACTTACATACAAAGCGACATGTTTAAATAAAAATAAATTTTAAATTACTTTAATTAATATTGTCGTATGTTTACGGAAATGTTATTCATTGAAATTAAACTATGTACTTTATACGGATTTTAACGCGTTTTATACAACGCGATAAAATCCGTATAAAGTAGTTTAATTTCAATAACGTTAATTAGAAAATTTTATTAAGTCTATAGTCAATATTTTTACTGTAAGATGACAATTTACAAAGCCCACATCAAGTTTGCAGTACAATAACTACAAATTAAAAATCGGAATTTTGAATATCTTCATAGTTTTTAAATATCGGAATAAGCAGACCCGAAACAACCATTAGAAACTCGAAACCCATAGATAATGTTGTCCGTGTGAGAATCGAACCCACAAAACAGCGCGGCGGCAGTGGTGAGGTGTCTTCTTAACTTCTCGAACGTCTGGTGGAAATACATAAAAAATAATAAAAATTTATTGTGCAAACAATACACAAACGGACAAATGTATGTGCGCTCGACACTTGACTCATTAAAGAGTCAAGTGTGCAGCGGACATACATTTGACGATTTCTTTTTTTTTTGATGACTCACTTTTGCGGAGAGCCTATGTCCGCTCGACAGTTGACGAGTTAAACCACTACGTTATCCGGGAAGTCGCATTGCGAGTGATATAAGGCTTCGATAACCGCTTATCAACTATCGAAACGTATGCTTATTATACATTACGGCAATAAGCATAAAAAATAGCCGTGCTACTGCATTATTTTATATTATATGTGCCCGCGGTGTCACCCACGTTTATGAATACTGTGTCACCCCCGTGGGTCGTAGCGTGATGTTATATAGCTTATAACCTTCCTCGATAAATAGGCTATCCAACACTATAAGAATTTTTCAATTCGGACCAGCAGTTCCTGAGATTAGCGCGTTCAACCAAACAAACAAACTCTTCAGCTTTATAATATTAGTATAAATAGTTGTGCACGCGGTTTCACCCGCGTTTATTGTTACTGCGCCACCCCCGTGGGTCGTAGCGTGATGTTATATAGCTTATAACCTTCCTCGATAAATAGGCTATCCAACACTATAAGAATTTTTCAATTCGGACCAGCAGTTCCTGAGATTAGCGCGTTCAACCAAACAAACAAACTCTTCAGCTTTATAATATTAGTATAGATTATAACAACAATTCTGGCACTAGTAAATCGACAGTACTTCTTAACAGCACAATATTTTGAAACAAGGACTTAAGACTGCGCCGAGCTAAATGTGCCAAAATAGGCGGTCACAGTTAAGTGAATAAAATCAACACTTTTTGTTTAATACAAATATAAAATATACACTTACCATAACAATGAATGTGTTTACAATCACTCCATGTAAAATACTTAAAATAATTAATATTTTTGCCTACAAAATTACCTAAATATGCACGAAAAATGCAAAAACGTAAGCTCGTTTTACGTTATTTTTAGATTATAACAGTAGAAATCTATCCTATTTTACAGCTTACACGAAACATAAATAGTTATATTACAATTTGTCCGTCCCAAATATTTACGTTATTGGTTGACAATAAAGATACATATTTATCAAAAAAGCACTTGAAATCCTCTATACAATTTTACTAGTGCGGCCGCGCGCCGATTTGATTATGCGCCGCACGAGCTCTGTCTTTATCTGTCTTAGGCTCGGCGCAGTCGGGCGCAGTTCGCTTTTAATACCATTGACACCTACGATAAAATTGCTTCATGCATGCAAGCGTTTGATGGCCAGCAGCAGTTATATAGCTTCATAAAACTATAACTCGTCAGCAAACATAACAACCAGGAAGCGCCAGTTGTTTAAAGAAGTTTAAAATGTTACAACTTACAGACTATGTTTATATTTCCCGGCTTCATACAAAAATAGAAGCGTGTTTACCGAAGATTTCGTAATGGTACGCATGTAACTACATTTTTCTGGTATGATAAATGTTAATTTCTACGACAATTTTTTAGAAAAAGGAGAAAAGTGGCAGTCCTTGAAGTTTTAATATAATTATATAATATTCTACCACATACACACACCATCTAGCCCAAACTAAGCCGAGCTTGTACTATATGTAATCTATAATAATCTAAAAATAGTTGTATACAAAGGTAACCTCGGCCGTATCCTAAATAATTTCGAAGTCGACCTATTCGTCCAAGACCATTAATCAACATTTAAGGTTACATTATTTTTATGGCGTTACACGAAAATGCCCACATAACAGCTGTTCCCGTTTTAATATGAAGTAGAATGTAACTGTACTTCACTGATGGATATTTAAAATTATTATTAAATGATGTTTTGTCACACATACGAACCAACAGTTTAAAAAATTATGTCCTTAGAGAAGTCTATATAAGAGTAATGACACGCAACATTGCATTAAAATAATATATATAACAATAATAATAACAACTTTATTTGTTCTCAAAAACATACAGCTGGCTCTTAATGTAGCATATAAATATAATTTGCGATACGCACAATCGAGACCTAAATTACAACCGGATACAATATGAATAATAGCTAGCAGCTCTGCTGGGCTCAGGCCTCTTCACGGTGTGAGAAGTTAGGTCATCGTCCACCACGTCGGCCCACTTGGACTTGGCAGACTTTACATACTTTCGAGAACATTATGGAGTACTTTCAGACATCCCTTCACCTAATATTCTAATACAATTTATGAGCAATGCAATACCTATTTTACATGGCCAAGGAAAGAGAGCACGCTTTTGTGTATAGAACTGTGGACACATTCAAACATAATTCGTAAAATTACTTTTTTTATTTTTTTATATAGAGCAGCGATAGCTTAGTGGGCAGACCAACAGACTGCAATGCAGAGGGTCTCGGGTTCGAACCCACGTCGCGCACCTCTGACTTTCGGAAGTTATATGACTTCGAAATTATGTGCGTATTGATTGACAATTATCGCCTGCTTCGTGCCTCGCAGAGCACGTTAAGCCGTTGGTCCCGGCTGCCATGAACATTTATGGCAGTCGTTATTGGAAGAGTGTCGACACAAAAGATCCCACTGGGTCGAAGTGTCGCCGGTCTGCATTGACTTCTTATCTTATGTGGGGGCCCTACATAAGATAAGATAAGATTTTTTTAAATAATTCATGTACTCCTGTGTCCCGTGGAATTGAACAAATATTATTTAAGTATTTGTTTACGAAAATATGACAATTATAAAGATTTGGATGCAAAGAGCATATAAGCTAGAAACAAATATTTGTCAAACACACAATGCTAATCTCGCATGAGTTTGATACTCACCACCATAACCATAACCATAGGCGCTTTCTTGTAGTCAAATACATAGAACTATAATATACTTATGTCCAGATGTTCACTTAATAGGAGGCACGGAAAATGTTTAAAAAGCTTTTAAGTTTTATACTTACTTCTCCATACTATGTATACAAACATTCGTTCTACTATCCGCATTTTACCGCAACGGCTAGAAACAGTTGCAACAAAATTTACATTGTAACCTCCCAAGCCGTTGCACCGGAGGCGAGATTATGACAAATGGTCGTACCGAGGTTTATCCGATCGCTTGTTACGAAACCTGCGTAGGCCACAATGGGATATAACCTGACCCCACGACTCATAGTGTAGCGGTTATAGCACCAATGAACATTATATTTTAGTGGACTTTTTGTCAAATAAAAATATGTAATACATTCCAATTTTGATGTAGAAGTCGTTATACAAGGTCGAGATTTAGACGGCAATATAGAATTTGGTGGCTTCTGTGGAGGTTGGTCAAATTGTTGAAATAAAAGCTTAAGATTTGGTTATGTATAACTTTTTATGGGTATAGATTTGTGTTCGGAAATACGTTGTTTTGCTTTTACTCATAAATTATATTAGAATCATAGGGCAAAGTTGTGAATAACAAGATTCTGTCTATCAATTTACATTTCCAGTTGCCGAGTTCAAGCAATAAAAAGAATTTGTATTTGCATACATACTCTTACGACTCTATGTTTGCTAAAGTAGTAAGCAGTAGCGTTCACCTTTCCCGAGGTCTCGCGTAAAAGGAGGTTAGCTTATTGCCGTCTATTAAGTACAATGTCTTATGCTGTTTTGCTACTGAGATATCATATCATCACTCCAACTTTAAGTGCCGATTATTACATCGTTTTAAATGTCTGGTTCCTTGGGGACCAAAATATTGGGTCAAAAGCCAACAGCAGTCATCAGGTCTATTATTTTATTTATGGTTACTGATAAAGCAGATTACAAGCAATGTTAGGTACAAGATATTAGCACACTAGAAAAGCCTGTCATAAATGCCTGTTTCTCTATTTACTCTGCTGCGTAAAGCCAAACACGCGGCACGCATGTCTTTTTAGACTGTGGACGTTTTTAAAACCAGGTATGTTTCAAATGACAAATACAAACATTCGTCAGTACGGTTGTTTAGTTAAATATACTTAGTGTAGATTTACATCAACCTGGTCTGCATATAAATAAATGGTCAAAATGTAGCTGCCGCCAAAAATCGGTCCAAAAAGCAACTGACAGAAACAAAAATACTACTTCAATATCTAACCAATTTTTTTTATTGGAAGCGCACATCTTCCGCCGCAGAATGCATTTCGAAAAACAAACCTCTATTTTATAGAAAAAATATCTTGATTACGTCACAGCGCGCTACAAACCACCCAAAAACCCGCGACCCAAAAATCAGCGATATATATTTTTTTCGCTAAAGCTCCAACAATTGGCGTTCGGAAAAGTTCGACGGCGGAAAAAAAAGAAAACAGCATAATGGGCAATCGGGAAGTTTCAAATACACTCATCCCAAAGCACCGCTGAGATAAACGATTCAAAAGGTAGTAAAAAGGGGGGGATTCTCTCCAAAGTTTACCGTAACGGTCGACAGGTGTCCTCAAAGGCTCTAGACAAAGTTTCCGGAATTAGCAATGTGAAGGTTAGATTTTTTCGGAAATTATTCTACCTCTTCTCTAACATTTCCTGTGAAATATAAGTGTTTTCTTAAATCACTTACTTGAAAAGTTTTCTAACTGGAATTAAAAAGTTGAAAGGTTTCATTTTGAGTGCCTATTTAGGATTGGAGCTGAGAGTTGTGTTTTTAAAAGAGGAGGCTTTAAGTGAGTTTCGTTGAGATTGCTTTGTATAAGACGATGGTAGTTCGGCCAACGATGAAGATAATAAAGGACAAACGGAGTTTTATAATATGAAGATCTATTTACGTTTAAAATACCCATAGATATGAATTGTAACATATCATATAACCCTTCTCATACTAAAAAAATATATTATTATATTAAAAGTAAAATATATATTGAACTATGCCTTTCCAAAGTTATCAAACCAATTATTTTTATTTTTTTATACTACGCGTACCAAGGTGGCATGGATGCCGGGAGGCCTGTCGGTAAGTTGTTTTCATATCCTATGATCGCTGGTAATATCAGAGCTGTAGAGATTGTTATTCGAGTATCGCCAACCTTGTATAAAATTAAATTAATATTTAACTGGACTAATATCGAATGTATAAAAATTTATTTCACGAAAGAAATTTTGTAAATATCTCCACTTTGGATAATAACTTTACAAACATCGAAATTAAGGGTACAACCTCTACAAAAAATCTCATGTACAGAATTCTCTCTCTCTCACACACACATTGCGTCTGGTATACCCCAGTCTCCAAAAGCTATTCAATGTTACAAGTTGTTTTGTTTCATGTGATAATCGAAAGCACAGCACTGCTTATTGCAAACGACACGCCGACCACTAACACAATTATACGCCATCCATACAATCGATTACAATTTCCTTTTTTTCCACCATCTTAGCCAAACAAGTTTTCTTGTAAAAAGTTTTACGCTCCTTGAATAGGTTCATATTAGCCTCTAATATCTGTAACGGCCTAACAATTTCAAAGATCCACTCAACCTTTGCAATATTAGCGAGCCCTTGTTAAACTCGAATGAGACTTCGGTGTATTACAAATTGAATGTAACCTCTTTACTATCATTTCCCAGATTATTAGCAGTAAACGGCTTGTCCATAATATTGCGGATTGAAGTTGTTTGAAGGTTGCTTCTTGCCTAAGGTGTGGCATTACCGATTCGTCTCAGTTTGGACTATTGCCAGACACCGGTAGTTCGGTTTATAAGACTTGTTAGTGAAGGAATAATAAGGAGAAATAATGGATAAATATGAGTTACTAGTAAACAGTTACCGGTCAGTAGTTATGTTGAGTACGTAGTGTAACTGCGTAATTGTACAGATTTCTAATTAATTAATATTAGGTAGGAGGAAGTTGTTAGTTCCATTAATGCAGATACCGTAGTTGTAATTATCTGACTTATTTATGTACTAGCTGTCACCTGCGACTTCGTCCGAGTAGATTTTAACTAAAATGTGTTTGTCTCCGCGGAACACTATTTTTTTTTCTAAAATCAATGTAGCCTAAGTTACTCCTTATAACATCAGCTATCTGCCAGTGAAAGTCCCGTCAAAATCGGTTCAACCGTTTCGGAGATTAGCCAGAACAGACAGACAGACAAAAATTTTAGTAATAGATCTTTTTGTATAGCTACCTTATATACTTTCATATGCATTAGATAAAAAGCTGTTATTGTGACATTACAAACAGACACTTCAATTTTATTTTATTGTATAGATTTATACATGACATTTATACGTAAGAACAACGAGATGGGTGTAAAAACCCAGGATTCAACCTCTTCGTCTTCATGTGACCTTGTGACCCCTATATCACGCGATTCTTTTGACCTACAGGGCCCATATTCAAACTCGACCGAGGAATGACCCCAAGGTGTCTGCACACCAAGTTACAAGTCAATCAGTCCAGTGGTTCCGGAGCTATGCCTGTCAACAGACAGACACACAGACCCATAAAGTGTTTTCATTAACTTGTTCGAAGAAGACTCAGAGGTTTATATGTAATAAACATAAGCTAATGTATGCACCTACTACTTTTTATCTCTGCATCACCCAATGGTTGACTAGTAGATAATGCCTGTGGCATTAAGTCTGCCGATGTACTATTTTGTGCTTAATATTTTAAACTAGCTTATGCCCGCGGCTTCGCTCGCGTTAATTTAGAACTTGACAATCAATTCGCGTTGTACTCTGCTTGTAATAATATAATTCAATCATGAGTCAAAAGACACGTGGCGCCATCTATTATGATAAGAACGTTATTATTGTTTTCCTCGGGAACAGTATTTTTTTTCAGGAAGAAAGGTAACCTATGTCCGTTTCTGTACATTTGACAACGTATATGCAAAATTTTAGGATGATCGGATCTGTGGTTTAGGCGTGAAAAGGTAACAAACAAACAAACAAACTCATTTTCGCTTTTATAATATTAGTTAGGATTAATCTCGTACTGGGAATAAATTCCGAGTAGCGGTGCCTTCGGCAACATTACAATATCGGCACAAAGAAACCCCACCTCGTTTTAGAATAAATATCCTGCACGATTCGAATACGAAACAATCAGCGCAGCGCTTTCGTAAGATTACGAAGTAAACTACTGCATCACCAGTACAATTAAAAAGAGTGTATAGAACCATAACCAAATTGGAAAATAGAAGAGTTTTCGATTCAGCTGCTTTTTGTTGAGTCAGTTACGTAATTTTTGAAGTTGAATTGATATGATTGCACGGGTAATTGTAGGTTCGAATCCCTTACACTACAAACAAAACTGTGATACAAAGTTATTGTTCTAAGTCTGATAGTATCTCATCATCATTACAAACATACAATTAACACACACAAAATGCTTTAATAGTATTGTATTGTTTCTAAAGGTGAATGACACAGATATAAAGCCTAATGCTGAATATATATATTAATACGTGAAGCGAAAACTTTGGATCCCTTTTTACGAAAATTGGGCGGAGGGAGGAGTATGAAATTTCGCACACTTATAGTTTATACAGAGAAGAAGTGACGAATGCTAATATTTTTATAAAATATGCATTAGAAATACATTAAATTAATGAAAAAACACTACACGCACACAACCATGTCTTTGACACACGCAGTCGAAGCGCGTAACTATGGTTACATATATCAATATATAATGACACATATTATCAGCAATATCTTACAGACTCAACTTTGGTCGAATTTCGAGCACTAGGCGACCGCTAGTAATAATAATAATAATACCAGCACTGTATATAGGTATATACTGTCCCACAGCTAGATACGGGCCTTTTCTCAGTTTGAAAAAGGTTAGGCAATAGTCCATCATGCTGTTCCAGTGCGGGTTGGCAGACTTCACATACATATATTCGAGAACATTAAGTAGAACTCTCGGTCATGCAGGATCCATGATCTTCTTCATCGTTATAGAGAATGATAATTAACTATTTAATACGAACATAACTTTCAAAAGATAAACGTGCTTTTTGAGCAATCTCGAAACCTGTGCGTGGTAGTCTAACTGTATCCCACTAGGCTATGCTACGCTGAATATGACGTTAAATGCTCCACAGAATTCTCATCAATGACAAACAGCGTACATACCGTAATTGGGTCGTTGTATTGTAGATTACAGTCAATATCTGGTTAGGAGCCTATATATTAAGATCTGAATGTACAGATAGTACTAAACAGTAAACTAGAGAACAGTTACAAGTGATTGCATAACTGTTTTAGTGATGATTACTACGATAGCCGCGTAAGTGAGTCCGTTGTGCCGTCATGCAGAGGTCTCAAATTCGAGATATAGGTACCTAGGTTGCCTTCTTATGTTTTCCTTTACTAATAAAACGTACAGTATGCAGCGGTAGTACCATGAGGTACCGAGTTCGATACTCGTGTCGTGCGAAGTTTTACTGAAGTATTTTGTTACGTAATGCTCACTATGAGCTTGACATTTTACTACGTACAGGCCAGTAAGGTCACCCATTGTACGGGACACCAGATATAGTAGGCGAAATATAATTGTAATATTCGTCTGCCTGACCCGTATGCGGATAGACAAGCGTGAGTATTTTTTGTATTTATTCCGTGAGGTAAGTTTTGTTCAAGTTTTTTATTAGATACATAGATTAACAATGTTTCAATTTTATTTTGTATTTTTCGCTGTGATATTATTTACGTAAACATTCGCCCAAAGTTTGAAGGCTTCAACCAAAACAAACGCAACGTCAACACAAATCACTTAAAAAATAAAAACTATTCCACAATCCAAACATTCGTCACGGATGGAGTTATAATAAAATTCGTGTCAAACGCTTTTCTAAAAACAAAAAATAAACAAAAAGAAAACTGACAAAAAAAGAGGCTTGATTATATGTGCTCCCGCGCTAAATTGAATTTCTGATTGGTAGAAATCAAAACAAAGCTCGAAGCGGTTCACTGGCCAACAACAAAAATAGGCCGGATTTGGCGTAGCGTTTACACAAACAGCGGCCACGGAGGAAAAAATATAAAACACAGGAGGCCAGGACCGAGTTTGAACTGAAAGCAGGGGTGGGTTACTTAGTGTAATGATTAGACTGGCAGGTTTTGCTCGGATTTCAATGTTGCTTAACTATTTAAAGGCTTCCATTAAGACCACTAAATATTAACTGGCATTAAGTAAGTAGAAGAGAAATTTATGACTTAATTTTGTGTGATTAGTAGCTTAAACTCTGGTTAATTTTTGAGACCGTTCTTTAAGATTAGTGATTTAACTAAATATTTTTAATTATGTCATGTGTATAATAGACATAATATTATGATTGTGATACTTACTTGTTCTTCTAGTAGAAAAACTTAATGAAACTTCGGCAGAATAATAATTAGCAATCGAAATTGTGATTTTACGATCAGCACGAGCAATTACATTTAAACCACAAAAATAATAAGACAGTCAACTAAATAAAGTGGAAGTTAGTATATGTATTTGGTTTTCTACAAACAAGCTTAAATTCGAACTTCGAGCACGTATTTCAGAATTATTATAATCATGTATAGACACTTTTTATTATAATTGCGTGCTCATTATTTAGTATTGATATAATTGTAGCTATACTATAAAAATGGCGGCACATAATTCACAAAATATTTCGAGTGGCGTTGTGAATACGGTAGAAGGAGATAATCTAAGCCTAACATGAACTGTTCTCATCAAATGTTATAGAAGTACTAAAAACTGCAACAAAATTGAAACTTCATACCCAAAAACTGTAACAACGGACCTCTAAATTTGGCACATGTATGCATAGCGATCCAAACCGTTAGCGTGGTAGAACGAATGCAAAACGAAGACTACACGTGTTAGTTTTTCCAAACTTTCCAGAGATAGACGTCAGACCGCTGAACACTTGAAGTTTTTGTGAAGCCTCGCTTGCAAAATTGGAGATTGAATGCGATGGTCGAAGTGAAAACTGGGTTAGCGGATTTGTTTGCACTGACTTCATAAGTTATTGCTTAGCACCATGAACTGATATGAATGCTTCGAATTAACGAGTGGCCATCGTGCAAACGCCATATTTAATATACATTAAATTGACTCATTTCATTTTTATCCTATTATATTACATACTAATGTTTGGTATCAAATTATGCATTTAAGTTGTTTTTCAATATTTGGGGCTCATCCCGCTTACCTTAAAACCAGAGATATTATGTAACCGAGTTAAAAAGGAAACAATTTATCGGGCTAAAATGCACGCTTCAAAAGAGGTATGTAATTAATACTGGACATACAAGTGATTATTATGGGAATGATGAACTGCCAAAGGTATCGGTATTAGTTCTGCATTGGCGCATTATAGGAAGTTTTCGGACTATATGGAGTGATGAATGGATGGATACGTAGCTGGTACCAATTGAAAAAGGAATCCTGAACCGGTTTTCAATACGTCAAACGCCTTTTATGAAGTTTATAACGAGTAGTGGACATTAGATCAAAGCCAAATACCTTTGTATTGTGTGTTTTGGTATAAAAGGTTCTTAGTGGTCCTTATATTATATTACATAATATATTCCTTATGGAGGACGAAATAACCATCCGCATCGTCAACGCGCTAAGGTGTACTGCAGCTCTTCATAAAGTGTTAGTGTCTAAGTTGATAAGCAGAACCATAAAAATTCGCGTATACAAAACAGTAATTAGGCCGATTTTAATGTACGGGTGCGAGACTTGGACATTGACACTGAAGGAAGAAAATAGACTATTAGTCACGGAGCGAAAGATATTCCGTAAGATTCTGGGACCGACAAGAGGAGAGAAGGGGGAGTGGCGACAAAGATTTAATAGCGAGATTGAAGATCTAGTGTCAGAGCCGAATATCATCGGGGAAATAAAAGCTACCCGACTTCGCTGGCTCGGACATGTGGAACGAATGGGAGAGGATCGAGCTGCCAAAAGAGCATATCTCGGGCGTCCCACCGAGCGTCGTCCGGTGGGTCGTCCAAGGTACCGCTGGAAAGACGAAATAGCTAAAGACCTGAAAGAGATGAATGTGCTCGATTGGTCTGACTTGGCACAAAATAGGAAAGAATGGCGCACTTTAATGTCGGAGGCCAAGATCCACTTTGGATCGCTGAGCCAACGAAGTAAGTAAGTAAGTAATATATTCCTTATATTATATAATATCTAATCAACGACTTTGCGCAAGCAGTGCAGTAGGAGTGATACTCCCAAAGAAATGATGTCATGGATCTCTCTAGTACCCTAAAATTTACCCTAATCTGGTGAAATTTTAACTAAGCATTATATATCTGTCAGCGATAGCTCAACGGGGAGACCAACAGACTGCAATACAGAGGGTCTCGTGTCCGAACCCACGTCGCCCACCTCTGACTTTCAGAAGTTATATGACTTTTCGAAATTTTGTGCGTATCGATTGACAATTATCGCCTGCTCCGTGCCTCGGAGAGCACGTTAAGCCGTCGGTCCCGGCTGCCATGAATATCTATGGCAGTCGTTATTGGGAAGTCAGTGCCCCCTAATATCCTGACACTGGTCTAGCCTTAGGATATCATTAGCCTTCGGGTTGCGGCGGTCAGTTGGCAGTCGCTCCCTGTAAAAACTGATATCCAGTCAAATCCGGTTAGACTAGAAAGCCGACCCCAAGTGACTTGGGAATAATAAAAGCTAGGGAGAAGAAGATATCTATCAACTAAACGATAGCAGATGCATGTCTTTCTTCCAGTTAATTCTTCTTCGTTTATAAATTCGAAAAACCAATAATTTGGTAAAATTCACTGTATGCCTCGATGGCGTAGTGGTTGGTGTAACCGACTGCCGCGCCTGAAGTCGCGGGTTCGATTCCCGCACAAGTCAAACATTTGTGTGCATGAACATGGATGTTTGTCTTGGTCTGGGTGTTTCTATGTATAATATGTATGTAATTACAAAAAAAAAGTATATATGTATATTTATCCATTGTCTAGTACCCATAGTACAAGCTCTGCTTAGTTTGGGCTAGATGGTGTTGTGTGTATGTGGTAAAATATTATTATATATTATCATATTATATTATTATTTAAAAATATAAGAATGTAAGGCATACATGTTAAGGTAGGTCATCAAAGCGTATCATTATCGTTATAGAATACCAATAAAAAAGTCCCGAGCAATAAGTAATAAACTTAGATAACATACAATTTTTTTATGTAAGAAATGCGATATCATAATAAAAATATATCCAATTTTCAAGTTACCGTTGTTTTAGAGGTGACTAAAAATAAATTTAATCGAATTATTTGTTTTATTGATTCATAATTCATATGCCTATTTCAAATGCGACTAACTTCAAAACGAGGAAACAATAAATTTAGAACATAAAACGGATAGCACATTCATAATACCAGAAACAACTGCAGAGTAATCAAAATTGTTTTTATCTGTACTACCCAGAGAAATAAAACCAACTTTATTGTTTACAAAATGTTGTGTAACATTATTATCTTTACACTTATCTTTAAACATTAAAAAGGTGAAGTTTGTTACATGTTCCGATGCTAAAAGGGTTGGGATATCAAAATAAGCAGATTGTAGCACGCATGCGCGCAGACTGCTCCTTAATTTGTTTACACAATTGTGTCCTTACCGGGAAAGGTTAAGTTTGTTTACACGGTTGGATGTTGGGGGATTCAATGTACTTGGTGTGTTTTTTCATGTCTGGTTATGAGAACTAATTGTTTGCTTGCTTGTTGTCACACGTCTTCCATATTGCCTCTATATAGAATGTTCGTGAAGCAAGTTATATTTGCCTGAGTCATCTCTTTGCCCTGAGTTTTAATGTCATTCAAAATATTTGCAATTTCAGAAAGCTGTGTCGTCGTAAATAATAAAAGTAGTGAAGATTAAAAATATATATTTAAAAAATGAATATTTTATATAGACCTTAAGAAAATATCAAGGGGAAGTTGATGGTAATAAAAATGTCGTCTAAAACTGAGATTAAAAATAGACTTAATTAAAGCTTACGTTATAATTGAGTCATTCCATATAAATATAAACAAATAAATAATAAATACACACATCCTAATCCTAACTAATATTATAAAAGCGAAAATGAGTTTGTTTGTTTGTTACCTTTTCACGCCTAAACCACTGCACCGATAGTTCTGAAATTTGCATATACATTGTCAGGTGTACAGAAACGGACATAGGCTACCTTTCATCCTGAAAAAAGTTACTGTTCCCGAGGAAAACAACAATAACGTTCTTATGATAATAGATGGCGCCACGTGTCTTTCGAATCATGATTGAATATAACCCGAATTGATTGTCAAATTCTAAATTAACGTGAGCGAAGCCGCGGGCAAAAGCTAGTATAATTATAAAAACGAAAAACTTTTTAGAGACAGTATTATATTTCATAAGTATGAAAATATTCTAAGTTGCCGGTATGCACAGACATGAAATTCACATCATCCAGATCGTTATAAATGTTTACTTAATTGTATTTATTCCAAACTGCGGAAGAGTGACCTGTCTGCATATCTGTTTATTGTTCGTTCAATAAACAGTCGCCTCCTGTGGCATTTGTTCCTTTTGCGTCCGTCGAATAGTTCCCAGAACGTAAAGTTCTAGCAAATCGAGGATGCGTCCAGTAACTGTTGGCTCTTTTCTAAATGTTTTGATGTGGATGTTATTGATTAGCCTGCTGTAATTTATGCAGAATTTGTGTTTGAAACACGCTAGATATATAGATTCGAGGAAATGTGATTTGTAGACGGATTTCGGGAAGAATTAGAACGTGTATGTGTTGACTTTTATAATAAAATTTCCAGATAGTGATGTTGAATTCAAATAGTATGAAACACACTAAGTTGGCTGATGCAGAACACATAAAAAAATAATTGGTTTATAGCAAGCAATGATAATGACGGCCTTTATGGCGTAGTGGTGAGTGTAACCGACTGCTACGTCTGAGGTCGCGGGTTCAATTCCCGCACAAGTCAAATATTTATGTGCATGAACATTAATGTTTGTCTTGATTTGAGTGTTTCTATGTATAATATGTATATATTTACAAAAAAAAAGTATATATGTATGTATGTTTATCCATTGTCTAGTATCCATAGTACAAGCTCTGCTTGGTTTGGGCTAGATGGTATTGTGTGTAGAATATTATTATATTATTATTGTTATTATAATATTGAATGATTATATAAATATATTGTCATGTGTCTATTACACATGCCAATATATTTTTTAAGTATAGCAATGAAAAACATACATACATTCACACCTGTTTCCCAGAGGGGTAGGCAGAAACTACGGATTTCCATTTGCTACGATCCTGACACAATGAATAAACTCTCTCGATATCCAGAAAAGTTTTATGAGTCGTAAAATCCAGTTCTTTTTGTTATTAAGACAGTCGGTTTTGACCGAATCTTTAGGATAAGAGTAAACTCCAATTTTATTTTATTTATAAAATAAATTCAGGCATAATACCTACTTTATGAACTTATGATGGCGACAGCGGCAACACCGTTAATTAATGTCACAGTGACAAACAGCAGATCTTGTAAACAGCTATTGCAAAGCTTGAATACTTTCAAAGCTGCCTAGTTATTTCATAAAACCCAAAACAAACAAATAAATTATCAATTCAAGTCAAAAATAAACGTCAGTACAAACAGCGGGCGCAGAACGCAACGGCACATAAACAAAGACCACATGTTATACAATAAACAGATCTTTGTCTTGCGCGGGCGCATCCGAACATCTGTCTGATTCTTTTTCTCTTTCACCCATCCGGCATTTTTTGTGTAACCGATACTTGTTAGTAACTGAATTTACTGTTTTTATAATTACCTTTTTGTTAGTAATTAGTTTTATTAAATTAAAAAAGTGTTTTGAGATCATTATCCAAATTAATTTTTGAATGGAGTTTTGAGTTACGTCGTTAGTTGATAAAGATCGTAATGGTCGTAGCGTTGTTTTTAGTAGGCAGATGAGTGGTTAAAACAAGAAGCTGATTTCTTATTAAGATTATATCGTGAATTGTTAATAATGTGATGGTATCGTAATAGTTGTTTTTCTTCGTCGTATTTTTTGTTTTAGGTTGACAAGTATCGTCATTTATTGAATATTAACTGATTTTTGGGATGTTATCTATTTTTTTTTAAATAAATTATCTGTTCGTACTGTTTTGGTCGTGATTTGGATAATTTGAACGCTTGCCTCATTGGTTCTGTGATATTAATTTGTGATTACGTTTGCGTGCGATCGTAAGTTGAAGGTTCGATGCTCGGAACGGACAGAGTTATTGGTTTTTCATAGAAAATTCTCTACAGCAGCACAAAGTTTCGAGTCTAGCGCCTGGTTGATAGCTACAGACTCGTTATATATTACGTATCTAATTTATAAATTTTATTAGTATTAGCGGTGATCTGTGACTCTAAATGCATTTTTATTCGCATTTATGAAAGTAGCGTTTATTTTTTTCGTATTTAGTAGTGTTGAATTGTAACACTTTTTACATTTGTGGTTATTTTTAATGGCTAAAAATATCAAGGGATCTTCAAATAAATTTCTTGTGCTAAAATGTCTTTTTATCGAATAACCATGGCAATTTCATCTCAATTAACACCCCATAATTCGAACCATTACTATCTGACAATACATTACTTTCCAAATCAGCATTAGAAGCCTCATTTTGGAAAGCATTACCCTCTTTCACGGCGCAGTCGGGCGATAAAACATTATGTGCTCCCTATCTACGGTACTAAGTACTAATAACGGTAAGACATTGATATCGTAACGAAAACGAGCTGAATAAAACGTTGTAACGATAACAGTAAATAGTTATAAAGGCTAAATAAGCTTTTAAATTAAGTCTGTAATGTAGACGACGTTGTTACCTATCTAATTAAGTAGGCATCGTAAGCTTTTAGTCGGGGAGAAAGAGTCGAGATGGGAGGAAGCTCTGTGGATATAAGTACAGTCATTCAAGTACTCACTTTGCCATTAGCAATGCGCTCAGTGTTGTAAATTTAGTAGCCAGTGATTTATAGATAGTTGTATTAATTCTTATACAGATTTTTTCGTAGAGGGTTAGATGAATATTTACAGTTTTATAGTTATTTTATGCACGCAAGTCGTCGCCATGTTCACTCAGTGTCATTACTTGTTGATGTCATGGACATGGCCAGCTCCTTCTCTTAAATATGGCAAAGTGGACCATAGCTATTTTGATTTTATATTGAAGAATATTAACGTAAGCATATGTATGCAAACATATTTGTATGTCCCACAGAGCGCACAGCAAAGCACACCACACGTAATATTTGTGCCCAAAAACGGACACGGTGTCAATCATACATTGGTTGTATAGAATATGAAAAGTATAGCGTATCTTAAAGGAAGATGTCGTGTTCCGAGCTGCATGAAGTGTTTCGTTTACTTTAAAGTGAAAATATGTAATTATTAAAATTAAAAACAGCAATTTTTAAAATGCTGGTTAAGTTCTTATTCTAACTAAACTAAATAAATGTATGGCTACATGAAACAGCACATTGGGTGGTATAGTATAAAATGTCTTTACTTTAATAGGTTAATAGTGTTTTAGTTTATAGTTACACTAGCTTTTGCCTGCGGCTTCGCTCGCGTTAATATAGAATTTTACAATCAATTCGGGTTGTACTCTGCTTGTAATAATATAATTTAATCATGATTCGAAAGACACGTGGCGCCATATATTATGATAAGAACGTTATTGTTGTTTTCCTCGGGAACAGTATTTTTTTTCGGGATGAAAGGTAGCCTGTGTCCGATTCTGTACACTTGACAACGAATATACAAAATTTCAGGATGATCGGTTCAGTGGTTTATGCGTGAAAAGGTAACAAACAAACAAACAAACTTATTTTCACTTTTATAATATTAGTTAGGATTAGGAAGTTAGGATTAGGATTAGGACTTTACTGCCTTTCCTTTTCCTTTTTTCTTTCATGAATTTAGCTAGTTTTTTATAACGTATCACTACTACCCAAAGTTTTGCTGCTAGCAAACTCACATGTATATCGCCTTTGTACATATTTATATTTAAGAATTATAATGTTACTTGTTTATGTTTATTCTGTGCTTAATAAAAAATATATGGGGACGGCAGGCGCGGTTGCGGACTGCGTCCTTTCAGTGTGACATTTTAATATAATATCATCTGTTTTCAATGAAAATGCACGTGTGGCGCTACCTACGGTAAATGCGCGTAGCGTTGTCACTCCGTGACAATTTTCAACTAGAAATGCACTGCGGGCGAAAAGGCGAGGGATGACAATAAAACAATATTTGGGCAGTCTTTAGGGACTGCCGATAGAAGTGAAAACTTTAATCCTTGATCGTAAACACTTCTTTATAAACCAAAAATAATTCAAAAATGGAAAGCGGTCGGTGACGATGACGCGAGTTCCATGAGTTTTGTTCACTCAAAAAGTGCTCAAAGAACCTAAAGAAGTTTTCATTTCAAAAAAAAAGGAAGGGGCGAGTCGGTTGCTAGTTGCTGATACTCTCTTAGGGGTTTTTAAGGGATCTAAATTTCGATATTTTTTGCGTAGGTCGCACCATTTCTGAGATATTGTTAATATTCTAAAATAATTCCAAAATGGTAAGCGTGGAAGCGTGACGATGACGCGAGTTCTATGATTTTTGTTCACCTAAGAAATGCTCAACGCGCCTAAAGAAGTTTTCACTTCAAAATGTCACCTTCCACATGCATTATAATTCTCGCACATAACATGCAGTACATTTATGATAAGAGAGAATATCTGTTGTGTTTCAGAGATGATCCTCAAATGGGTCGCGTCAAATACATACATTTGTCACGACAGATGTGCCGTGACATGTTGCAGCGATGTAGACCTACGCTTAGGGAGCCGCAAAATCAGCTGATCCACCGACTATCAGAAACTTCGTTCTTCCTTTCAAAGTGACATTATTCCACTGTTCGGACTACTGCATGGAAGGGTTTATGACAATCACAACGTTACGTACCGAAAATCAGGACGATTTTTGGAATGAATGTGTTTCACGGTTAGAAGAGTCATCCCGAAACTACGGTATTTATGTTTCATGGTAAGTCTCTAGAACTCTAAGTTCCAATACTGTCTAAAAATCAGTAGCTCTATCAACTCTTTTTAAGTCCTAATACACAAATACATGATCACTCTAATACCGACGGAGTATACACATACAGTTGTAAATCCACGTATAATCCTCGCGCTAACCTTTAACTTCCTTCACCAGGTGCGCATTATAAATAGACACGAAAGGTCACATATTACTTTTGAAGGAGGTGTAGGATTAGAGCGTTACTTGTTTAATCCCCTACGGTTTAAGGGCACAAACTTCTTGTGTTTAGAACGTTAGCAATATTTTATTGTAGTCTTGGTAGATGTACTTTTGTATGTATGTTTGGGTTATGTATAGGTTTAACGGTACGTGGGTAGAAATTACGGATTTTAACATGCTTCAATGCTGGCAAATCGCTTTTGCGAACTACAGTTTTCATGCAACTTCATTAAGTTAGGGTTTATTTTAAGCGCGGGATGACAGCTAAAACCAGATTCCAGCTCTGTAAGCCTTAAGCCCTGTTGAAAGCGTTGGTAAACACAGCGACTCATCAACCTAGACTGTTTGGACTTTGAACTATTTGAAGCTGCGAATCGTGCGAGAGAGTACGTTATATTTTTGTTATTTTGTCTCATTCAGGATGAACAGGCCGCGGGCGTCGCCACACGCGCTAGCGCACCGTGATGGGTTGACACCACTATGCACTGTCCCTTTCCGACAATTCTCTATTATGTATGTAGCGTAGTTATGCGTATATAGGGTGTCTAACTTGATGTGTAGCCACGTATACTAATAAGAATATGCATTTGAAATCGTATCCACTTGAGGGTTTTGAGAGCATTCAAACCAATTGGTCCCACCGTGGTTTAGCGGTTAAGCAGGACTTTCTCTAGGCTGTCTCTGATATAATCAGAAAATGGTACCCTAAATCTTTGCTGGTGACTGTCATATTCACATTCATCTTACTACTTTCTTGGTCAATATTTTATCGCCAATCATCTACGTACCCCAAACTATATATGGCAGTACAACTGTCATTCTGAAGTATTGTCACAGATGATACAGCTTTGTCTTATCCCTGCTTATAAATATATACCAAGAAAACTGTCATAAATCCATACATATTGGGAAAAGTCATTTTAAGGGGGTATCGGAACAGAGTACTAGAATAAGAATGATGAGCTACGTACCACATTTCTTTATAGTTAGTGAGTGTTTCAAAACCTTACCTTGCTTACCGCCATGACTTCATAGTTCTGTTGAGTTGAAAGTATTCAAATAATACACAACTTTAAAACTCGCTGTTAACTGGATCACAATAATACTTTGTATTATTTATTACTTTTAAATTTAAATCTGCAACCCTTAGCAAAGAGCCACTTTCTACGGCATCGTCATTTGCGGTACAGAGGAGCAATTACACGGCAGCCTGTGTTTGATGTACCGTGACGGAGAGAGACACTTCAATGACTCTTCATGACGAGACACCTGCGTCTGTGTGCGTGTCTAGCTGTTGCTATCACTCCGTTGTCTCGAGCACTGGAGAGTCTACATCATTTACATTGAAGCACGCACACACACTTGTAAATAAACGATGTTGGTAGAAAAACGGTGAAGTGTTGGTCGGATGCACCACAACAATGTGCCCACCTAGATTTTGTTTCTATTGCAAAGAATTACGAATTTCGCACAAGTACTAGCTACACAAAGCTAGGTTTTATAACCATTAAAATACCAGAAACAAAACACATCCAACTATTTACGGTTTAAAAAATTATTTTTAAAGTCAATAACACGTACACGTAATGATACTTTACAAACATTTAACCAACGGATACAGAGAACGCCCACACATATTCTAAAACATAAGGAACAGATATTATGTTAAGATCGACCGATCGAACCGATCTTAAATCATTGCACCATACGTATGTTTCACATATTTTCATACAGCCATATCAGCGCCTTAGAAATCCATATATAGTGCAACAATAGCTGACGCAGTTGCCTAATTTGATCTCCATAAACCGTTTTCTGCTTAATTGTATTTATTATTGTTTTTTAAATTATGTATGTATGCAGATTCAAATAAAACATTTGCTTTCTTTCTTTCTTTTGATATGAATTCTAAAACTTCTAATATTAATAATAATTTTCGTTGCATCTTCCACCCAGACTTCTTTAGGCAGATGGCCTTCCTTACGGAATTCAAAAACTGCTTGTCATTAAACGGTATTGTATTGTAGTCTCTGATGTAAAAGTATAAGCTAATTGTATCTCCGCCTCATTTAAGCACCACACGATTGAACTTAAGTGTAAGATCCAAGAATTTCAATACAAATAGAAAAGAATTTTCAGTACCCATTATTTAGGCGCGTGCGAAATATAGTTCAGCAAGAATCCAGTTGGAAAAAAGGCCATTTCTAGAAAATTGTTTCGATAAAAAATCTTATTGCAAAAGTCTGTTAGGAACAAATAAAACTATCGTAAATAGTAACAATAAAACTGGGAGAAGTGTATATTTCTACTCTAAAATAATTTTCTATTATTCTAGCGCTCGGAGAATCACTAGCACAATCAATAAAAATCCAAGAACTGTGTTCAACAACTAGGTGAAAAGATAATCTAATTTTAAAAAAATAACATAACTATAACTGATGTCGTAAATAATAAGGGGCAATAAAATGGACCGCCCGTTATTATTTACGACATTAATTATTGATATGTTATTTTTTTAATAAGTAAAACATTAAAGTTGCCTAGGTTGGTTAACATAATGA
Source organism: Catocala sponsa (assembly GCA_963564715.1). Taxonomy (NCBI): domain Eukaryota; kingdom Metazoa; phylum Arthropoda; class Insecta; order Lepidoptera; family Erebidae; genus Catocala; species Catocala sponsa. Next base: position 23,428,070 of record OY751345.1, on the reverse strand, counting down.
CTATCTGAAACCATTTCACAGAAAAACGGTACATTAATTTTTCCAAAAAAATAATTCTAATAAAAAAATATGGTCAGGGTTATTCTATACCACCAGTAGAATGCGTGGTTAAAAGGAATTACACGATTTCAAAATCACCCTGCATATATTTGGCTTAGTGGCCGAAATTTACAATGTCATGAGGTAAACACTACATGCTCCACCACCGCACTATATTCATAGAATACCAAAGTTGTATGATATTGTCTAACGTTCACGCGAATGTTGTATACTGAAACTACTTTATACGGATTTTAGAGCGTTGTTTATTTTTATAAAACTCTAAAATTAAATAATTCTTAAACTTTAAACTACTTTTGTTAAACACTTTTACTAGTTACTTTTAAGTAAATTATAAAAACTACTAGATGTTCCCGCGGTTTCATCCACGTTTGACGTTATTGCGCCGACCCCGTGGGTCGTAGCGTGATGTATGTAACACTAAAATAATTTATCAAATCGAACCAGTAGTTCCTGAGATTAGCGCGTTCAAACAAACAAACAAACTCTTCAGCTTTATAATATTAGTATAGATTAAGATTTAATTTTACACTTTGTCCGACGTTTCGTTTACTTTTGAGCAGCCATGTTCACGGAAGACTAAGATTTTTAAATAGTAAGTAAACAGTAACTAGTAAAAGTGATAGTAGTTTAAAGTTTCAAAATTATGTTATAATAGGGTTTTATAAAAAATAAACAATGCGATAAAATCTGTATAAAGTAGTTTAAATTCAATAATTGTATGAATTCAATATTTTCATCCGAATTTATTTTATCAGTTTAATTTCAATAGAATATACAGAGTCAACCCTCCATATTAATTTTAGTTTCATATCAAATAAAAGAGATAATTACAAAGGTTTTATTGCCAAAATGTCCGGATCATTATTAGCAAGTTAAGCAACTCCGCTAAACCTCTTAATAAGGACCCAAAAGGGTCAGAATTTTCCGCTCAATCTAATCCAATTTTCATACGAAGTATTCATACATTATAACGGTCCAAATTAATAGGATTTTTAACCCAACAGTGTTATATATATGTACATTGATTAACTTTTTCTGGCTTACACAAGGGTGGAACGATCAGCGGGCTAATAAATAGTCTTAGAAAATGCATAAAAAAATTGGGGTAGTCTTTGGGGACTGCCGATAGAAGTGAAAACTTAATCCTTGATCATAAACACTTCTATAGAAACAAAAAAAGAAAAAAAGGGGTGGGTCGGATTCCTGATACTGTCTTAGGGGTCATTACGGGGGTCAAAATTTCGTTATTTTTTGGGTAGAACGCACCATTTCTGAGAAATGGAAATCGTGAAAGCGTAACGATGACGAAGCGTGACAATGACGCGATTGCTATGATTTTTGTTCACTCAAAAAGTGTTCAACGCGCCTAAAGAAGTTTTCACTTCAAAAAATAACATACCATAGTCACATATGGTCGTTCCAAAATTAGAAATATCGTATCAACGTAAAGGCAAACCTTGACTGGTTTGCTAGCTAATTACAGCGCCCCCCTAAAGAAATTGGAAACCCTAATCACCATTACCAATACTTTTTGTATAACTGCACAAGGTTGTTTCATCGTCTCAGGCCTTTGCATTAGTTGGTGAAGCGATCTTCAAGTTGTTGTGTCTCCTATTTGGTTTATTAGCTACAGACAGCAGGTATTGCTGTGTACTTTACAATATTCAGCTCAATTCTTCCTCCACTGATTACGATGGCTAGCTAGTTCTTCCCATTTTTTGGAACACGCCTTGAAATATGTATCTACGTCTAATAATTCAATGGCGATTAGAATTTTTTTTTATTCTTTATACAGTTACGATACAATACACCGTACGAAAGAAAGAAAGAAAGAAAATAAATTTATTTGCAGCAGAATTATACACTACATACATCAGACACAGTTAATTACAAAAAAAAAGAAAAACAAATCTTACTGCAAATTGGTAGCAACTCAGCAAAATGCTAGTTTTGAAAAAAAATAGTACGGCGTCATTGTTTTTTGTTATTTATGAATTTTTCGGGGTTTTGTCTATACCAGACATATTTGGAGTTAATACCTTTTTAATTCATACCTTTTTACGTAATATAATTTTTACATTAATACTTCACTAATGTAAAAAGAACATGTTAATAAAGAAAATTTACAAATGAAGTAATGCTATCATATCACAAATTTTTTTAGCAGTCTTTGATGTCGGTACATCCAATATGGATTGAAGTGGGGTTACCTCAATCCCTATTGGCAACATCTAAACTATTTAACTTAAAGCTTTCATTCATTCCTATTTCGGACACAATCCATCAGCAAATGTTGTCCATCCTCAATTTGATTGCAAACAGAACGATTTAGTGAGGCGTCCAAGATTTTCTGATGAACTTACACATTATTTTACCAGATTATGTGCGTAGATTCCTCTTTAAACTATCCCATGTGTAGTATATCAGTAGGATAGCTTTCATTTAAATCCGTTAAATATTTAACGCGTTATTTAGTAATAAACATCCAAACGTCTTACACGTTTATAATATTAGTAAAATTATTTACTTTATTTTTTAATTCTTACCAAGCTGCGACTAAACGCTCTGCGATTCTAAATCGCAGCCTTATATTGATTAACATTTTCATCTCTCATTATATAATATATGGGAATAACAATGTTTGACTTTGTTCCAAACTGAATAGGATTTAGAGATTATACGGATAACCATATTTTTCATAAACGTATATTGCATGTGTTTAAAACAATGGGGGTTTCAAGCCATTGTTCTTTATTTTGGCGATTATTTTAAACAAAGTACACATTTTTGTTTGCTTCGCCGCTAAATGAAAGTATTGGGTTAGCAGCTCACTTTAGTAGCATCATCTTTGCTGTTTATTATGTATAAAATATACATAGACTTATGCTTGTGTATCGCTGAAGGGATAAGCAGAAATGTATATATGTACACCACATTACATCAGTGAGTTAATTCTCATTATAAAACGCTTTAAAATAGAGTGACAATCAAGTCTAATAAATGTTCAATGTGAATTGAAATGCACCTCAAGTTCACAATTTGTTGTTGTTTATTTTCGTAAAGAAGAGGCATATCCTAAATGAAAATCACAAAAGGTAATTTGTAATACCAATGCATCGTGACCTTAGCAGCTGATAATGTGACTCAGGAATAATATAATTTAAGTCCACCGATGCTGCTATCAATTGATCGCTGTGGTAATATTTGGTAGATTCCCTATGTGAACTTTAATTATTAAGAATGTTTTTTATTTTGACATAAAGCCTTTTTTTAATCTATTGAAATAGAATATTTTAATATGACTGTATTGATACAAAAGCGTGTTTACCATTATTTGTTATATAACTAAGTATTGGTTATAATTTTAAATATTTTTGTCATTCATATATTTCTATGTTATCTTTAAAATTTCGAATTGTTTCTGAATTAAATAAATAAAAACATAATGTTTAAAATTATAAAACACACGGTCGTTTTAAATTCAATATCACCAGCGACAATAAAATAAATAGAAAAATAAATAAATAAAACACAAACAAAAGTGATATTTCTTAGCAAGCTTCACCTACAATTACCGCTTCAAAGAAATAAAAGACAAGTATTCTTACAAAGACAAAACAACGAGAACGCCTAAGATGAATTGTAGTCAACTAATGACAAAATTCAAAAGAACAATGTACTGTGGAATTCATTAAAAGAAATCCGATGGGACGGCGACGTCAAAGAGAAGTCATGTTTAGTTTTATTGTGCTGACTCTACGCGGAACTGTCTCATTGTTTCCACTCAAATATTATAGAGACTGGCCTCAAATGGCATAATTTAAAAGATATTGACTGCTGTGAATATGCTGTACTTTTCCATCTACATATTGCTCGCTAAATCACAGGTAGATAGCTGGCCTATATTGACATCTATAGTTTCATTGCTGCTATTGACAAATGTAAGCCCTCCATCTGGAATAAAAAATGATACATAAGATCTAGTTGATGCTAATAGGTATGATTGAATAATAAACATCCAAATATCTTGACAAACATATACCTATACTAATATTATAAAGCTGAAGAGATTTTTTGTTTGTTTGTACGCGTATCATAAGAGCAACACTTAAAGAAATAGTGACTTCAAATAACATGTACAATCAGCAAACACAGCTATTGTGATAAAAACTAGTTGGTAAAAAGGTCATGCTAAAGGCATATAACTAGAAGTACAAGAAAAAATAAAAATACAAAGTTTATACAAGAGAAATAAGATAAGCCAGTACATTCATTTCTACTTTTTACTGAACAACTTATGATAATGAGTCGAAGTTAGGGAAAATTCCCAGTAGGCGATATTTTTCTAGCTGAAGATTCGTCACAAAAGATTCGTCGGGCATGTTGGAAAGTAGAGGCTCCATGCGTCGGACTTTTTACTTTGGGCTTTTTTAGTAACTAGATGTGCCCGCGGTTTCACCTGCGTTTATGATTACTGCACCGCCCCCGTGGGTCGTAGCGTGATGTTATGTACCCTATAGTCTTCCTCGATAAATGAACTATTCAACACTAAAATAATTTTTCAATTCGGACCAGTAGTTCCTGAGATTAGCGCGTTCAAACAAACAAACAAACTCTTTAGCTTTATAATATTAGTATAGATTATCATTTATTATATAGACTTACGTCAATATCCCCGAAAGTAGATAAAAGTATATTTCGTTTATACAGAGGTAGTCGCCAGCATTCATTTTAGGTCCAATATAAAAGAGTGCGAGCTTATTACTGTCAACCATAATTCGAGATTAGGTGCTGGTATTGACGATTACTTGACAGAAAAAACCCACTTAAATTTCGCCTGACCCGGGCACCAAACATTTTTTATAGAGACACGGTAAAATGATTGTAATGGACCGGGTGGAAAGCCCAATTACAGTCCAGAGACAGTGACGACGAGGAGAAGATAGATGTCTTCTAGCCGTCGTCAGTGTCAAGCCGGTCTGACCAGATGCTTCTTCACACTACGTTTGAAGGACCCAATGTCATAGAAGGGAGGGAACACATGTGCCGGAAGACCATTCCAAAAACTTACATTGCAGTGCACTTATTTCAAATGTATCACCCATTTAAATACCCTTTATTAAAGCTAACATATTGCATTGAATCAGGGGTTATTGGACAGACAGACCTACTGTCAAATAAAGGTGGTTTATTCTTTTCACAATCATTGTTTCACAAAACTAACAATACTGATCAAGGTTGTCTTAAATTCATGTCCGGACCTTTAGTTTTAACTATGGAACTCCTACTGTGAGTGAGTTAGTTCACAAAGCTAATAGCATTGAACGATGTTTCATTAAATTCCTGTCCGGACCTTTCACTTTTAAATATGGAAACCCTACTGTGGGTGGGCATCTCCCTCTCAAAGAGGGTACATTGTGAGCCACTCATCCGCACGCGAGACGATGAGCGCTGATTAGCCATAGAACTGTTGTACTACATAATTATATGGCTGAAGAGGTGTATTTTTCCTTATATTTTGGATGAGTATCTTCTTATAAAGGTTCCTTATATTAAGCCAGTGAGGTAAAATCGGACGACGTTAAATCGAGTACCCACTCTTTTCTTTTTCATGTTGAAAGTTTGGTTAGAAACATAAGTAGTTGGATTGAACAAAGTTTGAAAAGTACTTGATGTTCTTTTTATTATTAGTCTGTCATATAAGCCGAGTAGGAAAGCCGTTGAAATGCCATGCAGACGTTTTGATTTCGATTCCATGGTTCACACCTCATACTTTTTAAAGTGGAAAAGTAATTTTCGGTCGCTTTAAAGGTGAAGTAAACCTGTTGGGTTATATCTATAATATTATTATAAAGATCAGATTTTTTGTTTGTTTGTAAGGATTTAACTCAAAGACTACTCAACGGATTTACAAAAAACTTTTAACATTAGTAAGCTATATTATCGACTATATTTTATTTAAAAGGTACTGTTACTAACATAATCTAACCTATTTTTACGTGAGTGAAGCCGCAGACAAAGGCTAGTTAAGTAATAAAGTGATTATTAACATAAGTAGACAAATCTAAGGTAAAGCTAATATTGATCTGCCTAAAATCGTAGAAAGATAATATATTATTCTCTTTCGTAATATTTTCATTTTGTGTGTCCAAAACAGAAAGCCTTCTTTCGTGTAAACGTAAGAAATAAGAAAAAATAAAAAAGGGGCATGTCGGATTCCTGATACTCTCTTAGGAGTTATTAAGGGGTCAAAGTTTCGTAATTTTTTGGGTAGGACACACCATTTCTGAGATATTGTTAATATTCTGAAATAATTCAAAAATGGCAAGCGTGGAAGCGTGACGATGATGAAGCGTGACGATGACGCGAGTTCTATGATTTTCGTTTACCTAAGAAGTGCTCAAGGAGTCCAAAGAAGTTTTCACTTCAAAAAAATCCTACAGCATATATACGCGCAATCACACACAGAATATTTCTGGCAAGTCTATTACGCTAAAAACTACAGAAATGCCTCATCTGTGCTGACCTTAAGCAACAAGAAACATTTCGCACCATCTCGAGTAATCACTTTTGAACTCTATCAAAGCCTTTAGATAAACTTAAAAGCATCTTAACAAGCTCATTCATTTTGCTCTCAATAGCAACAATTTCATAGCATTTTGTTCGGTCCTGTAACTTGCAAATTTTATTTAGTACGCCCCCACCTTGTAAATGTATGAGGAATTCAAAGTTCACTTGCAACGCTGGAATGCTTTTGAAAGCTCTCAAAGAAGCCATGGTTGAACTGTAATGTTTAAGTAAACTTAATAGCATTGAAGGCACAAAGCTTAAGAATAGGGTTATAAACTACACTTTTTAAATATCTAGTATAGATGTTCGCGCGGTTTTACCAGCGTTTATCATTACTGCGCCGCCCCCGTGGGTCGTAGCGTAATTTTATATAGCCTGTAGCCTTCCTCGATAAATAGGCTATCCAACACTAAAAGAATTTTTCAAATCGAATCAGTAGTTCCTGAGATTAGCACGTTCAAACAAACAAACAAACTCTTCAGCTTTATAATATTAGTATAGATTAGCGTCTTTTTCACACATTTTTCCGGTGTGAGAATCGACCCCACAATACTCTGTAGCTGGTAGTGGAGAGATAACTACTAAAACCATTTCGTTACTTATGCAGTTAGTGAATGTTGCTTATCAAAAAATGTAAAGTATGTTGACGATGCAATTGCTCTCAAAAACGCTTATTTTATGCTGCTATTATTAAAAAACCGAAAAACTGTTATCCGACCCGGGAACCGAAATCGAGACTTCATGCGAGCAGGCACAAAGGAGTCTTTGTGTTAACAACTCAAAAAATCTATTAAAGAAGTGCTCCTTCCCGATTCCCATATAAATCACCAAAACTAATCAAAACGTTTGAACAGCTGCTGATTTCATTATGATTGAAGAATAATCCTCTGTCAGGTGTAAATCATTGCGATCGTAAACGATGATCGCGATCGGTTCACACCTACTCCGGCATCTCACGTCCTGATGTCTTTTTCACTGTTCACCCCCTTTTTATGGCCTATAGTATCGTGTGGTACAAGTTAAATGATGATACGCCGGTTTTTGTTGAATATTCATAAAGAACATTCATTTCTTTAGTGACTTATAATGAAAATACTTATTTTTTTGATAATTGTGACTTTTAAGAACGTACTTAACATTTTGGTTGTTTAGACAGTAGGTCTCATGAAAATTTCTATCCGAAACTTGTTTCATTTGTCGGTCTGTTGGAGAGAATTCAGTCAATAGTCGGCCTTTAAATGATAATATTACCTTTCTGATTCTTTTATATGGATTGATAGGTATTAGTAAAATCTTATTACTATACAAGTACTGGGATCTCTATATTTACAATAGCTTACTATCCGGTAGAGTGACGGAGATAAAAATAAGATAGTACAATTAGTTTATACATGATGTTGTTGCGCATTCTTGTCATATTGTCGGCCTCGATGGCGTAGTGGTTAGTGTAACCGACTGCCACGCCTTTGGTCGCGGGTTCGATTCCCGCACAAGTCAAATATTTGTGTGCATGAACATGGATGTTTGTCTTGGTCTGGGTATTTCTATGTATAATATGTATGTATTTACAAAAATATTAACAATGGGTGGTACTACGGGAGTGCCGGCAGAAGTGAAAACTTGAATATTAACGTTGTGCATTTTTGATATCTTGGAATGGTTAGGGAATAATTTTGCACGAATTGCTTTAATTATCAGTATAAAAGTACTATCATTTATGTGGTAAAATACGCACCCAAACATGACAATTCTCCCTCCGTCTTACGAATTTTCGATCAGGTCACGTGTCCTGACGCAAGTTTAACATTTTTTACCCATCACAAAAAGTGCACAACGCCGCTAAAGAAGTTTTCACTTCAAAAAAAGAAAGGAGGCCGTCGGTTACACTAAACTTATGAACTTATGAATTGCAAAAATGTATGTCCCATTGGATCGAATCCTCAACATTTCATGCAGTAAAAATAGCGAGACGGCCAATTAAACCACTACACCATCATCAGTCAAACTGTAAGATTTTAGCTATAACGAGCAAGAATATTTCTTTGAATAATTTAAATTTGATAGTTTAAATAATTTAACGCTGGATGTTTCTGCCTTGTACCATCAACTAGGGTCGTAAAGATAATGTAGAAGTTACAGCTCTCATAACATTATAATACTCCTGTGTAACCGAAAGGATATTTGAGTGATAATAAAATTTAAATATGACTTACAGCCGATGGCCGCTTGGAATTATAATAGGCATCATGTGAATACGAACAAATATTATTCTATGAAACTATATTTATACTGCGGTTTCGCTTGTTTGTTTATGTTGGCGCAGAAATAAATATTGTTTAGAAAGTTTCGTTTGTTCAGGGTTTATGGCTTGGTGGAGTTCGTTTTAATGTGTGCCGTGTCTGTAAACGTTTTCACTTCGAGTCTGAATGTCACTTCGATTAGAATATTAGTCTTTTAGATGCCTGCTTTTGAAATGATATCCGAATCGGTAATAGAAGTTGTTTTATTACAACTGTGGAATTAATATTTGAGTACGAACAACAATGAATAGACTATGCATTGCAAATTCAGAACTTGTTGGATGGTGAGCTTTTATTGTTATCGAATCGCTTGGGACTTGGGAATGATAAAGGCTAGGGAGAAGTTCCTAGTGGAAAACCGTTGGACTGCCGCGCAGAGGTCTCGAGTTCGATCCATTTCGAAGTTACATAAATATATATGTACGTATTAAATAGTTAATTATCGCTTGCTTTAGCGATGAAAGAAAACATCGTGAGGAACCTGCATGTCTAAGAGTTTTTTATTACGTTCTCGAAGATTATGTGAAGTCTGCCAACTTGGTTGACTATTGCGTAACTCTTCTCACAGTGAGAAGAAGCCTTTGCCCAACAGTGGGCTGATATTAGTATATATTATTATTGACTGTGCCCAATTTTGTGGGTTCGATATTTACACGGGACAAAATTTGCATGATACACAAATATTATTATGATTATGTTTGTAAATTCTCCCGCGACGTAGAAATTAGAATACGTACAACGGGAGTAATCTTTAAAAAAGAAAGAAAGAGCTTTCTTTACTCCACTTTAATAATAAGTCTACTTGTCTATTCTGTGCGAAAATTATCTATAGCAGTAGATTCGACTACCTACTACTTATGTGTGGTACATGGCAATAAACTACCCCTTAGATATTATCATTAACATAACTACCGCAATGTGCTTCTAATTACATCCCTGCCCATCCCTTTTGGTACAGGTGTTATGATTTTGAATTGAATGACAACATGGTTGAAGGCTCAATATTATGGTTTGATTATTCACCGTGTTACAGTAAGTTGTGGTCGTGCTTAAGGGTCGTACATCCTATCCTAACTAATGTTATAAAAGCGAAAATGAGTTTGTTTGTTTGTTTGTAACCTTTTCACTCCTAAACCACTAAACCGATCATTCTGAAATTTTGCATATACGTTGACAGATGTACAGAAACGGACATAGGCTACTTTTCATCCCGAAAAAAATTACTGTTCCCGAGGAAAACAATAATAACGTTCTTATGATAATAGATGGCGCCACGTGTCTTTCGAATCATGATTGAATTATATTATTACAAGTAGAGTACAACCCGAATTGATTGTCAAATTCTAAATTAACGCAAGCGAAGCCGCGGGCAAAAGCTAGTACTAAATAATACTAGAAATTAAAATATAAAAGAAGAAAGGTTTTTGATATTTTTTTATAAAAAGCCTTTCTCCTTCATTTAGCATTTCGATAAATCTCGTACCCCTAATATAATAGTCTATTTACACAAGCTGAGTTACTTGAAGCAAATATCACGCTGTTTCTATTCTTTTAAATAATTTGTAGGAATCAGATAGAATGACGCTTGCATAACCATACTTGTCTCATGTAAACAGGCCTTAAGTTATAATAACGGCTCTAAAGACTCCTAAATTACCTTTCTACCAAATCATCTTAGTATCCTTTTTATACCATCCAAATAGAAAATAGGCAACCGAGAAATATGTTATAAATACAATTTACGTTCTCTCTCGGCGTACGCCTTGGGAAATTATTGAACAAATAAATATGAACATTTATTGTGAAGAATAAATATCTATAAACGTATTGTAGTCTCCATTATTATTAGATATTGAATAGTAAGCTGGACCATTCATAGTATTGTTCACTTTTGTAGATAGATACAGCTTTATTTGAATAAGAAAGTAATACCGGAGCCGACACCAACTATTCTTAGCAGCATCGATCAAATATACCATAGATGCACGATCGTCGCTCGAAAAACGGCCCCAACGAAACTGTGCATAAATCAGTTGTATGAGTAATTTCACTCGCAGCCACTTTACGACCGCGCTAGCAGTCACACGTTTTACGATGCCAAAGTGTGTAGTGAAAAAATGCAAAAACTATACTCTAAAAGTGCAAAAAAAGGATGGAATGTCATACTTTCGGTAAGTATAGTTTTGTTATGAAATATTTATTATATTTTGTTTAATATGACGGTTCAAATAATATATTTGAATATATTTTCGTTTAAATTTAAATGCATGTATTACGCACTTGTCCCACTCACTCTTGCGTGCGCTGCCCGTAAGCGAGAGCGAATCGACACCGTAGTGGTATCGGTTAGCGGGTGGAGACCGTACCATATACTTAGTACGCTTGCGTATCGCGAGTAACACACTTAGGACGCTTAACATTGACGCGTTTTAACTAAACTATTACAAAATGTTTCTCAGTGGGCGTTCAATGGTTATTCCGGTTTATTTCCTGGATTACATAATAAATGCAGACACTTATAAGTAAGTAGTACTGGTTAGTGCCACATATTAACGCGGTTTTTGTATGAGAATGTGCATCTATGGTATATTTGATCGAAGCTTAGCAGCAACCTTCTAACAAATTATGTAGACTGGGTCTTGTACAAAAGGAAATTATTAAGTTTGTTAGGGTGCTTCGGCTTGGCTTGTACATTAAATATAGTAATAAATGCATAGCTTTTTTAATATCTAATACCCAAAACAAACTAAATATGATAATAAAGCTGCAGCAAGTTGTTAAAATATGCATTTTCTTGATATACATAATATTGCAATATTGTCACTTATAATTGACTGAAAATGAGCATTTCATTGATTGAATAATATCTATATTTATTATAGAAACGATACCTTATTTATGTAATAAAGAAGAACATGTTAAGAAAAACAAGTATCTTATTAAAAATGCATGTTTATTTATATGCTTACCCAGAATGGAGCGCAAAAGAAGAAAAATGGCGGTGCCTATGATTGTTATCAGTTTAAATATTTATTTATGCGTCCTTTTTTACCGAAATATTTCCTGCAACGAGGTATTATTTCATATTTTTTAGTTAATTAATTATAATTACTTATAAATAGATTTTTACTGAGCAATTTGTCCACGCAAAGCTGAAAGTAGTTATTCCCTTTACGAAAGATGTGTACACGGTTAACATATATAATATACTTTCATAAATATACAATGATATCCACACTGTTATTTAGGACGTACAATTTAGGACATAAAGCTCAATATTACTTGCACTATAATTAGACCTCATTTACGCTAAGTTACGAGGTTGATCTTATTTGCCGGGCGATTTTGAACACCAATGCCTATTCCGGCAGTAGTATACTGCAACTATATTTCGTCCATACAATCAAAAAAATAAATGCCAGCTAATAAAAAATAAACATTTTTTGTAACTAGATCAATTAAATATGCGAAACAGAACATTTCAATATAAACCGCCTACTTTGATGAAATCTGTTAAAAACCGAAGAAATATATTAAAATTTCTTCGTCAACTTTAAAACGTTTCCGATCCCTTCCGACAACGAATTTTGATACAATTAAATCAGTTTAAAAAAATCAATGTATCATTACCAAATCACTCACCAACTTTTTTCTACAATAAAAGATCCATCTTTGATCCCATAGAAACACCATATCTCACCTGCAACAAAAAAACGGGTTATTAATAGTTATACCATAGATAAACCATAAAATTATCTCAGCATGGTCTGCTAATGGATCAATATCAACCGGTTATTGGCTTTAAATAGAGCCGATGTTTGTTTTTTTTTGTCTATGGGGTTACAAAACGTTGATCTATAAATATAAACAGTATCTGTTGATAAAAAAAGGTTAATTGTTGTACAAATTATGGATGGAGTTTATTATTATTATATTTTAAAACTATTTATATTAGGCTGCCTCGATAGCGCAGTGGTGGTAACTGCGACTGTGCATGAAGTATCGGGTCCGATTCCCGAGTTGGACTAAATGAGGTATTCTTTTTAAAAATTCTTAGAGTGTAGATTGAAACTGTATCCGTTAGACAGCAATAGGTTTTTAAGTGTGATCTTACTTCTGTCTATACTTTTGGAGATATAGGCGTAAGATTATGTCTTTATATCAAAACGATTGTTAGTTTTTTAAAACTTTAACATACTTGTAAATGTATCTATCTTAGGATAATAATAATAATAATAATATATAATAATTTATTTATTGATTACAGTAGTAAAACATGAATACAGTCCATAAAGTACTTAATATACGTAATATGATACTGGTGCCTGTCCTACTACTAGGGTAAACCTGTGCCACAGGCGTTAAGGGCACTTACAATATACTACTAGGAACTAAGTTATATACAATTAGCCATACTTATTATATAAATATATGCAAAAATAGACCAAGATTTTTAACAACAATCACCAAAATCTTCAGTATCCTCATAATTTAATTTAATTTTGGAAAACCTACCTATATCAGAAATACAACCGAAGATTTGCAATGATAGATTCCTTTGAGCTGTAGTTTACAGAACTATTTAAAATTGCGATGAAACTTTATAAGTAGTATTTCGCCTTACTTCTTTTCATATTATGTGAGTTCTTACTTAGGACACCTGAGTGGCTTATCAATTACTATATTGTGCCCACAGTTTCACCCGTATTAATCTCACAGTTTCACATCCCATGGTGTACTATTTTTTAACCATGGACATGTTCAATTAGAGTGCCAAGTTTCAACGGATTATCCGTGATTAAGGAAGTTAGCATACCTATTGCACCTCGCTACTGCCATTACGCTGAATGTGGTGGGTTCGAATATCACACAAGACAAAAACAAGTGAGAAACGGCAATGAATTGTCGTAAATCTTAAATCGAAAAAATGGTATCACGTGACCTTGAGGTCAGAGGTCAAAGGTCATAGTCATTTCAGACTATGCTGAGTCGAATGGCGATGACCGCGAGTCTCTAGCTCTTACGGTTCTTGAGTTGAAAGTTGTATAACAGACAGACGAACGGACAAAGCTGTTGTATAAGAGTTTTTGAAGTGAAAACTTCTTTATCGGCGTTGTACACTTTGTGATAGGTAAAAAATGTTAAACTCGCGTCAGGACACGACCCCTGATGGAAAATTCGTAAGACGGAGGTAGAATTGTCATTGAAATTAAACTACCATATACGGATTTTATCGCGTTGTTTATTTGACACCATTACAAAATGTTGAAAAACTGTTGCACTACTATACTCACTATTAAACTTTACAAATTTTTAAGCTAATTAAATTATTGAAACTATTAAAACTATTTATACTATTACTATACTATTATACTATTTATATTTATTTTTACACTTTCCCCGACGTTTTGGTTGCTTTTCAGCAGCCATGGTCACGGGGAGTCTCTCCGTGACCATGGCTGCTGAAAAGCAACCGAAACGTCGGGGAAAGTGTAAAAATAAATATAATGAATATTGTATTTTACCACATAAATGATAGTACTTTTATACTGATAATTAAAGCAATTCGTGCAAAATTATTCCCTAACCATTCCAAAATATCAAAAATGCACAACGTTAATATTCAAGTTTTCACTTCTGCCGGCACTCCCGGAGTGCAACCCGTTGTTTTTTTTTCGAACTCTAAAACCATAAATAGGTGTGTCTGAGTCAAGGTATTATTTGTGTCGTTGTTTGAATGTTTGTAATGTCTCCTTCGATACAGACAACATTCCCATTGCAGGATTTATTTTTTTAGAGTGGAAAAAAATCTTTACTAACTTCCTTACTTATTATACCAGTAGGATAGAAGCATAACTATTTATAGGTACAGTTATTCAATGGTTAGAATTGCAATATTACATTGTTATTTTAATTTATACTTTGTCCGTATACAATTAGGTTTAAATTTAGGTAAATTGGGTATGTTGGAGAGTAAGCGGTATTTTAGAAAGAGTACGTACCACCCGTACGTGGCAAATGCCGCGGGCAGTTGAGTGCATTCTAAATGCGGGTACAAAGTAAATTGAAATGTATGCATGTTAATTAAAGTTCATATTTGCATGTATTTATACATTTTTATTAGAAAACTGTGCAGGTATCCTTTGTTCTAGCTGTTTGTTACATATTATTTCGTTTAGAAACGAAACAAATTTTCAATTGCATGAGTTATTCGCTCCAGGGTGGAAACTGATTATAATAATATTCCCTAAATGTTCCACTACATTCCAGGACAAAATATGTTAATCTAGGGTATGGTCTATCTCTGTGCCAGATCTCATCCAAATCTGTTCAACGGTTTACGCGTAATTGAGGAACAAACATCCAAGCATCTTCATAAATATCAAATTCTATTATTAGTGACACATTTTCGGTTGGCCTTTTAATCTAACTAGATATCATCAGATTAATATAAAGGCTGTCATTGGGCCTTCTCAATACAAAGCTAAAACGATATATACAATGTTCAAACCAGATGTCCGAATATTTGACAATTTTGAATCGCCAAAACCTACTGTCAAAAAAGTTCTGATGTATAGCCGGAAACGACATTTTTACGTGTTCCTGTCTTTTTATTAGAGAGATATATATATAATATGGCTTTCAAAAGTTCGGTAACTTTTGTTGTCCTCTTTGGTATTATTTTCATTCATTAATTTCAGGACAATTGTTTATATAAATTTTGTAAAGATGCGAACGTAATAAACTCATTCGAGATTTCTTTGTGCATCAGAGGCGTCGATTATGATAAAAAAAACATAGGGAAACAAAAGACATGCAACGATATTACTGGTTATGTTCAGCCTTGGTAGCGCAGAAGTAGTGATGAATGGGCCGGACCGGCGAAGTCCTCTCACAGAATATCGATGTGAAATAGCAGTGTTTCTACTGTTGTGTTTCGTTCGGTGAGTGAGGGTGCCGGAGGCCCAATCACTCTCTTTCCCCCTTCCCGCTCCTTCTCCTTCCCACTTCCTTTTTTCATAAAGGGTCGGCAACGCGCAAGTGATGCCTCTGGTATTACAGGGATCCATAGGCTACGGTGACCACTTACCATCAGGTGGGCCGTATGCTTGTTTACCAACTTAGTTGTATAAAAAAATCCCCCACATTTTGTGGGGTTTAAAACCATAATTGGCTAAATGTGAGAGTGATACTCCCCTACTTGCCATTCACGAGGCATCATGTTTTAGCATGTTATTAATACATCGGGAGAATACATGGCCGTATTCTAATATGGCTACTACTATAATACGGCTATTTCTACATAATTATATAGCTATTTATATATAACTTACATATGTATTTTTAATTTTTGAATTTGGAACATTTTAAAGATTAGCTGATTGTACGTCCGGGCGTCACTTGGGGTTACCACATAACATCAGGGTTGGTTTGAGGTATAAACCGCAAACCAATAATAAACCTGAGTGGTAACCTCGTTTTTCATTATATATGTACTTTTACTTTTTTTGCTGTGTTATAATATTTGTTCGTATTTTGTGTACCTATATTTTGAAAAATAAAATGCTTACTTACTTACTATGGTTAAATGTTAAAAATGTTAGCCAAAACCAAAAGACATTTTATTCAAATCTTTATTACCAAAAGATCGGCGCCTCAAAGTTATGCCTGGCGCCTTGAACGCTTCGTCACGTGCCAATTACCATAGCTTTTATTACTAGGTGTAAATTAAAGTAACCATCTATTTGATCACACATAACTATCCATTGTAACTTAATATCGTTACTAATATCTATAATTTATCAAACATATCACGTCATTATTTCTCATACAATAATTGACTTTCTCTACCCGTCCTCATTTCACGATAGCGTAACGTTGTTATCCGGCAACAAATAATTTACTCAACGGTGAACGAATTACTTACTCGAATGTGCGCAGTAATTCTGTAGATCAATGCAAATATACAAACAAATAGTCTTATTGGTATAGATAATGGCTTTAATAGTGTTTGCTGTGGATATAATTGAGTGTGTTGTTTACTGGGATTTGATAAATCATCATTGTCGTCGTAAAATAAGGCCTGTAATAGATCAGCTCATTTTAATAACTCTTCGCGTCGTATAAATAATAAAATTTATTTAAATTTTACTACTAATTTTAAAGTATTTTAAAATTATACGTATATACTAGATATCCCGACAGACGTTGCCCGTACACACAAAAAAAAACATATCTAAACCATTCTCGAATCCACTTGAACACACAAAAAAGTTTCATCAAAATCGGTCCAGCCGTTTAGGAGGAATTCAGTGACATACACACGTGCAGTAGAATTATATATATAAAGACTAGCTGCCCCGACAGACGTTGTCTTGTACAAAAGCGAAAAAAATAAGAAAAGCATATCTAAACCATCCTCGAATCCACTTGAACACACACACAAAAGTTTCATTCAAATCGGTCCAGCCGTTTAGAAGGAGTTCACTGTCAACACACGTCCAGAAGAATTATAGATGTAAAGATTTACATACAAGCATTTATTTACATACAAGTTACGATGCAAGGATATCAGTCTATTGGCATAGTGATTGAAGTAGTCACCTCGCCATTGTTACTACGCTGAGTAGTGTGAGTTTGAGTTCCACATACATAAATTTGTGTTCCACATCTGGCTGATCTAAGTGTTCGGTAATTGAATGTTTGTAAAGTTCCGACCAGGTGGAATGACGATCTACGAGAGACTGCAGGCAGATGCTGGATGCGGCAAGCTGAAGACAGGGCGCTATGGCGCTCTTTGGGGGAAGGCTGTGTCCAGCAGTGGACTATTATAGCCTGATGATGATGATGATGATAAAAGTTCGTCGCGATATCCTGGACAACAACAATTGCGGGAAATTTGTCGCTTTAGGTAAATGCTGCCGCACTAGACAAAAGACTAAAATTTTTGTTTAACTAAAACATTGAAATAGTTATTGCAAGCCTTCTGCATTTTTATGGAGAATCAAAATCTGAATGCTTCGCACTAGTGCCCAGAAAATTCCCTGTCCCATGAATCTAGTAAAAACTCATCTCCTTCATAAATTGATCAACATGAAGATGTAGCAGTGTTTTGATCAATAAATTTCACGCCTGGCCGGGGAGAAGATGCTCCAAGAAAACCCGTGAACATCCCCTCACACCGCTTCATACCTCACAATTTTCGCCGAACGCATTTAAAAAATTAACGAAACTCAAACATTTAAGTTACAGCAGACCGCCCGTTTATACCTGTCCGGATCTATCCACAGGGGGCGATAAATTAAAGTCCGCAGTTCCAAACTGATGTATTTATTCCGCCGAGAGTTTTTACCACCCGTGTGAAGGGGCCCTTGATAAATCCGTCAGTGTAGTACTGGAAGTTCGGCAGTTAATGTGAGAATTTTGTTTGTTAGTATAAATTCGGTACAGTTTTTGGGCTTCCGTGTGGGATTCAAGATTTCAATAGAGAATCTATTTTTAATACGAACGAGCCTTGTGTAAATATTATTATGGAGTCTTTTTGGCTGCTGGATTAGGATTTCCATTTTCGTGAGCTTGTATAGCTTTCAGGTCAATGCTGATGGAAATATGTATTGTTAGGCTTAGAAAAATAGATTTTCAGATGCTGTAATAATTTATAAGACATCGACTATGTTTATTTTTGTTAAAGATAATAGTAGTAGATCAAAGAAAGTTGTATCTTGAAGTCCTAATCTTGCAACCGCTTTTATCGTGGTGCATACAATATACAGAAAAATTATAAGAGCATCAGCACCACAAAGCACAAGTGAACAAAAACTTAAAAAAAGTATTTTGTAATTCTTAGAAACAAATACACGTACATGCAGTATAGTGTTCTTTAGGTATCGATTAGAATATGCTGATATTTATAAGTCGATAAAAAAGAAAATTCAATACCTATCTTCGTGAAAATAATGTATACAAATTTAATTCTCGCGATTTTCCATTGTACTTCGACTGTATTATGTGACTCTTAAATATGACCACACCTTTTTGTTACACCCTTGCGCCACGTAACTCCATGCGCCGTTTTAGCGATAACGATTTGGTGCTGTGCTTTGTGACAAACACCAACAGTTTTACGCAAAATCCAGATATAGGCGTAAAACCCTGTGTCTTAAGCCTATATCACCGAAATGATGAGCAGATACGTATTAGACCCACCTTTCGTTATTTATAGTTTTAAGTTCTGCGTATTAGTAGGTAAGCCTATTGCCGTTTACCAGGCATAGTTTCACACTTAGTACTGGTACCAAAAGATTTTAAGAGAAAATCGAATAACGCTTTTTCCGATCAAGGTATAAAACTCGAGACATTGTGAATAGCAGTCACTTTCACTACTACTGGTGACTGGTGCCACTGAGGCAGCAAAATAAAACATACAGAAATATTTTTGAAGTGAAACCTTCTTTAGCCGCGTTGAGCACTTCTTGGGTGAACAAAAATCATAGAACTCGCGTCATCGCTTCATCATCGTCACGCTACCACGCTTTCCATTTTTGAATTATTTTAGAATAATATCAATATCTCAGAAATGGTGCGTCTAACGCAAAAAATAACGAAATTTTGACCCCCTTAATAACCACAAAAAGAGTATCAGGAATCCGACCCGCCCCCTTTTTTATTTATGTTTCTTTTTTTTGTTTATAAAGAAGTGTTTATAATTAAGGATTAAAGATTTCACTTCTATCGGCAGTCCCCAAAGACTGTCCTAATTTTTTGAATTCTTACCTAAGCTTCTGTATATCAATGTAAATCAAACCAATGTGGCGCTGACACCAAATAATATATTTTATACTGCAGCAACTAGTTTATACTTTATCTTCTTAAAGTAATTTAATTATATTTGTTTTCTGTTTATTTCCAGGCTCTTTGTGGACGGGTCTGGCAGTGCTTTTAGCCAGGGATTATATTATAGAAACGCCTGCTCTTCGTGCTGACAGAATAGCCTCTCCTCCGCTCCAAGAGTTATCCTTGATGTTGCGTCAAAGGCTACAGGAATTGCTTTCCATCAGGCTATTGGCTTGTTTGCCATCTAAATACACATTAAGTATGACGTGGTATGCAGTAGTAGTCCTGTAGGAGGTCGTTAGATTGCCACGCAGAGGTCTCGAGTTCTATCCCGAGGCACGTACCTGCGCGAATTAAATAGTTGTTTGTAGCTGGTTTTAACGGTGAAGGAACACATTGTGAGGAAACATGCCTGAGAGCTGTCCATAATATTTTCGGAGATATAGTCAAAGTCAAAAATCGTTTATTCACTTAGATCACAAAGTAACACTTATGAACGTCAAAGGGGTTAGTGGTGAGTTTGTTACATTTACTGAATTTGCATTTATGTTATTTGCAAGGTTCAGGCGAAAGGTTGAGCCTATGAGAAGATACTCAAGAAACTCAAGGCCACTCTTTTAAATCACCATCAAATTATAATTTCAGTATTTTACAACTCATTTATGTACCAGGCGTTGCAGTCATTATGGCATATTGACGGCCTCAATGGCGTTGTGGTTAGTGTAACCGACTGCCACGCCTGAGGTCGCGGGTTCGATTCCCGCACAAGTCAAACATTTGTGTGCATGAACATTGATGTTTGTCTTGGTCTGGGTATTTCTATCTATAATATGTATGCATTTACAAAAAAAAAAAAGTATATATGCATGTTTATCCGTCGTTTAGTACCCATAGTACAAGCTCTGCTTAGTTTGGGCTAGATGGTGTTGTGTGTATGTGGTAGAATATTATATTATATTATATTATATATTATATGTCACTGTCTATACAAAACTAAATTCTAAAAATAAAGGAATATAATTATTTTGTCTGCCAACCCGCACCGGGCCAGCATGGTGGAATATGGGTTAGCCCTTCTCATACTGAGAAGGTGCTGGTATCCGGAAGTGGAACAGTTTATATACAGAGCTGATATTATTATTGTTATATTCCGAGTACAATTCTGCCTGAATTTCTCATATCTATAATTATACCACATATCTATATATTAATACGTGAAGCAAAAACTTCGTACCCCTATTTACGAAAATTGCGCGGACGGAGGAGTATTAAATTTCGCACAGTTGAAGTTTATATGGAGGAGGAGTGGCGAATCCTAATATATTTATTAAATATGCATTAGAAATACAAGCACAATACCAAGCATTTGACACACGCAGTCGAATCGCGTTCGTAGTATTTCGGCATTTTTCGTCTGACGTCGTCGTACAATTCTTTGTAACTATGGTTACCTATACCTTATTTACATGTAATAAAGAAAAACAGAAAACAAGGTAGCAAGCTTAGGAGTTTTGGTCGAATTTTGACCACTAGGCAACCGCTTGTAACTATTAAAATGTCATTGTTTATAAATTAAGTGGCGTATGGGATGACCGCAGAACGAAATCTGTGTTGTGGTCATATTGATAATCGACCATAACGCGGTTTAGTGTCACCACAAAGTTGTAAAGACTAAAGTTACAAATTATTGTTATTGTTGGGTGCGCAGAGATATTCGCAGTAGTATGGACTCCACTTACACGAGAGCGATATTAATCTAATATATTCAACGGTTGAGCTCGAATATGTTGTTCGGATTAAACGATTCATTTTGAACAGAACTGAGGTTCCTAGTCATATTTAGCGCGCTGTCGGAACGGAATCGGGTGTTGAACATTCAATTTTGTTTGGAATCTGACATTTTCTTCTTCTCGCATTTTCTGATGACTACATAATACATACATAGATTTACGCCTGTTTCCCAGATGGGTAGGCAGAGACTACCGATTTCTATTTGCTACGATCCTGACACACTTCTCTGGCTTCATTCACTTTCATCACATTTCTCATACACGCCCGTCGGTTCAAAGAGCTCTTAACCTGGCCTTTGTCCAGAACGCCTCCGATCTTATCGAGAAACGTTCGCCTAGGTCTTCCTTTTGCGACTGTTCCATTCACACTAGCCTTATAAACTTTCTTAGTCAGCCTTTCCTCGTCCATTCTTTCTACATGTCCAAACCAGCTTAACATACCCTTTTCTATTCTTGTAACTGTATCCATTTTCATGCCGCATCTCTCTCTAATCACACTATTCCTTATTCTATCTTTCAGAGTCACACCACATAATATGATGACTACATAATATACTACTATAATCATATCACATATTAAAAGAAAACTATTAACAGAACAATGTTTTAAAAAAAATTAATTGATAAGTATTTAATTAAAATCTATCACCATAATATGTATATACGATTTAAATAACATTGTTATAATATGTTTTATTTTGTCTGCTGGTGTGTGCATTTATGAAGGCCAATCTCACCGTTTCCAAAATCAATTTTGTCGTTTTTTGTTTTATGATTTTTTGATATAAACTGGTAGTAAAATGAAAATACGTGACACTATTAACATGCTTTAAAATATTCCGATAATTAGTCGGCACAGAACTTATATAATACTAGATGTGTCCGCGGTTTCACCCACATTTTTCGTTACTGCGCCGCCCCCGTGGGTCGTAGCCTAATGTTATTTAGCCTATAGACTTCCTCGATAAATAGGCTATCCAACACTAAAAGAATTTTTCAATTCGGACCAGTAGTTCCTGAGATTAGCGCGTTCAAACAAACAAACAAACAAACTCTTCAGCTTTATAATATTAGTATAGATAATCAGTACGCTAATTAACGCTATCTTTAAAACTTGCTATCGCAAGCTATAGTTACTAATATGTAAGATTATCTCCCATCCTAAAATAAGTCCACGGAACTGTTCCCAACTCTGACAGTGCCAATGACATTCAGATCTCCAATCTATTTCGCGGAACAAAACGCCTCTAAGCCCCTCTTACATGTTATGGCAAACTTTACTCACAAATATGCTTATGAGAGATTGGTACAAGTTATAGACTTGTTAGTTACGAGCGTTTACGTCTTACCTGTTATGTATGGCAACGTTGGAAAGCAGTACCATATTTTGAGGAATTTAAACGTTATTCATTTAATGTAAGATATATTTTTAAATGTTATACACCCTGTTGTTTAAGATGAAAGTGTCAAAGTCAAAAATCTATATTTCCATGAAAATTATTTAAAACCAAGTCTTTTAAAAATATTATTAATAATAATATAATAAAAAAGAAATTAAAAAATTGGGGCTGTCTTTGGGGACTGCCGATAGAAGTGAAAACTTTAATCCTTGATCATAAACAATTCTTTATAAACCAAAAATAATTCAAAAATGGAAAGCGCTCGGTGAGGATGTCGCGAGTTCCATGATTTTTGTTCACGCAAGAAATACTCAACGCGCCTAAAGAAGTTTTCACTTGAAAAATAAATGGAAAGATAAAGTATTATAGATGGTATATAATTATATTTCTAGTCCTTTTACTATGTTAATATTGGGTTGGAAGTTTTCGATGCAAAATATAGATAACTAGCTTTTGCGCGTGGCTCCGCTCGCGTGGTACCTACATCAATAAAAAGTAGCCTATATCCTTCCCCAGGTTTTAAACTATATCTGTGCCAAATTTTATCTAAATCGGTTGAGTGGTTTAGCCGTGAAAAGGTAACAGACAGACAGACAGAGTTACTTTCGAATTTATAATATTAGTAAGGATTAAAAGGACGAAAATTATTATTGTCTTCCATCTTTGATACACTTTAACTGTAGTCTATAGAGTGTATAAATGACATTATTAAAATAAAATCCAAACAAATTAATGACATTGAAAACCTCAAAATATGACACTTGTTTGCGACAAAGCCGTTCGTAACAGGCCACAATGTGAATACACTCTCAACCACAGAACATTAAGAGTAGTCTCTCAAGTGTTAGTAAAATAAAGAAAAAGAACAAAAAGAGAAACGGTATTAGAGAGTGTTACGACACTATTTTAATTAACTTCTTGCTGCACCGTGATAAGCACAAAAGAAAATGTATCGTGTAATACATCGTGATTCATCGGACATGGAACCTGTTAAATCTATACTAATATTATAAAGCTGAAGAGTTTGTTTGTTTGTTTGAACGCGCTAATCTCAGGAACTACTGGTTCGAATTGAAAAAATATTTTAGTGTTGGATAGCCCATTTATTGAGGAAGGCTACATAACATCACGCTACGACCAATAACAGCGGAGCATCAATGTAAAATGTTGCAAAACGGGGAAAATTCTCTTAACTGAAACATACGAAGTTGCGCGTGTCAGCTAGTATTAGATATATCCCCTTTTTATAAGATATCACATAATGATTCTTCTTCTTCCTAGCCTTTATTATTCTCAAGTCACTTGGGGTCGGCTTTCTAGTCTAACCGGATTTGACTGGATATCAGTTTTTACATGGAGCGACTGCCACCTGACCTCCGCAACCCGAAGGTTCTTATGTTAAAGTCAAAGTCAAAAATCGTTTATTCACTTAGGTCACAAAGTAACACTTATGAACGTCAAAGGGGTTAGTGAGTTTGTTACATTTACTGAATTTACATTTATGTTAGTTGCAAGGTTCAGGCAAAAGATTGAGCCTATGAGAAGATACCTGCAAGAAACTCAAGGCCACTCTTTTAAATCGTCATAAAATCATAATTTCAGTATTTTACAACTCATTTAAGTACCAGGTGTTGCAGTCATTATGCCACATGTCATTATCTATTCAAAACTAAATTATAAAAATAAAGAAAAAGTTAATATTATTAGGTAAGAAGCATTCAAGACATGTTCAGTATCTAACTAAAGTAACTGCTCAGTAGTTGGCGATAGGATGACTATTGTGGTAACTTGCAAACTGTGGATCCATTACACCTCCGCCTATCTTTTCGGCAACATAGGTGTGAAGCGACGCTTGTACACGACACAAATATCGCGAAACTGGATCAAGATCCACATATCACATTACGCGTACATTCCCATACCGCGCAACATCAATTGAAGTATTCTCACATAAATTACACTATTACAAGCCCCGGAAGCGAAACGACAAAATGCCAATCAAATACTTGCTCAACTATTACGCTATACGCTATCCGTTCAACACAATATAACTGGCATGACATATAGCTCTTAACTTGCGTCGAGAACTAACAGGAATACAATGGCACAAACATTGCCGAGAAATTCCCGGCAAGCATTACAATATGGACGTCGTTTAAATATGTACAAGCTGATGGCGAAAGCTGAAACTGTGGATTTTAGATGAAATTTTCAATTTTATTACGGTTGAAACAAGATGAGTTGGTAATTTAATTCGGTCTTGGGGTATAACTTGGGGTGAGACAACCGTCGGTACGACTAATTCTTGATATGGAATTAAAATATTGGGTGGAAATTAATTATCTGGTCTAAGTAAAAAGTAAAGAATAAAGTTTGCTTTTACGTGTTTTGATGATATTGGACTTTTGGTTTGGAATGTTATTGAGTTAGGAGAATTGCCAGCTAATGTCTCAAAAACCTCTGAAAAAAAGAAAACACAAGACGAAAATAAATTTACTCTGTTGTAGAATAGACTTAAATATAGTTGGTAATATTTTTGCGTAGTACATCTTTATCTAATCCTACGTTAATATCTAATGCTGTGTTTCTTTTTATACTCGTTTATTCGAAGAGATGA
Source organism: Catocala sponsa (assembly GCA_963564715.1). NCBI lineage: Eukaryota > Metazoa > Arthropoda > Insecta > Lepidoptera > Erebidae > Catocala > Catocala sponsa. The sequence continues at coordinate 23,402,497 of OY751345.1, read as the reverse complement.
TATGTTGTTTCGAACTATTTAATAACATATGTGAAAGAATATTTTGATTTAAGTTTTTACATGGTATAAGGTAGAAATAATATTTGAAAAGTTAGATTATAGCGATTCACATTCCACAAAACGTTCCTCTACGACAAAAGATAAAAAGTTTCTTCCTCAATTTTTGTCCAAAACACCGCTATCGGAAGCTAAATCTGTCCGAATCTTTAAACATAACTTCAATTTTCCCAAAATTAACAAGCCAATTTGGCGGATACCATTTTTGTACAAATTCCACCAGCTCCTCACTTTACAGGGACGTCACGTACCCATTGTGGAGGCATCCCCACAATACCTCGTAAGAGGAATAAGTGGCATGCTTACCGTCTTGGATTATATGGGTAATGGGCCGGCCCGAGCCATTATACTGAATTTCACACGCGTTTCTGTGTATGTTGTCGTGTTGGTGTGTATGTGTGTCGTAAAATTCACGTGTAAACATGAATTGTTAGATCCTTTATGATGTACGCTGGCTTGTCGTTCTGTGCATTGACATTCAGACACGTTTTCTCATCATCATAAGTTTAAGGACGGTATATCTTATGTAATATCCGCTTTCGTCAATCTTAAGGTAATCTCTTAGCTTTCCTGTGTGACATTATACATAACTTGAGATAGCTACTTAGAAATAACAACTATATCAGGTATATCTAATATACGCTAAAGTAAGCATTCATTTTGTCATTGTTAGGTCACAGTTCCAAGGTTCAGCACATTACCAAAAGCATATTTACCAGGAATACCATTTTAATTGAGCAACCCTTTATTCTAGAAAAAAATTGAGAGGATTTTATTATATTTTATTTGTCAATTTAGTACAAGGTTTAGTACAAACCACAACATTTTCCTTAAGGCCAGTTTTCCTAATTTAAGATAAAAGCTATAAAATGCTTATACTTATAAAGAAAATACGCTTTCTATCACATGACTTCAAGCAATATCATTTAACTTCGCAACACTGAGATTGTCGGGCCCTTTCTAAGAATTACAGCCATAAGTCAGTCTTCTTTTTCCAAATGATTACCACACAACGTCTTAAAACAAGCATCATCACGCAACAAAACAGTATCTGCTTAATAAACCTTAGCACACAGCGTTATAATTGTTTGTATGTTAAATAATTCACTGGTTATACCGCTCGGGGTAAATTCCAGCAATTTCGGGACAACAGACGCGAACGTTTAATGAATTAGATGCGTCTTACACTCCCCTTTATTTAGATTGTGAAAGCTTCATATTTTGGGAGCGTGAAATTTACAGCGCGAGTTTATATTGGGTACATGCGTATCGTAAATTCAGAATTTAGGGTGATGGAGAGTATGACCTTATAAGACGTACTCTGATGAATGGTGAGGGTGGATTGATTGAAACGGCATGTAGCGACGTAGCAAGACAGCTTGCTTATGTGGTAAAGTCAACTGTGCTATTAAGACGAAGAGTTATGATACAGTTACACTGATGGGGGAATGGTTTAAGTGGTCACGCTGCTACTACGCCAAGGGTCACAGTAGTTGTTCCGAGTCTGGGTGTTCTTTGTGTCCGTTGTTTCAAAGTTCGTAAAGTACCTCGCTATACAGGAATAAAGAAAGAAGGTGAAATATGTCATAAAAAAAAAATTGGGGCAGTCTTTGGGGACTGACGATAGAAGTCAAAACTTTAATCCTTGATCATAAACACATCTTTATAAACCAAAAATAATTAAAAAATGGAAAGCGTTCGGTGACGATGACGCGAGTCCCGTGATTTTTGTTCACCCAAAAAATACTCAACGCGCCTAAAGAAGTTTTCACTTCAAAAATAACTAAACATTTTGTTGTTATGAGTACACACACATACACACACATACACACACACACACACACCCACACACACCCACACACACACCAATTTTATTTCTAATTCAAAATATGCATAGGTAGTTTTTAAGTACAAGTCCTAATAAACTAAAAACACCATTAAGACTTGTCCAGAAGGTGGGAGCCTGGTGATCTGTAACACAAGTTTTTACCTACTAAAGTCACCAGCCTCTCACAAAGGAATGAGAATGTTTTCAACATGTATTATATTAGATAATAAGTACTTACCTTTGCGAAAGAGGAAATAAATATCTTTATTATTATTATATTATTATTAGTATAGTAAATAAATATATTGAAATTATATCTAAACGGCGACTTAATAAGAGTGGTCGTGAGTTTCTTACAGGTATCTGCTCATAGGCTTTGCCTGAAGCTAGCAAGGAACCTCTGTAATAAATCTTCAGCAAGTTTTCTAACCAACAAATGTTAAGTATTACTTTGTTACTAAAAAGGATAAATTGTTTTCGACTTAGACTTGACGTGTAGATTTAGAAACCCGAAATTTTGAAGTAACTGCATCCATATTGTCGAAGCTTCCTCCTCCAATAGTTTTCAATTCATCGCGTTTACCCCACACAGGGAAGTGTAGAGTTGAATAGCGCTCAGGACGTAGACAACTTCATCAAAGATACTTGTGGCACAACAATGATCGTGTTGGAATTCTATTGACGAAACCAGCATTTACCGGTTGCCGTTATATTACAGGGAGAACTGCCTCGTATGTCTAGAATACAGCGATTCATGACCTCTTGCGTTCGAATTCCGGGTAGGAGCTGAACTATTGGATTTTCTGTGACGAAATTCTCAAGCCCAGAGGTAGGAGTAGTAGGTAAGTGTTTTGCACGCTTTGAACACAGAAGGACGTTGATCCTTCGCGTGATTTCTCTTTCGTTGACATAGTATTGAATTGCCGTCCCTTCTGACAATGAGATTTAGTGAACTTATGTTTGTGGACACTCTTGTGCGCTATAGTATACAAATCTCAGCGTGCAGACGACTATCGGACATAGTTCCAGATGCCGCGCTACTGCTTATAATTTCTATTAATATTTCTGTTTAGAAATACTAATTTCTAAACAGAAATATCAATAATTTATACCCAACCTGGGTGTCCAAGACCTCATACACAGCAATCGAAATCACTATAGTACACAAATAGCTGTTATCTGCACAGGCGATGTTATAATTTCCCTTGCATAGCTAGTCTCCGTTAAGATAGGCCGCCGAAACCCAAATGATCTGAAGGACAAAATTATGGAGATGGTGACCTTAAAGTCTATGAAGTTAATTGTTAATTATTATTTAATTTGTTCTCCAACACTCTGTTCAACTTCTGCTTGTTCCGTCTAAACACAAATAACAAACGAAAATATTCGAAAACTCCGTTACAAATTACAAGATGTCTCCTTACAAAGCCCACATTCATTACTCACATAATAAGTTTCAAATTCAGGGTAGTAATCTTGAACAACTGTATCTTCAGAACAAATAATTGGAAAACAAATTTAACCACAAATACAGCTTGAAAACAACAGAGGCATGTTCATGAACTTTGGAAATGAACTCTTTTTCATGAAATAAAATAACAGTGTTTCAAGTTTCATTAAACTTGGGTTTGTTATGGCGTTTCAGTAGCAGCGTTCTGCTTAAGAAGTGTTGAAAAATCTAAGCTTCTACAGGACTTTCGTAGTGCTAAATTAGGTTTCAATTTGGAGCTTTTCACTGAAATCAAAACGTACTTTTATTTGTAGTTCCTAGATTTACTACCGTTGTAAAAGTACAAATTGCGACATGTGGCGACAACGACATTATTTCTATAATCATTGAATCCTCGACAATTTTGAGCTTTTGCGTTGCATATGCATAATTATACATAATTATGTGTATAGCGATACATTTCTTAAACTTAACTACACACATCGAAAATAATGTAATTATAAAATAGCTGAATTTGTCTTAAATTATTATATACATAATAATATGCATCATATTGTCAGTATAAAGAAAATTTTATGTAATATGACGTAGTCTCAATATTGTCTTCTGTTTACGCGAATGTTATTCATTGAAATTAAACTACTATATACGGATTTTATCGCGTTGTTTATTTGACACTGTTACAAAATTTTTTGAAAAAACTGTTACACTACTATAATCACTATTAAACTTTACAAATATTTAAGCTAATTAAATTAAAAAATCTAAATAGTATAATAGTATAGTAATAGTATAAATAGTTTTAATAGTTTCAATAATTTAATTAGCTTAAAAATTTGTAAAGTTTAATAGTGATTATAGTAGTGTAACAGTTTTTTCAAAAAATTTTGTAACAGTGTCAAATAAACAACGCGATAAAATCCGTATATAGTAGTTTAATTTCAATGACGTAGTCTCGCTAGTAATGGGGCCACACTTCATCAAGGCTCCACAACACGACAGCAAGCGACAGCAGAGAAACTTGGGGCCACAACATTCGCGGGTACATACCTTATTATACTCAAGAATAACGTGCCTATATACATCATATAATAACTTGTTGTGCCGCGGTTTTGTTTTAAAAGTTTTGAGTTCCCCTCGAATACTTTTGATGTTCTAATAAATTCTTCCCACCGCTTGATACGAAAATTCCATGTTATAAATTGGTTCTAATGAAGAATTTTTATTCAGATTGGGTACTGGGTTGCGGTTTGGAATGTTTGAAATCCTTCTGAGGGACGATGGTTCGCTATATTGGCTGAAGTCTATAATTTAAGAAGGTCATTAATAATTCGAATATATTTTGCTTTGTATGCTGGTAGTGTCATCAATGTATAAAACAATACTTATCAGAATACGAAAGATATCAATATAGATTTAAAAAATAATATGGCTGCTATCAAGAATGTGAAAAAAGAAAAGCGAATGTGTTAAGTAGAAATATGAAATACTAAAATAGAAATCGAAAAGGTTAACAACGGATTAAAATCAAACTCATGTCAAGTCTGATTGATTGTTGCTAATCCAGTCAGCCAACAACAGTAGTTGATATGCGTATGACCGCTTGTTAACAAATGTTTATTGACCTACCTTTTAAAACCAGTTGGTTAGTCTATTGAACATTTTCTGAACAAGTTAGCTGTTTCAAAATACCAGTCCTCACATTAAAGCTGTAATTATTTTATGTTTTAATATGTAACTGTACAACAATGTGAGAAGAAAGTTACATATATATTTTACTAGCTTTTGCGCGTGGCTCCGCCCGCGTGGCACCTACATCAATAAAAAGTAGCCTATGTCCTTCCCCAGGTTTTAAACTATATCTGTACCAAATTTTATCTAAATCGGTTGATTGGTTTAGCCATGAAAACGTAACAGACAGACAGATAGACAGACAGAGTTACTTTCGAATTTATAATATTAGTAAGGATAATATAATTGTTGAACGTAACATTGTTAAAAGGTCAAAAGATATTTTCGTGCTTGCGGTATGATTGGGTGTTATTAATTCTACAGCTTGGCTGAAACTCAGTTTTAACCTAGTTCAGGCAGGTAGCAAGTAACAATCTTGTACAGAGTTAAAGTATATTTTCTTAAAACTATGTTTAGTAGTTTGGTTTCATACTAGTACGATTTAAGCATTAAGGCGATTGTTATCTAAGACTTCATTTAAACTTGTCGTAAACCCAATATTGCCAGCTATAATATTTATTAAAATTTAATATTGCGACCTTGCAATAATGTACCTTATTAACTGGAAGGTGTATTCAAAAACCAAATTGATAAGATTTAACATAAAAATAGGTACTATTATTTTAATGTAAAATCCTAATCCTAACTAATATTATAAAAGCGAAAATGAGTTTGTTTGTTTGTTTGTTACCTTTTCACGCCTAAACCACTGAACCGATCATCCTGAAATTTTGCATATACCTTGTCAGGTGTACAGAATACACAGAATATACAGTACAGAATACATAGGCTACCTTTCATCCCGAAAAAAATTCCTGTTCCCGAGGAAAACAATAATAAAGTTCGTAGATGGCGCCACATGTCTTTCGAATCATCATCTATACTAGTATTATAAAGCTGAAGAGTTTGTTTGTTTGTTTACTTGAACGCGCTAATCTCAGGAACTACTTGTCCGATTTGAAAATTTCTTTCAGTGTTAGAAAGCCTATTTATCGAGGAAGGCTATAGGCTATATATCATCACGCTAAGATTAATAGGAGCGGAGCACCAATGAAGAATGTTTCAAAATCGGAGGATATTTTTTCCTTTTGAAAGCTTCCGCTGCGTGCGCTGCGTAAACAGTTAAAGTTTCGCAAAAATAATGTATGACAGAATTGTTCGCCTTAAAAAGTTCTAAAAAAAAGTCCGTGACAGCATATGTCTATCTTTAAGGTTGACTCACTATAACCATTTTTATGCTAACGAAATTTGTTCTAAAATAATGCATTATTTGCGAAGGTATTTTTATAAACATGATATTAATCCTTATCCAAATAAATACGTTATGCATCACATGTATTTAATTTAAAACAAAATTGCCCATTACATCATTCGATTTCAATGAATATCTTAGGAGATATCGCAGTTTTAAAATAACATCGCAGCAATATAATTACCCATTACAGACATAGTACAAACGATGTTTCTCCTGGTTTATTCTGCGTGATTACTACTGGTTCGATTTGAAAATTCTTTTAGTGTTGGATAGCCTATTTATCGAGAAAGGCTATATAGGCTATATAACATCACGCTACGACCCACCCCCGTGCGCAGTAACGATAAACGCGGGTGAAACCGCGGGAACATCTAGTTGAATTATATTATTATAATATATTATTACAAGCATAGTACAACCCGAATTGATTGTCAAATTCTAAATTAACGCGAACGAAGCCGCGGGCAAAAGCTAGTCTCATATATTTGCTTTTCAGTATGAATTAGTGTCATAACGTTACTTTTCAGTATTTACTGAAAAGCAACCTGTGTCCAGTAGTGGAACAGTTAATAAAGATATCGAAAAATATTGACTAATTAATAATGTGCACTGAAAACACCAAAAACGTTATGATAAGTATCACTTAAAAACCTAATTAAAACAGCAAACAATTATACAAGTTCACAGATTAAAATTTTAAACCACGCAAAATATGATAAATTGGTACCAAAAATGCAATCCAATTAACACAAAATCGTTTACCAAAATCCTCTAGCGTTCGACCACAAATCGTTGCAATGATTTACGAAGTAACAGCTTAAAAATAATACATATTAAAATTATATACATGAAAGTGTTATGTATGGTCAACGACAAAATACGTCAAAATTCGGATATACAGCCAAAGAGAGAATATTCTTACATTTGATATCGTCACTAATTAGCGGTTTATTAGTCATGTGGTGTAAGTTATAAGAGATAAGCGAATACATGTCATAATTAGACGTAACTTGCCACTGGTTATGTACTAGCAAAGTTTTCTTTTTGTACAATATAGGTAGCAAACAACATAAAGCCGTATAAAACGGCAGGCCACTACACGGTAAGACCTTTGGTCACTTGTCAACAAAACCCTACTGTCGCCCCCTAGAGGGAAGACGGACTCGACACAGAGGCGCGCGTGGGAACACGCACGCCGCCTCTCGGACCTGGTGCTGAATGGATGGCGGGCAGGCATTGTGGAGTGATCTAGGCCACTACATCCCTCAACTCGTCCTCATCATATCTTTTAAACAAATAAGTACTTAAAAATATTAGACAAGGGGTTCGGGTTAAAAGGTATAATTACCTATTTATTTCCTGATGTTTCGACCAATTTGCATCAATTGTGGGCACGGGTTGCGTATTCTTGCGAAAACAATATTTTACGCAAAAAATGACAAACGAAATCGTCGGAAAAAAATAGCTATATGATAACAACGGATAAATCCGGTGCTAATAATTATAATTTCGTCACTCGCAAGTATATTCTGAGCTAAAAATAGAAATAAATGACATTTCGTCAGTAGGCGTTAAATAAATAAGCTTGCGAAAATGTAGGCTATTTTCGTATGAAGTTTTACATTATAGCAATATTGTTATTGACATTTAGTTTATTTATAGGATTAGGGACACGTGACAAGAAAGAGAAAATTGGAAACAGCGTTTTTCTGCCAGTTATTTCAGTACTTGTATGATGATTTCCAATTCTACACATACATTAATTTACGACTAGCCAACTATGTTTTTAGGTCCCACGTCCTTGAGAACGTGGCTGAACATATTTCACCGCAGTGCTACTATTGAAAATTTCTAATGAGATAAATCTTTACCTGACTCTAGGATTGAATCCTTGTCACGTTTACACGTCTTTTTTTAATTTGCAATGTATGATTAAGAAAGTACTAAAGTCCTCAAAGTCATAGCTTTAAGTGAGGATCCACAAATCAGAACAACCTGGCTAAAGAACTACCTTCATTCGACAGAAGACCTCAGCCAGATAACCTAGTTTAGCGCTCCTGCAGTGAGCAGGACTTCTAGACTTCTTAATGAGGCTTGTGTGGTCATTAAAGGATCAGTAACTTTTGTTTGGCAGTATAGCTTCTCCTTATTGGAAGATCAGAAATGCGAATGCAACGCCAGAGATATGGTGTAGCTTCTATAATCTTCTGTAACCGCGTAGATCAGGCGGGCAATAAGCTGCATTCCAACATGATTGAATAAAAAAAACCTTAATATAGTAGTAGACGTAATATCACATAATATAACGTCAATATTATAATGAAGAGCTTTATTATCCTAACAAATATTATAAATGCAAAGTAAGTTTGTTTGTTACGCTTTTACGCCTTAAATACTCGACCGATTATCACAAAATTTCGCATACCTACACGCGGTCAGGGGTACAGAAAAGGATATAAAGTACCTTTCATCCAGAAAGAAAAGTACTATTCCAGAGAGATTCTTATTTACAGTAGCACGGAGACTGAATTGTTGCTGGAAGACGATTATAATAAGCCTCACCTCGTATTACGTGGAACCTGAAGCACAGCTGACGCAACGTGAGTATTCCTAACAACCCCTTCATGATATATTTATAGGAATCCATAAATCCGCCTCCAAACTTAATCCTTCGACAATTATCGCGAACATTTATCGTAATTTCGCTGTGCTGCTGCAAATTAGACCTAAAATTAATATCATGGAGTCGGACCATTCGATTCGAAAACGGTATATTGGCCGCTTTAAATCGCAAATATCTGGAGAGCTAATTATGAAATGAGCATTGCCGTTCAGATTAGCGCAATACATTTATATGGCAATAACATGAGGTAATTGTGAGATTATTATGATTTGCTAATTGGTTGTAACAGACCAAACTTAACCTTAGGTTTTTAAATAACAACTAAATATATACATATTTAAGTATTATTTTTTTTTTCTTACACCTTTAAGTATTTTGCCGTGACTGTGGTTGCGAAAACATTCGGAACGTCGCTTAAAAGTAGATTTTTTAAATCTATACTAATATTATAAATCATTTGTTTGGTTGAACGCGCTAATCTCAGGAACTATTGGCTCGAATTGAAAAATTATTTTAGTGTTGGATAGCTTATTTATCGGGGAAGGTTATAGGCTATATAACGTCACGCTACGATCCATGAGGCGCAGTAATCACTAACACAGCTGAAACTGCGGGCACAGCTAGTAATCAATATTTACGTAATCCTAAGAATAAGATGAAGAGAACATTTACTTTAGCTTAAAGAGAAATACGGCAAAGCGGGCGATTTAGTCCCGTTCCAATGTGGCATAACAGACTGTCATAATATCTCCCCTATAAGATGGCTACAGAAATTGTTACCCAAGAGAGTTTTTATAGTCAAAGAAGTTACAAAGATGACTGCGCGGATGGCATAGTGGATTATGTGGTCGCCTAAACACTACCGCTACGCCGAGTGTTGTGGGTTCGCAACCCATACTGGATGAATAATTATGTGATCCATAAATGGTTATTTTGAGTTTCATGCGTTCTTTGTATATGTTGTTTGTAAAGTACTTAGCGACACAGAATTTATACCTAGTGCAGGAGTTGTCCTTTTAAAAGAAAAATAATTTGAAGAGCTGCATGTCAATGGTAGGTCAACTAATCCGTGTTACGTTGGTAAAAAAGCGGTTGTTTTGTGTACAGAACAAGCTTTCCACTACATTTAAGTGGCAATGTAACTCGACTCATTGCAAATACGACCACTGGAAACACAGTGATCGTTTTGTGATTATCTGTTGCCAATTAACAAAGGAAATTTTTGAGTTTTATTTCTATTGACTATTCGTGGTTCTGATTGTTTTAAAATATTAGCTTATGCCTCAACCATTACGCTACCGCCGATCAATTACATATGATACGAACCGCTCAGTAATTATAAACTACAGATATTAATCCATATGTTTGTCCCTCGTAATGGACGTTATATGCATGTGACAATATTGACTATATCGTCCGCTTCGATAATTAACACAAAATATACTATGTTTTGATTGTGATATCGATAGTCGTTTGCATAGAACGCTTGATTTCATCTATATAGATTATAATGTGTTTATTCCTATTTTGATATTGCTTTGTTGGTCACGGCACAAAAGTAGCCTCAATAGTTTATTTTTGCGGCAGATCATGAGAATCAGGATTCGATTTTCGGATGAACAACGTATTATTGAGTTTGTTGTTCTGTTTCTCAGCAGCAACACAAAGTTTGGATATGTAAGATGACATATATGACGTGGGGCGTAAAACTGGCTATATGTGGATGCGAATACCTTTGCCTAACCCTTTGGGGGAAACAAGCGTGAGTGTATGTTATGTTGATGATTTCAACATGTGACTTATGTCATGGCTTCCAAGATTTTCTTATGGCAATTAGTGCAAATGAGACAAATGGATGGTGAAGTGGAAACCTTATATCGACCGTGGTAACGGATGTGATAAGAAGCTAAGCCACCACCTAAGAACAACTCCAATTTTGGCTTCCGTATGTGTGAAATACATGTTACGCTTGAATACACCACTTCTAACAACTAAATATAGAAATAATAATTTTTACTTAAATATGTTAAAAATGTATGATCCAAAAGAAAATCAACTACAAAAAATATCATACTATTTATCTAATTCTTAAATTGAACACGCTTTGCTTTGTGACACATAATTTCCTGCAGACGACAGTTCTTTGAAAATTTACCGAATACAGTTTATGCCTTCAACTACATTGATTTTTATGAAACCAAACTCCGTGGCTATGAACGAAATTGAGTTTGAACAAAGCAATTTAAAATTTAGTTTGTTTTAAAGTAGTAATATGGAACAAACTTATGCTTACTTACTACTGCTTGGTCTTGTCACTCCTGCGTTACAGCTTCTTTAAAAGAGGAGCAGCAATATCCCTTTCTGACCCGTATCATTGGGAGAGAATTTCAGATAGAGCTTACTTTCGAGTAGTATACTCATGTTTTTAGCTGATACTCAACTCGTGAAAGTTTTATGACTGACCGTCAAGGGTCCTCAAGAGGGTAAGAAGTCTTAAAATAAGAAGGTTACTCATGGAAACACAACTCAGTCGCTTGAATGCTATCACCTGCATCAATATTACGCCTCCTGTACACGAACTGGCCCAGCTGGATGTAACCCATACATCCTAGGTAAGCTATCCCAGCCGGTGTGAAACTCCGCGTTTAAATAAGCAACCCTATTTGTACCTTTCTTTTTAGTTCCTTTTAGAGTTTTATGGCGTTTTTTTGGTTTGGATAATTTTTCGCAAACATGATCACAACCAGAGCTTACTGTAAACAAAAATATAAAGCTGCGTAAGAAATGGCTTAAGTTCCACGTCTAATTTAAGCTTTTTTCAAAAGCTTCTTCAGACAAATAATGCTCCATCACCACTAGACAAAACATAGATCGTACAGAAAAATAAATAAACAAAAATATTCTGAAGTAGGATGAGTCAAAAACAGAAAGATTTAATCACGCCGCCGTAAAAAAATAGACGGTAACACAGACATATTCATTGTTAGTGTGTCCGTAGCTTTGATGTATGGAAAGTAAAATAAACCGAAATGATCCTGAAATGAAAAAAATGTACGAAATATCGACGTCCTTTGATCTTCTACGGATTAAACATGGCCCCTGCTTGATTTTTGGATGTATTTTCTTTTCGTACGCAGATTAGGCCAATTTCCCGTAGACGGGGAAAAATTAAATGTCAATATTTTCGGCAATCGCGTTCATGTTTAATACCTACATAAATCCCTTTTGAAATGATTAACGTGAGTGGATTGATACGTACAAGCATTTTTAGTGAAATGGAATACTGGAGAATGCCAAAAGTTTGGATGGCAAGTGACACGAAGCCAACTTTCAGATGTTTATTTAAACAGATTCGGTGGTTGGACCAATGTTTGTTTCGTGGGAAACTTTCGAATTTAACATAAACGTATAGGATGCCTAAATTTGTAACAACTATCTACGGTACTGTACTCACGTCACCCTTCATATACGGCCGCCACTTTGGCTTAGCCTTTCTCCAGAATGTAAGTATATCATCTGGTCTATGGTTTATACAGATTTTTATTTCATACTAGCGGTCGCCTAGTGGTCAAAATTCGACCGAAATTCCTAAGCTTGCTAGTTTGTTTTCTTTTTTCTTTATTAAATATAAATAAGGTACTATTTATTGTAATAAAGAGAACTTTTACCAATGGGTATCTAATAGGTAACCATAGTTACAAAGAATTGTACGACAACGTCAGACGAACAATGCCGAAATACTACGAACGCGATTTGACTTCGTGTGTCAAATGCATGGTTGTGTGCGTGTAGTGTTTTTTTTATTAATTTAATGTATGTATTTCTAATGCATGTTTTATAAAAATATTAGGATTCGCTCCTCCTTCTCCATATAAACTTTAACTGTGCCAAATTTCATACTCCTCCGTCTGCGCAATTTTCATGTAAAAGGGTACAAAGTTTTTGCTTCACGTATTAATATATAGATAAGGATCAAAATCGTAACTCGTAGTGTAATAGAAGAAAGAATGGGAACGATGGATTTGCCAGCCTCTTAATCACTGAATGGCACGCAGCAACAGTATTATATACTCTAACTATAGTTTTCAAGTACTGACAACAACGAGCTCTTTCGCTAGATAAAAATAAAACCCATAACCTTTTCATAGCTAAGACACATGACCTTACAAGGAACTTCTAAAACCCTGAAATATTCACGTCTAGTAACAGCCACTGATAAGAATCAACAAAATACATGCTTTTATTTCACAACCATAAACATTACGACTACAAACCAAACACACATAAAGCCTATTTATGAAAACCTGCATTACCTAAACTATACGTTACACCGATCGATATTACGATAAGTGCTTCTCAATTGCCAACGAGCTAGGGGCACCGATAACAACATCACACTATTATGACTCTAAACCATTAATATATAAAGACTAAATTAGCTCGTACATAATAATTAACAGCTGAGACTGGCACTCCTATAATACTATTATGAGCCTCATTGGAACGAAATAAAGGAGTTTCATGTTACCTCCGTAACCTTTATAAAGAATTCCGTTATGGTTAATAATAGAACATGGGGTTACAAGTATGTGTGAGATATGGTCGGTTAAGTTGATGAGCAAGTAAGATAAGATACGTTTATTTGTGAAAACATGTGTACAGTTGATGTTACATAATATAATTTAGGTTTCAACATACTTGGTCCCTTATTGTAGACATACAAATATTCATTCTTTAGTCACAGTACACATGTATGTTAAATGTTTATTTTAACGGAACGAAACTAACGTCTAAGACACAGGCTCGGCCTAGTTTAGACGTTAGGGTTCATTGAATATTGTATACATACAGTCATTGTATTGTAGGTTAAGAAGTTGTATGTATGTATGTATTGTCATCTATTTGGTATCAATAAAGAAATTAATATTATTATTATATTATTATTGTTATCGTTGTAAAAGTAACAGAAATTAAGCCCACATGCAAACTTAACAATGTCATAATAATTCTACTTTAATAGTCATTTAAAAATATATTATAAAAGATAAAAATATATTATAAATATATTATAAAAAATATAACAAATCAAAATCAAAAAACATAAAGAGAAAAATAAAATCGGAATTATATTAAGTATTACAATAATGTCATTTCAGACTACATTTTAAACATTCCTTAAGCAATAGAAATATTAGTTTCAAATTTTATTAATAATAATTTAATTTAATAAATTAATAATATTACATACATAGCTTATGAATGTTCTTATGATAATGACTTTCTCAATGATAAACTATAATCTACCTATGTAGGTAGATTATATGTAGTTTATCATTGAGAAAGTCATTTACATTATAATAGCATTTACTTATCAGCAGATTCGACAAGTGTTTTTAAATAAATTTATGTTTAAATCTTTATAAGAGTTCGGCATCTTATTATAAATTTTCGGAGCCATACATAATCGTAAGGAAGTAGTTGTGGTTTACACAATTTTATTCTGTGTAATATCGAACCCGAAGTACTCGAGGAAATGTCAGTCGGTGAGGAGCCTACTTAAATTACACCATCTTTTCAATCTACATTTCTTTAATATATTGGGCACTGATTCTGGTTATCCCAGATCCTACCCAAGTATCACTTTTGCTAGTTATCTTTTGGCGTCATGAGCAAAATGGTATTTTAATCATCATCTTTGAAATCTACTCATCATGTTGCTATTAAAATAAAATTACACTTTCTTCACTTAAGTATATCAGATTCTTTAAAAGCGAGTCTAATTTGAGGATCTTTGAACAAACATATCGCTTGCTGCGAGTGTTCTAATTGGACTGTAAGGTATTTTAGTACACTTTACATTGCAGCAATCTTGACTGTTAGAAATATAATTAGACAATTCGTTTAGTTAGTTCTGCACATTTTATATTGTTATCTCAATGTTTCAGCATGCTCAGAGCTGATAAAACACACTCGACGCTTTGTTATATTGTAAAGCAACTTCAGCACATACATTTTCTTCATTCTTAGGACCTTTTTTGTACAATAAACTAAATTAGGTATTAGATATATATAGCGTTAATCATAATCAATGTCACATAGTTTTAACAAAGTACATAAAAACGCTTACGTATTCAGATACAGAGAATTTGCTAGTAGTTGTACAATAATTTCTTATTGTTTAAGAAATTTTCATTTATAATTGTTATTGTTTATAAATATTTTAATTGTAGGTATACTTAACTACTCGTACCTATATATGTTTGCAGTACATGTATAAATGTTAAATGTTTTTTGTAGACCCTTACATTATTAACAATAGAATAACAATGGAATATTAGAAACAGCCTGAAACACAGGTCTCTGACCTAGTTCAGGTAATAAAATGTAGAAACAGACTTTATAAACAAGACTTTAGGTGTCCAATTTTTAAATTGTAAAATGTTTTCCTTTAGATTAAATATAGTTTTAATGTGAATTTAATACAATAAGTAGCCTGTCATGTGTTTTGTAAAGACTTTTATTTATTTATTGAATAAAAGTTTATTATTATTATTATATATTATTATTATTGAAAAGCTCTTTGATGGTTTATTTGTATCCCTTTTTTAGGTCTTTATAGGCTTGCGTTTGACCGCGATCTCACCTATTGTAAAGTGACGATACATTTGACGATGGAGCACGCTTGCCTAGAAGATACTTATTTACTCTCGACATGAAGACACCCAGATTGTACTCAATTAAATTATCTGTATTTGATTTCAAGTATCTGTAATTCATTAATCGATGCAACGTCTACACCAATATAAGAACATGGAAACCTATGTCAATAAATATATATTGTTTTAGTTGAGTTATACATCCGCAGCGTGAGTATGAAACTGGCCGCAGTACGTCACAAGTTTACATAAATTGAAGCTTTGAATTCCTTCAGGCCATTGCTAGACGGTAGCTATGGCGGCTTTCAATAAATTATTCACAAAATTTCGTCTCAGCTTACTAGCAGAAAGCTAGTAAGCTGAGCTAAGCTAAACTCGGGTCGTTTCGTCACACCGTAGAATGAGGTAATACAGGGTACAAGGCGTCATTATTATTATAAGATACCGCATGAGGTAAAAGTAAAATATCAGCGCAGATGACACGGTGAAAATAAAAATTAACAGAAAAAGGCTCCAAGCTGTGGATAAAGATACCGAGTGGGGATTTAAAATATCGAGCATTGAGAAAATTTTCTGACATCCTTTGGTGTAATTCGCTACGACAGAATGGGATCATTTTACCCACTATACGATGCGCTTTTCTGCCCGTGGACGCCACTTTAAACCTTTTTCCAGCGATTGTTGGTTTACTAGACTATACAGCCCTTTGGCATTATTAGTTAAGGACTGTTAAGGCTGCATCGATGTTTGATTCAATTTGAGTTATGCTATGGACAACCTTCTTTTCGTATGTATTAAAAGAGCACAGCAACGCGCTGTGTCATCTTGGGTATATAGCTCTTGAAGATTTTTATTAATGCAGATTGAACAACTTTGATAATCGTTAATGCCAGCATATATAAATCATAAGATTTGCCAAGCTTCTGACCGGAATTTGAACAATAATACATTACACAGCCTGAAAATCGATCGAGAACGCTCGCTTAAAACGTACCAAAGCACGCAAACCTTTTGATTTTCTGATATACCTCTAATTATCCCTCTAAGGACTGACCAAGTTTTACCTTAGCTAGCGTTTCTTATTGCTGGGATTACTATTCCACACGCTATATAGATATATAGCATCCTTATATAACATGCCTACATATTGTGTTCTGTGTTTAGACAATGCTATAACTATGGTCGCCTCCTGAGTATTGTGTTCCTATTAAGAATCTCTTGGGATCAAAATTCGATGACACTTTATTTAACCAACCGAATATGGCAATTCCGTATACTGGACTAACGAAATTTTGTGTAAATACAACAACTAACAATTCTAAGAAGGTATCTAATAAGCATACCACTTCATAGTTAGATTGGTCTGCGCAAGTAGATAATAATATATGTCATCCCTTAATTACTTGTCGCTGTTGACCCGATACAAACATAAATTTAGTCTCAGAAATTGTATGGAAACCGCAAGAGGATTGCCAACCATTATTAGTTATCGTCTGAATATTATATTTGCGATTTGAAACCGACTCTTGCCTACAAAAGATGACTATTAAAGAACAAAGGATCCTAAAATATATACACAGCGAAGACTTAAAAAATATTGACTGCTTTCAAAGGGCCATTGAATGACATATCCCATAAAGCTTCATATGCAAAACCTAGCGAACTATAAACGAGGTCAAAGCGATCTTGCTTTCGAAGCAAATTTTCCAACGTACGTGTAATATTTTTTTCTTTGAGGCGTTATTTTTTTGTCGACGTGAAGATGTAGTTAGGTCCCGTAAGTAATTTTCGACGTGAGCGAGGCGAACGAAAAGCGCTCTGAAGATGATCGATGACGCAACAAAACATAGTGTGGAGTATACGGCTTAAGAAGTAGCGAGAGCGAGAACGGACGCTGGGTAGTAATTAATATTGATATACATTTTATGGTACAAGTAAGCCTAAGATGCGTTAGAAAAAAAGAGTGTATAGTTATTTTTATATATACCTAATGATGGCAAATAATCTAGCAGACCATCTACTAATAGAAGGTTACCATGGTCTATAGACGATTGCAAAACCGGAGACATTTACGCGTAAGTAATATAACTTACGTATAAACACCGACCCTTCAAGACAGGAGTCGCTATATTGCTAGTATCATTTCAAAGATTACTAGTCTCTTACTACTTATTTAAAAACATAAAGCCGATTACGTATTGATTAATTTAAAAATAAAACATAAGCTCAAAAATAATTAATAATATATAATATAATATTCTACCACATACACACAACACCATCTAGCCCAAACTAAGCAGAGCTTGTACTATGGGTACTAGACAATGGATAAACATACATAATTATATACTTTTTTTTTGGAAATACATACACATTATACATAGAAACACCCAGACCAAGACAAACATCCATGTTCATGCACACAAATGTTTGAGTATTACAACAAGACTGCAATTTAAAGCAAAACGAAATGTGAAAAGGCACTTAAAATTTAATACATTATAAAGATGATGAGTAATCTTAGATATACAATTTAAAAGTACCTTTAAACTTAATCATAAACAAGCTCCCCCAATTCTCGTATCTCAAATTATCTTACATCATATTTCCGAGTAACTTCCCCTCGACAATTATAACATGATTAATTAAACTCTTAAAGTTTATTCCTTGCGCCGTCTCCAAGGAGCTCGACACGCGATGTTTACACCAAAACGTCGTGTTGAATATTGAATTTAGAGTTAGTGCGCATTAAGTAAAGCCGTGCAAGACTTGTCGTGTATTCTCAAGAAACTCCATACAATACATACTTTGCAAATATACCTTAAAATACATTTCTGTTAGCACACTGGGGTGTTATAATGCTGGACAAAGGCCGCCCTTATATTTTCAAATCCCCTATTGTTCGTGATCTCCAGCGGTTTGAGTGTAAGTCATTCTGTCGTATCCCCTCGTACCTTCACCTTTCTTTCATTTGCCGTGTTATGGTCACTAATTGGTGAGTGTCACGCTTTATATTCAACTTAAGTTCGTACGTAAGTAGTTGACTCTAAGTACGTTTGACCGGTATGATTCACACTACAATCTGTTGCACGAAATATAATTTAGTTGAAGAAAAATGTTCCAGAATTTTTCTTAATTCAAACAAGTCTTGACATAAGAAAGTTTTAGAAGAAAACGTAATATAGAAATAATGGGTATATTCTAACGCCTCCTTAGACTATACAGAGTCTAATAGTAAGTAGTAGCCTTGAGTTCCAAGGCCTCTTTTGAGTGACGGCAGTAAGTGCTCGTGAGCTTTTCAGACGAAAATTATGTCTTTCACACGAAAGTAGTTTGAAGATAAGGCTATTGTTGAATATTCTATGTCTAGATATTCCTGTGACGTACTTTGTATTAAGAGCCGTTTCTATTTTTTGCGTTTCTCGTATCATATTAAAAGGAAGTGCTCTTGCCTATGACAACACGTAAGTCCCGAAGGGTTCGGATGAAATATAAGGATGCACTATCATATAGTTCCAGTTGGGCGATTCCAATATTTTAGCGGAAGGGGTAACCAGTACTACTATTAATCAAGTAAAAGAACAATTCTTTTAGGATTTATCAGCATAGCAACTTTATTCGGCCTCGATGGCGTAGTGGTTAGTATAACCGACTTCCACGCCTGGCGTCGTAGGTTCGATTCCCGCACAAGTCAAACATTTGTGTGCATGAACATGGATATTTGTCTTGGCTTGGGTGTTTCTATGTATATTATATAAGTATTTACAAAAAAAAAGTTATATTTCTATGTTTATCCATTGTCTAGTACTTACCCATTTTTTTTTAAATACATATATGTATTTTTTTTTTACTTGGGGAAATGCGCCTAATGCATACCCTCTCGCCATAAGGGGAGGTGAGAGGGTTATGTCCGGCTATTGTCTAGTACCCATAGTACAAGCTCTGCTTAGTTTAGGCTAGATGGTGTTGTGTGTATGTGGTAGAATATTATTATTATTTATATACTTTTATATTTATTCTAAGCAGTCTAGAAGTATAATTAAACACAGTTAATAGAAATAATTATTATGTAAGTTAAACAAACGAAAAATATATACAAAGCGCCGCCATTTTCAATTCATAGCAGCAGCAAAAAAGCAATGTTTTCAGGAAATAACGGCCAAACACCGCCCACTTCACGGTGCTAGATAAATTAAAATAAAAAAGGAAGAACACGAACAAAATTCGGGGAGCACTTTATATGAACCCCCGTTTATCCGCGTCTGGTGTGGCCCATGAGCTCGTAAATTACTGCTCGGACGGCATTTTTGGCACCCATTTTTGTAGCCCTGTATGGCCAGGAAATTTTACTGCTGCTAAAATTCAATAGATAGTAAATTTGTTTTAGGGTAGAATGGAGACGTGTTGGTTTTTGATGGCTGGTAAACTGTGTTGTAATGTGTGATGAAATTTATTAGGGGTAGATATACATATTTTCCTTTATACAGTTTTGGATGAAGAAAGATTTGAAGTTTCCATTTTAATCCTAGATAGTGTGCAAAAAGAAAGAGTACATTTCGTAGTAATAAAAAAAAGAGGTATAATTTTGCAGCGTACCATGACGGGCGGCGGAAACTGTCTCAGACGATAGCAAAGATCATGAAATGCTTATTATAATTTATGAAAGAATTGAGTTAAGACGTAATTACGCTACTGAGTCTTAGTACTAGCTTCGTATACTAAATTAATGGTTTTTGCTTTATGTTAATGATTATAATTATTATCACAAAATTATAATAACTGGTTTTTGCCCGCGGCTTTGCTCGCGTGAGTCCCATTGGTATCCACTAACACAAAAGTGACGGCCTCGATGGCGTAGTGGTTAGTGTAACCGACTGCCACGCCTGAGGTCGCGTGTTCGATTCCCGCACAAGTCAAACATTTGTGTGCATGAACATTGATGTTTGTCTTGGTCTGGGTATGTATATACAAAAAAAAAAGTATATATGTATGTTTATCCATTGTCTAGTACCCATAGTACAAGCTCTGCTTAGTTTGGGCTAGATGGTGTTGTGTGTATGTGGTAGAATATAGAATATATATATGTGCCACTCTAGGATATGGTCTATCTACGTGTGAAGTTTCATTCAAATCCATTTAGAGGTTTACGCGAGATTGTGTGGCACGTATCCAAACATAATTATTGGAAAATTTTAATGAGATGTTATATCATAACATACATATATACTTATACCTCGAATTGCGGCTCAATGTAAAAGAGGGCGTTATTCTCATCCATAATAATTATAACCTAATTTATAAAACCCACATTATAAGTAGTCATCAAATATTCTCCAACAGTATCGCATATTACGAACTTTCGCTATAAATGCTTCGATCGCATTTCGCTTCTATTTCAAATTTTACTTCGGAAGCGAAATAAAAATTTTAACCGTCTGCAATTTTTCTTATTTACATTTGATTTGTTTTGTACAAAAATTGCAGCGTGAGTAATTACTGTGTGCTGCAAATTGATACAGACAGTCAATCAAATTGCCAGCAGTTGTGGTGATTGGCACGCGAGGCTACCGTGGAAATTCATTTCATTCTGTCAGATGTCAATTACTAGAGTTTACTGCTTCTAATAGTTTAGCAGTCGATATTAGAATGGAATAAATCCAATAAAATTACGAATTCCATGACATAATATGTAGCTGCTGGTTGCAGATGAAATGTAATAGTTCTTTCACCGCTGCATAACTTTATCCAGAAACAGCATAGGCGGTATAACATCACACTAGCGGGGACACGGGAGCGGAGCAGTAATCATAGACGTAGGGAAGATTACATTTTTGTTTGTTGGTTTGTAAGGATATAACTCAAAAACTACTTAACCGATTTTATAATTCTTTCGCCATTAGAAAGCTATATTATCACTCAAAGTTATATTATCACTAAAGGCTATATTTTATTTATTTAAAAAATATACTATATTACTTTTAAAAAAGAAGTAGGTACTGTTACTAACATAACCTTTTTTTTTTTTACCCAGGAGAATCCTTTATGGATACCCCCTTCCCCCATGGTTATGTGAGACTCTCCGCCCCTGAAGGGTGTCGGTATACACACTAAAAACCTGGGGTGAGCAGTCCCTCCGCCGACGGTGTGGGGCGGGATGGGGTCGCGTTAGCAATCACCATCCTGCCCCGGCGGTTGGCCCGGCTGATGGTAACCGGGCCTCAGCACCTGTGGAGGGGTGGCCTTGCTCACCAAGGCCACCCCCCAGACGTGTGGGGCCGTGCAAGACGGTACAGAGTCCCCCGACTCTGTACCAGTGACCCCACTATACAGGAGCGAGAAGGCGGGCAAATCGCCTCCTCCTCGCTCACGTCCGTCTGCGCCGGAGAGTGTCAGCGAGGGGATTGTTCTCCCTAACCCTCTCCGCGGCCTCCTTCTGCGCCATGACAGCCTCGCAGAAGGAGATCATCGCCTGCCACGACCTCTCGCCGCCGAGCATGGCGTGGATCACGCCCGGCAGGGAGAGATCCCCACCTATTATGGCCGAAAGCGTGTGCCGCTGCGGCCCCCATGCGGCACACGCCTCCAGCGTATGGGACGCCGTGTCTTCCGGCGCCCCACACTCGTGGCAGGCCGGGGTCGCCTCCCGTCTCGCGATCCGGTGCAAATACTTTCCGAAGCATCCGTGCCCGGAAAGCACCTGCACCAGTCGGAAGGTCAGCGACCCGAATCGCCACTCTATCCACCCCTGGAGGACCGGGCGAATGGCCTCCATCGTCCACTGGCCCGGGACCGGTGGAGCCAGGTCCTCCGTCCACCGCCTCAACAGGGCGGCCTGCGCCTGTCGCCGCATGCGTGCGACCTCCTCCCACCCCGGGGGCTCCCCGCGGGACCTCCTCGCCGCCACGAAGTGGTAAACTTCGGCGAGGACCTCCGCTTGTACCTCCCAGGGGGGGTCACTGGCCAGCACGCACGCCGCCGTCCAGGACACCATCCGGTAACCGCGAATGGCCCTCGTCGCGACGACCCGCTGCGGACGTCGCAGCAGGGTCTTATTGTCTCGACTGAGGGCGTCCGCCCAGACCGGTGCCCCGTAAAGGGCCATACTCCGGATCACTCCGGAGTACAGTCGGCGACAAGTGGCGCTCGGGCCACCCACGTTGGGCAGCAGCCTCCCTAGGACGGCCGCTGCTCCCAGGACTTTTGTGGCCAGCTGGGTGAAGTGTGCCCAAAAAGTCCACCTCCCGTCCAGGACGAGACCCAAGTACCTCATTTGGGTCCCAACCCGGACCGGGACCCCGTCCAGGATCACTCGCGTACCTAGACGAGGTCCCCCCCGAGGCCCATGGAACACTATTAACTAACACGTCTTGGAGAAGGCAACCTCCAATCCCAGGGCGCGGATACGGTCGACCACTCGGCCAACCGCACCGCTTCTCCGAGATCCCTCCCTTTGACTACGACCAGGGTGTCATCGGCGTAGCACGCCACCCGCATACTTGCGGGAAGCGTGCCCCGAAGCACCCAGTCGTAGCCAACGTTCCACAGGAGCGGTCCCAGCACCGACCCCTGTGGAACACCGCAGGATACGCGACGGCGCCTCAAACCGTCGCATGTTACTAACATAACCTAACCTAACCTACTTTTACGCTAGCAAAGCCGCGGGCAAAGACTAGTTTTTAGTAAATACGAAGTCGGAAAACGAGCAAAAAACGATAGTAGCCTCGTGCCCTTATCTGGGACCTTAAAACATAGACGTCAAAAAAAAGTAAACCCTGCCTGCCTTCTCCTTCCAGAACATACAGCCGTGAGTCTATGTACATAGTTATTATTCCTTCAAAACACGTTCCAGATCTCTCGTTAGTGCAAATACGTTATAATCCTGTCACTGGGTACAAGCAGAGCTGCTATGATCGATGATGTATGCGACGGAGGATTATTTTATCTTAGATCATGCAGGTGCTTAGCGCGTCTAACTTTGAATATATTAGATGTTCAGTAATGTTTCACGAAGGATATTCTAAAAATATATTCTATAATATCCTGCCTATGTTTAACATATTTTTCAGAGAGACAAGTATATTAGGACCCTATAATAGGTTCTTGAGGCCATTTTAATTATAAGCTGTCAAAAACAATAATCACATAAATAAGAAATTGATTTTCAAGTACTAAGAATCTCATAGTCAAAAATGTAGGTGTGGAATAATAATATGAGACAAACCAGAAAAATTGGATATATCTAAATCTTGACGCCAAAACAATTTCTCTATGAAATCTCTTTTGCTTTTATAGAAATTTAATAGGCACCCGATTTAATCCTTTCTGCGGTAGATTTGTATTTCCTTAATTTACATTAAAACGAGCCATCCCGTTTAAAAAAAGTTATTTTCCAATAGTCTAGTCATGTATTATGACGTTACTGTTAGTTGCTTAGCGTATATTTCGGAACTTAGTATCCAGAAATTAAAAGACAACACGAATCGAATAAAAACATTATAGCATCATGACAATAATGGAACAGTTTCTTGACTGCATGGATGGCTTAGCGAGCAAGGCGATCGCCTCGCAGATACCGCCGCGCTGAGAGCTCTGATTTCGAATCTCATACAGTATCGTTATTTGTGTCACTAATAATTTAATAATTGTTCAAAGTCTGGCTATACTTTCTGTCTCCCGCAACACAGAGTTTAAAGTAAAATGAAAGATATCCTTAAAAAAGAAGAAGCAACTGCATATCGGTTAAACAGTCCGACTCTTTGTAATTCTCAACAAGTTTACCCGTACAATAGTGGATAACTTAAATACAGTTGTTCCAACGATGATGACGAGCACCATTACTCCTTTTCCTCAATTGGCTGCGTTAAGCTTACTGCTGTGTTGGCAGCCTTCCAACGCTTGTTTAGAATTTTCCTTGTCAATCACAAAGTTCGAGCAAACACAAGTGGCACTCTTTCGAGCCAAAATTGCTGAAATCGTTTCAGAGATTTGAATAAGTACGTATACCAGGATATTCTAAATATTTGTATGTGTAGTTGAGACTATGACATAGTTTACGTAATTTAAAAACAGTTTATGTCCTTCATCATATATGTATTTATCCTATATTTTATGAGGTTGGTTATTAGTCTGAAATGACTAAAGTAAAATTGTACATGACGATTGTTATCTATGCTCTGAATAACGGGATGATAACAATTATGTACATACATACATATATACATAGATTCACGCCTGTTTTCCAGAGGGGTAGGCAGATACTACGGATTTCCATTTGCTACGATCCTGACACACTTCTCTGGCTTCATTCACTTTCATCACATTCCTCAACAATTATGTATAACAGAAAAATCAGTACTCACTTCTAATGCCAACACTGATGATGCCAATGGATAAGTCATTAAACTTGCGACCGAGAAGTCGTTGGTTCGAATTCCACTCGTTGCAATATTGACGTGTACGTAATATTGACGTGTACTCCTAACACAAGCATTTTAGTTTAACTGGAGGACTTAATAAGAATAGTAGTAACTTGCAAAACAAATTGCTAATAACTAATTTAAACAAATAAACTTAATATTTGCTATCGCGTTTTGCTGAACCTTATTCGAATATTGTTCGAAAACATTATGCGAATAAAGCTAAAGATTGTGATTACTACTATAGATATATGAATTGCTACTGCAAAGGGTAATGAGCGAAGAATAGTCAAACGGACTGGAGTCCAACTGGCTAAAACATAGGTTACGTTACGCACGAAAGAGGTTAAGCCATTTTTATGACATTCTATAAAATAATGATTTTATAGAAACAAACGTTTTCATTGAAGCGAATCCATTTCCAAAATTTTTACGAGTCCGGTCCTGGCCGCTATTCTGTTAGTGGAAGTCCTTCTATGAAGTTTAACGTTGTGAGTGAAACTCAGTCCGTATAAAGCCCGCTCCGCTTACAGCGGCAGTCTTAGTGCTCTTTCATTTGTAAGATACTAGCACCACTTCAAACAAAATACATCACCTGTTCACTGAATCCCTCAAAAAAATACACCACGTAATACAAAATACCGTATATACGCTTCAAAATATCATTGACTGTCTGTAGATTACATATTTTTAGCCATTTACAGTATGTTTACGTCATCAATCACGTGTTTAATGGAAGCTGAATGATTTTACACGCTCATTGGCTGCGACGAAGCATATTTTTCAATTTATTTCATATATTTTATGCCCTCCATGTCTGTATCGTTTTTAAGACTTTATTCGAGTGGAATGATGTATGTATGTGAATAAATAAACGTCTTGGTGTGTAATCCTATTAAAAGGTTTATAATGTATGTAGAATTGTATTTGTTTACTAAGAAATGGTTCACGGGTTTGTGGTCTTATAGGCTGCTTTGGAAAAATAATTGCTTTTATCTGAGAATAATCAGTCTGTTCGATTGACATAAGCTTTGTCTTCAAGAAGGTTGGAATAATAATATTTTATATGAAGATTATCACAAAAAGAAGTACCGAACATCACAAAACTTTTGCTAGAAATAATTTCTATTATGTAAGGTATCATTTTACATTTAAACGATAAAATCTGTATATAGTAGTTAAATTTCAATGAATAACATTCGCGTAAGCAGAAGACAATATTGTGTATAAAAGTAAATAAAATGTATGTAAGGTATTTCTAGTAATCGTTTAAACTTAAATTTCGGATATATTTTACTTATTTGAATCGCGTTCATACAGTCTCACGCTAATATCAGTTCTTAGGCTCCAAGTAATCCGAGGCGAGCGTAATATTCCAGGCACAGTACAAGGCTGCGTGCTGATACTGAGACTTTCTTGACAGAAACTCCAATCATATTTGGGCCAACATAAAAATCAAACCCGAAACCTTATGCACAACAGTTCCATACAATACAGCTGCGCCACCGAGGCAGCTTTTATTGCGACTTGCAGTACTCATAATTTTTCCAGTCGGAATAATGCCAGGCAAAATTCAAGATAACCTTTTTAAATACACTTCACAGTTAGAAACTAATTAAAACTGAGACCTATCTTATCTTATGTGAGGGCCAGTCAGTGCAGACCGGCGACACTTCGACCCAGTAGGATCTTTTGTGTCGACACTCTCCCAATAACGACTGCCATAGATGTTCATGGCAGCCGGGACCAACGGCTTAACGTGCTTTCCGAGGCACGGTGCAGGCGATAATTGTCAATCAATACGCACATAATTTCGAAAAGTCATATAACTTCCGAAAGTCAGAGGTGCGTGACGTGGGTTCGAACCCGAGACTCTCTGCATTGTCTCCCCACTGAGCTATAAACATAGAAATTTAATCTCAAACATCCAAAGAACTATAACACTCAGATACAATTAATAGAACCTCTCAAACTGGGACCTAAAAACGATACCTGGCGAAATAAATGTGTAATACACATTTGCCTACCTCATTGGGGATATACATACATACATAGATTCACGCCTGTTTCCCAGAGGGGTAGGCAGAGACTACGGATTTCCATTTGCTACGATCCTGACACACTTCTCTGGCTTCATTCACTTTCATCACATTCCTCGTCCGTTTAAGGTGCTCTTAACCTGGCCTGTGTCCAAAAAGCCTCCGATCTGATCGAGAAAAATTCGCCTAGGTCTTCCTTTTGCGATTGTTCTATTCACACTAGCCTTATAAACTTTCTTAGTCAGTCTTTTCTCGTCCATTTTTTCTACATGCTAGTTCCATTTTCGGATATTGGGGATATAAGGGTGAGATAATTATGTATATACATATTATGTTAAAACGGTGACAAAATTAAACGCCGATTGAAACTATAGGTATGAAGAACGCATTATCTATCTTTCTAACGCTACTAGAAAGATAAATATCGAAATATCTCTGAACATTATTAGTACTAGCCCGACGTTATCTAACTAAGAAAACACACACAAACGGTATAAGCACCACTTCAACCCACAAGTATGACAAGGCCAACGAACCGAAAACACTTTTCTTTTTCACAGAACCAGTATGGATGAGGAAAATCTGTTTACGTTAGAACGTACAAAACTTTTGTTCATTTATTAGTGAGAGCCTATTTACTGGCGAGAAGGTTTCTTGTATTGAGGCAACTAATTAGGCTATGCTCCAACAAAAAGCTATTAGTTCTGTTCTCTTGTAGGATGTGTATCGATTTTTGGGATAGTAAGTGGGATAAAAGCTGGTTTTTGGGAGAGAGATGAGTGGATTAAGTTTTTGTTAGTTGGGTAGCGAGAAATGCGGTTAAGGCTGGATAGTTGACAAAGTTTTTGGAAAACGCTTTCTATTTCGCACTACTTTTAACAAAATGAGTCTATGGATATACCAGTAATCATGTACAATAGATATGGAGATAAAGACCCACCAGGAAATTGCAAACAGTTATTTAATCACGCTGTTGAATCTTCTACGTCAAGTTCGATATAAAAGTGACAAAGATACATTAAATCCGTATTTTAAGAAAATGTCATGTAGCAGAAGGCTGTAGTCGGTCGGCTATTATCTTCCGTTATGCTGATTTCCAAGCTTAATGTTGATACTAAGAATTTCCAAGCTCAGTAAAACTTTTCTTGACTCGGGCATCGTACCAAATACGTACGGCATCTTTGGCCACGGACCACCAAGACAACAAATAATACAACGGTATATTATGATGCATACCGATCGACCGAAGCATGACGCCCTAAAGCCCAAGCAGTCACTCAGGCGAATGGAAGAATTATCCATTTATGTTGGAAGAGAGAATATCATATCTTATCTGTGTCTCACCCAAGCTTGGCCAACTACGTTAAAGTCTCATTAGGTGGGTTCGATCTTACTTATTAATTTTTACGAGTAGATGAGCTCGCTGTTGCCAATTTTTGGTACCATCCTCTCACAGAAAACCGATGTAAAATCAGTAACACTGTTAGTGCTTCATGCCTGATAACTAAAAGTACCAAACGCATATACATATACATGTACCTCTTCAATTTATTTTCCTTCATTCTACCTTTAATTCCTTTTTTAAGTCAGTAACGCACTCCTGATTTTAAAAGATATCTATAGCGATGGTAAACTTGCTTATCATAAGCAAAATCCTTGTCTGGCATAAACTATTAGTATAAAAATTAGATACAGTTTCAGAAATGCTGAGATATTTTCATAAAATTTCCATGAACATTTTACGACTAAATGAATTCGAGAGGCACAATAGACAGATTTACAAACATTTTACGCCGCAAAACAAAATTAAAATTACAGCATTTTTTATTTAATACGAGAAACACTTCATCGTAAATTTACAATAATCCCTCTTAATACGATAAGCCCATCGAGCTGATTAAACCAAATATCTTTACATAATCAAAATAAAAATAATTGAAAACCAAATTAATTGGATACAATAACCGGTTAATATTAAAATAAACGGATTTATGTTATTCCATTCCGGTATTAGATCGAAACAGAATTGTAAATTCAATTTTGTGCCTCAAATTATACTTGGAAATACAGTACAGTGCTACATACATAAATTATTTTGGTATACCCTCATATTTTACGCTCATCTGGGCATGTGAACGTGCAGCATATAAAAATATGTACGAGGCGAAATACACTAGACTGGAATCCAGAATACCTTTTAGCTTACATCCAGTTTTAACGAATGGGTTGTGATTATAAGAATTTCGATCAGCGACGTGGAGTAACATGGACAAGTAGCGATAGCTCAGTGGGGAGACCAACAGACTGCAATGCAGAGGGTCTCGGGTCGAACCCACGTCGCGCACCTCTGACTTTCAGAAGTTATACGACTTTTCGAAATGATGTGCGCATTGATTGACAATTATCGCCTGCTCCGTGTCTCGGAGAGCACGTTAAGCCGTCGGTCCTGGCTGCCATGAACATCTATGGCAGTCGTTATTGGGAAGTCAGTGCCCTCTAATATGCTTACACTGGTCTAGCTTCAGGGTATCGTTAGCCTTCGGGTTGCGGAGGTCAGATGGCAGCCCCTCCGTGCAAAAAACTGATATCCAGTAAAATCCGGTTAGACTAGAAAGCTGATCCCAAGTGATCTGGGAATAATAAAGGCTAGAGGGAAGAAGAAGAAGAAGATGTGGAGTAACATGGGCGAGTTCAAATTCAAGATGTGTGACTATTTCATTATTTCTACATAGACTTTGTGACACGCTTGTATCATCGCATCGAATGGGTAATCAGTATTGTGCTCCAACATATAACCAGCTCTACATGGCTTGATAATATTCTTTTATAATATTCTATCACATACACACAACACCATCTAGCCCAAACTAAGCACAGCTTGTACTATGGATACTAGACAATGGATAAACATACATATTATTATATACTCTTTTTTGTAAATACATAGGTACATATTATACATAGAAACACCCAGACCAAGACAAACATCCATGTCCATGCACACAAATGTTTGATTTGTACGGGAATCGAACCCGCGACCTCAGGCATGGCAATCGGTTACACTAACCACTACGCCATCGAGGTCGCTTTAGTTCCTATGTAATAGCGGACGCAGTGGTAGTGAATTCGATAACTGTGGGAGTGCGATAATTATTGGGGATTTCTATATAAATACACTCAGTAGCCCGGTAGACGACAATAGCTTGCCTTTATTACGTGGCATCTAAAATCATAGTTTCCGTAATGTGAATGACACCTCTGGAAACCCCTTCGGAAAGACAAACGTGAGACTATGCATGTATGTACGTTAAAGGGTATATTATTAACATATTCTGAGCCTGGACTTTCGCCAGAACATCTCTGATTTGGTCAGAATACGTTTGTCTAACAGTCGGTTCCTCTATCGACGATTTCATACAGATTCTTTCTATACATTTCTTTCGAAAAGCTTTTAAGTCTATTATTTACATTTTTATTCAAGTCAAAATATTAAAACGCCCATTCGACAATTCCAAAGCTTGCACAAATTCAAAGAAGTAGTTAAAATTATTAATGGTATCGCAAACGCCGATTTAATTTTTTGCCTCGTCGTAATTAATTCGCAAATTAATCTCTTAATAATCCGAAAAGGACCATTAATATGAAAGTGATGAAATTATTTTCAATAATAATTATATTTTGGGTCAGGAAGGTAATCAGCTTAACGTTACGCTATTATCTTTTAATGACAAAAGTAAATCTTTAATTTGGTAAGTACCAAAATCTTGTACTTTATTTTTTAAGGTACTTACTACCTGTGTACTACCTATATAAAAATACATACATACATACATAGATTCATGCCTGTTTCCCAGAGGGGTAGGCAGAGACTACGGATTTCCATTTGTATAGAAAAATACAAATGAACAATACATATTATGCTATCCTACTTCCTAGTAGCAAAACATAGATTGCTTTTTCTTAAATCTGCGGCTCTTGGGCAATATTTGTCGTGTTGACGTCGCGAACAGAACTAACCATACAGTAATATAAAAGTATCTTATCTTATCTTATGTGGGGGCCAGTCAGTGCAGACTGGCGACACTTCGACCCAGTGGGATGTTTTGTGTCGACACTCTCCCAATAACGACTGCCATAGATGTTCATGGCAACCCGGACCGACGGCTTAACGTGCTCTCCGAGGTACGGAGCAGGCGATAATAATTGTCAATCAATACGCACATAGTTTCGAAAAGTCATATAACTTCCGAAAGTCAGAGGTGCGCTACGTGGGTTCGAACTCGAGACCCTCTGCATTGCAGTCTGCTGGTCTCCCCACTGAGCTATCGCTGCTCAATATAAAAGTATAAATGTAAATAAAATAATTATAAAGGCCAGGTTAAAAGCACCTTGAACCGACGGGCGTGTATGAGGAATGTGATGAAAGTGAATGAAGCCAGAGAAGTGTGTCAGGATCGTAGCAAATGAAAATCCGTAGTCTCTGCCTACCCCTCTGGGAAACAGGTGTGAATCTATGTATGTATGTATGTAAATGTAAATAATACTTACCTTACTTTAGCACAGCTAAACCACTAATTATACTGATTTTGATGGATTCTATACTATTATATAAAAGAAAATGTTTTGTAAGTTTGGATAAATAAGGTATTATTCACCCGTTTTATATATTTTCACTAATTGTAGGTATTTGAATGGACATAGGCACTAATATGCTAACTTGAGCAAAAACAAGGCGCTAACGTAGTATAACTATGACCAAACTCTGACGAAGTCTTATGGATAGCTCATAGCCAGTTGCACTCACTGACCGGTAAACGATTAGCGAGGTTAAGCAACGTTGGATGCAGTCAGTCTATAGATGGGTGACCGCTTAGTGGTATTTCATCTGAGCGTCTCCGTGGTTCAGAGGGCACGTAAAAAGTCGGTCCCGGTTGTTGTCAAATTGATAGCAGTCGTTAAGCCATGTCAGAGGCCTACGGGCGGCGGCTTGAACAACTCTTGATAACAGGTTGACCACTAACCACACGCAAAGAAAAAGAAGAAATGGATTCATTTTTAATAGAGACTCAGTTACATTTAGCAACTTGCTTGAACATTTATATGTATAACACACGTACTTACCGCGTAAAAATCCGAAATAAATTCAACAGCAAAGTAACATTTAATAACTTACTCATTATCTCAAGTTGTTAATTACATACGGAATAATAATTATGTCTTTATACAGAACCTTAACGCCTCTTAATTATAAAACCACGAGTCCCTAAACAGCTAATTAGTGTTCATATTTTCAGCACGTTTCGTCTCAAAAACGTTTTAATTTCGTACTTAATTATACAATAATTTTGTAGGCCGTTAGATTTTAAATGGAAAAATAATATACAGGCGGTTTTATCATTTTTGTAAGATTACTTGTGTTAATGATTGCAGATGACAATGAGCTGGTAGAGATTATGATAATAATAATAATTCTTTCACATACACACAACACCATCTAGCCCAAACTAAGCAGAGCTTGCATTGACGATAAAAGTATAGAGAATGTTGTGACTTCTAAGTTCCTTGGCTTAACGATAGATAAGAAACTGGACTGGAAATCACACATAGAAACACTTTGCATAAAATTAAGTAGTTCTGCATATGCTTTACATACTTTACGATCTGTCGTCAATATAGAAACCGTAATTACTGCTTACTACGGTTTAGTTGTTCCAAATTTATGCTACGGCATAATTTTCTGGGGTAACTCAACAAATACCTCAATGGCTTTTAAGTGTCAGAAAAGATGCATACGGTCAATTTTTAAACAACCACTGACAGCTGTAAAACATACTTTCAGAAATATAAAATATTGACATTACCAAGCATTTATATTTTGGAAATTGCAATATTTGTCAAAACAAATACTAGCTTATTTCCTAGGTTAGAAGATACAGTTGCACGAAACAGACGTGATAATAGTAGACTGCGCTTACACCAAGCAAAAACTGAACTTATGCGTAGAAGTGTATTTTGTATGGCTCCAGTAATCTATAATCATTTACCGCAACAGTGGAAAAACTTGAGCATGAATAGTTTTAAAAGCAAATTAAAAGCTTTTTTGGAAAATATAGCATACTACGCTGTAATAGATTTTTTAAATGACAAAATATAATTGAATGTGTAGTTTAAAATATACTATTATTGACATAATTATGATTGCTTTGTGATACTTTATTTATTTCTGACATTAAATCATTGAATGTTTAAATTTATTATTAATTTAAAATATCTAATATATAAAATTCTCGTGTCACGGGGTTCGAACTTGAACTCCTCCGAAACGGCTCGACCGATTTTTGTGATCCTTAGCGTGTTTGTCGGCCAGGGTGGAGAATCGGCCAACATCTATTTTTCATCCCCCTAAATGTTATGGGTAGTCCACCCCTAAATTTTTTATTTTATTTTTTACGCAAAATTTTTTGTTTTTATTTTTTTATGACACAGCATACAAAAATACATACAACCCTAAATTTTCACCCCTCTACGATCAACCCTTATATTTTATTTGTTAATTAAAAACTTTAATTTTTTTTGGTAAATTTTTATTTTTATTTTTTGATGACTTACAATAAAAAATCTCATAATACTCTCAATTTTTCACCCCTCTACGATCAACCCCGATTTTTTATTTGTTAATTATAAACTTTAATTTTTTGGCAATTTTTTTTTTAATTTTATGATGACTTACAATAAAAAATCTCATATTACTCTCAATTTTTCACCCCTCTACGATCAACTCCTATTTTTTATTTGTTAATTATAAACTTAAATTTTTTGGCAAAATTTTTTTTTAAATTTTTTGATGACTTACAATAAAAAATCTCATATTACTTTCAATTTTTCACCCCTCTACAATAACTCCTATTTTTTATTTGTTAATTATAAACTTTAATTTTTTGGCAAATTTTTTTTTTTAATTTTTTGATGGCTTACAATAAAAAATCTCATAATACTCTCAATTTTTCATCCCTTTACGATCAACCCCTATTTTTTATTTGTTAATTATAAACTTTAATTTTTTGCCTATTTTTTTTTAATTTTATGATGACTTACAATAAAAAATCTCATATTACTCTCAATTTTTCACCCCTCTACGATCAACTCCTATTATAACTATAACTCCTACTATAACTCGCTTCTGACCTTTCAAAATTATGTGTTCGTATTAAATAGCTAATTAGCCTTCGTTTGAACGATAAAAAAAAACATCAGGAAGAAACTTGCATAGTCTAAGAGTTTCCCATTATGATTTCGAAAGTGTAACAAGTTTGCCAATCCGCACTGTGTCAGCGTGGTGGACTATGGCTTTATCCTTCTCATATTATGATATTATCATTATAATAGAAGAACAAACTTCATATAAATCCTAACTAATATTATAAAACGAAAATGAGTTTGTTTGTTTGTTACCTTTTCACGCCTAAACCACTGAACCGATCATTCTGGAAGTTTGCATATATGTTGTCAAGTGTACAGAAAGGGACATAGGCTACTTTTCATCCCGAAAAAAATTACTGTTCCCGAGAAAAACAACAATAACGTTCTTATGATAATAAATGGCGCCACGTGTCTTTCCAATCATGATTGTATTATATTATTACAAGCAGAGTACAACACGAATTGATTGTCAAATTCTAAATTAACGCGAGCGAAGCCGCGGGCAAAAGCTAGTTTTATTATATAATTGAAAATAGAATGCTGACTTAATATGTATCAAATAAGACCGAAATAATACTTTCTTGTTAAAATTTTAATCTAATTGCATGCCTAATGGTAGAATATGGCAGAACTTCTATAAAATGTAACACCATAACTGTAAACCCATGTTCGCAATAAATAAATGATTGATTGATTGTACTATGGGTACTAGACAATGGATAAACATACATATATACTTTTTTTTTGTAAATTCATATATATTATACATAGAAACACCCAGATCAAGACAAACATCCATGTTCATGCACACAAATGTTTGACTTGTGCGGGAATCGAACCCGCGACCTCAGGCGAGGCAGTCGGTTACACTAACCACTACGCTATCGAGGCCGAATGGTTAGGGATAGAATTTAATCTCGAGTCAGATCTATTGTTAGCTAGAACCGGCCATTTCTTCGAATAAAACAAGTAAGGTCCACTCAGTTGGATAAGTTAAAATTACAAACACAGACCTTCGAGCATATTTATTTTATTTTGACATAATGATATTATTGTTTACAATTTAAATATAAACTTGTGGTCGTTTCAAGGCTGAAAGTCGTGTTTTTTTAATCTCTTTCTCTATATAAACTTTATCAATGCTAAATCCTATTCTCCTCCTTGCACACAGTATGCTAACAAAAGGGGTACCTACAAAGTTTTTTCATCACATATATCATTATCATTGTGGAGGTGACAATAAGACTAATTAATAATATTATACATACATACATACATAGATTCATGCCTGTTTCCCAGAGGGGTAGGCAGAGACTACGGATTTCCATTTGCTACGATCCTGACACACTTCTCTGGCTTCATTCACTTTCATCACATTTCTCATATACGCCCGTCGGTTCAAGGAGCTCTTAACCTGGCCTTTGTCCAGAACGCCTCCGATCTGGTCGAGAAACGTTCGCCTAGGTTTTCCTCTTGCGACTGTTCCACTCACACTAGCCTTATAAACTTTCTTAGTCAGTCTTTCCTCTTTCCATTCTTTCTACATGTCCAAACCAGCTTAACATCCCCTTTTCTATTCTTGTAACTATATCCACTTTGATGCCGCATCTTTCTCTAATCACACTATTTCTTATTCTATATTTCTCAACGCTCTCATTTCTACAGCATTTATTCTGCTCTCATGCTTCTTTTGCCATACCCAACTTTCACTTCCATAGATTAATATTATAAACTAGCTTTTTCCCGCGGCTTCGGTCGCGTTTATTTAGAATTTAACAATCAATTCGGGTTGTACTCTGCTTGTAATAATATAATTCAATCATGATTCGAAAGACATGTGGCGCCCTATGGACCACAATATAGCAACAATGCTGAGTGCGTACCAATCTGTCCACAGATTGCACGTTTCTAATAATTAATGTTAAGTTATATTGTAAGTATGTATTTCCTTTTTGAACTGTATCTGTGGCAAATAAACGGTTTTTCTTTCTTTCTTTCTTTTCTTCCATTTATTATTATTATATTATCATAAGAACGTTATTATTGTTTTCCTCGGGAACAGTAATTTTTTTCGGGATGAAAGGTAGCCTATGTCCGTTTCTGTATACCTGTCAACGTATATGCAAAATTTCAGGATGATCGGTTCAATGGTTTAGGCGTGAAAAGGTAACAAACAAACAAACTCATTTTCACATTTATAATATAACTAGTTAGGATTAGGATTAGGATAGGATGCCAATGTGAGTTGGTTTGTTACTTTTTCACGCCTTTACTACTCAACCAATCATCACGAAATTTTGCATACACTTTGTCAGGGGTACAGAAAAGGACATAGGGTACCTTTCATCCAGAAAAAGAATTGTTACTAACCTAATCTACAGTCACGCGAGATAAGCCGCGGGCAAAATCTAGTAACGAAATATCAAGATAATTACACGTTATGCTACTACGACTGCGCCGAGCGTAAGACAGATAATGACAGAGCTCGTGCGGTGCATATTCAAATCGGCGCGCGGCCGCCATAGTAAAATTGTATGGAGGATTTGAAGTGCTTTTTTGATAAATATGTATTTTTATTGTCAACCAATAACTTAAATATATGGGACGGACAAATTGTAATATAACTATTTATGTTTCGTTTAAGCTGTAAAATAGGATAGATTTATACTGCTATAATCTAAAAATCACGTAACACGAGCTTACGTTTTTGCATTTTTCGTGCAAATTTACGTAATTTTGTTGGCGAAAATATTAATTATTTTAAGATTTTTACACGGAGTAATTGTAAACACATTCATTGTTATGGTAAATGTATATTTTATATTTGTATTAAACAAAAAGTGTTGATTTTATTCACTTAACTGTGACCGCCTGTTTTGGCACATTTCACTCGGCGCAGTGAAGATATTTTTGTTTATGTGCAAACTGTCGATCAGATTTGTATTAAGCTTGGTACACATATAGACATGTCTGGGATTAACACATATGATGGGCGAAGCCGCAAGTTGACTGGATTTATGTCGTACTGAATTAAGTTGTATCCACACTATTGCAACTACGCTATTTGTGATAGATTAGAACCCCACACGGGTCAACATTTGTGTGATACCCGCATGTTTTAGTCTGAATATTCTGTGTCCTTTGCTTGAATATTAAGACCTAGAAGTCGACGAGATCCAAAAAGACTGGTTCTAAATTGTATCCCGAAAACCACTAAATTCAATTACAATTGTATCGTGATGTGTATGCGAATTTTTAATAAGATTCCTAATTACTTTAAACTGTTAAATACAAGACAATTTGGTATTCAGTTATACAAATGGCTAACTGAAAATAATTTCTACAGTCTTAAAAGTTTTTTTGATTTTAAATTGTAATAGTTACATAATTATCTAACATTTGCATGCTATTTAATCGTGGCAAAACATGTATGTGCTTTATTGAATTGTAAGATCATTGTATACCGTGTTTTTTGGCAAATAAATATATTACTATTATTATTATTAAAGGCCTCCGGAGGCATAATGCCTGCATTATGCCTAGTATAGTGTAATCAAATAAAGTATATTATTATAGTTTTAAAGTTTTATTATAAAACTAGATGTTCCCGCGGTTTCACCCGCATTTATGGTTACTGCGCCCACCTCGTAAGTTGTAGCGTGATGTTATATAGCCTATAGGCTTCCTCGATAAATACGCTATCCAATACTGAAAGAATTTTTCAAATTGAACAAGTAGTTCCTGATATTAGCACGTTCAAACAAACAAATAAACTCTTCAGCTTTATAATATTAGTATGGAGTATAGATAGCTGCGAATGAAAATAAATTTCCAGATTCAATGAGTATATCTCGTATATGAAGAAACCAGCAATAAAACTATTGATACTCTTTCGGTTGTCAACCATCATATTCAATCTGAACCATAAGGCGTCCAAATACCTAATACCCTAGTACGCAAAGAATTGGTTATTTAGACACCTTTTTTTATGCTAGTTCTTTTAGCTTCTGCATTACGCTAGTTACCATTAACTCAAGTATATTACCGGAATTCCTAAGGATGACTTATATAATTAATTGATTCCACCGCCATAAAGCTTCAAGATACCATTACTCCCATATTTCACATCACATATCTTACGTTTCGAAATCCCATTACTATTATGTCGAAACCATCAGTTTCAATAATTATATACAATTTCGGATTATTTCTCACATCAAAACTGTTAAGTTGCAGCCACACTATAGCGTGCTCATGGTTGTTCTTTGTTCGTGTGAACATTCTCTACCAAAAGTCATATTCAGTTGTTGTGTTTGTAGGTCTAGATTCACGCAACAACTTACGAATGCTAATAGTTAGAACTTGCTGCTTAGTTTTAATAAGAATTAATAATTGATATCTTACATTTATATTTGTTTTTAAATATGCAGTCAATGGATTGTGTTTGAAAAATAATTGTTTTCATGCTTCGATAGCATACACATGATTATGACCGTTCATATACGAATTATACACAAGATATTATTCATTATGACATACGAATTTTAAAATCAGGTGTACGTGGGTCCTATGTCCTAATACAGAACGACACTTTTGCTAAACTATTATTATTATTATATTATTGGCAAAGTAGGCTGGTTTGGCAAGTGTAAACTAGTATTAGTACTATAGTACAAAATACAATACTTATTTTTTTTAGCAGAAAGTCTAAATGTTTCACCCGACTACGGTACCACACTGTCACTTGTAATTAAAGTGCTTATCTACCAAATATACCGAATTATTCCTGTACCCCTTACAACATCCAAACAACAGAAACAGAACTAAAAAAAACATGCGTACATCACTCCATTTTTATCTCGCACAGATTAAATCATGTACCAATAGCCTTGACATAATTATTAAAACGACTGAAATTGAAGTAACCAAAGGACCAAGACTATTGTGTGGCTCAAGCTTTAAGTTATAAATTATCGCGGCCTGCCCCGTAATGCGGCTAAAAGATTAGTGAATGAATTCGAAATTATCATTTCTATTGGAATATTAATCCTACAGAAAGTTGAATGTATTGGTGCGTTTATGTTCGGCTATGGTTTATGTGGATTTAGTGCTTTAATCGCGTGGTTTAGATGAATGCTGGGTGCAACATTCACATCTAATCCACGTGATCTATTTTACTAGCTCGTGTAGCAGAAAGGTATGGTTATATTACCCGCAATACTCAACAAAATTCAGAGATTTTCGAAAAGTGCCTATACTATTAAATAACTTGGATATTCAAACATGACAAAAATGAAAAAGTATTGCTTGGAATCGACAATAAAACGTATTAGAAAGTACAATGCTATGTTCGGATATTATGTTGATTAAATATTACACGAAGAGAGAACAAAGACTAACCTAATTACATTACCGAGAGACCACTCCTGACACCTAATGCCACAGAGCAGAAAATACAATTATCACATTATATAAAAGACTTAAACAACTGCTTATAATACACAAGAATTTACATTCTGTGTAATTGGCGCATATTTTCCGTTCTTTATTTGCATGAGGAGTCAGAACCGGAATTAGTCGTTGTAATTACGGTTTTAATTACATCATAATGAAATATAGACTCATTATATTTTCTGTTATATTCCGGTTATATTTTCTGGTAAGGATACTAACGTAGCGAGACCTACATAGCATGTGAGCTTTTATCTATAGTAATATTAGCTGTCCCGCGCAACTTTGTCTTCACATTAAATAATTTTTGCCGGTTAAAAAAAAAACTATCCTATCTTCTAACTTGGACCTAATTACAGATCGTTACAAAGTTTGATCAAAATCGGTTAAGTAGTTTAGGAGTCCATAGCGGACAAACAACGTGACACGTAATTTATATATATTAAGGTATGATATTATATGATATGAAAAGTGGCAAGTGTTGTACAATTTTGTAATCTAGACTAAATAGGCCATCTTTTGAAATAACTTGCCAAGGGTAGTGTGATACATTTTTTTTCTAACATGGAGTGTCAAAGATGACTGACAATAATTTTGTGAGCCATTACTCGTCAAAACTTAATTTATTTTACTTAGTTAGCAACGTTTATTACTTTGATTCGTGATTGCGATTAATAGCACTATTATTTGAGATAACATTATAAAAAAAACACTGTAAAATTGTGAAAATCGTGATCACAA
Source organism: Catocala sponsa (assembly GCA_963564715.1). Taxonomy (NCBI): domain Eukaryota; kingdom Metazoa; phylum Arthropoda; class Insecta; order Lepidoptera; family Erebidae; genus Catocala; species Catocala sponsa. The sequence goes on along the minus strand of OY751345.1, from coordinate 23,362,050 downwards.
TACTTAAAAATGCGACCACGGGTGTCAAATTTTCAACTTTTTGAAAAATGTCTATTATCGCTTGACTAAGTGACATGGATTTTTTTTCTTATTTTTTTCATAATTGGTATACCTTGGCCTCTCGCCCGGTACCAGATTATCGTTGAGTTTCGGGACACCCTGTATATATTAAGATTATATAGAGAACAATTTGCATTTGCTTAAAATGAATAAACTCAAGACTACTGAGCCGACTGTAGTAATTATTTGACCGTTTGATAGCTACTTTATCCAGAAATAACATGGACTATATAACATCACACTACGAGGCACAGAACCGGAGCAGTAAAGCCTCGTATCCACTAGGTAACAGTTGACGCACAACACATGACTCTCAACAAGATCGGCAATGTTGCACAACAACGCGCCACGTTGCCTACTGGTGCTCAACATGACATGCGGCTTGTTGTTTGTGTCCGTGCGCATGCTGTTGAACATCAAATGTTGTCAAGTGGAGACGCGACGCGCAGACATGTCCGTAGTTTACTATAACTGCCTCTGTGGCGCAGCGATAGTGTATGCGACTGCTGTGCATGAGGTCTCGGGTTCGAATCCCTGGTCGGGCCAACAAAAAACGTAATAAGAAATCTCAATACGAGCCCGGAGTTAGGAAGTTGGCGGTGTTGGACACCCCCGTGCCTCGGCAAGCACGTAAAGCCGTTGGTCCTGCGCCTGATCTCTCGCCGGTCCTGTCGGATTATCCGTCTCATCGGATCATGATGAGAGTTAGGGAACAGAGAGTGCACTTGTGTTTGCGCACATACTTGTGCACTATAATATCTCCTGCGCAGATGGCCAGTCTCCATTAAGATTGGCCGTCGTGACCGAAATTCGGTCTGATTATTATTATTATAATGAAAGCGTGCTGAAATCAACACTGATTCACAACATTGCTGAACTAAGTTCTGCATTGGCGAGAGCGACAATGTTGTGCAACTTGTCGCGTGTCAAACGTTGCCTAGTGGATACGAGGCTTAATTATAAACTTTGGTAAAACAGCGCCGGAAAGCTGGTTATTAATAAAGTTTTAGTTCTATATTTTTTATGCTATTAGGGAAGCAAACTCATAGCCAATCGATAATTGCAGCATTTTATGCTGCAATTATAAGAATATAGGGTACTATGTCGTTTTCTGTTCCCCAAACAACATGAATAACATCCACGTATCTATACTAACTAGCGGTCGCCTAGTGATCAAAATTTGACCAAAGTTTGCCTGTAAGATATTGCTGATGTATTATGTCATTATATATTGATATATGTAACCATAGTTACGCGCTTCGACTGCGTGTGTCAAATGCATGGTTGTGTGCGTGTAGTGTATTTTCATTAATGTAATGTATTTCTAATGCATATTCTTATAAACCAACTAGGATTATATTAAAAAAATATAACAATCAATTATTATTTATTACGCAATTTAAGCAATTAAATGAATTATAAAACGAATACAGTAACTCGCTAATACAACAATTCGATGTTATCGCTTTGACGAACGGAAAGAGAAGAACGCGAGCAGCGTTGGCGCCTCGTATTTATAGCGATGATGCGACGGAGTGGGTAACGCCCACTTAATACGTGTTTTCCGGTAACAATATTTTATAAAAATATTAGGATTCGTCCCTCCTTCTCCATATAAACTTTAACTGTGCCAAATTTCATACTCCTCCGTCCGCGCAATTTTCATAAAAAGGGGTACACAGTTTTTGCTTCACGTATTAATATATAGATATTATAAAGCAGAAGAGTTTGTTTGTTTGTTTGTTTGAACGCGCTAATCTCAGCAACTACTGATTCGAATTGAAAAAATCTTTTAGTGTTGGACAGTCTATTTATCTAGGAAGGCTATATAACATCCCCAGACTCACGGGGGCGGCGCAGTAACGATAAACGCGGCTGAATCCGCGGGTACATCTAGTGCATAATATCCGTCAAGTAGTTAAGGTGTGAAAACGTAACAAACAAACAAACTCACACTCGTATTTATAATATTAGTTAGGAGTTAGGTTTCCACCTTAGCATGAAAAATGCTTATAAATGAAATATTATTAAACGAAATATACACTCCTTAAATGTAAGAATATTTTTCTGAAGCCTTTTAGGAACATCCACACTATGCTCCAACAAAACTTAGACTATAATTTATTTAATCAGACAGCCCATATATTCTTATGTTATCACTCGATAAAAGTTTGTGAACACATTTTGACTTCGTAATTGGTTTGTCACCATTTTTTTGTATTTACTTTGACACTAATTGGTACCTAATACCCATAGTTTAATGTATGGAAAACAACATTTGTGTTTCATGTTATTTTTTTGACTGGTTATGAACGTTATTTTTACGAGGACGAGTGTATAGTTTCTATATATTATTCCATCCATAACTTTTTAAATGATAATTCTTTTTGACATACATTTTTTTTGTATAACATTCCCATAACATTTTTGGAAGTGAAACTTCTTTAGGCGCGTTGAGCACTTCTTGGGTGAACAAAAATCATAGAACTCGCGTCATCGTCACGCTTCCACGCTTTCCATTTTTGAATTATCAATATCTCAGAAATGGTGCGTCCTACGCAAAAAATAACGAACAAAATAATAATAAACAAAAAGAAGTGTTTATGATCAAGGATTAAAGTTTTCACTTCTATCGTCAGTCCCCAAAGACTGCCCTAATGTTTTTTTTTTATAATTACTTATTTTTGTATCTTTTTTTTTTGCTATTGATTTTTATTATGATTTATGTATCACATTATTAACTTATATGACATTATAGAATAACATTGCATAGATTTGCATGCCAAATGGTAGAATGTACTGGCTTCTATGTAATACCAATTTCATCATCAATATGTTACCTACATTCTTAGCAAATAAATTTCTGATTCTGAACGTTTTTGATTCTGATTTATAAATATATCTTTGTTAAAATATCTGCTCAATCCAATATTTATTTTTGGTTCCGAAACTAACAATCAAATTGTTTTATATGTATTTCTTACGTTACACATACACAATCCTATGCATTTAACCCCTAAGGGGTAAAGCAAGGGTATATTACACCCAGATTATGACAGCTATGGTTTTCGGTATCACATAATACCGTCTACCGGATTCAGTTTCTTACTACGTGCTGCTGCAAAGAATATCTTGACAGAAAAACGCAAAATGCCCGACCCGAGAAACGCGACAGAGACCTCACGCACAACGATCGCCTTCACTACCGCTGTGCCACCGACACAGGTCATTCGTTATTACTTTAATTACCATTATAATTATCATATTCAAAACAATCAACTAAAATCCAAGGCATTTATAAAAAAATTACACGCCGACTTTGCCGAGAGAATAGTTGACATCCCACTTGACAGGTGCAACGTTCAAAATGAGAAATGACAAAACAGAAAAAAAGAAACATCAAAAAAGGAAAAACAAAATAAAATGAAAGAAAACCTAGACACAATGATGACGGATGATGCAGGATTACAGGAGCTTTAAAACACATTTTACGTATACAAACAGAAAACAATTGTATTGTTTTTGTTTTTACTGTACTTTTGTTTGGGATATTTTGATACGAAAGCATAATAATAGAATCCTATCATTATTATGTGTGTATATGCAGCTTGTGGTGAACAGGACGAGTCCATATCACACCTACTGTGTGAATGTGACGCGTTGGCTGGACTAAGGATGAGTCTGATGGGATTGGCATATCCGAACCCTGAAGACTTCAGGCTTCTCCCTCTGAAGTATACGATGCGACTGATGCATTCACATTCATAGGGAGATAGCTAAGGGATAGATCTCGGGACCGACACAAAAGATCCCACTGGGTCAAAGTGTCGCCGGACTACACTGACTGACCCCGAATAAGATAAGATAAGATGTGTGTATATAGATCTAGCATTTTATTGTACTGTATAATATTGCTTCGTAAATTTTAATCATTGAAATAATTGGTTGTCATTTCCAGGGAATAATCATGTGTTTGGTGATCCTTACTAATTACATAAATGCGAATATGAGATTGTTTGTTATGATTTCACGCCTTAACTATTTGACCGATCATCGTGAATTTCCGCATACACGGTTTTAGCGATACAGAAAAGGACATAGGATTGAAATTTATTTACAAATCTACATTAACACGAGCCAAGCCGCGGGCAAATTCTAGTTTCATTTAAAGGTAAATTGGAAGATGTTCATGGTGAATTTATTGAGGCATGCCATAAGCGTAGGTTCACCAGTCAGAAGAAATTGTTTTTCTGCAAAGAAAATTTAACAGCAGCTTGTAGTCTGGTATGTATTTAAGACTTGACGAGCCGATTGGTAGAGGGAATTCGTTGGTATTACGTAGCTGTTAAACTGTAAGTAGTAGAGCATCACTGATTTCAGCATGAATGGACCGGCTCGACCGGGGAAGGACTACCCTCTCACAGAATATCGACGTGAAATAGCAGTATTCCTAGTGTTGTGTTTCGTTCGGTGAGTGAGAGTGCCAGAGGCCCAGTCACCCTTTTCCTCCCTTCTCTCTCCTTCTCCTTCCCACTTACATTTTTTCCTAAAGGGTCGGCAACGCGCAAATGATGCCTCTGGTGTTGCAGGCGTCCATAGGCTACGGTGACCACTTACCATCAGGTGGTCGTATGGTTGTTTGGCACCTTAGTGGTATAAAAAAAATGTGGATGTTATACACAACTGCCTACCCCTTTTGGGATCGCAATACGCATGCGCGTGTCTGTGTTATGTTATCCTAACCAATATTATAAAAGTGAAAATGGGTTTGTTTGTTTGTTACCTTTTTACGCCTAAACCACTCAACTGATCATTCTGAAATTTTGCATATACATTGTCAAGTGTACTGAAAGGGACATAGGCAACCTTTCATCCCGAAAAAAATTACTGTTCCCGAGGAAAACAATAATAACGTTCTTATGATAATAGATGGCGCCACGTGTCTTTCGAATCATGATTGAATTATATTATTAGAAGCAGAGTAAAACCCGAATTGACTGTCAAATTCTAAATTAACGCGAGCGAAGCCGCGGGCAAAAGCTAGTGAAAAATAAATCTGACCACTGTATATACCCTGAGCTTTTTCGAGAACTGTTTTTATTGCTGAATTTATTTTTCATGGATGTATCGGTTTCAACTGTATCAACATAAATCGATGAAGAAACGTAGTACATAATTATGTTAAGCCTGAAATCTATACTAATATAATAAAGCTGACGAGTTTGTTTGTTTGAACACGCGAATCTCAGGAACTACTGGTTCGAATTCAAAAATTCTTTTAGTGTTGGATAGCCTATTTATTAAGAAAGGCTATAGGCTATATAACATCTCGCTACGAACCACGGCGCAGTAACTATAAACGCAGGTGAAACAGCGGGCACATCTAGTTAGTAATATGACCGTTAACTTTATTTATTTATAGCAGCTGTTCTCGAAAATGTATACGTATTAAATTTAATCTAACTAATATTATAAATGCGAATGTGAGATTGTTTGTTTGTTTGTTACGCTTTCACGCCTTAACTACTCGACCGATCATCATGAAATTTCGCATACACGTTGTCAGGGTACAAAAAAGAACGTAAGGTACCTTTCATTCAGAAAAAAGTACTGTTCCCGATAAAAAAATATTGAAATAACCTTCTTCAATGTAAGCGAAGCAGCGGGCAAAATCAATTCGTATAATAAAACTTTACGTATTTTGTAGTTATGCATACATAAACTCATATTTTTATTATATTCGCCTATTATTTATAACCTACAGCTGTATGTAAAAATAGCATTACAGCTCTCTTTATAACCGAGCATGACATAACTCAAACGAGTCCCATGTTTTGTCAAAATAGTACAATGTCACGACATGCAGCACTTGTCACGATAACCCGTTAACCCATCACTTATATATCACCCACACGTCGGTAGTAAACATTGTCTGACACAGGTACGACATACATATATTATATTCACCGGTATGCCCGATATTATCGGTACCGTTAAGAGCAGCGATAGCTCAGTAGGGAGACCAACAGACTGCAATGCAGAGGATCTCGGGTTCGAACCCACGTCGCGCACCTCTGACTTTCGAAAGTTATATTATGACTTTTCGAAATGATGTGCGTATTGATTGACAATTATCGCCTGCTCAGTGCCTCGGAGAGCACGTTAAGCCGTTGGTCCCGGCTGCCATGAACATCTATGGCAGTCGTTATTGGGAGAGTGTCGACACAAAAGATCCCACTGGGTCGAAGTGTCGCCGGTCTGCACTGACTGGCCACCACATAACATAAGATAACATCGGTACCGTTATCATACCGGTTACGTTACCGTAACACTAGTGATGATACCGATCAATGATATCGATTGGTTAAGTACGTTTACTGATTAGACTTGATACATGTATCAACGAGATGCTATCGTCTGGGATATCTGCAGTTGGTATTAATATCAGCCCGCCATGTTAACAGGTTCCCTGTCCGATGAATCACATATGATACATAGCAATAGATTTTCTATTGTGTCTATCACGGGACAGCGAATGGGTTAACTGTCCCTCTGCTGAGCAAGGGTTTTTTTTCAGTGTGATAAAGGTTAAGCCATAGTTCACCACGCTGGCTCATTGCGGGTTAGCAGGCTTTACATATCTTCGGGAATATTATGACAAACTCTCAGTCATGCAGTCTTCTTCATGATGTTTTCCTTCACCAGTATGTATTGCGCTGTATATTGTGCACAAGCTGTTTCTAAACCTCCCCTTTACCAAAATTGGTGTAAATATGGAGAACTCCCAGGCACATGAAGGTTTCACCATATTTTTTCCTTCATCGTTAAAGCAAGCGATAGTTTGCTAATTAATATGGACATAACTTCAAAAAGGTCAGAGATGCACGCCTTCGGGTCAAACTCGAGACCTCTGCGTGGCAGTCCAACCGTCTCTCACTAAAGTATCGGTGCTGCAGTGGGTATTATCAATGATAAAATATATAAATAGCAAAAATTCACTATTATATACTAAGCGTTGATGTAGTGACGCATTGCGTCACACCGCTGCATTGCTATAAAAGATGACATCATAGATCTAGAAGCACATGCGATTATCATACAAGAGGTAATTAAAAGCTATCATCCATCCATCTTGTATGGTCCAACCGTACATTTCTTAACTCAGCATTTTTACGCTATGCACGCGTTTTCATTAATATTACATTCAGTTCGCGTCGAGTCATCATTAACGCCATGCGTTCTCAATTATTAGTCATTAAAAATATCGCGTCATATCATACAACTTTTAGTTTATAAAGTTAATTTCAATATATTCAGTTTAACAGTCCATTCAGTGTTTCAATCCGTACCAACCGACGCGCCCTATAATTTTATCAATCAACAAAGTTATGTGATAACAAGATCATACACATCCAAAACTTAAGTGCTTTGCACTTGTCGGTATAGCAATTTCCATCTTTCTCTTTCCAATGCCATCTCTTTCAGTTCCTTATAAGTTTCAATTTTCACAACTTCTTTCACTTGATCGGTGTACCTTCTTCTTCGTCTTCCCCTCTTCCTTCGTGCTTATGTCTTCCCTTCCACTGTTTGTGATAATTATCATGTCGAATTAGGTGTCCTATCATTTTAACCCTTCTGTTCTCTAAATTTTCTGTTTCAACATTTTGAAACACATAAAAGCTATCACATCATCGTGTAAATAATGCTGTGATGTGTAAGTTGTAAAACAGTATCAGTCAACTTCATAAAATACTAGATTTTGCCCGCGACTTAGTTCGCGTGAATGTAGGTTATGTCAATTTTCTATCCCACGGGAACAGTACTTTTTCTGAATGATGATACCCTATGTCCTTTTATACGTACGACCTTCATCAGTAATAGACTAAATACACAATCCCATACAAAAGTCCTCTTTAAAACTGTCGCCAATTGTGAGTGTAGGTAATTCTAAGAATTCTAGTTGAAATAAATATACATTAATGCAAATTCAACCTTAAATCAAATACTTAAAGTTGCATTCACAATGCTATGTACAAAAAGCAATTAATTTTTACGACCTTTGTTCGTTGCTCAAATCACATCAAAACAATTTTAATCTTATACGCATGTTTTAAAGTCTAAATTACAAAGTGCCAAAAATAGTAATAACAACTTTCAATAGTTGACGCGTTGTTGCAAACGTTGGTCAAACAATCATAATATTTGGTAATTGATTCATATTTACTATTTAATTAGGTTTTTACTTTATGAAAAATACTTAATGATATAAAATTACCGAAATAAAAAAATTCCTTCCAAAATCTCGGTGTTACGGTGGTTATTTGCACAATTTTTGAACGCACACTGCGGCATTTTGACGTCTTAATGTTGGCTATGATTGGATCATACTAATTTGATATAAGAGCACAACCGTATTTGTGCTCTTATTTTTCGACTCGTTTTTGAAGCGCTAACCAGACATCTAGTGTATTATTGATCGAAGCGTACGACTGACAAATTGTACGCAAAATATTATGATCAGTCAAGTAGTTAAGGCGTGAAGTCGTAACAAAGAAACTGATAATAACCATTGTAATATTAGTTAGGATTACAAACCTTCCATTAACCCTGAAGAGAAAATTCATGGACATGTGCATTCTTCCCACTCTTACCTATGGAGCACAGACTTGGTCATTGACAAAAAATCAAAAGTCCGCTCTCGGAGTCTGTAAAAGAGCAATGGAACGTCGTATTTTAGGAGTCAGACTTACAGACCACATCAGAAATTCAATACTACGTTCCAAAACACAAATTGCTGATGTAGGCCACTCAGCTGCCAAATTAAAGTGGCATCGGGCAGGCCATGTTTGTCGTGTGCCAGGAGAGTTATGGGCGAGAACAATCACACAGTGGATGCCAAGTAACGGGAAGCGACAACAAGGCCGGCCCAGGAGGAGATGGCGAGACGAGCTCGATGCATTTAAAAGGGATTGGCAACTCGGAACAAGCGATCGAGACAAATGGATGTCGGCAGGGGAGGCCTTTGCCCAGCAGTGGGACGCCAATTAGGCTTATAATAATAATAATAATAATTACAAACCTTGAACATTACATAACATTATCATAACAGCGAGCGATATCACACCTGTTCCCATCGCCTTATCATTTCATTCAATAGACTTTAACAACATACTCACGACAAATCCACCGAATTCACCCCAAGATCAGCGTGAAAAAACAACCTTATTACGTGGTAATATCAGAAAAAAACCCACACATTTTCCGAACTAAAATAGACACATTTCACTTGTATCATAGTATTATCGGGCCCAATTCCATCTGCCGACTCACTCGAGTGTTAAAACAACACAACACTGATAAACGTATCACTCAAATAATCCCCTATTAGGAACCTTACTATAGTTTACCAGAAATGTAAGCGAACAATTACAATGGTATGGATTAGATTAATCAAGCAAAAACGACCCTTAACGGTTTGAGAGACAAAGCCTCAAAGGATTAAAATTGCTCGAGCGTTTTATTGTTTTCGGATATCCTGACACACCGCAAGGTTGGGTATCAGTGTGAGGTGTAGCGGTTGCGTAATTTTGGGACTAATTAAATACACAAACCGTACAAGTAGTACGGTTTGTGTTATATTAGGGAAATTGATGGATTTGATTGATTTTAAACCTTCAAGAGATTATCGACCCATTCGTTAATTATAATCTTAGATTAGGACAAATTTAATACTTATTAAACATACTACAAATTCTTGTTGTCCTAAGTACTTTAGCAACGATAAAACATTCCCGTAGACTTGTTTTTAGGGTTCCGTACCCAAAGGGTAAAACGTGACCCTATTACTAAGACTCCGCTCTCCGTCTGTCACCAGGCTGTATCTCATGAACCGTGATAGTTAGACAATTGAAATTTTCACCGATGATGTATTTCTGTTGCCGCTATAATAACAAATACTAAAAAACAGAATAAATGAATATTTAAGGGGGCTCCCATACAACAAACGTGATTTTTTTGCTAGTGTTTGCTCAATATTGATAGCGACAACGCTTGAAATATTCACAGAATATTTAGTTATATATTCACTTTAAAATAAATAATAGAATTAAAATAAAACAAATATTTAAGGGGGGCTCCCATACAACAGACACGATTTTTGCTGTTTTTATACATAATGGTACGAAACCCTTCGTGCGCGACTCGCACTTGACCGGGCTTTTATATAACGATCCGCCTCGATATTTAAAGGACCGACCTTATATCACACCCACATCTCGTCAACTACGTTAACAATCCAAGGCTTTGATTCTATTATTCAAAATATATAATATGGACGTTTCTATGTGTGCGTATGTGTGTGCTAGCTTTCTGTGTGTATGTATAGAAAGTACGTACATATTTAGACTAGTTCTCATTATGATCCATCTGGAAATTCTTTGTAATCACACGGAGACGGCTCAGCATGTGCCTAGAGGATCACGTGAAGCTACCTGATTTCTTTACAGTATGTACTTTGACTGTACTCAGTTGTTGTGTTAAATATTGACTATCCAAGTCATTCACGTTAAGGGTTTTTCTAAACAGGCAAAATTTAAAGCCATATGCGGTTAACTATAATCCGACCATCTCAAAACCATTTTAATGCGACAACCTTGACAAACATCTGACTATATACCCGATATTATTGCTGGCATCATCGCCGGCCACTATAGTGCAGAACTAAGTTACAAAAAAATGCCTGCAATTCATTAATGTAGCTTAAAACACCGACACACCATCGAAACAAAAAATAAAACGTTAACAATCTATATTATTAAACCTTTAAAGTACTTCAAAACCCCTTTTCCGCTGTCACAGTATCCACACCTTAAGGGTTACCAACACATTATAATAACGAGTAGCTTTAAAAAGAGACAATTACTAGCATTTACCCGCGCCGGGTCTATTTACACAGCTGATAATTTCCATCCTACCCTCACTTTTTGACAACGAACCGGCGCCAAGGCTATTTTACTCGTACTTTCCTCCAAGATAATGTGTTTCATATTAAAGTTATTTGATAGATAAATATGATTATCGTGAGCCGTGTTGATGCGAGGTTGTAAGAAAAATAGTGGATTAGGAAGCCTGAAATAAGGTTTATAAAGGTTATGAAAAAGGAATATTCTTCGGTAAAGGAATTTCGGTGTGCGTGTACTGATTTGGAGGTCGGCCGTGTTCATACGTTCATATTGAGTAGTATTTTTATTGTGCGACGAAATGGAAAATATCAAAATAAATATACCAATTTATTATACCTGTATTAAATGCTTTATAGAGAGTGTTAAGTATAAAAGCCGAAGGATAAATGAAAAAAATACAGGGTTAGAATTTTAGTGAGTTTTGAGAGTAACAGATACGGCTATTAGAGACAACACATTTCCAGAAATAGTTTGTAACACAGGTTTAGCACAACAAACTTTGTTTAGATGGCCTACAATTAATTAATCAAAAAAGATCGAAAGTATGCTGGAACGTTGATATAGTCTAGTTTGCTAAATCTAGACTTTTGTATGTCATTACAAAAGTCAGGGCGGCACATATTAGATGTGGATAGTATTCTAAAGATGATGTTACAAGGGTAGGCTTGTATTGTATTCATATGGGGAACCAGTTGTACAGGCTGCTTAAAAATGAACTGTGCGGTCAACAAGGGACCAGTTATCTTCTCTTTTGATTTAGCGGTACTGTAACTGCCTGACTTATCAGTAACCCGCGGGTTATCCCACAGATGATGCAAGTACGTACCTATAACCTATGGTAACAGCCTACCATCAGTTATAATTCTTTGCCTAATCTATATATTAATACGTGAAGCAAAATTTTGTACCCTTTTTTACGAAAATTGCACGGACGGAGGAGTATGAAATTTGGCACTGTTAAAGTTTATGCGGAGAAGGAGGGGCGAATCTTAATATTTATATAAAATATGTATTAGAAATACATTAAATTAATGAAAAAACACTACACGCACACAACTATGGTTACATATATCAATATAGAATGACATATTATATCAGCAATATCTTACAGGCAACCTTTGGTCGAATTTCGAGCACTAGGCGACCGCTAGTCTATATATTAATACGTGAAGCGAAAACTTTGTATCCCTTTTTACGAAAATTGGGCGGACGGAGGAGTATGAAATGTCGCACACTTATAGTTTATACAGAGAAGAAGTGACGAATGCTAATATTTTTTTTAAATTATGCGTAAAAATACATTAAATTAATGAAAAACCACTACACGCACACAACGATGCATTTGACACACGCAGTTGAAGCGCGTAACTATGGTTACATATATAAATATACGAGTATAATGACATATTTCAGCAATATCTTACTGGCAATTTTTGGTCGAATTTCGAACACTAGGCGACCACTAGTTATAATTATTATATCAGCATGTATTGTCGCACTGCAGTGTTAAAACCTTCCACAATGTTTTTTTCCACATTTCTTGCACAATGTCGTTTACTTAGTTGAATTCCAAGTACCACTCATATAGACATACTCTATTATAACTGCCGGTGTCTTGCTTGCCACACACAGTGCAATCTGATGGACAATCATTTTCTTATGCAATTCTTATGCAAACATGGACTATTTGTTTTTGGTATGCGTAATATCGTATTCTCACAGATGGTCGGCACAACATACGTTATTCATAGCTAAGAAATAGTGTGTTCTAGGAATTGTGAAGACGTATTATGTTATTCCTAGATACAATTCAATTCAAATGTTAAATATCAGACTGGATACATATATGTGTAGCTTTATTTATTTGTTTTAAAAAACAACTAATGTATGAAAGATAGCAATCTGTGTCGTATATTTATTTATTTACTAGCTTTTGCCTGCGGCTTCGCTCGAGTTAATTTAGAATTTGACAATCAGTTCGGGTTGTACTCTGCTTGTGATAATATAATTCAATCATGATTTGAAAGACACATGGCGCCATCTATTATCACAAGAACGTTATTGTTGTTTTCCTCGGAAACAGTAATTTTTTTCGCCTACGTCCGTTTCTGTACACCTGACATTGTATATGCAAAATTTCAGAATGATCGGTTCAGTGGTTTAGGCGTGAAAAGGTAAACCAACAAACTCATTTTCGCTTTTATAATATTAGTTAGGATTAGGATTAGGAAGTTAGGATTAGGATTATGGTTCACCAACAATTGTTTACATTAACACTTACAACTCAAACTAGTCTAAATTACAAGCGACAATGTAACAATCAGTTACAGTCAAACACCGCTTGAGCATACAAAAAAAGTATTTGAAACCCATCATCGGCCTCGATGGCGTAGTGGTTAGTGTATGTAACCGACTGCCACGCCTGAGGTCGCGGGTTCGATTCCCGCACAAATCACATGTTTGTGTGCATGAACATGGATGTTTCTCTTGGTTTGGGTGTTTCTATGTATAATATGTATATATTTACAAAAAAAAGTATTTATATGTATGTTTATCCATTGTCTAGTATCCATAGTACAAGCTCTGCTTAGTTTGGGCTAGATGGTGTTGTGTGTATGTGATAGAAAGAATATATCAAATCTTACTCGTAATTGTAGTTGTACATACGGAAACACAACAAATATAAATATATTATGTAAGCAGTTACATAACATATCCACATTCACTGTGTTTCCAAATCCGTTGTATTAAGAAATACGGACTTTATTTTCCTAATACTAAAATAATGCAGATCTATTAGGTCGCTCAAACCATTTAACACTTTACACATTCTTGCGTATGGAGAATTAGCACCAAGAATTGTTCTTCTTTCCCTTATATCCCTGAAAGCATACACAAAAGGGTATTACAGTTGAGTAGTAGAGAAGATATTGTCTATACATTTCGCCAGCTATGGTTTTAGATCCCAGGTTACATAGTCCTCCTAGTTATTTAGGGGAATTTCTTACAATAACACAATGTCTGTAGACAGTATGTACTGCTACTGTCAATTTCTTGACATAAAACTTTGACTTCGACTCCGAGCCCTCAAGCAGTCACAATGAACATAGGCAGCCAGATTTAAATAATACGAAAATATCCTCTTACGACAATTTACAATGGATTGCCTGTAATAGTGAGTTGACCACTTACTCCAATAAGTAATTGGTGCAACCAAAATGTGTCTGCAGTAGATGCGTTCATTACAAACCAGCTCTATGTGCATAGTTATAGAAAATATAAGATCGCAGCAATTAAGTCGTAGGGGATCCACAATAATTTCGCTTGCGAATTCAGCAAAACCTTCGACCGGCTTGATAATAGATGGCGACAAATTCAACTTACGTCATTCGAAACTCAATTATACCTCACACACGAATCCAACGGGTCGTATATAATTATTCATAGAAATACAAATTTTGGTAAATTAATTTACTTCGGTTTACTTCGACTGTCCTCGGGTAAGTTCGGTAGGCTGGATCACTTGATTGTCGGAATCCTCTTATGAAATGATAATATAGGTGTATCTGTATGAAGTGGGTCGAGTAATGGACTAATGGTTTTGATGATATAAGTATTTATGGATTACATAATTGTATATAGTATCTTTGCTAATCCACCGAAACGATCTCTGGAGGACCCAATGGTATTTATCCTTGTGAGCTATTAGATTATTCATGATTGATCAAATATAGCATTGTAATAAAAAATTATACGAATTAAATTATACGAAGCAGCGATAGCCTAGTGAGGAACCTTTGGACTGCCACACAGAGGTCTCGAGTTCGATCCCAAGGCTCTTTAACTTTCTAAGTTATGTGCGTATTAAATAGTTAATTATCGCTCGCTTTAACGGCGAAGGAAAACATCGTGAAGAAACCTGCATGTCTGAGAGTTCTCCATAATGTTCTCAAAGATATTTAAAGTCTACCAATCTGCACTAGAACAGCGTGGTGGACTATGGCCTAACCCTTCTCACACTGAAAAGAGGCCCGTGCCCAGCAGTAGGATAGCTTAATACAGGGCTGATATTATAATGAAGAATTAAGATATTCAATATAGCATACGCAGAAACGAACCAAGCGCTTTATCTGTTCCTATTTTGGAATATTACAATTTTTTAGTAGGTATAATGTATTTTCTTTGCAACCAATATCTTCCAGATATACTTTGTAAAATGAAACGAAATTCAATTAGAGATCTCTGGTATTATTAATTTCTTTTTAAACACTTGCCTCGTTGGTAGTTTCCTGAATTAGTCTAAACAGCTGTGATTTTATGCTTTACATTCAGAATCGACTTTTGATTTAAATTACATACATACATACATAGATTCACGCCTGTTTCCCAGAGGGGTAGGCAGAGACTACGGATTTATATTTGCTTCGATCTTGACACACTTCTCTGACTTCATTCACTTTCATCACATTCCTCATACACGTTCGTCAGTTCAAGGAGCTCTTAGCCTGGCCTTTGACCAGAACGCCTCCGATCTGATCGAGAAACGTTCGCCTAGGTTGACTGTTGGTAGTAGACTGTTCCATTCACACTAGCCTTATAGACTTTTTAGTCAGTCTTTCCTCGTCCATTCTTTCTACATATCCAAACCAGCTTAACAAACCCTTTTCTATTCTTGTCACTATATCCACTTTCATGCCGCATCTCTTTCTAATCACAAATAATCCTTATTCTATCTTTCAGAGTCATACCACATATGCTTATCAGCGCTCTCATTTCTACAGCATTTATTCTACTCTCATGCTTTTTTTTTCTTTTTTATTTTGCTCGCCAAAATGACCACACTCCACCTGATGGTAAGCAGTCGTGTGGTCTAAGAGCAGTGGCCTCCACATCGCCCCCACAGTAGCCGAAGCGATGTTGAGGTCTCTACTTTGATGGCCTGAGAAGATGCTTTTTCACGCCCCGCTTAAAGAACCCAGGATTGAAGGAAGAAGGAAACACGTGCCTTGGCAGAGAATTCCATGCCTTGGTCGTTCGGCAGAGGTATGAGGACCCAAACTTTTTGGTACGCGCTCTAATCGACTCTACCGTGTAAGGATGGCATCTGAGCCCAGCACGCGTTGTTCTGGATAGGAACGGGGAGGGCGGGATAAGGTGGAATAACTCTTCAGAGCACTCCCCGTGGTATATTCTGTAGAAACATGCCAATGAGGCAATGTCCCTACGGAGTTGCAGATGTTCCAGTGAACTCGTGACCTCTGGATCTCCGATGATACGGACAGCCCGCCGCTGTAACCGGTCGAGAGCGTCCAGCAAGTACTGCGCGGAGCCATCCCAAAGATGAGAACAGTACTCCACGCAAGGGCGCACTTGTGCCTTATACAATAGGCACAGTTGTCCAGGCGTGAAGAACCGCCTCACCCTGTTCAGAACTCCGAGTTTTCGCGAAACTTGCTTAATGACGCTCTCGATATAGGTTTTCTGATTAAGGGAGCGGCAAAGATCCATACCTAAGATGGAGAGGCTGTCACGTATCACCAGTGGAGTGTTCTTCAGAGAAGGGAGGGGAAGGAACGGAGACTTTTTTGTTGAGAACGCGCATGCCTGGGTCTTCTTGGCGTCGAACTCGACCAAGTTCTTGGCACCCCATTCATAGATGCGGTCCAAGGTCTGGTCAAGTTCAACGACAAGATTCTGCCTTTTCTCCTCAACCTCAGCCTGTTTGGCCCCAGGATGTCCGAGATATCGCCCATGCACGGTATTGTCGTCCGCATAATAATGTATGTTGCCGAGATTCAACATATCATTGATATGCAGAAGAAAGAGCGTAGGGGATAAGACAGAACCCTGAGGCACTCCTGCATTGACCAGCATAAATTTGGAAGCGCGACCGTCGCAAAGGACCCGAATACGACGCTTCTGCAGGAAACTTGCAATCCAGGTGCACAGTTGAGGGGCAAGCCATAGGCCGGAAGCTTGGAAAGCTTCTTTTACCATTCCCAACTTTCACTTCCATACATAATTGTGGGCACTAATAGTCCTCTATGAACAGACAAACGTGCCTTTTCGGATACATTTCGACTGTTCATAAAAGCGTGTAGAGCTGACTTAAATTAATAATTCACTTATGATTTAATTAGTAAAATTAATCAAATCAAAAAACCAACACACCTAGATTGGAAACAGCCGTACATTTAAGCAAGAATGGCACACAAAGGGTCTATAATATTACCTAAGGGTCCTATTCATTATTTTGGGTCCAAATCTATCGTTTAATTCAAAACAGGATCTCTCCGAGATTTATCGTTCTTGCTTTGCAAAACGAACAATTACCGCTCTTGTGAATTGATTTTGACTAATTAAACACTTTTATTACATGTATAGGTTTCGGTCGGACGGATGCTAATAATTTATGGTTGGCCTTCCTCTGTGAGATTTGTTACCGTTGTATAGAATTTTGACACAATTGTTCTCATTTGGTTTGATTTGATTTTGAAAAGGTTGTTGCCACATTTTGGTTTTTGAGTATGTAATAGATTTTAAGTACGTAGGTTGTAAATGTGAGCTGGTGTGTTTGTAAAAATATCTACAGATTAACAATTTATTTATAGTTATATAAATATATTATAATAACCGTATACGTTAATGAAAACGATAATTTCGGATTTTACGAAACAATATATTATTATAAAATTTAAAAGAATATTTTCATGACAATTACAACTTATGGCCATGACTGGCCATTAGTTTCACGCCTGCTTCTTTTTGTGTGAGCTGTACCCCACGAACAGCCTATTTATACTTAATTATTTTCTATTCCATTATATTGTTTTTATGTTTTGAATTATCTAAACAATAATTGAAACTTGAAATACATAGTCGGACATCTATGTATATTACACCCACATATCCACAACTTTGGTTTAAGGTCTACGTAATAGGAGGCGAGCTTCTTGCCATCATATGGGCACAGTTTCAAACCCCGTGCTTCTACTGAGATTTACTAAACAGAAAAATCCAGTAAGAACACTAACGGACCAGAGAATCGAACCCTCAAGCACAGCAGTCGTCTCCACTACCCCTGCGTCACCAAGACAATTTTTACGTTCATGTACGTAGGTACCTATGGGCAGTCCTAAAGTAAAACTCAAACGAAGGATGATCAAAGCGACTGTTAGTGTCTCAGTAAACTAAATGTCCTCTGTAGACAGGAATAAATGGTCGCCTAGCAACCTTTGACGATCGACGTCTCATCTATACATATAATAGGTATAAACCGTAGCTCAGTACTGACAATGTTTCTTAGAAGTAATCAAACAGTATTGTTTCACGTGAATGTTACAAAGTGACATTCATTTTATTTATATAAAGGCGAATGAAAAAGATGGTTCAAAAATTTTGGCGATCGGCGTGTGATCCGATTTTTATCATTCATTTTAAAAACACGCCACAAAAGTTATTCCTGCCGCAGGATGTCCTACGGTAGGAATAACTTTTGTGGCGTGTGTCGACTTTACAAATATTCAAAATGGACACAAAGATCATCCAGACCAGGAACCAATATTTCTGTGTTACACAATGTTTTGAATCGTATGGTTGCAGTTTATCTCGGTGCTAATCTGAACATACATAAAAATACAAATTTAAAAAATATGCTATACATATTTATCTTTGAGAATGTGCCCGGTGGACGGCAATATGCTCGATCCCTATTATGTGGGACCTAAAATCATGGCTGGACAAATTTGGATGTAATTTACTTTTGGTTATCTTTCCTCGATTGTTATAGCATGAGAATATGAATTAGCCGGAATTGAATTACACCTACATTAATTGCTCGAGGTCCCAACCCAAACGACGGCGAATCAATACCTATCTAAATTGCTAAAAACTGTACTACTTCTGCAAATTTCTTTCCAAAAGTCCTAAAACACTACTTCCGATTATCAAACTTGAAGCCTCACGTTTGCCTTTAAACCAAAGCGCAGTCAAACAATAAAACCGTATAAAAATCTAGTTGGAAGAACAAACTACCATCTCACACTATCACATAACCTATGAAGACATTACACACCATAATAATGTGCCAACTATATCGTAGCCAGCTCCGTGAATGCACGCCAAGGAATTCTTTTATCTCAGCAATTTGCGAAACGAGCTCCGTAAATGCTGCTATAATCCCGCTGTGATCTGACTTAATTTTGATACATTTGTGAGACGCTGATCACTAATGTAACTACTTTTATGTTAAAGTTAAAGAATCTGTAGAATCTTGTTAATATTATGAGCTAGTTTTTGCTTGTGACTCCGTCTGCATGGATTTTAGTCTTTCAGTTATCTGTTATCTCATAACACGTTTCAAAAATTTCTTTAAATAGTTATTAGTTTTAATTATGACCTATTCACATGTCAAAATTACAGTCTCTTATCTATATATTAATACGTGAAGCGAAAACTTTGAATCCCTTTTTACGAAAATTGGGCGGACGGAGGAGTATAAAATTTCGCACACTTATAGTTTATACAGAGAAGAAGTGACGAATCCTAATATTTATATAAAATATGCATTAGAAATACATTAAATTAATGAAAAAACACTACACGCACACAACCATGCATTTGACATAAGCAGTCGAAGCGCGTAACTATGGTTACATATATCAATATATAATGACATACATATATCAGCAATATCTTACAGGTAAGCTTTGGTCGAATTTCGAGCAATAGGCGACCGCTAGTAATAATTAATAACGTAATAATATAATATCAAAGACACTTAAAGCAAAAAAGTTTTTTATGTGTGGTACATTAACCATTAAGTTATGAGAAATGATTTATTTTGTGAAACTTAATTTTAATCTGTAAGAATATTTGCACGTCATTCCACATGACAAAAATGATGAAATCAATACTTTTATGTAACTTGCATGCACTCATGTACACTCGTGTTTATCACATAAAATAAATTATCTTATCTTATCTTATCTTAAAAATCCTCTTATTTTCTTTCCCGTGGGAATTTAGAGCAATCTCACCATATTCCTTGTCTACATCTTAAAGGAAACCTCTATGCTTTCCAGGTGCAAAGGTTTGGACTGGGCGCTGATAAGTCAATCAGGGAGTTAGTCAGGAGTTCTCTCTTTATGTATGTACTAGTTTTGCCCACAGCTTCGTTCGCGAACAGAACTTTTTTTTGGATGATAGGTATTCAATGTCCTTTTTTGTACCCCTGACAATGTGTATGCATAATTTCAGGATGATCGGTCGAGTGGTTAAGCCGTGAAAGCGTAACAAATAAACTCACTTTTACATAATATTAGTTAGGATATTGACAATTTCAAGTTTGACGAGGTCTGGATGTTAGTTACTTAATCAAAGGAATAGGCACCGCAATAAGATCCTCCAAATAAAGATATAAAATTGAAAAAATGGTTACTGTACTATGAATTTTATATGATAAAGACAGAAAAGAACACGTATGACTATACACGTGTACATTTATTATTAAGCTTTTTAGTGACAGCGGGACACCAGCGGCTAGATACAATAGGTTAAATGTAACGCTTTCGATCTTATTTCTAAACGTAATGTGATTAATATTTATCTACAAAAATATAGCAATAAAAATATAGAATATAGCAGCGATAGCTCAGTGGGGAGATCAACAGACTACAATGCAGAGGATCTCGGGTTCGAACCCACGTCGCGCACCTCTGACTTTCGGAAGTTATAAGACTTTTCGAAATTATGTGCGTATTGTTTGACAATTATCGCCTGCTCCGTGCCTCGGAGAGCACGTTAAGCCGTCGGTCCCGGCTGACATGAACATCTATGGCAGTCGTTATTGGGAAGTCAGTGCCCTCTAATATCTTGACACTGGTCTAGCTTTAGGGTATCGTTAGCCTTCGGGTTGCGGAGGTCAGATGGCTGTCGCTCCGTGTAAAAACTGATATCCAGTCAAATCCGGTTAGACTAGAAAGCCGACCCCAAGTGACTTGGAAATAATAAAGGCTAGGGAGAAGAAGATTTATCTACTAAACCTATAATCACTAGAGTTCAACATAAATAACAATATGGAACAACAAAAATATGATAGTCTTTTGTGCAACATTTGGTGAATAGCGTTATCTAGTGCGTGTACTAACGTAATAGGATTAGTACGACAGTGAAATGACACTTCGCCGTCCGGAGCGAAAGGTCAATTAAAATAATTTGACGTGTGATACATCTATGAAACGTGTTCGAGTATACTTAGTAAAGTATACTCGAACAAGTTTCTTTTTCGTTACTTGGCAATGTACAGCGTAAAGAACTCTTACGCTTTTTTATGTGCTTTATAAAATAAGAAATTCTTGTTATTTCGATGTATTTTCTAAGGGATATGTAGTATTACACCCACTTCAGGCAGTTATGGGTTTAGTTGCTACATAATTAAGGGCGCCAGGGTTCACTTACCTTGCATTGGTGTACAAGGTCTTGGATTTGAAAGTCTTTGATAAAGGGTTATAAAATTTTTGTCTATACTAATATTATAAAGAGGATAGATTTGATTTTTTGTTTGTTTGTAAGGATTTAACTCAAAAATAGATAAACGGATTTATAAATTATTTGACCATTAGAGAGCTATATTATCACTGAGTAACATAGAACATAATAATATATTATTTTTAAATAAGTTCAGTTACTTACATAACTTAACCTCCTTTTACGTGAGCGAAGCCGCGGGAAAAAGATAGTGTTAAATAAATCTTAATAAGTAGCACGGTGTTTGTGAACTGAGCCTGGTAGATAGCAATCTCTAAAACTATGACTAGCAAAAAGTGGGTAGTGGGACCTACTCTTGGAGACATATCTTTTTTTTATGAGATTGGAGGTAAACGAGTAGACGGATCGCCTGATGGTAAGCTATTACCGCCACCCATGAACACCCGCAACACCCGAGGAGTTACAAATGTGTTGCCGGTCTTTTAAAAAGGAGTACGCTCTTTTCTTGAAGGTTTATAGGTCGTATTGATCCGGAAATACCGCAGGCAACAGTTCATTCTACAGTTTAGTCGTGCGAGACAGAAAATTTCTAGAAAAACGCCCAGTTGTGAACTGCCAATCATCTAAATGATGGGGATGGAAATTTTGTCGCGTAGGACGATGGCGAAAAGAGGCGGCAGGGATCAGTCCGAACAATTCCTCGGAGCATTCCCTATAGTAAAAACGATAGAATATGCATAGCAAGGCCACATGTCTACACAGCGCCAAGACTACGACTATGCATAAGACTACGTTTGAACAGGTATTTTTTCCTTATTAGGACTCTTGTTTTCCAAAACAAGAACCATGTTGCGGTTATAAGTGCATCAATAAGTAAGATAACTTATGAATGTTATGAATGTTACCCATATCGATAGAGATTTGAGATTTTTATGTATTGGCTTGTAGACAAAACAAAAAGACTTGATAAGTTTCTGCGGAATCTGGCCTTCGCGGCAAAAAAGCACACTATTCTAAGAATAAAACTGTGGTCTGTCAAATTGATCCAATATATCATAGATAATCATAAACAGTCACGATTCGACCAATTGATTATTGATATCTCGAAATGTATTTGTAAAGGTAGTTCTACACTGTGGACTGAGGAAAATATAAATATATATTTTACATTTCTTCGTTCCGAAAAAAACATGCGGAACTCGCAACACCTAATTTTACCCTCAAAACTCGCTCGTTGATATTCAAATGCCCTGCCAATACTACAATATCCAGATGATATCGGTTTGTCATACAATTACTTGGAACCGAGGTAATATCGGATCGGCGATACGATCTGAATTGCTCATCGACCTTACAGACGTAGCCCACGGCGATGCTATTATGTAACAGTGCGATTGGTTGCTTCAATTGTGCGATAGCTTGTCCAAATCGATTGCACGTTTTAAGAAGTTATTTTGCATAATGTGGCGATTAGCGACGGACTTACTGCGGGCAACGTTTTAAGGGGTAGCCATTAAAGTTAGTCGATGGTATTAAATACTAATAAAATGCTGGTCTATTTTCGAGAAGAGTATAAGATAGTGAAAATGGTATAATTTATTCTTCAAAAGGACAATTCCCGGGACTTCACAAATAATAATAATAATGTCCTCCAGACCGAATTTCGGTCACGGCGGTCAATCTTAACGGAGACTGGCTATCTGCGCAGGAGATATTATAGTGCACAAGTGTCCGCAAACACAAGTGTACTCTCTGTTCCGTCACTCTCATGATCCTATGGGACGGCAATCCGACACGACCGGAGAGAGATCAGGTGCAGGACCAACGGCTTTACGTGCTTTCCGAGACACGGGGATGTTTAACACCGCCAACTTCCTAACTCCGGGCGCGTATTGAGATTTCTCAACAGAAAAACCCAATAACTTTTTGTTGGCCCGACCCGAGATCGAACCCGGGACCTCATGCACAGCAGTCGCTTTCACTACCGCTGCGCCACGGAGGCAGCTTCAAGCTACAAATAAAAAGACAACGAACAGAAAAAAACACTCAGACTTAGAACAACTTGGTGGATCATACAATTATGAAAGTAGTTTTCTTAATTGTTTACAGGAAGGTAGCTGTAATTTTTTTAATATGTGTTATTATCTACATATACAGCTACACTAAATAATTGCTAGTATCATTGACTGATATACAGAAATTAATCCTTATTGCAAGCCATAATATGAAAGGCAATCATAAAATATTATAAAAACATGGTTAGAGATAAATTATAAAAAGCTTAAAACGATTCTTCAAGCACATAGTTTTGATGAAGATATTATAATGTTGCGCTGCGATGTGTTGTTTTTACATTCGGATCTAGTTCCAAGAAGTTCGCTCATATGAGGAGAAACTAACAAGAAACTCAAATACTGGTCTCTATCGCGATGTACTTGGCATTTTATATCAATACTCCATTTGAATGAAATTGTTTCGAGATTTAAGTTTACCTTTATGTTTACGATCATTTGTGAGGTCCCTGGTTTTATAACCCAGATAAGGGAAGGAGCTGTTTCTTTTTTATTACGAAATTCTCAGTAGCTTCATGGACTCTGACAAAATTCGGTAGACAGCAATAATCTCGACGGATAAATGCGACTTACAACGAATCTAAGACGTCATCCGGGTGTCAGTATGATGGGTGTGAAAGTGTAAGCAGACACAGATCCATCTGCCTACTCATCAATATAGGTATGTCGTTCAGGTATATAGAGATAGTACATATCATATATATATGCATATCAAAAAAGGCAATTAGCAGGAATTGCTTTTTTGAGGTGAAATCTTCTTTAGCGGCGTTGTGCTTTTTTTGTGATGACTAAAAAATGTTAAACTCGCTTCAGGACACGTGACCTGATCGAAAATTCGTAAGACGGAGGGAGAATTGTCATGTTTGTGTACGTATTTTACCAAATAAATGATAGTACTTTTATACTGATAATTAAAGCAATTCGTGCAAAATTATTCCCTAACTATTCCAAAATATCAAAAATGCACAACGTTAATATTCAAGTTTTCACTTCTGCCCGCACTCCTGGAGTGCAACCCGTTGTTTTTTTTAATAAACTTAGTGCAAATTCGGCACGCAACGAACAGAAAATGCCTATAATAACTACACTGGAACATTGAGACAACTGCCATGTAAGTCTCCCCGTGACCATGGCTGCTGAAAAGCAACCGAAACGTCGTAGAAAGCGTAAACTTAAATCTAAATAGTTGTATAATTTAAATAGCTTAAATTGAAGTAAACAGTAACTAGTAAAAGTGTTTAACAATAGTAGTTTAAAGTTTTAAAATTATGTAATAATAGTGTTTATAAAAAATAAACAACGCGATAAAATCCGTATAAAGTTTGTTTAATTTCAATGTTAACATTCGCGTAAACATAAGACAATATTATGTTAATGCCTATAAAGCTTTACCTCTCAACTATAGAATCCATATGATCTTCAACGAACACAATCTTATGTCCCGGTACTAACCACGTAAAGCTATATGATGACGATGATGATACGGGGTCTGTTTTACTTTCAGATCTCAATATTGGAATTGGCTACACGGATGGCAAAATGGTTTAAATTGTCACCTCACTGTGAAGTGCGGCTTGTTATGGTTTCGATCCCGACACAAAACAAAAATGGTATAAATCATGAAAAGCTGTAAAAAATACATATTTTTCAAATCAAGTTAAATAATTTTATTTGTGAAACATTGTAATGAGACTATCTGTGTGTTGCTCGTCCCAATCAATTTAAAAGAAACAAAAACTTTAATAGCATATTTTAATGAGATTATTGCTCCTATTTAAAGTTGTTTACGTCTAGTACATATTAAACATGACAGTTTCATTTGTTTGTTTGTGAAGAACGTGCATATACTTAAAAATTGTATCTTACAACTTAAAAGTCGTCTGAAAGACGATGGGTTGGCAACCTAAAGGTACAATGTGAGTGCGTCAACATTAGTCTGTTATATTGTTCTAGTATTATTGTATTAGTTTTAGCTTTGTGTTACTTCATAAGTTCTTGTCCTACTGAGGTGAAATATGTGTTATATTGAGGTCATGTCATGTCATGTTTGCTAGTCCAACTGCATGGATTACGTAGTAGTTTTAAAGTTCGCCTCGCCCCAGTGCCAGTGAGAGTTTGGGACGAAAAATTCTGTGATCTAAATACTTGTTGTGAGTCTGTTTGTTCTTGTCTGCTTAAGTGGTAATTTTGCCATGGCCACGGTAACGGTTCCAAGGTCTTCTGTGGCATGGCATGTGGCACATACATGACGATTAGTGCTGTTTAACGATAGTAGTTTAAAGTTTCAAAATTATGTAATAATAGTATTTTATAATAAATTAGAGGATTCCCGCAGCTTCGCCCGCACATCATTATCATCATCATCATCATCAGGCTATAATAGTCCACTGCTGGACATAGCCCTCTCCCAAAGCTTCGCCCGCACATGTTTTTTTATTTATCCATTTCTTCCCAATCCCGTGGGAATTTCGGGAAATCCCTTCTTAGTGCACCCCTACAGTACTCAAGGAACATACATGTCAAATTTCAGCTTCTGCGCCAAATAGTTTCGGCTGTCCGTTGTCTGTCAGTCTCTCAGTAACGGAAGAGTTTTCTATATATATAGATAGATAAACAACGCGATAAAATCCGTATGAAGTAGTTTAATTTCAATGTTTAACATTCGCGTAAGCGTAAGATAATATTATGGCTCGTATTTTTGAAGACCAGTAAAAATTTACGAACCTTAGAAATACTTTATACACCTATGAAAATACCAAATCGTGACCATTTTTAGTAGTCGCGCTATGTAGATGCATTATAATAAAAAAATTATTAAAAAAAACATTATAATTATATAATAAAAATTCATAAAAGTTTCAGCAAATTCACATTATCTTGAATCTTGCCACAGACAAGCTTTTGCTAACCCTCAACTGCTTTATCATAAGCAAAACATCGTCGTCTGACATTACAGATAAATATTTCTTGCTCGACCAAAGTCTGGCGATGCAAGTCGCGCCAATTACAGCCACGTGCAAAAGTATTAGGCACCCTATAGTAATGTCAGTTTTAGGGTGATTGAGCATAGGGAATGTAAAGAAAACAAAACATATGATTACTAAGATTTATTTTAATAAAATAATTAATATTTTGTCGGTCCACCTTTGGATTTAATGACAGCAGCCACTCTTTTTGGCATTGACTCTACCAGCTTAAAACATTTCTCTTGGGATATCTTTTGCCACTCATGCTTTAACGCGGCGAGTAGTGTTTGCTTGTTGCTTATCGAGTGTCTACGGATAGTTTTCTTCAAGATAGACCAAATATGTTCAATAGGATTGAGGTCCGGTGATTGTGGCGGCCAGTCCAAAAGATCTATTCCATTTTGAGCCATCCATGCCATAGTGTGTGCTGACTTGTGGCAAGTGGCGTTGTCCTGCTGAAATTTTACGCCGTCGGTGTTTGTATCACCAAAAATCTGTGTAACAGACGGTGCTAGAGCTGTTTCCAGAACTTCTGTGTATTTGGTGCTATTCATTCGCCCCTCACACAACATCATTTCGCCCACTCCATCGGCAGCCATGCAACCCCAGATCATTATTGAGCCTCCACCGTGTTTAACAGTGGGCACTACACAATCTGGGTTGTACTCTTCGCCCACCCTTCGCCTGACGTAAGTAACACCGGGTGTTCCAAACACCTATGGAACAAGCAAAAAAATAACTTAATTCAAGATTGCATATTTCCCTCGCAGGACGTGATTTCAAAGACGGCTATGTGTTTTGGTATAATACATAAATTAAATAACAATACCTCAAAGTTAGATTCGTCTGACCACAGTACGTTGGACCAATCCTCCACTGTCCAATCTCTATGTCTGAGGGCCCACTGCAACCGATTTTTCTTGTTGTGCTCCGATAGCCACGGCTTCTTTCTTGCCTTGCAACCTTTTAACCCAGCTGCAATAAGCCTTCTTCTCACAGTACACGCGCTCACTGATCTGCTTTTTCCTTCAGATAAAGCTGCAGCGAGCTCCAAAGCAGTTTTTTTACGGTCCTGTAGAGACTGCCTAATTAACAATCGGTCTTCACGATCTGTAGTTATTTTTCTTCTGCCTGTTCTTGGCCTATTCTCATGAGTACCGATCTCTTTGAAGCGATTTAGTGCATATTGCACTGCACAACGCGAGCACTTCACTTCTCGGGCTATTTTCACTTGAGACATGCCTTGTTCATGTAAAATTTTAATTTTTAGGCGCTGCCCTGCACTAAGTTCTGCTTTTTTAGGCATTATTAACTCGATGAATATTAGTCTTCAGGAATATGGTAGCAACAATTGCGTACGATATGTGTCTGTTCACTGCAAGCACTGATAACACACTAAAAGAGTAAACTTTAAAATTGCAAATTTGTAAAAACATTGTTTTAAACTGCACCTGGGTGTCATAAATATTTGTTATTGTTTTATTTTTGTTTAAAAATGCCGCCGATGCAATAGTAAGACCCTAAAACCCTTATCCGAGCGCTCATTGTTGAGATAGAGACAAACGATAGGGGTGCCTAATACTTTTGCACGTGGCTGTAGAACGTTTACATTAGTAATCTGATACAGCTGACAGTCTGAAGAAGACAGCGTGAATACCAAAGGCGTTGGACCGGCTGTTGTGGCACACATTGTTCAACAAACTTCAACAGGCTGAATTGTTGAAATTGTGGCCGAATTGGCGAAAGTCTAACTCCCGGACCCGCAGACGATACGCTTCAGTTAGCTCAGAGCTTTATTGCCTTAGAATAGATCCAGAACTTTCTACATATTACTGTATAACAGTTTCTAGATACATTACTTGTACTATAACTAAAAGTCTGAGCTAAGATTTTTTTTTATGTTGTAGGAGGCAAACAAGCAGACGGATCGCCTGATGGTAAGCGATTACCGCCGGACATGGACACCCGCAACACCAGAGGAATCTCAAATGCGTTGCCGGCCTTTTAAATTTGCCTCCTCCCCGGGGGGGGGGGGGGGGATGGGGTGATTGGGCCTCCGGTACCCTCACTTACTCGACGAAATACAACGCAAGCGCTATATCACGCCGGTTTTTGTGAGGCCGTGGTATCACTCCTGTCTCTCCTACGGTGAGTAAGATGTTCTATTTTGATTAGCTATACTAGCTGATACCCATATTTCGTTTGTTTCTTCACAAGGTAGTTTATGCACTTTTTCGCTACCTTAATACTACAATATATCAAATTCGGTTCAGCAGTTTAGCTGTGAATACACACCGAAATGCGGAGTTTCTTTTGTATTTGTGTAGTATAGAGAAATCTCTCCCGGGTCATTAAGATATATTTAAAGCATAAACTTTTAACCCAACCATACAAACAGACAATCTAGACAACACATTCTCAAACAAAATTAACCCAAGACATTTGAACTGACTGTTATGTCCCATCAAAAGTGTCATTTATTCGGCAAACATCGGGCAACTTCGGCTAAATTCGCCATTTCCGTCCGTGGCACTAAAAGAGCCGTGTCTAAAAGTACCGGCGGAACCTGTGGGCTGGCGATATAACCATTACGATAGCGAAGACATTTTAAGCTCGCAAGGCGCGGATAAGCGTCGGGCTAGGCAACTAGCGGCAAAATGTATCGAGTTAGATAACTGGGTATCCTCTGTGATCAATAGACTAGTTCAAGGTGCATTCAATGTTCCACAAGTCATGATTCCTATAATTGTATTTATTATTTATACCTAAAGCAGTGACCTTATCTATATATTAATACGTGAAGCAAAAACTTTGTACCCCTTTTTACGAAAATTGCGCGAACGGAGGAGTATGAAATTTGGCACAGTGAAAGTTTATATGGAGAAGGAATCCTAATATTTTTATAAAATATGCATTAGAAATACATTAAATTAATGAAAAAAACTACACGCACACAACCATGCATTTGACACACGCAGTCGAATCGCGTTCGTAGTATTTCGACTTGATTTCGACATTGTTCGTTTGACGTCGTACAATTATTTGTACCTATGGTTACCTATACCTTATTTATATGTAATAGAGAAAAGCAAAAAGCAAAGTAGCAAGCTTAGGAATGTTGGTCGAATTTTGACCACTACGTCACCGCTAGTATTAATAAATACGACTTCAGCTATAAAAGATTTGAACTAAATCTTAAACTTTATAATGGATCACTTTGCAGTCTAACATGACAATATGATAATGATTTGGCAAGTACGACTAACTGACAATACAGGCCAGAAAGTTTTCGAATTTATACACTATGTCCTAAGAAACCAATTGACAGTATATAAATCAACGGCAGGCCGTTGCAGTTTTTAAAAACTCTCCGTATCAAAATCGGAAGGAGAAGAATCCTAGGCGCTGTCGTTGCAGTCTGTAAAAAGCTCTCTATATCAAAATTGGAAGGTGAATAAGCCAGCTCAATGAAAATAATGTTGATATTAGTATCTATCTTATCTTATGTGGGGGCCAGTCAGTGCAGACCGGCGACACTTCGACCCAGTGGGATCTTTTGTGCCGACACTCTCCCAATAACGACTGCCATAGATGTTCATGGCAGCCGGGACCGACGGCTTAGCGTGCGTCTCCGAGGCACGGAGCAGGCGATAATTGTCATTGATAATTGTCGGCCTCGATGGCGTAGTGGTTAGTATAACCGACTGCCACGCCTGAGGTCGCGGGTTCGATTCCCGCACAAGTCAAATATTTGTGTACATGAACATGGGTGTTTGTCTTGGTCTGGGTGTTTCTATGTATAATATGTATGTATTTACAAAAAGAAAACAATATATATGTATATACATATATATCCATTGTCTAGTACCCATAGTACAAGCTATGCTTAGTTTGGGCTAGATGGTGTTGTGTGTATGTGATAGAATATTATATTATTATTAATCAATACGCACATAATTTCGAAAAGTCATATAACTTCCGAAAGTCAGAGGTGCGCGACGTGGGTTTGAACCCGAGACCCTCTGCATTGCAGTCTGTTGGTCTCCCCACTGAGCTATCGCTGCTCCTAATAGTATTTAACTACTTGCATTTTCTCTGATATTTGCAGACTTCCTTTGTCGAACAGCAATCAAGCAGCTAAGTTTATTTTAATCACAAGATAATAAAAGTCAATCATCACTTGCAATGAAACCGTTTTTAAAATTGCCATCTTTATTCACAGCGAATTGGTTATATTTTATTCATCCGTGTGCCAGTATATCAGGTTTTAAGAATAAATAGCTCTAAAACGCGCTACGGCCAAAGACAAGTGGCTCCTTCGGGTCCGAATTCTACAGAGCCTCTATGTTTCGAAATGCCTGTCTATTTAATACTTTTGGTTTTCAGAAACACGTATATAGTTACGTAAATAAAACAGTTACATCATTTTGTGGTTCTTTGAGTAGTAGAACCTCGCTGATTTCAGAATGAATGGGCCGACTCGACCGGGGAAGGACTACCTTCTCACAGAATATCAACGTGAAATAGCAGTATTCCTACTGTTGTGTTTCGTTCGGTGAGTGAGAGTGCCGGAGGCCCAATCACCCTCTTTCCCCCTACCCGCTCCCTCTCCTTCCCATTTCCTTTCCTCGTGTCAGCAACGCGCAAGTGATGACTCTGGTGTTGCAGGCATCCATAGGCTACGGTGACCACTTACCATCAGGTGGGCCGTATGCTTGTTTGCCACCAAAACCGCAAAAAAAAATTGGTAATTCGGTTTTTTTTTAAATACCGCACTTGGAATAATTAGTTTGTCGCGGGGGACTTTACAAACATTCAAACAAAGGACACAAAGAACATCTAGACTCGGAACAACCATTTAATTTTGTCGATCACACAAAGTTTTGTCCCGTGTGGGATCCGAACCCACAACACTCGGCGCACTGGCAGTGGCGAGGTTCTTAAATCACTACGTTGTTGCTGCAGTCAAGTTCGTTGGTGTTTTTAAACTAGTCGATAGCGGCATACCTGATCACAAGCAGCTATCTTAGTCAATGATTGTTTGCTATACTACCGATTATTTAAGTGTATTGCCGACTGCAAAATGCCGGTGCATTACAATTAAAGATGGGATGAAAAGTAAGGCATAGACGACCTGAGCCTCTAGAACTCTTATTCATCACGCGAGTCACCGAGAAATTGGCGACGTTGACCTCTCTCTTATTGTAACACCTCCGTGCTAAGATCAATTAGACTTCGAATATCCCGATAACTAAACCATCGTTTAGTTACCATGATCGGGATTAAAATCTTCGACCAATTTCTAATTGCCAAAAAAATTAGTAACATTTCAGTTAAATTCTTTGCTATCATCAGTAGATTTGTTGCAGGCCTAAGTCAGTAACTCTGAAGACAATTTTGCAATATTAACCAATGGCTAATAGGCTTGAAAACCTTGAAGAACAACGCAAAAGAATACGAAGAGAGAGTACCTCAGAGACGTTCATAAGTAATCAAAGTCAATTCTCAGCCGGATGAAAACTAGATGAGATTTTTAATTTTCTGCAATGGCAATGTAATTAAAAATCCTCGTCTGTTCTATGGCCCAACAACAAGAGAAAACTTTTCTAATTTATTCATATCACGGTGCCCTCCGCCTGTGAAGTTGTTTCAAAGTTTTTGCCAACAATACAGATGAACGTTTCAAAGAAAAATAATTCGTACTCAAACATTGAGTTATAAGAGCGAGATTGGATATAATATATACTTTTGATATTGTGATAGTCAGCTGTATAACTTTATATACCAGCTCTGTTATGTGGGCGTGTATAATAAGAGTTTTGCTGTGAGTTGGTTTCCACATTTATCTTTTATAAATGGTTAGTTAGTTGGATCAAGATTTTTCTCCAGATGATATTATTTTTAGCTTATAAGAAACTAGTTTTTGCGCGCGGCTCCGCCCGCGTGGTACCTACATCAATAATAAGTAGCCTATATCCTTCCCCAGGTTTTAAACTATATCTGTACCAAATTTCATTTCATTTTAGACAGATAGATAGACAGACAGAGTTACTTTCAAATTTATAATATTAGTAAGGATTGTTATTTCAAGATATTAAACACACATATATGCACGAATAGAACGAACTAATAGAAAGAGGCGTATTCCATACACATCTCGCCAGCTACAGTTTGTCTGGAGTCTGTCAGGCTGTTATGCAGAATTTATCGACATATAACTCAAAAACACTTTGCCTGACTCGCAAATCGAGCTTGAGACTTCAGCAGTCCCTATCGTTACGCTGCCGAAGCAATAACTTAAATTATCAAAATTTTTGAATGACGTCGTGGGCTGTTGCCGTTATTGTTGTAGCCACTTCTCATACATAGAGCAGATACATAGATGACTACATAAATGGTATGCTTGTTAAGTCACCTGCTTTACTGGGCTTGACATCTAATACGACAGTATACAAAAAAATTAAATACAAACTCACCACGTATTATATAGGGTCTAAAATATAACTTGCAAAATGTGAGTATACTCAGACTCCTTTCTATATCAACAACGTATTGATAGAGGCAAGTAAAATCCTTTATATACTTGTCCCTTTCCTAAAATCAAAGTAAGTCAATTTGTGGACACAGGTCTACTTTGATGTCTCTAAAAAATAACACCAAACAAAATTCATATGGTTGAGAGTTCAGATTTAACAAGATATCATCTCTAGATATTCCCAACGGACGTTTTGGATCCATGACAGCCTAATTTCCTTAAAAAGAACCTTTGAGACAATGAGCTATGATAATATTTTTCATAGAAGAAAGAGTGCGCAACATTACGATGACACCGTTCATACGTCAAGTAACTGTGATTTGTGATGGGAATGAGACATTACCCGTCGGTGGGCATTTCCCATTTCTGGCAATTTTATGTTGTGACTGTTGTTTATAGCATCTAATAATTTTTCGTATTGACAAAATTTAATTCAGTTGCCGAGTTGTTTGCGAACGATAGTAAGGTCCCGGGTCCAATTCTCGAGTACGTGTAGTGTTATTGGGTTCATCTGTTCAGGAAAATTATCGAGATTTCAAATGTGCAAGTTAAATTTTAGCCAGCTATTATTTTAAGTCTTACCTAATCCTCGGATATATTGGTTTTCAAAATACAGCTGACGAAATATATAATAGATCTACAACACGACTCGCTACCCTTTTTTTAATAGTAGCAGCATAATAATTTTAACAGCAGAATAAGTTAGACGCAACTACGCATTGATCGACAAACAATCCTAGATCACAAAAAAAATATTGTGACATTATCAACAATTCAAAACTCCGTCGCTGGCAATATTAAAGCATGAAAAAATAAAATATTCCCACGCATTTTACATCCAAATGTCTGGCCTTTATCAAGTATCTATACGAAATACGGACAGGGTAATTTCCTCTAAATAAAAGGGTCGAGTTACTGAGAGGAAGAGAACAAAATATTGTTATAAATATACAGGGATGACATTAGACCGTGACGTGAACTGTTCCAGCGTAGGGTGACAATGAATGGGATTTGACGTTTTAATGGGAATCTAGTCTCTAGACTGAGAAAAACACTGTTTTTTAAAGCTTAATATTGTCTTAAGTTTACGCGAATGTTATTTATTAAAATTACAGATTTTATCGCGTTGTTTATTTAACACTTTGTTACATAATTAAGAAACTGCACTTTCTGTTAACACCGAACTAGACATAAGTAACAATTTAATACAATTTAAAAAGTGTCTTCGTAGATTGTTAACTTAGTTCTATATACCTCCACTTATTTTTTTTCTTTGTAAATTTTTTATATAACTCTATATCTAATAAGCTATTATTGTTTTACTCCAAAGTTTACCCTAGAGGCAGAATTTTATGTTTAAAAATTTTATGTTTTCTGTTTGTTTCTTTAATTAAGTTGTTGGTTTAGTTGTAATTATAATTTGCAAGCTGTGGTTTCCTATAATTGAGGGACTATACACGCTAAGAACTTTATTGCTGCTGTATAATGTATGTTGTTGTATATTCCTTTGTTGGAGATCCTTAAATAAATAAATAAACTGTTACACTACTGTTACTATTAAACGTTACAAATTTTTAAGCTAATTAAATTATTAAAACTATTTACATTTAAGTTAACACTTTCCGCGACGCGACGTTTCGGTAGGTTTTCAGCAGCCATGGTCACAGGTAGACACCCCGTGACCATAAACAACACGATAAAATTCGTATAAAATAGTTTAATTTCAATTACGAAGGCTTGTTATCGATATTAAACGGTAAAATATGGGGCTTGAATGTATAAGTCAATAGTTATGAACTGCTGCTTCTGAAGTTTTGAACCGAACTGCCTCGTAGGTAATGGCGCTTCTGTCGGCATTTATTTGTGGACTCACAGATCGGTGTGTCTAGATTTTCTGACAAAAAAATGCTCAATACCAGCACAGAGTCTGGCAAAATGCTCGTTAAATGGCAATGGGTTTGCCTCTTCCATTACGTGGGACTTAAAAATGCAGTTGGTGGTATAAAGATACAACTATATATAGGCTCTTAGGAGGATGAACTATTTGTGCTCTAGGGTATAACAGCGGGTTACACTCGCTCGACAAAGAGTTTCCTTAATCTATTTTTTGTCTGCATAGAAATGAAAAAATATCCAACTATCTCTTAATAACAATGTAGGTTTTTCTTTTTCGTAATTGTATCCATCCCACGTTAGGTAGAAAAATTTTCGCTTATATTCTTCATATTTCTTTTTGTGCTAGGATTTTAGTCTTAGATATAACTTTCACGTTCTTCAGCATTTTCTTCCACTGGTCACAATAAACTTTTTAATAGAAATTTTATTAACGCTTATATAAAAATTCAGATTCCGGGGCCCAGAATATACCTTTTCCTTGTGCCTTGATAAAATGGTTATATTAACTCTTTAAGTACTTGTACCATATAATTATAATGATCTAGACAAACAATATATAACAGGATATATCCTATTCATCAAAATTGATGTCAATAGATCAATTATAACATAATATAATGTATGAACGTTTCACTTGTAATTCAATACGCTGTATTACTTTGATATAGGATTAGTCGTAAATTATATTAAGATGGAGTCAGTCTAACTAGATTGTATTAGCACGTGCATGGTTGACTTTAATTCGATCAATCGTTTTATGCATAAACTCATATCGCTTTATAATGATAAACTATAGATATGTGATTATTTTAAAGGCTCTCTTTAGTAGTAATATTCTCACAACTGATTGAATATTCAGGTCGTGGATTCAAGACCAGCTCGAGGAATAGTATTTTTCTCGTTTATATATTCATTCTTAACGTAGGAGTAATAATAATAATTGGTGATAATAATTATTCGTAAATCAAGCAAAAATTAATTAAAGGGAATTCCATTATTCGGTACTATTTTACGCCATCTTCGAAAAACAGGGTGGTCCTTACCATAGCGTATCCTAACTATACTAAATGATTGCCTACGACAAGCTTTTCCTCTTATAACAATGACATTGAAAATTGACAAGGCAACCTTGAAAAAAGAAAAACGAATATTCATTAAGTTTTCCGTTCATTCGGGGTATTGTCAAGGAACTCTCGCGACATGGTCACACTATTCAACTGAAGTGCGGCGCTTCTCCAATTTCCTTGTCGAGACAGCCCCTTTCAACCCTCTGAAACATTAAAAAATACAAAAATAAACTCCGTCATTTTTTTATACCTTTTCATAAGCATTATTCGCGGTTGTTTTGATCAAATTATCTTAAGCCTAATTAAGGGTAAGGGACGTCTTTGAATTGTGCTGTTATCTCTTGATATTTTTATTTTTTTATTTAAAACGGGTCTTGAAATTAATTAGCATTATTGTTGAGGTTGTTTCAATAAATACCTACCTATTTAAATTAACTGTAAATTAGTTTCTGGGAAGCTAGAATTTATTGTAAGTTAAGCATTAGCTTTAGTAAGGCATTTTTGATGAGCATATGTATGGGCTCTAGGCGAGATGAGCATGAAATAAAAGACGCAAGGAGACCGTGAGTCTTAAGCTAATTATAAATCACAATTGAATCATCCTTAATGTACAAAGATTACTGCTTTACATTTTTATAAATATAGCGGCATGTTTGAATTGCCTCGAATATTTCTTGAAACAATTATCTCCAGCGACAGACTACAAAATGATCTTATACTTCATCTTTAACTTTGTTTAAGGAAACAGTTCATTCTATGTGACTATTTATATTTTCAAGAATTAAATGGTATCTCAAATGAATGTCGGCAAGGAAAAGCAATCTTAAGTAGTAGCTTCTCGAGATTTTTTCAGAGCTGAATTTATTATCAGACTCCGTGCCTTATCTGTTGTTTCAGAGAAATTTCTTTCATATTTTTAGTATTATGTCGATAAGACATGAATTATTATACGCATTCTAAAGATAAAGAATAGCTTATTGGTTGTTCGATGTATATTGCTGTTGAAATTGGAAAAGAAATAGAAGTTGCTTTCGCTCCTACTATGGTGGAAAATCTAAACCAAGCCATACTATACTATTTATGAGAAATGGGTATTTAAGATTTAAAGTACATTTTTAACCTGACCGCTTAACCATGTCGAGACATAATGATAACATTATGTCTGTACGCCAGCCGTGCGCTGATGGAAGAATTAATATTAATTGGGATTAAATATAATGACCACCAAAAATATTAATTGCGCAGCAAAATATGCTTACCAAAATATATCATAACGAGCACCTATACGCCGCAAATCACTGCATTCCGTCTCGGAAGGGTTTAGGTTATGTTAGGTTCCTTCGTAAACCTACCCAAAAATAGTCGTCGACTTAGTTTGATCTCTTTAAATATATTTTGGTTAGTATTTTTGGTAAGCATATTTTGCTGTGCAATTAGTATTTTTTGCTGTGCTGTTAAATACTACCTATATTAATTCTCTATAGTAGGAGAGTAGGTTAGCCATTTATTACTTTTATGTAAAATCGTAACAGTCTCAAATGCAGCCCGAAATAAATTATTTGATTATATATTTACACACAATGTTAAATTGTTATTGAATAAATAAATGAAATGAAAGAACACATAAATCTAAATAAATGTAAACTTAAAGCCAATGTTTAACAGTATCAGTGTCATCACAGAGTGTAAAACATAATTTTGAAAACAATTTTTATTTCAAAATTATGTAAAAAAGTGTTAAATTAACAACGCGATAAAATCCGTATAAATTAAATTAATTTCAATAAATGACATTCGCGTATTAAACAGAACTGTTAAAAAAAGGTATTCTGAAGAATTATAAAACCTCTACCTTCCTCTTCGATATACAAAAGATGAGTCTGAAATGTGCGTTTTAAATAAATTTATTCTATTTTCATGGATTTCAAAGTATTGTTTTGGTATTTATTGTACTAATAATCCTTGTAACTGGTCAAAGTAAGAATGTTATGTTTGTACGAAAAATACAACGCTTAGAGTATACATAAACACAGAGAGCGCAGCCCATTCGTGGACTATTGTACAGAGTGTGAGCAGTTTTCACACGTGTGCACTAAGATAAACTTATTTCCGTGTTTAATTTGTTCCTGAAATTGTTTCTGATACACTTGATTGCACGGATGGTGACGTGATATAACTGCTACGGTTGCGAATGTTGTGGTTTCGATTCCCGTACGAGACAATTTAATAATTATGAACTAAAAAAAAATAATATGACTGAATCCAGTTAGGTAGGTCCAACTTCGAGAAAGAGGTCAATCGTCGTATCCAACTCGGCTGGGCAGCGTTCGCGAAGCTACGACATAATTATCTTCGCGTCCAATATACCGTCTCAAGACGATAGTCTTTGAGCAGTGTGTGCTGCTAGTGATGACTTACGGCTCAGAGACGTGGTCGCTTACTATGGGCCTTATTATAAGGTTGAAGGTCAATCAGAGGGCGATGGAGAGAGCTATGCTCGGAGTTTCCCTGCGGAATCGAATTAGAGATGAGGGGATCCGCAGAAAAACTAAAGTTAGCTTTCCAGCTATGTCGGCAACTTTAGTTTTCCTGCGGATCTCCTACCCGTAGGGATAGCCAAGTTGAAGTGGCAGTGGGCAGGGCACATAGCGCGCAGAACCGACGGCCGTTGGGGCAGAAAGGTTCTGGAGTGGCGGCCACGCACTGGAAGACGCAGCAGGAATAGGCTCCCAACAAAGTGGACCGACGACTTGGTAAGGGTCGCGGGAAGCGGTTGGATGCAAGTGGCCTAAGACCGGTCTGTGTGGAAAACCGCGGGGGAGGCCTATGTCCAGCAGTGGACGTCTTTCGGTTGAGATGATGATGAGGATGACTGAAGTCTAGTTGTTTTTTGTGTCCGTTATTTTAGTCCCTTGCGACATAGGATTTATTCCTAGTGTGGAAATTGTCTTTATTAAGAACATTAAACCCTTGTATTAAACTCTATAATATATCACTTTTATGAATTTAATATAATAAATGTAATAATAGCGACAGAAACACATAATTATGTACCAAGTTGCTATGTGCTAAGTTACGGCTTATATGTACTTTGAACCGACGCGACGGGCGTGTATGAGGAATGTGATGAAAGTGAATGAAGCCAGAGAAGTGTGTCAGGATCGTAACAAATCGAAATCCGTAGTCTCTGCCTACCCCTCTGGAAATCAGACGTCAATCTATGTATGTATGTACTTGGAAGCAAGCGCTCTGTATTTGGGTACACATCAAGTAAATTGACCATATCTAATCTTTCAAGAGATAAATTAAACTGTAGCAATGCAATTTGAACCCTAATAAATAAGACACAATTTTTCTGATGTAACATAAATTGTATCATAAATGGTGTTATACGTCAATTGAGCCAGCCCAGGCGATAAGTGGCCAATCTGTTCGGCTAGCTGACGCAATTGAGTTGTGAAACTGCATCAGTTGCCTGCAAAATGTTTGATATCTTTCTATGGTTCTATGCTTTATGTTAACTATGATAAATTATAATATTCTTTTTATAAACAATCATAGTGCCAAACTTGTTCACCTTCCTTCTTTTAGAATTAGATTTAGACGCGCAATACCCACATCTCCCATGTGGGTATTGCGCGCCTAAATCTCTTACGAGGCAGATAAAACCCAATAACATAAAACTGTTATTGAGTTTTGTCTGATGGGTATTTAGTTCTACTCTTACGCCGATGTCTGTGGGATGTTAGTACTTACCGGGCAAACAAACCGACATATTTGTACCGCCACTAAATAATTGGCAATATTAGGCTCTAACACGGTTTAGTTACCTACTGGTTTGAGTAGTAGAGTCTCGCTCATTTCAGCATGAATGGGCCGGCTCGGCCGGGGAAAGACTACCCTCTCACAGAATATCGACGTGAAATATCAGTATTCCTACTTTTGTGTTTCGTTCGGTGAGTGAGAGTGCCGGAGATACAATCACCCCCTTTATTTATTTATTTATTTATGTATTATAAGGCACATCAACAACATAAACACGAACATTTGTAATTTACATTCCAGTATCTTAAATCTAGTGTTTACATCAATTACAGATATGCACAGCATTTAAATTAGAAGTATCAACAGTAAAAAAACAAAATATATTAATAGATAAACGTTAAATTAAAGTCAAAATAGTGAACAAATAATAAAAATAATAATAATAATTTACTTACAGGATTTAATTACATTTTAAAGAACAATAAGCTTATTTGCTAGTTAATATTTTAGCCTTAAAGCGAGCGGGTTGGTCGTGAAAAATATCAAGTTCTAGCTGTTTCCACCAACTGTTATACGTTGATATTAGTCTAGTTACCGGAGACTGCATGCCCAAATTAGTTCTAGTCCAAGGGGTTCTGAAAAAGGTCATGGGTTTTTTCCTAGCATTAAGATTGGGGACATTTATTTGAATGCGCTCGAGTAGATCTTGGCAAGCGGAAGTGCCTTTAATAATGTTCTGTAGAAACGTTAAGTCTAGCATGCGCCTACGTCGTTGCATTGTACACATCTTAAAGAATGACAGTCTATCATCATATGATCATCTACTGCTAAAACCAGACGCATGAAACGCGAGGTGTCTTGTGAACGATCTTTGTAATGATTCTATTCGGTCCGAATGAACTGCATAATGTGGGTTCCATACAACGCTTCCGAACTCTAACACACTTCGTACTAAGGCATTAAATAAAATTATTTTAGAGGTTACCGACTTGAAGTCTTTAGTGCTGCGTTTTATAAATCCCAACATTTTAGCAGCTTTGTTAATCATGTTATCATAGTGTGGTATGAAGCTCAACTTAGAGTCAAGAATCACTCCCAAGTCGTGCATTTCTGCAACGACGCCGATGCTTTCATTATTAATGTGATATCTTGTATCCAATATTTTTCTTTTTCTTGTGAAACGTATGTGCTGACATTTTGCTACATTAAGCATCATACCGTTAGAATAGCACCATCGATTGATTCTATCTAAATCAGCCTGCATTAACGCCATATCTGCTAACGAGTCAATTTGCCGCGAAATTTTCATGTCATCCGCAAATAGAAAACATTGACTATGTTGAATCTGATCAACTATGTCGTTAACAAATAATAAAAACATGATCGGTCCCAGATGTGATCCTTGAGGCACCCCAGAGTAGGCAATATATTTTTCAGATTCAAAGCCGCCAAATGCCACAACTTGCTCGCGCTTCTCCAAATATGATGCCAACCAATTCAACATGTCGTCACAGATACCATATTGACTATAGAATTTCTTAATAAGTAATTTATGACTAACAAGATCAAAAGCGCTGGCAAAGTCAGTGTAGATAGAGTCGATTTGTAAATTTCTGTCCATGCTTTCCATGATAGGAGTTACGTAGGAAGCGAGATTAGTCGTGACAGATTTGTTCTGCTGAAAGCCATGTTGTTCTACCCTAAGTTGGAATTTTGTGTGATTTATTAATACAGGACAGATCAGACGTTCAAAAACTTTAGAGAAGGAAGATAAGATAGATATGGGTCGGTAGTTTTTAACGTTGCTGTTATCGCCCTTCTTTAAGATGGGAACTATACGTGCACGTTTCCACTCATCGGGAAATACACCACTTTTAAGGGATTTGTTGAATATCTCTTTTAATGGGTATGAAAGAGTTGATGCACATCTTTTTATGAATAGAGGCGGAATACCATCGGCACCAGCCCCCTTATTAGGATCTATACGTTTTAATTGGCAAAGTATCTCTTTTTCGGTGAATTTTAAATAGGCTAATTTGCTGCAAGGTGAATTATCAGGACTAGGACTAACAGTAGGCCGTGTGCTACTTTTGGCGCATTTGTATATATCGCTGAAGTGAGATGCGAAAAGGTTAACTATATCCGGACCAGAGCCTGAGTGTTTCTCGTTATCACTATGCATAACCGAAGGCAAAGAGTATGATGGTGATTTTTTATTTTTTATGAAATTCCAAAATAATTTGGGATTTTTCGTAAGATTATTTTCTATAGTAATAACATATTTTTTGTAACATTCCTGTAGCAGTTTATCACATACTTTCCTAATGTGTTCGTATTCCAGCCTATCTCTAGGATTACTATACTTACGATATTTGTATCTTAACCTTTCTTTTTCTTTCAATATATTAATAAGGTCACGAGTAAACCAGATGGGATGACTTTTTCTACGGGGCTTGCGTTTAGGTACATGTTCATTGATAACTGAATTAATTACGTCATAGAAGGTTAGTATCATAGCATTAACATTGTCACAACCATCAAATTTTGCCGACCAATCCACGTTCTTCAGACTAGTAATAATATTGTTATAATTTGCTTTATAAAAGTTGTGATCTACGCGAGGTTTACAGTTAAAGCTTGAGATAGTCTTTATGTTTAATACTATGTCAACTGGCAGGTGGTACGGATCAATTTTACTGATTGGATAAGCTGAGGAAACTATACAATCAATGTTACTTAATACTAAATCTAAAATCTTGTCATCACAGTTCGTTATACAATTATATTGCTGCAAAGCAGATAAAGCTATGAAATCCATTATCACATATCCTAATCGGCAATTTTGACTATCCGCATTTAAACCTGTTTTAATTCTAGGAATCATATATGGCACATTAAAGTTTTTGGTCCAATTAATAAAACTTAAATTAAAGTCACCAATAACAAAAACATTATCAACTAGTTCTATCACTCTGTTAACACTCTCTAGAAACATGTTGAGCGTATCTGCTTTAACTGGTGGTGGTAAGTACACAGCACAGATAGCTATTTTTTTACATATATTATTTTTCAATACGTCTAAGGTAATCCAAATATCTTCACACGCACTCTCCCATGCATACATTCTACACGAAGGAATTTGACGTGACACGGCGAGTAGCACACCCCCTCCATCAGTTTTAGAAGAGCGAACAGGTCGCGATCGCGTCGATGAACGATGTAACGGTTGTCAACAAATTCGGAGTCCGCAATGTTTGGGTTTAACCATGTTTCGCTAAAGGCAATCACGTTGTAATTACATTGGATTATATTTTTGTATACTTCATTTGTCTTAGTGCGTATACCACGTAGATTTTGGTAGTAAATATTAAGAGAATCGAATTTTAGTTTTATTTTTCATAATCATTTCGCTTTCCTTAGCATTTTATTTGAGTAAGGATAAACATTCGTGGGAGCGAATGTGTATGACTTGGCTAGTATCAGTCTTCTTCACAAAGATGCGCCCGTCACGAACCCAAACAAATTTATAATTTGCAACTTTTGCTTTTTGTCTCGTTGCGGCGTGAAGATACTTATTTTGCGGACTCAAGTGCTCAGATACAAAGACTGGTTCACGTTTGCCACCTATGCCGAGGTGTTGGGTCGATAGTTTATCGGTACTGTGTTGCTTATTAAACTTTGTAACGGCAGCCAGGAGATTATCACGCATTGCCCGGTTTTGTAATTTAAGGACAACGGATCTTGGACGGCTGCTGTCTTTGTTGAGCTTCGCTACCCTAGTGACATGCTGTATTTCTGCTTTAGTCATAGGACATTCTACTGTTTTGCTGAGCTGCAACATAACGCTATGTAGGTTTTCAGTTCGGTGTTCTGGAATGCCATTAATTTCTACATTGCACTCTCGCATATGTTGTTCGATTGAGTTAAGTCTTATTGATAAATCCTTAACTGTAGATCGTAGCTCAATATTTTCTTTCTCTAACTTATCTATAATGGAAACCTTTTCTTCAAGCTTATTTTTCATTTCTTCCAGCAGGGTGTTTTTAAAGGACAGTGATTCCTCGCGAAGCATATAATTTTACCGTTTAAGGTTACGAGATGGTCAGTAACAAGTTCGTTTATTGTCGACTTGAGTGCCATATTGATTTCATCTCTGATGATATCACGTAAGGCTTCATGAGAAATGGAATCACGCGCCTCAGGTGTGCTTTCGGAGACAGATCCATTCTTGCTCTTGACGCTACGGCGCAGTGTAACATTACCTCTATCTTGCTGACTAGGTAACGGTGAAGATGAGACACCAGATACAATGCCGGTTTTAGCACCACTAGTGGTTTGACCACTGTGTTGCTCAGGTTGTGATCCTCGTAATGGTGTATTTGTGTTGCTGACTTTGGGTTCTTTATTGACACATTCTGGGCACTTCCAGGAACGTTTGTCAACATGATTCATACGACAGAATTTTTCTTTGGCTATATTAGCACACAATAGGTCATACTGCTGTTTACACAAAAAACATTGTATACTACTGTCACAATCAACTTCCTTTTTACAGCCAGCACAATATTTTGTAGGCATTATGGCTACCGAATTCAATTTTAAATCAAACGAATTAAAATAAAGTTATTCTATGAATGCCGAGCTTTAGCAGTATTTGTATACAGGAATGTCAGGCCTTATGGTTGATTGGTTGGTGGGACAATCGAGAATATCCGCCTTTAAAGAAGACACTGATGCTGAGTTTGTGGTATATGTAGCTGGAACGCGACTTGATGAATTTATGTTGGTAGCATTGTAAAAATGCACCAAAGTTTAAAACTTTAAAATAAAAAACGTACTTGTCATGAATGTTATTGGTTTT
This sequence comes from Catocala sponsa, assembly GCA_963564715.1. Classification (NCBI taxonomy): domain Eukaryota; kingdom Metazoa; phylum Arthropoda; class Insecta; order Lepidoptera; family Erebidae; genus Catocala; species Catocala sponsa. Next base: position 23,317,379 of record OY751345.1, on the reverse strand, counting down.
ACACAAGTATTGTTTCTTTACATAACAATGCTTGTTATATTATGTCTATTGTTATAAAGGCACTTTACACTTTGTTCGCGCAATAAGTCACTTTTAGCACTTTAATTAAACAGTTAGTGTCACGTATCTAAACACAGTTTATAATCCCTTCAGAGTGATTTGATGGACTGGCTAGCAATAACTGCGTTTATTTTGGTAATTTTGCACTCATCAAAGTCACTTTTAAGACTGTTTGTACAATATTTACACTTATAAGAATATATTTACTACGGAGCATATGTTTACTTCACTGATGACAGATGACAGATTGACCCCCTTTCTCCCATTCCCGCTCCTTCTCCTTCCCACTTCCTTTTCTAAAGGGTTGGCAAGGCGCATGTGATTCCTCTGGTGTTGCAGGCGTCCATAGGCTACGGTGACCACTCACCATCAGGTGGGCCGTATGCTTGTTTGCATAAAAAAAGAAAACTCTCGGAATCTGCAAATACTTACATAAATGATTACACGCTTGGCGTAGTGGTTTAAGTGGTCGCCTCGCCACTGCCACTGCGCCGAGTGTTGTGGGTTCGAATCCCACACGGGACAAAACTTTGTGTGATCCAAAATTGGTTGTTCCTAGTCCGGGTGTTCTTTATGTCCGTTGTTTGAATGTGTGCGGTCCCCGTGGCACACGAATTACTCCACGTACGAGAGTTGTCTTTTAAAAAATATTATTTAAAGCAGCGTAACCAAGTATTTGCTTTAAGTAGACATAATGTATCCGAAAAGGCACGTTTGGCTGTTCATAGAGGACTATTAGTGCCCACACTTATGTATGGAAGTGAAAGTTGGGTATGGCAAAAGAAGCATGAGAGCAGAATAAATGCTGTAGAAATGAGAGCGTTGAGAAGCATGAGAAGCATATGTGGTGTGACTCTGAAAGATAGAATAAGAAATAGTGTGATTAGAGAGAGATGCGGCATGAAAGTGGATTAGTTACAAGAATAGAAAAGGGTATGTTAAGCTGGTTTGGACATGTAGAAAGAATGGACGAGGAAAGGCTGACTAAGAAAGTTTATAAGGCTAGTGTGAATGGAACAGTCGCAAGAGGAAAACCTAGGCGAACGTTTCTCGATCAGATCGGAGGCGTTCTGGACAAAGGCCAGGTTAAGAGCTCCTTGAACCGACGGGCGTGTATGAGAAATGTGATGAAAGTGAATGAAGCCAGAGAAGTGTGTCAGGATTGTAGCAAATGGAAATCCGTAGTCTCTGCCTACCCCTCTGGGAAACAGGCGTGAATCTATGTATGTATGTAAGATTGTATAAGTACTTAAAGTAAATACTTGGTTACACGGATAGCATAGTTATAAAAGTGGTTATCTCATCACGACCACTGCATTCAATGTTATGGGTTTGATCCTCAAACGGGAACAACATTTGTCTGTTCCACAAATGGTGATCCCGAATCTGGATGTTCTTTATGTCCTATGTTTAAAGTTTGTAAAAGTCATTGCGATGGTGATTTTATTCCTAGCATAAGTAAAAAGAATGTGTGCATCGTGAAGGAACACTTAGCTGAAGACTAAGTGACCACTGAAACCGCTGCACCATCTGTCTAGCTAACCCGTTTAAATTATATTGTTCATTTAGCTAAATTCTGTTTCTGGCTTAAAGGATGAACAGACAAGTGAGACAGCTTTAGTTAAATAATGTAAAACTGAAACTGTGGTACTGAAATGTGGAGCGGACATTACAATCGCTACATTTAATTCACAAAGAGAAACAACTGTATTTAGCGCATAAACATTTTATTTAAGTTATGAATTGCAAATTGTTGTAACTGCTGCATGGTGCATAAACGTCCGCCTGCTTGGTTGCAAGGCGTCATATATATTAGACGTTCCCGCGGTTTCACCCGCGTTTATCGTTACTGCGCCGCCCCTGTAGGTCGTAGCGCGATGTTATATAGCCTATAGCCTTCCTCGATAAATAGACTATCCAACACTAAAATAATTTTTCTAATCAAACCAGCAGTTCCTGAGATTAGGGCGTTCAAACAAACAAACAAACTTTTCAGCTTTATACTATTAGTATAGACTAGATGTTCCCGCGGTTTCACCCGCGTTTATCGTTACTGCGCCGCCCCCGTGGGTCGTAGCGTGATGTTATATAGCCTATAGCCTTCCTCGATAAATAGGCTATCCAACACTAAAAGAATTTTTCAAATCTAACCAGTAGTAATCACGCAGAATAAACCAGGAGAAACATCGTTTGTACTATGTCTGTAATGGGTAATTATTTTGCTGCGATGTTATTTTAAAACTGCTATATCTCCTAAGATATTCATTGAAATCGAATGATGTAAAGGGCAATTTTGTTTTAAATTAAATACTTGTGATGAATAACGTATTTATTTGGATAAGGATTAATATCATGTTTATAAAAATACCTTCGCAAATAATGCATTATTTTAGAACAAATTTCATTAGCATAAAAATGGTTATAGTGAGCCAACCTTAAAAGATAGACATATGCTGTCGCGAACTTTTTTTTAGAACTTTTAAAGGGGAACAATTCTGTCATACATGATTTTTGCGAAACTTTAACTGTTTACGCAGCGCACGCAGCGGAAGCTCTCAAAAGGAAAAAATACTCTCCGATTTTGAAACATTCTTCATTGGTGCTCCGCTCCTATTGATCTTAGCGTGATGATATATAGCCTATAGCCTTCCTCGATAAATGGGCTATCTAACACTGAAAGAATTTTTCAAATCGGGTCAGTAGTTCCTGAGATTAGCGCGTTCAAGTAAACAAACAAACAAACAAACAAACTCTTCAGCTTTATAATATTAAGTATAAATTTAACTGGACACATTACTATTTTGAGCGGTAGAAGGATTAGACTATAATCCATGACCCAAGCGCCAGTGCGGGATGACAGACTTCACACACATTCAAGAACATTACAGGCACTCTCTGATAAGTATAGATAAAAAGTACTCTTGAAACTGTCTCCATATCATTGAGACAAATACCAGGAAAAGATAATCTACATGTATAATGTAGATTATCTTTTCCTGGTATTTGTGACAAATCATCGTGTCATTTAGTATTTTACAATGCTTTAATCGATTTGATATTAGCACAATTTAGGCAAAACAGCCAATCTAATTGATATCTAAAAGTCCTACTAGAATTCACTCTTATAAATCTTCATAAATAAGCTGCCTTGTTATACAAAACGCAATCCCTTATAAAGCAAACAAGAACCCACCAACATAAATAGCAAGGTCGCTTGCAACAGTTCATCAGCAGTAACCAATTCGCGTCAACAACTCGAATACAACGACGACCCTTCTTTCCTGAAATCAGCAATAAAACCTTACAAAAAGCGCCCACGTTTACAACCTTCCACCTTAACAGAAACACCAATAAAGTTCTAACAATAAGGCGGTATAAACGTGAAACAACAACCGGTTTGATTAGCAACCATCTTATTAAAATCGGTATTCACCCCACGACCGCTCTTTACGTCCTCAAAATCCAGGGACCTTTTTGTAAAAACCCTGTTAACTTAAAGTGGTATGAATAACCCTGTACATTAACCCTTTAATAATAATTTTAAAACCAAAAGCCGCACCTTACAGGGTGAATTTGCCGCCGGCCTCACAATTTTAACACGGCTGGGTCGCGTTCAAATGTGATATAATAACGAATTTCACCCGCTCTCGGTACTGAGTGGTCGGATTGATGAGAACTAGCGCGGTTTGAATGCCTTTTTACGGTATTTGGGGAGAGGCAACTGAGGAAACTAGAGGAATTGAAGTTGCTCTAGATTTATCGTTGTAACATAACCATACTGGATTTTATTATGCTACATTTTCTGTTCTTATTTGGATCCTGAAGTGAATTTTTACCATACCTTGGTACAATTTTATTAAAAAAGGTAAGTCACTTTTACAAAACAAAACGTGACAAATCTTTTAAAGGTAGTTCATATCTTTCGGACCGACTTAATGCAATTGAAGTCACAAAAATCAAATAATATAGATTATACATTTGAAAATAAAATCCACGACTACAGAATATCCAAAGATACACCACCTACTCTGTCTCCCTCGCCCGATTTAACCTGGCAGGCCGACTTGGAATAGCTCTTCTGCTATCTTATATTACTCTTGATTTAGAACGACAACAACCCATTGCCATATTGTACGTATATGAACGACTCCGTGGCGCAGCGGTAGTGAATGCGACTGCTGTGCATGAGGTCTCAGGTTCGAATCCCGGGTCGAGCCAACAAAAAGATACTGGATTTTTCTGTTTTAAAATCTCAATACGAGTCCGGAGTTAGGAAGTTGGCGGTGTTAGACACCCCGTGCCTCGAAAAGCACGTAAAGCCGTTGGTCCTACGCCTAATCTCTCTCTGGTCATGTTGGATTACCGTTCCATCGGATCATGAGGGTTAGGGAACAGAGAGTGCACTTGTGTTTGCGCACATACTTGTGCACTATAATATCTCCTACGCAGATGGCCAGTCTCCGTTAAGATTGGCCGCCGTGGCCGAAATTCGGTCTGGAGGACATTATTTATAAACTAGATTTTATTGTTTATTTGGTTATTACTTAAGACTGCGCTGAGCATAAGACAGATAATGACAGAGCTCGTGCGGCGCGTATTCAAATCGGCGCGCGGCCGCCATAGTAAAATTTTATGGAGGATGTGAATTGCTTTTTTGATAAAAATATATCTTTATTGTCAACCAATAACTTAAATATTTGGGACGGACAAATTATAATATAACTATTTATGTTTCGTTTAAGCTGTAAACTAGGATAGATTTCTACTGTTATAATCTAAAAATCAAATGCAAATTTACGTAATTTTGTAGGCGAAAATATTAATTAGTTTAAGTTTTTTACACGGAGTAATTGTGAACACATTCATTGTTATGGTAAATGTATATTTTATATTTGTATTAAACAAAAAAGTGTTGATTTTATTCACTTAACTGTAACCGCCTGTTTTGACACATTTCGCTCGGCGCAGTCTTAATGCTAATGTTATTATTGATTACAAAAACTAGATTTCATTGTTTCTTTGATTATCAGGTATTGCCAGTATATAAGCAATGGTTGGGTTTGACAAGGTCAGGGTAGGTAAACTATTTGCATCAGATCGCGAGACTGGAGGCGACCCCGGCCTGCCACGAGTGTGGGGCGCCGGAAGACACGGCGCTCCACACGCTGGAGGCGTGTGCCGCATTGGGGCCGCAGTGGCACACTTTCGGCCATAATAGGCGGGGATCTCTCCCTGTCGGGCGTGATCAACGCCATGCTCGGCGGCGAGAGGTCGTGGCAGGCGGTGGTCTCCTTCTGCGAGGCTGTCATGGCGCAGAAGTAGACCGCGGAGAGGGTGAGGGAGAACAATCCCCTCGCTGACCCTCTCCGGTGCAGACGGACGGGAGCGAGGAGGAGGCGATTTGCCCGCCTTCTCGCTCCTGTATAGTGGGGTCACTGGTACAGAGTCGGGGGGCTCTATACCGGCTTGCACGGCTCTACACGTCTGGGGGGTGGCCTTGGTGAGCAAGGCCATCCCTCCACAGGTGCTCAGGCCCGGTTACCATCAATCGGGCCAACCGCCGGGGCGGGATGGTGATTGCTAACGCGACCCCATCCCGCCCCACCCCGTCGACGGAGGGACTGCTCACCCCAGGTTTTTAGTGTGTATACCGACCCCCTTCAAGGGCGGAGAGTCTCACATAAGCATGGGGGAAGATGGTATCCATAAAGGATTTTCCTGGGTAAAAAAGGTAAACTTCGGGCATTATTTTATTTAAAAAAATATTATGTAAAATATCAAAAGAAAATTTTACAGCATGTATAATATAATCTAAGTGGCTAACTATCTACTTATCTGTAGTATCTTGCCGCTAAACCACACCAAATTTTATGACTTCTTTTCGAACATGGAATTAAACATTGTTTTTAAAATAAGTCAACCCTAAATATATGTAGTTGCTCGGAAGCTCTTTGCATCCATTGTTTTAATGTCCGTAACGTATTGCCGGACACCGGTATGACACCTAAATCTATTTTTGAAAAGAAAGAATAAGCAGAATATTGCAAAGCAAAATCGTATCCGCTTTTCCTCTATACCATCACCCAAAGCGAGTCTGGGAACTTGCGTAATTTATTCATAGTCGAGTAATGACACTCGATTACTTTAGCGCGAGCCCTTTACTTTGAAGCTCAAAAAGTGTTATTTTTATTAAATGCAAGCGAAATGACTTCGTTCCAATGTACTATGGCACGACAAAACGTAATACAAGATTTTATTTGAGTTAAAGTGTGTCGACACTGTGTACTTCGGTTATTTGGAATAAGTGGCTGTATGGAATGGGTTAGTACTGCTTTTAGTCGAGTGACTTAGTTTTGTTGCTTGAGTTATTAATGTGTTGGTCATTGTTTAATATATTGTATCTAGTATTGGTGATTCTGGGTGGTCGTTGGTGAGGGTACGTATTACAATACCGAAATTTCATAACTATGAAAACAACGAAATACCGAAAGTTTTAAATGCCGATAGCCGTTATATCAAAACATAAAATACCGATTTCCAAATGCCCGAAAGGATGAAACCCCGAATGGACGAAATCCGAAATCGCAAATCGCAAAGCGGGGCTCCTATTTCTGGGTGGGTTTACAAAAGAGAATCTAACACAACCTACCGCTTCCGAGTCGGAATCGTACGGATGGCCTAAGCATTACGGGATTTTGAACTTCGGGACATGGATTTTCGGGATTTTAACCTTTCGGGCAAATGAACTTTCGGGATTTAAAACTTTCGGCAAAAAAATCATTCGGCGTTTAATTTTTCGGGATTTCTTCCATAGGTATTTTTAAATACGGTCTTTTAAATTTCGGTATTGTAAATACTTACCCGTTGGTGAGTAGTAATCGGTGGAGTGAATTCTGACTATATTCTGTGTAGCTTATATTATGTTTGCTCGATTTTCGAGAAGCTTTCTGGGCATTTTCTGCCAGGAATCTTAAGACCATCTAAGATAGAATTGTTAATGCTACGTGCGAACGAGACAGTGTGTTATAAATTTATAGTCTCGTTTCGTTTTCGTTCATGCAATAATAATGATTTAATAGATGGTGGTACGGCCCCTGGAGACCATTAGACAGCTTTCTTAGTTATACGGCATAATTTTGCGCTTATGTTTGCGGCCAATCGAGATCCAGTGTTCCATTTCGAGAGGAGAAAATTGTTATATTTGTCTTTTTGTGAATTTTCAATAGTTACACGGGGTTTAGAATATGCACAATTCACAGCGATGGGCGCGTCTTAAAATTAGATCAAAAACATAGCGGATAAAATGTTGGTGACATTCAACAGAGCAAGCAGGGGGCTTACTTCATTAGTGAACACACGCCTGAATCTATGCATTATCTTAAGAATAACTGTGGGTACATAAATCTTATGATAGAACTATAAAAGCAAGCATGTCTAAGATATTACAAGACCCTTGATACTGTATACGAACTACCCTTGAAAATAGATGGAAAATCAGACGCTGACTTATTTCGAATGCATATATACACAGCTCTAAAGCGACCTATACAATCCTGATGTTACACTTTGCCTAGAAAATACAAGCTGAAGTCTAGATCATGGAAAACATTGTATTACGTATTTATGAAAATACATTCAAATAAATAACGAGACGGGTTCCTTGACGCAACAATAAACATAAATGTCTACACAAGGCCGAAGGAACGATTCCACTGAGGTCATTCGATATTTTTGTATCGTATAACTGTGAAATATCACGCTTTAGTCTGAATGGCGTGAGCAGAGCAGCTAAAGTAGTTCCGCTTACAATGGATAGTTCGACGAGTTTAGGCTTATCTATTAACAAGAAAATAAAATAAAAGATTTTGTGTTAGTTTGGTACATAATGTAACTAATATTATAAATGTGAAGATTTAAAAGGTGTTTACTTGTGCACTATAATATCTCCTGCGTAGTTGGCCAGTCTCCGTTGAGACTGGCCGCCGTGGCCGAAATCGGTCTGGAAGATATTATTACACTACTCATATGAAAGGACTTGGATGAACTTTCCGCGTAGGTAGATCATGGCGTGCATTCTTTATTTTTATTATTTCTTTGACTTATTGTGCGTTTTCGTAAGATTCATGCGAATGTAAGTTACGAACAACCATTGTCAAAGATTATAAGGATAACATTAAGCGCTCAAGTACACGATACCGCCACCGCGCCGACACCGCTCCGCCACCGCGTCTTTCAGCTGTGTATACATTCGCGACCGCACCGCCGCCGCGCCGCTGCCACGCCGCCATTCGCCAGTGTTTGATTTTGCTTATTCCATTAAGCAGCGTCCTACATTACGTGCTCTTCGCAACTAGCAATGTATTACTAACAACTGTCTAGTGGTATATTAAAATCAAACGGCGCGAACGCCGTGGCGGCGCGGTGGCGGCGCAGTGGCGGCGCGGTGACGGTGCGGTCGCGACCGTATACACAGCATAGAGGCGCGGTGGCGGAACAGTGGCGGCGCGGCGGCGGCATCGTGTACAGGAGCCGTAAAACTGCTCTGTTTCTACTACAGGTTAAGCAGAAGTCTACCAGATTCATATTTCGACATCATCAAGTCGAGCCTATTTTTTTATGTTTCTACTACAGGTTAAGCAGAAGTCTACCACATTCATATTTCGACATCATCAAGTAGAGCCTATTTTTTATGTTTCCTTCTACTGGGTTGAGGTACATACTTTTAAGCTACTAATGCTATTGAATATTTTCTGATAGACACTACAGTAGTAGATACTTATACCGCACGATTTGCAAGTAAAAATTCAGTCACATTTATGTCTCTGGACTAATACTAGACAATATTAGACTTCCTAGTGTTATATTAAAAATATGATAATTTGATACTTATCTAGTCCTTTCTCCCTAGCCTTTATTATTCCCAAGTCACTTGGGGTTGGCTTTTTCTAGTCTAACCGGATTTGACTAGATATCAGGTTTTACAAGGAGCGGCTGCCACCTGACCTCCGCAACCCGAAGGCTAACGATACCCTAAGGCTAGACCAGTGTCAGGATATTAGAGGGTACTGACTTTCTCAATAACGACTGCCATAGATGTTCATAGCAGCCGGGACCGACGGCTTAACGTGCTCTCTGAAGCACGGAGCAGACGATAATAATTGTCAATTAAATACGCACATAATTTCGAAATGTCATAGAACTTCCGAAAGTCAGAGGTGCGCGACGTGGGTTCGAACTCCGAGACCCTCTGCATTGCAGTCTGTTGGTCTCCCCACTGAGCTATCGCTGCTTATCTATCGATACTTATCTTATCTTATGCTATTGATACTTACCTAGTATCAAATTGATTTTCACATCTTTATCTTGCTATATGCTAAGACAAATATATAGCAAGATTAAAATATGAATATCCCTTGGACCTTAACAACTGAAAAATTATGCACAGAGGTAGAGATTATCATGTACCTACCTAAGTATGAAGTATTTTTCGAAGGGATTATTATTACTAGAGACTTTAAATATGACATAAATATAAGTAATTAACACTAATAGTTACTTTTAGTGATTCTTCGAAATTTACTCAAGATAAAAACACTTAATAATAGCTTATGTTTAACTCATCACCAGATATATATAATATAGTAAAATATAACAGTCAAAAATAGTAAATGATCACCAAAATTAAATCCGCATTTTAATACCAAAAATATTAATTGCACAGTAAACTAACTCCTATTTTTGGGTGGGTTTAAGAAGGAACCTAACATAACCTAACCCTTCCAAGACGGAATGCAGTGATTTGAGGCGTATAGGTGCTCGTTATGATATATTTTAGTAAGCATATTTTGGTGTGCAATTACTATATTTGGTGGTCATTATATTTAATCCCCTTAATAATCAGGTACAATCTATGCGAATGGGCGGAGTAAAATATAAAAGCTCTGCGGTATGTATTCATTCATAAAGTTTACTGTAAGAATGTGGGCAATAGTAATTAACCGTAACATAGGTAATTTGGTAACTGACCCAAACTTTTTAATGATCTTCCAGATAATCCATTTTACGACCTTCTAAACGACGACGACCACATACAACTAGTTTAACTACAACCCACACACACACACACACACACACACATGTTAATAACACATCTGTATGTATATAAGTGATGTCCATAAAATATCATCCTTTGGCAAATAACGTCTTTAAAATGATAACTTTAATTACGATCTTCATTTGTTTATGAGTTATGGACACGTATTTAAATATCGAACGATGATGCTGATATAAGGTAATTGTGCAGTTTTTCAATACTAAATCTTGTTATAGGCAAATCCTGCGTTAGGTCGTCTGGCATTTGTCAGGGCAGACTTAACAAACATATGTACAATTAACGAACATATTAAAGTACAACTAGATTATACAAATTGTGATTGTCCTGTGTGCGATTTCAAGATTCGGCGCGATGGCTGCAGCGAGAGGTGCGCTTACCGGCTACGCTATCCTTGCAAGCAAATTAGTCGCAATGAACGCAAGTCGCAAAGACGACTGTTCAAGACGAACATAAGTCCTAACAAGTACGAACGTGTACGAGTTGTAGCTGTATGGTCGTAGGCAACGACTATTCATTATTGCTTTACACGAAAAGCACATCCTTGACTTGTGACTCAAACTTTTCTGTAGGGGTCAAGTTTAACGTATCGTCTTTGTATTGAAATATCACAGTACCGCGATCCCTTTCGCTATCTAGAATGATCAGTTTAGCTACCACCAGACTAAAATGTGACATTTGCATAAAGATGGCGTAGTGGTTAGTGTATCCGACTGCTACGCCTGAGGTCGCGGTTTCGATTCCCGCACAAGTCAAACATTTGTGTGCATGAACATGGATGTTTGTCTTGGTCTGGGTGTTTCTATGTATAATATGTATTGGGTATTCACAATAAAAGTATATATGCATGTTTATCCATTGTCCAGTACCCATAGTACAAGCTCTCCTTAGTTTGGGCTAGATGGTGTTGTGTGTATGTGATACTTAGAATATTATTACTATTATTAATTTATACTGACTTTATATAATAATCCGCTAGATTATTTAAAAATCAACGTGTAGAGATTCGTATAACATTAAAGTTTTTTGGTGAATGAACAAGTGAGCCTGATCGCTCGTTAAAATATCACCCTCTAACAGAAAAACACACCCTCTAAAAGAAGCATAAAGTAATAATACCGTTAATGCGTTTTGCTGAATGAATAAGATCTCCGGCGGCTCAAATACCTACCCCTTATATTCCTTTTCTTTTATGAAATCTTTCTTTTTTTACCTTGGGGTTGACGCGCGAGTGATACTTCTGACATTTCAGCGTTGGTTATAGGCTTCGGTAAACATTTACCATCAGGCACGCTCGATGCTTGTTTACCACTAGTGTTATTGGAAAAATATAATAAGTATCGCTTTATCAATTACTAGCTTTTGCGCGCGGCTCCGCTCGCGTGGTACCTACATTAATAAATAGTATATATAATATACCTACATTAAGTAATAGTATATATCGTTCCCTAAGTTTTAAACTATATCTGTACCAAATTTCATCTAAATCGGTTGAGTGGTTTAGCCGTGAAAAGGTAACAGACAGACATACAGACTGACAGATAGACAGAGTTACTTTCGAATTTATAATATTAGTATGGATTTATAGACAGCAGCGATAGCTCAGTGGGGAGACCAACAGACTGCAATGCAGAGGGTCTCGGGTTCGAACCCACGTCGCGCACCTCAGACTTTCGGAAGTTATATGACTTTTCGAAATTATGTGCGTATTGATTGACAATTATCGCCTGCACCATGCCTCGGAGAGCACGTTAAGCCGTCGGTCCCGGCTGCCATGAACATCTATGACAGTAGTTATTGGGAAGTCAGTGCCCTCTAATATCCTGACACTGGTATAGCCTTAAGGTATCGTTAGCCTACGGGTTCTGGAGGTCAGATGGCAGTCGCTCCGTATAAAAACTGATATCCAGTCAAATCTGGTTAGACTAGAAAGCCGACCCCAAGTGACTTGGGAATAATAAAGGCTAGGGAGAAGAAGAAGTAAGGATTTTCTAGGTAGTCTACAAGACAAACTGATGAGCATATAATGCAGTAGCCAGATATAGGCATTTATCGGTTGTACAGAACTGCTTGCCTGATATAATAATAATAAACACTTATCTTATCTTATGTGGGGGCCAGTCAGTGCAGACCGGCGATACTTCGACCCAGTGGGATCTTTTGTGTCGACACTCTCCCAATAACGAATGCCATATATGTTCATGGCAACCGGGACCGACGGCTTAAGGTGCTCTCCGAGGCACGGAGCAGGCGATAATTGTCAATCAATACGCACATAATTTCGAAAAGTCATATAACTTCCGAAAGTCAGAGGTGCGCGACGTAGGTTCGAATTCGAGACCCTCTGCATTGCAGTCTGTTGGTCTCCCCACTGAGCTATCGCAGCTCTATAATAAACACTTACTCAAAGCATGACATCTTACACGTGCAGTTCACACGTAAATTTCTAACATCATCATCCATATCATCAACTTACTTCATTTATCGTGCCATGCTTGGTCTTGGCCCGCATGACACGCCTTTACCTCTTCAAAAGACGGAGTTAAACAAATTTTCAGATATAATAATAATAAATTTAGTAGAAGTACCATGTGATAACCGTGAGAACAAATTATTACCCTATAGCACAGATATTGGGTAAGTTATAGTAATAATATTATGATATATATCAGAATATTTATAGAATATTAATTTCGAAGGTTCGTATGACCCATGGCATAGTATCGTATTTGTAGATTGATGTTTTATAATTCGAAAAATGACCACGTAACAAAATATGATGGACGTACACGGCAATGGATATCAATGTCACGTACTATCGACATATGAAATTTATATTAATTCATTTAATAACTGTTACGCACTGTCAGAAATATAAAAAATCTGATAAACTGCTGTATCTTTGTGTTGTAAAAATATCAAAGAGTGTTATGAAAATACGAATTTGATACAGAAAAATGTTATGTCAATACATTTTATTACAATAATATGATATGGTTTTATTTCTAAAAGCAGATAACGGACCTCGCGGATTGGATTTAATTTTTGTGTAGCGGAGAGCTCATTACAAACATTCTAGCAACGAACACCAATAATACCCAAACGAAACGGGACAACAAATTGTGTATTTTTAGGGATAAATCACTATTGGAAATGGCGAGGTGATCATTGAAGTCAATGCGATATACATACGTATATTCAGGTGATTGTGAGTGAAATTTGGCATCTTTAAAAACAAATTAAATCTTTCTATTTAAATTAATAAACTAATACTGGGTAACACGAATATACGATTAATTTTGTTTCATGATAACTACACAGTAAACAATAAAGTATGTACTAAAGACGCAATCCGTAGTATATATTTACAAAACAATAATAACTACATGTTAATAATTAATTACGTAATAATAAATTTTAATATTTTACTAATGTTTTACGTAGCGATAGTTTTAAAGGAACTCCTAATAAAAGCTATTAATTAAACATTAGTTTACAACCAACTAATCAAAAATGTATCCGAATAATGTCTCTAAGGATATAATGAATAACTAAAGGAGTTACTAACAGTGTTAGTCAACCTTTTTCACTGTCATGACCCCTTAATAAAAGTGTTATATTTGGATTTTTTAGAAGTATACATTTTCATACTATAAATTTTAATCAATAGTTCAAATTTTCAGTATCTTTGTATCGCAACCGTTTTATATTAATTACATAGTAGATATTTTTATAGCTTGTCTCGTTTAAATATGTATACAATACAAATAAGTAATATTAAGCAACATTTGTAAATAAAATTATTTCAGACAATCTTCCGATACTAGTTTATATTGTATTTTATTACATTACAGAATTGTTGTTGGTGATATCCAGTTTGAAAGATATTTAATACCTTATACTAATCATCATAAGTCATCTAATTCCAAACAATATTCTCAAAGGATGCGAACTAGAATGATCAATGTCGTTGCGTAAGCTCCAACACAAATAATTAAATTTTCCCAGCTTCAAAATTTATAATAAGAAGAACATTTCGACAATACTAAACACTGCCGAAATGTTCATCCAATAGACTACCTTAATAAAATAATTGATGCAGTTTAATAAACGTGATCTGGAAGACTTCTTTTTGCAGCTAATCTGAGGCCACGGCCCTCAGATTGAGAAACAATGGCTTACAACTTTCAAACCTTGTTGTCGGGAACTTAAAGTTTGTTTAGCTGTAGGCGGCAGATTAGTAGGGTTGCGGTGACCTTGTAACTAAAAATGGAAAGTTTCGGTAGATAAATTTGGAGAGAAGACTTTATAAACATGTTGCGACATTTTAGACAAACTCTCTGTAATTTGTCCGAATCTTTTATTTAAGTTTAAAAATAAATAAGCTCACTGTTACATTTTTAGAACCGTTGACCGCGTTTCAAACTAAGAACTTCCTAACAAGCTTAGAGGATTTAGTTAAATAATGGCGCCGTTTCATCGTATTATCCACTGAACTAATTCTAATCTCACAATTTTTTGTTTGCTATTACTTAATACAGAAATACTATTCATTTTCTATGTTTATATTCCTTTCTTTTAGAATTGAATACATTAATGGATTAGGCATCTTATAATTAAATACCATGTTATTCGAGCAAATTTTATATTTATTTATTTATCTATTTACTACATTACACATTTTTATAATTGGCAGCGGCTTCCGCACTAAGCACGAGGCTTTTATCGTATATAAAATCATAGTTTTAACTAAACAATTATTTAATACAAAAAAACAATTATTTCAGCCATATAAAAATGCGTTGCCATAACATAAGCCATGGACATATCACACATAGTGAAAAATAAAAACTACAAACACACGAAGCAATTATAAGAGATCAATTCATTACTTGCCTTAACTTAACTATTTGTGTCGCAGCCGCACACTGGCGGCCGGACACGATAGGTTTTTAATTATATCTGACACTAGAGTTTGCCCCCGCCTTCGCTCGCGTAAATGTAGGTTAGAATAGACTAATAACATTATTTTTCTCTGGATAAAATGCACTCTATGTCCTTGTCTGTACCCCTAACAACTTGTATGCGAAATTTCATGATGATTGGTCAAGTAGTTGCATGAAAGCGTAACAAACGAACTCACAGACGCATTTTTAATATTAGTTATGATTCCAAACATAGACAGGCAAAGACAGGACGAAAAAAATAATTGCGACAGTCTTTGAGGACTGCCAATAGAAGTGAAAACTTTAATCCTTGATCTTATACACTTCTTTATAAACCAAATTATAAACCAAAAATAATTCAAAAATGGAAAGCGTGCATTTGACCCACGCAGTCAAAGCGAGTAACTATGGTTACATATATCAATATATAATGAGATATCACAGCTGTTGTTGTTACGCCCCCACGACCCGAGGAGGCAAGACGACGACTGTGGCACTACTCGTCAGCAGACTGGGATGGAATGCGGGAATACTTCGCATCCATCCCTTGGGCTCAACGCTGCTTTGAGAACAGGGATCCATCAGAGAGCGCTACTGCTGTCGCTGGTGAAATCATCCTGGGTATGGAATATTATATTCCATACAGTGATGTCACGAGCGGCGGCAGTAAAAGGCCCTGGTTCGGGCGTGAATGCGCCGATGCTGTTGAACGCAAACAGACAGCGTATCGCGCTTGGACCAGGGCTCGCACTCTCCACGACCCTAACGTGGATCACCTGAAGGCAGCGTTCAACCAAGCCACAAAGGTCTGCAAGAGGGCATACTTAAGAGCGGATGCCCAGCGCGTCGCACGGTTCGGCCAGGAGCTAATGGCGCATCCTACGGGCAGTCGTAGCTATTGGCGCCTGGCCAAAGCCGTGCAGTCCAACTTCTGCCAGACCATGCTGCCCCCTCTGAGGTATCCGAATGGATCACTGGCTCATCGGCCGCAGGAGAAAGCAGATCTGCTTGCAAATCTCTTTGCGGCCAACTCCCGAATCGATGACTGCGGTTCGCAGCCGCCTAACATTGCCAACTGTGGCTACACCATGCCTGATATATGTATCAGGCAACGAACCGTTCGTGCGATACTGCAGTCTCTCGATGTTCGGAAAGCCAGTGGACCTGACGGCATCCCAGCTGTGGTTCTTAAAAAATGTGCAGCGGAGTTGTCTCCCACACTTACGCGCCTATACCGGACGTCTTACGTCGCAGGCATTGTGCCTGAGGCTTGGAAGGAAGCGAACGTTCAACCGATTCCCAAAAAGGGGGACCGTTCCGAGCCAAGCAACTATCGACCCATAGCTATCACCTCGGTGCTTTCCAAGGTGTTCGAGCGGGTTATAAACACCCAAATTGTCCGCTACCTGGAGGATCAATCGTTGATCAATGATCGCCAATACGGCTTTCGGTCTAAACGATCAACGGGTGATCTTCTAGCGTTCGTCACGCACCTCTGGGGTGAGGCTATGGACAAGCACGGCGAGTCTTTGGCTATCAGCCTTGACATAGCCAAAGCTTTCGACAGAGTCTGGCACCGGTCTCTTCTTTCCAAGCTTCCGGCCTATGGCTTGCCCCCTCAACTGTGCACCTGGATTGCAAGTTTCCTGCAGAAGCGTCGTATTCGAGTCCTTTGCGACGGTCGCGCTTCCAAATTTATGCAGGTCAATGCAGGAGTGCCTCAGGGTTCTGTCTTATCCCCTACGCTCTTTCTTCTGCATATCAATGATATGTTGAATCTCGGCAACATACATTATTATGCGGACGACAGTACCGTGCATGGGCGATATCTCGGACATCCTGGGGCCAAACAGGCTGAGGTTGAGGGGAAAAGGCAGAATCTTGTCGTTGAACTTGACCGGACCTTGGAACGCATCTATGAATGGGGTGCCAAGAACTTGGTCGAGTTCAACGCCAAGAAGACCCAGGCATGCGCGTTCTCAACAAAAAAGTCTCCGTTCCTTCCCCTCCCTTCTCTGAAGAACACTCCACTGGTGATACGTGACAGTCTCTCCATCTTAGGTATGGATCTTTGCCGCTCCCTTAATCAGAAAACCTATATCGAGAGCGTCATTAAGCAAGCTTCGCGAAAACTCGGAGTTCTGAACAGGGTGAGGCGGTTCTTCACGCCTGGGCAACTGTGCCTATTGTATAAGGCACAAGTGCGCCCTTGCGTGGAGTACTGTTCTCATCTCTGGGATGGCTCTGCGCAGTACTTGCTGGACGCTCTCGACCGGTTACAGCGGCGGGCTGTCCGTATCATCGGAGATCCAGAGGTCACGAGTTCACTGGAACCTCTGCAACTCCGTAGAGACATTGCCTCATTGGCATGTTTCTACAGAATATACCACGGGGAGTGCTCTGAAGAGTTATTCCACCTTATCCCGCCCTCCCCTTTCCTATCCAGAACAACGCGTGCTGGGCACAGATGCCATCCTTACACGGTAGAGTCGATTAGAGCGCGTACCAAAAAGTTTGGGTCCTCATATCTCTGCCGAACGACCAAGGCATGGAATTCTCTGCCAAGGCACGTGTTTCCTTCTTCCTTCAATCCTGGGTTCTTTAAGCGGGGCGTGAAAAAGCATCTTCTCAGGCCGTCAAAGTAGAGACCTCAACATCGCCTCGGCTACTGTGGGGGCGATGTGGAGGCCACTGCTCTTAGACCACACGACTGCTTACCATCAGGTGGAGTGTGGTCATTTTGACGAGCAAAATAAAAAAAAAATATATATATATATCAGCAATATTCTTGGTCGAATTTCGAGCACTAGGCGACCGCTACTATTCTAAAATAATTCAAAAATTGAAAGCGTGAAAGCGTGACGATGACGAAGCGTGACGAAGACGCGAGTTCTATGATTTTTGTTCACCCAAGAAGTGCTCAACGCGCCTAAAGAAGTTTTCACTTGAAAAACAAATCAAATTCTAAAGCGTCCATTTAAATTAAGCCTTCTTTCATTAGAAGCCTTCAATAAATCACTCAGATACCGCGCACAGTCGTTGGGTGAATAATTTTATGACTATTTATAGGGTCTGCAATAAAACTGTCATGGCGTCACCTCCGATACAGTAAGTGACGTCATCTATTCGCCTTTTGACAAACCAATTAGTTAGAGAGCGTTTCTTTAAAGTTAGATTGATATAATTTTTATTTCGGATCGTAAATTATGAAATTTGTGAGTGGTTATGACTTTTATGGATCAAGATGATTTCAATATGCCGTAATACAATGTTGCAACATATTTGAAGAGATATTAGCTACTTGAAGTGCTAATGAGGTGATCATATAGATGAATAATCTGACAGTTGAAAAAGATAATTTAAATGGTCTGGGCGGTCTGGGTAATTAGCACTATTGACCATGATCATTGGCGATGACATCCTGTCAAAAGAATCATCTTGCAAATAAAACTGTAATGTATGCAAATCCTCCGAAAGAAATTCTCTGAATGATAGTGGAAAACGGCATCAAAATCTGTAGCGTAGTTCAGAAGAACTAACCGGACAAACAAACAGATGCAAGCAGCGATTTAATTTTGACTTGTTGTCCGCCGCGGTTTCACCCACCTTATGATTAGGTATTGCTTTTCTCCCGTGGCTCGTAGCGTAATGTTATATAGTCTATATTACTTTTGAATAAAGTAGCTTACTAACGTTGAAAAATATTGAAATCGGTTCAGTAGTTTTAGAGTTAATCGATAAAAAACAAGCAAAGTAAAGCAAAGCAAATAGTAGTAGAGCCTCGCTGATTTTAGCATGAATGGGCCGGCTCGACTGGGGAAAGACTACCCTCTCACAGAATATCGACGTGAAATAGCAGTAGGTATTCCTACTGTTGTGTTTCGTTCGTTGAGTGAGAGTGCCGGAGGCCCAATCACCCTCTTTCCCTCTGCCCGCTCCTTCTCCTTCCCACTTCCTTTCTTCCTTTCCTAAATGTTCGGCAACGCGCAAGTGATGCCTCTGATGACCATAGGCTACGGTGACCACTTACCATCAGGTGAGCCGTATGCTTTTTTTGCCACCTTAGTCGTATAAAAAAAAAATAGATCTACTTCAACTATTCGGAGATTGTTGGGGTTATCTCGTCGTTGACGGTAACTAGTAGTTATTTGTATAGTTATAGGTTTAGTAAATAATTCACAACGCACCACTTTACGTTAAATAGTTTATTTCACTATAAAAACATATGTCTACGGCTATGTTTAGGTATCTGAGTCGCACTTTACGTAATACTAAGTTATTATTATAAACACTGATATATGATACACATTAGCGCGTGACGAATGTTTAGGTACGACTAATTTATTAATTGTTTGGTTGCCAATGCGTAAATATGAATTGTGCTGTATGAGCGGAATTGGCTCATACAGAGATAATACCATCCCACAGTACCGTTCTCAGTTTTACAACCTAACTAGCCTCGATTACAGAGAAACCTTCAACCTAATCAGCTTATTAGAGTTGTTTGAAATCAATCACAAGATTTTATTGTACTTTCTAAAATATGGATGTTGTATTTGTATTTAGATATGATTAATTGGGCTCTTAACGTTGTAACTTGAAGCATAATCAATATTTAATATTAATCCAACAGCGCTAATTAGCAATTGAATATCTCTATCTAACGCCGGTTGTGGAAAAGGGATAGAATATTTCAAGACCAATAAGTTCATTTAATTTTATTTGTGTAAACAAAAATAAAAGTTTATTGTACTAAGTTCGATGGCTTTTGGGTTTCGTGAACCTTTCTGATATTATTTTTGTCAGATGAAACTGGCGCTGTGCCAGGGTTTTGAAAAAACCCAACAATATTCAATTCTTTCAACTACCTACATCGTGTAAGGCACTACACCTCGATGGTGTAGTGGTTAGTGTAACCGACTGCCACGCCTGAGGTCGCGGCTTCGATTTCCCCACAAGTCAAACATTTGTGTGCATGAACATGGATGTTTGTCTTGGTCTGGGTGTTTCTATATAATATGTATGTATTTACAAAAAAAGAAGTATATATGTATGATTATCCATTGTCTAGTACCTACCCATAGTACAAGCTCTGCTTAGTTTGGTCTAGATGGTATTGTGTGTATGTGATAGAATATTATTATTATTACGAAAACTTCACAATTGCAGCTGAGCTGAGGTGATATACCTAAATGTTTAAAAAACATGACATCTTCTACTCTAGGAATAATTCCTGCGTCGCAACGAGCACAAAGAAAACCATTCTGTGGCAACGGCAATGTCATTACAAAAACGACTACGCCATGCTTGCAGTTTAATATATATGAATATACAGTCCACATAACTCTATGCCTCCGTGGCGCAGCGGTAGTGAATGCGACTGCTGTGCATGAGGTCTAAGGTTTGAATCCCGGGTCGGGCCAACAAAGAGTTATCGGGATTTCTGTTAAGAATTCTCAATAGCAGCCCGGAGTTAGGAAGATGGCGGTGTTAGACACCCCCGTGCCTCGGAAAGTACGTAAAGCCGTTGGTCCTGCGCCTGATCTCCCTCCGGTCGTGTTGGATTACCGTCACATCGGATCATGTGAGTAAGGGAACAGAGTGTGCGGTTGTGTTTGCGCACACGCTTGTGCACTGTAATATCTCCTGCGCAGATGGCTAGTCTCCGTTAAGATTGGCCGCCGTGACTGAAACTCGATCTGGAGGACATTATAACCAATAGACAATCAGTACCTCATGCATTGCTCATTGCAGAGATATAACTTAACTACAATCTTCTAAAGACTGCGTCAACTAGGGATATAACTTTAATAGGGAAACCGCTGTACAAATTTCACAGTGACGCAGCAAGCAAGTGCTATATGGTCTCAGGTTCCATAGGTAGGGCAAAGATTTATAGGTTTTTCTGTTTTATTCTCAATAGTAGCACAAATACTGGAACTGTGACCGATAGATGATAAAATGTCCCCTATAACGTAATTTTTTTTTATACAACTAAGATCTCAAACAAGCATACGGCCCACCTGATGGTAAGTGGTCACCGTAGCCTATAGACGCCTGCAACACCAGAAGAATCTCTTGCGCGTTGCCAACCCTTTAGGAAAGGAAGTGGGAAGGAGAAAGAGCGGGACGGGGGATTGGGCCTCCGGTACTTTTACTCGCCGAACGAAACACAACAGTAGGAATACTGCTATTTCACGTCGATATTCTGTGAGAGGGTAGCCGGTCGAGTTGGCCCATACAAGCTGAAATCAGCGAGGCTCTACTACCTTTAAACTTAATATACTTCAAAGTTCAAACATATTTCGCGAAATGTGGTCGTAATAAACCTCACCAAACCCTTTGCGTATAGACTCAATAAGTTTTTTTTTTCTTTAATTGTAGGGACTTCGTCAATTTTGACGAAGTCCGTAAAAACATAACAATTTTGTGCTACTTAATACTATTTTAACCTACATCGAACCATAATTATTTTAATTTTGTTAAATACGCTTAAGGGATAATCGCTCTTCTTGACAAGTATACTGTACATAGGTTCCTGGCCCCCTCCGAGGAAGGAGAAGCCAGGATGCTGTTACAAGTTCCAACATCTTATCCAGACGTAATTAATTGTCGACGTTGAGCCTCGGTCCGGGCGCAATAAGTTATCATTACTTGATAACAGTAAATCCACAAGAACAAACTATTATTCCTATGAAAACGTGATCCAATCCATCAGCCTCTATAATGCTCTTCAGGTGAACTATTGAAGAAATAGCGTAATAAGAGGCTCCAGTAAAATTTCATCACGTCCAAGCTTAAATTAATTTACCGCCGGTGTGATCCGACGTCCTATCACGAAATTAATTACCTAGAAAGAGCTTTAGTGCTTAAGACCTAGAATGCGGTCGGTCTGGCCTGTGGAGAAAAGCGTTGTTTGTGTAAAATAGACGAGATATTTAGTTTTGTTTTAGTGAGTCGTTCTTTTGTTATAGTAAAGACAAAGAAGCACTACGGCAAATCTTTATCTTTATATCTATATATTAATACGTGAAGCGAAAACTTTGGATCCCTTTTTACGAAAATTGGGCGGACGGAGGAGTATGAAATTTCGCACACTTATAGTTTATACAGAGAAGAAGTGACGAATGCTAATATTTTTTTTAAACATGCATTAGAAATACATTAAATTAATGAAAAAACACTACACGCACACAACCATGCATTTGACACACGCAGTCGATGCGCGTAACTATAGTTACATATATCAATATATAATGACATAACATTATATCAGCAATATCTTACAGGCAAGCTTTGGTCGAATTTCGAGCAATAGGCGATCGCTAGTATATTATAATTCTTCTGTACGTGTGTTGACAGTGAACTCCTCCTAAACGGCTGGACCAATTTGAATGAAACTTTTTGTGTGTGTTCAAGTGGATTCGCGGATGGTTTAGATATGCTTTTTTTTTCTCTTTTGTACAGGACAACGTCTGTCGGGACAGCTAGTATACATATATAAATCTTATGTGCGTGTGTTTGTAAATAAACTCCTCCTACACGGCTGGACCGATTTCGATGAAATTTTTTGTGTGTGCTTAAGTGGATTCGAGAATGGTTTAGATTTGTTTTGTTTTTTTGAAGTGAAATCTTCTTTAAGCGTGTTGAGCACTTCTTGGGTGAACAAAAATCATGGAACTCGCGTCATCGTCACGCTTACACGCTTTATTATTTTTTTTAGAATATTAACAATATCTCAGAAATGGTGCGTCCTACGTAAAAAATAACGAAATTTTGACCCCCTTAATAAACGCTAAGAGAGTATCAGGATCTAGTATCCGATCCGGCCATTTTTTTTATGGTTTATAAAGAAGTGTTTATGATCAAGCATTAAAGTTTTCACTTCAATCGGCAGTCCCCAAAGACTGCCCCAAATTTTTTTTCGTGTGTGCAGCACAACGTCTTTCGGTACAGCTAGTATTGTATATACACAAAGATTATTTTTTATTTTTTTTTTAAAGGCAACGCCCGCCCTAGTTATAACTCCTGTGTCGCTAGGCACTTTACAAACATGCAAACAATGGACACAAAGAACACCTGCACTCGGAGCAACCATTTACGGCACAAATTTTTGTCCGTGTGGGGATCGAACCCACAACCCTCGATGCAGTGGCAGTCGCGAGAACACCACTTACACCACTAAGCTATCCGTGCAGTAAAATTTCACCAAAAAACATAATTCAACTTTAAGATTATTTAATAACACTTCTATTTCGAACTTAACAATAGATGGCGCTGACCAATAACATCGCAACTTTTTGAAGCAGGCGACGCCGCGGGCTATATCTATTTATTTATTTATTTATAATAGGTACACAAACAGATTACAGTCTTAACATAGTAAGTAGTAATAATGAACATATTATATAAACCGGACAGTAATCCTAAGGTAGTGTACACAACATGTACATATTAGAGCAGATTGTGAGTATGTAAAACAAAAAACATTATTGAACTCTTAAATTCCTTAACGTAGGATACAAGTAGATTGCCGTTTCACACGACGGACCGAAACCATGGCGGGGTCGCGATTGCATGTGAAAGCGATTCGCGCAGCCTCGCCGTCTATGGTTATGTTGAAGGACACCGTGGTAAGTTTAGTCGGTATTACCGAGGTATCTTTTCCCCAGTGAGCCCGACATAACCTCTCCGTCACCCCGTAGAAAGGTATGCGTCAAAGCATTCCCATAAGAAAAAAAAAGAGTACAAGTGGATAATTGTAAGTAAGTTTTTACTTAATAACTGTAATTTTACATTATAACTAGACTTGCACCTTTTCGGAACTAAGTTTCAAAAACTCGATAGTCGGTACACTAACGTTATGACGCATTGCGGCCTGGCGACTGTCTATAGCTGTTCGTGCGATAACCGACGGATTATTGTATAGAGCTTCCACCGAAGTGTTTAAGTTTACACTTAAGAAAGAAATTGTGTTTGTTTTAGGTTTATCGGCGTACAGTTATAATGAAAAGTAACCAGTTTTAACTGTTTAGAGTTTAATATATTGGCACGGTTTATGACTTGATGGTGGATTGGTTCATGTGATTACCTATGAAGCGCTAGGGGTTCGATTCACAAAGCTACGAATCGGAGCAGAAATCTCAAAATCAGAAATTGAGGGTCTCGGGTTCAAACCCACGTCGCGCACCCATCATTATATTTATATGACTTTTCGAAATTATGTGCGTATTGATTGACAATTATCGCCTGCTCCGTGCTTCGGAGAGCACGTTAAGCCGTCGGTCCCGGCTGCAATAAACATCTATGGCAGTCGGTATTGGGAAGTCAGTGCCCTCTAATGTCCTGACACTGGTCTAGCCTTAGGGTATCGTTAGCCTTCGTGTTGCGGAGGTCAGATGGCAGTCGCTCCGTGTAAAAACTGATATCCAGTCAAATCCGGTTAGACCAGAAAGCAGACCCCAAGTGACTTGGGAATAATAAAGGCTAGGGAGAAGACTCTAGACTTACATAAACATATAAAAATATTATAAGATTCCGACGGCAGCGCAGTATGCAAGAAGTTGCATTTACTACTGTTGTACCACCGAAGCAGTCAAGTCGTCTCGAGTTCGATATCCAGGTTAGGAAAGTTTTGTTGGATTTTCTGTCAAGAAAGTCATAGAAGTAACACAGATTCTTGCATTACGAGCTGTAGACGGGAATAGGCTTACCTCCTGTTACGTTGGACCGAAAACAATTGTTATAGCAGCGATAGCCTAGTAGGAAACCTTTGAACTGCCACGCAGAGGTCTCGAGTTCGATCCCAAGGCGCGCATCTCTGACTTTTCAAAGTTATATGCGTAATTTTCGCTTGCTTCAACGTTGAAGGAAAACATCGTGAGGAAACCTGCATGTCTAAGAGTTTTCAATAATGTTCTCAAAGATATGTGAAGTCTGCCAACCCGCACTGGGCCAGCGTGGTGGACCTAACCCTTGTCACACTGAGAAGAGGCCCTGGTAAGACACGGGCCTCTACTAGTGCTACTGTACTGCTGTAGTGCAGATTAATACAGCTGATATTATTATGAAACAATTGTTGACGAAATATGAGCGTAATACACTTCTACCTACACTTCTAGAGATATAATCGTGTCACTATGTACTTAGTAAGTATACTTACATATATATTTATGTATGTATGATAAGATAAACTTGCGATATGTAGTACCTACTAATATGCATTCTGTGTTTTCGGTCTTCGGACGACTGAATTCTCATAAAAAAGAAAAAATACTGCGTAGTTATCTATAACCATCAAAACTCAAAGCCAATAGCAAAGAAGAAAACGTAAGTACCGTGCATTGACAAACAAACCTACCTACGTAAAATAATATATCTCTGATCCATCTTAACAAGCAATTCTTATATCATTCGTTATCTGTGGATAGGATGCGCACGCGTCGATAAAAGTAATGTAATGCGCCGATATGGGATCACACACGACGATTGTGGACCCCAGTATTAGGCTCGTAATGTAGAGATACATTTGCTATACGGAGCTACATTTAATTGTAATGGATTAAGCGAGTGGTCTAAGGCTATTGTAGTATTATTGTATTTTTATTGATCAATAAATAACAATAATAAAATGCTATTGATCTTGTCAATATTCGTAGTCTCCGTTTATCTCAACGCGAAACAAGCGTGAGTCTGTTTGCATTTTATTAGCAAATACATAGGTGTATTTTGATAAAAACAACATAATATTTTCTAAAACAAGATTAATCAAAGAAATACTTGGCCAAGTCAACAATTAAATTTACAGATTTAATCATGTATTATACCATTTGGTACCGATCAATAAAACCGGAAATATGGACAATTTTCAACCCTATTTTATTTACACCAGATTATTACATCACAGAGTCAGGATTAATAAAATAAAAGGTGGTGAAAATTTATTTTATAATTACCATTTTACATCAAGTTAAGAGTCTTACATTCTGCGACAAAGGTAAACGATTACCAAATATATCGATTCTGTATCGCGACTGAATTACCTAGAATCGCACCATAAAGTCGCAGTGCGTAACGGCTCTAAACACTGTACTTTAATTAACAAAAGTACGATTACAATCCCAAATTTAAAAAAACGTCGCTATCTTATATCATATTATCTTATATCTTATAATATACAGCTAGCCTAAATATACGTGAGATATCAGATTAGATGAGATCCAAGTATAACACGCTTGTACCGGGAGCGGGCAGTTAACGAGTTATTGAAATATTTGGGACGAGGGGAAAAAGTTACAAAAAATGTGTAGGCATTGACATGTTTGGTTATTTACGACCTTTTAGATAAAAGGATAGAAAAAAAAGATGTTTGTGCTTTTCAAGTGGGTTTTATTAGAGTTGATACAGTTAACATTTTTTGTGTTGTTTCTAAATGAGATCATAAATAAAATTGAATAACTGATACGAAATATATGAAAACAAGATAGTTCTAGATTCATAATATATCGACAGGTACTATCGGCTCCAGCGACGGATGACCATTCCAGAAAAATTTTCGCTTGCACATGTTGACCAGTTGAGTTTGTATCGCCTTAGAATCAGTAAACAAATGTAAAGTGTAAAAAAACTCAAACAAAGAAAGGGGCGTGTCACGGGTACGGGTACCAAGTGTTGGCCTGCTATGCGATTTTAACCTTAGGAGTGGTCATCCGTCGCTGGAGTAGATAGTACATACGTCTCCCGAAGGGGTGGACAACGGTAGTCAATATCTTTTTATTTTTTTATGTAATAGGTGCTACTACTATTATACAGGCTGATTGGTAAAAGACTGGACATATTGAAGGAGGGTATTCAGTACTCGATTCTGGACCTGAATATCTAAAAAAACTTTTTAACAAAAAAGAAACCAACTTCCAAAAACTCCCTATTAGCCCTAAAAAGTATAAAATAATACTAAATGGAATCTACTTAATCTTGAAAATCTAACCTATATAACCTAACCTACCTAACCTATAACAAAATTTTACAATTTTTAGTCGGTGCCAAGCCAAGTATCTCCAATCTGAGCATAAAATTATTCTGCTAACTTTGTTACACAGTTTACGTAGGTAATTAAATACATAATTAAAAACATATAACTATCTTTTAACTTATCGTATTAGTATTATTGTCATCTATCGTGTTGGGCTTATTATGTTAGATTTTCAAGATTAAGTAGATTCGATTTAGTATTATTTTATACTTTTAGGGCTAATAGGGAGTTTTTGGAATTTGGTTTCTTTTTTGTTAAAAAGTTTTTTATTTTTGTATTTTCAGTGATAAAATTTTATACGTAGGTATTAATAAAATATGGGGATCGGTAGACCAGTGCAGCTTTTAATGAAATAATACATTTATGTATAAATCAAACCTGAATACGAGTACTATGTGCTACAACTAGCTTCTAGTCACGAAAAAATATGTAACTACTACTAACTTTGATAGGAAATGTGGTACCCTGATATACTGAAACATTTAGCGTAACCCTTTCGAGTGTACAGACGTGATGTTATTATGTGTGATTGCGTAAACAATGCGAAAGCAGCGATTGCGTTTGATTTGCTGTCATTTTTTGAAGAGTTCCGTTGTCTGTCTCCGAAACACATCATCAGATCTATATGAAATTTAAATGGGACCAATTCGGAATAAACCCCTTTCGAATAAAAAAATAATTTTGCAAAACCGTATATATTTGACGGAGTTATGCCCGAACAAACAGAAAAACATACAAACATCCGAATTGAGAACCTCCTCCTTTTTTGGAAGTCGGTTAAAAAAATCGGTACCATAACTTCGTGTGACTTTAGCCCTGAGGGATGACATTGGCCCTTAACTAGAAAAGGTTTGAAGTTGCCACCAGGCCACTAACATACGTTTTGCCGAAAAAATACACGTAGAAATCAATAGATAGCACTATAAACTGTCATTAAAACAGCTTCTTCCAATTAAACAGTTTTTCCAATTAAGGGCCAATGTCACCTCTCAGGGCTAAAGTCATAGGAAGTTACCATTACTTAGAATTTGACCTAGTTATTCTATTAAAACTTAATGTGCGGACACTCTTGCGCATATACCAAAGCCCCTCCGCCCTCGCCCCCATCTACCGCACCCCACACTCTCCCGAATTTGCACCCCCGCCCGTCCTTTTCTTATCAAAGCTCATTAGCCTCGACAGCTGTGTGCGCAGTGTCCACATTTTATGGATATTTCATACAAATTTTCATAAAGGTTTTCTTTGCAGGATATACAGATTTTATTTTTATTTCTTTTTATACATATTTTTATAAATTATTATCATGTCTTTAGGTATGTACAATGTTTAACCAATCACACTGTATAAACCACTAACACATCTGTGCATAAATATTAAAACAAAAAAAAAACGATATTTCAAAACCTATATTTATAACAAGAAATCAGGATTCGTATTTTCAACTCGTTGAATACCTAAACAGTAAATTACGTAATAACTACCCTTAAAACAAACACATAAAATACCGTACATACCCTATAATTTCAACCCCATGATTTATTACCCCATAGAACATTTGCAATGCGTATAAGGTAACGAATGAATCAAATATAATATGGTTGAGTGTTTAATTGAATATGTATGAGGCCAAACTCTGGTATATCTAGAATTTCTTGGAAGTTTATGCTTTTGAATAGAAATATGTCATAACATGGAATAGTTTCACGCCTGAATATTTTTAAAGTAAGAGTTGGCACAGACATTTCTTTTTATTGCTCTTAGTAGTTGACAAGCTAGCTTATATACTATATTAACAGAATTTTAATAATGGATTTGGATTTTAAAAATGCGCCAAATAACTGCACGGACGGAATGGCCACCTTGCCACTAACATGCCAGAATTTGACGGTTCGATCTCAGTACGGAACAGCTACATTTTATTATATGTATAGACAAGCGAGTTGTCTCGATAAATAAACTCTTACCATGTGCAATGCAGTGTGTCGTTAGCCATCTAGGGCCAATCCTATCCTTGGCTAGTATTAAAAAGTATAAGCTTTTATTCACTTATTAATCAGCCAGTTACAAAACACATCTTCTCTTTCCATATTGATAGTACTGCCTTTCCAGATGGTTCAGTTTAGAGTAATGTATATTCTATCAAGATTGAAGACTTTTTAAATGATAATTTAATACAAAAGAAGATTTAAAGTATTGTAATTTAATGTAAACTAATTATTTAATTCAATTCCAATATGTTAATAATTTCTTATAATATAAAGTTCAAAACTACGCATGCATGCATGTTTATTCTATAAATATTTGTATGTCAAAATTGACAAGACATAGCGCACTATTTAGTTCTTAAGATCCATCTAAAATGTTAATACCTATGTTTCACAAATAAATTGATTTGATTATCTTGCAGCGTTTACTACTTGACATGAGTATTTTCCAATGGGCCTGCTTTTGACTGCCGCGTAAATAAATATTATTCATAAAAATAATTAGAAATATACATACTCTCAGCATTCACCCAGTTTGCCGTATTCTATATCAATAGAGAATCTATAAAAAATAATTGCGGACCCATCCAACTCAACCCTCTTGTCACGCGCACCCTTTGACAGCGTCATCGACGCATTTCTCAGTAAAAAGCTGAGGTTTAATTACGACAGAGGTCCTTACAGTTTTCGACGACATTTTTGATGGAGACAACGCAACGACGCGCGTTGTAGGGCACTTGGCATGCCAAATATTTCGAGGCACTTGAGAACGCCAAGCAGTGAGGGGTTAGGTCACGGAGAGGGAATTCTTCCGATTTTTCTCGTAGTTAATGGAAAAGGTTTTAGGTAAGGGGTCTTGAACGGAAAGAAATGAAAAAGGTTAGGCATTATTCAAGTAAACGAGATTGTATATTATGTACCTACTATAAAAGTCTGTACCTGAATATAAATTAAAGAGAAGCAAGTGAAGCGGGTAGCTTCGGGCTGGAACTAGTAACTAGTAATTTTCTTCTTCTACTTAGCCTTTATTATTCTCAAGTCACTTAGGGTCGGCTTTCTAGTCTAACCAGATTTGACCGGATATCAGTTGTTACACGGAGCGACTGCCATCTGACCTCTGCAACCCGAAGGCTAACGATACCCTAAGGCTAGACCAGTGTCAGGATATTAGAGGGCACTGACTTCCCAATAACGACTGCAATATATGTTCATGTCAGCCGGGACCGACGGCTTAACGTGCTCTCCGAGGTACGGAGAAGGCGATAATTGTCAATCAATACATACATAATTTCGAAAAGTCATATAACTTCCGAAAGTCAGAGGTGCGCGACGTGGGTTCGAACCCGAGACCCTTTGCATTGCAGTCTGTTGGTCTCCCCACTGAGCTATCGCTGCTAATAACTATTTCATTGCTGATTATTTTTGATCATGATTATTGCTGATTCTAGTATCTAGTAATCAATGCTCCTAAATTGTAAGCAAATGTTTGGCAGGCGCTAGAATGAAATTTGTAGTACTTGCGACAAAGCCTACCATTGAAAATTATATGGTGATGGTGCCAATGAGCTGGCTTTTAATTATAATACTATCCTTTTTGGCATGAAATAGCGCTTGCGTTATGTTTAGTCGAGTGAGTGAGGGTATCGGAGGCCCAACCCCCTCACCTCTCTTCTAAGGGAGGGGTAAAGGTGGCAAATTTAAAAGGCCGGCAACGCACTTGTAACTCCTCTGGTGTTGCGGGTGTCCATGGGCGGCGGTAATCGCTTACCATCAGGCAATCCGGCTGCTCGTTTGCCGCCTATAGCATAAAAATATAAATAAAAATAAAACAGCATGAGCGTAATAACACTGTCTCCACGTTTCCCTCGGTAAGTAAGAGTTTCGAAATCTTGATACTATAATTATACCTTCCAACCTATCATTAGCTCTTTGTTTCAAGGAACAATGAATTATTTACGATATAACACTCCTGGACAAGCTAATATTGTCACTCAGGGATGCTGTTGTAATTTACTTCAAAGCACAGAAGCATTTTTAGGAAACATAACCAAACCTGACCAAGCAAGTTGAATTACATAGGTGCTAAAAAAACACACGGTTTCTCTTATGATAAGCAATTGGTAGTCTTTGTAAAGGGAAAAGAAGTAGGCAGAAGAAGAAAGGAAAGAAAAAGACCGAGAGGTCTATTGGGCCTCCGATGTTCCCACTCACTTAATGTAATGTCCCACACAGCTATCCTGCTTTTAAAAAAGTCACAGTATATTAGTAGTAGCCATAAGCGGATGAAGAATACATATTTTTACTATAAATCGGTCACCCTTATACAAACATACATGCATAGATTTACGCCTGTTTCCCAGAGGGGTAGGCAGAGACTACGGATTTCCATTTCACCCTTATAATGTTCTTTTTATCATCCAATGTTTTCAAAGAAAAGCAAACATAAAAAATAAACATTATTACTTCTCCGAAGTATAAAGTATTAAACCGACGGTCGCAAGCTTGTGGCTTTTTCTCATAATGAACTTAATTATGCAGTTTCGCTGGTTTAGGTGCAGTCTCCCTGCTTTAACTGAAGTCAATTAACACTTGGAGAGGTTTGATGGGCAACTTTTAACCGACTGTACCGGCAAAACCAAGGTAGTTTAACTTCGATATCAAATTGCTCTCGATTTAAATACATATTTTACTTTGTGCTTCATAGTTTTCGGTCCACTAGGATTAGTTTTGTTCGTTATAAGTGGTTCGATATATACTACGCTTGGAGTTCTGTGTATAACACGTTAATGTGCATTTATGCTGAAATTTTGTAACATATATTGTAACAGGCATATTTATATAACAATAGTTATTCTTACTGATCTATGTTTATTAAATACTTAAATTTCAATAAATGAATTTGAAATAATAATTACATTGCACATATAATATTTGACTGCCTTTGTGGCGCAGTGGTATTGAATGCGACTGCAGTGCATGATGTCTCGGGTTCGAATCCCGGGTTGGGCCAACAAAAAGTTATTGGTTTTTATGTTAAGAAATCTCAATACGAGCCCGGAGTTAGGAAGTTGGCGGTGTTAGACACCCCCGTGCCTCGGAAAGCACGTAAAGTCGTTGTTCCTGCGCCTGATCCCTCTCCGGTCGTGACGGATTATCCGTTCCATCGGATCATGAGCGTTAGGGAACAGAGAGTGCACTTGTGTTTGCGCACACACTTGTGAACTATAATATATCCTGCGCAGATGACCAGTCTCTGTTAAGATTGGCCGCCATGACCGATTCGGTTAGTAGGACATTATTAATATCGTACCTCGGCGACGCTTGTCAGCGTACTTGAAAAAATCGTTGCGTACAAGTTGATTTTGTTTAATGTACGCGACACACGAATTGATATTTATTTTTATAGGGTATGTGTTTTTCATTTAATCATGTTTTGATAAACAACATCCTTAATTGAGAAATATGGCGAAAATGCAATTCAACATCTTGCTAAAACTCACAAGACAAACTAATGTTAGTTGTTATCTAATAGTCCTTATTCTGTATCATTGGATTGCCAACATAAAACGAGATGGGTATAAAAACCCAGGATTCAACCTCTCCGTCTTGAATGTAAAAGTATTCTGGCATTTAAAATACATGTGACCTTGTGACCCCTATATCTCAGAGTCTTTTGACCCACAGGGCCCATATTCAAACTCGACCGAAGTGTGACCCCAAGGTATCTACACACCAAGTTACAAGTCAATATTTTCCCATTTAAATATGTGACTCCTATATCTCAGGGGTCTTTTGACTTACAGAGCCCATATTCAAACTCGTCCAAGTTATGACCCGAAGGTGTCTGCACGCCAAGTTACAAGTCGATCGGTCCAGTGGTTCCGGAGTTCTGCTGGCTACTAACAGACAGACACACAGACCCACATAGTGTTTTCATTAACCTCTGAAGAAGACATAGGGGTTAACAAATATTCTTTTTCTAGTAACAGTTCTTGTAAAGATTTACCAAGATAAAATAGATTCTATTTTAATATAATCTGGAACCTACCTCAGTCTAGGGACACTGTAAAAAGGTAATTTTATCCTGGGTCTATAAAAAGTATTTTAGCTATTTTAATATACTTTTACACCCAAATAAGAGCGGGTACACTGGAGTCTGTCTACCGTCTGTCTTGCCAACAGTGCCCATTTTGTCTGGGACGAAAATAAGAGGCTGGTTAGAACTAAAGCTTATTTAATACCGTGGATATATTCCGATATTTACTACCTCAGTGCTGGCAGTAGTGAGTGGCCTGCTATGTATGTATGCATAATCTCGGGTTCGTTTCGGGTACCAAAAAAGTGTTTTTGGGACCTCCTATCAAAAATTCTCAATAGTAGGTACTTCGAAGTCTGGTACTTTTGCCTGATTCATCCCCTAATTTGTGGTACATAAAATCAAAACTAGCAAAATATAAGCGTAGCACATTTTCTGAGAGAGGGTGAGACTAAGTACCTTATTTGAGGCTTATAGATAAACTAGCTTTTGCCCGCGGCTTCGCTCGCGTTAATTTAGAATTTGACAATCAATTCGGGTTGTACTCTGCTTGTAATATAATGATTCGAAAGAGACGGTTATTGTTGTTTTCCTCGGGAACAGTAATTTTTTTCGGGATGAAAGGTAGCCTATGTCCGTTTCTGTACACTTGACAATGTATATGCAAAATTTCAGGATGATCGGTTCAGTGGTGTAGGCGAGAAAAGGTAACAAACAAACTCATTTTCGCTTTTATACTATTAGTTAGGAAGTTAGGATTAGCTGTTATAGGCGGCTGAGCTCAAGTTTATTGCGATTTAATAATATTCAATAAACTTCATGCGAATGCTGATAGTTTGACTTCAAATTATCTGCAATGACTGGAATGGGTTGAACCAAAACATAATTTGAGCATGTCCTCTGGTATGCTACAACATACCTTTAAACGGTCGCTTATTTAGGTACCCATTTGTTTATGTTAACGTTCTAAATGAGTAAGTGGACAAATCGGCTTTGTTTGTTCTATAATACTTATTCAAAACAAAGAAAATACACACAACATTATAATACTTATTCAAAACAAAGAAAATACACACAACATTATAATACTTATTCAAAACAAAGAAAGTACACATAACTAAAACCAAAACATTATGATCCATCGAGAGATGATAAAAATCTATTATATTTTTGCCTTGCTTTTATATTTGGACATTAAAATTTGCAAGGCCAAAGTGGTGTTCCTTTTACGAAGTAGTCGGTGGTGAAATAGTTTTTTATAGATATCGTATCAAGTATATACTATATATCTATAAAAAACTATTTCACTGCGAAACTTTCTATGAGATGAGAATGCGAATCGTATATACTATATACGATTCGCATTCTCATCTCATAGAAAGTTTCGCGGTGAAATCCACTACTGCGGCACAGCACAATAAAAAATATATTAAACCCACTTATTATACATAAATAAGTATATTTTTAAAAGCTTCTCTACGTCGACAAAGTGATAATAAACTTAATACTTTATTAAATAAAAACTTACGACTATTTTACCACTGACTATAACGTAAAAGTAGCACGACAACGGGATAATATCTATAAAAGACAAATAATCCTATTCCCGATGTATTTAACAACATTTATTTCTATCATAATATCAATTTTATAAACAAACAAACGTGGATATCAACAACCATTTTATTGGAAGCAGTTCCGTATATTACAATATTTTGTTTACTTTTTATAACGATATACCAATTTAATTGAATAGAACAGCAGCGATAGCTCAGTGGGGAGACCAACAGACTGCAATGCGGACTGTCTCGGGTTCAACCCCCATCGCGCACCTCTGACTTTCGGAAGTTATATGACTTTTCGAAATTATGTGCGTATTGATTGAAATTTCTCGCCTGCTCCGTGCCTCGGAGAGCACGTTAAGCCGTCGGTTCCGGTTGCCATGAACATCTATGGCAGTCGTTATTGGGAAGTCAGTACCCTCTAATATCCTGACACTGGTCTAGCCTTAGGGTATCGTTAGCCTTCGGGTTGCGGAGGTCAGATGGTAGTCGCTCCGTGTAAAAACTGATATCCAGTCAAATCCGGTTAGACTAGAAAGCCAACCCCAAGTGACTTAGGAATAATAAAGGCTAGGGAGAAGAAGATACCATTTTAATAGAAATGGCATTACTAAGAGTACTTTTAATAGGTACTAACTTATCCTACAATGTTTGTTGTAGCGGGCAAAATAACTATTCAATGCGCATTGTTATTCTTTAAGCCGTGTAAGCAACTAACGGATTTTAGTAGTAACCAGTTACGATAGCTTAAAGACGCTTACAATAACAGTAGTATAACTTAAGCGTTTCGGTCCGTACGAAACAGAAGCTATACGAGTAAGCTGCAAGCGTTAGAAACAAAAACCTTCTGGTTATTGCCTCGGCATCGTGCTTACTTAGAAACACATGGCAGCCTTGACTGCAGGAACACAACGCAAGGTATTTTTTGGCCTCGAGTAGTATTGGTCTACTTGATAATAAGTGATAACAGCCGAGTATACGCTACGATGTATCTGCCCACCGTTCTGGTAATGGTTAAACTCTCTTTTAAATGGAGACAAGACAGCGCTCTGGAAACACGGCATCAGTTGGTTTATTTCAGAGTCTAAATATACGCAGAAATATTATTGCTTGTACCGCGCTAGCCGAAAACGATTTAGGTGGAACGGGTATTGACTTGGCTACAATGTTATGAAAGGTGGAAGTAGCTCTACAACCATTTAAGGTTAATTAAGCAGAAAGTCTGTCATCATGAAGATGTCAAACCAGCATGCAGTCCGTCTGATAGTAAGCATTTACAGGAGCCCATAATCGGTAGCAATATGCACGCGTTACCAAGCCCATGAATTATGAATAAAGGTAGAAACGGCGAGGAAGTTATGCGACCCGCCGGTTCATTCAGCTAAATGCAGTATCGGTATACCCTTAAGCTGGTTTACTGTAAGAGAAGGCGGTATATTTGTACTGTCACTATAATTGGCGACGGCGGTTTTCTGCAGTTTTGAAAGCTACCAACCTCTTTTAAGATATGATGAATGATTTTTGAAGTGAAAACTTGTTTAGACGCGTTGAGTAATTCTTGGGTGAACAAAAATCATAGAATTCGCGTCATCATCACGCATCCACGCTTTCAATTTTTAAATTATTTTTGAATATTAACAATATCTCAGAAATGGTACGCAAAAAATAACGAAACTTTGACCCTGCTTAATAACCTCTAAGAGAGTATCAGGAACTAGCATCCGACCCGCCTCTATTTTTTTTTGAAGTGAAATCTTCTTTAGGCTCTTTAAGCACTTCTTGGGTGA
Source organism: Catocala sponsa (assembly GCA_963564715.1). Taxonomy (NCBI): domain Eukaryota; kingdom Metazoa; phylum Arthropoda; class Insecta; order Lepidoptera; family Erebidae; genus Catocala; species Catocala sponsa. Next base: position 23,280,861 of record OY751345.1, on the reverse strand, counting down.
ACAAAAATCATGGAACTCGCATCATCGTCACCGAACGCTTTCCATTTTTTATTATTTTTGGTTTATAATTTCGTTCATAAGAAGTGTTTATGATCAAGGATTAACGTTTTCACTTCTATCGACAGTTCCCAAAGACTGCCCCAATTTTTTTTATTTTAATGGAATTCACAAGCCATTGGGTCACTAGAAATTAAGTAGGTATGTATGTCATTTAATATTTACTTAAAGAAGAATCGAACAGCATCGCGTGTCTTTATACCTTATAGAATATCATTATCTGTCAAATGATGGTAAATAATGTTTTACGAAAACACGATATTAGATATTATTGAGGTCTTCGTTTTTTCTAGTACTAAATTAACAGACAGGAGCTAAATGTACGTGTTCAGTTTGAAATATCAATAACGTAGGATCGATTTCTTTGCTATGTTTTTTGTAAGAGGTTACTGAAAGCAATGATCAAGTTTAATACCAAGAAATAGGGCGACCTGCTAGGTTGTAAGAGAGTAGTTCTTGATCCTCGAGTGACTTGACTTATTCATACTGACACCAAATAATTGGCTACGGCTGAATCTTCCACTTGGACTCATTCAAATTAGTCAATTCGAATAAAAATTAATAAAGCAACAGCTTCTAATTACGTAACTAACAAACACCCTAAAAATCGCGTCACATGGAAAATTATAGCACAGTAAAAAAACATAACCCTAAAACATCGAAATCGTTCCAATATCTCGCCAACGATCCCCGAACCGAACAATATACGTATTGTAGATTAAATTTTGAAATGTGTACCCGAAAATATCATGTTTATTACGTATAAACGTCGAATCGCGGTGAATTACGTCCGTAATCTAGTAAGAATCGTATAGGTTTGCCCATACGTTAAGTCTTTGATGTATTATAATCTGTTGAAATAAAAACGGTCCGCTGTTTAGGGTTCAGTTCGAATGGGGTTAATTGGGCCTTTTGTTCTAACAAGATAATCTTTTTTACGTTCGTTATTATTTAAATCTGTGTATGATGATTAAGCAGCGATGACCTAGTTGGGTGGCTGCTGGCCTGCTACGCAGTTCTCGAGTTCGATCCTGCATTACAGACCTTTTTCTTTTTGAGGTTATGTGTGTATTAAATAGTTAATTATCGCTTGCTTAAGCTTTGGAAGGAAATATAGTGATGAAACCTGCATGGCCCAGAGTGTTTTATTATACGCTCAGACATACAGGTTTCTAAGCAATACATCCTTACTTCCTTACTAATATTGTAAATTCGAAAGTAACTCTGTCTGTCTATCTGTCTGTTTGTCTGTCTAAACCTGGCTAGACCACTCAACCGATTTAGATGAAATTTGTTACACATATAGTTTAAAACCTGGGGAAGGACATAGGCTACTTTTTATTGATTTAGGTACCACGCGGGCAGAGCCGCGCGCAAAAGCTAGTAGCTTATATTTTTACGGGCGTGGTATTAACATTTATATGTGATATCCACATTTGCCTTTGTGCCGTTTAGGTCCTTAACCCGTCAACTGTCGAGCGGACATACGCTGTCTGCAAAAATGAGTCGTCAAAAAAAAAAACGGCAAATGTATGTCCGCTGCACACTTGACTCGTTAATGAGTCAAGTGTCGAGCGAACATACATTTGTCGGTTTGTGTATTGTTGGCACAATGAATTTTTAATTATTTTTTACGTATTTCCCCTAGACGTTCAAGAAGTTAACCCCTCGTACTTCGCAAGTCACAGTGTTTATTGTATTAAATAATCTCGTAGACTAGTGATTTATAGCTAATAGCCTAATGTAATCTGTTAGGTACAAGTTTTATATTACTGTTGACAATTTTCTGACAGAGTAATCCTATGGCATTTACTAACTTGTAAAGTTAGGCAATAGCACAGGCAACTACAGAAGATGTAATTATAAAATTTTGCATATAGAGTGGCAGAGCTCTCCGATACCAATCGACGATACGAATGGCCTTAGGCTGAGGTCTACCACCTTCTAACAGAAAAACACTTTCACTGTGTTTAGACCGGTAAGTAAGCATAGAGCTGGTCAGTATTCTACTGTACTGTTCCTACTAGATTGTACTGTGTAATTGCTCAATTGCTTACCAAAATACATATATGAAGTTCTGCAATAATTAATTGTTGTCGATATTCACGAAAACGTATAAAATATAATCTGCAACATGTAGCTAACGTTTATTTTATCGATTTTACATTGAAACGTAAATTGTACTAGAACAAATGCTTCCTATTTTTTTTAAAGTCGATTACTAACAAAAAAATGTTATAGCCTCCTAACCATGCAGTCTACAATGTCATAAACTTGTGCCAACATCTGATTCTGTCTTCAGTAGGTTTAACTGGTACTGATGCTATATGGCGAAAATATTTCAGGCAAACGAGCCTATGCGATATTTTTCTTTATACAATACCATACTAAAAGCTTCTTAGATTACACTCACACGTCACCATTCCAACAAATATAAACAGAAAATATTACACATTATTGTCAACGCTTCAACAAAATTAAACAACATTAATTAACCCAATAAATAACACACTAAACACATTTCCCACCAACCAACACCGATAAAATTCCTAATCCGTTACAAAAAAAAATATCATTAAAATTTAATGAGCTCGACTGTATACTACTGAACCCGCCGTGCTAACATGAGACTCATCCACCGATTCTTGAGCGAATGGAGCGCGTGACAAAAGCCTATAAAAGTACACAATGACAAAGGAATGTATGAGGGCCGTGTACCGACGATGTACTCAAGCTAAAGCCGGGTTCAGATTTGAATAGTATATTAGAATATTCGTGCGAATAAATATTCATATGTATTAAGTTACTGGGTACTAAATATGGGCGAAAGTTTGTCAAGGTTTATTTTCTTATTGTATTCTTCAACGCTAAACGATGGTAATTTCTGTTGTTGTATAGCAGGAACTACATTTCATACGAGAAATGTTTACTTACGGTAAGGTATAATGTACCTCAAGAATACTTACTTTCTATGGTAAAGTAGCCTTGTAAAATCTAGTCTCCGAACAAGTATAGATGTATATACTTTTTGTCTAACAAAACACAATCCTAACTTCCTAACTAATATTATAAAAGCGAAAATGAGTTTGTTTGTTTGTTTGTTACCTTTTCACGCCTAAACCACTGAACCGATCATCCTGAAATTTTACATCTTCGTTGTTAGGTGTACAGAAACGGATATAGGCTACCTATCATCCCGAAAAAAAATACTGTTCCCGAGAAAAACAACAATATCGTTCTTATGATAATAGATGGCTCCACGTGTCTTTCGAATCATGATTGAAATATATTATTACAAGCAGAGTACGACTCGAATTGATTGTCAAATTCTAAATTAACGCAGGCAAAAGCTAGTATTTATATAATGGTATCGCCTTGATATATGTATTGTATTTATTTTATTATTTGTGTTATTTTGGCGAGCTTAATTGTATTATATTGTATCTTCCAGCAAAGCTTTTATAGAAAGGGCAGATGTAAGATAAGGAGGTCACAGAGTACTACAATATAGCAAAAATTGGGATAGTAATAATTATGTATTTACTTTTTTATTTTTCTATGATGAGATCGTAGGTGATTTTAGTTTTTCACGATCATTCAAAATGGTCTTAGCTATATTATGTGTGTACTATGTGTAGTAGAACGACATTTTCACGTCACGTTATAATATTACACTCGATAAAAAAGCAATAAGCACAGTTAACCATATGTTTAATTAAGAAAATCTTTCTAACTGAATAAAAAATTAAATTAGAAGAACATTAAAGAGGTAGTTTGCTAAGCACAAGAAAAAAGTCAATCGCTGCCTCATTATTGCACCTAAGCGAGCTAAGACCATTTTAAAAGTGCATTGCCATAGGGGCAATGCATTTACTGACTGACTAATTTCGTAGTTTAAGAGTATAGAGCTGAATTCAGTAGTAATATACGCGCCTCATAATAATTAAGGTATAATGTTCATATTTAGTAAAATATACATATCACTACTGTTAACAACTAAAGATTTGGTTAAAATATTCACAAGCTCTTTTATTGGGCAAGTCAACATTACAAGAAGAGAAAGAAACAATTTTAATTGTGTTTGCTATGCTTAAAAAAATATATTTAAATATATTTTACGTGTATTTTATTTTAACCAATTTTAATAATTATAACTACAATTTTTACTATCAGAACTTAATAGACGATCACAATTTTTATACATATTTTATTAAGAAATATAGAAAGTTAGTCTGTGTGTGGCGCCATCTAATCAATACACAATACATTCAATAAATAGATCTGATCACCATTTTCATTCTATTTTCTCGTAAACTATCATTCTTATAACCTTATTTAAAGTACTAACAACACATAACAAACTGAATTTATTCGATTCCAAATTCACTTCAATTAATAATTGACAGAAGCTGTCTTCAGCGAACTACAATCTAACGGTCAAACATAAATATTTATAAGTAATTAAATTATTTCCACTAACTCCGTCTGAACACACCGTAATCTTTAACCTTTTTTCCAACTGGCAACAATAACTAACGCTCTGTGTTGCCATGTTTTTGTCTATATAACTCATTATAAACATTATGGGGTTGTCAGTGGTACTGTTTTTAATGATAATAGTATTTCCTTTTTTTGTATTTATGGTAATACTAAAATGATTTGTTTGTGGTTAAGGGTTCGATGAATATTAATTTTGGTTTTGCTTTAAATCTTTTTATTGTTTTGTGTTTTAATTGTTGGTACAAGTGGTGATTCATTTTGTGTCTTGACATTTTTTAATTATATTGTTTTAAACATGACTGTGTGTTATGATTGTAAGTAGATAAATACTCCAACACATTATTAATGTATTTTATGATGGTTAGATTTACGCCGATATTACCGATTTAGGTATACGTACGCGTCGTCTTTTTACGTCCGTTATGATACAATAGCCCTTCATGGGTAAGCTGATTTTAGTCTTATTTTTAGACTAGAAAATTTAGAATGAAATATCTAATTAGGAAAAGATTAGAACGGTAATAGCTGAATAGCTAAGACATCAAACAGCTTTCGAGACACCTCTTAAAAGTTGTTGGACGTCATCGACTCACCGGAGACGTGATCACGTCTCATCGCACTATCAATGTGTCCTTAGGGTCCTTAGGGACCTATTACAAGTATTTGAATACTAGAAAAATACTAACTGAGCTTAGAATACTAGAAAGTTACCCGACTTGCTAATAATCTACAAATAAAAAGCATAACCTAAATTCAATTTAGGCTTGTCCAATTATCTGGACAAGCCTAAATTGAATTTAGGTTATGCTTTTATTGTTGCTGATTATGCAGTTTCAATTGATTGTACCTTGAAAATCATCACCTCGACTGCCTCCCTCTAGCATCAAACCCTGGACTTCAAAGTCACCCGTTACGCTTACGATCACACTCACAGCATGAGATTAACAAGGCAGTCATAATTTTTAACCGATAGCTGTTTAAAATGCACTAGCCGTCAACCTACATTAAAACCGATAATCATTTTAACAAATTATTCCGCTGAGAGTAGTTAAAATAAATGATAAATATATTTTATAGTTGCTGATGCAATTGTACATACAGTTTCCATTTCGAATCTTGATTTTTAAAATAAATTATGTAGGAGAGAAAATCTTTTTATTAAAGCCACGGTAGCTCAGTGGGCAGACCGACAGACTGCAATGCAGAGGGTCTCGGGTTCAAACCCATGACGCGCACCTCTGACTTTCGGAAGTTATATGACTTTTCGAAATTATGTGCGTATTGATTGACAATTATCGCCTGCTCCGTGCCTCGGAGAGCACATTAAGCCGTCGGTCCCGGCTGCCATGAACATCTATGGCAGTCGTTATTGGGAGAGTGTCGAAACAAAAGATCCCACTGGGTCGAAGTGTCGCCGGTCTGCACCGACTGGCCCCCACATACGATAAGATAAGTCCACATTTGTCGTTTATTTTAATTTGACAATAGCTTTTGTGATTTTTATGACACGCTTACTAGTTCTGAACTCTATATTGAATAATTTTATTACGAGAAATGGCCCTCTATTTGCAAGTTAATGTATTTTGTAAACTGAAAATATGTCGTATCAAAACTTTAAAGGATTCAATTGTCTAATATATTTCACGGAACAATTAGTAGGAGAGCCTCGCTGATTTCAGCATGAATGGGCCGGCTCGACCAGGGCAGGACTACCTTCTCACAGAATATCAACATGAAATACCAGTATTCCTACTATTGTATTTCGTTCGGTGAGTGAGGGTGCCGGAGACCCAATCACCACCTTTCCGCCTCCTGCTCCTTCTCCTTCCCACGTCCTTACCTAAAGGTTCGACAGCGTGCAAGTGATGCCTCTGGTGTCGCAGGCGTCCATAGGCTACGGTGACCTCTTACCATCAGGTGGGCCGTATGCTTGTTTGCCACTTTAGTTGTATAAAAAGCAGCAACTCGCACTGGGTCGGGCGTAGTGAACTATCTAACGCTTCTTAGACTGAAAAAAAAGTCCATGCCCGGCAATGTGACAATTAATATACAGGGCTGATATCATTATTATAATGCCAGTTCAGTCGGTATCATGCTTCACAGAATATTTTGTATCAATCACGGGACAGCGAAAGGGCTAAATTATAAATTTATCAAACGAAAATCTGTTCAGCTTTGAAGTAGAAATAGGCACGAATAACATATTACATTGTCTCACGAGAAAAATCTATTTCAATTCGAGTGTAATCGCGTGCATAACAAATGCTTTAATCAGAATCGAATCGAGAATGAGATTCGAGCAATTTGTACGATTCGTTTGATAAACTGCTCGATTTTATTTTTCAGGTTTGCCTGAGTGTTCTTCAGAAGTCTGAGTATTTAGAACATGCTCTAGTGTTTTTAATAAAAGTGAATGATTTGTAAATTATTTTCGAGTACATTTTCAGCACGTTTATTCCACTTATATCGAATGCTATATGAATTTACAGATATTATTTATGAAATATAAGTAACTAGATGTTCTCGCGGTTTCACCCGCGTTTATCGTCATTGCGCCGCCTTCGTGGGTCGTAGCGTGATATTATATAGCATATAGCCTGCCTCGATAAATACGCTATCTAACACTAAAATATTTTTTCAAATCGAACCAGTAGTTCCTGAGATTAGCGCGTTCAAACAAAGAAATTCTTCAGCTTTATAATATTAGTATAGATTTAATATTGATAAAACACTATCAATTTAAATACAGTTATTAATCGTAGCTCGCACAAATTATCTACGAATTATCACATCAATTCAATAATCGAATGCATATCTCGATTGACAGGCATCTCTTTCAACATAACCAGGTACTTACTGATAACTTAACAGTGGCTTTCAATGAACAGAATAACGATTATCGATATTTCATCATCGTTGCGATACACCGATCGATCACAACATTAAACGCACTAGTTTTAAGCTTATCTGTCTCCCTAATTTTATAAATGTGAAAGTTTGTGACGATGTTTGTTACTTCATCACGCGTAAACTGTTGAACCGATTTGAATGAAACTTGGTAAACGTATAGGACATGGCCCGCATTAAAAAGTGTAATAATTTTTTATCCCGATATGCTTTCGTGTCGGATTGTCGGATTTTCGTTCGGGACACTATCCATCGGCAAAGTTTGCATTCCTTATGAAAAGAAATGATTCACTAAATTGTTCTGTTTGTAATCAAATTGAGGATCTACAACACTTGCTGATGGATTGCGTCCGAAATAGAACTGAACGAGAGCGAGTTTTAAATGAATTTAAATTAAATAGATTAGGTATTACTGCAATCGGCTGTACCGTCTTCAGAGGCTGCTAAAAAGATGTGTTATGTGATAGCAGTACTTAATTTGTATTTTTTTAAATTTTTTAATAACATTTACCTGTTAGTTTGGTATACTAAATAGCATTTACATATGTTAAAATTATTTAACTTATGTTAAAAGATTTTTTTTTTCTTTATTTGTTTGGGGACTTATATAAAGTAATTATATGTCAGTCCCATTATAACATTCTCAGGTTACAGCATCACATAAACGATATAAACTAAATACTTACATCTACATACATTAACAATTAATGTGGACAATTGGCCAATTCACAAAACATTACTGCTTTTGCAGAGCTTGGGTCACTGAGTATACTTTGTACTATATCCATACAACTAAAATTTAAATGATTTTTGATAATTTCTCTTTTATTGTTATTTTTAACACATTCCATCAAAATATGTTGAACATCATCTATCTTCTCACATATTTCACATTGTGGTGATACAGCTCGTCCCATTAGATGGTCAAATTTTTTAGATGGAATGTGTCCCAAACGTAATCTGTTCATTATTGTTACATATTTTCGATTAATTTTAGCATTAAGAAACCAAGGTATATGAGGTGGTTGGCTCTGTATTGTTTTATACCAAATTCCTTTAGTTTTAGAATTTTCATCAAAATGCTCTTTCCACTTATTGTAACAAATATATTTAAATTTACGTAATATTTCCGAAAAATATGGAAAAAATTTTAAGTTTGCGCCCTGACTTATGGCCAATTTTGCTAATCGATCCGCCTCCTCATTACCCTGCAATCCTATATGCGACGGAACCCATTGCAACTTCAGAATTTTGTTCGGACTCATATGTAATATCTCTCTTAGTACTTCATAGGCTACCGAAACACCTCTGTGCCCAGAGGCGCATCGAGCCAAATGATGCAAGGATGATTTACTATCCGTGAAAATAACAAAATATTGACCATTAATATTATTAATATATTTAAGAGCTTCCAAAATAGCAATGAGCTCCATCGTCATTATCGAAACGGGAGAGTTAGTTTTATACAAGGCTACTCGATTATCATTAACATAAAAATATGCCGCTCCCTGACCTATTACATTCTTAGAGCCGTCTGTATAGAATTTAAGCCACCCATTATATTTCGTATTAATAGATTGCAAAACATCATATTTAAAATTTGAAATTTCGTATCTTTTTTTTGCGTTCTGAATACAATCCAAATTAATTTCAATTATTTCATCTAAATTTATACTAGACAACCAGGTATCTAGAGTAAACATTTGCAAGGGATAAGTCGATTGGACCTCACAAGACTTGGCTTCTCTGTAGGCTATTAAAAGTAGGGGTTTCTTTTTGTTTTGCCAATATTTAGAGTGTGGCTGTAAATCAAGTTCATTTAATAAATTAATAATATCATTATTCGACCAAGACATATTTTTTATACAGTATTTGTGTGCTAGAAACAATCTCCTTACAAACAACGGTTGAATGCACAATTCATGTTAAAAGATATGATGGGTTTAATATGTCTGGTTTAGACAAAAACCCCGAAAGAAATAATAAATGAAAAAAAAAGAATCTTAATTGAGTCGCAAGTCGAACTTAGTCGAAGATTAGATTATTGAAAGACTATTATTATTATTTACTTAAAAAATGTTATGTACTCACCTTTAGGTGATCAAATAATTAATCGAAAGATATGTTATTAATTTTGGCTTTTAGATTGTCACTGTCGATTCAAGTTGTTCGTAAAATTGTGCCATCTCAGGTATTTTTAAACAGTGAACGGGATAGCATATTATTTGAATCAATATAGCCTTAAACATACGTTTAAGGCTATATTGATTCAAATAATATGCTATCCCGTTCACCCTTTTACAAATGTCTGAGATGGCAGAGATGACGACGTTTGCACAACCAAATGACTTATAATCCAAATAATACTGCCACATTTAGTAATCCAGCGGTATTTGTCTAGACCTAGCCAACGAGTATAATGGCCCACTTATAGGGCAGACTAGATGTTCCCGCGGTTTCACCCGCGTTTATCGTTACTACGCCACCCCAGTGGGTCGTAGCGTGTTGTTGTATAGCCTATGGCCTTCCTCGATAAATAGCCTATCCAACACTAAAATAATTTTTCACATCGAACCAATAGTTCCTGAGATTAGCGCGTTCAAACAAACAAACAAACAAACACTCTTCAGCTTTTAATATTGGTATAGATAAATTTGGTTGTTAAAGTTCAGAAATCAGCATGCATTATATAAATACTAGACTGTGCCTGCGGGTGCACTCGCATAAATGTAGGTTAGGTTAGGTTAGTAACAGTTTTTGAAGTGAAAACTTCTTTAGCGGCGTTGTGCACTTTTTTGTGATGGGTAAAAAATGTTAAACTCACGTCAGGACACGTGACCTGATAGAAAATTCGTAAGACGGAGGGAGAATTGTCATGTTTGTGTACGATAGCGCAATAAATGAATATTGCATTTTACCACATAAGTGATAGTACTTTTATACTAATAATTGAAGCAATTCGTGCAAAATTAATCCCTAACCATTCCAAAATATCAAAAATGCACAACGTTAATATTCAAGTTTTCACTTCTGCCGGCACTCCCGGAGTGCAAACCATTGATTTTTTTTCTGGATGAATGGTGTGGCGACTCCGCACAGACGAAGAAGTTCCGTCTACATTTAACAAATGGCGATACAATCGCGCTTAACATGACGTCATACTATTCTGCATCGCACAAGTGAAGTTTACACAGCGACTAAGTATATATACAAGCTGCCGACATAAACCGTCGGGCCGCGGCCCGCCAGACACGATCAACCAGCCTGGTCGGAGGATCCTCCCTTTGTGTTGGAGGGACTTCACACCCTGTTCCTCCACAAATGGTACCCTATGTCCTTTCCTGTTCTCCTGAAAACGTGTATGCGAAATATTATGATGATCGGTAGAGTAGTTAAGGCGTGAAAGCGTAACAAACAAACAAATTCACATTCGCATGTATAATATTATTATAGTTGGAATGAATAGTACGGTTTAAACTGGTAGTGATCGGCATATATAATAGAAACAGCAAATGATGTGTCAACGATATTACACGCTAGTAGTCGTTAAAGTCAGCGATGCGCCTACGCATGTATGATTGATCGCGTGAATATTGTAATATGATTATTTTTGGGAATTTTGGTAGATTGTGATCTATTCTTTAAATTTGAAGAATGACGTTAGAAAGTAAGTGGTTGTTTTTAGGACTAGCATATATTTATGAGGTTTTTTATTTACCGTTATGTGAGAAATTACATTGCGTATTTCTGGCTTTTTAGAAAGATGCAATACTCTTCTACCTAGTCTTTATTATTCCGAAGACACTCGGGGTCGGCTTTCTAGCCTAACCGAATTTGACTGGATATCAGTTTTACACGGAGCGACTGCCATCTGACCTCCGCAACCCAAACGCTAACGATACCCTAAGGCTAGACCAGTGTCAGGATATTAGAGGGCACTGACTTCCCAATAACGACTGCCATAGATGTTCATGGCAGCCGGGACCAACGACTTAACATGCTCTCGGAGGCACGGATCAGGCGATAATCGTCAATCAATACACACATAATTTCGAAACATCATATAACTTCCGAAAGGCAGAGGTGCACGACGTGGGTTCGAACCCGAGACCCTCTGCATTGCAGTCTGTTGGTCACCCCACTGAGCTATCGCTGTTACTAAAAAACTGGTACTAGACACAATACTAAAGTCACATACATTTTGAGCTCCAGTAGTAATTAGCCCTCTACTTACTCGACTGCAAGGATGTCGTAGTGGTTTAACTGATCGCCTCTCCATAGCCATTGCGCCGAGTATTGTGGGTTCGAATCCCACACGGGACAAAGCTTTGTGTGATCCACAAATGGTTGTTCCGAAACTGGATATTCTTTGTGTCCATTGTTTGAATGTGCCACACAGGAAATATTTATAGTGTGAGAGTTGTCGTTTTTAAGAAAAATAAAATGAGAACATTAGTATCTAATTATTTTCGGTCAACTTTGGAATGGTGGCAACTACAGATTGGCAATACTGGGTAAATCTAAAGAAGAAAAGTCTACAAGAGTCCTTCATAATATTCCATTATGAGGGTCAAGATTGGTTTAAGAAGATGATAGATAATATTGAGTATTGCAAAACGGCAAATGTCTTTGGCTATTAAATTAATTTAGTCTACTATTGTACATTATCATAATAAGCAAACTACGAGACACACACCCGATTTCTGAAAGGATATTCAAAGACGTCTTAAGATCAAAGTTATGTCAAGTGATTTGATTGGCTACTGCTAATACAGTCGATCAATCCCAGCAGGTGCCTAGCGTTTGATATTCTGTTAACAAATGCTTATTTTTATTTTTTTTATTTAAGTACAACACAGTGGTAAATCACCATCCAGCAATACGTCCATCAGTCTTTTCTTAAGAGTATTAATACTTATTTTACGTGTTTTTCTTAATTCATCTATATCATTAAAAATCTTAGGAACTAAATACCTGTTTGTTCTTTGACCGTAGTTATGCTGATCTGCCTTTCCAAAACCAAGTTTTAATAGGAAATTCAGTTGTGCCTTCCAAGTTTAATTAAGTATATCACAATAATAATCAGCCTTGTCTTTCGAGTATCAGCGTAATAATTATTTAATTGGCTCAAATCCGCTTTAGTTTACGACATGAATGAGGAAAGTCAACGAATTTAGATGTTTATCGCTCAAAATCATTATCCGTAATATACGTCGTTCGCCCACGTGCCAATTGATTGATCGTACGCTGCGGAACGTGATGTAGTTCGACAACAAGCTAGAGGTTATCCGATTCAGATATTTTTAGGCGAGAAAAATCTTAGAAAGATTCTCTACTCCCTTGGGGAGCAGAATAGCCCAGCTTTGTACTGGGCTGCCTGTTGGTCTCGTGAAATATGTTTAAGGTCATTAGATCCCAAGCTAGATTTCTGCAATCGTATTATTGGGTTTATTAACCACTAAGTCTTCTTCAAAGAGGTTAATGAAAACACTATGTGGGTCTGTGTGTCTGTTAGTGACAGTTTTTTAGTGATAGGCATAACTTCGGAACTACTGGAACGATTGACTTGTAACTTGGTGTGCAGTCACCTTGGGGTCATACCTCGGTCGAGATTAAATATGGGTTCTGTGGGTCAAAAGACCCCTGAGATATAGGGCTCTTTTACATTTAACACGTTCAGCGCCACGTGTATATGTCGTAGTGCAACTCTTACAGGCCAGTGCATATCTTGACACCTTCAGTAGTCAACTTCAGAGGCCAGTGTATCATTAAATATACACCGCGCCGAACATTTTGTACCCCAGATACACCAAACGATTTGTGAGGGCCAGGGCTACAAAGTCATATACAAAATGTTCGGCGCGCGCGATGTATATTCAATGATACACTGGCCTCTGAAGTTGACTACTCAAGGTATATAACCAGATATACACTGGCCTGTGGGCATTGCACTAGAGTGTATAATGACATACACACGTAGCGCTGAACGTGTTAAGACGAATAGGTTGAATCCTGGGTTTTTACACCTGTATACTTGACCATATTCTTGCAAATAAAGTTATGATTATGATTATATCCATTCACAATACCTCACATATGCTTCGAGTCTCTAGGGAATATTAACGAAGGTACGGACCCTCTTAATAGTGCTTACGATAGCACCGCATCAGGTAACGCTACCGTCCCGCGATAGTTCACGCGATCTCAAAAATCCTAAACTAAGTTATATTCGTATTCTATATCAAACAAGGGATGGACTGCAAGTTTGTATATTGATATAATCCCTTATAACTTCCTTCGCCTTTTCTATAAGCCCGGCAGACCTCTTACAATGTCATGATAACTTCAAGTTTCTCTTTTATTTAGTTATTATGCCTTCTATTATGATTAATGTTTCATTTTTAATACTCGATGGTTTATGATTCTTTTTAAGGAAACGATATTAACTATCACATATTAAAACGAAGAAAACCATCGTAGATAAATTTACGAGTCTGACAGTTCTTCATAGTGTTCTCGAAGAGCTATAAAGCCTAACCCGTGCTAGTCCAGCACGATGCACTATCGTCTATCAACCCTTAGAGTATAAATACTTGTTAAGCTCTATGGATATAAAGAACCTGGACTCCTTCTCAAACTTCAATTTGAGAAAAGGCTCGTGCCCAGCAGATTATACTTATATTTGTCCGTCCTACCTTCTATGATTAAATATCTTTTCATTTGTAAAATATGTTACATCAATTCAATGGTCTCTTTGTCATCCAACTGATGACATTTTACACGACACATTTGCTGGATACTCCCCAAGACCATGTAAGTTTTCAAATTTATCATTCATTCAAACAATATCAAGTAAACTGGTATAATTAATTGATTAATTAGAATTACATATCATACACTTCCTCTGTTCCAAAGATAAATCACACGGGATGCAACATCTGTCTTTCTATATAGCCTGTTTACAACCAGTCCAGTATTTAGGTTGCATACGTACACAGTAATTAAAAATGGAGTCAAATCGAAATTACAAGAATAAATGATGTGGGAATTAATGAAATGTAACTATTTATTTATTTAAATAGTCGTAAACGTTGTTTTAGTGCTTTAATGTTTATTTACTGGTGTGTAAAGTTTTGTTTTTATGTTTTCTCGTGTGAACTAAATATGTTTTGATATTCTTTTGCTGTACTGAAATTGCAATCAAGATGCTTTTGTTTAATTCCGTTTTGTTTATGTTGTCATGTTTTGAATTACGTATTTGTTTTCTTTTTAAGTTTAAGGCCTCGGAGTACCTTATAAACGGATTTGAAGCTTTTCTTTTATAGTAAAAAAATATTTTTCGGTTTAACTTTTTTATTATTTCATCTTTATTACTATTTAATTTTATTTTTCTTTATAACATGTTGGTGTAAATATTGTATGAGAAAATGTTCTTTGAAAATAAACATGATTTTTATTCAACTGAATAGATCAACCATTTCAGTAGAGATTATATTAGATTAAATTCTAGTAGTTGATTTATGGCGACAATTGCAAGTAGTTAAACATGCGGTTTAACTACTTGCTATTGATCGCTACTGCATTGCATATAGTATTGCGATGCATTTAAGCAGGCATGACTAATATAAAGACATAAGATCAGAATTTAATGTATATGTGTATATTTTTTATTATTATAATAATTTTATTTATTTTATTATTATTATTTAATGAATTTTATTTAATTCAATTTTGAAGTTTTATTTTTCTCTTTAGTTTATATTTCTTGTAAATAATTTGTGTATATAATATTATGTTAATTATTTAATTATGTCAGCAAAATAAAAAATATACAAAGTCTATTATATTTATGAAAGTAGCTTAGTCTGGTACTATTATAGAACTCACCTGGCTTATCTAAGTCACTCAGAAAGTCCTCAGTATCGGTGTACGCCGTGGTGGGGCCCAGAGCCGCGAGGATCGCGAGCCAGGCCCACGCGACCCGGCAATCAGGCCTCATGGCCTCAGCGCTCTCAGCAGAATGACATCACGCACTGACACTAACACTGAATCACACTACACTCACACACAGTTGACAGTTACCTGTGGACAAAGAAATAACTATTAATTTTGCTGATTAGACAGTTTTACTACTTAGGTTAATGATAATGCCCTATACATCGATGCCCATTCAGCCTATCGTAACAGAGATTCGCGATTTGCGCAGTAGATATTATATGACACCAGTAACACAAATGCACTCCCTATATCCTTACTCTCATTGGCTCATAAGACGTCAATCTGACAAGCAGGGTATAGAAAATTTCATGCAAACAAGCATACGACCCACCTGATGGTAAGTGGTCACCGTAGCCTATGGACGCCTGCGACACCAGATGAATCACATGCGCGTTGCCAACCCTTTAGGAAAGGAAGTGGGAAGGAGAAGGATAGGCAAGGGGTAAGGGGGTGATTGGGCCTCCGGCACTCTCACTCACCGAACGAAACACAACAGTAGGAATACTGCTATTTCACGTCGATATTCTGTGAGAGGGTAGTCCTTCCCCGGTCGAGCCGGCCCATTCATGCTGAAATCAGCGAGGCTCTACTACTCTAAAATCCCCTTCGAAGATACGAGCATGAGACTATGTATGACATCAGACACCTTCAGGTTTCCTCACGGTATTTCTCTCCAACGCTAAAACGGGTAACCTACTTGGATTTCGAATGTGCTTTTCTGTGATCGTAGCTATTATGCATAACAGCTCAGCATTTTTTCAAGTAGCTTCTAGCTGTTATATTTGGTGGAAATTCATATAATTAACACTATTAATGAAACGATATTATTCCTTCTTATCTTATCGTACGTGAGGGCCAGTCAGTGCAGACCGGCGACACTTCGACCCAGTGGGATCTTTTGTGTCGACACTCTCCCAATAACGACTGCCATAGATGTTCATGGCAGCCGGGACCAACGGCTTAACGTGCTTTCCGGGGCACGGAGCAGGCGATATTTGTCAATCAATACGCATATAATTTCGAAAAGTCATATATAACTTCCGAAAGTCAGAGTTGCGCGACGTGGGATCAAACTTGAGACCCTCTGCATTGCAGTCTGTTGGTCTCCCCACTGAACTATCGCTGCTCTTATTATTCCTTCACTAAGCTACTCGCGTTGACACACATAAACTACAAAATAACAATACATCAACTTTTCATTCACCTAGCTATTAAAACTTGAATCAAGGCCCCTACCCTATTTATGTCACCACATAAACTATTTACATTAGGAAGCCAAACAAACAGTATTTTTTTCTATTAGACAAATTACTGGATAGAGGGCTGTCATTGATTTGATTATAAAAGTAGGATATCGTGTACAGTTTTAGACATTTGATATGGGGTTGATAAATCGGACTTTGCCTTTGTAATGTGCTATTTATGTATGAAAGTTGTATTTTAAATGGACAATTTCGCCAATATCATAGCAATTAGATGCCTTTAAAGTAAGCGAGTTCAATCGTCGATCATATTATTATTGAACTCCAAATGAGTTTGTAGGCAAATTCAAGCGTATACTCTATCGCCATTACTAATGAACTAGGAATAAAGTTATACGTAGTATAATGAAAAATATGGTTTAGCAATATTCTGCTCTATTGCATTTTATATATGGTATAATATTGCAAAACAATATTTTCGTTGAAACTACGTATACGTAGTTTAATAAACTAGAAATAAAGTTATGAATATACGAATGGCGTAGTGGTTTAACTAGCCTCGCCATCGCTACTGTGACGAGTGCTTCGATCCCCACAAGGGACAAAAAATTGTGCGATACACAAATAATATAATATGTAGTCATTGCGAACCTGGGTGTTCTGTGATGACTGTTGTTTAGATAATTTTAAAGACCCCCGCGACACAGGAAATGTTCCAAATGTGGGCGAGGTCCTTAAAAAACTAATTATTTTGTACGGCTGAGATTTTTATGCTAATTCACGCCTGTTGTCTAAGGTTAAGCAGATCGCTGTTATTTCTACACCATTTAGAAAAACAGGTGCACACGATAGGCAGTTGTATAACCATTTACGTCTCAGGAACTCAGAAAAGAATAAGAGACACAATATAAGCATGTACTTAACCCAGAAACGTCATTGACTGTCAACACATAATCAGGGACACGAATCATTAAATTATCGGAGTATTGGATTTTAATGAAATTTACAAATGTAATAAATATGTCAATCTGTGTTAAAGCTGATTTGGGGACGAATGAAACGTTGAATGTATTCCATTATTATTTATTTGAACAATCCTCGAAATCAATTGAGAGCGAAATTATTTCATATGGTTCTATAATATCTATTGTGAATTATAACAAGGTAATGCGTGGGTGGAGTTAAAATTAAATAGCGGCTTTAGTGTGTTTTTGTATGTATTGTTGGAATTGTTATAATATATACATACCTATATATTCTTACTCCTATGTAAGACTATTCTTCGGAAATATAAGAAATGCGGGTGGGGATTTGTAAATTAAGTAGAATAGTAAAATGTTAAAGATATAAAATAAAATAATATAGCGTAGCAAATATTGCTAATCTGTCCAACGCCTTAGCTTTGGTGAATAAAAGTGTTACTTTGTAATCTATATAGCAAAAAGTTTGTACCCCTTTTTACGAAAATTGCGCGGATGGAGGAGTATGAAATTTGGCACAGATAAAGTTTATATGGAGAAGGAGGGCCCAATCCTAATATTTTTATAAAATATGTATTAGAAATACATTACATTAATGAAAAAATACTACACGCACACAACCATGCATTTGACACACGCAGTCTAATCGCGTTCGAAGTATTTCGACATTGTTCGTTTGACGTCGTACAATTCTTTGTAACTATGGTTACCTATACCTTATTTATATGTAATAGACAAAAAAAACAAAGTAGCAAGCTTAGGAATTTTGGTCGAATTTGGACCACACTAGGCGACCGCTGGTTTAAATTAATAATCATCGCAGTATGTATGCGGTTGCCTCGTTGCTATTGTTGCAAGTGTCGAGGTTTTGAATCCCATTTAGGACAAAATGGTTATTCGAGTCTGGTAATACTGCTTGTCTGTTAACTGTATGTTTATTAAGTCTTTCTTCATACAAGGCTTCTAGCAGAAAGAGCTTTAAAAATAAATATAAGCCATAATAAATAAAACAAGGCATTCAAAGACACAAAACAGGAAAGAAAGCAATTGAGAAATTCAATATGGAAGTGTTATAACTCAAAATTCCGGGTACTTATTTTAACTTCAGGAAAGGGGAGTTGTTCGCAAATTTTCGAGTTATATTTTCCTGTTACAGGCATCATTGGGAAGGGTGATACACCTCAATGCTTCCGAAGGATTGTTTTAGCTGTGATAATTTTATTATTCGACAAAAGTTTGCAAGGGAAAGTGAATGAACGCAATATTTGGAATAAAAATCTGTGTTTGAATCCGTTAATCTTAAAAATAAAAGGCATTTATTTTCGAGCAAACACGGCACAAAGCGCTCAATATTATAAGTAATTCCTAATTCCTAACTAATATTATAAAAGCGAAAATGAGTTTGTTTGTTTATTACCTTTTTACGCCTAAACCACTGAACCGATCAACCTGAAATTTTGCATATATACGTTATCAGGTGTACAGAAACGGATATAGGCTACCTTTCATCTCGAAAAAAAATACTGTTCCCGAGGAAAATAATAATAACGTTCTTATGAGATGGCGCCACGTGTGTTTCGAATCATGATTGAATGATATTATTACAAGCAGAGTACAACCCGAATTGATTGTCAAATTCTAAATTAACGCGAGCGAATCCGCGGGCAAAAGCTAGTAAGTAATACGATTTGGTACCTAACATTTAAAAAATTCTTACTTCGGACAAAAAACACAACTAAAGTCTATTCGAAAGGTCTTGCGGGCTAAACCTAGTTAATAATATAGACAAGTCTAATTAGGTACCTGTTTTACAATCATCAAATAAAGTTTACTCGAAATATTATTTGCGTGCTATTCTTGTCTTCTTAGGTAAAATAAAAATGCTACTAAGTTTTTATGAAACAGGATCTTATAATATTGAGTTATCTGACGGTAAAGATGAGTTGGCAGTATTTTGCAAGGACCTTTGTATTTCCAGCCTTTGGCTTCTCAAAGAAGGATGAAAGGGTTCCGTTGGAAGAACTGATGTGTTGACATAGACATGTGATTGTCAGCTAACAATAAAATACATTACAGAACATTGGATATTTCTTTGAGCACCTAATTCTAGGTTCATAGGTTTTATATGTACTAGCTGTCTCATTCGGTTCTACCCACGTTTATGACTATTAAATACTAGGTTTTACCCGCGAATTCACTCGCGTTTTTCTGGATGCATGGTACTATATGTCCTTTTTTGTACCTCTGGCAACGTGTATGCGAATTTCATTATGTTAAGGCGTCGAGGCGTAACAAACAAACAAACTCATATTCGCATTCATAATATTAGTTAGAATTTTAATCTCAATAACCTATGTCTTAAATAAACAAACATTTTAAGAAAAAAGAAAACCGACTCATCGAAGAATATTCTAAAACAAAAATTGCACTAAAAAGTTAAAAATAATTGCGTTTTCTTGTGAATAATTAAATTATTGTTATTAATGAAGTCGGTTAAAAGTTATGAGGTAACACACATAAAAAAAGCATAGTCGAATTGAGAACCTCTTCCTTTTTTTGAAGACGGTTAAAAATGCCGGCTGAAAACCGAAGAATTTGAATTTGCTGTGCCGAAAGAAAGTTCATAAAAGAACTCACGTAATATCGAATTATCGATCGTATATTTACCATTAGACGGGTCGTATGCTTGATTCCTAAAAAACAAATCCAAGAGATCGTATTGAAGACTGCGCTTGTTAGCGTATTAATCACCAATTGAAGTACCGGCTTGACCTACTACCAAAAAACGGCTTCAGAACAAAGCACTAAAAATTAGGACGTAGATTCACTTGCATGTATCAGCTGTACGCCATTTTCATATCAAAATATAAACAGGCAAATTCTTTAAATGTTATGATGTTAGGAAAATATGCGTAAAACTTTGGATTGATCAAACGGAATCCGCCCTTTTCCATGAACTATGTATGACGGGATTATATTTTAGGATTGGTCATGCGACATCCAAAATGCCGCTTACAAAAACATAAATGGAAAAAGTGATGTGAAACGAAATTGTGCCGGCATTTTCTGTCTTGCTTCTAAAGTGATAGCTGATTTATGTAGATAAATATTGTCTCTACTGTACATACTATAGCACATATTCTCGACTAATCGCTAGTACCAGTTGTATACTGCAGAGGAGGCTGCAGTGAAAGATTACTATCGTTAGATATTCCGTGGTGTACCGGGAGTGAATGGGATTGCTGTGTACCAAATCTCGAGTAAGATTTGTTGGAAAATTATTGCGTTTTTCTCAAGAAAATTTCAGTAACATTAAGAACTTACTGTTACTGAATTTTTCTTGAGAAAATTCCAAAAATATATCGGATAGACGGCAATAGGCTTGTTTCCTACTATGTAGGACCGAAACACATAATTGAGTAACATGTGGTTTTAATACTCCTCTGGCTCCTTGATATAATTTTTTTTTATGATAATGATAAAAACTGTTCAAAATAGAGTTAAGAAACTGTGCATATAAATAAGGTGACTACACGTCACACTAGTGCGTGCTCACCCTTAGCAAACAAGCTATCAATATTTGTGTAAAGATTTTACACGTAGAATTTGATTTTTATTTGATTTTTGGCTCGTGCTTATTATTGACATGTCTCTCAACTGTCATTCTCAACGAATAGCTGTGCTTTCATGAATAACAATACTCGATAACAATTTTACTTGAAATATGAAAGCCTGCAGCGTCGCTCGCTTTGAAATAGTACTGGATGAAAGTTACCTCACGTTCTTTTGTGTACCCCAGACAACAAGTACCTATGCGGCATTACACGATGAATTTCATGATGATCGGTCGAGTAGATAAGGCGTAAAAGCGTAACAAACTCAGATTTATAATATTAGTTGAGAATCGTAATATGTATAGTTGTAAGAATTCTTGTTATATGCCATCTGGATAAAAATAATGTCCAATTAAAATTTTACTGGATTTACAAGACAAGGTGTTGCCTTACCTTGGGATTTGGATAGGCTTTTGCTAGAAGCGGACTGTTTCAGGCAGTTTAATTTGTTGCTTTGTCACTAAACACTATCTTCTTCTTAGTAAAAACACTTATAGGTGACGCCATCTTGATCTCGATATATGATTTCCACCTGAAACTACAAATCGACGCTCGTTGTTTTTATACTGTCCACATAAAAATGTAGTTGGGAACACGGAGGGCAAGAGAGCTCAAGGACGGTCCCCAACCAGATGGACCGATCAAGTAGAGCGCTCGTCTTCAACCAAACTCAGCTCGATGGTCAGAAGTGCCATGAACAGGAACTGATGGAGGCAAATCGTTCGATCCAAGTGTGGATTATCAAATGAAGATCACGATCCTCAGACATGAGGAACCGACCATAGAGAGGGACATAAAATTTATGCTTATTTTCTACCATATTTCTATTAGAGGCTATGTACATTTGAAAATATATTTATTAATTAAGTGTTTTAGAAGTAGTTAGAGATGTAATCTTATAAACATTGGGATGAAGAAGTATGACAGTAAGTTTCTTGACAGTTCTTCTCGTTGGTTCTAAGTTCTTGCATTGCTGAACGTAGCAACAGGTAAAAAACGGGTTGCACTCCGGGAGTGCCGGCAGAAGTGAAAACTTGAATATTAACGTTGTGCATTTTTGATATTTTGGAATGGTTAGGGAATAATTTTGCACGAATTGCTTTAATTATCAGTATAAACGTACTATCATTTATGTGGTAAAATACAATATTCATTTATTGCGCTATCGTACACAAACATGACAATTATTATTCCCCCTCCGTCTTACGAATTTTCGATCAGGTCACGTGTCCTGACGCGAGTTTGACAATTTTCCCTCCGTCTTGCGAATTTTCGATCAGGTCACGTGTCCTGACGCGAGTTTAACATTTTTTACCCATCACAAAAAAGTGCACAACGTCGCTAAATAAGTTTTCACTTCAATATATTTTTATGTAAGTACGTGCAACTTTCACGTTACTATGCAAACTAAATAATTGAATGAGTTTAATACTTCAGCTCAAAGATCTATGGTTAAAACAAACATAATTCATATCACGACTTTTTACAAGCCCCTTAAAAAACAATAAGCCAATTACATTCCGCTACAGTTCCTAGCATTCGAAATACAAACATCAGTTCGCATGTCTATAAACCAACGCCTATGAAACGTTTTCACGAGGCACCCTTAACAAGCCATAGAAATCCAACCATGAGGATTTCCTAGTAAACCATTATTCTGCATACAATAGCTCAGTTAACACAATAACTTAGAAAACATTTAACTACGAAGCTACTTATTAGAAGTACCGTCGTCATGTGATTATCCTAGAGCGTATTCAAAATGACGTCAACTACGTATAGGGTCTACCTCACACAATTTCTATTCCCGACCACACCCTTTAAGGTACCCTAAAACAGATTGCGTAATATAATTATATCACTGCTTTGTTCAGCATAAGTTTGTGCTATATTTGCAGCCGATTATGAGATCCAGAATGGGAAGTTTTTGTCAGGAATTGTCTTTATAGCAGCTCGGAGTCTGGCAATGTACCCAGGGAACGACAATAGGCGCTTATTACGTTAGACATAAAAAACATAAGGAATAAATAGTAGAACATAAAGAGTTTTCTTCTTTCACGGTAGGCAGCGGCTTTGTCGTGTCCTGACATTGCTGATGTCCATGAGCAGTGGTTACCACTTTCCATCAGGTGGGCCACTTGCTCGTCTGCCACCAATGTCAATAAAAAAAATAAACATAGAGGCCTAAATGTGGGTGTAACCGTTTAATTAACCCCTGCCTGTACACGCGGCGTGATTGTATGTATGCATGTAATTTTTATTTTTTGTAAGGTTTCACGCCAGTTTAGGTTACAAATTTCTAGTTTATGGTTAACCTCTCCATCAAAGCTAATATGCTTGAATTAGGAGTGGGTTCGAGTCGGTAGTGTAATAGGTGGACTTTGATTCGACGGCCTCTTGATCGCAAGTCCAATGCCTATCTTATCTACTTGGCTAACGACGCTTTTAATAATTTCATCAAACATACATCGCGCTCTTTTCCTGGATAAGTAGGTTGTATATTTGCTTTCTTTGCTCAATTTATCATCATTCTGTTGTGCTTGCACGGTGATCGGTTTAAAGTAGGTTCGGGATTATCTATTTCAGTTCTGTTCGATTCCTTTGAACTTTCTCAAGGATGTTTTCTATTTTGTATCAAAGATAATCCCTGAATCGTAAAGGGTATTATGGAGAGATACTGTTAGTATAAATATCGTGATAGGTAACATTTAACTATGATACCTACTATCTTTATGTTATTAAATCTTTTGTGCGCGTGTTTGTAATTAAACTCCTCCTAAACGGCTGGACCGATTTTGATGAAATTTTTTGTGTGTGTTTCATATCATTCATCAATAGATTTGGATTTTTTTTCTTGTTTACAGGACAACGTCTGTCGGGAAAGCTAGTAAGTATATAATCCTAATCCTAAAATGAGTTTGTTTGTTTGTTTGTTTGTTACCTTTCACGCCTAAACCACTAAACCGATCATCCTGAAATTTTGCATATTCGTTGACCGGTGTACAGAAACGGACATAAGCTACCTTCCATCCAAAAAAAAATACTGTTCCCGAGGAAAACAATAATAACGTTCTTATTATAATAGATGGCGCCACGTGTCTTTCGAATCATGATTGAATTATATTATTACAAGCAGAGTACAACCCGAAATGATTGTCAAATTCTAAATTAACGCGAGCGAAGCCGCGGGCAAAAGCTAGTAATAATTAAATGTAACCCGGGCAGTAGTCAAACCTGTATTCTTTACTACTGCCCGGGTGGCACAACAGTATTGTATACAGCTGCTGTGATCTCGGGTTCAGCGCCCGTGTGGGATAGTGTTATTTGATATATCTTTGATATATTTCACAAGGTAGTAGATCCTCGCTGGTTTCAGCATGAATGGGCCGGATCGACCGGGGTAGTACTACCCTCTCATAGAATACCGGCGTGAAGTAACGGTACCCGTACTGTTGCGTTTCGTATCGGTGAGTGAGAGAGCCGGAGGCCTAGTTACCCCGATCCTTTTCCTATCCTTTCCTTTGTCCTTTCCCTCCTTCATTCCTTTTTAAGCGCTGGCAACGCACTTGTAACTCCTTTGGGGTTGCGGGTGTCCATGGGCGGCGGTAATCGCTTACCATCAGGCGAACCGTCTGCTCGTTTGACCCTATGCCATAAAAAAAAATCTATCAAGAAATTCTCATTAGCAGCATGGACTTTGGGTCTGTGCACGGTGGACGGCAATAGGCTCACTGCCTGTTCCATTTCTACGTAATACCTTAATTCGGATCTTGAAACATAGCAAACGAATTGTGGGTGTAGAATACCTCCCGCTACGCCTTCATCGTTTAGTTAGTTTAGTACAAGCACAGGAACAAGTTTTATTAACCTCTGAGTCTTCTTCAGAGGTTAATGAAAACACTATGTGGGTTTGTGTGTCTGTTTGTTAGTGACAAGCATAACTCTGGAACCACTGGACCGATTGACTTATAACTAGGTGTGCAAACACCTTGGGGTCATACCTGGGTCGAGTTTGAATATGGGCCCTACGGGTCAAAAGACTCTCGAGATATATGGGTCACAAGGTCACATGATGTACATTTAAGACGAAGAGGTTGAATCCTGGGTTTTTACACCCGTCTCGTTTACTTTCAGTATTTATTTGTTAAGAGGATTCGATAACAATTTCAAAAAAAGAATAAAGTATTGAACATTTTAAAATTCGATAAATACGTTAAAAAGAAAATGTTCCGTTTTCAAATAAACGTTCGCGGCTTCGGCATCATTTTTAAAAACTGAACGATGCAAATGAATCGCCAACATATGGCAACCCTGTTCCTCTTTGAGATGGGTCCAGGAGAACCCTTGTCATTGGAGTCTCGTACACACCCTACCTATATTTTTTTGGAACTAATGAGCTGGCGGTCAGAATATAATAAAGAAAGCTTGCCTTTAAATTTACCAAATGGTCTAGACAAGTTGACAAAGTGCTTTTTCGTAAATTGAACTTTTCGATTTTTAGCCTGTGGACGGACGCGAAATTTATAGCTTTATTGTCTTGGCGTTTTGGTTGTTGTCGTATTTTTTAAATCGTGTCTACATTTATTGAGATAAAGTGTTTTGAAACGTCCGATGGCTACTTTTATTTCCTTTTTTAGTGCTGTAATTTTGCTTAATGATACAAGAGGCAAGGATATTTTCTAGCCCTGGTCTCACGGCATAAGTCTTAAATTTTTAAAATAATTTCAAATATTCCTAAATCGGGCAAAGTATTTATAGAATTTTCTGTAAGGCAAATTTGAAGAGCATTAATTAGGCGAAACAAAGAAGTCACTGGTGAAATGTCATTCAGCTCTGCCTACCCTACCTTCGGGGCATAGATGTAAGTTGGTTGTATAATTTTATTTTACTTCATTTAAGATAAACTAAAGGAAAATTATTAAAGGTGATATTGAATTTCCATATCCCACCATTCAAACAAGACAAAGTATTTTAATACCAACTTAATAAACTCTTAACATAGGTAAGTGATATTTAAAATTTAAAACAGTCGTTGCTGAAGAAACAGAATAACATTAATGGGAGTTACAAAAACTTCATTCTTATTCAGGGGTCGGCCAGCGAATTTTCCGCGTTGGTGTGGCGAATAGGATAGCACCACAGTCGGAGATATGCGACGTCGTAACAATTTATTTAACTTATTATGCTCGCTTCTGTGACGTAATAGTAATTTATTTTAGTTATTATAGCCGCCTCGGACGCAGTTTTTTGAGTTATGATGTCGGGAAGTTTATTTAGTATGTAGTTACAATAGGGACAATGCTGTGTGGACGGATTTTTAGGTAAATAAAAGTGTGTATTACTTTACGGAGGCGTTCTGGACAAAGGCCAGGTTAAGAGCACCTTGAACCGACGGGCGTGTATGAGGAATGCGATGAAAGTGAATGAAGCCAGAGAAGGTTCAGGGTCGTAGCAAATGGAAATCCGTAATCTCTGCCTGCCTTTCTGGGAAACAGGCGTGAATCTATGTATATGTATGTATTACTTTATGATTTTGGAGCGTGTCTCACTGCTGGGTATGAGCTTCTTCTCATTATGTGAAGGGATAAGCCATAATCCACCACGCTGGCTACTGCGGAACGTCAGAATTTACATATCTTCTAGAACATTATGGATAACTCTCAGTCATGAAGGTTGTCTTCACCGTTAAAGCGAGCGTTTATTAACTAATTAATACGCACGTGGAAGGAAAAAGAGCGAGGGGCTGTAGCCCGATGTGTTGGTCCGACCAAATTCGCACCATTCTCGATTGCATTATCAACGATGCTCTCCGAGTGGCCGGAGATAGATCAAGATGGCGTAACATCCTGAGAAGATTAATGGATGGAGGAGGTCACGACCCTCAGACATGATGAATACGACTGACGGAGGAATACGCACGTAACTTTGAAAAGTCAGAGAAGTGCGGGTTTGAACTCAATACCTCTGCGTTACAGTCCAACGGTCTCTCACTATGACTGACCAATACAAGCTGTTTCTGAATCGCCCCTTTACCGAAATTGGTGTAATTATGACCCTTGGGAGGCGGAAGTGTGTAAATATAGGTGAATGTAACACGCAACCTACATTATTTCAAATGATCAACATTATTTTTAACGCATCTGCACAATCTTTATACAATTTTTGACTCTTCATGTTGAATCAAGGTTTGACATCACGGTGATGCGATTCTGCTTTATTGCAAAAACTAAAATCATATGAGGAGTGTAGCTGGTTCGATTCTCGCAGTAAATATACATATATCATATTTATATAATCTTGCTTTAAAAACCTGTTACACAAAACCTATGCCTAAGGTAAATATGCACTAAGTGAGGTAGGTATGCGCAAAATTTTTATTTTGCTATATTAGATGGCATAAAGATATATATTACTTTAATTTATGATGGGAACAAAATTACACAATTTTTATTTTGTTTATTTACGAAGGAATAGTAGTAGTGACCACAAAAACCACTGCTACAGTGTAATGACAACCTAATTTTGTGTATTATATTTAAGCTGTTTGTCTATGACCTAGATTGGAACCTACTATAGCAAAACTCTTTATTACTATGAGATAAAGATTGAGGCGCTCATATCCAGTTGCACTCACTGATCGTCAAACGATTAGCGAGGTTAAGCAACGTTGGGTGCGGTCAGTCTATAGATGGGTGACCGGAGGGCACGTAAAAAGTCGGTCGCGGTTGTTGTCAAATTGACAGCAGTCGTTAAGCCATGTCAGAGGCCTACGGGCGGCTTGAACAACTCTTAACAACAGGTTGGCCACTAACCACACGAAAAAAAGAAGAAGACTATGAGATAACAATCATAGAATATCTCGTAATCATAGCCATCGCTTCGCCCCTCTAAACATACCTTACAATATACCTGTATACATATTCATTTAATAGCCTTTAAAATGATTTACAGCGTTATATTTTCACTTAAATTAAGGGTTTCGTACGAAAATGTTCCGAGTTGAACATAATCGTTTATATCTATTGTAAAATTAAGCCAACATAAGCTAAATCATTTTTATCGCTTGGACCGACTCAATTTCACGAACAATAAACTTTTTATATAATCTCGAACTTCAGTAACTTATAATAGGTGAGGTAATATTCTGAGGTACGTGGTGCCGACTTACATGAATTCAAAGATACGTCGTTTCAGAATTATAGTTTTACAAATTCACTAGAATTACTGAAGCGTCATGTTTTGGTCGACTTAAATTTATTGGTACTCAAATTCCCATAAACGAAAAAATTGTTTAAACTGTATTGTTGTAAATATTATCTCGATCACAGAACTCATTACTTATATTTTATTAAATTTCAGAATGAATATTATTTGATACTAGTAGCTGTTTAGTGTTTTAAATTGTTAAGATCTATCTAAAAAACTAAAGTTTGATATGTTTTATAATAACAATAGCTGACCAGCGCAAGTTCGTCTGCTTTATTTCAGATAAGAGAATTTACCCCGTTTTTGCAACATTTTTCATTGCTGCTCCATTCCTATTGGTCGTAGCGTGATGTTATATAGCCTTATAGCCTTCCTCGATAAATGGGCTATCCAACAATCATTTTTCAATTCAAACCAGTAGTTACTGACATTAGCGCTTTAAACCAGTTCATCCAAACAAACAAACAAACTCTTCAGCTTTACAATATTAGTATAGATAAATGTTGTAGGTATTCTTACAAAACCAACATTATTTTTATAACAAAACTAGATAAAAATAATTTGTATACCATAAATTATGTCTGATTGTCATGAATAAAATGTTCCAAACGAAAAAAAAGTAAATCACATGTGAAATCTTTAAAAGAATATTTATTTTATATAATCCTCAACTTACACTATTCTTATAACGATATCGCGTAATATGAGATATTACCAAATTACCTTCAAAGACCAATTGCTGTGTAGTTCTCGTAAAAGTATATTTTTTAGAAAACCTGGTTAGTGGAAAATGAGGTTGTATTACGCTTTTTACGATGCCTAGAAACGGTTTGTACAATATTACTTGTATTGAATGTCGTTTTCTTTTAGGACTTGAGTCATAAGCATTAATGGCCACAATATAAATCTTATTTAAGCGTTCGTAATTACAGGTCCAAGTTTATTAAGAAAAAGTTTATGTGTTATATTTTTAATAAGCTATAGTGTTTTTAAAGATTTTGTCACCTGCGGTTTTATTACCGATATAACTTTATTTTATGATGTTCTGCATAGTTAGCGGAAGCAATGAAAAGCAAAATTATGTATAAGTGAGTATTTGTGAAGGTATAAGAAATGTTGGCTGCCTAGTTTTTTCTTTTTTTTTATACCATTAAGGTGGCAATCAAGCATACGGCCCACCTGATGGTAAGTAGTCACCGTAGCCTATGGATGTCTGCAATACCAGAGGCATCACTTGCGCGTTGCCGACCCTTTAGGAAAAAAAGGAAGTGGGAAGGAGAAGGAGCGGAAAGGGGGAAAGAGGATGATTGGGCCTCCGGCACTCTCACTTACCAAACGAAACACAACAGTAGGAACACTGCTATTTCACGTCGATATTCTGTGAGAGGGTAGTACTTCCGCGGTCGAGCCGGCCCATTCATGCTGAAATCAGCGAGGCTCTACTACTACTAGTTTTTCTCATAGCATAATATCACAGCTGATTGTAAGGTACCAGGCTATCTATCTATAGAGTATAAGTTCTTGCTACAGCCGATTGGATTAATTTTAACTAGAACTACAATATATTTATTTCTAATTTATTTTTTCGAGAGATCGTCGTTAACTTAGTTGCAGTGGCCATGAATAGACCAAATCATCCGCTAAATCAACAATACAACAATATATTCTTTTTGTTAAAACGAAGAGAAAATATTATTCTCGACGACCCAATCGAACACAAAGCAGTCCTACACTTCCCAATCCTCTTTAACACCTTTTTAGTGCCGGAGGGCCAATCACCCTCTTTCCCCCTTCCCGCTCCTTCTCCTTCCCACTTCCTTTCTTAAAGGGTCGACAACGCGCAAGTGATTGCAGGCGTCTATAGGCTACGGTGACCACTTACCATCAGGTGGGCCATATGCTTGTTTGCCACCTCAGCTGTATAAAAAAAATAAGTATAAAAAAAAAACACCTGAAGCGAACACAGGTTCATAGAAACCGCTTAAATATAGGGACTCCTTAGTCAGGTATTTTTCACATTAGTCAGTCTAAGAAACAAATAGTTCTGCCTTAAAACAACTATAAACATCAATACGCAGTGTATTATAAGCGATCTTAGGCAACGGTAACAGGTTACCATTAGACGGGTTGTATGCTTCTTTGTCTTTGTCAGGTTTGTCATACAAAGTAATGTAATTTTCTCGCTTTGTAAACGTACTGTGACGTGGCCTTTACGCACAAAACCAACAAAGACCTGATAATATATGCGCCAAAACGAATACGACTGAATATAAATTATATTGTTCTTAATGTATTTGTTTTCGAATACAAATAACCGATGGCCGTTGGGGCTGAAAGGTTCTGTAGTGATGGCCTAGATACCGGAAGATGCGGCAGAGGTAGCCCCTAAGGTAGATCGATGACCAGGTAAGGATCGCGGAAGTAGTTGGATGTGGGCGGTCCAAGTTTGATCTATCCGGGAAATGTTGGGAGAGGCTCATGTCCAGCAGTAGACGCATTTCGGATCATAATATATTATATAGTCATGCCGGTATGTTGACACGAACCTCCTAACTAATATTATTATAAATGTGAATGTGAGTTTTTTTGTTTGTTATATAAAAGTAGCTGACCCGCGCAATTTCGTCTGCTTCACATAAGAGAATATTCCCCGTTTTTGCAACATTTTTCATTTATGCTCTGCTCTTATTGGTCGTAGCGTGATGTTATATAGCCTATAAGAGCAGCGATAGCTCAGTGGGGAGACCAACAGACTGCAATGCAGAGGGTCTCGGGTTCGATCCCACGTCGCGCACCTCTGACTTTCGGAAGTTATATGACTTTTCGAAATTATGTGCGTATTGATTGACAATTATCGCCTGCTCCGTGCCTCGGAAAGCACGTTAAGTCGTTGGTCCCGGCTGCCATGAACATCTATGGCACTCGTTATTGGGAGAGTGTCGACACAAAAGATCCCACTGGGTCGAAGTGTCGCCGGTCTGCACTAACTGGCCCCCACATAAGATAAGATAAGATATATAGCCTATAGCCTTCCCCGATAAATGAGCTATCCAACACTGAAAGAATTTTTCAATTCGTATCAGTAGTTCGTGAGATTAGCGCGTTCAACCAAATAAACAAACTCTTCAGCTTTATAATATTAGTATGTATAGATTTTAACATAATAGCTACTTAAGCTTACAAAATAACAACACAAGCTTACAGTAACCTTTACACCAAATCACTTATGTGTTATGTGGAGTTAACATATAAAAATATACAATAATAAAATCCAGGCTTACGAAGAAACATACAATTTAACTACAAGTGACATACTTATTCTCTTTTAATACATACGCACATACGTAGATACCTAAATATGACGTGAATATGACGCGTCATTTAATACGTTTATTAGAAAATAATTTCGGTTTATACTTTACTTTTCATTTGGTATCATATACATACATCAGACGCTTCTTACGAGAGACGAAGCTTTAATCGCGGCTAAAATAACCAATTCAACCAAAGCAAGCTATCTATCCATATACATTTTACGTCTTCCAAAGCACAAAAACAATCAACTCACAAATTAAGAGGTCACCCATCATTAACCTTTCCGATAGTATATGCCTTCATAACAAAATATAACTGTAAATTTA
Organism: Catocala sponsa; assembly: GCA_963564715.1. Lineage (NCBI taxonomy): Eukaryota > Metazoa > Arthropoda > Insecta > Lepidoptera > Erebidae > Catocala > Catocala sponsa. Next base: position 23,248,756 of record OY751345.1, on the reverse strand, counting down.
TTAAGATAATAAAAAAATAATATTCACCAAAAAGAAACACCATATAAATTTAAAAACTAAACAGGTTTCCATGTTTATTTAAAAAGAGAAAATTAGTTCATAACGACAGAACATTATCAGCTACTCATAAACTGCGGTGACCATGCAATGTGTTGATATCGGACATTTCTCCGAAACCTGTTTGCTCGTTTGTGTGTCATAGTATCGGAAATGCTTGACCTTCCGCGACTGGTAGCTGAGATCTTGTTAGATATCGTGTTAACAGTAGTGATTTGTATTAATGTTCTTTGAGAAAGGTTATATGAACGACTACTTGTGCTAGAACAGTTGCGGGAATCGTCGAAACTTTGTGTTCTTTCTTCCATGTTGGTAGATTTATTTCTTGCATACAACTTGCTTTATGCATAAATTGACTTTGTTCGACATCGTAGCTCTGTATTTAGGTAACGGCTTCTAAATTGGTTTTTTATATTACTAAGACCTGACTTGGTAAGGGTCGCGGGAAGCGGTTGCATGCGGGTGGCCGAAGACCAGTCTATGTGGAAAACCTTGGGGAGACCTATGTCCAGCAGTGGACATCTTTCAGCTGAGATGATGATGATAAAGACAGCAAACTAGCATACGATCTGCCTAATAGTAAGTAAGCTGTTACCACGTAATAGGACGAGTCTATTGACTTTCACTAGGAAAAGTTCTCCGTGCTGCTACTGGCAATTACCTTGCATGAATTTGTATGGTATGGCTTATGCCACGAAGAATCAATCACACATTCATTAAGTAATACTTATTCCCCACTTATCTACAACGTAGCAACAAATTATACACAATACTTTCATGCCTTAACTACTCGAACGATCATCATGAAATTTCAGATGCCAGGTGTACAGAAAAGGACATAGACAGAAAAAGTATTGGTACCAACCTAACCTACATTCACGCGAGCGAAGCCGCGGGCATAATCTAGTATTATATATACATATCTCTTCGACAAAGTTATTAAAGTAAACCTCACAACTCCTAAACAAAAAAGGAAACTAAATTGAAACATCTCCTTTAAAACATTAAACTTGAAAAGTCTGAATCTAGGCGTAATTACGTAAATTTTGTTTGGTCCTTTTAGGCAGTTTATTATAAGGATTGAAGCGTTAATATCAACTAAAATAGGTCTATTTTAAGGTACCTAGTTAGTTACAGTATCCTAGATACCACGTAAACGGTTTTCGAATACCTACTCTGTTTGAGCTTTATTCAGGTCTCGTGAAATAACTTTTATTGGCAGCTATCTTGTTGATTAAATAATTAATTCTTGTTTAAATAGAGCAAATATTTATTTTACAAGTATAAACTCTGAAATATAAATAAAGGCATTGATATTCTGGTTGGTTGTAGTTGACAGCCTTTCTAATAATCTTCGGTTCTCTAACTAATATTATAAATGTGAATTTTTGTTACTGAATTACACTGAAATCGTTGAAGGTAGTTAGAAAAAATTAAGCAGATATATAGACAATATCTAGCTTACAGTGCAGACTGAAGGCCAGTTCTTACATCCACTTCTTTTCAGGTTGCTCCTTGCTTTTGTATCCTTGGTACTGCGTTTCAAATGCCAAGAAAACACAGCCATGTTATATATAGATATTCACGTTTTTCAAGGATACCGTGAGAAAATTCTCACGCCTGTATCCCTAAAAGAGTAAGAAGAGGCGTACATCTACATTTCGTCATCTATACGAGTCTTTTGCAGTCCACTTAGTTCCAAACTTCGAAATACTACTAAGAATTTCTTCACAGAAAACTTTTCAACAACTCTTTTCCCGATCCAGAATCCGAATCTAAAGCCTCATGCATGACAGTTACATTTAGTACTGCTACGTCACCAAACCAAAATAACAGTCAAAGTAAAACCGTTTTACTACCAAATTGTACCTATTTTAATACACGTGCCGTTATTTACAACCCAAACTTTCCGTTTTAAAACAAAATTATTTACATGGTCCATAAGCACATTATTCATGCTCCTACATAATTTATATGTAATTATTCCATACGATGTTATTTTATCGGTAAGGAAACACTACTGGAAGTCTTGCTGTTAGTGGAGTATATTAACGTATGAATAATTAATATAATTATGTTTGGGAAATAAATACTTGAGATCAGTTTTTAGACGCCCATACGTGAATATGATCTGGGTAAAAATAACTGTGGAACAGCTGGGTAAACACTTCGAGGAGTCAGTTATGAAATAGGTCAATATTCTCGTGATGGTTTTGCTAACTTGGGTTGTTTATTCATTGTGTCTGATACTGGGTGGTCTTTAGGAAGATGATTACTTAAATTTTGTGATTATTTAAATATTCTATTTCAACTTATGATTAATTTATAATTTTGATTGATTATTATTAAATAAATAATAATATAATAAATAAATATTCTTTCACATACACACAACACCATCTAGCCCAAACTAAGCAGAGTACTATGGGTACTAGACAATGGATAAACATACTTTTTTTTTATTTCGTTGTAACATACATAATTATTATATATAGAAACACCCAGACCAAGACAAACATCCATGTTCATGCACACAAATGTTTGACTTGTGCGGGAATCGAACCCCCGACCTCAGGCGTAGCAGTCGATACACTAACTACTACGCCATCGAGGTTTTATAGTTATTAATAAACATTGAAATGCATGCTATATTCACCTATCATTATTAGTTATGCAATTAGTTTTAAACCTATCAATTGTATGTGTAAATGAATTTTTTTATATAACTGTTGGTGAATCAAATAAATCCTTACTAATATTATAAAAGCGAAAATGAGTTTGTTTGTTTGTTTGTCTGTTACCTTTTCACACCTAAACCACACTGAACCGAACATTCTGAAATTTTGCATATACGTTATCAGGTGTACACAAACGGACATAGGCTACCTTTCATCCCGAAAAAAATACTGTTCCCGAGGAAAACAACAACAAAGTTCTTATGATAATAGATGGCGCCACATGTCTTTCGAATCATGATTGAATTATATTATTACAAGCAGAGTACAATCCGAATTGATTGTCAAATTCTAAATTAACGCGAGCGAAGCCGCGGGCAAAAGCTAGTAAATAAATAAAATGGTTATCGATATCTCGTTGTGTTAGAACCTAAAAGTATAAAATCGTCAGTCTGCAAATGTAAATATCAAGTGAGGTAAAGTCAAAGTCAAACTAAAAATCATTTTTTCATTTAGGTCACAAAGTAACACACACTAAACTCACTAACCTATGAATGTCAAAATATATAGGTTAGTGAGTTTACTAAGTTACTAAAGCTACATTTAGGTAGTGACTAGTTAGTGAAAGTGTTGTGGTTTAAGTTGTCACGTTGTCATCGCCAGTGTGGTAAGGTCTTATAAGTTTGATTACGATGCGGGATTAAAATTTGTGCAATGGACCAATATGAGTTCCGAATATAGTTAGATACTAGGATTTTATTTAAAATTGAACCTTACGTTTAGCTACAAAGAAGACCGTTTTTTAAACTAAAAAATAAAATAAATGAGAGAGGCTTATATCCAGCAATGGATTGTGATAGGCAGGTTGATAGATTAAAAACCAACAAGGCACTTAGTCAAATCAAAACGGTACCTATTTAACTTATTATCTCACTTTCAAATAACAATTACTTACACAATAACACACGAGTGTCACAACCTTAACCCACATCCCCTCATCTTCACACCGGAACCAACATACAAAATGCCATGATCATACATCATCACCCCATAAAATGCCATCAACGGAAACCCTATTCAAATTCTCTCCCAACACCAGATCAGCATGGGAAACAGAAAATAATACTGATATACTGGTACGAAATGATTTAGCGATATAAAAGGGCTTCATATACTGTAGTCAGAGAGTGGGGTGTAATTGAAACTGCATGATTTATATCGCCTCCCCTCATAGCTGTTTTATCTACAGCCTTATTTTCGCAAAGCATGGGTAAACAAAGCCGGAATGTATAGGAAATAATGGATCGGTAATGTTTTATATAGTAACAGTTTGAGATAGTGAGTGTAGAGAGTTGATAAGTGATGAAATATGATCCTTTTTTTAGTTGCTAAATTTATTGCTAAATTCACCCAGCGTGCTATAGAGCGAGCTATGCTAGGAGTTTCTTTGAGGGATAAACTTAGAAATGAGGTTATCAGTCAAAGAACCAAGGTTACCGATATAGCTCGCAGAATAAGCAAGCTGAAGTGGCAATGGGCTGGCCATATCTGTAGAAGGAGCGATGGCCGTTGGAGCAAGCGAGTTCTATAGTGCAGACCGCGACTTGGTAAACGTAAGGTAGGACGCCCCCCGGCCAGGTGGACCGATGACCTGAAAAAGGTAGCTGGGTCAGACTGGATGCGGAAGGTGGAAGACCAGATGTTGTGGCGTATAATGGGAGAGGCCTATGTCCAGCAGTGGACTGCGGTGGGCTGATTGATTGATTGAAATTTATTATGGGAGCAGCGAAAGCTAATCCGTTTGATTGCCTAACAAAACTCTTAGAGTTAGATATAAGTGTTTCAAAAGCTTGGTGAGTTTATAAAGTTACTAAAGCTATATTTAGGTTAATTACTAGGTCGTTTATACATTATATTAATTTAATATTATGTATAAAGATTTACATTTCACAGAACTGGTTTGTAAATTACTACTGTTACATCAAAAGCCTTTTTCAGGTCAACTGTAAGCCACTCGGCTGAAAAATAACGCCCCGTTTCATTCAAGATTAGTCTTATATCAGATTAACTTTGCTTTTATTTTATTAACTTGGATATTATGGCAATAGAAGTCTAAAATATCCAAACGAATAACCAACCTCATTTGGGAAAAGTGATTATCTTATCAAATTTTACAATATTACAAAACTAATTATATTATCGATTTCTTCCGAACTAGATTGAGGAACATCTTGTTTGTTGTGTGTGATTTCTTTAGTATTTGCCGGTCGAACTGTGCTTGATTGGCCTACTAGGTATTACAAAGAACATAATGCGACGATAATAATATTTAAACCTTCACCTAAATAAAAATATGATCCTATATCATATTCACCAATAATCACGCAATGAAAAATAAACAAATAAACTATCCTTCCTTCTCCTTAGCCTTTATTATTCCCAAGTCACTTGGGGTCGGCTTTCTAGTCTAACCGGATTTGACTGGATATCAGTTTTTACACGGAGCGACTGCCATCTGACCTCCGCAACCCGAAGGCTAACGATACCCTAAAGCTAGACCAGTGTCAGGATATTAGAGGGCACTTACTTCCCAATAACGACTGCCATAGATGTTAATGGCAGCCGGGACCGACGGCTTAACGTGCTCTCCGAGGCACGGAGCAGGCGAAAATTGTCAATCAATACGCACATAATTTCGAAAAGTCATATAACTTCCGAAAGTCATAGGTGCGCGACGTGGGTTCGAACCCGAAACCCTCTGCATTGCAGTCTGTTGGTCTCCCCACTGAGCTATAAACATATAAATTTAATCTCAAACATCCAAAGAACTATAACACTCAGATACAATTAATAGAACCCACTCAAAAAGAAGTAAGCCTCCAATAACAGTATAAGCATCTTTACTCAACCGAAAACTAAGAGTAATAACATTTTATATTCCTAACCAGCCAGCATCGAGTACCCAACGGATCCTTATCCCAATTTTACCGAAACTGATGTAAACACAATGGAATACCGCATACATACCGTTATACCCGATCTCCACAGAAAGGGTTTCGGGGCGGAGTCAGTGAATTATGGTCTTTTAAAAATCTTTTTTTTTTCTTTGTTATCGTTGAGACTTTTCCGTTGCGATAAAGGAGATTACACCATTTATCTTGGGCTTGACTTAGAAACATTTGTGCAGTTTGTATAATTTTATTTTTCGGGTCTAAGAAAACAGAAATCTACATGCCTAGGCATTTATTCTTTTTTATATTAGATCCTGTCTGTATTGATTGTATACATAGTCAGATGTATGCAAATCAGTCATATACTTTTATTTTGTAGCTGTTCTCTTTTCTACGTTTTCTTATCATACTTATATTGGTAAAATTGTGATTTGTTTTCGGCTGAACAATGGTAACTCATTTTTTTCGACAAGATGGAAAAAGTACGCTGGGCTTTTTATGAAACTAATTTATCCTTTTGGTTGGCATATATTTTATATCTCTGAAGGGGCAAACAAGCTTACGGCCCGTGTTATTGTAAGCCGTTATTATAGATACAACTTTCTCTACCTTCAAACACACATAAACTCTAGCCTATTGATGGTTGCTACATTAAGTCGAGCATTGCCTGCCAAAATAGAAATGGCACTTCTATTAAACAGGCAAAATTAGACTACATAGGGGGCCTCAGTGAAGCTATAACTAAATCATACATATGAAAGATAGTACTAATAGAATCGTGGGAGAGTTTGCTTCGCAATGGAGACTAGCTAAGTAACTAATATAATAATAATATAATATTCCACCACATACACACAACACCATCTAGCCCAACCTAAGCAGAGCTTGTACTATTAGTATTAGACAATGGATAAACATACATACATACTTTTTTTTCTAAATACATACATATTATACATAGAAACACCCAGACCAAGACAAACATACATGTTCATGCACACAAATGTTTGACTTGTGCGGGAATCAAACCCGCGACCTCATGCGTGGCAGTTGGTTACACTAACCACTACGCCATCGAGGCCGACAACTAGCTGTTTATTAATCGGTACTATCTACGAACCATCGACGAAAATGGAAATGAAAAGCTAGCCAGTGGCATTTTTATCAAAACTTTTAGTAGGTACGCGCTCTAAGCCCCAAATTTCTATTCATTTACCAGAAATAAAAATATAAATTGCCAAAGAATATATCGTCTTATAATTCAACCAAAATCAGTGTTCGATACGGAATCTATCGGCACACGAATCTGTTACGACACTCAATCCTTCCACTGCTACTTCATACCTAAACGATATCGATATGGTTTCCAAAATTGAATTTCTTAATTGCCTATCCACAACAGAAAGAACTTTGATGAAGTTTCTTTCGGTCAACGGGGAAGGTTTTGTGGAAATTTCATTAATATTTTTTTTGCCCTCGCGAAACCACGGGGTTGGGGTAGAAAGTTTTTTAATCTTGCTTGAGGTCGTCTGCCCTGTGAATTACATTTACCTTCGGCTCACGAACGCTAAATGTTTTTTCCTATTTCGTTTATATCCGATATTGGAATGTCGGACAAGGCATTGATTGGTTTGTAATTTTGGCAGTGTACTCACTGATTTCGTTTGGAAATATGTAGTTGAAATTGCGATTTATTGTTAGTGACCGTCGTATTCTGTAGCTAAATCTATTATAAAGTTTATTTATACAAAAATATAGCGCAACGGTAGTGTGAGATGAGGTGTGGAGTTTGATTCCTGGATCGATCAAAGTGTAATTGAGTCTTTCTGTCTAGATCTTCTTAGCACCAGAAAACGACAATATGCTCGCTTTATATTACGTGGGATAAGAACAGCATAGCAGGCAAATTGAGGGTGTACCTTACACATCTGCTTACCTCTTCAGGCATGTAGTCATAAGACTATGAATATATTATGATGTGTTGCCATCGCTTTTCAATAAGTGTACCAAATTTTATATTATTAGGTCCTATTTCAATATTTCATTCTTGAAATGGGTGAAATATTGCATTACATTCAAACACTGTTAAATAGTATATACACATATTACCATTCCAATTCAAAAGTGTGTTATGTAATCCTTACTGATATTATAAATGCGAAAGAGAGCTTGTTTATTTGTTACGCTTTCACGCCTTACCTACTCAACCGATCAACATGAAATTTTGCATACACGTTGTCAGGGGTACAGAATAGGACATAGGGTACCTTTCATCCAGAAAAAAGAACTGTTGCAAACATAACCTAACCTAATCTACATTTACGCGAGCGAAGCCGCGGGTGAAAACTAGTAACATATAAGTATGAAAGAGAGCGTTCAATATTTTAAAACACAAGTTAATTACCGTAAATTGACTCCAATGGAAATAAGTTGAAGTTTGGCACAACACTTCGGTCGTGCTAAACAAAGTACCCGCACTTTTACGAGAGTTCGGTGCCAAACAACATTATGGATGTCTAACACGGTAAAGTAAAGAGTGCGTTCGATAGAGTTAATATAGTGCAAAACAAATACAATAGAAATCAGTCGGTTATGAATGACACCATTGCTTTGTTTAGTCGGTAGTTTATCGAATGTTTATACAGAGTGTAACAGAAAGACGTGGTCGTATGCGGCATATAATATAGCCCCTGTACAAAACCGCAAGGAATAAATCTGTATACATTCATATCAATAAGATATAGCATTGTATTTTTATCGATTCATCAATATCAGCACGTTCCAGTCGATAGGTAAACAACACTAATACTAACTAAAATTACCCGGCACACTTTTGATAATGATATGATGTGTTTCTTTCGATGTTTAAATTCTAAATGAATAAAATGTTTGAAATTGACACAACATTTTAAATAATATGTTTTGAGAATACTATTCTACTTATCCCTATTCCTATTTTTCAGATATCGATTTCAACTTTCTGTTACACGTTATATTTCAAGGATACAACTTTCATACGGCAGATGAAAAGCTGTTACCGTAGCCTATGGACACTTGTACAAAAGAAGAGACCCTGTGCTGAACAACAAATACTCGTCTGCTGTTAATAACACAGCCTATCTTTGAAGAGCTTTGTATATATAACAGAGATTTTTTTAAGTTAACTTCCATCCTTTGGTTAATTCCTGTCTTGTGGTGGATATCACAAACATTGATATACATTCCAATCAAAATACATCTACACATTAAAAAATCCGTGCAAAATAGTTTAATTCCAAAATATATGTATACATACTTGTTTTAATTCTAGTAGAATCACTAACCACTAAAACTTTGGCATTCATAAGTGTTACTATATGACTCGAACGAATAAATGATTGAGGTCTTTGTCTTTTTTTAATAAATTATGCATTTCATATAAATATTCAATATCAGACACGACAAATAGTAAAACAGAATTAGCCATAATCTATTTAAACTATCAATATAACACTTCCTCTTTCATTTATATCCAAATTTATGCGAGAGCCTTCACTGTGTTAAATTTTCTCATCTCATTCCGAGCTACGATGAAATACACTCTCAGATCGTAGTCATAAACAGAATTTTACTACATTCCTTCAACTACAGGCGATAACTCGAAGCAAACCCTAAAAATCAAAGTTATCCGAAGATTGGATCACTAAATATTATCATCTTAGAGGAAACGAGTTGAAGAAAAGGTCGTCGGAGCGAGCATGAAAGCTTGACGGATCTCTGAGATAACACTGTTTATTATCAACTGGATTTATGTTATGACTAAGGCCTTTTTGTGCACGGATAGCATAGCAGTTGCCTAGCATCTGCCTCTACGTTGAGTGGGTTTTAATCCCACACGGGGAAAAAATGTTTTTCTGCGTCTGGGTGTTCTTTGTGTGTGTTTGAATGTTTGTTAAGTCTCACAAAACACGGGTGATGAGATGATAGATTTTCCTATATCCACTAACACATTTTGTACCTCACATACTACACTAGCCGTTTATTATGTTGATATAATATGATAGGTGTAGATATTGCATATTATAAAATATCATCCTAGCCTCTTTTCCGCATTTGCACAGACGCCGATGGATGCTTATAAATTTGCAATTGATAATTTGATACTAGAATTATTAGATGACATTGATGACAATCAGTGTCATGTTTGTTGATAAGAGCCGGGGTCGTTCGGAAATGTAACACAATATTAATTGTTGCGCTCAAATATAAATCATATAATTTATACAATATCAAATATTTTCAATATACTTTTAATTATATAAATAATATGTATACATATAAGTATTATATAAATACCAATATTATAATTTAGTATAAAATTACTTTTGCCATCTATGACCACCTTCTGCCTAATTTATTTAAATTGTTGTTTTGTTTTATTTAATTTTTTAATTGAGGTATGTATGTATGTTACTGCCTACATGCACCGAAATCATGCAGGCTCTGCGAGAATACTAGCGTTGTGGATATACTGCAACATTGCTGACGAAGGACCTTATTTGTTTCTAAACATGGTTGTGTTTCCTGTTACCTTGTAAGCGTGGAACAAATAAAATTATTTTTCTTTCTTTCTTTAATTAGGAATCAAGTCCTACGTCGCAGAAGACTACAAACATACAACCCAATGTATACCCAGACTTAGAACTATCATTTGTAGATCATGCAGTAATTTACGTTAGGTTTAAACCCATATCACTCATCGTACTGGTGGTTCTACATTTCCACAAGTGACAAAATATGATTGTCATACACTCCTGGAATTACAACTATACTTCTTATAAGAAGAAATTTTAGATTCCACCTACTAAGAACAAATGTATTATCGTCTAACGAACACATCTTGAAATTATGTGCTGCTAATGAAAATTTCATTTCTCGACAGAAAACAATAACTTGTTGCCTCACCTGGGCATTGAACACGAGACTTCAAGCACGCAGTCGCATTCTCTACCGCTGCACTACTGAGGCAGTTGTATTTATAGATAATGCAATTTAGCTAGATTTATTACATGACTATGCCATTTTGGCTGCCAATCTTTATATATATAATTCTTCTGTACGCATGTTGACAGTGAACTCCTCCTAAACGGCTGGACCGATTTGAATGAAACTTTTTGTGTGTGTTCAAGTGGATTCGAGGATGGTTTAGATTTGCTTTTTTATTAGGCAGTTTTTCGTATGATCGTAACGGTCAGAGCACATCTATAATTTAAATCTTTACTTGGTTTGAATGCGCTAGTCTCCGGTACTACGAGTACTAAATTTAAATACTTTTTGCATTAGATTGTCCGTTTTTTATAATAAACAAAATTTTAACAAAAATGTAAACCGACTTCAATGAAGAATATTCTAAAACTTAAAATGCACTAAAAAGTTAATAAATAATTGCATATTCTTGTGAATAATTAAATTATTGTTATTTTTGGACTCGGTGTTAGCCGCCCGCGCCGCGTGCTGTGTCTATGTGTGTAATTGTGCATGCCAATGTTATGTTATATTTATAGTAAGACATCTCATGTTTAATTAGTTACAAACCTACCTTGGCTGACACCGACTCCAATAATAACAATAATTTAATTATTCACAAAAATATGCAATTATTTATTAACTTTTTAGTGCATTTTAAGTTTTAGAATATTCTTTATTGAAATCGGTTTTCTTTTTTGTTAAAATTTTGTTTATTTCACGGTTTTTAGTGAACCTTGCCAAATATGAGAACATCATCAATGTAGCCAAATACGCATTATTAAGGATAACTCGAAAACGAATGGTCAAATCTTGATCAAAATTAAATGGGACCACACGGGAAGCACCAGCTTTCAAATAAAGAAAGAATAATCAAAATCGGTTCACCCAGTCGAAAGAAACGAGGTTATAAACATTAAAAAAAATACAGACGAATTGAGTACCTCGTCCTTTTTTTGATGTCGGTTAAAAATAAGTCCATCCATCCAATATTTAAGTGCTATATGCACTTGTCGGTGTAGCAATTTTCTCGGTCCAATACCAAATCCTTCAGTTCTCGATATGTCTCTACATAAGATTTTTCTCTCACTTTAAAATCTGGACGCCTTTGACAGGGACTGGCAGGGCATATCCACCAATAGAATGATTTGGAAGTCCAAGTGAGGCTTTTGCCCAGCAGTGAGACATACCAACAAGCTAATGAAAAAAAAGAAGGGGGCTTACATCACGCTTTGGGCCACGGGGGCCGAGCAGTAATTATAATCATGTGTAAAACTGCGTTAAATAGTTACTCAGAAGATATTCTTTATGAATTTACAAAAACCTAACCCAAAAGAACACGTGTATGTAAATGAAAGTAACTTTATTACTATAAAGACAAGTAAAATAATCAAAATAGAAGATAAAATAAATATTCAACAGACTCCAGATCTTTGTTAGTCTTCATCGGACGACAGTACAACAACTTGTATTAGAATAGACAGTTTGTGAAGGGGTATAGGCCTAGCCTAGCTTTTTAGGCTTTTGAAGGCCGAAAGATTTGCGCCGGCTAGGTATAAGAGAAAAGTTTTAACGAGGTCTTTACGTATTCGGAAAATATCTAAGCCTTAGGATGACCATCTTTTCGTCGATAATATATACATATAATAATGGACTGACCGTTGTATATATTTCTGATACTATTACACTCATATTTTGCTACCGATGGTTACACTAATATTTCTGATACTACACTTACATTTCGTGATGGTTTATCTCCCACGTAATAACTCTTCTGGGTAGTTCTGCGTTCATCGTGCTACTAAGAATTCTCTGAAAGATACCCCAATAACTACCATTCAATATGTACTACGAAGTAGAGATGATATTCTACTAGATATTTTGCAATTCGCGTTTGAGTGCATGCTTTCTAACTTGCTCATTCTGTGCTAGGCGCTTATTGCAACTGCACGATTAAAAGCAAAATTTTAATATTCAGAATATTGCAGTTGGATTGCGATACAGCTTTATTAATTTTGCACTGAAACGAAGCGCCTTAAGGACTCAGACTGAGTACCTAAGTAAGAGAGCACGCGCTCTAACGAGCGTAACAACTAATCTACCTTGTTGATTTCTCTCATCTAGCACGTAGTATTATCTCAATGATAACTAATTTGATTTTAACGAGGAGTTAACTAGTAAAATACAGACTTCGCAATTCGTAGTAGTGCAACTAGCACTCAAATTTGCGGATAGGCTAAGTTAGTACTGATAATTACAGGCAATTAAGAGGACTTGGATTCTGTACCCACTAGTTCAAAGTGCTTCAATCAATCAATCAGCCCACCGCAGTCCACTGCTGGACATAGGCCTCTCTCATTTTACGCCACAACATCCGGTCTTCCGTCTTCCCTTCAAAGTGTTTAAAGGGTTCTTATTAGGAGATTCTCAGAAGTAGCATGAAGCCTGAAAACTGCTTGAATATGGAAATTAAATATAGCCGTTATAACGTAGGATCTATTATATAGTTGACAAACCGTGGCTGTAATACATTTCCGTGAAAAATTTTCTTTTTAGTAGATATCCTGAAAAGGTAGACTGAAATAAATATGTGTAGGATCAACGTTACAGCGTCGCACAGAGAAAAGTGTTTTCAATACGACGTATCTATTTTTGGATCGTTGTCCGAGATTTGTATTTTTATAATGGGGGGATTATACTTAACAATGGATAGAAATAGGTTAAGTGCACGGTTATTTAAAATATGTATGTATTAATATAACTAAAGGCGTAAAAGATTATGTGCTTGAATCTCTTCTTAATTGATCAATAGAACATTGAATCTGATTAAAAAAATCTTTTCTTGCCTTTACTTCGTATACAAATTGAAATGATAGAAAGAGTGCAATGAGTAGATTTTTAATACTAGGAAACATTAAATACAGACCTTCATAAATCTAAATTAGTCTTGCATCTCCATCCCTGAAGGGGTCTGGGGTAGGCAAAGGTGTATAAATACCCCTAGTTTCGCCAACAACGCCCCACGTTGGGCGCCATTGTAACCTTAAAGGTTTTGATAGGAATACGACAAGCCACGCTGTAGGGGCGTGGTGTCTTGAGGTTATGTTAAGCAAAAATTATTTAAAGATAGTACAACATTTAACACTTTTAATTAACAACAAGTAATTATATATGAATTACACTATATAAGAATTCTACGCGAACAACAAACAGGATGTGGTTCGTTAAGGCTTACTACGTGGTTCTTAAGGGAAGAACTACTTAGCTTAGTTAGTGCAGCGCAGCGGAAGGAGAACTGCACCAGGCGCGATCTACTTATATAGGCTGCCGCCGCTCGGAGGAGGGACTAGAGATGGAACCTCCTCGCTCGTCGCCCACGCAGCCGTGCGCCACGAGTCGATTATATGACAATAGGTTCTTCGTAATAAGGAGGAGCAGAACAGTTCCAGACAACAATTTCGAGCACTAGGTGACTGCTAGTTTAAGTAAAAGCACGGGCTTTTACTTAAACTAGCGGTCGCCTAGTGCTCGAAATTCGACCAACTGATAAATATTATGTCATGTCATTATACTCGTATATTGATATATGTAACCATAGTTACGCGCTTCGACTGCGTGTGTCAAATGCATGGTTGTGTGCGTGTAGTGTTTTTTCATTAATTTAATGTATTTATTATACATATTTTATATAAATATTAGCATTCGTCACTTCTTCTCTGTATAAACTATAAGTGTGCGAAATTTCATACTCCTCCGTCCGCCCAATTTTCGTAAAAAGGGATCCAAAGTTTTCGCTTCACGTATTAATATATAGATAGATGTCTTAATAGAATATGTAATGAAAACAATTTAATAACACATTGCCCAAATTGAACCTGAGACTATGCTCAGCAGTCTTTTACTGCCACTGCACCACCGAGGCAGTAGCAATCATTACGTATATATAACTTTTACATCGTAAAGTTACGTATGAGATTTTGGCCCAAATGTAAATGTTACTTATTCTTTATTTCCTTTTTTTAAATTAAAAAGGACATCTCTCGTACTAGGAATAGATTGTGTAACGGGGGTTTTACAAACATTCAAGCATCGTACATGTTAGGGCAGATGCCTAACATTCAATGTTGTATGAAAATGTTAAATGTTTTGTTAAATAAAATGTTAAAAGTTTAAAAGTATATGTTTAATAAAATAGTCCACTTAAATAAAATAACAAAATTTTAAATTATAAAATGTTAAATTAAATGTTTTATGTATGTTATTCGCGCTCAGTTTTACTCAGAACACTGCCTATGACTCTATCCTAAACGTACATCATTATATTATAAACTAGCTGTTACCTGTGACTTCGACCGCGTAGATTTTAACTAAAAAGTGTTTGTCTCCGCGGAACCCTATTTTTTCTAAAATTAAAGTAGCCTAAGTTACTTCTTATAACATCAGCTATCTGCCATTGAAAGTCCCGTCAAAATCGGATTAGCCGGAACAAACAGACAGACAGACAGACAAAAATTTAAAAAATAAATGTTTTCGTATAGGTACCTTATATACTTTCATATGCATTAGATAAAAAGCTGTTATTTTGACATTACAAACAGACACTTCAATTTTATTTATTTGTATAGATTACACAATTAGCAATTTGTTAACTAGACCAATCGGCCACTGATTCAAAGTGCAATGTGCGGTTTGTTGCTAACCGTATAGTCCACAAGGAACATCCAGGCTAGAAACAACGATAATTTGATCACACTAATTTTTGTCGCGTGTGAGTTTCGAACCCTCTACTCTCGGCGTAGTGGCAATGAAGAAACATGTACTTAAACAACTATGCCATCCGTGCAATCAATACGAACAAAGTCTTCTTGTTACGTAGGTATACATAGCTACATACATACCAATAAGCCGAACGTAAAGAAATATTTATTTATTTATTTATGGATTTCCAACAAAGGAATATACAATAACATACATTATATAGCAGTAATAAAGTTCTTAGCGTGTAGTCCCCCAATTATAGGAAACCACAGCTTGCAAATTATAATTACAACTAAACTAACAACTTAAATAAAGAAATAAACAGGAAAACATTAAACATAAAAAATGTTAAACAAAATTCTGCCTCTAGGGTAAACTTTGGAGTAAAACAATAATAGCTTATTAGATATAGAGTTATATAAAAAATTCAAAGAAACTAACATACATTCTGATCCAGAACATAGGGTACTTTTAATAATAGCGCAAATAAAGTCATGGGTAAATCTAGTTCACCCTAAAACGTATTAATTAATATAAATTCTAAACAATGTTTTCTGAAAGCCTATCGCTCGAGAGCTATTGAACAGTTTTAGTAGGACGTACCCAACTCCCAATAACTAAGTAATGGGAGTTATTCTGAGTTACGAACTATAAAGCCTGGCGAACGTAGTCACTACTTTCAGTTCCCAGATTCAATACAAAATTAGGGCAGAATGGACAGCACAAAAGACAAGGCCGTTTTTGGCACTCACGAAATAGACAGCCGAAAATGTCTTGGCGCTTTTTCGACGGAAGATAATCGACTTTTATTTTACAAGAGATTCGAATGTATTCGTGTTATTGACTCGTATATGTATTTACTAGATGTGCCTGCGGTTTCACCCGCGTTTATGATTACTGCGCCGCCCCCGTGGGTCGTAACGTGATGTTATGTAGCCTTTAACCTTCCTCGGTAAATAGGCTATCCAACACAAAAATAATTTTTCAAATCGAACCAGTAGTTCCTCCGATTTGTGCGTTCAAACAAACAAACAAACTCTTCAGCTTTATAATATTAGTATAGATTGACTGCCTCGGTGGCACAGTAGTAGTGAATGCAGTGCATAAGGCGGCAGGTTTGATTTTTAGGTCGGACAAAATGTTATTTGGCTTTACTGTTTAAAAATTCGAGGTAGCACTAGAAACTATGTCCGGTACGGCAATATACTCGCTTCCTATTACGCGTGATCTAAGACTATAGATAGCAAAATGTGAGACTCTTCTGTCTTCTCCTTTGGATTAATAGGCGTTATGCTACGTATGTTTATTTTTGCCGAATCTTGACTAAAACGAGGTTCTATATCTTCAACTTTGTTGTTTGAATATTTCTATAGTCCCCTACGACACAGGATTTAATCAGGAGAGGAGGCTTTTTTTTTACTCACAAGACCATCTAGCTGAAACTAAGCAGAGCTTGTACTATGGGTACTAGACAATGGATAAACATACTTATTATGCTTTTGTTTTTGTAAATTCATACATATTATACATAGAAACACCCAGACTAAAACAAAATTCATGTTCATGCACACAAATGTTTGACTTGTGCGGGAATCGAACCCGCGACCTCAGGCGTGGCAGCCGGTTACACTAACCACTACGCCATTGGGGCTGAGAGAGTTCTCGTTTATAAAGAGAATATAAACGCAATGTCATAACTTTTAGTTTCGTATATAAAACGAACCCGCAACACTTAGGGCTCTTACATCTGCATGGCCACATAAACCGTTAATACACTTCACGTAAAACATTAAACGCAAAATATTCATACAAAATTGTTACAAAGTGGTTTCATACAATTGACAGTAAACTTATAAGCCTCTATTACTGGATTCATAAGTGTTACTTAGTCACCTAAGTGAATAATTTTCTTTTATTGATCTTGCGTACCATGTTGAATCATTAACCTGATCGCAATAATATATGGGATTAAATATAATGAGCACCGAAAATAGTAATTGCACATCAAAATATGCTTACTAAAATGTACCTACGAACGAGCACCTACACGCCTCAAATCACTGCATTCCGTCTCGGAAGGGTTAGGTTATGTTAGGTTCCTTCTTAAACCCACCCAAAAATAAGAGCCGTCTCCGTCCGAGTTCCGTTGACTTATTTTGATCTCTTTGCTGTGCAATTAATATTTTTGGTATTAAAATGCCATTTTAATTTTGGTGATCATTTACTATTTTTGACTGTTATATTTTACTATATCTGGTGATAAGTTAAACATAAGCCATAATATATCAACAAAATAATAATTCACTCTTCCAACTAAATAACTCAGCACATCGAAGCGGCCTTTCCCCAGCAAAGAATCCCCGTAAAAATATAATCTTCACTTATTTTCCCCATTATCAAGCCGATCCGTATATCATCTTTTAACATAATAAAACAGATCGCAAAATAAGGGGCACACCATAAAGATCCTATAAAACCATTCAAGTTCCGTTCGCCCGTCAAAGATGTGTCTGGGCATTAGCTGAAGTAATTTACGCGTTTTTTTATACCCCACTTGAATCACAATGAAAATGGCCGCCGTATTTGCTAAAGATTTAGGTTTATAGACACGATGTTCAGAATTGTTATGGTTCGGGTTCGTCGTGGTTAAAAGTGGCTGAGTCTTTCAGTAGTTAAGGGATTTGATGAGCTCGTATTATGGGCTGTACGGGACGTTATGACGTAAGGTTTTGGTAATAAAAACTTTAAATTCTATATGTTGAGTATAAGGCTGTCTCTTGGACGCACGGTATGCTACCTAAAGCTAATCTTGGTGTTATACGCCACTGCCTACCCGTTCGAGTATATGGGCGTGAGACTATACAGGGTGTCCCAAAACTCAACGTCAAGCCGAAACGGGGTGACAGGATTGATCATAACCATCACGAGAAAAATCTGAAAAAAAATCTATCCCATGCAGTTTAAAAATTATGGGCATTTTAAGAAAAACCTAGAAATTTGATCAAACTGTACCATTTTTCGGTTATTGTGGTTATTCTTTTTTATTTTTGTTCATTTGAACTTTGGAAACGTAATCCTAAATAACATTTCTAGAATCCCAATAAAAAATAATGACACAATTGCCTCAAGTTTCCGAGAATTGAGACTATTTGTTAAACTACGAATTTAAAATTTTCAAGATTCGTCGACTTTGACAGGCCCTCCTATAAAAAAAATGTACTAGAGTGCCTTGGCAAGTGGCATTAAAAGTTGGCGCATTTAATCAGAATTCTAAAATGGTACAATACTTGTTAGTTCCATACAATAGAAAAGAGTAAAAAAATTAAAACCTCAAGTAACCCGATTTTTGCTATCTCATTTTACTCAGTTAAAATGTTTTTAATTCACACAAGCTCTAGGTAGGTTCTTAATTTTAAGACAAAATGATGAGAGAGATGGATAATGGGTATGTTCGCCATGAGTGAGCGAGACAGATAGTGACGCCACTTTTACCAAAGTGAAAAAAAGTTAGTAAAATTAGTAAAATAATTAGGTTTGTTGGAATAAAAGTCAGATGATAGAGAAATAACGTTTTTTATTACAATAAATGTTCAAATTGTTTACCATCAGCCTCAATACAAGCCCTACATCTTCTTAAAAAAGATCTACTTATTAGTCGGGCATATCTTCGAGAGTTGATCGCCTCAGCTGCTTGAGAAATGCGTTCACGCAGGTCGGCTACGTTCTCAATGGGCTTTGAGTAAACTTTTTCTTTGAGAACTCCCCAATAGAAAAAATCCAGGGGATTTAAATCTGGTGAACGGGCGGGCCACGAGATAGTGCCCGAACGTCCAATCCACCTTCCCGGATATTCCTGGTCAAGGAAATCTCTTACTTGCACTGCGAAATGCGCTGGGCAGCCATCTTGTTGAAACCACATGTCGTGAAGATCTGCTAGTGGTACGTCCTCTAACAGGGTTGGTAAATCTTCTCTTAAAAAATGTAGGTAATTAGTTCCATTCAAGTTCTCAGGCAGTTCAATAGGCCCAATAATTTTACCGTTTAAAATTCCGGTCCACAGGTTTACTTTAAAACGATACTGGGATCTATCTTCTCGCATTAAATGTGGATTCTCCACATGCCACTCGTGATAATTGTGCAAGTTCATGTAACCATCTTTTTTAAATGTCGATTCATCTGACCAGAGAATTTTTTGGATGAATTGGGGATTCTCATTATGCCTCTGTAGCATTGTTCTACAAAAAGAAATCCTTTCTTGATAATCTCGAGGTAGAAGACTTTGAACTCGTTGTACGTGAAACGGATGCATTTCGGCTCTTTGTAAAATACGATGAGCAGTGCTTTTCGGTATTCCCGTTCTTTCTTCAATTCCACGTACGGAAATACTTCGGTCACGTGCGACCTCTTGCAATACTTCTTCCTGGAAAGGAAACACAGGTCTACCTCCAGCCTGTATTTGATTCGGGAAATGGCCGCCCTCTGTGAGTGAACGGTGCACATTAACAAACACGCGGTGATCCGGGTAGCGCTCTAAATTTGGATATCTTTCACGATAAAGTCTAGCGGCAGCACTTGCGTTGCATCTGCATTCCCCATAAATGAGGTGCATGTTCGCATATTCTTGTGAAGTGTAGCGCGTAGGCATGGTAGATAAAAAGGATGCCAACACAAAAGTCCAGAGAGAAGCCAAAGTTGCCGGTATGTTATCAACAAGTCCAATTCACAAAGATTCAAGTCCAAAAAGAGAAGCCAAAGTTGTCAGTACTAAATCAACGCAAGCGAATACGAACGTGCGCAGTAGACGAATGAGCGAAACGTACTAACTGGTTGGTGTCGGACTGGTAGCGTAGCCATTTGCTTGGCTGAAACTAGTGCGAATGAAACAGATAGATGCCATAGCATCTATCTGTTTCATTCGCACTCGTTTAAACGACGCATCTCCGTCTCAATGCGTGGCGTCACTATCTGTCTCGCTCACTCATGGCAAACATACCCATTATCCATCTCTCTCATCATTTTGCCTTAAAATTAAGAACCTACCTAGAGCTTGTGCGAATTAAAAACATTTTAACTGAGTAAAATCTGATAGCAAAAATCGGGTTACTTGAGGTTTTAATTTTTTTACTCTTTTCTATTGTATGGAACTAACAAGTATTGTACCATTTTAGAATTCTGATTAAATGCGCCAACTTTTAATGCTACTTGCCAAGGCACTCTAGTACATTTTTTTTATAGGAGGGCCTGTCAAAGTCGACGAATCTTGAAAATTTTAAATTCGTAGTTTAACAAATAGTCTCAATTCTCGGGAACTTAAGGCAATTGTGTCATTATTTTTTATTGGGATTCTAGAAATGTTATTTAGGATTACGTTTCTAAAGTTCAAATGAACAAAAATAAAAAATAATAACCACAATAACCGAAAAATGGTACAGTTTGATCAAATTTCTAGGTTTTTCTTAAAATGCCCATAATTTTCAAACTGCATGGGATAGATTTTTTTTCAGATTTTTCTCGTGATGGTTATGATCAATCCTGTCACCCCGTTTCGGCTTGACGTTGAGTTTTGGGACACCCTGTATATGTACGTACATTATGTAAATAAAAAAATTGGGGCAAACTTTGGGGACTGCCGATAGTAATGAAAACTTTAATCCTTGATCATAAACACTTCTTTATAAACCAAATTATAAACCGAAAATAATTCAAAAATGGAAAGTTCCATGATTTTTGTTCACCCAAGAAAAGAAATAAACGTGGCGGGGCGGATGCTAGTTCCTGATACTCTCTTAGGGGTTATTAATGGGGTCAAAATTTCGTTATGTTTTTCGTAGGACGCACCATTTCTGAGATATTGTTAATATTCAAAAATAATTCAAAAATTAAAAGCGTGGAAGCGTGACGATAACGCGAGTTCTATGATGTTTGTTCACCCAAGAAGTGCTCAACGCGCCTAAAGAAGTTTTCACTTCAAAAACTTTTGGTCACGTGGAAATAATAGACCAAAGAATGATAAAAACAAATGAAGTATATAGTTACTAGTAGAGAATTTTTAAAGAAACGCCTTCTAATTTAATAATAAATAATATACTGCAAATAAAAACGGTGTTAGAACTAATATTTCCGAAGCAGCTTCTACTATGCCTTAACTTGTGGTTACCGCTCACAATCAGGTAGGTCACTGATACGTCTGCCACCAATAGCAATAGAATCTAAATAAATATGTCCTGCTTGACCTATTTGTGAATAAGGGTCACGCTGTTCGGTTGTCAAGTTTGTTATCAATATAGAAGGTTATATAAACCATTATCGCTGCTAACATTTATAAAGATTTATTTATTTTACAAAATGTATGAGTGAACAGCTGTATCGAGCGAAAACCTTTTATTTTGATTAGGATTATAAGTCTGCTTGGCTCAGTTATAAAACCTTTATATGACAGATTTGAAATATTGAAGCGTAAGTGAAATCGGACACATTTCAAAAATCGTATTATTCCTTTGGTAATGCACTTTCTCGATATATTTCATAATAGCTGTGAGTCTGTAAGAATGAAAATATAATATTAAGTGAAACGAAAGCGTCTGAGCATTAGCTGAGCGTTCATATATCATTTGATCAACGAAACAGACAAATGGAATAAAGAAAAAGAAAGTAGTACTTTTTATTTATGTTTCGATTCATTTTGCTTCGTTGATCCTGTGACGTAAGTTTTTAATGTAGTCTTTTGGTTGACTAGTTTAGCAGTATGTTATCAGGTTTTCTGTTAGGAAATTCTTAATAAAAAAGTTGTCAGTAAATGTTCTTGGTAGATGGCAATTTGCGGCTACAAGGCACACAAATACATAAGCTAATAATATTAATGATAAAAAATAATAATATAAATATTATTTTTTATAGTTTTTCATCCATAGTTACCTATATACCGGTCGATCAAACACTCATACCCATAGCCCATATATTCGAATCGATACTTAGCAATAGCCCTACGCCTACTGCGGCTAGTGCCGCTGTAGGTGTTCCATCCCACCTTTGATTAAAACTCTCGAAGGGCGTCTTCACATTGGACCCATGTCTGCGTGTAAGCCTCCCAAAGGGCCGGGTATTTTCCTAACCTATTTTTGAAATATCCGTGAAAGAGAAACAATTAATAATAATTTAAAATTAATAATATCTTCACTTCTTTTAAATACAAGTTTAGTAGAAGTGATTATCCCTATACCTAACAATGTTATTTAGTTCGCTCCACACATAATACTTAAATATTTGTGGATCACACACATGTGTATATACATATCCTTACTTAATATTATAAATTCGAAACTAACTCTGTCTGTCTATCTGTCTGTCTGTTACCTTTTCACGGCTAAACCACTCAACTGATTTAGATGAAATTTGGTACAGATAATAATATAGTTTAAAACCTGGGGAAGGACATAGGTTACTTTTTATTGATGTAGGGTGGAGCCGCGCGCAAAAGCTAGTACAAAAATATATCGCGAGTCGACCTATTTAAAAATATGTTTAGCATTCCGGCCGCCACAGTGATTTTATGAAGTAATAATATTAAGTGAAAAGCAATTCTTGCAAAAGTATACGATGGTGCTTTATAACAATAGTAACCAGGTTCTCCACCTAAGAAATATCCCACTACTTGTAATAAGATCATTCTAAAGCAAGCAAACCAAGTTAACCGTTGGAATGTCCCATGACTCATAAAAAAAAATCAACGGGTTGCACTCCGGGAGTGCCGGCAGAAGTGAAAACTTGAATATTAACGTTCTGCATTTTTGATATTTTGGAATGGTTAGGGAATCATTTTGCACGAATTGCTTTTATTATCAGTATAAAAGTACTATCATTTATGTGGTAAAACACAATAATTATTAATTTATTGCGCTATCGTACACAAACATGACAATTCTCCCTCCGTCTTATGAATTTTCGATCAGGTCACGTGTCCTGACGCGAGTTTCACAATTCTCCCTCCGTCTTACGAATTTTCGATCAGGTCACGTGTCCTGACGCGAGTTTAACATTTTTTACCCATCACTAAAAAAGTGCACAATGCCACTAAAGAAGTTTTCATTTCAAAAATGCTACCGTTGCGCGTCCGTGACCCCTACGGGGGAATCAAGAAAACTCGTGATTGGTCGCGAAAAAAATACCAAATATTTTTGACTCCGCCGTAGTGCTCACGGACGCGCAACGACGTCAACGTCCATGACTCTACCGAAGGAGTCATGGACGTTTCAGAAGTTAATCTAAAAACAAATACTACAATAAAATAATTCCCTATACATATAGCGTACGTATTTTAGTTACTGTTTGGAACACAAAACTCTAACATGACTCCGAAATAGCCATACTGAATGTCACTCTGTTAATAAACCAAAGTACTTAACATTACACGAGCTGCTATTGAAAACTGCTCTTTATTAAACACTCCACAACACAACAACAACGGTCAACATAACTGAATATTCGAACACGAGTCTCAAGTTGTAGTTTGTAATATGGACGACAAATTTTATCGGAGTATTATAATCATTTATATTAGTACTGTTTATAAACTGCCCACGGCAGGGCTCGTGCCTCTTCTCGGTATGAGAAGGGTTAGGCCATAGTTCAATATCCTGGCCCATTGCGGGCTGGCAGACTTTACATATTTTCAAGAACGTCATGTAGAACTTTAAGGCGCCGAAAAGTCAAAGCTGCTTGTTTTGGGATGGAAGACAATCGGCAATCAAACGGTTTCCTGCGAGGCTATCGCTGTTTTATCGGTTTATTAAGTAAAATTATTAATACTAACTGGTAAATAGTTACCATGGTACCTTATGGTTTTAGTAATTTTCAGTGCTGAACCATTTTTTGGGGCGCTGTGTTGTGCCTCAGTGGTTCTTCTAGGAGCCTGAAAATACTAATCCAACACATTTATATACATACATTGTCTCACACTTATATGCCCGAAAGGGTAGACAGATGTGTTCTACACTCACATCTCGCAAGCTAAGTTGATAGGTTCCTTGTAATAGGAAGCCATTTCAGCCAGAATTCTAGAGCTCGTGCTCAAAAGCCCGTGAATCGAACTCCAGATCTCAGCAGTCGCATACACTTCCGCTGCAACAAGAATAAATAACCACAATATCTATTTACAAATAATCCATATCCGTAAAATGTGTTATTATAAATCTATATAATTTCTAAATGTATATTAATTATGCAAACTGTTATTGAATACGAAGCGAAACGTAGATCGCACCGGAGGTATTTACTCTAACAAGTAAGTCCATTATCAAAGACGAAGTTAAACTTATTAATAATACGGAGATAACATAATTTCGCACATCCACAAACTATTTGCTAAACTTTCATAATTTACAACTGCCACCAACTCTGACGCAACTCCGTAATTGTGAGGTTCAAGTTTGAACTCGAGGCCTTATAAATGTCAGTCCAACAATTGGTCGGTGGAGTAATACCACCGATTCCGAGGGTCGAGTTATTTCCGAAAAATTAGTGAGAACAAAAGAGCTATCCTTTCATAACCGACAGGTAAGCACCGAGTTGTGAAATCCCATTTTACTTGCAACATTGCAAAAGGTTATTAAACCAGAGTGGATCAGCGGGAAAAGGTTAGGTAACAATAAAAAAGGTTCACAAGGTAAAGATCCCCGAGTTTTTATTGTAGTGGTGGGGCTTTTGTTTTGAACGCCTTTGTTCTTCACCAACGCTTTGAATGGAAACGATTTTTCAGTTGGGAAAACAAGTGAACTTTTTTAACGTGAAATGTAATAAAATGTCGGTTGATTAAATCTTTTTAGTAATATTCGATTATGTTAAAGAGCCCGATGATTGATTGATTTGTGTTTTTTCGATAGAAAACGATGTAATGGAAATAATTGAGTCGGTCTGTTCGAAATTTTATAATTTAGTTGGTTATATTAAATTTTGTTGAATTTGAGCAAAAATTGAGCTGACAAAGTGTGCTTTGATAAAGCTAAGGTTGCATGATTTCCACAGAAATACAGTTTAAAATATCATATTGGTCTACTACTTGGTACTTACAGAAATTAACTACGATGATCATTTCGGGTATAAAGATCATCATGTTGCAAACAATGTGCTTATAACACCTTAAAATAAGACGAAAATGAAAGAAATGAACCTTTAACACTAAAGTAGACCTCTTACAAGAATATAAGGAAAACGCTATTTTGTTTCTATTTACCAATTTTTAAGCCTATTAGATGTCGGGACTGTAAGATTTTGGAAGTCATTTCTCGCCAATAAAACCAATAACGTTTCAGAAAACTCCAACCAACGTATTTTTGGAACATTACCCATCTCAAATCCTTGCTTCCTTCCTCAAACTTTATATGTCTTCATAATATTGCATTACAGTAATTCAGTTTTCAACTGAATTTCTTTATCTGGAAAACGTTTTCGGATAAAACGGATATCAAATATGGCGAAATATTATTCAGAAATTGAAATTACAAGACCATTCCTGCTTCATGTGACGTAAAAAACAAAGTAGCACCATAAAATAAATCCTAAAAGCAAAAATCATAACGGACACAAGCCCGTAATAACTTAAGAGACAATCCTTGAAATAATCCTAATAAAATATTAATAAAAATCCCGGGTACCTTATAAAATATAATTCTAGGAGACGACAAATAAGTATATCCCGAGGAAGGTCTGTACCTGACGTTATTAGCTGTGACAGTGATGCTGAGGGATTGCGTTTGAAATTCGGACCACATTTTAAGAATATTAAGTATTGTGATGAGATAAATGAAAAAGATGCCAACTTTTTTCGGTAGGAAAAGGAAATTAACGGAAATGTTTGATGAATATCAAATAAAACATCTTGTTGAGAAGATGTTTAACTTGTAAATACATTTCAGATATTTAAATTGTTTAGCTTAACTATATTTACAGTTAAACAGAATTTGTTCGCTGTGTTTACGGCACAATACTAATAGTCAGCTGAAATTCCTTTCATAGAAGAACAATTATAGTTTGAGGCTTATCAGAGATAATTATTATTTTGAGTATTTTGGGTTCGACGAGCTCAAAATGATTTCACTGCATCTAATGTGAGCTAATGATTGCAGTCCAATAATAAAGGTATTCAGACACTCAGTGACTTGCAAAAGTAGCATGATCCTCAATTTAAAAGCTTTAAAAGATATTTGGTATGGCTGAAGTTACGTATGAAGTATTCCGAATTAGGAGTAAAGTGTGTGCATATTATACTCAGTTTGGAATGCGTCTACCATCTGTCACCTCTGTGTCACTTTGGGTTGACTGTGTTTGAATGGAATTCTAATGTTATTGAATTCGTCTATAAACATATTTACTTAAAACTTAAATACACAAATAGTACAGAGTAATGATACAAATTGAACGGCCCAACCAAATAGTGAACATTTCTCAGAATTTCGTGTAACCTATTTTCATTAAAATCAGTATAACTTTCGGTTGCATAGCAAAGTTCGCAAAACGAGACACAACAAGTTTGGTAGCCAACTTTCAAGACATAAGTCGAAACAATATCGACGCACATTCTACTGAAATTTAATATTAACCCTTGTGGGCTCAGACGTATTAAATTCAAATACTTAATACTAAAGTGTAAACTACAAAATATTGTTTTGAAACAAATAAAACAAAATTCATTTCAGAGGTCAATACAAGTCTTTGAATTATATCAGAGAGGTACGATCAAAGGTCAGTGTTTGCTGAGGGGTCCAAATCAAATAGTTTGTCCCATAAATAGCTTGGGTCACGTCTGAGAGTAAATTGGTTAACGGTCTGACTCAACGAAAAATTATTTTCGCTGAAACGTTGAACGTAGATGAAGAAAATTGTTTGGGAACAAATAAAAATAAAATATAATTTCTGAGGGAAATTCAGGTTAAAGTTTTCACGTTGACGTTTGTGTTAACGAGGTTCGGACAGCCCATTGAAATTTGAATTTTATTCAAGATTTTAATCGTATTTTCTAAGTGATAAAAAGTGTGTCTGTTGGTGGCTTATGTTCAAAGGATAACAGCAGCTCAAGCGTTTAGATAGATAGTTCATAAAGATCGGCATTTTTGTAGATGTTTTTGGTAGGATAGTATACTTCAAACTGTACTAGATCTTTCGGCTTAATAATTTCAGTACCAGTTAGAAGTTCGCTATTATCTGCGGTGTAAGAGAAAACGCGTGCTAATGGCTGTCGAAATACGTGAGGTGCAATACAGCAATGCCGTCGGTCAGATACAGGAAAATTCCATGTATACCAATGCTTTTTTCATACATTGCAGATTAAAGTTAATTTTAGTTACAACTAGTTTCTGCCGGCGGCTTAGCCCATGTGAATCCCATGGTGACGATTTACAAAAATAAATGTATCTCATGTGCATATATATGGTCTATTTGAAAGCCATGTTTTATCCAAATTGGTTCACGCATAATTAAGAAACAAACATCTAAAAATATTTACAAGCTTTCAGATTTGTAATACCTATTTTAGTAGGTTAGGATATTATTTTAATTTAAATTGTTGAATGTTTACGCGTGGCCCCAGTTCGACAAAATTTTGTGGGGATTTCAAAAATTACATTGCTTATAGTTGTACGGTTTCGTTACCGTACATACTTATTCTGTCGACGCAGCAATACTAAAATGGGCACACAAGAGCGTTGCAATTTACCTCATATTGCTGTGGTATATAATGATGTAATTCATAATAACATTAGAGTACATTTATAACTATAAAACTATACACTTGCCGTGAGAAAGATCACACTTATTAATTAACTTGTAAACATTTTACTTTAAGTTTTTAAACGTAACTTGTGGTTCTTTCTGTGTACTCCAACAACTTACATATATCTTCGAGTGTAGGAAAGCTAACTGGCTCCTACAATAGTAATGTCATTTGGGTCTGTGACTGCGACCTGTGACATACATTCGATTATACTATTTTCTAATAGTACAATCGCATGTTGTTAAACTGAAATATAGCTGACGGAATAAGAGAATATTCCACAGCTATCGTGTGTTATATTAAATACAAGCAAGTTTCTACTATAATATTTTATAATATAATATATGTAAAAAGCAAAACTAGACAATAATTCATTAACAATATAAAAATCGTTTATTGAAATCAGCTTTAATCATTCCAGAAACTCAAATAATCCATCAAAATTCTCGAAACTCTGAAGAGGGGATCGCAAAATAGTTATTAGGGTTAATTGAATTTGTTAATAACTGGATAAACAATATTCGAGGCCCACCTCTTTGGAATTTGTCTAAGATATAAAACAAACTTTTTGATAACCCCCACACCTCCCTAAAAAGTTACTTTTGAAACAAGGAAAATTCACCAATTTCAGCATCACAGGGACACATCTTAAAGATAATTATGACTTTGGAATCCATTGAGAAGTCCATTTCATCGAAAGTTTGACTAGTTGCGAAACATGAAAATCTAATCAAAACATCTGGAGAGTTCCTAAGTGGTGAAGGTTCTCCTTATTTAATACTTTGATCAATGAAGCGCGATGCCAAGTGGTTTCTTTAGATACTTGGAAACTAGTAAGTAGTTCGCACTAAGATCTTTGTTCATCGCTTCTGTAGAGAACTGCTAAAGCAAGTAAAACATTACGATTTCTCGTTAGTTTTATAACGAGCTTGTGTTTTTAATGATGGTTATATATCATAGAATAAGTATTTGCTTTTAGATAAATTAATCGAAATGACGTATTCGATATCTTTTACAAAAGGATTGAAATTTTTTAAATATGTAGTATGTTAGGTTGTATATGAATTTAAGTAGTTATATGAACTTCCTTTAAAGAAAATCGTACGAAATACGTCTCCAATACATATTCAGTCTATACTGAATATTGAAGCTTAAAAAGTAAATAAAATGTAAACCTCATAACATACGAGCAACAATCTAGTTCCAAAAGGAATAAATTCTGTCCTTTGATTTATTTCCACAGCTAAGTCGCAGTACCAATTTTGAAGGTAATCAAAATATCATATGTCTTTATTTTATTTATATAAATACGGTTTGGGCACTCTGCTAATAATGTTAGCATGTGCAATGAGCATATCCTTCCTCATTATAGGCTACTGTAGTACATGCAAACAAATAGCGTCCAACACCTAGTAAAACATAAAATGATAAAGTACATAGCACTATAATAACTGGAGTTTACCAAAGAAGACAGTCTTATACCATGCCCTGTGGAGGCAGTTCTACGCAGCCTAGGTTATTACTTCAGCGCAATGTGATATTAAAGTTTATGCATTGCTCCTATATATTAATTTAAACTATGCTTAATGTTGACAGGTAAACACACCATTAAATAAACGACTGTATAGGCTGAACTGTATAAGATTGCCTAGTGGGAAGACCGCTACCGGTTACTCAGAGGTTTCGGGGTCAAACTATGACTCGAAAAAGAGTATCACAATCACAAAAATATACATATCCACCTTGGTTCACTAGTGAAATAATATATTATATAAAGCTGAAATATTTTAATTTGAAAAAGTTTAAAACTTATGGACTCCAATTTAATAAAGAATTATACAAATATTACAGGTCAAAAGTAAAGGTGCTTATAAATGATGCTTATCAGAATTATTTAAAGGTAGTAGGCAATAATATAACTGTTAATCCCCAAACGTTCTGGCAATTTGTGAGAGATAAACGAAAGAGCAGGCAACAGTGCAATGAATTCATATATAACAGCAGACCTATTAAAGGACAGGATGCCGCTGATAGTTTTGCCTGTTATTTTAGTTCAGTCTTTCACAGTAATATTCCTAAACTAGATCCTGAAACAGCAGAGCGGGTTGCTTCTGGGCATCCCTGTACCTCCCAAATAAGTCTCACACAAATAAACTCTATACAATTGAGACGAGCAGTAAAACATCTTAAAACATCCCCTGCCTGTGGACCAGATAACTTGCCAGGTTTCTTAGTGAAGGATTGTTTATCAGCTCTCGAAGAACCCGTCTTATATATATACAATCTATCCCTCCAGTGCTGTTCTTACCCCACCAGGTGGAAGGTCTCCAGGGTAACACCAGTGCCCAAAGAGGGATCGTCTACTGAGATTACAAACTTTAGACCTATTGCAGTGCTCTCAATTTTTGCAAAATTGTTTGAAACAGTTTTAAATAATCTTATTTCTAATCAAACATATACTCTTTTACATGACTCCCAACACGGCTTTAGACCAGCACGCTCCACCTTAACGAACCATATTAGGTTTACAGACTACGTAAAAAATATTATGAGAGCAGGCTGTCAAGTTGACACAGCATACTTTGATTTTAAAAAAGCTTTTGACCTAGTGGATAACGATGTGCTTCTCAGCAAACTTTCAGCTATGGGGTTTGATACACATCTCCTAAGATTTATTGCTAGTTACCTCAGTGATCGTAGGCAATATGTCAGAATAGGGAATTTTAAGTCTCAAGATTATTTTACGCGGTCTGGTGTGAGTCAGGGAAGTACCCTAAGTCCGACCCTTTTTCTTCTAATGATAAATGATTTACCTACTGTTGTCTCTAATGCGGAATGCCTCTTGTTCGCTGACGACCTAAAATTGTTTACCTCTGTTAAGAATGACACTGACTGCAATGAACTACAGCGAGACATCGACGCTGTTGTTAAATGGAGCAAGGCAAATAAATTATGTTTTAATGTTTCCAAATGTAAGACGATTACATTCACTCGATCTCGTTCCCCAATCTCAACTATATACGAGATGGATAGCAAGCCGCTTGATAGAGTCACAACTATATGCGATCTAGGGCTAACACTAGACTCCAAACTCAATTTCCATGACCATATTAAAACTGTATGTAAAGCCGCAAATAGATCACTGGGATTTGTAATTCGAACATCTTCTCAGTTTAATAATGTTCTTATAGTGAAGTTGCTCTATAATGCGTATGTTCGCAGCAAACTAGAATACAATTCAATTGTCTGGAATCCAACTGAAAAACTGTACATCTTATTAATTGAGAGGATACAACGTAAATTTTCCAGACATCTATATAAACGTATATATGGATATTATCCATTCCTATATCCTTCTTTGTTTATATCAGGCATGGTCGGCCTAGATACCTTAGAGCTGAGACGTAATTTTATACATATCATACATTACTACTTATTACTAACAAATAAAGTGGATAATCCGTTGGTAAAGGAAAGTATTTGCTTTTATGTACCAGATCAGTATATGCGCGCCATAGGGCGACGGCAACATAAACTTCTCACTGTCCCACCATCATGGCGCCTACCGCAGTCCGCTAGTACTCCTACTGGCAGAGCGGTTGAACTAATCAATGATCTATTGCAATTGAATCTTGATGCAGACATTTTCTATGATAAGTTAAGCCAAATGATTAAATGTGTATTTTTATATTTAAATAGTAATTAATTGTATATTATATTATATTTTATATATTATATTTTTGATATATATCTTTGATTATTAAATAATATACAGTATTAAGTTGACATTAATATGACATTGTGTTTGTTATTTAATTATGTTAGAATTATTGTCAATGTAAATAAGTTTATTTAAATGAGATTAATGTAACATATAAGCGTGTTGGTTCTGCTGTAAGCTTGTACTGTTTATATATAATAAATAAATAAATAAATAAATAAATAAATGACACTTTTAGAAAACTAGCAATATCTGCGAGCTATCCTAACTAGTATTATAAATGCGAATGTGAGTTTATTTGTTACGCTTTCACGCCTTATCTAGTCCACCGATCATCATGAAATTTTGCATACGCATTCTCAGGGGAACAGAAAAAGACTTAGGGTTTTATCCAGAAAAAAGGAACGTTACTAACCTAACCTACATTTACGCGAGGAAAGCCGTGGGGAAAATCTAGTCTATTAATAAAACTAAAACTATAATTAAACTAGCCGATAGTACCTATAACTAAGCACCTTCTAGTTCTCAAGTATATTTGTAACTTAAATGGTTCACAAAGAAGCTACACTTAACAAAGCACTATTGGAAGAGGACTTCAGATATAAGAAATTTATTCATCCAGCAATAATAAAGCCTTCAGAAAAGTAACTACCCATAAACAGAACCTTAAATATAAATCGGTAAATTAATACCCCAGAAAATTCTCGAAATATTCTGGAATTTTAACGTCAAATTCAATAAATAATGGAAGAGACACCTCGCAGTTATCAAATCTGCTTCGATTTGAATCAAAGAGCATTTCTCAGATTCCATTTGGAAGTAACATTAAAATATTTTCTTCGTCATTCGGATTCGGAGAATGGCAATTTAGAAATTACGGCAAAAACGCCGCAGTATCGCTCCGAGACGAAATACATTTCAATGCGTTGAGATGCGGTTCATTCTATATGTGGCAATATAAAAAGCTGTGCTACTGTACTGTACTGTACAGAATTGTACCGAGATTTATGGATATACATATATTATGTGATTTTTATTTTTCTTGTTTTATTTTGATGACGGCAATATGGCAGGCGGACACACGGTAGTGAATCCGATTACTAGCGGCAGCTAGTAGTGAATCTGACTACTCCACATGAGGTCATGAGCTCGATTACTGGATCAATTAAAATTCTAATGGATTTTTCTGCCAAGAAAGTAAGTAATCTCTGGCGCTACTAAGCCGATTTTAAAATAAGATCGTTGATAAAATCCCTGAGTACAATGAGTATATCTTAACGGCAAACGGAAGCTAGTACTATACAAGTTCAGGTAACTTCATAAAAAGTTCGATCATTAGCGATAGCAGCACACATTTATATATCTAAAGAAACACGGAAAGAGCACCTTTAAACAACGTGCACTTTGAAATAGTCTTTGTCTTCGAAGCATCGAATTCCCTTTAATGCTGCACACTGATATATAATTTCAAAATGGCGTGCAGAAACACTAGAGTTTGCAATTACGCCGTCCGAAGACTTCCCTCGTCTATTATTTATGAGCAAAACATGAAAATTTTATAAGTGTAAACATCCATAGACTTTTTTCTTTCTTCAGGCAGACATCGCAATCTGAGCATTTAAATATTAATGCCAGTAGATGCCGTTTTAATTTTGCTATGAATAACCTTCTAGCTTACTTACTGTTAGTGTCGCAGAAGATTATGTAGCAAAATGAAATGCACTGGACTTAATACAGCTTTTGAAAGAGTATTATGATTGAATTGTTCTCTTTTGTTCTTTGTTCTTTTGTAACAGTTTCTTTCTACAATGGCAATTGACTTTTATCGCGTTTTTTAAATTGAGTTTTGAAATATATTTATAATTTCCTTGTATACGTCGGAACTACTAACTAACGTCTGTATTGTAGACTGTGACAGTCGTATGTCACAGCCAATCATAGTTAGGTATTATATAAATGAAGTTTGGAATTTGGAAAGGTGGTTTCATAAAGATGGTGGTATAAAGCCGTAATACTTATATTTTAAGTTACTGCGATGTGTACTCTCTGATTATATGAAGTAGATGTTGTACGTTTTTCCAGAATGCATAGAACTAGAAAATTGCTTGATACGAAATCTCAATGTTTGAACCTCAACATCTGTAGACGTCTTGAGCTAACATTACCAGACTTACGAGACTACCGCACGAAGTCATAGAAAAGGAATAATATCAAATTATTAAGCACGTTACACTTACGTAACTTAAGTTTACATATGTCACAGCAGTGTACAAAATTCTGAAGTAAAAAAAATCCATTGTGATCCATTTAGATGTATTCTACATTACGTATTAATACACCCTAATGGAAGAATCTCTAGAGCGCTCTCGTACAGCTGTATAGAACAGCCATATAGCACCTGGCGTTTTTGTCTGGGAATTCATATTTAATTTTATAATATAAAAAATCCTTCGTTACTTATTTAATACTATTTATATGTAAATTGGAGATTCTCATCACGGATAAGAAATTCAGTAAATTATCAAATAATTAATTAATTTTTAGCTGGCTGAAAAATGAGTTAAGGATCCACCTGATGATAAGCAACCTTGTCCATATTTAAATGAAGTTCAAAGAGAGTGCTCCTATCGTATGCAGCGACGTAGCTGTGTAACTTTGGGGCAGCGATTATCACTTACCACCGGGATGACCGCTGGCTTGCCAGCCACTATAGACAATAAAGTGGTTACCTAGAGCTATGAACGCTTGCAAATTGAGCGGTATTCGGAGTTACATACATATACATAATTATAATATGTTTTTTTTTTATACTGCTAAGGTGGCAATCAAGCATACGGCCCACCTGATGGTAAGTGGTCACTGTAGCCTATAGACGCATGCAACACCAGAGGCATCACTTACGCGTTGCTGACCCTTTAGGAAAGGAAGTGGGAAGGAAAAGGAGCGGGAAGGAAGAAAGAGTGTGATTGGGCCTTCGGTACTCTCACTCACCGAACGAAACACAACAGTAGGAATACTGCTATTTCACGTCGATATTCTGTGAGAGAGTAGTCCTTCCCCGGTCGAGCCAGCTCATTCATGCTGAAATCAGCGAGGCTCTACTACTCTGAAAGAGTAACAATTTATTTAACACGTAAGTAGCTGGATGTCGTGGGTAACCGCCATGGAACCGAACTGGAGACATCAATTACTCTTCTTATACTCTTTAGCGGCCTAGACTTCCTACGCCTTGTAGAGAGACATTAAGAAAAATATTATTCATGCTCTGGTTTAAGTATTGCTTTGGTAGCAACTAGAAAACGAAAGCAAGGCAACTGCTATAATAATAAAATGAGCTCTGATTATAAACTACTAGATGTGCCCGCGGTTTCATCTGCGTTTATGGTTACTGAGCGGCCCCCGTGGCTCGTAGCGTGATGTTATACAGCCTATATATAGCCTTCCTCGATAAATAGGCTATCCAACACCAAAATAATTTTTCTAATCGAACCAGTAGTTCCTGAGATTAGCGCGTTCAAACAAACAAACAAACAAATTCTTCAGCTTTATAATATTAGTATAGATTTAACTGGACACATTACTATTTTGAGAGGTAGAAGGATTAGACCATAATCCATCACCCAAGCGCCAGTGCGGGCTGACAGACTTCACACACATTCAAGAACATTACAGGCTCTCTCTGATATGCAGCTTTTCTTAGGATGATTTCATCATCTTTGTTGCCAATTAATTTATTATTTAATACGTTCGTAAGTTTCAGATATGAGAGGACCTTCGAATCTAACTCGTGACTGCGTTGCAATCCAACTGTCTAATAACTACTAACTAGTCAAATAACTAATAAATGAAAATTTAAAAAGAAATGAGGCAGTCTTTGAAGACTGCCGATAGAAGTGAAAACTTTAATCCTTGATCATAAACACTTATTTATAAACAAAAAAAAAAAGAAAACGGGGTGGGTCGGATTCCTGATACTCTCTTAGTAGTTATTAAGGGGGGTCAAAATTTCGTTATTTTTGCGTAGGGCGCACCATTTCTGAGATGTTGTTAATATTCTAAAATAATTCAAAAATGGAAAGCGTGGAAGCGTGACGATGATGCGAGTTCTATGATGTTTGTTCACCCAAGAAGTGCTCAACGCGCCTAAAGAAGTTTTCACTTTAATAAAATCCTAACCAAGTATGGCGGTCCAAATATATCAATACCATATATTAACGTGCAATAATTAGCATGCGTTTACTCTCTGTATCGTCACTTGCAAATCAGCCGATTTCGGGGTGATTCCCAATGTAAATTGGCAATTTAGGCGACACGACGATTTTCCGTATAAACAGGTGTTAGACGTAATTTATACAACTGATCAATATTCAATGGATCGGCATACGACGCCGTATTCTGTGTTATGAGAAAGGCGTAAAAATATATTGAAAATACCTTCCGCGATAAAATACGTAAAGGTTTTTGAATTTCTGTGTCACAGTAAAGATTCTTGTGGTATCTTTCAGCGTTTGAAGGCGCGAGTGTTTAGGCTTTAAATAATTTGGTTAGGTACACGAATATTACGCGTCACATTAAATTAGGAGGCTCTTGAACTTCAATAGCATACTATTAAAATTATATCAGCGTATAAAGCGGTTTACATGTTATTTTCATATTTAATTTTGTTAGTAGTCTGAAAGTGAAAAGACAGATATAAATATTTAGGGTTTAAAATTTATTGATGTATGAATGGTTTATCTCATGCCTTTAACAATTTTATTGCAACGTGCAGAAAACAGACAGAGGAGCAAGAAGAGAGATGATGATAAAATATAATGTTACAGTTAATAATAATTAATTGCTTTATTACAAAAAGTTACCACTCCAACTATAGAGTATGTGATTCTAAACTAAATACGAATAAACAATCATTATTTATGAAATTGTGCTGTTCAGAACCCATTATTTTAATAATAATAATAATATTCTACCACATACACACAACACCATCTAGCCCAAACTAAGCAGAGCTTGTACTATGGGTACTAGACAATGGATAAACATACATTACACCTATATTTCTTTTTGTAAATACGTACATATTATACATAGAAACACCCAGACCAAGACAAATATCCATGTTCATGCACACAAATATTTGACTTGTGCGGGAATTGAACCCGCGACCTCAAGCAAAGAACTAACACGTGATGTATCTTATTACTCAGATTTTCAGAGTTTTACAGCAATGTAAGATCAAAAGCTATGGTTTATACATACGGTTGCTTAGACGTGTCTAGCTTCAAAATGAACCAGTGCGGTTATCAAGTGCCGAGTATCTTAACTAGTTCAAACACAATGATTTATACTTTCTTAGAACTGCCTTGTTAGTCCAAAATGAGGGCAGTTAAAATAGCATTTAACCGCCGTAAGCTACTGAATGTGGTGACGGTATTACTTATGTCTTCTATACAAATATTGGTCATTCCTGGCTATATTGAAGTCATTCAGTCATTTGACGTTCATGAGTGTTACTTTGTGACCTACTTTGTGACCTACTTAAAGAAACATATTTTTGATTTTTATCATTCGACTCTGACACAAAAGGTCCCACTGGGTTGAAGTGTCGCCGGTCTGTACTGACTGGCCTCCACACACGAGATAAGATAAGATAAGCGATTCTATCGACTTGACACCAGACTTGAAACTTAACGAGTATTCAGTTAAATCTTTTGACTGGCGAGTGAAAAGGCAAGTGATTATAATGTTTGACTTTCGGAATTTGATTGCTCGAATGGCGTGGTAGTTTAATTGGGCATCTACACTGCAACAACACATAAATGCTGTGGGTTTTAAAATTTGTATGGTTGTTGAACCTGGATTTATGACCGTTATTTGATTTATTGTTATTTTACTGTTTGTAAAATCTCTCGCGACACAGGTGTTATTCCTAGTAAGAAAGTTTCTCTATAAAGAAGAAAAGGAATCTCGGCAATCAAAGGACGAACTGATGGATTATTTCGCAAAACTCAATGGGTGAAATAGCAACCACACCGAAAATCAATCAGATATTTATAAATACTTCATATTAAATGCAGATGTCTATTAAAAGCTATATAACGGCCCTTATAAATCTTCCGATAAACACTT
Organism: Catocala sponsa; assembly: GCA_963564715.1. Classification (NCBI taxonomy): domain Eukaryota; kingdom Metazoa; phylum Arthropoda; class Insecta; order Lepidoptera; family Erebidae; genus Catocala; species Catocala sponsa. The sequence goes on along the minus strand of OY751345.1, from coordinate 23,210,698 downwards.
TCGTTCATCTTATCGCACACGTTCGCAAATACCACGCACCTGACCAGACCACCGAATAAAATTTGAATATCTTATGTAATAAAATCGATACATAATCAGCATAATATATATATATATATATATATATATTCAGTAGCAGTCTGTTGATTTGTTTGACGTTTCTATACGTTATTTTAAGTAAAATGTCTGCAAACTTTGAATAGAAGTCTGGAGGGATTTGTCCAATATGTTTTAAGCAATATTGACAAAATTGAGTTGTCAATACAGTATTTTTTATAGTGCCAGCTGTAGTAAACTTTATCGCGAACATACACATACATACATAGATTCACGCCTGTTTCCCAGAGGAGTAGGCAGATACTACGGATTTCCATTTGCTACGATCCTGACACACTTCTTTGGCTTCATTCACTTTCATAATATTCCTCATACACGCTCGCCAGTTTAAGGTGCTCTTAACTTGCGAACACATACAATTTATTTAAAACGTTTAGTTAAGCAATGACGTCGTCGATAATGAGGCTGGCTTGCTCCGCAAAATAAGCTGTATGTTGCAAAATTATAATATATGAAATGAGAAACTAGAAAAACTGTAGTTTAGTAACATACCGTAATACCGATAGAAGACCAAAAATGTACATAGGTATAATAGTTTCTGCAGCTACGGATTTGAAGTTATATATATATATTTAATATATGCTTTAAAAACTTTAAACCTAAATTTTTATTCTGCAATTTTATTCCAATATCTTTCTCTTTCCAGACTACAAATTGAAATTCTTCTAACTAAACGTGAGGGAAACTGGTCTTTTATCGGGACGATATTTAAGACAGGGACAATCCCACACTCATTAAAGATTTTTATCTAAGTATATAAATATTTTAATTACTAAATATAAATCGGCAATGTGTTTCTATTTAACCTATTGAGTCGCACCTGCATACCGGTGGCCAGGCACAATAGATTTTAATTATATCTGGTATTCTAAGACTTAACAGACATGCGTGTTACAACTACTTACGTCACAACTAAAAACCACATACAAGATAGCAAGCAAACCTGCGAATTAAAGTTTGATAAGCAAACAGAACTCGTGACCTGACCGTGGAATAAATTAAAATATATTATTGAAAACCGATGCATATATTATTTATTCTTTAACATCAATAAAGCGATGCTACGCACTAAGCTTTCGAGACTATTACCGAAATCGGTTTACGACCGCCTTTGAATATTTATAATTGCGACTATTATTGGTATTACTTTATTTATGAATTGAGGTAACCTTCGTTAAAGCTTTTTTCTAGGCTTTATATTTCCAAGCTTGTTGATAATAATAATATAATATTCTATCACATACACACAACACCATCTAGCCCAAACTAAGCAGAGCTTGTACTAGACAATGGATAAACATACATAATTATATACTTATTTTTGGAAATACATATATATTATTCATAGAAACTGCCAGAACAAGACAAACATTCATATCCATGCACACAAATGTTTGACTTGTGCGGATATCAAACTTGCGATCTCAGGCGTGGCAGTCGGTTACACTAGCCACTACGCCATCCAGGCCGACAATGATAATATGATGATGATGATGATGATTATATCAGTAGGGTAGGCTTTCGTTTGACCATAGTTACACTCCATTTAAAGCGTCGATATAGTTAACTATGAAGAACGCTTGCCTAGGAGAATTCACCTGCAACTTGAAAACACCTAGATTGTACTCCAGAAAACACGAACGTAAGCAAGGAATGCCACTCGTCAGCAGTAAGTACGCATTTGCAATGTCCTTTTAGATCATTAGTTCCCAAAGTGGTCCAGGTGGACCCCCAGGGATCCACGGGAGACTCGATGGGGTCCTACGTTGGCGTGACAATAAAATGGGGATCCACAATTCGTAAGCGGGGGTCCACGAAAATTGATTTGCTTTCGATAGTGAAGAACTAAAAACTTCACCGACTGTTCGACAAGCTCAGCGATTGTTACTTGTAAAAACTTGCATATTCCATATTCAGTACCAGTGGTTTTTCGATTTTTGGGTAGAGAATTACTAAAAAAGAAACAAAAGGTCAGTCCGTAGAGATTTGATAACATTTTTTACTTGCATGAACTTGTTTAGCTGCAGAGGGTCCACCGGAACCAGCTAAATTTTGAAAGTGGTCTATGAGAAAAATGTCTGGGATCCTCTGCTTTTGATAGTCCGTCAACTAGGTAGAGTCAATGGAATGGACTGGAAGTAGGATAATAATTATAATAGTGACAATTAATTAATTGCTATTGGGATATACTCTTGTTAACCAATAGCTTGACTATCACAATAGTTCGAGTATTATTAAAGTACATTTTTAGATTGTATTGATAAAGGAACTGATTTGACTTAGACATCCTAACTAATATTATAACTGTGAATGGTGAGTTTGTTTATTTGTTTGATTATTACGGTTTCACGCTTTAACTACTCACCCGATCATCATGAAATTTCTCATACACGTCACGGGTTTAGAAATGGACATAGGGTACCTTTCATCGATAGAATAGAGGATAGAAACTTATTGACAACTAACAAATTTAACGCGCGTGAAGCCGTACGCAAAATCTAATCTATATATAACTACATATTATAAAACAAAGTCCTCCGCCGCGTCTGTCTGTCTGTCTGTTCACGATAAACTCAAAAACCACTGCACCGATTTTCATGTTGTTTTCACCAATGGATAGAGTGGTTCTCGAGGAAGGTTTTAGTATATAATTTATTAAGTTTTTGTGTACATTGGCTAAAATATAACGATATTTATTGGAGGTGTCGGAAAAAAATAAGCCGTCTGGGAGCTTTCAACGAAAACGATGCCTAAACCCTTTGAGATATAACAAAATAATGTATAGTGAAATTGTGTATCTTATATAGGTCTACAGAAAAGTCCGTGATAGCATATGTCTATCTCTTAAGGATAACATACTATATCCATTTTAATACTTAAAAAAATGGGCAATTATAAAGCGTAAATTGGAATGCTATTTACACAAATACGGTATTAATCCTTATCATTTTAAATACCTTAGTTGGCTTGAGTATTTCATGAAGATTATTTTTCCCTTTACACCATGCAAATTAAATGAATACCTTATGAGATATAGCAAAATCAAAATAATGCGCAACGAAAACGCTTTCTGAAGCTACCTTATGCTGTTCAGCTAAATCAATTAGACATTTATTTGCCATCATGATATCTTTCTGTCAAGTTACTGACCCTCATCTTCTTTGGCAAAATTATCGTCAAAACATGGCTGAAGATATACTGCATAACAGACGTCAAGAATTGTCATTAAACAATTTAGATTTTGATTAAACTATTTTTGATCAAGCTTTATTTGAATTTAATAAAGAAGTGGAATCTCTGTCAGGAAAATCTTTTGGATTCACCTTGTCAATAAATTTCAATTTAAATGCAACAATCAATACAGAATATCTACGAGAAACTAACTATAACCATTCGAGCCTTTTACAAGTCATTCAAGATAAATGTCGCTTGAATGCTGAACAAAAAAATGTTTATGACCTAAATATTGTCCTCAATTAATAATAGTAATGAAGGTAAAATGTTTTTTTTTAAATGCCCCAGGAGTCACAGGTAAAACATTTTTAATAAATTTATTATTAGCAAAAGTACGATCCGACAGAAAAATTGCCCTAGCTGTGGCATCGTCCGGCATAGCAGCCACACTTTTGGAAGGTCGAACTGCCCATTCCACATTCAAACTGACATTAAAAATATGTAGTGATGACGTCACTAGCATTTACAATATTTCTAAACAGAGTAATGCCGGAAAATTAATGAGAGATTGCAGTTTAATTATTTGGGATGAGGCTTCTATGTCTCACATAGCTTCAGTTAAGGCATTAGACAGGACAATGCGAGATCTGCGCAACAGTAACTGCCCAGTGGGTGGTTGTATTGTTTTATTCTCTGGAGATTTCCGTCAAATTTTGGCAGTTATAACTAGGGAAACGAGAGCAGATGAAGTCAATGCATCGTTCAAAAGATCGCATCTTTGGCCACATATAACGAAATGTGAACTTAAAACCAATATGAGGATTTTATCGTCTAGCGAAGATAATAGGCAATTTTCTAACGACTTGCTCCAAATAGGAAACGATGAATGTCAATCAGGAAATGTCTGTATAAATGTTAACAATATTTGTGTTTTGATACAAAATGTGGCAGAAATTATTGAAAAAGTTTATACCGATATTAGTAACATATCCACTAAGACACTAAATTGGTTTCAAGAAAGAGGTATACTATCACCCACTAATGAGTGAGTGGATAAAATAAATGAATTTATTATTTCCAAGTTCGAAGCATCATCGCAAACCTACTATTCAGTTAACACAGTTGTGGATAAAGAAGAGGCAGTACATTATCCAACAGAATTTTTGAATTCTTGGACTCCTCCTGGAATCCCGCCACACCAATTAATATTAAAAGTAGGTGCCCCTATTATATTACTAAGAACTTTGAGTCTACCGAAACTGTGCAACGTTACAAGACTCAAAGTAGACAATTTAAACATTTTTTGATCGAATGTATCATATTAACTGGAAACGCAACTGGTGCAACTGTTTTTATACCAAGAATTCACATGATACCCTCAGAATTGCCTTTCCAATTTAAACGGCTACAATTTCCCGTAAAAATAGCGTTTGGAATGACAATTAATAAAGCGCAGGGTCAAAAAGTTGCGGGAGTAGACTTAAGTACACAGTGCTTTTCGCACGGGCAATTGTATGTGTGCCTTATCACGTGTTACTTCGAAACAAAATTTGTTCGTTTTTACACGTGATTTGTTCCTTTTTACACGTGTCGTATACAAAGAAATATTTGTATTTATTTTTAAGATAATATACCTACTTAGAAACTAATCTAAATATTTTCTGTTTTATTTACCTCATAAATAATTGCCACACAAAAAATAATCTAAATTAATATTATATATAATGAGGAAAGATGATTGATTTTTTGTTTGTTACGATTCAACTCTAAAAATACTCAACCAATTTTACCGAAAGCTACATCTCCTCGGAGTATAGGCTATTTTATGTTTTCTGTAAAGAACCCGTGCGAAGCCGGGGCGGGTTGCTAGTATACTAATATTATAAAGCTGAAGAGTTTGTTTGTTTGGTTGAATGCGCTAATCTCAGGAACTACTGGTTCGAATTGAAAAATTATTTTAGTGTTAGGCAGCCCATTTATCGAGGAAGGCTATAGGCTATATAAAATCACGCTATGACCAATAGGAGCGGAGCAGCAATGAAAAATGTTGCATAAACCTGGCAAATTCTCTTGAATTTTTCATCTTCGTCTTCGTCTGCTTCATATTCTTATATGAAGCAAGTTGCGCGGGTCAGCTAGTATTTTATATAACCAGATCAATAGTTTTATATTCTAACTAAAAGTTTCAATCTTAGGATTACCGTACCATTGAAATGTTGTCGAATCAAGTTGTTTGCTTTTTATAATCCTTCACACCTTTAATAGCTGTAGTATGTGTACATATACGATTTATAATGAATTTGTTTACTAAAGTGTCAGAACGTTACGTAAAATCGAAAGTTAAGCAAACGGTGATTAATCATGGTGCATGAGTTTCTCTCTGGCATGGGATTTGTGCGGTTTTAGATTATGTTATGTTTAGTTATAATAGTAAAGCAATAGTGTGTAAATATACTTTCTTTGTAGACTGAGAACTTGGCCGACAGACTTATGTAGGCAGTGTCAATGCTAAAATGGGACCTAATTCGTAAGAATTTCAAACAACGAATATGCAAATTCAAAGTCAAAAGTAAAAAAACAAATGTTTTTCGACTTTTGACTTTGAATATAAAAAAAAATTAAGTCAAAGTAAAAAAAACATTTATGAACATCAAAATATATTGGTTAGTGAATTTACTAAGTTAAAACGTCGTTTAAATATGACTTACTATGACTGTAAATTCTAGCGATATTGTAAATACTTAGGTCTGGTAGCTCTGGAATCTTGTACTATTGCGAATAAAGACAGAAATAGGTTTTTAAGAAAACAGTCGGCGTAAATATTTATGAAGTTATTACCTCCATACACTGTTTGGAAATATCTGCCTCGAGATATTCAGATGAGCTCGTTAATACGTTAACTTATCCTGTCTTAAAAAAGATGTAGGTACTTACAGAAAGTTGAATGGAAAGTAGTCGTAATTGAAGTGAAAACTTCTTTAGGCGCGTTGAGCAGTTCTCGGGTGAACAAAAATCATGGAACTCGCGTCATCGTCAGCGAACGCTTTCCATTTTTGAATTATTTTTGGTTTATAAAGAAGTGATTATGATGAAGGATTAAAGTTTTCACTTCTATCGCCAGTCCCCAAAGACTGTCCCAATTTTTTTATAAACTTTTTAACGAACTCGACTGTCAACCGGCATGGCGATAACATTACTTACTGTATTTCACTTGTTGAGTAGGACTTTGGGAGGCTCCTATACTTACCTCCCCAAAACTTTATTACTATCCTATAGTTTATTTATTCCCTAAAGGTCGGGCACAAGATGGAGACCGAATTTCCGTGCACGGCGGCCAATTTTAAGGGACACTGGCTATCTGCGCAAGAGCTATTATTGTGTTCAAGTGTGTGCGCGAACACAAGTGCACTCTCTGTACCCTAACTCTTATAATCCGATGGGATGGCAATCCAAATACGACCAGCAAGAGATCAGGCGCAGTACCATCGGCTTTCCGTGCTTCCGGAGCGCAAAGGTGTTTATGATCACCAACTTTTTTTAACTCCGGACTGCTACTGAGAATTTCTGTTCAGGTCTTTGTTGGCGCTTGGATTCGTACTTGAGACCTCATGCACAGCAGTTGCACCATCAGGCGAAAAGTATATTCGTTTGCGGCCTAGACCATAACAAAAAAGAAAAGCTGCCCTGACAAAAACGTAAAAATACTTTGGTTCAAATACTAAACTACGACATTCTAAAAAATATTAGATTTACTTTTAAATTTACGAGACCACCAAGATAGAATTGATTATTAATTAACTTTCTAATCAAACTTCTGACTGTTTAAACATATCTAACTAGAACAGTGTTTACAATACTCAAGTGAACAAACCCTTAGCTTGCATGATAAACCCCCGTCCACTGGGGACCGTATTAATCTTAACCCAGCACACAACTAATTTGTTTAATTAAGTCACCGTATCTAGCATATGTAAGTAATTCCTACAGTTTTTGCGGTCACAAGCTACCAAAGGGTTTGACCTATGTCAAGCTAGTGCTGCGAATAAAACTATCGATACTATTATATTATTATTTATGCTTACTACAATAAAAATAATGTTGTATATACGTTACCTCCACTTATAAACATGATTGGTTCTCTTGGCTAAGGAGAATAAATAATAGAGACGTACAACCAAGCCATTGTCTACCGAAGAGTAATGGAGAACAGGAGGAGCTCTTTTGTTCTTCAGTCAGATTTACCTGTAAGTCTGCTCGGGGATTGAAAAAGCCATACTTGTACGTGGCCAGCACTAAGTGCCAAATACCGATTAATATGATTATGTAATACTTTCCACTAGTGATATGAGATAGTAGAAAGTCAATATGAGTACAACATTAATAGCTCAACTATCTGAAGATGTTGAATCACGATAACCAAAGACAGATTCAGAGACTACACTGTAATAATTGCTTATCATCACGTTGATTGTATCGGGTTACGACCTCTGAAATCTCCAACTTATCGGGCATTAAGACAATCAATTACTTGTTGACTAGACACGAAAAAATATCAAGTTTCTTGAATATTTTTTTGGCCCACGCCACAAAACAGGTCTGTAGTGGCCTACCTAGACTTCTAAACAAACCATTAGGGATTACGACATTTACTATTTTCGATCATCGCAATATACTTACTTTTTTAATTCGCATTTAGTACTTAATTATGGCCAAATTGTAACCCCAAAATAGCAGCCTACTAAATGCCATATAATAATGTATTTTACTTATATTATATAACCTGACTTTTCTGTTACGAAACTAACGCAAGAGTTCACGTGAATTCTTCTCATTTATATTTTGTAAAGCGTCGAGCAGTATAATTGTGTTTAATTTAGTGGCCCGCCGAAGCTATCGCCACCTCTGACATACTAACCTATTTTTCTTAATTGACTCTTAAACTTTTCCTTAAATAAAAAATGGACTTGCTATAAGTGAAGGTTTTATTGCCGTATAATTTATTGAAATTGATAACAGACTACCGAGTTTTGGTTTAAATATGCTTTTACGTGAGTAATGCTGTAAATGTCATGTTTCAAATAAAGCTAAGGTAGATTAATATGTAACAAGTGTCTAAAAATTTAAAGTATACGTCTTTAACATCAATAAATATTGAAAGTTTAGATAGCTATGGAATCTTTGTATTCAGAATATATTTTGTGAAGGTTTTATATCGCCTGAAGGATATTATTATGCGATGATATTTATACAAACAGTATCTGCTAGTATCAAACATTTAGAGACAAATCTACTCAACAGTTAGCAAATCCTTACTAATATTATAAATGCAAAAATGAGTTTGTTTGTTTGTTACGCTTTCACGCCTTAACTACTCAACCGATCAACATGAAATTTTGCATACACGTTGTCAGGGATACAGAATAGGACATAGAGTACCTTTCATCCAGAAAAAAGACCTGTTGCAAACCTAACGTAACCTAACCTACATTTACGCGAGCGAAGCCGCGGGTGAAACTTAATATATTATAATAAGAAGTAAAACTTTGAATTATTATACCTATAAGTCTATTAAAGCACGATTTATGACTTTCCCATGACTGTACATGTGCATTGTCTTATTGAGAATCTGGGATAAAGGAGGTATTTACAACTTTGTCATCGATCATTTTTTCTGAACTTATCAGGTGAACAGATGTCATTAAATAAGTCGCGATTAAGTCCAATTACAACAATACTATACAACGAAACACAATAAAAAATATCGTACCGTGCATACCAATATTTTTCTTTGTTTGATATCAAATATATTTAATAATTCTTAAATCCAGTAGACTTCTTTTTAATAATTCTTAAACCCAGTAGCGCTACAAAATACAAACAATAATACAAAATCAGATGGTCCTGCTTGGGTACATCTCTACGTCGGTACACGTAACTGATTAAGTAACGTATGAGTAAAACCAACACAACTCTACCGAACCCTCCAGGCGAAAGGCGTGACGTTTCGATATTACGTCTGCAAATACCATAAGGCTACCGGTTTCCTTTTTCAAGAGCACGATATAGATGCAAATGGGAATATTGTTATCGATACGCAATTTATCGATACCAGTCCAGCGCTACGTTTTGCAAATTGGCGGGTTGCGAGGGCAGATATTTTAGACGTAAAATCGATATCCGTATTGAACATTTTTAAACGCTTGTTCATCTTTTCAAATGATCTCTTTATGTAGCATTTGGAATAGGCAGGATTGTTGAAAATACCGCTGTACATAATTATGTACATATTTTCTCATTCGTGCCGACTGGCAAGTATAAGAGTCTAGTGTCTTCAAGAGTGTCTACTCTTGAAGACACTAGACGCGCTAGGCATAATTCTTAAGTTTTTATAAACATTCAAACTACGGATACAAAGAACGCGCCGACTCGGTACAACTACTTCCAGATCACAAACATTTTTGTCATGTGTGGGGATTGAACTTACTACGGCAGAATGGCAGTAGCGAAGCGACTACTTAAACCACTACGCCATCAGTGCAGTCAGTATATTCACGACGAGTTAGGAGGAAGTGTATTACGCCTACATTTCACCAACTATTTTTAGTCCCATGTGATTCTGGCCTATTGGGCACGTTTACAGTATCCGTGCCGTTACTGAGAATTTTTATATTATACTAGATGTTCTCGGGGTTTCACCCGCGTTTATCGTTATTGCGCCGCCCCCGTGAGTCGTATCGTGATGTTATATAGCCTATAGCCTTCCTCGATAAATAGGCTATCCAACACTAAAATATTTTTTCAAATCGAACCAGTAGTTCCTGAGATTAGCGCGTTCAAACAAACAAACAAACTCTTCAGCTTTATAATATTAGTATAGATATAAATAAAAAAGTCTGACGCAGGCTTCAAACCCGCCACATCACGATTGGCTGCTACAAACTTATGCCACGCTAAGACAAGTCATTTAACTTTAAGAACACATCGGTCCAACTAGTATTTTCTTAAATCACAAACATAATTAAATGCTAGACGCAACCAGTAGTTGAAATCTGTTTGAATATAGAATTGCCCCAAATTAAATAAAACCGACTAACGTCCGAGTTCTCTGCAAACATTTTCATTTCCGTATAAAGAGACATTGGTTACATTGACCGTATGCATTGCGACTCAAAAAGGAGAAGTGTTTACACGAATACTTCATTTAGGTATTAGATGTGGTCTCAAATAACCACGTAAGTGTTTAAAGATCACTGACTCTCGAGCAATATAATTGATGTGGACCTCGAGTTTCTCTATGTGTAAGTACATATATTTTACGGTTACTATTGAATGTGTTTTTGAATAATTTGGTCTAGAGAGAACTCAAAAACTAGCTTTAAAAGTTTTTTTTTATTTTTTTATTTTACCTACGATATGTGTGAGGGATGTGTGTATTGTGTGTATATATATCATCCTAATTTATATTTTAATAAAGTAGACTGATATACATGCACGTCTTTCCTCAACAAAGAAAATTACAATATGTAGCTGGCCAGCGCATACGAGATATAACATGTACCTAATTTTTATATTTTTACCGGTTTTGAGCTAGTACATGTACATTATGTAACTAACTAGAAAGTTGGTTATATCTTATCTTATCTTATGTGGGGGCCAGTCTGTGCAGACTGGCGATACTTCGACCCAGTGGGATCTTTTGTGTCGACACTCTCCCAATAACGACTGCCATCTATAGACGTTCATGGCAGCTGGGACCGACGGCTTAACGTGCTCTCCGAGGCACGGAGCAGTCGATAATTGTCAATCAATACGCACATAATTTCGAAAAGTCATATAACTTCCGAAAGTCAGAGGTGCGCGACGTGGGTTCGAACCTGAGACCCTCTGCATTGTAGTCTGTTGGTCTTCCCACTGAGCTATCGCTGCTCTAAGTTGGTTATAAATAGTACGCCTATACGTAGGTTTACATCTCCAAGAGGGTAAAAAAAGGTGTACTATTACACCAAAATAGATGGCTATGTTTTAAAGTTTCCCATGATAAGAGGCAAGCCTATTTAGCCTACATGGCACATTTTCAAACGCCGAACTGCTGAGAATTTTCTATTGCTAAAACTTCCAGCCTGATTTTCAACTCAAACCCATCACAGGACACCATATGATCAGTCAAGCGAAAATTTAAGCTACACGAATAATGTAAGAATCTACATATCCCAGCTAGATTCTGCTAAATGCTTCGCCCTTGTGTATTATAAAATCTAGCAATAAACAGTATTTTATGTATTAATGAAGGACATGGTCTATAGGATTTTTTTATACAACTAAGGTGGCAAACAAGCATACGGCCCACCTGATGGTAAGTGGTCACCGTAGCCTATGGACGCCTGCGACACCAGAGGCATCACTTGCGCGTTACCGACCTTTTTGCAAAGCAAGTGGGAAGAAGAAAGAGCGGGAAGGGGGTAAGGTAGTGATTGGGCCTCCGGTACTCTCACTCACCGAACGAAACACAACAGTAGGAATACTGCTATTTCACGTCGATATTCTGTGAGAGGGTAGTACTTCCGCGGTCGAGCCGGCCCATTCATGCTGAAATCAGCGAGGCTCTACTACTCTTCTACTACCAAGTTTCAAGAAAATCCTTTCATCAGTTTATGCGTAATTGAGTAACAAACATCCAAACATCTCCACAAACTTTCGCCATTATAATAATAGAAGGATGTCAACAATCCTATCAGCCAATCAATTTGTCATTTGAATTTGTCAACAACGGTAACATGGGATAACTCAACGCTGGCATTTCATTAGCAATCCTTTTAAGTGTGTACTATTTATTTATTTAATTCAATTGGTCTTACAAAGGGGCCACGTTCAAAGGAAACGAAGTTATACAGGGGAGCGATTGTTGGAGTGTGGGCTAAGTTTCAGGCGCTGCAGGTGATGGTAAGAATGAATATTTAAATTATTTATATTTTTATATAGTGGTTTAGACCAATAGATCTTTGAGGAGTTCTTGTAGAGACCTATGTCCAGCAATGAACGTCTTTCAGTTAAGATGATGGCGATGATGATGGTATTGTCATACTAACAAAATGTCAAACAAGGTCTTTCGACTGTGTGAATGGCATAGTGGGCAAGTGGTCGCTACGCCGCTAACATCGGGGTTTGAATCCTACACGGGACAAATTAATTATGCGATCCATAAATATTTGGTCTGAGTCTTAATGTATTTTGTGTTTTTGTAAATCTTTTTTTGTTACACAAGTGTTTTGAAGTAAAAACTTCTTTAGGAGCGTTGAGCACTTCTTGGGTGAACAAAAATCATAGAACTCGCGTTATCGTCACGCTTCGTCATCGCCACGCTTCCACGCTTTCTATTTTTGTATTATTTTAGAATATTAACAATATCTCAGAAATGGTGCGTACTACGCAAAAAATAACGAAATTTTGACCCCCTTAATAACTCCTAAGAGAGTATCAGGAATACGACCCGCCCCTTTTTTATCTATAGGCAGTACCCAAAGACTGCTCCAATTTTTATTAATTCAAAATTCGTTCTTCGTTCGCAGCAAAGGGCGATACCCTAAAGTGGGAGTTACAATAGTCTAGCCGTAGCCTATGAGCGCTTGCTTGGATAACAACATGGGTATTACTTACGCGTTGCTGATTCTAGAGAAAGGGTATAAACCAAATGATTAATGAGAGGAAAAACACTCGCTAATTTTCTTCTTGAAGGCGGGCAAACAAGTCTTTCCCTTATGGAGTAAGGTATAGTAAATAAGTACTCATGGCCATTAGTGTCGCGTGAAGAGAATAGAAGATTGAAGTTGAAGTTTAAGAGTATAGACAGCTTTAACTTTTTCAGGATGAAAGGTACCGTATGTCCTTTTCTCTAATCCTAACAACGTGTTTGCGAAATTTCATGACGGCCGGTCGAGTAGCTAGGGCGTGAAGACATAACAAACAAACTCATACTCGTACTCATAATATTTGTATGGACATGCAATACGATCGACACGTTTTGCTATTCCATCAATATGCATAACTTAGACGAAGAAGGGGCTAATTTAGTGCGTTTATAAACAGCAAACCAGATACCAGCAATAATTCAGTGGGGAGACCAACAGACTGCAATGCAGAGGGTCTCGAGTTCAAACCCATGTCACGCACCTCTGACTTTCGGAAGTTATATGACTTTTCGAAATTACGTGCGTATTGATTGACAATTATTATCGCTTGCTCCGTGCCTCGGAGAGCACGTTAAGCCGTCGGTCCCGTCTGCCATGAACATTTATGGCAGTCGTTATTGGGAAGTCAGTACCCTCTAATATCCTGACACTGGTCTAGCCTTAGGGTATCGTTAGCCTTCGGGTTACGTAGGTCAGGTGGCAGCCGCTCCGTGTGAAATCTGATATCCAGTCAAATCCGGTTACACTAGAAAGCCGACCCCAAGTGACTTGGGAATAATAAAGGCTAGGGAGAAGAGAGACAGCAAACCAGAATTAGTCATATTACTCGTACCTAGCATCCATCATTCATTAGAATTTAAAATAATATCTAACATCTCGTTTTAAGCTATCCTTGCGTTTATTTTACTAAACTACCCAGCAATCTAAGCAAATTAAGGTCACGCGCCGCACATTGGTCCTTCGAGCTTTCGGTTTCAAGGTCTTCGCGTTTGGTAATTCTTAATCGGAATGGACGATAAGTGTAGCAGGCTCGTGTTTCTATAAAAAGTGACTTAGTAGCCAACAGTGCACTTATGAAGTTTAGTCATTTTTTTTTTTTCTCTTTTCTCATACACACAATACCATCTAGCCCAAACTAAGCAGAGCTTGTACTATGGGTACTAAACAATGGATAAACATACATATATACCTTTATTTTTTGTAAATACATACATATAATATTATACATAGAAACACCCAGACCAAGACAAACATCCATGTTCATGCACGCAAATATTTGACTTGTGCGGGAATCGAACCCGCGACCTCAGGCGTGGCAGTCGGTTACAATAACCACTACGCCATCGAGGCCGACCTTTGAATCTTAAGTTCTGGTAACTCCTCTTACCTGAGATTACTTTATTATGTCCTTAAAGGTATGTTTATACGTCAAGCTGCATTGGGCCTGCTTGACCCATGCCTGGATAATTTATGTATAAGGGTCATTTTTATACATTACTAGCTTTTGCCCGCGGCTTCGCTCGCGTTAATTTAGAATTTGACAATCAATTCGGGTTGTACTCTGCTTGTAATAATATAATTCAATCATGATTCGAAAGACATGCGGCGTCATCTATTATCATAAGAATGTTTTTGTTGTTTTCCTCGGGAACAATAATTTTTTTCGAGATGAAAGGTAGCCTATATCCGTTTCTGTACACCTCACAACGTATATGCAAAATTTCAGGATGATCGGTTTAGTGGTTTAGACGTGAAAAGTCTAAGAGCAGTGGCCTCCACACCACCCTCATAGTAGCCGAGGCGATGTTGAGGTCTCTACTTTGACGGCCTGAGAAGGTGCTTTTTCACGCCCCGCTTAAAGGACCCAGGATTGAAGGAAGAAGGAAACACGTGCCTTGGCAGAGAATTCCATGCCTTGGTCGTTCGGCAGAGGTATGAGGACCCAAACTTGTTGGTACGCGCTCTAATCGACTCTACCGTGTAAGGATCGCATCTGAGCCCAGCACGCGTTGTTCTGGATAGGAAAGGGGAGGGCGGCGTTTATTCTATATAATATTAGTTAGGATTAGGATTATTGCATAGACGATTAACTTATAGATTATACATTCTCAAAGGGTCAATCGAGTTATCTTTCGCGAGCTAATCAACAATACCAATCGCTTCAGCTCCTAGCGTACGGCGAGAAACATCAGAAACATAGGATTTTATAGCATCCGAGCGCCCTCTCGATATACTTTGTTATAAAACAGTAATAGACCAATAAAAGTTTAACGATACCCCTTGCGGTTTGGCTTTGATATAGTTCGCATCGTGATTTTTATCTTATACACCCATTTATAAGATGTATTTATTGGGCAACAGCGAAACTGTAATTATGGATTTGTGGCAAATAAAGTGGTGTTTTAATTGGTTTGGAAGTTTATGAAGGTTAGGTTGTTTTAATGGTTTACTGGCGTAGTTGTAGTAAATTACTTGCTGGTTCCTAATGTAAAGTATCATTACGTAATCAACATTGTACTGAGTCTAAAAACAGCTGTTTTATTTAATAGTGCACGTGACACGGTTGTGATTAGGTACGTCTCAACCTAAACATGCATACATACACATATCACGCCTGTTATTCGCAAATGGGTTGACAGAAGTGTTTTACTATATATTAGTAAAATGTAATATATTTAGTTAAATCAATGATTATACCATCAATATTAAGATTGGTCATTTTCTGTAACTATAATATTGTTCTGTAGTGTACATGATTCTATAATATATGGCGTCAACTAACATTTTGTTAAATAATAAAATAAAGAAAGGAGAATAATACAACTCCAGAATTTGCTCTGCTCTCAATATAATTGAAACAGTAAGGATAAATATTATAATTAGTAAAAATAAACTTGTACCAGCTTAGCATGCAGCAATTCATTTAATTATTAAGACTAGCGGTCGCCTAGTGCTCGAAATTCGACCAAAGTTTACCTGTAAGATATTGCTGACATACTTATGTCATTATATATTGATATATGTAACCATAGTTACGCGCTTCGACTGCGTGTGTCAAATGCATGGTTGTGTGCGTGTAGTGTTTTTTCATTAATTTAATGTATTTCTAACGCATATTTAAAAAAATATTAGCATTCGTCACTTCTTCTCTGTATAAACTATAAGTGTGCGAAATTTCATACTCCTCCGTCCGCCCAATTTTCGTAAAAAGGGATCCAAAGTTTTCGCTTCACGTATTTAATATATAGATAAATATATCGTATCAAAACACTGATACAAATTAATGCATTTGGATTGGTATCCAGATTTCAATTATATAATTTCGGTGTACTTGTAGATGCATCTAAAAGACACAGAAAAAAAAATTACAAGTTATATTTCTGCAGCATATTTGGTTCGATTTAACACAAGTTAATAACTTCATAAAATTTTAAACGTTATAAACTTCTTAATATAAGTAACAAAATGCTATATTTCATTTCACCCGTACGACACACTTCACATATTCATATTGTTTTGCACATTGTTATGAGTCCCATCTTTCATTTCAGTATGTAGACAGTTTTCCGCTTTGTCCCAAGTGATACTGTTTGATTGTTTAGGGTAGTGAACAAATAAACTATGGTACTTACACTACATAACGAGGGATGCTTGCTGGCATATCCTGAAACAAAGAGAGCACAATTTTATTTATTTATACATATTTTATGCAGTGTTGTGTAGTTATAAGTGACTACAGAACATTGCATACCACTCTTGGAATATTTTGTGTATGTGATTATACAGGCGATATAGGTAATGTCATAAGTATTTTTAACCAGTGTTTAAAAATACTTATAATATTACCGATATCGCATTAAAAACAAGCGTTGCAGAATAAAAATCCAGAATTCAAAGAAATGTTTTTTTCTGTAGCGTTTTGTTATGTCTCACTGCTGGGCTTGGACTTCCAAACGACTCTATCCGAAGACATTCCCTGCCAATCCCTTTCGAAGATGTCTACGTTATCTCGCCATCTCCGTCTAGTTCTGCCTCATCGCCGTCAAATGTCTTTTGGCACCCAATTGATCAAAATTTGTGCCCACCTCTCTGGGTGCATGCGGCACATGCGTCCATCCTTTTGACTCCGAGAGTACAAGCATTCTCGGAGTCAAAAAGAAAACATTAAACTATTAAAAAATTAAAATCCCTCAAAGATAATCATAGATGCGCTCTTATACGTTTCAATATGATCACCCTTTTGGACATTAAGTTATCATCTGATACACAATGCACATAATCGCTTCTAGCTAGTTTTCCAAGTATTTTCTATAGTCTCACAACAGTTTTATAAATTCAACCTGGTAAAAAAGCATTGCACTGCAACGCAGAGGTTTCGAGTTCGATGCCCAGACGATCTCTCCCTTGTCTATAAGTTATTTAGGTATCAAATAATAAATGACTGCTCGATTTAACAGTAGAAAAACCTGCTTGCTTTATATTATTCATGATTTTTCGGAAACGTGTAAAGTCTGCTAACCAGCGCGGTGGATTATGGTCTAACCCTTCTCACACAGAGAACAGGCTTATGTTTAGCAGTGGAACGATCTATAAATAAACTGGGCTAATAATGTCTCAACAGATATAATATAACTGTAGTTTAATATGCGTTTTTATTCGTATTTCACGTCAAACACTGAAATAACTTAAGTCCAATACTGCATATTTCAAATTCACCTCGCTAAACGTATCAAAAGCTTTATCGAAATCCAAATGACCAAATTCAATCAACAGAACCTATTTACTTTGAACTACTCATCATTCGAAGCTGGTGCTCCAGAATCTCTAGATCAGCGTAAATAAGATGAGGAAATGTAAAAAAAAACATTGACGTAAATAACGACTCGGTAATATTTTTTCCTGTTAGCCGCCAACTTGGAAGCAATCAGAAAAGTTCCAGTACTTATATAAGTTGACAAGTAAAGTTTCTCCGAAGGCGTATTTACAAGTTTTCGGTCTGACGTCGTTTAGATTTTGAATTTGTTACTCATTAATATCAGTAAATATGGATATTTCTGGAGATCCGTTTATTTGGAGGCTATGTTGAAGCTTGATAGACAATGCGAGTTATTTCCGTGTAACACATACGACGCTAACAGTTATTTTATATATATAATAATATTCTACCACATATACACAACACCATCTAGCCCAAACTAAGCAGAGCTTGTACTATGGGTACAAGACAATGGATAAACATACATTTTATATACTTTTATTTTTTAATTTTTGTAAATACATACATATTATACATAGAAACACCCAGACCAAGACAAACATCAATGTTCATGCACACAAATATTTGACTTGTGCGGGAATCGAACTCGCGACCTCAGGCTTGGCAGTCGGTTACACTCACCACCATGCCATCGAGGCCGTCAAACTTTTATAACTTAATGAGTCATTTATTATAAACTAGTATCTGTGTTGCCTGGCATGGCTTTCAAGCAATGGTACTCCAAAATAGATACATACATATTATTATATCACTTTACACATTGGAAAATGTAAATTTACTGAATAATATCAGTCAAGCATATATATAAACATGAAATGTTATGTTTATTTATCATGTTTTCATTTC
This sequence comes from Catocala sponsa, assembly GCA_963564715.1. Taxonomy (NCBI): domain Eukaryota; kingdom Metazoa; phylum Arthropoda; class Insecta; order Lepidoptera; family Erebidae; genus Catocala; species Catocala sponsa. Next base: position 23,192,098 of record OY751345.1, on the reverse strand, counting down.
ACCATTAGTATTATTATCATAGTGTTAGAAATAAAAACAAAATTCAAAAAGTTCCATAGCGTAATTAATATGCATAATTAGTTAATTATCACTTCCTTTAACGGCCAAGATGTTCTTGAGGAAATCTGTATGTCTGAGAGTTCTCCATAATATTTTCGGATCTATGTGAAGTCTGTCAACCCGCACTTGGCCAGCATGGTGGACTAAGGTCAAACCTTTCTCACACTGAGAAGACCTGATATTATTTATGTATATACATATTTCTGTTTTAAAATTTGCCTTTAAATTCAGATCCTAAAAATTCAAAGCACAGCAATTTCAACATCATCTCGAGAACAAAGGCAAAAATGCAAGTATTTGGTTCCATGAATTATTCAGCTAGCACTTCTGTCAAGTACTACTCATACAGTCATCCATTAAAGTCAGTCTACAAATCATCGCGCGATGACGTCGACATGCTCTGTCGGCACTGTCAGTTCAGAGCATGCAACGATATATAACTCCCGACAAAGTCGGTGCTACCACCCAATGGTGTTTGGCATAAACTTTAGATTAAGGCATCAAAGAGCTGATTTAAGATTATGTTTTAAATCTAACTATATTTTAAAACTTTAACGAGATTCTGTCTGGAAATATACTTGCAAAAGGAAACTTGTGCGTACTACTTATTTATTTTTAGGTACATATATTAACAGAATAAACATATACATAATTATTTAATCTAAGGCAAGGTCATGTACTTACGCCAATAACAAATATACAAAGCATCGTTTACTTAAAAAGAACGTAATAATTATATTTAAGTCTAACAAATATTTAACATAATATCTAACACTAAATTATCTAGAAACATAATAAAGAATCATAGAATAATTTAATTTATTTTTTCCTATTGTACATTTGCCAATCTGTTTTGTGCCAGCATCATGCATAAACCACTGAACGAATTTTGAACGCAGTATCCAAGTTTTGTAGGTTACAGTTCAACTTGAAATCAATTAAATCGCAGGCGAACTGTTGTTCAAGCGGACAAAGATACGGTTGAATGTTAGCAACATATCATTAAGCCTTTATACCGTAGAAAGGTTTGGCAAAAAGGTAGAGTAAAACAAAATGAGTGCACTTTTTTAGACATGTGCCTTGTTTTAGTTTTCTCATGATATATTTGAATATCGCTGTGCAGACATCGCATCCAATACAGACATAAGTCACTACTGCACCAATCTTAAGCGGCAAGTTTGCCTCGCGACTATTAAGGCACTCAGTCAGTCAGAAATAAAAGCTAAACCAAATTGCCCTTCGATATTTTCTTTTGATGTATATTCTATCCAGACTAGACAACATTATTCTTTTACTATGAATACGTATTCAGCGAGCTGTAAGTAAAAGGAAAACACTAAAGGTATCAACTGTTTATCGTTCTGCGCAGCTCGTAAAACTTGATTTAGGGTAAAGGTTTTCGTATACGAATAGATAACCAACCAGCTGGAAATCTAAGACTAGTGAACTAGTGAACTTTAACGGAGAAATCTTCTTCAGACCGTTTTTTTAGGGTAGTGTGTGTGTGTAGTGTTCTATTATTTGAATTACCCTTGACTTTCCTTGCTTAGTCTGTAGTACGCGGACATTTAGTTTAATAAGATACGAACAAATTGCTGATCGTCAGTTTAATGTCTTGTATTTTTTGTATGCCATAGTGGTAAAGTAGCTTACTGCTGGCCTGATGATAAGTGATTACTGTAGTCTAATCTCCAGATCTCTTACTCACCGGGTGAAATGCAGTGACAGTGATACAACTTACACAACACGCGACATCCTATGAGTCACAAAGAATCATCAGATAATTGGCAACAGCTGGCCACTCATAGCCCATCTCCTTTCACTGGCTAAAATACTGCTACAAACTACAGGCACAAAGAGCACCTCAACTAGAACATACTAATTGCATAAAAAAATATGTGTGATTCAAATGTGTTTGATCACATATCGTTTTATATACGAGCTAATCTCAAACCTATCCTAGTTTAATTTACCGCAATCCAAACAGTCTAAAAATATTTAATAAAACTAAATAAAAATATATTTTATATTTGATTTTACTCTGTCCCTTGGCGTAAGTTCGCAACAAATAAAATATATGAGTTAGAAAATTCTCAGTAAGCAGTGCACATGGAACCAAAAATATAGTTGACCTTGCCACTTCTCCAGCGATAATTAGCCTTAGGTATGTTTATATTTGTGTACAAATAGATCTTACATATAATATTATCAAATATAATGTATGTTCTGATTCAGTACACGCATTCAGGCATCTTCGATCGTCTTCTTCTCCTTAGCCTTTATTATTCCCAAGTCACTTGGGGTCGGCTTTCTAGTCTAACAGGATTTGACTGGATATCAATTTTTACACGGAGCGACTGCCATCTGACCTCCGCAACCCAAAGGCTAACGATACCCTAAAGCTAGACCAGTGTCAGGATATTAGAGGGCACTGACTTCCCAATAACGACTACCATAGATGTTTAAGGCAGCCGGGACCGACGGCTTAACATGCTGTCCGATGCACGGAGCAGGCGATAATTGTCAATCAATACGCACATCATTTCGAAAATTCATATAACTTCCGAAAGTCAGAGGTGCTCGACGTGGGTTCGAACCCGAGACCCTCTGCATTACAGTCTGTTGGTCTCTCCACAGCTATCGCATCTTCGATCGTGTGGAAATAAAAAAAGTAAACACAAATATACCTAACCACCAAAAAGCGCTTAATCCGCAAATAATAAACCTTAACTCCATATCCCATAAGCGCATGTATACCCATCATTAGAAATCTCCCAACTCACTCAGTAATGGCCCCAGTCGACGTTTTGACACGAAAGCGCGTACAACCGATGATTTATATGGGATCTCGTATTTTCGTATTGAAATAAAAATCATTTTCACGACTATGGCGTTATGGGGTTACAGAAAATGGAAGTGGCAGAGTCGTGTACCGTGTACGGTGTTATTACTATGGGCCGATATAAAAAGGGTAGTAAACAGATCGTCTTTGATCGATAATGGACGGCGCTTTACTCATGGGAAGGAATGCCATGATCGCTATGTTTGATAAGGGAATTGGTGTTACAGGAAGTTATTTAAGTTATTATAAACACGGTAGCTTGTTTCTTCTTCGACTGACCCGAATAAGATGTTCAAGTTTTGTGATTAAATAAACGTGATCGTAGACGTATAAAATTGAGGTTATCCCGTAGAATGGATTTTGATATATTATAATGATTAACAGTTTGACGGTTGAGCCTCAACTTCAAACTTAAGGAACGTTTTAAATATTTGTGCTAAGTAAAACTGGAGCCATGTATTAATATAACAAACAGTATTTACGTACAAACGCAAGTTCAATTTGCCCGCCACATTGATTTAGTTTGTCTTTTCCTGTATATTGAAGTTCCAGACCACATTTCGTTAAGGACAGAAATTCGGTAAGGACAGAAAACAAATATTGAGGTTAGAATATTTATTTCTCAAAACCCATGTATGGGTCGGTAGGTTCATCTGGGTTAATCAGATGATAGAAGAAGGTTCAGGCGCTGGAGCAACGGCGTTTTATGCTCTGCACTCACCCGTGCTCCGGGTGAGCGGAACACCACCACTTTCTAACTCCGACCTGCTATTATTATTTTATTGACGCCATAACCGAATAACTTTTGAGGGATCATGCGCAGCAGTCTTATTCACAACTGCTGCAGCACCAAGGTATATATTATAAAATACATACATACATAGATTCACGCCTGTTTCCCAGAGGGGTAGGCAGAAACTACGGATTTCCATTTGCTACGATCCTGACACACTTCTCTGGCTCAATTCACTTTCACCACATTCCTCATACACGCCCGTCGGTTCAAGAAGCTCTTAACCTGGCCTTTGTTCAGAACGCCTCCGATGTGATCGAGAAACGTTCGCGTAGGTTTTCCTCTTGCGACTGTTCCATTCACACTAGCCTTATAAACTTTCTTAGTCAGTCTTTCCTCGTCCATTCTTTCTACATGCCCATACCAGCTTAACATACCCTTTTCTATTCTATATAATATAATATAACATGCAAAGGAAATCAAAAAAATCTGCATATTAACCACCAATTTCCCGGAGTTTCAGTCTAAACGAAAAGTTATCTTTACATCTTAACAAAGATTCTCAATAAGATGTCTCAATAACAATAGTGGATCGGGAATCCGATACTTTAAATATTAAAAACTTTTCACTTTAATACAAAATTCCCACATAAACTTTTTAATTTACGACCAAAGACACGAGAGTACAAAGAGGTCTATTCTAAAGTTTCTTAAATGAATTCTGAATTCATATTTTCATAGAAGATTCAATTTACTTGCAGTGGAGAGGAATGAATTAAACCTTGCCTGTATTGTGAACGAAATATGGCGGTATTAACTTTTAAGGTGTTTTCAAATTGTTTAATTTGTTTATGGATTTTATTAATGTGAAGCGGAAATGATAAAATTCATTAGCATGAAAGTAATTTATTAGGTTACCTTTACTGTGATATAATTAGTATGTTATATCAATATTTGACAGTTTTGTGGCATGGTAAGGTGCCAGGTTGGGCTCTTATTGGGTTTTTTACATACATACATAGATTCACGCCTGTTTCCCAGAGGGGTAGGCAGAGACTACGGATTTTCATTTCCTATGATCCTGACACATTTCTCTGGCTTCGTTCACTTTCATCACATTCCTCATACACGCCCGTCGGTTCAAGGAGCTCTGGCTTTTTTATAAGGAAATTTTAAGTAGCAGCACGGGGATTGAAGCTTTTACACATTTTAAAATATGCAAATTCATGACAAATGATTGGATTGCCTGTTGCTAATTTAAACTGCCAATCCCAGTAGATCACATGCGTTTGACCGCCCATAAAATATTTTTTGTATTGGTCTTCCTTCTAGAAACCGCGGTATAGTGACTTGCAAAATAATCTACCTACTATTTTTAACCTCACAAACAATGACAGTGATGGAAATGGGTTCAATTTGATAGGGCAATGTGAAGGATTTGCCAGTTCTAAGAATTGACGTAAGAAATCAAAGATTAATTTCTAATGTGGTCCAAGCGAAAATATAAATCCTAATACTAGCGAAAATAAATATCCTAATCCTAATACTATCCTAATCCTAATCCTAACTTCCTAACTGATACTATAAAAGCGAAAATGAGTTTGTTTGTTACCATTTCACGCCTAAACCACTGGACCGATCATTCTGAAATTTTGCATATACATTGTCAGGTGTACAGAAACGGACATTAGCTACCTTTCATCCCGAAAAAGTTACTGTTTCCGAGGAAAACAACAATAACGTTCTTATGATAATAGATGGCGCCACGTCTCTTTCAAATCATGATTGAATTATATTATTACAAGCAGAGTACAACCCGAATTGATTGTCAAATTCCAAATTAACGCGAGTGGAGCCACGGGCAAAAGCACTAGCTTCAAATCAAATCTTTCAAATACTAATTTGAAATAAAATGAGAACAAACAATAGTTCTATTATTACTAGCTATTTTAAGCCTACGCTTAAGAAGGATTATTTTTTCGTAGACTTACTTAACCCTGTTTCTCGGAGGGACTGGTATTCTACATCCCTAAAAATCACGGTAGAAAATATTCCGAGAAAATCTTACAATTAAATATAAAACGTAACACGTGGTACAAAATATGCCGCACTAGGTATAAATCTTGTATCACGAACGACTTAGACTTAACAGTAAAACAACGAACAACAACTACATCCGAAATAACTATTTGTCGGGGTCGAAACTACTACACTCGGCACAGTGAGATTGGCAGGACATCCACTTAAGACTGCACCGAGCGAAATGTGCCTAAACAGGCGGTCACACTTAAGTGAATAAAATCAACACTTTTTGTTTAATACAAATATAAAATATACATTTACCATAACAATGAATGTGTTTACAATTACTCCTTGTAAAAAAATAAAATATAAGTAATAAAACTTAAAATAATTAATATTTTCGCCTACAAAATCACGTAAATTTGCACGAAAAATGCAAAAACGTAAGCTCGTGTTACGTGATTTTTAGATTATAACAGTAGAAATCTATACTATTTTACAGCTTAATCAAAACATAAATAGTTATATTACAATTTGTCCGTCCCAAATATTTAAGTTATTGGTTGACAATAAAGATACAAATTATCAAAAAAGCACTTCAAATCCTCCATAGAATTTTACTATGGCGGCCGCGCACCGATTTGAATATGCGCCGCACGAGCTCTATCATTATCTGTCTTACGCTCGGCGCAGTCTTAAACCACCAGCATATTATCACTGAAGTACATTGATGTCTCTTCTAGAGATTATATTCCCCAAACGCGCTCAGCACAAACTTATTGCCTGCTTCGGTTGCGAAATATCAACTCGGGTCATTGGTTTTTTTCGCAATATCAGCTGCGTTCGCGGTGTTTTACGGGATTTTACTGTTTCCTCACTGTTTGGTTAAATTGTGTTGGTTTTTGACTGATGGGGCTTCGCTTAATTGTTTGTTGGGAACGCCTAAGCGTCATTGACTCGTGGTAATGTTTTGTGGATTTTGGTTAACATTTATGTAACTTGTTTATTAGCGTTCTCGTAACTTAAATATAACAAAAATGTCGGATGTTTTATTAAACTATTTGATGTTAGTATATATACTTTTTGTTCCAAATATTTATTTCCAGGAACACTCAGAAAAAGTATAGAATAATACTAGGTTTAAGTAAAGTAGAATCAGCGATGGCTCAGTGGGAAGACCAATAGACTGCAATGCAGAGGATCTCGGGTTCGAACCCACGTCGCGCACCTCTGACTTTCGGAAGTTATATGACTTTTCGATATTATGTGCGTATTGATTGACAATTATCGCCTGCTCCGTGCCTCGGAGAGCACGTTAAGCCATTGGTCCCGGCTGCCATGAACATCTATGGCAGTCGTTATTCGGAGTGTCGATACAAAAGATCCCACTTGATCGAAGTATCGCCGGTCTGCACTGACTGGCTCCCACATAAGATAAGGTAGAAAGAAATAACCACACATTAAAAAAATACACAGTGAAGACAAATAAAGGTGGAAACACATGAGAAACAATATAAATACAAATGAAAAAGAATAAAGATAGACGTGTTTTCTTTTAACTAATATTTCATCGAGCGTCAATAAAATAGGATTTCATCAGATTTTTCGATAACTAGCTTTTTAATTATTTTATACACACCTTTGCCAACATTTTGATTGCTTTTCATGTCATAGTCTATAGGACATTGAACTAGTGTTAGTTTCAATACTTTGAAGAATAACCAAAAACAAACCAACGATAGAACGTAGTGTAGGACGCCCTCCAACCAGGTGGGATGACGATCTGCGAAAGACTGCAGGCAGATGCTGGATGCGGCAAGCTGAAGACAGGGCGCTATGGCGCTCTTTGGGGGAGGGCTATGTCCAGCAGTGGACTATTATAGCCTGATGATAATGATGAAACCAACGATAACAACAATATTTTGTAAAAAAAAATATTTTTTGTTATGTAACCTATAATCCTGCATAGCATAAAAAACTTAACTGGACTACGTAAATGGATTGCGAGCAGAAGCTTCTTGATATATAATCGTAAATACTAAACTGTTGTAGGGATAGTAATGTTCTTTCTTTATAGACCTAAATGAAGTCTGAACAAATCATACTTCTAAACCAATGCAATAAAAATGTATGATTGAAATTAAATAAACTTTATACGGATTTTATCGCGTTGTTTATTTTTTATAAAACACTATTATTACATAATTTTGAAACTTATGTAATAATAGTGTTTTATTGGCGTAGTGGTTAGTTTAACCGACTGCCACGCCTGAGGTCGCGGGTTCGATTCCCGCACAATCAAACATTTGTGTGCATGAACATGGATGTTTGTCTTGGTCTGGGTGTTACTATGTATAATATGTATGTATTATCAAAAAAAAAGTATATATGTAATATCCATTGTCTAGTACCCATAGTACAAGCTCTGCTTAGTTTGGGCTATATTATTTCAATTTAAGCTATTTAAATGATACAATTATTTAGATTTAATTTTACACTTTCCCTGACATTTCGGTTGTTTTTCAGCAGTCGGGGAGAAAAATGTATAATAATATAATATTCTACCACATACACACAACACCATCTAGCCCAAACTAAGCAGAGCTTGTATTATGGATACTAGACAATGGATAAACATACATATATACTTTTTTTTTGTAAATACATACATATTATACATAGAAATACCCAGACCAAGACAAACATCCATGTTCATGCACACAAATGTTCGACTCGTGCGGGAATCGAACCCGCGACCCGCGTGGCAGTCGTTAGCACTAACCACTACGCCATCGAGGCTGACCTTCCAAATGCTGTATTTTGTAAAATAATAGTATAGCGATGGTTTTGTAATTATGAATATTTTCCTGCACGGATGGCGTAGTGGCTTAAGTGGTCGCCTCACCACTGTCATCGTGTCGAGTATTGTGGGTTCGATCCCCACACGGGACAAAAAATTGTGTGATCCACAAATAGTTGTTTCGAGTCTGGGTGTTCTTTGTGTCCGTTGTTTGAATGTTTATAAAACCCTCCATAACACAGGAATTAGTCCTAGTGCAGGAGCTGCATTTGTTTTTAAAAAAATTAAAAGTAAAGGGATTTGGGAAGGGAAAGGAAAAATTCTTAAGGAATATATAAACATACAAAACGAATGGAGAGTAAGGCAGTAGCGTATTACATACTTAACGCCTGTGGCACAGGTTTACCCTAGTACAGGCATCCATATTATATTCCCTATTTTAAAAAAACGAAATAAATTAAATAAATAAACTAAATTAATTCTAAATTACCTATATTAAGTACTTTATGGACTATATTCATGTTTTACCACTGTAATCAATAAATAAATTATTATTATTTTTGAATTTTTTTTTAACTCCCTTTTTTGAAGGGGTAAAGGCGTGTCATGCGGGCCAAGACCAAGCATGGCACGTTAAATGAAGTAAGTTGATGATATGGATGATGATGTTAGAAATTTGCGTGTGATGCGGCACGTGTTGAGAATCGTGGCTTTTTGCAATAGTTGTAGTGTGTTTATAGGCATGTGTAAGATGTCAAGGCTTTGAGTGAGTGTTTTGGGTATTATACCAGTTGATGACAAGACTATTGGTACAATATGCACTGTACGTGCTCTCCATTGTATTTTTAATTCGATCGCTAAGTCTTGGTATTTTGAAAGCTTATCGGCTATTGTTGATTGTACGTTGTGACTGTTGGGGATGGCTATGTCAATAATATAAATGGTGTTGCTATTTTTATCATGTAGTGTTCTATCGGGTCTGTTATAGTGTACAGTTTTGTCAGTAATGATTGTTCGGTCCCAATACATTTTACAGGTGCTGTTTTCGAGGACAGTGTCTGGTTTATATTTGTAGTATGGCAATTTTTTATTGATAAAATGATACTGATGTGCTAAATGTTGGTGTATTATTGCAGCTACTTGGTCATGCCGGTGTTTATAATCAGACTGGACCAGAAATTTGCAAGCGCCAGTTATATGTTGTATTGTTTCAGTAGCTGAGTTACAGTGTCTGCATAACTCTGAGGTTTGATTTGGGTCTCTAATTATGATTTTTTTATAATTTCTGGTGTTTATGACCTGATCTTGTATAGCTAGCATGAAGGCTTCAGTTTCTGGAAACAGTTCCCCTTTTAAGAGCCATTCGTTCGACTTTCCTTTATCGACGTAGTTTTGACTCAGTTCGGTTCGGTGTCTTCCATGGAGACTTTTCCCTGCCCATTTGGCAACTTTTTGCTCTACAGTCGTTAACTTTTCATTATGTTGCAGAACTTTATTTTTTAAATTAAGTGGTGTGAGTTATTATTATTATTATTATTATTACATACACATTCATTTGACCTAACCCGGATAGTTTTAAATTACCAAGGAATTGAGCCCAGGAACTAATCAGCAAACATAAGCGCAAACTCATGCCTCGCTATCAACAAAAGTCAGTGGCATAACAAATCCTACCAATATTATATCCTACCTACTAACCTAACTATCCTACTAATAGTTTATGAAGATGTTCGGATGTTTGTTACTCAATCATGCATAAACCATTAAACAGATTAGGATGAGACTTGACATACAGATAGACTATGTGCCGGATAGGATAGTTTTTATATCGCGTTCCCGTGAGATTCTCGCGGAAAGAACCGTGGGCGGACACTATTGCTATATAAAAAAATACAGTACTTATCCATGACTAATTCTTTACAAGAACCTCCTACTTAACAAAAATCTTTATCTAGACTTTGACAAATTACATATGACTAAAATCTTTACATAAATACCAGAAATTCAACACATTCAACTAAAACCTACATTAACATACTAATATATACTGACTAAGTAAGGTATCCTTAACTCTAAGTTCTATAAAAAATTCAGCTAAGTTCTAAATAATTGCTACGTTTCTTTCTAGGTCGGTGGCAATCACGGCCATAGGTCATTAGCTTGAAAGCTAAGGGCGGGCTCATACTAGCGTTTGTCGAGCGCGTTTTTCTAACGTTTGACCCGCGTAGACGTTGCATGCATGCATTCCGATCGTGGTGATATTTGCCAATAGTTATTTTATTTTTATGAGCAGTAGAGCCTCGCTGATTTCAGCATGAATGGGCCGGCTCGACCTGGGAAGGACTACCCTTTCACAGAATATCGACGTGAAATAGCAGTATTCCTACTTTTGTGTTTCATTCGGTGAGTGAGAGTGCCGAAGACCCAGTCACCCCGTTCCCGCTCCTTCTTCTTCCCACTTCCTTTCCTAAAGGGTCGACAACGCGCAAGTGATGGCTCTGGTATTGCAGGCGTCCATAAGCTACGGTGGCCACTTACCATCAGGTGGGCCGTAGGCTAGTTTGCCAACTTAGTTGTATAAAAAAACAAGTTAGAATGATGTGCGCCTTTGCGACGCAAGTGCTGCGTTAAGGCATGTGACAAGCGTAATGTGCGTTTGACGCCTATGCTGAACATACTTTAGAACATACCACTAGGGTTCCATTCTAGACATTCGAGAAACGTACGCGCAGCCCAGATACACCCAGACACGCAACGTATACGTCGCATGGTCGCAATATCGAGTTAGTGTTATAATTAACAAAAAATAAAATTGGGGCAGTCTTTGAGGACTGCCGATGGAAGTTAAAACTTTAATCCTTGATCATAAATACTTCTTTATAAACCAAATTATAAACCAAAAATAATTCAAAAATGGAAAGCGTACGGTGACGATGACGCCAGTTCTATGGTTTTTGTTCACCCAAGAAGTGCTCAACGCGCCTAAAGAAGCCTATTTGCCTATTTTGACGAAGAACCTCTAAGGAGGTGAGAAACGGTTATGATTGTACATGTTTTTGTGCTAAAGTCGCGTATGCACAACTTAGCGCAGCGTACAAGCGACAACATCGCAACAAGGAGCTATCTAACATGTAGTTCGCGTTGTAATGGCGCCTGCGCTTATCAAACGCCTACGCTGAAGAAACGCAAATGAAAAGGAACACGCACGCCAGACAAACGCTAGTATGACCCTGCCCTAAGGGAACCGTACAATTTACCTAGTTTATAAAAAAAAACTGAAGTAGGTTATTGCGCGCAAGTCGTTTGAGTTAATTGAAGGTAAAAGGTTGTCGTCGCTTCTCGTTGGCGCTTAAAACAGTAAATAATAGGTTACGTCAAAAGCTATCTGCTTAAAACTTTACGCTATTAGTGACAGACGTAGTAATTGTAAATCAAGATCTCTCTATTTTGGCAGTATTATGTATTGTAGAGAATTCCCTACGATTACTGTAGAAGTCGATATCTTAATACTTAATTAAGGTAATACCTATAACATTTTAATAATAGAGGTATAACAGAATAGGTATAATTCAAGCAGATTAATTGTTGACGCTGGGCTCCGCTCCTAAGATCCAAGGTTCGAATTTATATCGATCAAAGTGTTATTGGGTCATATTATGTCACGGTTATGCGAATGTTATACATTGCAATTGAACTACTTGATACGGATTTTATCGCGTTGTTTATAAAATATTCTTCTTCTTTTTCCTTTTCGTGTGGTTAGTGGCCAACCTGTTGTCAAGAGCTGTTCAAGCGGCCCGTAGGCCTCTGACATGGCTTAACGACTGCTGTTAATTTGACAATAACCGGGACCGACTTTTTAAGTGCCCTCCGAAGCACGGAGACGCTTACTTATCAAATAAAACGCAACAGTAAGAATACTGCTACATAAAATGTTCTGCGATTGCTTTGAGTCTCTCGATCGTCCAGATACACAAAAACAAGTAAAGCTCTTTTTGACTTTCTGGTCAACCAGACACATTGCATAGAAACAAGCAAGCCTCCACTATTCTAAAACAATTTTGTTCTCCCTAGCCTTTATTATTCCCAAGTCACTGGCACACACACGGCTTTCTAGTCTAACCGGATTTGACTGGATATCAGTTTTTACACGGAGCGACTGCCATCTGACCTCCACAACCCCAAGGCTAACGATACCCTAAGGGTAAACCAGTTACAGGATATAAGGGGCACTGACTTCCCGATAACAACTGCCATAGATGTTCATGGCAGCCGGGACCGACGGCTTAACGTGCTCTCCAGGGCACGGAGCAGGCGATAATTTATTGTCAATCAATACGCACATAATTTTGAAAAGTCATATAACTTCCGAAAGTCAGAGATGCGCGACGTGGGTTCGAACATGAGACTCTCTGCATTGCAGTCTGTTGGTCTCCCCACTGAGCTATCGCTGTGGCTATTCTAAAACAATCACGTACATATAACATGAGAATTCAATCATAACACATAGTATTTGATTAAACATAGCATCCCATTACGTAAACGTAGAAAACATAGTTCCCGTCCTAAGTTCACTGTAGCATATTTGATCTGGCTGTAATAAAACACATTGTATGCTCGTGAAACATAGACTTTAACATTGAGAGACAGAGAATGGTTGGATGCTTTCGAGATTTGTTATTGGAAGCTAAAGGAAATAATAAATGTCACTGATTTTAAGACATTAAAGTACTATTATCTATCTATACTAATATTAAAAAGCTGAAGAGTTTGTTTGTTTGTTTGAACGCGCTAATCTCAGGAACTACAGGTTCGATTTGATCAATTATTTTAGTGTTAGATAGCCTATTTATCGAGGAAGGCTATAGGCTATATAACATCACGCTATGACCCACGGGGGCAGCGCAGTAAAGATAAACGCGAGTGAAACCGCGGGCACATCTAGTATAAAATAAAAGAATATCAGCCCTGTATCAAACTGTCTCACTGCTGGGCACGGGCCTCTTCTCAGTATGAAAAGGTTTAGCCCATAGACCACCACGCTGACTCAATGCGGATTGGCAGACTTTACATATCTTTGAGAATATTATGGAGAACTCTAAGACATGCGGGTTTTCTCATGATGTTTTCCATCACCGTTAATCAAGAGATAATTAACTATAAAATACGCACATTACTACGAACATTACTAGTCAAACGTGTGCGCCTTTGAATCGAACTGGAGATCTGTGCGTGGCAGTCTAGTTTACTGTATCCCACTAGCCTTTCATATTATATTCTATTGTCCTGTATTGTGCAGTGTATAAAACTTAATACATAGGAGACATATAATATAAAAAACAAATTGCTGGTAAAGCTATATCACTCAAGACTGCGCCGAGCGTAAGACAGATAATGACAGAGCTCGTGCGCCGCATTTTCAAATCGGCGCGCGGCCACCATAGTAAAATTGTTGCTTTTTTGACAAATATGTATCTTTATTGTCAACCAATAACTTAAATATTTGGGACGGACAAATTGTAATATAACTATTTATATTTCGCTTAAGATGTGAAATAGGATAGATTTATATTGTTATAATCTAAAAATCACGTAACACGAGCTTACGTTTTTGCATTTTTCGCAAATTTACGTTATTTTGCAGGCGAAAATATTAATTATTTTAAGTATTTTACACGGAGTAATTGTAAACACATTCATTGTTATGGTAAATGTATATTTTATATTTGTATATACAAAAAGTTTTCATTTTATTCACTTAACTGTGACCACCTGTTTTGGCTCATTTCGCTCGGCGCAGTCTTAAATTACACTTATATTTTCTTAGATACTTTCAAAATCATGACTTATTGTACATTGTGGTTTTATCAGTGAAGCGGCGATAGCGACTCCGGCCCCTTTGAAATCCCGTTTTCAAAGAGGTTCTCACTATTTTACCTGCAAGCAAGAGCTTTCCATATAAAAAGGGGTGCAAAGATTTAAATTAAAAGCAACTGTTTCTGAAGCGGTAGCAATCAAGGTCGCAACTCATTAGTTTAAAAGCTATTCAGTTTGGAGACGTGAGACCTTATAAAGCCTCCTTTCATTAAAGTAGATAACAATGACGCAAATGAAATTAAAAATAGTCCATTGTGCATTGCTTTAGGAAGGTCGAGGAAAATGATTGGTTTTGAAAAGGTGAAGACAGTCATTCTAATGTTTTGGATGGTGTAATTCACCTTACCTGTCAGTTCAGTTCACAAAGTTAAGGTGACATTGACACCAACAGCCTTATAAGTACAAGTTTATCTTTTAAAAATGTTCATGATACTCACTACTTTTGTCGAAACAATAAGCACCTAAGTTTTTTACACTTCGATCCTGGTTGACCTGACCCTAGAAAACATTGCTCTAGTTTATGGATGCTCGTAGATTTAATTGCGTTAGAGCCAGGGACAAGAAAAACTGGTGGCATTTCTGGCAAAGCCTTTCTATATCAGATACGCTGGCTCTAGACTCTATTCACTGCAAGAAGAGATGCAATACAAATTTAATAAGTCGAGGTGGTTTGTAGTGGAAGTACTTTCACAGACAGCCAGAGATTTGCAATAATTTATATTGTTTAAAGATAGCTGAAGATATTATAGATAACTAGCTTTTGCCCGCGGCTCCACTCGCGTTAATTTAGAATTTGACAATCAATTCGGGTTGTACTCTGCTTGTAATAATATAATTCAATCATGATTTGAAAGACACGTGGCGCCATCTATTATCATAAGAACGTTATTGTTGTTTTCCTCGGGAACAGAAATTTTTTTCGGGATGGAAGGCAGCCTATGTCCGTTTCTTTACAATCTGTACACCTGACAATGTATATGCAAAATTTCAGAATGATCGGTTCAATGGTTTAGGCGTGAAAAGGTAACAAACAAACAAACTCATTTTTGCTTTCATAATATCAGTTAGGATGAACCTAATCCTACAGGATTATACAAGTGTTCTTTATATTGCAGTAAAACAGTAAAGAATATTAGCGTAATACATATATTTACTTTTAACAGCAAGTTACAAGACTGGTAACTTAATGATCTTCTTCTTCTTCTTCCTAGCCTTTATTATTTCCAAGTCACTTGGGGTCGGCTTTCTAGTCTAACCGGATTTGACTGGATGTCAGTTTTTACACGGAGCGACTGCCATCTGACCTCCGCAATCCGAAGGCTAAGGATACCGTAAGGCTAGACCAGTGTCAGGATATTAGAGGGTACTGACTTCCCAATAACGACTGCCATAGATGTTCATGGCAGTCGGGACCAAAGGCTTAACGTGCTCTCCGAGGCACGGAGCAGGCGATAATTGTCAATCAATACGCACATAATTTCGAAAAGTCATATAACTTCCAAAAGTCAGAGGTGCGTGATGGGGGTTGATCCCGAGACCGTCTGCATTGCAGTCTGTTGGTCTCCCCACTGAGCTATCGCTGGTAACTTAATGTTAAGAAATGAAAATAATGAAATAAATATAATCCAAGCACCCATTCCATTGTCATTCTGTTAACATCGGGGAAAAGTATCCGAAAAAGAAAAGGAAAAGATAACGAAAGATAGCGACAACGCTTCAGTAATAATCAAGAAAAAACGGGCGGCAACTCATAACTAATTTAAAGTTAATTTAGTTATCTTGAGATGATAGGGATGCTGGCAATGTTTGTGAAACATCTTTATGTAGCTTATTAAGGAATAGGGATATTGCTGCAGTATAAAAATGCAGTGACATTGATCAAATATACCATAGATGCACATTCTCATACAAAAACCGCGTCAATATGTGGCACTGACCAGTACTACTTACTCATAAGTGTCTGCATTTATTATGCAATCCAGGAAATAAACCGGAATAATCATTGAACGCCCACTGAGAAACATTTTGTGATAGTTTAGTTAAAATGCGTCAATGTAAAACGTCCTAAGTGTGTTACTCGCGATACGCAAGCGTACTAAGTATATGGTACGGTCTCCACCGTAGTAGTGGTGTCGATCCGCTCTCGCTTACGGGCAGCGTACGCAAGAGTGAGTGGGACAGGTGCATAATATAGCGCATACGACTGATTTATGCACAGTTTTGTTGGGGCCGTTTTTCGAGCGACGATCGTGCATCTATGGTATATTTGATCGATGTGCAGTGATAACAATTCGACGTATAGAACAATATTAGGTCTAAAGCAGATATACAACATTGGCATCGGCGATTTAGTTTTTGTCGAAGCTAGGTGTGTCAGTTTGCTTACATCCAATACTAATCTCGCCATTAGATTCGGTTTTCAACAAACCACCACGATTTGCCCACTATAGACCAGACAGATTTCAATACAATATTCGATTGAAGTGTGATTAATTGAGAGTGATATTTTAAAATCGCTATCGAAAACAGTCCGTAACTCGCGAATAAATTAAGCAGCTGAGGAAAACCCGAATAAAGTAAAGTAGTTACCTGTAATATTTAGGTAATGAATAAAAGCACGTTATAGATACATATATGTCAGATTCTTCTTCTCCTTCTCCCTAGCCTTTATTATTCCCAAATCACTTGGGGTCGGCTTTCTAGTTTAACCGGATTTGACTGAATATCAGTTTTTACACGGAGCGACTGCAAACTGACCTCCGTAACCCGAAGGCTAACGATACCCTAAGGCTAGACCAGTTTCAGGATATTAGAGGGCACTGACTTCCCAATGACGACTGCCATAGATGTTCATGGCAGCCGGGAGCGACGGCTTAACGTGCTCTCCGAGGCACGGAGCAGGCGATAATTGTCAATCAATACGCACATCATTTCGAAAAATTATATAACTTCCGAAAGTCAGACGTGCACAACGTGGGTTCGAAGCCGAGATGCTCTGCATTGCAGTCTGTTGCTCTTCCCACTGAGCTATCGCTGCTATCTTTTTTTTTTTTGTTTTTTTATTTTGCTCGTCAAAATGACCACACTCCACCTGATGGTAAGCAGTCGTGTGGTCTAAGAGCAGTGGCCTCCACATCGCCCCCACAGTAGCCGAGGCGATGTTGAGGCCACTGCTCTATATGTCAGATTGATCTATATAAAACACCTTCTACCATGTTTCCTCTCCTTCCTCGTAAATATATTTTCGAAAGCATATTGATGATCAATTCCTTTCCTTTCTATAAGCTCTATAAAAATTTCTTTGTCCAAATTTCCAACAGAATTCTAAACAATCAGACATACCTTCACAATATAACCAAACAAAATGGCTGGGCACCGTTTATTTTTAAAAGCAGCGAAAATAAACAAAAACCAGAGTGCAGCATGAAAAATAACAAAACCACTCAACGGAATCCCCTCCCAGCGTTAAGGAGGGAATAATAGAGAATTTTCAACGAAGTAAAAATACATTGTCTTGTAGCCGTTGCATTGAAAATTTAGATTTTTGCCAATGTATTTTTTGCTATATCCCGTTAGCTTCGGTAAAATAGTTTCATGACTCTGCAAACTTTAATGTGCTTTAAATTGTTGCTGTTATGGCAGCAGTTAATAGGTAATATTATTGCCTTGAAAAGCTGAAGGCAAGGCAGCATATAGCCGAGCGCCAAATAGATGATTTGATTGAGGAAAAGAAAGATGCTTTAAAACAAATTATCAGTTACTGAGGACCTTCAACGTAGCCGACGTAGATGTCAAAGTAAGTTGATTCCGATGACCTAGTCATCAAATTACTAAGGTATACTATCTAAACTTTGTTTATTTGTAAAATTGTGATGAACGAACGCTGATCAACTCATTGTTAAGCTCTGAAAGTACAATATTTACTTATATTGGAAGCATCCGGTCTTATTAAACCACTACCAATTTTTTAGTATTAACATGTTATGCCATGCACGAAAGAAATACTATCGTCATTTAATTTGCAGATTGATATTTTTTTTAGATTGCATGATATTCGTTTTTATATGTCATGAAATACTGGCTCAGTGAAATAACATCAGTATTTAAATTTAATTCCTTTTTTAAATTCTTCTGCTTTTCGTGTGGTTAGTGGCCAACCTGTTGTCAAGAGTTGTTCAAGCCGCCCGTAGGCCTCTGACATGGCTTAACGACTGCTGTCAATTTGACAACAACCGGGACCGACGTTTTGCGTGCCCTCCGAAGCACAGAGACGCTCAGATTAAATACCACTAAGTGGTCACTCATCTATAGACTGACCGAACCCAACGTTGCTTAACCTGGCTAATCGTTTACCGATCAGTGAATGCAACTGGCTATGAGTGCCTCATCTTTTAAATAATATACACACAAAAATAATTGGAGACCTAAATCAGAATCATCGTGTTCACTAAAGCATGTCTTACTGACTTTGATATATAAATGTAATGCAAAGATAACTAAAGTAATGATGTTTCTAGTAAATAAATATGTTGTTATTAATGTTGGATTAAAAGTGTATATTATACCTCTATCTATAACGCGACTTGGAGATAACATCATTTTTAATTGTAGATTTGGAAACATACGAGAATGCATTGGTATTTTACTGCTGCGTTTTATTTAGATGGAATTATAAGACCTTAGTAGTAATAGTGAGCGAAAAAGTTGATACGCTTAATAATTTCAAAATTGTATTTTCTTTTTTGGTCTCAACATTTTAATTAAGGTTTCGGGATTATACAGCCTATTCTTTTGTTATGTATCTTAACGTATTGAAAATATGCTTGCCTTCAGTAATATAGCATATAACATAATTTATGAACTTGCAATATCTCTTAAAACAATTAAAACGATGTCGACTATTGAAAACAGCAACGCGTTTGAGCAATTGTATGTTAGAACTGCGAGAACCTAAATTTTTATAATTATTTGATTTTGCATTAAAAATCCTACTATTTTTATTGTAACCTTAATTTATTTATTGTAAAATGAAAAATATATTTATTTCTGGTTTATTTTTGGTACAAAATTGTTATACTGTTTCCCACATTAGGTTTCCCTGTGTCGTGGAAAACAGGCTCAGTACAAACGAGTGCTATGTATATGTATTCTCAACCATAAAGTGAGTGTTAAGTATTTACAATACTAGCTGTTAAAGGCATTTATATTCTGAACTAGCTGTTACCTGCGACTTCATCCGCGTAGATTTTAACTAAAACGTGTTTGTTTCTGTGGAACCCCTTTTTTTTCTATAATCAAAATAGGCTATGTTACTCCTTATAACATCAGCTATCTACCAGTGAAAGTCACGTCAAAATCGGTTCAGCCGTTTCGGAGATTACCCGGAAGACAGACAGACAGACCAAAAATTTTAAAATAGATGCTTTCGTATAGGTACCTTATATACTTTCATATGCATTAGATAAAAAGCTGTTATTTTGATATTACAAACAGACACCTCAATTTTATTTATTTGTATAGATAATAGGTTATTGTTTATCAATTGAAATCATCATACAAATATTATGCACGTATGTATGTAAGTTAAAGTTTATTGACTTACTTAACAATAATTAATTGGCAACAATGTTTGTTAATAACCACTCGCGCAATACATATCCTACAAAACCTATTAAATCACAAGTCAAAGCCTTAGCTACGATGAGCTGGTACTTGAAATATAGATCCTTAGAAACCTACGCAAGTGCCCGCACAGTTTGTGACCCCGTATGTTTCGATTTTATACGCGTGTGGTCGCGATTACGAATCAGTTCGTCCCATTCTATTAGTCGACCGCGAGCAATAGACTATTAAACGAATTAAATCGTTCTGCCTCAAGGCATTTTTTATTTGACAAGTGTATACGTTTATTACGTGGCACTGTCACAGCTCCGATGCTATTAGAAAAAGTAATTAGATAGATAATTATATGGGCAAGTATACAATTTTGTGTTAACGACGCCATCAAGCCAAAAGGTTTAATTAAGTTCTACGTACAGCGTGTTACAGAAAGCTGTTGGCCCACTTGATCATATTTTGATGAACGTAAACGTATAATACATTATAAGCAGTAGTATAAGCATAAAAAGATAGAATCGTAACTAATATTACCAATACGAATGAACTTTTATGGTTATTTGTTTATTACTTGTTACGCTTTCAGGCCTTAACTACTCGAACGATCATCATGAAATGTTGTCTTAATGTTGTCAGGGAAACAGAAAAGGACATAGGGTACTTTACATCCAGAAAAAACGGTACTGCTACTAATCTAACCTAACATTTATGCGAGCGAACCAACGGGCAAAATCTAGTATAGTTAATTTCTTTGTTGATAAAATATATCAAAATCGTATTCCGTAATGACAATTTTAACTACAAGTACCTAAACTCTAAATAACTATTTATAAGTACAAACTACAGAATTATAGAAGCAAGTCACTTCTGTAATATAAACCATTTTCTTTCAAATGCCCTTTGCACTCGTAACACTTCAGGGATTGGTGGTAGTAAAATGACGATTTATACTACGCCGGCTCTGCAGTCAAATGACAACAACTGCTCAACGTGATATACTCAACCGTTGACAGGACAGTATCCTGTTCAGCGTATAGTGCTATTGGGGATCTAACAATCAAGAACCAGCTAACAATGAACGCTCTAGTTTCGGTCAATTGGCTGATACTAATTAAGAACATTGTACATAATTATGTGTACAATTTCGTTCGATGATTTGAATGTATTTGAAAAGCAGTTTATAACCTGTCAATTGGTGGAATGCCAGATATAACTGACAACCTTTAGTGTGTGGCCGCCGATGTACCGCTGCTAGTCAATTGAGTAAAAATATTTCCAGCGTAGGAATATCTCATGAGCCTGGAGCCAGGCCTTTCTCAAGAAAACTCAGATTCGGGTAAAATACTTGTGGATCTCTATGGGTAGGCTTTGATTATCACTTACTATTAGACGTA
This sequence comes from Catocala sponsa, assembly GCA_963564715.1. Classification (NCBI taxonomy): domain Eukaryota; kingdom Metazoa; phylum Arthropoda; class Insecta; order Lepidoptera; family Erebidae; genus Catocala; species Catocala sponsa. The sequence continues at coordinate 23,170,754 of OY751345.1, read as the reverse complement.
TTGTAATCAAAATAATTGTATAATCATATTAATCATAGTAAATTCTTTAAAATGTATTTAATTTAGTTGTGATACTTACTATGTAAATGTTCGCATGCCTGACAAGTGCGAGATGTGCAAAGAGCCTTAATATTATTATTTACCACCACTAATGTTAACCATATCTCTAGCGAAATAAAAAAATTCATTTTCATTTTCAAAGTCACTATTTTGATAATATACTGGCTGTTCGCGGTTTCATCCACGTTTATGATTACTGTTCCGGATCTATGACTGGAAGCGTCATGTTATGTAGCATATGATACTTCTGTAAAAAGTAGCTCTTTAATGGAAAAAATATTAGAATTGGTTCAGTCATTTTAGAGTTTATCGATTACAAACAAATTGTTCCTCTTTATAATATTACTATATAAAAACATTTTCCTAAACTAACTATGTCTAGTTTTTATAATTATATCGATAGTTAATACCTGTCATTCTTGGGATGCCTGCCATAAGTGAAAACCTATTAGATTTGGCCGCTTACTCAATGGGTTTATCATATTTCATTAACAATCGCCGTTATTTGAACAAAACTAAAGAAACACCTAAAGTGTACATATTTATTTTATTTTCAGGTCTGATTATAGTATCTAAGCTAGACGTTGACAGAAGCACTACAGGGAACAAGTATCCCTCAAGATCGTTTTAAGTGACATGTAAGACGACAAACTCTAGCAACAGAATAACGTTCAGTAGAACAAATAATATGAACTAAATAGGACTAAACTGTTTACTTTCATGATTGCCTAGTACCGTAGTGTTAATGAATGTAACTTCTGTGATTCGGTTCCCAGGTCCCGGATTATAGGGTGGGTGAAGGTTTCAGGTCCGAATCCTGGGTCAGGCAGAGTTACTGGATTTTTGTGCTAAAAAAATCTTGGTAGCAGCAACGAGATTGTATTTATAAAAAACCGCAATAGGCTGGCCTCTCTATAACGCGGGATTTAAAACCATAGCTGTCAAAATGTACATTATGTAAAACACGTCTGCCTACCTTTTGGGGGATGAAGGCGTGAGAGTACGTACTATTATCATCTTAAGAAAACGCTATCTGCCCATTTCAGTATCCGAAACTAACTACAGAAGTTGAACATTTTCGTCTATGTTTACGTAACTGTTTATTATAACAAGGTCAAATTTGAATTAATTATTTAGAACATACCCTGAGGCAAATATCTGTAACAGATAGAACGAGCGATGGACAGACAGGTGTCGAAGTGATTTTATAAACGATTTTAAGCTATACAGCCGTGATATCCTTACCTTAGCCGTTTCTAAAAGTTTTTATCTCGAAGTCAAATATCACTTCGATAGTAAGAATCTACTTACTGTTTAGACTCTCATAGCAATGGCAATCACAAATAGACAGCAATATCTATATATCCGACAGTACCGTCTATCGAATAAATAGGACGGTACTATCGGATATACAAAGGAATATACCGGGATATTACGGGAAACGTTAAACCTTCGCACGTACACTTCAGCCTGCTCCTTCAGGGAGACAAACGGTTGATATGTAGGTAGGTGGCTATATTATATCAAAAATCAAAATATGTAAAATTATTTATTTTCAAGTATTACATGTATTAATAGGGTTTCCTAAACGGATTTTCATGCGGTTTTCACCAATAGACAGAATGATTCATGAGGAAGGTTCAAGTGCATAATATGTTACGATTTTTGAAGTGAAAACTTCTTTAGTGGCTTTGTGCACTTTTTTTTATTGATAGGTAAAAAATGTTAAGCTCGCGTCAGGACACGTGACCTGATCGAAAATTCATAAGACGGAGGGAGAATTGTCAAACTCGCGTCAGGACACGTGACCTGATCGAAAATTCGTAAGACGGAAGGAGAATATTGTCATGTTTGTATACGATAGCGCAATAAATGAATATTGTATTTTACCACATAAATGATAGCTTTTATACTGATAATTAAAGCAATTCGTACAAAATTATTCCCTAACCAATCCAAAATATAAAAAATGCACAACGTTAATATTCAAGTTATCACTTCTGCCGGCACTCCCGGAGTGCAACCCGTTGTTTTTTAGGTAAAATGGTTGAAATACAAAAATAATTTTCTACTACCCGTGCGAAGCTGGGTTCACTAGTTAATCACAAAATAACATGCTATTATCGCTTCGCAAACATATTTAAATGTACCAAATATACCTGTTTTGTATACATACATATAAAAAAGTACTATATGACAAATCACTGATAAAAATCCGCAAAATGTTAAATAATCACATCATCTTAATGAAAACCAAATACTAAACAGCTACTATCAGCTCAGCATCGGAGTACTTATCAACAAAATCTTTTAATATAACATCCAGAAAATAAATAGTTCAGCAGTTTCATAAAGCACAATTCGGTGCCTCATATCTCCACAAGACGTAATGTCTCCAGTAATAAGATTTAAAGAGTTCTTCATAAAAACGTCTGTGTGACTTCCCGAAGCTTGCAACAGTAATCGTCCTCTCGCAAAGCCTATAAATTTCCAGTTGGTACCACGTTCTAACAATTTAACATCGTTGGAACGTTTCAGAGTAAATTTCCTGGCATCCAAGCTTTCTTCTGAAACGATTTCAAAATATCTTTATTCAATTTGTTTTTAAGTGGTGTGTTTTATTAAATTTACTTTTCGTTTCAAACCAGTATTTTCATGTTCTTTGACAGTGAAATAACGAAATATATTTTCCATAAGAGTATATCAACAAAATTTGTTGCATCAATTATGGAAATAAATACCGTCATTATAAGATATATTATATAATATAAAAATCACAGCATAATCAAACAAAGAGTAGTATACATTTTAGTTTCCTACAAAGTTGCCTGTGTCAAACCTTGACACCTGCACCCATCAGTACTGAGTTTTTGTGAAGGGTAAAACTCAATAATACGTAGTCTGATTCAAGAATCGAATCACCGAAGCAAATTGAATTGCCCCCTGCAATACAGCATACATGACAAGCAGCATAGAAAATACATTTAAGTTTCTATACAGGTCGGTAACGAATTTAGATTTCAGAATTATACCACACTATGTTTTTCCCGCGACTATATTTTGTCAATAAATTTATATCCCTCAAGAACAGTACTTTTTTCTGGATGAAAGGTACCCATTGTCGTTTTCTGAAGACTTTACAATGTGTATCTGAAAGTGTAACAAACAAACAAACAAACAAACTCAAATTCGCATTTGGACCGTGTTGAACAAAAATGATCCAAGGGTTCTTTTTTGACTTATCTATAAATATGAAGGTCTTTTAAATAAACATCAAGTAATGCATAAATCTTTATTTAATTCTTAATAAAGCTGTAGTCATAACATGATGTAGTAGGATAACTGTCACTAGTAAAATTAACTTACGTTTCAAATCAGCATAATTTTTATTTATTTTTTGTAGATTGGATCATTTCTGCACAACACGGTCCATTTATAGTTAGGAATTTAGGATTATATTAACTAATACATGCTTGTCCATCATGATCAGGGGTAGGCGTTTATATACATATATGCGAAGATACTTTTTGCCATACACTATTTGTAAAGTAATTTTATATTAATGAATAAATATCCAATAAAATACATTATATACTTGGCTATTAACATCAGAAACAGATATTTTCTAGAATACTCCCTTTTTGAATAGGAATTGTAGAATACATTTCTATCAAAGCGGTGCTTGTTACTAATATACCAAAGGTTTCTTTCCTACATCTAACTTCAAAACATATGCAATTTATGTTCACGGCAGAAGCGGTACCGTTCACCATTTTATTGGTTTCCTTTAACTTGTATGGAAGGCTTTTTTACTCTTGTGATGTCAACAGAAATCTTATAGGTACCTGTTTTGCTGGCGAAGTACGAGTATAATATTCTGCTCGTTTTGCGAAATAAATTCCATCACGACATTTGCGCCCTTGTCTTGAATTTCGAGTATATTCAAAACAAGAACTTAGTCCTAATGATTTTATTAGCCTGCGTGGATAATACAGCGGTTTGAATGGCTAATATCGATATCCCTAGCAATTCGCCACATGAAGCGCATATGTGATATATGATACCCAGATCAGATTGAGACCTGAAGCTACGCTCTATTTAAAATACGAGTCACGTTTACCTCTAAAGAATGTAGACCGTACAACATATTTATATACTAAGTCAACGATACCATAATTGGACTACTCGATTCACTTAGTTGTCCAGCATCTTTTACCTTGATAACTATTAACTCTCCAAGCGTAACAATTATCCCATTATCTTGTCTTAATCGTTCATTGTTGCAGTCTACTGAATAGCCTTACCATTAACAGTTTCAAATTAAAGACTGTTTTAATTGGATTAGTTTATAACTACCCTTCTACATTTTGCTCCAGAAAATTTAATTTCTGGAATTTGAATTGGAAATTTATGAAGAGGTTAGACAGAGTTAAATTATTTTAATATCAGTTCCCTTAGCGACGTACAAACAGAACTACAAACTACAGAAAACTAATCTGACTTCTGTAAGTGGATACCTAATTATAACTCCTGTGCGAAAGCCTGGTCAGTCAACAGCAGAAAAGAGAACTCTGCAGTTTATAGGCTTCAAAAAGCGTTTACTATCAGACGTCTCGTATGCTTGGCTAGCACGTTATCAGTATAAAAAAGAATCAACCATGTGTGAAAATAAAATATCATCACCGTCGTTCAGTTTCGAGACCGTCAGGGGAAACATAAAACGTGCAAGTACTTGAACCGTCAAGAAGTTATGGGTCGAGCCAAATTATTTTTCGACATAAACTTTTAAATTCACTTCATATAACCAAAGACATTAAAGTATACTTGACAAACTTTTGTATGTTTGCCTTTGTGCTTTTTATGCGACACAGTTTGTCGAGGTCGCATGTTCAAATCCTGTATCATGGATTATCATTCTCCTTGTTAAAATTTACAAGATACGATCATAATAATAATACTGTCGTGTCTCGTAAATTCTAGGATATTACGAAGAATCTCTAGCAGTAGTTTCCATACCACGGAAACTATTTTTCTCACATGACCCAAAACCGTTATTACTATAATGAAGCTAACCTAAGCTTTGCCTCATGAAGGCATCTACTGATACGGGGCTGTCTAAGCGTTATTAATTAGAGGTATGAAGGTTAAACTTGATGAACAATATTATATCGTCTCCGAGAAACAGTGGAGCAAGCAAATTATTTTAGGGTGTTGAACTACCGTCAGTAAACATTTTGGAGCATATTTTGCCTTAATTAACAATTATAATTTTAGATGTATAGAAAATAAGTTAGTATCAAAGTGCTAACTTAACAGTACATCTAAAAAAACCTTTTGCAGTTACCATAGAGTCTTAAAAGCTGACTAACGTTGACACTCTTTTTACGGAAGTTTTCAGAGCATTGACACTATCAAACTTCATTTAAAACGTTCGGGCAACTGAATTTAGAAGTTTCACACAAATATAAACAGAAAGACGGCTAAATAATAGAAATCACAACGTGAAACTCGTAGATTTTCGTTTAGCTATTAATTTTGATCTTTCAAAGTATTATTACTGAAACATTTTGTACACTATCGTAGTCAATTATGTTGATGGTTATGTTATATGAAAAATTTATACAATGGAAAGGATAATGGTGAGTCACTGATGAACACTTGTGCCTTAAGCCGATACGAGAATAAAAATAAAGGAAAGTGTGCTTATTTGGCAGCCAAGAGGTTAAGTACAGATGATAAGTGTATTATAGATAGTATTATTGATAAGCTATCAAACTGCAATGATTGTCGTAATTGATCCATACTTTTTGATTGATTGATTGATTAAGCAGACAGGATTCTACGAGACGTACAAAATCATAACTAATACTATAAATGCGAATGTGAGTTTGTTTGTTGCGACATTGGGTATCTTCTTACCGTGCCATATATATTATTTTATATATATTTATATGAAGCAGCGATAGCTCAGTGGGGAGAGCAACAGACTGCAATGCAGAGGGTCTCGGGTTCGAACCGACGTCGGGCATCTCTGACTTTCGGAAGTTATATGACTTTTTGAAATTATGTGCGTATTGATTGACAATTAATCGCCAGCTCCGTGCCTCGGAGAGCACGTTAAGCCGTCGGTCCCGGCTGCCATAAACATCTATGGCAGTCGTTATTGGGAAGTTAGTGCCCTCTAATATCCTGACACTGGTCTAGCCTTAGGATATCGTTAGCCTTCGGGTTGCGAAGGTCAGGTAGCAGCCGCTCCGTGTAAGAACTGATATCCAGTCAAATCCGGTTAGACTAAAAAGCCGGCCCCAAGTGGCTTGGGAATAATAAACGCTGGGGAGAAGATATATTTATATGAAGCAAGGTAGGTACTACTTTTATCCTACGGAACAGTCGTAGGATAAAAGTTTATTGCAAAATTCTACATTAACGTGGGCAAACCGCGGGCAAAAATAGGATAGCTTAACTTTTAAGTAGTCAGCTTTAGTGCTCCTAATAAAATCTCAAAGACTTAAACCCCTTTCTAACGCATACAAATTCCTATGCCAATAAATAACTTCAACAATCCTGACGCATCGGAACCAATATTTGTCTTCGTAAGCTTTGGTATTCGTGTCTATAACATCTCCCGGATCCATTGTTGTGCGGAATTCAGTTCCGGACGATAAAATATAGTAGAATCCCCGCGGCTCACCTGTCGTCGATATAAAACCGCCATAAAACTATCCATTTTATTGTCTTACTTTAACTTTTACTGTTTTTGCGATGATATGAATATATTCCGGGTCACGACTGACATATTTTTCAAGGACATAAACTGATGCTTTATGGCGGTCCCTGGGTGCTGTGTTGACAGTCAAATGTTCATGAACATGGCTCACGGTTGAGAAGCTTTTAGATAAATGATGAGTTAAAATATGGTAAGGTACGAGTATATTATATTTAGTGTATGTGGTTATATAATAATAATAATTTTTTATTCAATAAATAAAAGTCTTAACAAAACACATTACAGGCTACTTATTGTATTAAATTCGAAATTAAAACTATATTTAATCTAAAGGAAAACATTTACAATTATTTATATATTGGACACAAGAGACTTGTTTATGAAGTCTGTTTTTATATTGTATTACCTGAACTAGGTCAGAGACCTGTGTTTCAGGCTGTTTCTAATATTATATTTTTAAACGTCGGGGAAAGTGTAAAAATAAATCTAAATAGTATAATAGTGTATAGTAATAGTATAAATAGTTTTAATAGTTTAAATAATTTAATTAGCTTAAAAATTTGTAAAGTTTAATAGTGATTATAGTAGTGTAACAGTTTTTCAAAAAATTTTGTAACAGTGTCAAATAAACAACGCGATAAAAACCGTATATAGTAGTTTAATTTCAATACTTTATATTTAAATAATAATATAATTACTATAATAAAATTCTACATAATATGCAGAATGTGTGCGCGCGTGTGTGGGTCTGTGTATGTGAGGGTGTGTGTGTGTGTGTGTGTGTGTGTGTGTGTGTGCACGTGTGTGTGTGTGTGTGTGTGTGTGTGTGTGCGTGTGTGTGTGTGTGTGTGTGTGTGTGTGTGTGTGGGTGTGTGTGTGTGGGGGTGTTTTGTGTTAACACAAAATTTTTTGTTTACAATTTTATTAAAGGGTGTGTGTATGTATAATTGTATATAGTGTATTAAAGTTGGGCTGGAAATAAACTAGGTACTATTACGAATGAAAGTTATTTAAAATATTTTTCGACCGTTATGCTACTTACCAAACTAGGAATCAACTATAAATAAAAGCTAGTATTTACATAAACGTTTGATGCAAATAAAACAATTTGTTCTATACACAATTATAACAACATATTTCCTATTATTCAAACCCAGCATCACTCACAAATGGCTCTCAATTTATTTATAAAACGTAAATCAAACAAACAATCGCTTTGTGATTCAATTGATCACATGTTTTATATAGAGTACTAGTCTTGTTCAAATAGGATTTGGTTTATCTATAATAAATTATGTTTGTATGACTAGCTTTTGCCCGCGGCTTCGCTCGCGTTAATTTAGAATTTGGCAATCAATTCGGGTTGTACTCTACTTGTAATAATATAATTCAATCATGATTCGAAAGACACGTGGCACCATCTATTATCATAAGAACGTTATTATCGTTTGCCTCGGGAACAGTAATTTTTTTCGGGATGAAAGGTAGCCTATGTCCGTTTTTATACACCTGTTAACGTATATGCAAAATTTCAGGATGATCGGTTCAGTGGTTTAGGCGTGAAAAGGTAACAAACAAACAAACAAACTCATTTTCGCTATTATAATATTAGTTAGGAAGTTAAGATAGGATTAGGATAAACTTAGTGACACATGTACCTGTATTCTCGAAGGGTCAGGCAGAGGTCTTCTACGCACCCAAATTTCGTCAGATATGTTTATAAGTTCCACGTAATGCCACTTATTAGACACTGTGCTTCTACTGAGCCTTTTGTTTGACCCGGGAATCAAACCCAGGATATTATGCACAGAAGTTGTATAGGTACAATACTGCTGCGCTACTGAGGACGTCTATAGATATATTTATTATAGCAGCGACAGTAGAAATATCGTTGGTGTGTTACGCAGATGTCTCGAATTCGGCACGCACCTCTGAATTTTCGAAGTTATGTGCGTGTTAATGAGTTTATTATCGCACGATTTAACGGCGAAGGCGAACATCGAGGCTTCATGTAATAAATAAAACGGATATTTAACGAGTATTCGAATTTTCAATACTGCGATCAATTCGAATGATTTGAAAATTCGAATTATTTGCTAATATACACTTTTGAGACTGATAATAAGGTAGCTCTACTTCTGAATAATAATAAAAATGGAGTGTATGCGAAGATGTTTGGGGGTTTGGATTTTTAAGTTACTCAATCATTCGTTAATTAATGAACGGTTTTGGATATAACTTGTCAACGTAGGTTACTTTTTATCTCGTACTTATGCGTTACTGTTGGATTCACTCGAGCAAAATTATGGGCAATAACTAGTAGTCTACATGTGTTATTCGGATTCACGCATTTAGTTTTTAGCCAATTGAGATTCTAGCATGGCCGTGACATCTTACCCCGACGGCCATCTCATACGGCGAAAGTGATTCGGCACTTAATTCCGCTTAACCGTTGCTCTTTTATAACTAAGCAGACACCTACAACTATCAATTGCTGGAATGCCAGACAATAATTAAAAACTTATAGTCTAGCCGCCGGCGGGCCGCTGCCTGATTTAAATAAAAAAGGACCGTGGTGTTCAAGTGTTAGTACATCTACGAATAAACGAAATGTTTAGTACGAAAGAGCTTACATTTATGTCCTATATCACACAGTGTACAATATCCAACGACGTCTCTGAGCTCCAGTTTTATAACTTCCTCGCGATGACAAACAGCCCTCGCTATACGAAAACAAAAGAAACATATTTTATTAAAAACAACGCGACGTTTATTAATTCTCTTGTACGGGAACAAGTTTGTGCAATATAGTATCGTACAAACGTCATTTATTCGATATTGGATAAAAATGGATGCTATTTGATTGCCCGTATATACTATTCGCATTTTAAAGCGGGTGCTCCTTGAACGTAACTTGTTGTCGAAAGCTAGACGACGAAGGAAAATATCGTGAGAACCTCTGTTATAAGGGATTACAACATAATACGACTTGTCCAACGCGCAATCTCAGTAATATTATATGCTTATGAAGATCACGTCCTTAAAAGCGAGCTATAACTAGCTAATTAATCTCAGGTAGGCAAATTGTTATTGACGTTTTCTGTTTGGAAGTTTCCAGTAGCGGCACGGAGTCTGGCAATCGGGTACAATCAAGACTTCGTACCACTACTGAGAATTCCTAGTTAATAGCAATAAGTCTGCTCATTGCTGATACTTAGAATTCTTAGTTGATGGTAATAGGACTGCCCTATGCTGATACTTACTGAGAATTGCTAGTTGATCGGAATAGATCTGCCCATTGAATTATTTGAGACCTTAATCAGAACTGGTGAAGTGACGGTAATCTACACTTCTACCTTCCTCTTTGAGGGTTTACATGCCTGATATTAATTAGTAACTTAATAAGTAAATCTTCAGTGTAAACTTTTCTTTTTATTCTAAAAAAGTAAAAAAAAAACAGAAGAAAAGAAATGTTTAAACTTTCGACTTAATTGGTATAACGAAGAAGTTAAGAAATATAGCTGATGCGAAGACTCTGTTTGCAGGAAAATAAATACACGCTGTTTAAAGCGAAGAGAAAGATTCTTGCAATAAAGATACATATTTGTTTTAATATAGTAAACGAAATACTGAACCGAAGAACCAAGTATCATAATATGCGAAAATATTTCATTACGTTCGTTTAATACAGAAAGAAAATATTTAAATTTCAGTTGCATTTACGTGTGATAATATATAGTGCATTTTCCTCGTATACGTCGATAGCCAATTTCAAAATTATGAAAAACTAGCTTTTGCCCGTGGCTTCGCTCGCGTTAATTTAGAATTTCACAATCAATTCGGGTTGTACTCTGCTTGTAATAATACAATTCAATCATGATCCGAAAGACACGTGGCGCCATCTGTTATCCTAAGAAGGTCATTGTTGTTTTCCTCGGGATCAGTAATTTTTTTCGGGAACAAAGGTAGCCTATGTCCGTTTCTGTACACCTGACAATGTATAATTATGCAAAATTTCAGAAAGATCGGTTTAGTGGTTTAGGCGTTAAAAGGTAACAAACTAACAAACAAACTCATTTTAGCTTTTATAATATATTAAGTTAGGATTAGGATAACGGCAAGTTAATTTTTGGTGCCTAATTTGTCTGAATCTAAAACAGTATTCATATCCATACTATATTACATCATTGAATGCCATCTAGCAGACACAATAGCAAGTGTATTCTTTCCGGTCGTTTTATAACCGGTTGGGTGTTCAAAGTGTTACTTATAAGTTTATAATAATAATAATAATATATTTATTTCAGGAAATGACCCATACATTTGTTAGTATCACTTAAAAACTATGTTAGTAAATATGAACATATAACTATCGAACAACATTCTTCTTCGTAGGAAGGCATTGAGAGTTTTTTGACAAATGTCTTCCGCACAGGTGCTCAATAAAATGGCCTTCTTTTTTGCTGGCAACAACCATAAGGAGACTGTTGACGCTGCCACGCACGCGCTGCAGTAGGGAAGCGGATCTCTTGCGTATGACTGCAAAAAAGTCATCAGTATGCACTCCCGAAAACATAGCTGATGCACTACAAAAACGTGGCAGCGACAACAATATCCTAAACGAGTTGTTGTATTGCACTCGAAAGGCATTGTACGTTTTTTGTGTGTATCTTGTCCACAGTATCACTATCTTATAACTAGTGTTTGCCAAGTGGTCGAAACCACACAAAACACACTCTCAAATTTTTAATCATAATTAAAAATTTGAGGTAGTAATTTTTTTTATGCATCTAAAGTGGCAGACAAGCATACAGCCCACCTGATGGTACTTACCATCAAGTGGACTATATAAATCCGCTTCCAATTTTTTTACAAAAATCAGAAGGGCGGTTGAAAAACAGAGGAGATAATGGTACTAAAATGTTATGTCATTGTCTATTTCTAAACAGATACAGCTTCTATGACGCATGTAGTACTGACTCACGTTCACTGCTGTGCAAGAGGTCTTGTGTTCGAATCCCGGACACTTATTTTGTTTTGATGCAGATGATGATGGCCAGTTTTCGTTAAGATTGGCCGTGGTGACCAAAATTCGGTCCGGAGTACGATACTATGAATTGATAAATCAATATAATCCCACTTAAAACAATTAAACAAGCATAATGTCTGGACGCCACATAGGCCTGCGAACATCGCCTTAGGAAATAAACGAGAGAAAAGGCAACCCGTTTAGCAAAACTTAAAGCCTCAACAAACCATGTTATTACTTTTTTGATTAAGCTATTCATAGTTACGTCATAGATTGAAATGTTGTATCTGTTTAAACACCTAAGGCGTTTAGTTATAGAACTATGCGATCAGCAAGAACATATTATTATACCGGGTGTAAGTTCTACTTTAGCATGCGAAATGCTTAAAAATCATTCATAATATATTACATATTATATCAATAATAGGTACTTAATACAGAACGAAGTGGCATTTAACTATCATGTACATGCCTCAAAGCCATGTGATCAGTTTCGTAACCATCAGATACCTACCATAAATTAAACATTGTAAAATTATTATTTTGAATAGTAGCTCTATCAGATTTTTAAATTCTGTATAATAAAATTATAATAATAATAATATCTGCCCTGTATTAAACTGTCCCACTGCTGGCCTCTTCTCAGTGTGAGAAGGGTTAGGCCATAGTTCACCACGCTGGCCAGTGCGAGTTGGCAGACTTCATATATCTTCGAGAACATTCAGAACTCTCAGACATGCAGGTTTATTCACTTACGATGCCACAGAACAATCAATCATATTCTAAGAGAATATGATTGATTATAAAAAATACGTAAGCGTTTAGCAAATCTTGCACATTATTTTAAACTATTTAACAGTTTATTTTTGTATTACAATAAACCACGGTGAAACCGTATTTATAGTACTATAATTTCAATCAATCATATTCCTCGTAAAATAACAAAAATACACAGCCTTCTAAAGTTAAATTCAATCATGACTCCGATATTAATTGTCTTTCATAACTGAAAATCAAACAGAAAAATAATAAGTTTCATTGTATACTCAAATAATAACCGTCTTAAATAAAATGAAAAGTTGAACGTTAATCACGATGAAATTCCGATAACCGGGTCGTCTCTCGGGATCCTTCGCAAACAGTTATATTTGTTCAATATATAATGAAGACTGAATTAGATCAAGTTGATCAAGTTCTGAGTCCCCCAGGGCGAGGAGATGAGACGACGTCGGTGGAAATTGTTCAAGAATTTGAATTGATGTTCGACTAATTATTGAACACGGTTGTTTGTAGAATGAATCGATGTGTGATTGTCAGTAAGCAGTGCTTAGAAATGTTTGAACGTTTGCATTCGGTTTAGGAATTGCATTGTGTAATTTCGGTTAATATTCCTTATTCCGTAGCGTTGTAGTCGATGATGCATTCGTAAATGGTGAAATAGTTTAATAATATTAGTTTTATCGTTTGAAAAAGAATGCTGGATGTTTGTATTTCACATCATTAGTAATGGTTAGTATTTAACTGCACAGCAAAAAAATACTAATTGCACAGCAAAATATGCTTACCAAAAATACTAATTGTACACCAAAATATATTTAAAGAGCAAACTAAGTCGACGGAGCTACTATTTTTGGAGGACTATTTTTGGGTGGGTTTAAGAAGGAACCTAACATAACCTTACCCTTCCGAGACGGAATATAGTGATTTGAGGCGTATAGGTGCTCGTTATGGTATATTTCAGTAAGCATGTTTTGCTGCGCAATTAGTATTTTTGGTGGTCATTATATTTAATCCCATTAGTAATCTCGTAGACGTTTCATGGTATACTATTAATTGTTCAGCGTGGGTTTTGTCTGTTATGCATTATTAAAATATAGTGTACAGTTTAATATTTATTTATAGTACTGCACAATACCTTGTTAATCCGATTTTAATGTAAATTCCATAGACTACATAGGCTGTTTAAGAACGCGACCATAGTGTCAGAAAGTAATTTACGTAATTTACATTAAATAGAATGACTTCCGCCAATCACACTTTTTAATCACACATAATATGGCATAAACTTAAATTTAGAATTCACGCGTTCTTCTCACGATACCTCATACATTGTAAGAATATCTTCCATTCATCTGCAAAAATATCAACTTCTGGATCTAAGTCCAAGAGAGCGTTAAGCTGCTTTAGTGATCATAGATAAACAACTTACGTTTCCTAGCATAGGTTTCTTTGACCGACAACAACAAAGCTTTTGCCAACAAAAACCGTTACTATCCAAAAACTACGGTAAGTATATTCCAAACACAAAATTATCGTTCCAATTTCAAACCGTAAAGATCGATCCCGGAAACAGCGATGAATAATACCGGTTCGCCATAGTAACGTATTGTTGCCGCCAATTTCCTGTGGTGGTGCCGGATGCCCAAATGTTGGGTACGTCTGTGTGCTTAACCGCGTTATCTATTCAGGTATTGATTGTGTTTGTGATAATGGCGGCGTGCTTGTACTTGCTGATGCTGTACGTGTACAGATGGACAAACCTTCTGAAGATATTCAAAATCTCTCAGAATTAGACGAAGATAGTTTTGGCGACTACTTGGAAATAAAATTATGCTTTATTTTTATATAAAGATAAATTATGTATTGCCAAATGGTCAAATTCAAATTATATTCATATCACAAAGTAATACTAATGAACGTTTAACTTTTTAAGAAGTTAATTTTGGGTTAGTTGTTAGGTACATTGGTGGATGGTTAGCCTATGAGAAGATATCTACAAGAAATTGATAGCTGCACTTTTAAATATATGGTGATAGACAATGTTCAGAGTATAGCTAAAGTGCTGCTTAATAGTAGTACCATATTAAAACCCTATCGATATCGTATCTGTGTATAGTAACAAAATGGATATACCAAAATGATATCTTGAAACCACAAATAATGTGGGTGCAATATCACTCTGAAAGGGAATTTCTCTTGTACCCCACAAGCGTGAGAGTATGTACGTATGAAATGAAATTCGTGCAAGAAATCAAAAATTTGCCAGATATGTTTTATGACAAAGATAGTCAGAGACATGAGATATTAATGTGAAAAAATTAGATTTAAGTTCAATAGTGATTTGGGTAAAAAGGCGCCCGTATTCGGCAGTGAACATGTAACTGATTACTGATAAATAAATCATGTGTAAACCAAAACACCGCATACAACATTTAACATTCATACGATAGTTTAAATTCATTAACATGGTGCAAATATCGATACATACGTATAATAAACTTCAAACCGATATCGGAAACTTATCCAAAATTATTTATACCGTAGAAATAGTAGGTCATCGCGAAAATTTCAAATCGGGTAGAAATGTTAAGCTAAATTTAATTCCAACGTGCTCCCGTGTGTGGAAGCTTCAGTAATGAATGTTATTGCATTCTCAGGAGTCCACCTCAAAGTGTAGTTGAGAACGCTGATTCTGGCCGCATTACATGTTTGAGATGAAAATGGAAATCTATATTTAACTGCAATGCTCATGTGCGCAAATTTAAACTGGTAATGGTATATGGTGGCTGTTTGACACTTGATTATAAATAATATTACTTACTCTTTAGTATTCTGAGTTATGTTTAAAATTACGATTAAGGATATAGCTGTAAAACAAAAAGTCTAGTTGCCTAGATCGTTAAGGGCGTACCCCAAATAAAGGTGATAAGTAAAAAGCTACGAAGTAAATAGCTGTGACAACTTTAAACATACTTTTAGATATCTTTCAATAAGCAAATACAAAACGTATATAATAAAAAATGCTCTTTGTCTGTTAAGTTTTCACGAATGAACATTCGACAGATATTGTCACAACCTTGAGGAAAGAAAGCTCATTTAAAAAATGTGCACCGTCGCAACGCAAATAAGTACACATAAACATTTTTTTAATGAATTATTCATCAACAAATAGCACAAATATAGCTGCGGTATTAACATAATATAAAGTTTTTTAGACTTTCGCGATTAATACACAACATTGCAATATTTGATAACAATCTTTATCGCGTAAGTAATGATTTGAGGGTATAAATACTCACATCATTCCCCTTTTTCTCTACGACTAGTCCAGTTTATGATATAGCGTTCACCTACACCAACCTTCAAGGTTATATTAGGGGAGCCGCTGTACCTTCCAGTGCCCGAGAGCACCTTCCGCGACCAGTTATAGTTAGGTTTTGTCCCCAAATCTCGACTCTCCATCCTAACCTCAGAGATATGGTTCTCGTAAGCGAGCTACCTCGTGCCTAAGTGACACTACCTATTCTCCAGATAGGTACCGGAGCAATAAATCCGCTCACCACCCGCAACTCTAAGAGTTGCTAACGAAAACTTACTTACTTATTTAAAATACTCACATCAGTCAACAGATGACTACGATTGATGCATATCAGTCGAAATGTCGGGCATGCAATAGTATTACTACTATACATTTACCTATTTACTGGCCGGACCTATCCTACCAAAAATTATAAATGCCAATGTGAGTTTCTTTTTTGTTTGCTTGTTATACTTTCACGTCTTACCGCCCAATTATCATAAAATTTCGCATACATCACGGACAGACATCGTCAAAGAGGGTACATTAAATTTTTTATTTAAAAAGAAATCTTTTAACAAGACACTGAAATATATCGTTAAAATCTATATTGACGCCGGCAAAATCTAGTCCGTTCATAAGTGTGACTTTGTGATCTAAATTATTAATAAAGATATTATGATTTTTGGATAGAGCATATTAGCGTATTTGCAGAGGTTAACAAAAATTTTAATTTGTAAAGGAGTAAAAGGAATTCTAATATAAAAATATATTTTGTATATCGCATTGAACACACATCTTTATAAAAAGACATCTGCCAAAAAAATGAACGCTTTCATACTAGTTTTGAAGACTTAAGTTTACAAGACAAGTTTGTGCAAGTAAACCGTTTTGTTTGCACGAAAGTGTTCAGGCTTGTTTGCCAAACTTATGTGTAAGGTGATATGTTTGTTCATGGTAATTTTTTCTGTGTACCCTCGTGTGTGGAACAGGTGATCGACGAGGTGGTAAAATATATTTTTTCTGTTTGTTTACTAGTTATATGTTTTATAGTTGTATGTGATGTAGAATGGGATCCTACGAATATTGGAAGTGCGAAAGGTTTTGCTACGCTTGTATGGTAGTAAATCACACGTACTGTGACTTTACTGTAGTAAGGGTCTGCTTTTTTTCCATCCTTTTGTTTAACGAAATTATGTCT
The DNA here is from genome assembly GCA_963564715.1 of Catocala sponsa. Classification (NCBI taxonomy): domain Eukaryota; kingdom Metazoa; phylum Arthropoda; class Insecta; order Lepidoptera; family Erebidae; genus Catocala; species Catocala sponsa. The sequence goes on along the minus strand of OY751345.1, from coordinate 23,153,659 downwards.
AAGTAGTCGAACTCTAAGTTTAGCAGCGATAGCTCAGTGGGGAGACCAACAGACTGCAATGCAGAGGGTCTCGGGTTCGAACTCACGTCGCGCATCTCTGACTTTCGGAAGTTATATGACTTTTCGAAATTGTGTGCGTATTGATTGACAATTATCGCCTGCTCCGTGCCTCGGAGAGCACGTTAAGCCGTTGGTCCCGGCTGCCATGAACATCTATGGCAGTCATTATTGGGAAGTCAGTGCCCTCTAATATCCTGACACTAGTCTAGCCTTAGGGTATCGTTAGCCTTCGGGTTGTGGAGGTCAGATGGCAATCGCTCCGTGTAAAAACTGATATCCAATCAAATCCAGTTAGACTAGAAAGCCGACCCCAAGTGACTTGGGAATAATAAAAGATAGGGAGAAGAAGAAGTCTAAGTTTTAATTCTGACTTTATTATTTATTTTATTTGAAATGATGACCCTTGCCTTTTGTCGCAGGGGCTTCCAAGCACATAAACCAAACCCAGACTCGGCACAATCAGATGTGCATTATACAAGAAAATATCTCATGTGGGAGTTGTATCCAAAACACTCAACGCGATGGCAGCAGCGAATCAACCGCTTGCCCGCTGCGCTAGAAACAACCTTGCTATTTTCATAACAGCATAGATTTAATTGCACCAAAAACTAAAATTAAAAACACATCTACAACAAAGACTTTTTACCTACAATAATAAAATTTCCTTACTGATAAGCAGTCGGGCACCCAAGAGAACAACTTAGTACTTCAGTCTAAAGAAACAAAAGCATAAACGATACAAAGAAACGTAACAATGCTACCAACGTAATAATATCACTGAAAGACAACGTAACGGCATATGTAACCCACATTCGTGACAATAACAGAAAGTATGAAATGTTAACGTTCCTTTAAAAATGTTTCCAGGGCAAGTAATGAGTACTAAACTTTAGGTTTATAGAGCTCTCTTTGATGTCATTGTCTCTATGTTTGGAGTGGGATAGAGGTGAGCGCACACAGAACACGAAATACTCGGCGCGCTTTTGCATGACATGAAAGTTATAATATTACTTTCATGTTATTTTACTTGGCCTAAACGCATTTATGCGATAAGGTCTAGTGACAGACGGCGGCGCTGAGCGCATGCAGCAATGTCAAGTCGACAATGTATCTTATTTACATCATGGGATGTCTCTAATATGTTCAGTTTATCTATATTATTATCTATACAGGCTCAGCCTAGTGCGGGTAGTTATGATAATTGCTAATCATAACTATTTATAAAAACCTGTAATGAATGGAACTGTATAATGTCAACTATTGTAAAATACCTTTATGCTAAATAAATAAATTATTATTATTATTACTTACTATTATAAAGCTGAAGAGTTTGTTTGTTGTTTGTTTGAACGCGCTAATCTCAGGACCTACTAGTTCGAATTGAAAAATTATTTTAGTGTTAGATAGCCTATTTATCGAGGAAGGCTATAGGCTATATAACATCACGCTACGACCCACGGGGGCGGCGCAGTAACTATAAACGCGGGTGAAACCGCGGGTACATCTAGTTAGTTATATGTTGGAATTAATTTCCGAGTCGGGCTTTAGGCGATTGTTATTGGGTCTTACTGCTAAGAAATTCTAATGTTTATAAATGCGAATATAAGTTTGTTTGTTTGCTACACTTTCAAGCCTTACCTACTTGACCGATCATTATGATATTTCGCATACACATTGTCAGGGTATGTATATGGACATTCTGGGATATGGACATTTTGTGACATGGACATCTGGGATATGGTCATTCTGGGACATGGACATTCTGGAATTTGGACATTTTGGGATATGGACATTGTGGGATATGGACATTTTGGGATATGGCCATTCTGGGATATAGACGTTTTAGGATATGGACATTCTGGGATATGGACGTTCTGACTCTCTGGATATTTTGGGATTTGGACATTTTGAACCTAAACGACGCCTAGAAAAGGAGATGGGTACCATCCAAAAATAAATACTATTTCCAAAAGAAGCCGGGTGCAAAATCTAGTTAGAGTATTGAACTGCGCCCGGTATGCACGTTCTCCCTTTATTACGTGGGACATAGCTAGCAAACTATTGATGTGATACACTTTATCCTATCCCACAAGCAGTATAGAAAAGTAAAGTTACATACATAAATATCATTCTTAAATCCATACTAATATTATAAAGCTGAAGAGTTTGTTTGTTGTTTGTTTAAACGCGCTAATCTCAGGAACTACTGGTTCGATTTAAAACATTCTTTTAGTGTTGGATAGCCTATTTATCGAGGAAGGCTATAGGCTATATAACATCACGCTACGACTCATGGAGGGTGGCGCAGTAACGAAAAACACGGATGAAACAGCGGGCACATCTAGTCTTATTATAATTCTATATACTCAGGTGTGTATACGTAACATGAAGAAATGTCAGCACATAAAGAAATCTTGACGACACATTACTTTTAACATTTTAAAAAAGATAGTGCTGCGAGTACTTATAGTTTTAGACTGCCTTATTAGTTCAGTTGTCGTTATAGTTTAAAGACTATACAGTAAGTAAAATAACGAAAGGTGTTCCCTTAAAGCGGTTATTATACATCATTAATAGATGCAAATGAACATATTTGCATAGAAAAATAAGCATGAAAATGCAAGCATGAAAAATAAATTAAATGTAAAACTAATTAAAAAGTCATTTTAATTAAAAATTCATAAATAAGTATAAAGCGCCGTTACCGTTTTGCATTGGTACCTTTGTGCGTATGCAAAGAGTGTTTCTTTTTCGTGTCTGCTTATAATTTTTATTGAATATTTTTGAAGTTATTAAAATAAAATATATATATATATTTTTTATGGGAACATTTTTTTTAGGATCTACGCACGCCATAATATTGCCAGTTTAAGGGAACGCCTTTCGTTAGTTAACGTACTGTATTATGGCTATATGACTATAAATGACTGTATGGCTGAGGATTCGAAAATAAGAGGTAATGTTATTGAGATGTCTGGATAAAATTTTGGTAATGTCAGTACGGAGTCTAGACGGTAATATCATCATCTATTACCCACGTAAATTTGATAAATACTGCATAAAATTATGTGTTTCCTGTGCAAGTGTGCACCAAGAAAATTACTAATTCAAGTCTTTCAAACCCGCATAGGAAAAAATGTTACGATCACTCTTAACCGTTAATGTGTACATTTTCTTAACGTTTGTAAATTCTAAAGACGGGTTATCTCATCTTATGTGGGGGCCAGTCAGTGCAGACCGGCGACACTTCGACCCAGTGGGATCTTTTGTGTCGACACTCTCCCTATAACGACTGTCATAGATATTCATGGCAGCCGGGACCAACGGCTTAACGTGCTTTCCGAGGCACGGAGCAGACGATAATTGTCAATCAATACGCACATAATTTCGAAAAGTCATATAAATTCCGAAAGTCAGAGGTGCGCGACGTGGGTTCGAACTCGAGACCCTCTGCATTGCAGTCTGTTGGTCTCCCCACTGAGCTATCACTGCTCTTTAAAGACGTGTTAGTACTGGTACGAGAGTTATCATAAAAAGATTATGTAAAGGATATATATAGATTTAATTTTAATATATATTAATAAAGAATTATAACTATACTATACCGAGAAGCCTGGCTTTTGCTTCCAGCACAATGCGCTTTCAGTGACCAATAATAATTGTTATTTGATCAGGAAATTTAAATAAATAAAAATGCGGCATGGCCGGTTTCCTAGCCAAGGCAGTAAAAAACATAAGAGATATTTTTAAGTAATAACAAAAATTCGGACCTTAAAAAGATTTTCAGCTTAGAATTTAATGTAAGGATACTGATGCAACGGTCCGGCCATTTAACTTAATACAAAGCGAGAAGCCCCACTGTGGGCTATTTACTGAATTAATCATTTGTCCACGTTCCAACTTTCTTATTGTGCGAAGATTTATATGCCGGATAGCCGAGGAAATTGTAAATTTTTTACTGGATGGTGGCCATGAAATAAAATAAAAATTCACTTGAAAACATGCTAGCGTGTAGCTTCGTTTTCTTGGAAAATACGTCCGCAGTTTTCATGAACAATAAAACAGCAAAATATACATCGGCATCTATTTGTTTTTGTTTTTAAAAAGGACAAATCCCGCACTAGGTATAAGTCCTGTGTCGCGGGAGGCTTTACAAACATTTAATCAACGGACACGAAGAACACCCAGACTCAGAACAAACATTGGTGGATCACACAAATGATTGTCCCGTGTGGGATTCGAACCTACAACACTAAGCGCAGTGCACCAGTATTTTCTTAACATATTAGGGAAATACCCGTGAAAGAGAAACAAATAATAGTAATAGTAATTCTTTATTTGTCATAGCAAGGTGAATACAAACATTATGCAGCCCTGATTCCCAAGCTAGCCTGAGCTGCATGTTGGGAGTCAGTTCCTTCCCAAAGACAATTTATATCAAAATAGTTACAAGCTGATTAGTAGATACAATTTATTTTTCTTTTAGTTAGGTACAATAATAATAATACGTGTTTTAATAATGTATGGGGCGCGCATGTGTGTGTGTGTGTGTGTTTATGTATGAATATGTGAACAAAATATATGTGTATTTATGATTGTATGATTGTGCGCGCTTTCGTGTGTGTGTGTGTGTTTTTGGTGTTTGTATGATGTTTGAGTCGGAGTTGCAACTTTCATTTTATTTCACAATTTGTAACACAAATAGCTTGAAAATTGTTCGAACTGTGGGATATATTCGCCGAATCACAATTAAATATTCAAATTACGATTTTACAGAGGATAGTAATTGAGTTGATGGAAAGCTAAAATGACGTCATATTTTCTAAAATACCTTTTTTGATACGCAAATCTTGACTAATTGCGAATGTGAGTTTGTTTATTTGTTTCTTTGTTTGTTACGCTTTCACGCCTTGACTACTCGAACGATCATCATAAAGTTTCACATATGTTGTCAGGGGAACAGAAAAGGACATGGGGTACCTTCCATTCAGGCAAAATTAGTGTTACTAACCTAGCCGGCGGCCCAATCATCCGCTTTCCCCTTTCCCACTCCTTCTCCTTCCCACTTCCTTTCCTAAAGGGTCGGCAACGCGTAAGTAATGCCTCTGGTGTTGCAGGCGTCCATAGGCTACGGTAACCACTTACCATCAGGTGGGCCGTATGCTTGTTTGCCAACTTCGTAGTATAAAAAAAGAAGAACCTATCCCAATCAACACTTACAAGAGCAAAGCTGTGGGGAAAATCTAGTAATTAAGACACAATCACCAAGCAAACTCATTGGAATCACTCGTAATCGCATAATCGCACATCGTTACCTTGCAGATAGCAAGTTTTCACATTTACCTCGACCGTGTACTATAACTTCATATCCGTTGTATCATAATTCTTATCCAGTTTAAACGTTGCATAACTATTCATAGCAGTTTTAAAGAGATACAAGCTTAAACAAAGTAAGAGTCGCGTACCAACAACCACGCTAGGTCAAACGTAGCGCAAGTAATGACCGACCGCCAACCATTCATTTATGAAAATCGGTGCAACTTGCCTCTCTTAATTAAGTTTTACTTCTGTTGAATATACAGTATTACTTTGTATCACGTTTTGATTGCATTTTGTGTCGCTTTCGGTGTTATATTCGTGAAATATTACAGTTGTGTTGTGTTACATACATATAGAGTAAACAAACGCTGGAGTAGAAATTAGTTCAAAGTTCAGACATATGTTTCGGGGATGGCCTCGATGGCGTAGTGGTTAGTGTAACCGACTGTCACGCCTGAGGTCGCGGGTTCGATTCCCGCACAAGTCAAACATTTGTGTGCATGAACATGGATGTTTGTCTTGGTCTGGGTGTTTCTATGTATAATATGTAGGTAATTACAAAAAAAAGAAAAATAGTATATAATCATGTATGTTTATCCATTGTCTAGTAGCCATAATACAAGCTCTGCTTAGTTTGGGCTAGATGGTGTTGTGTGTATGTGGTAGAATATTATATTATATTATATCTATAGTGATGATAGTGAAATTTTATTTTACATGTAAATTTGAAGATAATTTAGTGATGACTTTAGATTTCATGAAATATCGCTCCCATTTCGCCACTCTCGGTCGCGAATAGGTTGAATTATTGTAAGAGTCTGAAAAAATTACTAAAACTAGGAGCATTATCTGTCAATAGATCAATTAAGGATTTGCAGACAGCTAACCACCAAACTTCCCATCATTCGATTCCTAAGCATTTGTAATCTGGCTCCTGGTAATCATTAAAAAGTTTTGACCCCTGTTTAATCTAATACTTCAGACAACACCTACACACGAAAATTCCAGCCCTAATACGAGTTTTAATGTACTTAAGGTAGATTTTCGCTAATCTATCAGTTAGGTTGAAGGAAATTAGGTTTAGGTAGAAGCTTTGCAGAAATTAGAAGTAGTATTGAATAACTGTTTAGTGGTTTTTGCATGAAATTAAATGTCAAACAGAATTAGAGAATCAGAAAGAGATGAAAAATATTCTTTTATTTGGCTATCTATATGCTCGACATGAGGATTATAAATATTACCTTTGAAGCTACAAAGGTGTTCCAAAATTGTGTTAAGCGGAAGTCTAAAGCATGCCTAAGGCTAATTTAATCAACCACGCACATATACATATGTACTGGTGATGTGCCGGATAACTAAAATGTAGATCCGCAGATACGGATACGGATCATTTGCGTCAAGATTCGCGAATACGGATACGGATCTTAACTTTCTTACTCAATCGGTGTCGGTGTGCGTGACCTTAAGATTTAAGTTTTGTTATAAAAGTGATCTTACAACTTTCTATAATAAATGTTACAAAGATTTAAACTCAATTGATCTCATTATAAAGATATTTTAATTAATATTTTATAATAACTTCCTATACTATAGTAAGTGTTCAAACATATATTAGATAGTTGATTTAGTTCCTTTACGAGCAGTATTGTATCGTATGTTAACTCACTACGATAAATGTTGATGCCAAATATTTTATTTTTAGAAATAAAAAATAGTTTGATTGCAATGTAATAGTACGTTATTGCTACCTAATCACTTACATATATAATTTAATCTATGAATTAAAAATTATTAAAGTAAAAGATCCGTAAAAGATCCATCAAAAATGTAACGGATACGTATCTTTTTTCTCCCGCAGATACGAATACGGATATCCGGAACATCACTAATATGTACCTACTGTGATTGTTGGTATGATTTAAAGAACCTTGGCTGATTTAATTCATTTTCGAGAATATGCTTATATAAAGCAGGCGTTTACTGGAATCTATCATTACGGACTGATACGTACGATAAAAAAGTTTACCCAATAAAAACACTAATAACAAATTCTGTAGAAGTTTCATTTGCTCGAACACAAAAGCGAGCAATCGACATTACCCTTCGTCAACAGCTGAGCCTCTATACACCAATTAATACCCCATCCACATCAAAATCAAACAAACAATACAATTTCCCTGAACCGTTATCATTGGCTATATGATTACTGTGGTACATAAACGCGCCAATATAGTCGCGTGGGCACCTCGCGTCATTAACCGACCAAGTTAATTGAGCCCCAGTAAACAAAGATTAAGGGTATGTTGTCTGACATTTTTTGTTTGGTCGGCTTTTATTGGAAATTGTAATTGGTTCGTGTCTAGAAATTATTCGTAGATAGATATCTGTGTGATTAATTTATATGTTTTTTCCTTTTTGTTGTGTAGTTTCATACTTTGTGATGTGGTAAATTTGTCCATTAGCTAACTTGACTTTGTTGTAATTGAAATTTATTCGTGTGATAGTTTTTTTCGAGACATCGTAATTGTTACAATCGTTGAAAATACAAATAATAAAATGTTAATGAATATAAACGGGGTAAAAAGACATCAGTGGATAAAGAAAACTTATTTCTATTTTACAGGAAACGCCAGAAATATTCTTGATGGTAAGCGATTAATGCAATTTGTAGAAGTTTGTATACCTAATACGCGAGTTGATTACAGTAATACCCCGACTTACGCGAATTTGACTTACGCGGTGTAAGTCAAATTCACGTAAGTCGGGGTATAATTTTGCGTGTAAATAAATATAATATAAATTATTTAAATTGAAGCTAAAAACTAAAGAGAATAATAATTCAGTCAATATTTTAAGAACCTTATATTTCCCATATATAAAATCGCCAACTGAAGTTATTTTGATTGTAAAAGGCTTCATAAAATCTAACAAAGTACTTTGACGTCTCAAAGATTTTCTCCCGCAAAATTTCTTCAGTTTCTAGACATTAGTGTAGAGACAGTAAATCTATAATATAAATCGAGAGATGTGTAACGCTCAAATGAAAGATGAATTAACGAGATTTGAATATCGCGTAACTCCGGATTCGCGTAAGTCGGGGTAGCGTAAGTCGAGGTATTACTGTATTCTATTAAAACAGGAATATAAGACACTGCTTATAGTAATAGTTTCTCTTATTCGATGTTTCTTTGTGCCAATTTTATATACAACTGACTAAAGAATGATAGCTTCATCCCATCAGATGGTAAACGGCTATTGCAGTGCTTATTGACTAATCTGCTTCAATATCTACAAACGGTTGTAACACAACTTGGTTTGATTTTGACCTACTGATCTGTACTTTGGCGACTCTGCAGGTCAAATTTGTTGTCTGCAAGTATAATTTCTTAATTAACTTTATAATTAATTAAGAAATTATACTTGCAGACATTTCAAAATGTAAATATATGTCAAAGACCGAGTTCTTCTATAAACTGAAAATAATTTGCCCGGAGGATTATTTTTCTCGCAGGTTTCTTTTCATAGGATCAATCCTCTGCTTGAATCTAACATAAATGCAAATTCAGTAAACACTAACAAATAATTTTTAACATTAATTAGTGTGACCTAAATAATATTCTAATATATAATATTCTACCACATACACATAACACCATCTAGCCCAAACTAAACAGAGCTTGTATTATGGTTACTAGACAATGGATAAACATACATAATTATATACTTTTTTTGTAAATACATACATATTATACATAGAAACACCCAGACCAAGACAAACATCCATGTTCATGCACACAAACGTTTGAATTGTGCGGTAATCGAACCCGCGACCTTAGGCGTAGCAGTCGGTTACACTAACCACTACACAATCGAGTACGACATAATGTTTTTTTTTAATGATTATACCACGGAATCATTTCATAATTTAAGTATAACTCCTGAAAATGTTATGCTATTATCTGATTAATTATAAATAATTATAGTATCAGACATTCTGACACCCGAACGTATCTCCACTCAAAGCTTATTCATCAACATATTTTTAGTTATTCCCTTTGTGTCTGTATAAGCAGAATTTTAATTTACTGTCACTCGAATTGTGCATTTTAATTATTTAGTTACATTACATTTCACTTTTAAATGAATACTACGGAACTGTGAAGCCAACCAAATGGAAATGATATTGAACATTAGAATAAGGTAGTTGTGGTTTATTTTGTACAGTGTTATTTTGCTTTTTGCTGTTGTATACAGCATGAGTGGGCAAAGGGGACAGATTGAAGAAGGGTATTGAGTAATGGATTCTCTTACTAAATATGTGTAAAAGTGGGACTTTAACCATTTGACGTAATTATAAATAAATTACATTAATTAGTTGACTGGAGTAGCGATAGCTCAGTGGGGAGACCAACAGACTGCAATGCAAAGGGTCTCGGGTTCGAACCCACGGCGCGCACCTCTGACTTTCGGAAGTTATATGACTTTTCGAAATTATGTGTGTATTGATTGACAATTATCGCCTGCTCCGTGCCTCAGAAAGCACGTTAAGCCGTTGGTCCCGGCTGCCATGAACATGTGAGTGTCGACACAAAAGATCCCACTGGGTCGAAGTGTCGCCGGTCTGCACTGACTGGCCCCCACATAAGATAAGATAAGATAAATTAATTGACTGAAGTGCAAATAATAAGTACATATATGTACCTAAACCATATGCGTAAGCCGCTAGTGCAAATAAGTTATCGTCCATAGTCCGCTCTGCGTCAACTGAACAACAAGGTCCACGCTTGTCTATTTCCAGTGTTTGGTGTTAAAGCCAATGTGTGGTGCAGTAGTTTGATTCAATATTGGCCATTCCAAATTAGAGCCAAGCTTCGACGCAAAGTTGAATCCAATGTGTGGCTGCGGCATTATAGAAGGTCATTACATGCATCTCGCTAAGTTTCGCGCAGTAGAGACTCGCGGGCTGATGACTGGGAATCCACACTTTTTGCGTCTTATAGCAATATTTACACTCACATTTTCTTTCTTAATTTTATTTGACACATGAGAGTTATATTTATCATAATTATATCCTGAAATGTTTCTTTGTTGTTGCGATGTACATATAGTAATAAAAGTACAATTAGCATTTAAAAGAAAACTGTTTAAGAATATAATATATCCAAAATAAAACCAAATCAGAGATATTCTGGACAAATTGAGGCATGAGAAAAGTGGAAGTTTATTGAAGAAATCGCATACCTGCACTCAAATAGCCGTTGTAAGCTTCTTAAAAAGTCGTGGATACTTTGCCTGACATTTGACAGGTACCTCTGGCATGCATTCGATAGATCCGTATCTGATTTAATATATTCCATTTAAACAATTCGTGATTTCCTGAACTGAGTAAGAATTATCTAGACTGGCTCTCTATAACGTGCGGTCAAAAACTATGTTGGCGAAATGTCAATCTTCTTCTCCTTAGCCTTTATTATTCCCAAGTCACTTGGAGTCGGCTTTCGTCTAACCGGATTTGACTGAATATCAGTTTTTACACGGAGCGACTGCCATCTGACCTCCACAACCCGAAGGCTAACGATACCCTAAAGCTAGATCAGTGTCAGGATATTAGAGGGCACTGACTTCCCAATAACGACTGCCATAGATGTTCATGGCAGCCAGGACCGACGGCTTAACGTGCTCTTCGAGGCACGGAGCAGGCGATAATTGTCAATCAATACGCATATAATTTCGAAAAGTCATATAACTTCCGAAAGTCAGAGGTGCGTGACGTGGGTTCGAACCCGAGACCCTCTGCATTGCAGTCTGTTGGTCTCCCCACTGAGCTATGGCAAAATGTCAATGTAGTACACTTATGCTTACCTTATCGGAGATACAGGCGCGCAACTTTGTAGGTAGGTATGTATATTCATACTATCATGATAATTTTAGTTACTAAACTACCTCCCTACCGTGAACCGTGAACGATAATAGCCACACATTAAACGCAGTAGCTTAACCCAAATTTTTCTCAGCACAATTAGCGATAAGGTTGTCTAGTTACCATCGCGGTAGAGGCCAGGCCAAATGAGGCTTTCACGTGACTAAAACATTACGCGTATCTACAAAAAGCTATGTAAAGTTCTATGAAAATCCATTTCGGTGTTGCTATCGTTGTCAAAATCTATGACGTTGTGGAAGTGACGCGTCAGTTTTGCTATTGTTGGTTATATTCTTCTTTTACGTAACGGCCTCCATACTTTTATGTACATAGTTCCATTATGAGCAAACGATAAATCAGTCAAGTCTATAATATCGGCCTTGTCTAGAAACTGTCTAAGGGCTAGGAACTGATCTCTTCTCGGACTGTGATTGGCAGGTACACACAAAGAATACCGAATACTGCAAAATGCTTCTAGTAGAAACGAAAGTAAAAAACAAATCCTAAGACGATAGAAAATATTGGTGATGATTGACGGAGGCTCAGTAATGGCAGAACCCTTGGCACGATAAAATATTTGTCATATTTAGGTTGCCTGTATAGTTACCACTGACGTAGGTAGATTTTCTAGTCTAGCCTTAGGGTATCTTTAGCCTTCGGGTTGCGGAGGTCATATGGCAGTCGCTCCGTGTAAAGACTGATATCCAGTCAAATCCGGTTAGACTAGAAAGCCGACCCCAAGTGACTTGGGAATAATAAAGGCTAGGGAGAAGAAGAAGACGTAGGTAGATTTTATGGGTAGAATATAATATAAAACATGAAAAAATACTGCCACGGTGGCGTAGCAATGCTGCTGCTGTATATGACTGCTGCTCATGAGGTCTTAAGTTGGATGCCTGGATTGGATATGGAGCCTTAGGCTCGTCTACATAACGTGTCACCTAAAATTAACATTTATGTAATAAGCCTGCCCCTTCAGAGATATAGGTATCAGCCTATTTTTGTACAATTGCATAAGCAAAAATAAATCGCTACCTACCCATGTTAACATGTCAAACAACATGTTAAGCCCGTTTACATGAAGCACATTTTGTCATGCAAGTGCACCTTTATCATAGTTACCAAAAAAAGCGTTGCATGACACTTACTTCAAGTAAATTGTCATGTGTAAATATTTCTTTAGGTATGTACTCCCTTTCTTCTCCTAAAATTGTTTGTCTGGAAGCCATTATCCATAACACTTTTGCTGTATCCATAACGTTAAAAAAATTCGAAATATTGTACTTCTCAAACTATTCTGTCATAATATCACATGACGACGTTTTATCCTAGGAATGATATGTCGACAAATAATGATAAGGACATAAAATATGGCTATTTAGATTATGGAAAAAAAAGTTAGAGCACACACAATAGAGAACCATTTCTTTATTCTCGCAAACAATATACACCTACTACCACTTATATTTGAAGCCCACACCATGGTTGCTAAGCAATTGCTCAATGGATGCCATTTCTATTAACGAGAGCTTCGTGTCAACACTTGGTGGAAAATTAGTCGAAGCGTTGGAATTTAGTCCGAGTTTGAAACAGTGACAGATTGCAAATCCACTGCAGTAGAACACTACAACTGCAATTGTTACTTGAAACTTGAACGTTTAGTTGCACTTAGCCGGCAGTGAAGTTAAAATTATTGATTGGTATATAGGCCTTTAAATTAATTAAGCCACGGTGCTGTATGGAACTAACAAACACTTGCCTCAGACTAAAAACTACCCGCTTTGACCATTTCTTACAATCCAAGCGTTTCAGTGACAATAGGCAATAGGTAATACAAATATGACCATTACAGGGTTAGGAAAATACTAATAACTTTAACCCGCGTCTTTTTACATACCTTTTGTTCTAACACTTTTTACAAAAATTAATAGATACTTTTCCAAGAATTAAATTTTAACATGTTAAAATTGCAAGCGCCTCACCACCCGCACAATGCCTTCCTCCCGCGGTGTGTTTTTTGTATACGTCGCTGCTTTCTTTTGCCGGTTGCAAAAGAAAGCAGTGACGTATGCCTTCCTCCCACGGTGTTTTTTGTATACGTTGCTGCTTTCTTTTGCCGGTTGCAAAAGAAAGCAGCGACGTATGCCTTCCTCCCACGGTGTTTTTTGTATACGTCGCTGCTTTCTTTTGCAACCGGGTGTAGTCTTAAGCAATTACAAAAGGTCTACTTTCTTTGATTTGTCAAATAACTACTTATGAAAAGCGGTAGAACAAAACTACTAGATTATTAAAGACGTGACTAAAGGACACTTTGATAAATGGAATTTGAATTAGTTGTAAGTATATTAATGCAATGTGTAGTAATATACCACTGACTGAATTAAAAAAATTGGGGCAGTCTTTGGGGATTTCCGATAGAAGTGAAAACTTTAATCCTTGATCATAAATACTTCTTTATAAAAAAATAAAAATGGGGCGGCTCGGATGCTAGTTTTTGACACTCTCTTAGGAGTCATTAAGGGGGTCAAAATTTCGTTACTTTTTGCGTGGAACGCACCATTTCTGAGATATTGTTAATATTCTAAAAAACAAATAATAAAACGTGGAAGCATAACGATGACGCGAGTTCCATGATTTTCGTTCAACCAAGAAGTGCTCAACATGCTTAAAGAAGTTATCACTTAAAAAAAAATAGTAACCTACATATAAATAACTCGCTGGTAAAAGGTTATTGGTACCTATTTTTCAATTAACCCTGTATATTGCCGAGCTGATTCTATCATTTGGCAGAAATATTATTACTTTCATCTGTCATTCCGTCACGCCGCAGTATACCGCGCTGTGGTTTTCACCATACTATTAATTGAACTGAATCTAAGAACTTTGAGATGAACTTCTACTTATATCTATAAACTCTGAAGCACGCACATTGTAGTTTTAGAGTAGTCAGGTCAACAGCAGAGAGGCTACTTGACCTCTAGACGTGCTGATAATTATTTGTTAGCAATATTATCTTATTAAGTTTGTCCAAAGTTAATTAAATACTTTACATAAAAACAATCTCATAATGAATTGAATGTTTGATAGAAAGAATTTTTATGAATATCTGTTTATTTTTTCGCTTAAATTTTGAAGATTGTTTTTAATTAAATATTATAATTGACAAAATTAAAGATGGAATATATGAAATATTAATATAAAAACAAACTGCTGACGCAGCGGACATTGTTCTGTATTAGGACTTGGTTTTCGATTCTATACATGTAAAGCATAATCAGTAGCAGGGCGGAATCTGGAACTGTGCCCAGTAAAAATAAATTGCTAGCGAAATCTAGATAGAATATACCTTTACACATTTGCAGGGATATATGATTGAGACTATATGTTTATTTATTTTCTTCCAAAAAGACAACTGAATATTCATTTTGTGTAATACATTTTTGTCAGCTAATCCTTTGTGGCTATCTGATAACTAAGAAGAACAATAGATTCTATATACACACAACATTTTCTCAAGTTTGCCAGTTCCATATCAACCCAGTCATGCAGATCACCGATACAACAGTATGATACCACAAAACAGCATTCAAAATTGACAATAAAAATCCAGACAGTTGCTGATCAATCAGTCAACACGTCACTAATCCCTTACACACTAAGTCAGAACTGCGCGAAAGCCAATTAGGGAATGCGGCCCGTCCAAACGTAGGCCGCACAGCTAATGATTAAAAGCAATTATTGATATAGCCAGACAATCGATGGACACAGACGACGGGTTTTCCACCTATGTACACTAAACACTGTGTTTGGAATACGTTAATCAAGCCATGTGGGCTGTTGTGCGAAATTTGTACTGTTTCGGCACAGAAATGATGATGGTTGTGACTTTGAAATCAGGACGTAATTAAGTATGTAATAATTATTGATTAGATAACAAATTAAAGATTGATTGGTACTAGCGGTCGCCTAGTGCTCGAAATTCGACCAAGATTTGCCTGTAAGATATTGCTGATATATGTCATTATATATTGACATATGTAACCATAGTAACGCGCTTCGACTGCGTGTGTCAAATGCATGGTTGTGTGTGTAACGTATTATTTATTGAAAATAATGTATCTTACGCATAATTTAAAAAAAATATTAGCATTCGTCACTTCTTCTCTGTATAAACTATAAGTGTGCGAAATTTCATACTCCTCCGTCCGCCCAATTTTCGTAAAAAGGGATCCAACGTTTTCGCTTCACATATTAATATATAGATTAATTAAAATTATTGACTTACGTCTATGTTGCATGAGGATGAACGCAAAATAGGGCATTTCTTTACGCAATTCTTCTATTTTGCTGTTGTAATATTATCTACATATATTATAATCGAAACTATATATTTAAATCGTTACACTTGGACATATTTATGCGTACGTGCGCTAAGTAATTGAAAGTGTCATTACTAGCTAGATAGGCCAACCGAACTATTTAGCGTGACCATGGCACATTACCAAATGAGAGCAATTCAGTTGTTTTCATACAGAAGGAACAGTATGGTTCGAAGGCATGGAAGAGAGGAATTTTGTAAATGGTTACTTATGATAATAGCGATAGTAACGCTGGCTTAAAGAGCAGCGATAGCTCAGTGGGGAGACCAATAGACTGCAATGCAGAGGGTCTCGAGTTCGAACCCACGTCGCGCACCTCTGACTTTCGGAAGTTATATGACTTTTCGAAATTATGTGCGTATTGATTGACAATTATCGCCTGCTCCGTGCCTCGGAGAGCTCGTTAAGCCGTTGGTCCCGGCTGCCATGAACATCTATGGCAGTCGTTATTGGGAGAGTGTCGACACAAAAGATCCCACTGGGTCGAAGTGTCGCCGGTCTGCACTGACTGGCCCCCACATAAGATAACGCTGGCTTACGTGGAAGATCGATCTATCGGAGCGCTCGCTGTTGCCTCACCCGCTATTGGAGTAAGTTGTCAAAGGTAAATAAAATTAAAGTGCTAGTTCATATTAGTTTATTTGTTAATACCCGTTCTGACATTCGTATATAAGAACAATAAAATTAAATAGTTTGTTTTATTTCGTGGATAATACAAAAGGATTGAAATAAGCTACCTTTAGTATTTATACTTTCGCCCGAAGTTTCGGGTACTATTTCGCAACCATGATCTCGGAGACCAATATGGTGGTCGACTTGAAGTGAAGTGGTTCAAAACCGAAAATTATTTAACTTACTGTACTGTAATTTTTATAATTTACTAAACTACTAGTTTACGTATAAAGAATATTTATTTTAACAAGCTACATTTACGGAAACGTTAGACAATTTAAATATTTGAGAAACCTTAAATTCCATGTCAATTAAGTTAATGAGTAAGAACGACTAATGTTTTAATTGTGTACAAGCCAACATTACACTGCGATGAGAATGAGGCTTGACCTCGCTTATCTAATGATTACATAGTATCTATCAATATCCAATTAATAGCCATGCTATATTTGTTACACATATACAAAGAAACTTAAAGACCTCACTAATAAGATAAAGAAAGAAAGAAATAATTGAAATTGAAATTGCCTATCTTTAATTTTGTACATTATTTTACAAATAGCTAATTAAAATAATACTGTTTGTGAAAACAGTACGACATTTGGTTGTAAAATAAATAAGTTATTAATATTTTATATTTACGTGGGGTGGAGTAGGGTACCTCGCTATCTCTCTCGAATATCTGAATTTATATAGCGGTTACGTCACAACATGCATCCTTTATTGTTTTTCGGTTTTTTAACATTTATCTCTACTACCAGATTAAAAACGCTTATTGTATCTTCTTTTCTTTTAAATTAATTCTTTGTATTTTAGACTATCCTTCTGTTGTATATATAAGAACTTACTTTATATCCCAACGGGTAACGTCAAAGTTCACTAGACTTTCCATCTCAATTTGATTCTCTTTGCAATACATGGCAAGCTTTCTGCGATCTACCGAGCAGATTGCCAGGATTGCCGTTCTGAAAACTTCCAAAGAGAAAAATCGAATATATTTTTTAAAAATCTAAATACCTTAGTAACACGAGATCTTGTAATGAACCGCTACTATACAAATAGTCTTATATCACTGGAGCAGTGACGCACTCTTACGCGACCAACGATGCCCTCCTATGGGACCAAGGATGCACTTCTAAGAAATAAACGAAGCAGACATCATCGATGTAAAGTAGATTGAAAATTGGAATATATGTATCTTTAGTACATCTTGATCCATAAGTCACTACAACGCCATGATATATAAATAATAATATATAATTGCAGCCCTGTATTAAACTGTCCCACTGCTGGGCACGGCCCTCTTCTCACTATGAGAAGGGTTAGGCCATATTCCACCACGCTAGCCTAGTGCGGGTTGGCAGACTTCACATATCTTCGAGAACATTATGAAGACCTCTCAGACATGCAGGTTTCCTCAAGATGTTTTCCTTCACCGTTAAAGTAAGCAATAATCAACTATTTGATACGCATTTAACTTTGAAAAGTCAGAGATGCGCGCCTTGGGTTCGGACTGGAGACCTCTGCGTGGCAGTCCAACGGTTTCCTACTAGGCTATCACTGCTATGCCATGATAGTTTAATATAATAGGTAACAGGAATTAACGCCAGCAACATTGGCTTTATATAGCTTTTAGAAACAGTTCCTTCTTAACGTTTCGACCAGGTGATACTTGCTGTGGCCGTAAGTCATTTCCGGCACATCCTTAACTAATATTATGAAAGCGAAAATGAGTTTGTTTGTTTGTTAGCTTTTCACGCCGAAACCACTGAACCGATCATCCTAAAATTTTGCATATCAGGTGTACAGAAACGGACATAGGCTACCTTTCAGCCCGAAAAAAATTACTGTTCCCGGGGAAAACAATAATGACTTTCTTATGATAATAGATGGCGCCACGTGTCTTTCGAATCATGATTAAATTATATTATTATATAATTATTACAAGCAGAGTACAACCCGAATTGATTGCCAAATTCTAAATTAACGCGAGCAAAGCCGCGGGCAAAAGCTAGTATTACATAAATAATGCAACGCGCAAAAGCTTGTTTCTTTTTAAAAAGTATAAAAGTAAAAATCTCAGTTATTACTGATAACTGAAGATCGCTTATCACATTTGCACTCTCCAAATTGCCTAGTGCAAAGCCATCATATATTTCTACCTACACCTCGGCTGAAATAGAGGCTGTATTTCGCGCGATAAACCGAGTGTATTACTAATCCTCTTTCACTTCTAAATACCCTAGCTACCGATAAAACAGCATTTAATATTACGCCAAGCTGAGGCGAATTATGAGCACCATTTTTCTTAAAACTAATCTTATGCAGTTTCTGCAGGAAAATATTCACATTTTTTATTTATTCCTTCATTTGCATAAAGTAAATCGCACGATGTGATATTTAGATGAGAATTTTTGTTATTAGTTTTTCATGTTTTAAATCTCAAATGTTGTAATTTAGAACTGAATTTTTCTCGACAAGAAATCGTCAGCGGACTGCCTGTTGGAGTAGCATACTCTCTGATATTCGTATATCAAATTTGTTATTTGAGCTATATAAAGCTGTTGGAGTAGCATACTCTCTGATATTCGTATATCAAATTTGTTATTTGAGCGTGTTACATAAAGGAGCGGTCATATTTAAGAGTTATAAAATACTAGCCTTTGTACGCGGCTTCCCTCGCGTAAAAGTATAGCCTATATTACTCTATATTTGATGATTTCTCTAGATGTACCCGCGGTTTCACCCGCGTTTATCGTTACTGGGCCCCCCGTGGGTCTTAGCGTGACGTTATATAGCCTATATATAGCCTTCCTCAATAAATAGGCTATCCAACATTAAAATAATTATTCAAATCGAATCAGTAGTTCCTGATATTAGAGCGTTTAAACTAACAATTAAACAAACAAACTCTTCAGCTTTATAATATTAGTTTAGATATAGCTGCATTTTTTTACTTGGCAAGTTTTGGACATTTTTGTACATATAATCAGAATATAATTAAATTCTAAAGAGATCATTTATCTGCGAGAAATGTATTTGCTGTATTAACCGTTTCCAAGCTGCTGCCTATCGTAAACCACATAGGTGAGTTGTGTTATGTATATTGCGACCGAGCTTTTTATGATTTTCTCTTATGTGTACCTATAAGGTTCACAGAGGAAAAACATTATTGATTTGTTTACGTAAAGATTTTTTATAAAATCAAATCTAATTATTATCTTTCCAATTTCTTAAACAACAAGTATAGTCAGCGACATAAGACGCTGTAATTTTTGAAGTGAAAGCTTCTTTAGGAGCGTTGAGCAATTCTTGGGTGAACAAAAATCATAGAATTCGTGTCATCGTCACGATTCGTCATCGTCACGCATCCACGCTTTGCATTTTTTAATTATTTTGGAATATTAACAATATCTCAGAAATGGTGCATCCTACGCAAAAATTAACGAAATTTTGACCCCCTTAATAACCACTATCAGGAATCCACCCCGTCCCGTTTTTTTTTGCTTATAAAGAATTGTTTATGATCAAGGATTAAAGTTTTCACTTCTATCGGCAGTCCCCAAAGACTGCCCAAAATTTTTTTAGATTTTGTTCATTCATTCATAAAGGATAGTTCATTTAATGATAGTTAATAAAAACATTCAAATAATTAGACAGTTTAAATTCATAAACTAATGTTATAAATTAGGTCAGGTATAGCTACTTTTGTCGCTTAAGACAGTAAACTTTGTATGAATCGTAAATTGCACTGCAAAGCAGTTTTCCTGATATAAAAAAAACAGATAATTTCAGTCACAATTTTCTTTCCACAGTCAAGAACACTGGCGTAATTATAATATATTTTTCTTTAAATAATAATGAACATATTTTCAGAACGTCTAATGCCTACGGCCTTAATTATATACTGAGCTAAGTTAAATGTATAATTTTACTTTGTAACAATTGCCTTTGTTAACATTGTACGACACAATGAGGGAAAAAGCATAAATCATATAAATAAACGTTAATAGTTATATTCCTCAACAGTAAAATATAAATTAGAAACAGAAAAACTGACGGCCCCTCTATATACTTCAGTTAAAAGATGACTTAACTGAAATTATAATTTGATGGTGATTTAAAAGAGTGGCCTTGAGTTTTAGCAGGTATCTTCTCATAGGCTCAACCTTTTGCCTGAACCTTGCAACTAACATAAATGTAAATTCAGTAAATGTAACAAACTCACTAACGCCTTTGACATTCATAACTGTTACTTTGTGACCTAAGTGAATAAACAATTTTTGACTTTGACTTTGACTGGGTTTCAAATCACTAGTATTTTAGTTAACCCCTCCAGTTAAGGTATGCTAGTGGGTACCTACATTGCGGCAGACCAATGGCTGGAATTCCAACCCACGAGCTCTCAATCGCAAATCTGACACCTTATCACAATGGATAAGGTATTAGAATTGCGATCGATAGGTTAAATCGAATCGCTTATATAATATTGGCCTTCCTACATCATTTGGGGATATATCTATAACTATCAAGCTACAGATCTGAAAGCAGCGATAGCTCAGTGAGGAGACTAACAGACTGCAATGCAGAGGGTCTCGGGTTCGAACCCACGTCGCGGACCTCTGACTTTCGGAAGTTATATGACATTTCGAAATTGTGTGCGTATTTAATTGACAATTATTATCGTCTGCTCCGTGCTTCAGAGAGCACGTTAAGCCGTCGGTCCCGGCTGCTATGAACATCTATGGCAGTCGTTATTGAGAAAGTCAGTACCCTCTAATATCCTGACACTGGTCTAGCCTTAGGGTATCGTTAGCCTTCGGGTTGCGGAGGTCAGGTGGCAGCCGCTCCTTGTAAAACCTGATATCCAGTCAAATCCAGTTAGACTAGAAAGCCGACCCCAAGTGACTTGGGAATAATAAAGGCTAGGGAGAAGAAGACCGTCTCACTGCAGGGCAAAGGCCTCCCTTCGACCTTTCCACTCCTGTCTGTCCAGCGCCAATTGCCTCCAATCCCGGTTGAACGCATCCAATTCATCGCGCCATCTCATTCTGGGCCTGCCGTCCCTTATGGTATATATAAAATCTTACTAGCCCATTTTAAACATATTGCGTAAACGAATATTTATATTTGGCACAATTCAAGTTTATATGAAGTAGCAGAGGAGACAGTCAAACTAGCTCCTTTTTTAATTTATTGAATGACGGTCTCATTTCTATAATACCATTGGGTGACCATATGACCTTTAGAAATAATAATTGGAAACTCAAGAACCGCGTTTCCTCAATATTGGTCACTCTAACAATGACTTTAGAAAAAGGTTGACAATACATTTTGATATAAATGCATGCACGGATAACGCAGTGATTTATATGGTGGTAGCGTTACTGCCTGTGCGCCGAATACTGTGAGTTCGATACTGATCTGTATGTATCATAAATATAAGTAAAATTTATGTTTGCAGAAATGGATTAAATTACAAAACAAAGGCAAACAAAATATTACATTACAATTAGTATTTTCACAATGAATTTACATCATTTCCAAGAACCAAGCATTTCCAAATAACAGTTATAAAAGAACCTTAACAAAATATGAATATTTTACCATCGCACCTTGTATCCAGCCCACAACGCCAATCTGAAACAAAAGATGTAAAGGTTACTTCTTTAAACAACTATTATACAAGGAATAAGGATTAATATTAATGTCGCTACACGGAGGCTTTATAATCAATGAGGTAACACATAGTCGTTCTTCGGAACATCAGTAGAGCTTTGTCTGTGTATCATAGAATTATCTCGTGAAAACAGACTAGGGATAGGACATCTTAAAAGTATTCTATGTCCACTAGTGAGCAGGAAGAATATGATACTGAATTAAGCAGCAGATATTCCAGGACCGTAGCATGTGAAAAGCTATCTTATCTGACCATATAGGAACTAGTGCCGGGTTTCAAAGTAAGATAATCCCGATGTAGTATGATTTTTGAATTGAAAACTTCTTTAGGCGCGTTGAGCACTTCTTGGGTGAACAAAAATCATAGAACTCGCGTCATCGTCACGCTTCGTCATCATCACGCTTCCACGCTTTCCATTTTTGAATTATTTTAGAATATTAACAATATTTCAGAAATAGTGCGTCCTATGCAAAAAATAACGAAATATTTACCCCCTTAATAACCCCTAAGAGATTATCAGGAATCCGACACGCCCATTTTTTCATTTTTATAAAGAAGTGTTTATGTTCAAGGATTAAAGTTTTCACTTCTATCGGCAGTCCCCAAAGACTGCCCAAAATTTTTTTTTAATGTTTTGTCGTTTATAGTTTTTGTATATCCTAATCCTCACTAATATTATAAATATGTTTATTTGTATGTGATACTATGTATGTATTCACTCTTACACTAACATGCCTTAGCCTGCTTTGGTGGGCTACCCATTACATGGAATTGATCGGTCGACTAATGCGTGCAAGCGTAACAAATGTCGAGAGATAGAGGTGTGCCTCTATCTCTAGGTCAGATGGCAGTCGCTCCGTGTAAAAACTAATGTCCAGTCAAATCCGGTTAGACTAGAAAGCCGACACCAAGTGACTTGGGAATAATAGAGGCTAGAGAGAAAATTACCGCTAAGCATTATTTTTAGAGTTGTCGCCTTTTTTAGCATACGAATAAAAGTACAACCTCAGATAGGCATACGTGTGAGTCTATACATGTATGTCTGAATAAGCGACGAAAGGATAGTAGGTATAAAACACTGGCGCCATCGAAACTGCGGTCAAAACATAAAAGCTCAAAAGCATAATCATTAGCATAAAAGCTCAAAAGCAATCATAAACGGCCTCAATGGCGTAGTGGCTAGTGTAACCGACTCCCACGCCTGAGGTCGCGGGTTCGATTCCCGCACAAGTCAAACATTTGTGTGCATGAACATGGATGTTTGTCTTGGTCTGGCTATTTCTATGGATAATATGTATGTATTTAGAAAAAAAAGTATATAATATGTATGTTTATCCATTGTCTAGTATCCACAGTACAAGCTCTGCTTAGTTTGGGTTAGATGGTGTTGTGTGTATGTGGTAGAATATTATTATATTATTATTAGTATTCAAACACAAGTAGCTATCCAAAGTAACCACAACGATGATACACAACCATAAAATATATCACGTCCATTGATATCTCTTTTTGAACAATAGAACCATTAATTACAGGCGTCACTCACACCGTACAGACAAGGTCGTTAATACGCTGGGGCTGGAGTTGTCACTAATTTGTACTGGTCGGATGATGGACAGACAAACGGTCTGATTGACGGCCGCTTCATTAGTGAGGCTGTGAAATTCGAATGTACATTTCTCGGTGTGTGGAGCTTGTTACTTTCCGAGTGGGGAATGTTGAGTAAAAGGACTGTTTTATAATAATTATGTTGTATCTTTGAACAAAGAAATTGTAATAATGCGTAGGCTAAGATATTTTTAATGAATTCGTACTTATAGACTTAGTTATTAACCTCTGAGTCTTCTTCAAATGTTAATGAAAACACTTTGTGGGTCTGTGTGTCTGTCTGTTAGTGACAGGCATAAGTCCGGAACCACTGAACCGATTGACTTGTAACTTGTGCAGACACCTTGGAGTCATACCTCGGTCGAGTTTGAATATGGGCCCTGTGGGTTAAAAGACCCCCGAGATATAGGGGTCACAAGGTCACATAGTAGTAGAGCGTCATTAAGCAAGCTTCGTGAAAACTCGGAGTTCTGAACAGGGTGAGGCGGTTCTTCACGCCTGGGCAACTGTGCCTATTGTATAAGGCACAAGTGCGCCCTTGCGTGGAGTACTGTTCTCATCTTTGGGATGGCTCCGCGCAGTACTTGCTGGACGCTCTCGACCGGTTACAGCGGCGGGCTGTCCGTATCATCAGAGATCCAGAGGCCACGAATTCACTGGAACCTCTGCAACTCCGTAGGGACATTGCCTCATTGGCATGTTTCTACAGAATATACCACGGGGAGTGCTCTGAAGAGTTATTCCACCGTATCCCGCCCTCCCCTTTCCTATCCAGAACAACGCGTGCTGGGCTCAGATGCCATCCTTACACGGTAGAGTCGATTAGAGCGCGTACCAAAAAATTTGGGTCCTCATATCTCTGCAGAACGACCAAGGCATGGAATTCTCTGCCAAGGCACGTGTTTCCTTCTTCCTTCAATCCTGGGTTCAAAGTAGAGACCTCAACATCGCCTCGGCTACTGTGGGGGCGATGTGGAGGCCACTGCTCTTAGACCACACGACTGCTTACCATCAGGTGGAGTGTGGTCATTTTGACGAGCAAAATAAAAAAAAAAAAAAAAAAAAACATGAAGACGAAGAGGTTGAATTCTGGGTTTTTACAATGTAACAAACAAACAAACTCATTTTCGCTTTTATAATATTAGTTAGGATTTGGTTACACACATCTCGTTTGCCATACGCCCGACCGGCTTAATGATCAGAGGCTTTAGGAACAGCTTACCATGAGTCGGGTTATATCCTTGTTGTAGTGAATAAGATAATATAATAATAATAATAATTTATTTATTATCAGAAAAATAAGATAGGTACATCCTTACACTTCCTACATCATACGTATTACATCAACAGTGTTAAAGCATACCTGCCTTAAATAATTTAAGCTTAAATTAAAATTCGCTGGTCCAATATTACAAGGTTCTATGTTACATATTTGAAAAAAATTAGTTATGAATATTGTATGGTTCTATATGTCATTCCTTTTTGTTTAGACTAATATAGTAATAGATAGAAGCACTTACCACCTCACAATATTAAATAGCAAATAGTTCTAAGTTATTTTTTACGTTATTTTTATTGATATGCAAATTTTAAACTTAATTTCCCCAAAGTAAAAAAAATAACATAGAACCTTGTAATAGTGAGCCAGTGAATTAATTCTTAACTATGTTAATTTATAGTGTATACAAAATAAATGAAGTTCATAAGGTTATGTTTAAGCCTGTCTGAACTAGGATAAGCCTGTGTTTCAGGACATCACCTGACAATTTTATTTTACACTACCGCATTATTAATACAAATACACATTATTATGTATTTACAGTACATCTACGATTAAAAGAACGAAGTAATATACAACTTTAAATTTACTTTCAATATAATTTTAAGACTTCTGTTTCTTTTTTTCTGTGTCAGTATAATTTAATTTTCCTAGGCATTCCATGGAACTACATTTTTTATAATTAACATTATATAATAATACAAGGTCTTCGCTCTTCTTCTTCTCTGCAAAGTTAATACGGTGCCTGACTAGGACTGGTGATATCTACTCAATTATACTCTATCTCTCTTTATTCATACACAAGAAAATAAACTATACCGAGGCATAAAATATCTACGTTCAAAATATTACCCCTATACCTTCGATAAAAACTAACAAGCTGACGAAGTTTCTAAAATCCATCTACGCTCATTACCTATGTGATTTTAGCGGAGTAAGTTAAAATGTTGTTTAACATGTAAGGGAAAACAGCACCTATGTATAATATTATTAAGCGCTGCGTACATACGACCCCGAAGGCTTTAGCAACCAAATGAGTTGCTTAGTAACGTCCTCCGGAATTTCGTAAGCTGCCTTAAACGTGGCTAGGTTCAACAAACACATACAATGCCTGAGATCTAGTTATACATCAACGTGTATTGAGGACGTGTGCAAAACTCTTGGTTTTATCGGATCATAGGTCAAAGGAGTTTAGTGTAGCGATGAGCACAGATACCATCGAATTATATTCGAATATATTGACTAAGAAAGTAGGTATCGCGTTTTTTGCTTATTCTCGAGCACTCGATTCGTCAGTTATGTGCATCTCTATCAAAACCTTCAGCATTTGCGATTCTGTGATTGCATCATCATCACCATTAGTTCCCAAAGTGGTCCAGGTGGACCCTCAGGGGTCCACGGGAGACTCAACGGGAGTCTACGTTGGCGTGACCAAAAAAATGGGGGTTCACAATTCGTAAGGGGGCTCCACGAAACTTTATTTGCTTTCGATAGTGAAGAACTAAAATGTTGGCTTGACTTCACCGACTGTTCGACAAGCTCAGCGACTATAAAAAATAAAAAGGTCAGTCCTTAGAGATATGATCAAATTTTTTACTTGCATGAACTTGTTTAGCTGCAGGGTGTCCACCGGCACCAGCTAAATTTTGAAAGTGGTCTATGAGAAAAATGTCTGGGAACCTCTGATCTTCACAATCAAATGATAGATTCATGCCTTTTTAGGTCGTAATATCGTGACTTAACAATATATTTAAAAGCTTTATAATAATAATATTGTCCTCCAGACCGAATGTTCGGTCACGGCGGCCAATCTTAACGGAGACTGGGCATCTGCGCAGGAGATATTATAGTGCACAAGCGTGTGCGCAAATACAAGTGCACTCTTTGTTCCCTAACCCTCACGATCCGATGGGACGGATAATCCGACATGACCGGAGAGAGATCAGGCGCAGGACCAACGGCTTCACGTGCTTTCCGAGGCACGGGGGTGTCTAACACCGCCAACTTCTTAACTCCGGGCTGCTATTGAGATTTCTTAATATATAAACCCAATAACTTTTTGTTGGCCCGACCCGGGTGAGAACACGAGACCTCATGCACAGCAGTCACATTCACTACCGCTACGCCACGAAGCCAATTTTTTCATTTATTATTGTATCAAATTCCTTAGAAACAACAGCTCGATAACTTGTGCGGTACGGAGCGACAGCATTTATCTTTTCAAAACCTGCTATATAATCTGTCATTAATATTTGAAGCAGCAAGGGTTTTATTAGGCCTTTATGGTGCTTGTATACGTCGCTGGTAGCCTAGGGCTAGCTGCATGCACAATCTATACGTGTAATGCGTGACATTATTTATCACACGCATTATGTACCACTTTCATTAGCATCTCCTACTGTAAAGAATAGTAATTACATTTACTGAAGTACAAAATAAATGTTATTACAAGAAACATCGCAAGTGTTTCTGACCGAGGATAGCGGCAGAGGTTTATATATATTATACTAGCTTTTCCCCGCGGCTTCGCTCGCGTTAATTTAGAATTTGACAATCAAATCGGGTCGTACTCTGCTTGTAATAATATAATTCAATCATGATTCGAAAGACACGTGGCGCCATTTATTATCATAAGAACGTTATTGTTGTTTTCCTCGGGAACAGTAATTTTTTCCGGGATAAACGGTAGCCTATGTCCGTTTCTGTACACCTGACAACGTATATGCAAAATTTCAGGATGATCGGTTCAGTGGTTTAGGCGTGAAAATGTAACAAACAAACAAACTCATTTTCGCTTTTATAATATTAGTTAGGATTAGGATTTTGTCAATGCAAAATAGAGTGCGACCTAACTGCTACCTATCGCAAACAGAGTTAGCAGTAATGTTTTCACATGACGAAATATTCCTTTATCGGCAAACGCTTGTTACATGTGATGAACAAACAGCCGGGAAACACGTCATTAGTGAAGAGGGATCGCGAAAATTTAATATACATATCGTACATAGCCTTAGTTACAAGCTCCAGGGAAGGAACTTTAGACGCTCCGTTATTTAGACTGGAGAACGAACAGTATGCTATAAGACAGTGATTGACTGACAGACACCCAACCTAGAACAATGGGGTTTCGTAGAATCCGTTAATTATAGATTCCTAAAAGGTTCTGTTCCTGTTCGCTGAAATCTTATGAAAAGTAAAAGTTTTGGAGTCACTCGTGCTTGAAATCAGAGCTTAGCTACATAATTTTGTTTTTCCTATAGTCATAGTTGTCGACAAAATATCTTTGTTTATTTAATTATTCGTTGGTAACTAAAATGGTTGGTTTCTAAAATGTCAGGTTAGTCTGATTACCAAGTTTATAGTTGCAAATTTATATGTATAATATTTTTTTTATTTTTTTTATTTATATTATTATTATACATTTCTAATTATAAATATATTGTGAACTTTATGTAAACAACAGAGCAGCGATGGCTCAGTGGGGAGACCAACAGACTGCAATGCAGAGGGTCTCGGGTTCGAACCCACGTCGCGCACCTCTGACTTTCGGAAGTTATATGACTTTTCGAAATTATGTGCGTATTGATTGACAATAATATCGCCTGCTCCGTGCCTCGGAGAGCACGTTAAGCCGTCGGTCACGGCTGCCATGAACATCTATGACAGTCGTTATTGGGAGAGTGTCGACACAAAAGATCCCACTGGGTCGAAGTATCGCCGGTCTGCACTGACTGGCCCCCACATAAGATTAGATTAGATTATGTAAAGAACGCATTTGACAAAGCAAATATGACGCTCTATAGTGTAATACAAAACAATTAATTACAACCTGGTTACAGTTAGTCGATTTTCAAACTGAGACAAACAAAATGTGTCCAGTACTTAGAAACTGTTATTTGTTAGGTACCCAAATCATTTGACATACATATTATAATGGACCAGAAACAATACAACGAAACTACTATCTATAACAAACGAGATTGGTGTAAAAACCCAGGATTCAACCTCTTCGTCTTCATGTGACCTTGTGACCCCTATATCTCGGGGTTCTTTTGACCCACAGAGCCCATATTCAAGCTTGACCGAGGTATGATCCCAAGGTGTCTACACCAAGTTACAAGTCAATATTTTTCCATTTAAAATATGTGACCCCTATATCTCGGGGGTCCTTTGACCCCAGGGCCCATATTCAAACTCGACCGAGGGATGACAAGGTGTCTGCACACAAAGTTACAAGTCAATCGGTCGAATGGTTCCGGAGCTATGCCTGTCACTAACAGACATACACACAGACCCATAAAGTGTTTTCATTAACCTCTTCGAAGAACACTCAGGGGTTAATAAGGTATAATGTTCATAATGTGAAGATTTTAGATTATTGTGTATGTCATTTGTCCATCTACATATTTTGCGTGTTCAATACAACAACATCTTTAGGATGCTGATGCGGCGGACCCCTACAGCAGTGCATCACTAATGTTTGCTCAAGCGATAATGCGTGAAAAAGTTGCGTCTTTGTTAAGAATATTGAGAGACAGTAGCAACGGCATCTTAAGGGTCAGCGCCGACGGACGGAGTGGCGGTGAAGAGACTAATTCAGTAACAATTTAAATTCAACCTAAAGTACTTCAGAATACAACTGTATTTGGTACGACGAAATAAAATGTCGGCGAACGACTCAAAGCGCGGTAATTTTATTTCGTTGTACCAAATACAGTCGTATTCTGAAGCACTTTGAACCATCCGCATCGTCAACGCGCTAATACCGCAGCTCTTCATAAAGTGTTCGTGTCTAAGTTGATAAGCAGAACCACAAAAATTCGCGTCTACAAAACAGTAATTAGGCCGATTTTAATGTACGGGTGCGAGCCTTGGACATTGACACTGAAGGAAGAAAATAGACTATTAGTCACGGAGCGAAAGATATTCCGTAAGATTCTAGGACCGACAAGAGGAGAGAAGGGGGAGTGGCGACAAAGATTTAATAGCGAGATTGAAGATCTAGTGTCAGAGCCCAATATCATCGGGGAAATAAAAGCTACCCGACTTCGCTGGCTCGGACATGTGGAACGAATGGGAGAGGATCGAGCTGCCAATAGAGCATATCTCGGGCGTCCCACCGAGCGTCGTCCGGTGGATCGTCGAAGGTACCGCTGGAAAGACGAACTAGCTAAAGGCCTGAAAGAGATGAATATGCTCGATTGGTCTGGTTTCGCACAAAATAGGAAAGAATGGCGCACTTTAATGTCGGAGGCCAAGATCCACTTTGGATCGCTGAGCCAGCGAAATAAGTAAGTAAGTAAGTAAAACTATACATGCGAGACATGCCTGTGTATAAACAAGTGTGAGGGATATCTAAGATTATTTAGATACAGAAAAAGGCATTCCTTAATAATATATTTATTTGAACAAACATTTAATTAACCGTTAATTTAATTAAGCCTGTGAGAATTACCTGTATTCTAATTACTTCATCTAGATTAGTTTAAAAGTACTTATCTTTCACTTGTCAGACACCATTGTCAGATGTCAGAAACAAGCTGAAGATTCTCATTACTTTACAGTAAATTTTAACCCTAACTTTTAACTGTTGAGAAATCAATCACATAACTATAAACCAAAGTCAGTAAGAATACTTTCATCTTAAAATATTAGGAATATAATGTACGAGTGTTACGATAAATCTTATTAAACTCAAATTATAAGCAGTGTCATATATTCAGCGATTTATGACATAAAAGATAATCTGATTGATTGATATAGTGTAGCCATTCAAATATCTAAATAAAAATATTATAAAAATATGAAGTTGTCTCAGAATTTATTACACGCTATATGAGACCCAATTAATAGTTATCGCGGATTTATTGAAATATATATAATATATGTTGTTTTTAAGATTTTTTTTGCTAAAAGATTACCATTTTGATCTAAACTCTTGTTTAGTTATAAACCACGATCGTTTGCAATATCAGAGATATTTGCTACACGCGCGTCTTCATCCAACAGAAACGACTCAAAAAGGGGATGAAAGGAGAAGTAAGTATGTCAACTTTCGGAAACCTTACTTATCTAGTGAAACGCAGTAATAGGGGTGCCTAACACCGGTTCTCTGTAAATATTAGCAAGACAGACTCAATAAAAATGATTTAATAGAAGTTATGGATAAATACCAACAGTATTAATGTGATCAAATCGAAACAGCAGTTCACGGCGAACGGTGACATACGCGGGTCATATGCGATTTACGCTTAAACCCAAACTATAATTAATGGTCAATAATTAATCAAAACACGGCTAGACAGCCTGTGTTAATATTTTATTCAAATAAAGGGCCTTTAAATGGAACCTCGTTGCCCTCTGATTGATTCACTTGAATACGTTAGCACAAAGGGCATATTTAAAACCCCCGCGTTGTCTGATAACCTATTACAATCCCTGGTATTACAATCTATAGATTCTAATTGCATGAATGGCGTAGTGGTTTAAGTCGTCGACTCGCCACTGTCACCGTGCCAAGTGCTGTGGGTTCGAATCTCACACGGGACAAAACTTTCTGTGATCTACAAATGGTTGTACCGGGTCTCGTTGTTCTTTGTGTCCGTTGTTTGAATGTCTGTAAAGTCCTCCGGGACACAGGAATTATTCCTAGTGCGGCAGTTGTCTTTTTATCCTTACTTATATATATTAATATTATAAATTCGAAAGTAACTCTGTCTGTCTACCTGTCTGTCTGTCTGTCTGTCTGATACCTTTTCATGGCTAAACCACTCAACCGATTTAGATGAAATTTGGTACAGATATAGTTTAAAACGTGGGGAAGGACATAGGCTACTTTTTATTCATGTAAGTAAGTACCACGCAGGCGGAGCCGCGCGCAAAAGCTAGTAAATACATAAATATAAATAATAG
The DNA here is from genome assembly GCA_963564715.1 of Catocala sponsa. Classification (NCBI taxonomy): domain Eukaryota; kingdom Metazoa; phylum Arthropoda; class Insecta; order Lepidoptera; family Erebidae; genus Catocala; species Catocala sponsa. The sequence goes on along the minus strand of OY751345.1, from coordinate 23,121,830 downwards.
GTATATCGATATGAATGTTCAGGAGCAATATTAATAGCATCGCATCTAAACATCCATTAGATTTGCAGTCGAGAGTCCGTGGAATCGCATATTACCCCTTACTAGTTGTATTTCAAGCTATATGTCTTAGTGTCTGCCCGTATTCGTTGCTTTAATTTGCTATAATTAATAGTTGATACATTTTTGTTAATTTATAACAAACTATAGTGGCCTAAATATAAACAACTTAACATTTAAAAACAACATAGAATTCAAATTAGCATTAAAAAAATGTTGATGAAATTGAGAAGTTAATATGAAAACCACAACGTTTCGATTTTCTTCGCACAAAGCGGTTAAATAGCCCATTATACATATAGATATACTAGCTGTCCCGACAGAGATAGTTCTGTACAAACGAAAAAAATGCAATTCTAAACTATTCACGAATCCACTTGAACACACATAAAATTTCATGAAAATCGGTCCAGCCGTTTAGGAGGAATTTAATTATAAACACACGCACAGAAGATGTATATATATAAAGATTTAAAAAATGTAGGACCTCATAGTTAGTAATACCGCATGAGTTCAGGGTTAAATCCAATCCAATCCACCCACTCCAACATCATACCCACAAACGATATTTTACTACCCTCCTTTCGTAATAAACCGAACAATTCATAAAACAAAATGCAAGCTAGCAGTACTACACGTGATCTTCCCGGCTATATAAATTCCCACCCATGGGAAGAACTGGGAATGCGATAAAAACGTCTGCGATCCAATCACTGAGGGTTTGAGAGGAGGGCTTAAGAACCACCGCGTCGAGATTACACCGTACCTCCAACCATGGAGTTATGGGACAAAATTCGCGAACTGGGATTATTATGGGGCTAGTAGAAGAGCGATTATTTAAGTACTAATTTACCAAACATTTGCATATGGGGAAATAAATATTTGATCACAGGGCGTAGTGATTTAAGTGAGCAGCGATAGCTCAGTGGGTATGACTTTTCGAAATGATGTACGTATTGATTGACAATTATCGTCTGCTCCGTGCCTCGGAGAGCACGTTAAGCCGTCGGTTCCAGCTGCCATGAACATCTATGGCAGTCGTTATTGGGAAGTCAGTGCCCTCTAATATCCTGACACTAGTCTAGCCTTAGGGTATCGTTTGCCTTCGGGTTGCGGAGGTCAGATGGCAGTCGCTCCGTGTAAAAACTGATATCCAGTCAAATCTGGTTAGACTAGAAAGTGGACCCCAAGTGACTTGGGAATAATAAAGGCTCAGGAAAAAGATGGCGTAGTGGTTTAAGTGGTCGCTATACGAGTGTCGTGTGTTTGAATCCAGATCTGGGCAACATTTTGTGTGATCCTCAAATGTTTGTTCAAGGTCTAGTTGATCTTTGAGTCGGCTATTTGAATGTTTGTAAAGTCCCCCGATATGGGAGTTATAAGTAACTAGTGTGGGATTAAGTAAAATAAATAAATAATAGGTAGTGCACAGCAATCGCTTGTCAGATTCGATTCCTGAGTCGGGTGGTGTTATTGTTTTTTTTTAATATGGTGTTTAGAACTGAGAGCGCTAGACGGCAACAAGCTCGCCTCCCAAAACTATAGCTGGTAAAATGTGGCTGTAATATATCTCTGCTTATCCCTTTGATAAAAGTGTATAGGTACATGTAAAAAAGTGTATACATGTAAAAAGTGTATACATGCAAAAAAGTGTATACATGTAAAAAGTGTATGCATGTAAAAAAGTGTATACATGTAAAAGGTGTATATATATAAAAAAGTGTATACATGTTAAAAAGTGTAAACAAAGTGTATACGTGTGTTAAGTACTGAACCCTATGGAATAACGTTGACGCAGCAATGTCGTAATTTATTTGGAAGCAACTTTAAATCGCCGACGCAGCAGTTGCAGCATCGCCGATGACATCCGTTCGAACACGTTTCGCTGACACATCAAGTTAATTTTAATAATTCTAGTAAATAAAATCTTCATTCCATATTCTCGCATCGAATAAGTTTCATTTATTTTAAAAGTAATTTTTTTTTCATAAATCAAAGTTAATTTTATAAATAACTTTGGTTTTTTTTCGAACCTTCGGCTGCAGTACCTATACGTAATTTGTGTATACATTATTACTTCTCATTCCAACTCTGTTGTCAATTTCGCCCATGTGTAGCCTCGTTTAACAGTTTGAAAGTTCAGCTGCATAGCTTCCCACGAAATATGTAAACAAACTGTATACCACTGTTTACAATAATAATTATAGAAGCTTAAAGAAAGTATCGCGATGATGTAACTACGTAAATGTTAATATTTTCATGAGCACACCAATTTTAAACAAGATGGCGAACACGTGTATCTTCCAAAAAGAGATCTTTTTGATCTTTGGGGATGAGATTGTCGTTTTGAAATCAAAATCAAAAATAAATTTACTCAAGTTAGGTTACAAGGTAACACTTATGAATGTCAAAGTTATATAATTTTTTTTCTGTGAATTTACATTTACTGCCACGTTCAGCAAAGCAAGGGTGTAAGGCTCATGAGAAGAACGAGCAAGAAACTCATGGCCACTTTTTTTAATCGCCAAGCTTACAAATGCTGCAACCATTTCTCCATGAATTACTACTGAACATACTCAAGCATTTAATAAAATTGTATGGTAGCCTCTAAAGCAGAAGTATGGTAAATAGGCGCATCCACTTACATGTACATAAATAATCAAGACAAGGCATGATTGTATGAAGAACATCGATATTAATGTGTTTTTCGTACAAAGTATTTCATATTATCAATATTTCTATATGACTTTGAGCTAAGTATGGTGTGACTTAAATTATCAAAGAAACAACCATCGTAATGACATATTATGTCCAAAGGAGCAAGACATTCGGAAAAACATATCATCGTTCTAGATGTGACCTCTCGTAACTAAATTTTTTTGGTAAAATGTGATTTTTATGCAGAAAGATCCGAAAATAATTTCTGGTGTTACCTTGTAAATGCCTCCTGCATTACCTAGAATTAATTTTATATCCAATATACTTTGTAAACAAAGCAGATTTTTGTCTCTCCTGGAAAGTTGCTTAGTTAGCACATACAAGAGGTCACATCTAGAACGACGATATAAAGAATAAATTTTAAAAAAGAAATTGTATATATAAATTAATTGATATGGATTATACACATGTCTATATTGAAAAAAAAAACGTGTTTATTTTATAAAAACAAAAAAAACCTCTATAGTTAGTGCTTTTAGACTAATAATCGGTCTCTAAGAAACAGGTATGAAAAATAAAAAAATCAACGGGTTGCACTCCGGGAGTGCTGGCAGAAGTAAAAAATTGAATATTAACGTTGTGCATTTTTGATATTTTGGAATGGATAAGGGAATAATTTTGCACGAATTGCTTTAATTATCAGTATAAAAGTACTATCATTTATTGCGCTATCGTACACAAACATGACAATTCTCCCTCCGTCTTACGAATTTCCGATCAGGTCACGTGTCCTGACGCGAGTTTAACATTTTTTACCCATCACAAAAAAGTGCACAACGCCGCTAAAAAGTTTTCATTTAAAAAATTAAAAGACGGCACTCAGATATGGGTATATATGTATGTATAGAGTCTACCTACCAGTACGCTATATTTTTTTACTAAATAAGATAAGTTAAAACGCACTATATGTATTAACCTGTTTAGTCGCTGCGGCACACCGACGGCGGCCATGTACAATTGAATTTTAATTACGTCTGGCATTCCAACAATAGACATAACATTCATATTCAGTTTTAGTTGGTGTAACCTTGACATTCACAAGTGTTACTTTGTGACCTAAATAAATAAAGCAATTTTAATTTTAACAGTTTAAGCTTTAACAAGTTTTGTGGCCCTACAAAGATCAGGGGAGGCAAATACCAAACGCTTCGTTTAACCTTCGATTCCTGAATGGAAAATTGTTGGAAGTACACTCGAGAAGCGCCAATACATACCTGCCTACATAAGTACATACTGGGTTAACTCGGGCGCAACGATTAATATTTTTAACGTAGATTCTATATGCGTCAGGTGCGCAGCGGTAGGATGGTGACTGGCTGCTATGTTTGAGGTCTCGGTTTCGAATACAGTGTTATTGTTTTTCAGTGAAGAATTTCTCACAAACTAACTCGGACTGGTTGATGTCACATAATTAATATATTAATAAAAATTAAACTTGCTCAGGTAGTACAAAAATTCCTCTTTGGTAATATAGGCGGAAGACTATCTCAGCAAAAATATGTATTCTTGCTGTTTTTACTTAACGATACTTGCATATTTTTCTTGCTTCATTCACTCTATTTACTTTTTTTCTCAAAAGATCAACTGCCACACTAGGAATAATCCCTGTGTCGTTGAGGACTCTACAAACATTGAAACAACCGGCACAAAGAACACCTAGGCTTGGTACAACTATTTTTCTATTTATTTATTGTTAGTAGGCCTGCGAGAATACCAGCCTTGCAGTCTATACTGCAGCAATAGCTGACGCAGTTTCCTAATTTGATCTCCATGTACCGTTTTCTGCATAATTGTATTTATTATTGTTTTTAAAAATTATGTATGTATGGAGATTAAAATAAAACACTTTTCTTTCTTTCTTTCTATTTATCCTGTGTCATCATCTCGGTACAGTGGAAGTAGCTAGACGATCACTTAACCATTGCCCAATGCAATTACAACAAGGCCACCAAATCAACTCATTGCCTACAAAGTACTGTTCGAGCTTCGATCAATAATACACTAGATGTCCGGTAAGCGCTTCAAAAAGCACAAATACGGTTGTGCTCTTATTTCAAATTAGTATAATCCAATCATAGCCAACATTAAGACGTGAAAATGCCGCAGTGTGCGTTCAAAGATTGTGCAAATAACCACCGTAACACCGAGATTTTGGAAGGAATATCTTTTTGTCGGTAAGTTTATATCATTAAGTATTTTTCATAAAGTAAAAACCTAATTAAATAGTAAATATGAATCAATTACCAAATATTATGATTGTTTGACCAACGTTTGCGAGAATGCGCCAACTATTGTAAATTGTTATTACTATTTTTGGCATTTTGTAATTTAGACTTTAAAACATGCGTATAAGATTAAAATTGTTTTGGTGTGATTTGAGCAGCGAACCAAGGTCGTAAAAATTAATCGCTTTTTGTACATAGCTCTGTGAATGCATCTTTAAGAATTGGATTTAAGGTTGAATTTGCATTAATTTATATTTATTTCAACTAGAATTCTTAGAATTACCTACACTCACAATTTGGCGACAGTTTTAAAGAGGACTTTTGTATGGGATTGTGTATCTAGTCTATTGTTGATCGAAGTGTTCGAGATTAATCGAATAGTAGTCTAGTCTAGTTTGGTCAAAATATTAAGACTAACTTTTACTTACTAATAATATTGCCAAAGCCTATTACTGCTGTTGTTTTCTCGGAACACTTTTCAACCTTCAGACGGTCTAAGTATATATTATTGTCTACGTAATAGAATTATGCCGATGGCCTAAGTGTTATCCTAATCCTAACTTAATATTATAAAAGCGAAAATGAGGTTGTTTGTTTGTTACCTTTTCACGCCTAAACCACTGAACCGATCATTCTGAAATTTTGCATATACATTGTCAGGTGTACAGAAACGGACATAGGCTACCTTTCATCCCGAAAAAATTACTGTGCCCGAGGAAAACAACAATAACGTTCTTATGATAATAGATGGCGCCACGAGTCTTTCGAATCATAATTGAATTATATTATTACAAGCAAAGTACAACCCGAATTGATTGTCAAATTCTAAATTAACGCGAGCGAAGCCGCGGGCAAAAGCTAGTAGTGAATAAATGCTGATGTGTATGAGGTTTAGGGTTCGTTATCCAAATCGTAGTGGCATTCAACGTAGAGCGACTCTAATCGTCGACTGCCAGGATATTTCAAATCGGCTAGACCCCTTGGCGCTGCGTAGAGATGTGGCCTCGCTATGCATCTTCTATTGCTTGTACTATGGGGAGTGCTCCGAGGAATTGTTCGAACTGATCCTTGCCGCCTCTTTTCGCCATCGTCCTACGCGACAGCATTTTCATTCCCATCATTTAGATGGTTGGCAGTCCACAACTGTGCGTTTCTCCAGGCATTTTCTGCCTCGCACAACAAAACTGTGGAATGAGCTGTCACCTGCGGTATTTCCGGATCAATACGACCTTCAACAGTTCAAGAAAAGAGCGTACTCCTTTTTAAAAGGCCGGCAACGCACTTATAACTCCTCTGGTGTTACAAGTGTCCATGGATGGCGGCAATCGCTTACCATCAGGCGATCCGTCTGCTCGTTCGCCCCATTAACCATAAAAAAAGCTGAAAACAAGGTCTCCAGTTCGATGGGTTTTTCAGACAAGAAATGCTTAATAGCAACATGAAGTTTGGAACTGTAGCCAGTTCAGCCAGCCTTGTATTACGTGGAACCTAACTCATAGTTGGCTTATTGTGGTTTTATACAACACTGCCTACCCTTCAAGGATAGAAGCGTGAATGTATATATATGCATCAATTAGTGCCTCGGAAAGCATGTAAAGCCGTTGGTCCTGCGTCTGATCTCTCTCTGATCGTGTCGGATTATCTGTCCCATCGGATCAGAGAGTGCACTTGTGTTCGCGCACATACTTGTGCACTATAAAATCTCCTATGCAGATGGCCAGTCTCCGTTATGATTGGCCGCCATGACCGAAATTCGATCTGGAGGACATTATTATTATTATGTATCAATTAGTATGTATCTATTACTAAACAAACACTATTATATTATGATCAGTTACTGACTAATAATATTCTCGAAGTTATGTGCGTATTAAATTGTTTATTATCGGTCGCTTTAACGGTGAATGAAAACATTGCGAGGAAACCTGCATGACCGAGAATTCTACATAATGTTCTAGAAGATATGTGGAGTGTGCTTGCCCGCACTGGGCCAGCGTGATGGACTATGGCCTAACTCTTGTCACACTGAGTAGAGGCCTGTGCCCAGCAATGGGACAGTTTAATATAGGGCTGATATTATATTACTATTTCTTTATTTTTATGTTATAGCATTCTAAACATGATTGCAAGTCGGTTGGACTGTATATACGTGAATCGCTGCGGTGACATCTCTCACGAAGTGATACAGCGGTGAGTCGCGTGTATGCGGTCCAGCCGACTAGATAATATAGTTTATAGTTTGTTTATTATTATCACACTAACATAGTTTGTAAGGTATACTAACAATTTAATTATTTTTATTATGAGTAGTCCTAGCTAAATGAAATTTATTATTATTATTATAAGAGGCAAACTAGCAGACGTATCGCCTGATGATATCGCAAGTTGCGGACGTCCATGAACGGCAGTAATCGTATAACTCCTCTGGTGTTGCGGTTAGTCACAAGTGCGGTGCCAGCCTTTTAAACTTACCCCCTTCCCCTCAGGAGGGGGGGTTTCATTAAACAAACACTATTAAATGATGATCAGTTACTCACTACTCCAATCTACTTTCACAGCCATAACCGACAAATGCGATAACATTTGATATTTTAATGGCACCGTTCCAACGAAGGATATCTTAAATTCCATTTACCTCTATATACTACGATAAAACACCCTTTCATAAATTCTACTGATAGCTTTGGTTCCTGCGTGTTTTACTCACTGTATCTAAAAGGGGTGTAATGATGTAAGCAAGATAACTTTCTTTTTATAGGATGTGTCGATTTGATAGCTCAGTGGGACCAACAGACTGCAATGCAGTCTCGGGTTCGAACCCACGTCACGCACCTGTGCCTTTCGGAAGTTATATGACTTTTCGAAATTATATGCGTATTGATTGACAATTATCGCCTGCTCCTTGCCTCGGAGAGCACGTTAAGCCGTGGGTCCCGGCTGCCATGAACATCTATGGCAGTCGTTATTGAGAAGTCAGTGCCCTTTAATATTCTGACACTGGTCTAGCCTTAGGGTATCGTTAGCCTTCGGGTTGCGGAGGTCAGATGTCAGTCGCTCCGTGTAAAAACTGATATCCAGTCAAATCCAATTAGACTAGAAAGCCGATCCCAAGTGGCTTGGGAATAATAAAGGCTAGGGAGAAGAAGATGTGTCAATTTGATCAACTGTAATGTCGTAAAGCTAAAGCTAATATTATGAAAGCGATTGAGAGTTTGTTTGTTTGTTAAGCTTTCATGTCTTAACTATTTGACCTATCATCATGAAATTTCACATACACGTTGTCAGAGGTGCAAAAAAGGACATAAAGTACCTGTCATCCAGCAAAAGCTTAACCTAACGTACATTTACGCGAGCAAAGTTGCGGGCAAAAAGTAGTCTACTTATAAATTGAATATTGAATCTTTTGGATTTCGATATTCAATTTATTGGATTTCAATATATAAACAAAAAATCTTTATCTATATATAATGATATTATGTAGATCTGATTTAAGTGTGAAAAATTCCAACCGAAATGAATATAAATACATTTTAATATAGGTAGTACGCAGAACCGATGGCCGTTGGGGCAAAAAGGTTCTAGAGTGGCGGCCACGCACCGGAACACGCAGCAGGGGTAGGCCTCCCACAAGGTGGACCGACGACCTGGTAAAGGTCGCGGGAAGCGGTTGGATGCGGGTGGCCCAAGACCGGTCTGTGTGGAAAACCTTGGGGGAGGCCTATGTCCAGCAGTGGACGTCTTTTGGCTGACATGATGATGATGATGATGATAGATAGTAAAAACATTGAATCTATGTATTTACAGTGAATGTACCGAATTAATATCTTGTTATACGAAGTAACGGCACGATTATACGGGCTACCTGGCTCGGGGGGAAGGTTTCTCATTTTCTGCATAGTAATAATTGATGTTACCTCCACAATACTATTATCACAACCTCTCAAAATCGATTCCCCCGAAACTTATGTTCCCAGCATCCCTTCCAATAAATTATTCAGTCAGTACACGATATCCATTAGGTACATCTTATCGAAGTGGCTATATCCTAAGGGGGCGAATAGACTGTCGTTTGTAACCGGACCGGGCTATCGGTGCGCGTGGCGATATATGTACTACTATGGGATTTTAATCAATCTGTTACATATGGCAGAGATCTCTAACTAAGTTGAGATGAGAAAAAAATTTTGTTATGCCATGAAATTAAAACAATCTTAAAATATATCATTTCAAAAGATCATTTGAACATATATGTTGTTGTATCCACATTAATATATTTTTATTTATACTTATACTAGCTGTCACGACAGAAGTTGTCCTGTACACACGACAAAAAATAATAAAAAAAACATTCTCGAATCGACTTGAACACACACAAAAAATTCATCAACATCAATTCAGCCGTTTAGGAGGAGTTTAATTACAAACACACGCACATAAATGTATATGTATATATTAAGATATTCGGATGTATGTGCAATCATTTGCACAAATCTGCTTATTTATAAGCCTACAATAAAAAATTATGAATGTTGTTTTTCTTTAGCATAGTCATATACATAGTCTCACGCGTAGGTATATTGCTGAAGATAGATATTTATCCTTCAGCGATATACACCTGTGTTAAGCTTTTACGTATAAGGAGCCAGTCTATTCCTATTTACTGGCCTCAGTTCCAGTCTCCGTGCTGCTTCTACGAATCAACTTGACCCGGGAATCGGACCTAAGATCTCGTGCTCAGCAGTCGCATACCCTAATTAATACAGAAGTGCTACTTACATTACAAACTGTATATTTTGACATGACAACGTCTAATAAATCGATGAACGCCGGCTGCACGCACGAAAAACATGACTCATTGTCCCGTTACGCTCATTGTAACGTTACGCTTATTGTCCCGTTACGTTCATTGTAACGTTACGACCGGAGCGAGAGCGCTACACGAGCGAGCGAAAGGCACGTTATAACGTTGTCACGTTAAACTATCGTCCGTAAACTGACTTTACAGACAACCAATTTTTTTATACCCCATTGAATATACCGCATATATAGTAGGTATATAGACCGCATTGAAAAATATTAAGAAAAAATTTGAAGGACTTTAGTTAGTAGAAGATGGATGAGCGACTTGTGCACCCACCTTACATAAAATTGTAAATTGTTTAATGGATGGTAACCTTCTTCAAAATTTATACATTAAAATACCAACGCGATCTGTGCGTATTTCACAATTTGTTTAGTGTTCCTACAAGCAACAACGATGTATCTGAAAATAATCCACGGTATAGAATGTGTAAAAACTATAATTCTATCTGCTTTCAAACAGACATTTTTCACGTAAAGTTCAGCACATTTAAATCTTTTCTGTTGAACTATAACAAACCGTGGCTTTTAGTGTACCTACCCAATCATGTATATATTTTGTTTTAACTTTTTAAATTTATCATGTATTTTGTTTTTTTCTTTTGAACTCTTATGTTATTTATTTAAAAGTTTAAGCTAATGTAAACTTACACGTACGTACTGTATATTGCAAATGTTGTGTACAAAAATGTAACTGGATGTCAGATTTACTCATTGTGTACTATTGAGACTTAATTATTTGTAATATGCTAGTCTGTTATCTGTTTTTGTACCTACTGAATAAAAATAAAAAATAAGTAAAATATCGGAATGTAATCCCATGTGATACCGATCAACTATACAATTCTGTGAAATCTCACTACCAAACTCAAACTTATTTGCGAGTCGACAATGAACATTAGCTTTTTCACAATATAATAATATACTAATAATATCAGCCCTGTATTAAACTGTCCCACTGCTGGGCACGGGCCTCTTCTCACTATGAGTAGAGTTAGGCCATAGTCCATCACGCTGGCCTAGTGCGGGTTGGCTGACTTCACATATCTTCGAGAACATTATGGAGAACTCTCAGAAATGCAGGTTTCCTCACGATGTTTTCCTTCACCGTAAAAGCAAGCGATAATTAACTATTTAATATGCATATAACCTCGAAAAGTTAGAGATGCACGCCTTGGGTTCGAAATCGGACCTCTGCGTGGCAGTCCAACTGTTTCTCACTAGGCTATCCAAGACAATAAATACTTACTATGACGACAGTCGAAGTGATAATAGAGTTCGAGATGATATAATATACAGAATACCATGACACGTCTACAATCACCGTAAGAACACGTAATCGGTCACTACGACTATCTGACGAATAAAAAGTGTTACTTTCCGCATTTGATCTAATCAGTGATGTTTCTCGTTTGTGGCGAGATAATGTGATCGAGGTCTTAATTGTGATGGAAAAACGAGAGAAATAAAGTGGAAGAATGGGTAAACGTGTTCTTTGTTAAGTGAATTGATAGATATGGATAAGTATTTAGTTGAACAAATGGACATATTCAATGAAAAGATTAGTGGACTGTTACGGGGATTTATTTGGAAGATTAAATGGTTTGAAGAGAGTGACTGCTCGGGTAGTGTACCTAATGGTTTAAGTGGACACCTCGCCACTGCACTATGCTTAGTGTTATGAGTTCGATGCTCGTACGAAATAAAATGTGTAATCTACATTAAATTTTTCCGTGTGTGGGTGTTTTTGTTTCTTGTAGTAAAATATTTATGTACAGCATAGTTTTAACATTAACATGCAAATGACAAATAAATAAATCATTACAACTACGAAAGTTCGGCCTCGATGGCTTAGTGGTTAATGTAACTGCTACGCCTGAGGTCGCGGGTTCGATTCCCGCACAAGTCAAACATTTGTGTGCATGAACATGGATGTTTGTCTTGGTCTAGGTGTTTCTATGTATAATATATGTTTTTTTTTACAAAAAAATAGTATATAAGCTGTCCAGTACCCATAATACAAGCTCTGCTTAGTTTGGGCACAAAATAAATATTTATTTTGTGGTTTGGGCTACATGGTGTGTGTGTATGTGGTAGAATATTATTATTATATTATTATTAGTTAGTTTTGGTTGGTATGCAAGCGACGCGAATTGATTATTTTAGCTAAATAAGCAGTCTACATACCCTTAGTAGCGTAGTGGAAGTAAATACGACTGTTGTAGGTACATGTCACACATCTCTGGTTTGATGCCCGGGTCAGACAAAATGTTCTTGGTAAAATTGTCCTATAAGCATTATGACTGCTTATAGGACTGTACTTTTTAGATGGCAACAGCCTCATTTCTACTACATCGGAATAACAAAAAAGGTGATTAAATTAAGCTGTATATACTTCCGCCTGCCCCTTTAGAGTTACTGGTGCGATTTTATATAAATACTAGGTTTCACCCGCGGCTTCGCCTGCCTAAAAGTTAGGTTATATTAGTAACTGTACTTTATTTTTTTAATAAAATATAGCATATGTTACTCTGTGATAATATTACAGCTTTCTAATGGTGAAAAATTTTTTAAAATCAGTAAAGTAGTGTTTGAGTTCCTTACAAACAAACAAAACATCTAATCTTCTCTCTTTATAATATTAGTAAAGATAAGTTTCTATACGTTGTCTTCTAAGATACAGAATCTTCAGTGCGTGAGGTTTTCTGCCCTCACCAGTATTTTCTAATACTTACACACCTTACAAAAAAAAACTTCATAAAGATAGGATATTAATCCACACCAAATTCCCAAAGCAATCGAACCAAGTTGGATATTTATGAATGAGCAATAAATAAAGAGAAAAGGCTGTGAAAGAGTGAACTAGATAGATGGATACTTAACTATGCCTAACTTATTTCATGCATTGGATACACATTTGTTGATAGTTAGGTACATTTGTGTGCCGTCTATGGTACATTTTTGTTACAATTAAGTTAGCAAACCAACTCTCAAAGTGCCTGATGGTAATTGGTGATCATGGCCTATTATCGCTTGCAATATCAGGGGTATCTGTTGCACTTTACTGGCCTAAAGGTAAAGTAATTAATAAATCCTAACTAATATTATAAAAGCGAAAATGAGTTTGTTTCTTTGTTACCTTTTCACGCCTAAACCACTGAACCGATCATCCTGAAATTTTGCATATATATTGTCAGGTGTACAGAAACGGACAAAGGCTACTTTCATCCCGAAAAAAATTACTGTTCCCGAGGAAAACAACAATAATGTTCTTATGATAATAGATGGCGCCACGTGTATTTCGAATCATGGTTGAATTATATTATTATAAGCAGAGTACAACCCGAATTCATTGTCAAATTCTAAATTAACGCGAGCGAAGCCGCGGGCAAAAGCTAGTTAAAATATAAATTTAGAATTTAAAAACCCCCGACATAAAATAATAAAAATAGTAATCGGCCATTTTGCGGTGGCGGCCATCTTGGATTTGAAATTTATCATAGTGTATAGTATTCTACTAGTCAAGTCCTTTAATTTGATACCCATATTAAGGGGGTTGTGAAAAATATGTATTCCGCTATTTTGTGGCGGCGGCCATTTTGGACCAATTTTCATCAAACATAGCTAAAATCACTCCCAACTAATTCACATTTCAAACAAAAAACCTAAATCAAAATCGGTTCATCCGTTCGGGAGCTACGATGCCTGAGACAGACACACACACATAGACACGTCAAACTTATACACCGTAGTTTTTGCGTCGGGGGTTAAAAAAGGGAATAAGAGAGGAAGGTGTGCGAGTCTTCAGATGTGTTTCTGTATACGATATATTCACTTAATCCTAAAATATCAGTACAAATGTATAAAAATCGAAATAAATTTACCTAAATAAATAGCATATCATGCATTTTCTTTTTCAATAGGCAATGTCTACTTTGTGCATAAATCCTGTGTCGCGAGGAACTTTACAAATATTCAAACAACGGACACAAATAACGCCCAAAGTGGAAGCTATTTTTGTCTTGTTGGCGAATCAAACTCACAACACTTAAGGCGACCATTTAAGCTAATACTCCGGCGTGGCAAGTTTAGTGAGACTATAAGATAAGATAACATAAAACTTTATTCATAGATAAATTTAGCCTAGGTTTACAATGTTGTTCTTTTTTAATATATTATTATGTAATAAATATGTGTACATACACAGCATGTTTAAAACAGATACTATACAGTACAGTTAAACATATTTGACTATAGTAACTTAGAACATTAGCAAATCCTTACTAATAATATATTATTAATTCGAAAGTAACTTTGTCTGTCTATCTGTCTGTCTGTCTGACTGTTACCTTTTCACGGCTAAACCACTCAACCGATTTGAATGAAATTTGGTATAGATATAGTTTAAAACCTCGGGAAGGACATAGGCTACTTTTTATTGATGTAGGTACCACGCGGGCGGAGCCGGGCGCAAAAGCTAGTTAATGTATAAATAAGAAGAAATATTATGTTTAATATAAAATTGGCGGTAAACCAATAAAAATTCTTTACCTTCCGTGCTAGTCAAATAAGTGATACGGCAAGATAAGGATTCTCGCTCTAAAAATACCAACTTTAAGTTAAGTGAATAAGGACAGTTTTGATTTATTGAATGTAATATTTAAGCGAACAAAACATGCACTTCTACTAACTATGTATGTGAGAGCAGCGATAGCTCAGTGGGGAGACTAATAGACTGCAATGCAGAGGGTCTCGGGTTCGAGCCCACATCACGTACCTCTGACTTTCGGAAGTTATATGACTTTTCGAAATTATGTGCGTATTGATTGACAATTATCGCCTGCTCCGTGCCTCGGAAAGCACGTTAAGCCGTTGGTCCCGGCTGCCATGAACATCTTTGTATATTTATATATTTCATCACATACACACAGCACCATCTAGCCCAAACTAAGCAGAGCTTGTACTATGGGTACTAGACAATGGATAAACATACATAATATACTTTTTTTTTGTATTTACATACATATTATACATAGAAATACTCAGACCAAGACAAATATCCATGTTCATGCACACAAATGTTTGACATGTGCGGGAATCGAACCCGCGACCTCAGGCGTGGCAGTTGGTTATACTAACCACTACGCCATCGAGGCCGACAATCTATGGCAGTCGTTAATGGAAGTGTGTCGACACAAAAGATCCCACTGGGTCGAAGTGTCGCCGGTCTGCACTAACTGGGCCCCACATAAGATAACTATGTATGTGTGTAGTTGTTTTCTTTATTTCTACTATAGATACATATATCTTATTGCCTATGACTATATTGAACAAGTACTGATAGAACAAGCTTGACAGGTTTTACAATCTTTAGTCGATCACTGTAACTAATCAGCTTTTTAATTAGTGGTCGTCTAGCTTGTTTAATTGACAAGCTACAATTTTTATAATTTATTATATCCACCGTTGGACTACCTCGCAGAGGTCTCGAGTTCGATCCTGTAAAATATTTATGTTTACCCACATAAGAAATTATAATGTAAGCCATCTAATATTAATAAACAGCACGTTCTTGTAACCGGCCAGTTGGTAATATACGCTCGCTATCGATCAACGTCTTTCATTTTGTTCCCAAGTACTTCAGATCCCAAGGCATATTAAACAGTAATTAATTATCGCTCACATTAACGGTGAAGGTAAGCATTGTGAGGAAACCTGCATGTCTGAAAGTTCTACATAACGTTCTCGAAGATATGTAATGTCTACCATACCGCACTGGGCCAGCGTGGTGGAGTATGGCCTAACCTGCTCGCAGTAAGAAGAGGCTCGTGCCCAACAGTGAGACAGCTTAATACAGGGCTGATATTATTATATCTATATCTTACGTATCTTAGTACTTAGATATCCCTTGGGGTAGCATACATACATAGATCCACGCCTGTTTCCCAGAGAGAGCAGAGACTACGGATTTCCATTTGCTACGATCCTGACACACTTATCTGGCTTCATTCACATTCATCACATTCTTCATACACGACCCTCAGTTCAAGGTGCTCTTAACCTGGCCTTTGTCCAGAACGCCTCCGATTTGATCGAGAAACGTTCGCCTAGGTTTTCCTCTTGCGACTGTTCCATTCACACTAGCCTTATAAACTTTCTTAGTCAGTCTTTCCTCGTCCATTCTTTCTACATGCTCAAAGCTTAACATACCCGTTTCTATTCTTTGGGGTAGCAGAGGTGTGATATACCCATCTTTCGAAAGCTATGATATAAGGTCCCACATATTATGGAAGGAGTCTATTGCTGTCAATCGGGCACAGTTCCAGATGTCCTTCCAAAATCCGACAATTTTACCCGAGCCGTGAACCAGCCCGGCATCATGCACAGCAGACGCCTTCACTAACGCATTGCGACTGAGGCATCTAATAATAATATAAAATCTTTGTAGTAAAAAACGTGTTCTAAATCATGTATCTAATGAAAACGTGTTACTATAGCAACGTAATAAAATGCCTGACATATCTCAATCTAAAATCTAGTAAGAAATAAATCAAATGTATGAAGATATAACTTAAAGAACGTCTGAACGTCTTTGTCTGGAAAGGTTTAAGCTTCGTTCACATCTGCAGACACCGTACGTGGCAGACACACTACAGCACAGACATAAATTTTTATTAGATACATTTTCTATGGGCGTCTTTACATATACATAATAGAAATAATAGATAGAGAAGATTTGAGTTCGTATATTTGTATATGAGACACTGGATTCATAACTAATGTTCCTACTTCTTCGACCTCATCGAGAATTTAATTTTTGTAACTGTGTTGCTCGGATTCGTGTGCCTCGGAGAGCATGTTAAGCCGTCGTTCCCGGCTGCCATGAACATCTATGGCAATCGTTATTGGGAAGTCAGTGCCCTCTATGTCACTGGTCTAGCCTAAGGGTATCGTTAGCCTTCGGGGTGCGGAGGTCAGATGGTAGCCGCTCCGTGTAAAAACTGATATCCAGTCAAATCCGGTTAGACTAGAAAGCCGACCCCAAATGACTTGGGAATAATAAAGGCTAGGGAGGGAGAAGACTGTGTTGCTCTTTTCTACGTCATGTCGTATATTTTATAACTGTCATGTTTGCTTACCTAGCGTCTTATAATTTTTAATCTAATGATAACCTGTGAACATTACTACCTAGTTTTAAGTGATTCTGTTGATTGTACTGTGTAGTGCGGCTGTCTGATGTTCCTTTTTTTAATAAAACAAATTAAAATATACCGGCCTGATTGAATAGTGTCGGCACAGACACGGGCCGACACCGGTCGGTATTATAACTTAGAACGTTTTTTCATTCTACGATCTACTATTATAAATTTCTAGGAACATGGTATGCGCAGGCACCTTTTAAGTATGCCTAAAGGTCGGTGCATTGTATTATTTTCAATGTGAAAACGATAGTTTGTCAAATTTAATTATGTATATATCTAAGTTTATATCTGTTAACCATTTGTATAATGCAAAACAAACTTTAGAGTTTTTGTAATTATGCTGGAATGTGAAGAGCTCCTAACATAGGCAAACTTTACTTAAATGAAAAGCTGCTGATTTTAAAATAGCATGTAAGAATAATAATAAACAATATTTATTTTATATGTCGTGTCGGCCATGATACTTGCCGAACACGCTACGTGCTGGTAGATGTGAACGAAGCTTTAGAAATGCTTTATTTAAATAACATTTCTTGATGCGATATTTATAATAAGTCCTTGAAAAATAGATGACTTTCAATATAAGATTTATTGGATTAAAAGTAATTAAGTAGCTATTACGATAATTGGGTTCTTCAATAACATGTCTAGTAGATAATCTTGTGACATTATTACTATTTGGATATTTTTACTTAATGTGTTATAAAATGGTAATCAAGTTTACTTACAGATTATATAGATTATATTTTAAAGTCGTAAAAAAAATATTATGAATATCCAAAAATATTATTCTAGTTCATGAGACAATTTATCACCAACTGTACTAAAAATATGTATTGGTTTCTTGATACTCCATAACTTTTTTGAAGTGAAAACTTCTTTAGGTGCGTTGAGTTTGGTGAACAAAAATCATAGAACTCATCGTCACGCTTCGTCATCGTCACAATTCCAATTCATCCGTCATCGTCACAATTATTTTTTTATAGAGAAGTGTTTATGATCAAGGATTAAAGTTTTCACTTCTATCGGCAGTCCCTAAAGACAGTCCCAATTTTTTTTTATTTATAAGGATGTGTATGATCAAGGATTAAAGTTTTCACTTCTATCGGCAGTCTCCAAAGACGGCCCCAATTTTTTTTTACTGTCTCTATGGCGCAGCTGTTGTCAATGCGATTACCGTACAGAAAGTTTGGGGTTCGATATTGGCTTTATTACTGTTTAGGCGTTTTTAGTAGTAACACGGCGTCTAGCATTGTATCCGGTTAATTGCAATGGACTCGTCCCTTGTAACATGGGATTAAAAACATAGCTGGAAATATGCGAGGTAACCCCTACAGCGGTATAGGCATAAGACCATAAGTAAAATAAATGTAAGGATATGCATGTGCAGCGATAGCCAAGTAGGAGAACATAGAACTGCCATGCAGAGGTCTCGAGTTCGAACCCAATGCGCGCATCTCTGACTTATCGTATGAGTATAAAAAGTAAATTATCGCTCGCTTCAACGGTGAAGGAAAACATCGTGAGGAAACCTGCATTCATGAGAGTTCTACAAATATTCTCGAAGATATGTGAATTCTATGCCAATCGGCACTGGGCCAGCATGATGGACTGCCCTAAAAACCTTCTCACACTGAGAAGATGGCAGTATCCAGCAGTCATCATCATCATCAGTATAATAGTCCATTGTTGGACTTAGCCCTCCCCCAAAGAGCGCCATAGCGCCCTGTCTTCAGCTTGCCGCATCCAGCAGCTGCCTGCAGTCTTTCGCAGATCATCATCCCACCTTGTCGGGTGGGATGATGATCTGCGAAACACTGCAGTGGGACAGTGTAATACAGGGCTGATATTATTATATTTCATGTATGTATATTTTGTTCACAATATTTTACTCGTAAGATACACAATTTTAAACACAGTTTATTATGTTTACATGTCAATAATATAAATGTAGCTTCTAAATTACTTTACCCGTATATATCCGGGCAAAATTGGACATGCCATACGTGTCCTCATTATCATAATATTTGTTCTGTAATAAATCCACACATTTTATAAAATTTTAGGCATTTTCATTAGGATCCACAATACAATCTTATAATATTGTAATGCTATACTGTTGAATGCCGTAGATAATAATTAAGAAAGTAATCCCAATTGATACCCAAAGAAGACCAAAGCCACGGAAATCCTTCTTAAAAATAATCAATGGTTTTCCCCTAACTACTAATACAATAATTCATAACATACCTACATCAATTTTAATCTCTTGTCTCATTATCTCTGATTGTCTATAAATCCTAATCATAATATTATAAAAGCGAAAATGAGTTTGTTTGTTTGTTACCTTTTCACGCCTAAACCACTGAACCGATAATCCTGAAATTTTGCATATTCGTTGACCGGTGTACAGAAAAGGACATAAGCTATCTTCCATCCCAAAAAAAATTACTGTTCCCGAGGAAAACAATAATAACGTTCTTATGATAATAGATGGCGCCACGTGTCTTTCGAATCATGATTGAATTATATTATTACAAGCAAAGTACAACCCGAATTGGTTGTCAAATTCTAAATTAACGCGAGCGAAGCCGCGGGCAAAAGCTAGTAATTTTATATATTCTATTTAAAATTTAATCATGTTAATCTAAAGATCCAAAACGTTTATTCATCTAGGTCACAAGATAACATTCATGAATATCAACTACGTAACGGAAACAACAGCATTTACAAACAATTGCCACACATTGCCATTATTCTTATTGCTATTTGTACCATTTAATTCTACATAAAACTCACCTACGTCAAACACATTTTAATGGCTCTGCTGTCTCATATTACATTTATTAATTGCAATATAATTAAGCTTAATATCCATTACACCACGTTCTTTTATCGTTGGTAATCATTAACGTTGAACGTGTCCAATAAAAATGGTATGAAATTCGATATTTCAAAGTTGACAATAAATGTTTTATGAGGTTTAATAGAATTTTGATTGACTATTTAGTCTGTTTTGGGAGATTTTAGAAGCCATGTTCAAACCAGTTTCGGTTTTGTAACAACTTCTGTTTGATTGTTATCTACGGTATTCGCGACATAAACTGTGGCGTTTCATTCATTGATGTTGTTTTTATTCGAAATGGAAGTGATGGTATGCCATTAAAATGATACTACGTTAAAGATGTTATCCGTATAAAAGTGAATAAATTAGTTGGCTGTCCGGTTGGTTCAGTAGTGAAAGCATTAATATATGCACAACAGATTTTGTTCTTTTTTTATATTATCTACTACTCAGTACTCCCGTTCTAGAAATAATACCTGTGTCAAGGGAGACTTGACAAACATTGAAACAACGGACACAAAGAACATCCTGACTCGAGGCAACTATTTGTACATAAGGTTCAGCGCCGACGGACGGAGTGGCGGCGAAGAGACTAATTCAGTAACAATTTAAATTCAACCTAAAGTGCTTCAGAATACGACTGTATTTGCTACAACGAAATAAAATGATGGCGAGTGACTCAAACCTATATCCTAATTTATAAATCTGGAAAGAGGTCAGGCGAAATACGCCCGGTCAATTAATTAATTATTAACAGCTAAATTATAGTTGAGAGTATTCAGTACTTCAGAGTTCATGTAAAATGTGGCTGTAGCTATCAGCAACTAGTCATTAAAGTAAAGTCAAGGTTTTTATATGGATTAATTATTTCTTAGTTTCTATAAGGAAGAGAGCTTCTTAGTAATATTTTCCATAATTATCGACACCAAATACAAAATGATTGAACTGTTAACAACTGCAAATCTTTACAAATTACAATTTTAATTAGAAAACATATCATTATCTATAAAAAGAATAGAATAGAATAGAATAGAATCTTTATTTGCTAGAAATGTAGGTATTACAAAAAGGTGTTACAGTAATAATGATAGCAGATCCATGTACATTTTACCTGTGAGGCATGCAACTTATTATAAACGTTACAAAAACTTACAACTAAGATTTACTTTAAATTTAGTTCATATGTAAATGTAATTTGTAGCTCAATTTTTATTATATATATTTTATCAGTTAGGAACGCATTTATAGAGTAATAACATTTATCTAGCAGAAAATTAATTGGTTTTTGTTTGAAAATTGGCATTGGCTCATTTTTAATGTTGTTAGGTACTTTATTGTATACCACAGGTGCCATACCAATAACACAATTTTTTAATAATGCAGTCTTATAATCACCAGTGCTTAGCAAGCTTCGATATTGAGATCTCACAATTGCTTACAAAAGAAAATCCTTTCATGTTTATACAGCTATAAACAATTTAACAGGTTAGTTTCTAATTTGGTGAATAAGTTACTCAGCACTTATAATATATTTTTCATATTAGAGATCTCCTTTACGCCACGGAGCTTTTTCAGCATGATCCTATATTCAAGAAACGAGTTGTTTTACCTACGGATAGTTAAAACTTGAAGCGATTGAATTCGGATGGCCCAAAACCGGTCTGTGTGGAGAGCAGTGGACGTCTTTCGGCTGAGATGATGATGAGTTAAAACTTAACTTTTAAAGGAAAAATTTAAAAAAAATCACTGTCCATGGCGACTTATTTCTTCAATTTAGGATCTCGGCCTGAAACGTTCGAGCCATAGACTGAAAATATAATCAAATTGGCAACCAATATCTGTCTAACACAAATCATTTAAACCACACATATTGTTTCTAAATAAATTTTCTAAATTTCGCTTTATTACCTTTACAAAACTTGTGCATGCTGTGCTTGCCTGTAAAAGGCTACTATACTATTATGTAGTTATTAATTATGTAAAAGAAAAGTGTATTGGTATAAGTAGTTGTTGGTAAGCCTACATAAATAAATAATTTTTTTTGCTAATTTACATTATCGATTGCCTTACATTTTCTTGTATCCTTGAAGTATATATTGTTTTTGACACGTTCTACTCTCTAGCTGCATATTTTTGTATTACTAAAGGAGATTTATCACACAGGTTTCGTACCTAGTACAAACTCCAGCTCTCACTAAGATTTTAGTTCATGCTGTACCTATTAATTTAACATATCTATGTACTTACCTTTTTGAGAGAAAATAAACAATATTATCTATATATTAATACGTGAAGCAAAAACTTTGGATCCCTTTTTGCGAAAATTGGGCGGACGGAGTAGTATGAAATTTCGCACACTTATAGTTTATACAGAGAAGAAGTAACGAATGTTAATATTTTTTATAAATGATGCGTAAAAATACATTAAATTAATTAAAATACACTACACGCACACAACCATGCATTTGACACACGCAGTGGAAGTGCGTAACTATGGTTACATATGTCAATATATAATAACATATTATTATATCAGCAATATCTTACAGGCAAACTTTGGTCGAATTTCGAGCACTAGGCGACCGCTAGTTATTATTATTATAAATAAACCTGTAGACCAAATCATATCATAACGCCCATAGGTAACAAACCTGAGGGTATGTCATTTAGTAAAGGTATGTTAGGTACGCCTGAGGATGTAGCACAATTTAAAAAAGCTTGCATTTTGCCCGGCATGTATGAGTTCTAGACGTTCCCATTCCAACCTCTCCTATCCTATCCGTAAAGATAGACGGACCGGCAATCCTAATCCTAACTAATATTATAAAAGCGAAAATGAGTTTGTTTGTTACCTTTTCACGCCTAAACCACTGAACCGATCATCCTGAAATTTTGCATACACGTTGTCAAGTGTACAGAAACGGACATAAGCTACCTTTTATCCCGAAAAAATTACTTTTCCCGAGGAAAACAATAATAACGTTCTTATGATAACAGATAGCGCCACGTGTCTTTCGAATCATGATTGAATTATATTATTACAAGCAGATTACAACCCCGAATTGATTGTCAAATTCTAAATTAACGCGAGCGAAGACGCGGGCAAAAGCTAGTACTAAATAAAATAAGACTAAATAAATTCCTTCTTTGACTTCGAAATAGCATTGAATACAAGCCAATGGAAATTAAATCTCAAAGCTTTAAAACAATATCTTCAGGAGCGTAAAAACTCGAGTGTTTTAGCTGGTTCATTAATAATTTATACGACGCCAAGCTTTCTTGTTTCTTGCCATGAAATGATGACGAATGAATAATGAACTTATAAGTTCAGTTTCCAGTCTGTTTGTGCCCTGCTATATATGTATACGCTAAAGGAACCATGAAGTGCTTCTTTGCCAAAACGGATTCGTAATGGCTTGCGAAGCGAAGCGTGATCATTTAATCAAGTAGGTCTTTAGTTGTGTTTTGTATCTTGCATAACAACAGAAAATCTATACAAAATATCACGCCTACATTATCTTCTAAGCGGTAGGTGCGTATTACACCCAAATTTCGCTAATCTTTGCCCATGTTATTTGTTAACCTTCAAGATTATTATGCTTTCTTATGAAAGTGACACTTTTTTGTGTTTTTAAATCTATACATCTATACAAATAAATAAAATCGAAGTGTCTGTTTGTAATGTCAAAATAACAGCTTTTTATCTAATGAATATGAAAGTATATAAGGCACCTACACGAAAACATCTATTTTTAAAATTTTTGTCTGTCTGTCTGTCTGTTTGTTCCAGCTAATCTCCAAAACGGCTCAACCGATTTTGACAGGCAGACTTTCACTGGCAGATAGCTGATGTTATAAGGAGTAACTTAGGCTACTTTGATTTTAGAAAAAAAATAGGTTTACGCGGAGACAAACACTTTTTAGTTAAAATCTACGCGGACGAAGTCGCAGGTAACAGCTAGTAAGAAATAAAGATATTATTAAGCCGAATTTCGCTAAACTTTAGGTTCCACGTGTTGCGCGTTTTTTGCCGTCTATCAAGCATTGTTACAGCCTCCGTGTCACAACTAAGAATTTCTTGCTAGAAAATAACTGGTCAAATACTGTCTATGTAAACTTCCAACTTTTACATGCACTTTAGATACATAGAAGGCTGGTCTTTTATTGGCTCAAAGAATCAGCATTGCCATTCAACGTGGCAATGCTGCCAGTCTTCTGGGCACGTTACCAGTTGACAGCGATGCTGAAGAATTCTACGATGCCTAAATTTTTTCTGTAAATATTTAGTAGTATAAATATTTCTGTTTTTGTAATTATGTTACCTTTTTTAATACGTGTGTAAATATATATTAGGTTAATTCATTTTAAAATTAATAATGTAAATATTTGTGTCAATGATAAATAAAAGATAAACATTGTAAATACATAGAAGACATTGCAAAATACCGACAAAATTTTTTTCGGTGCTAATTTTTGTGAATTTGAATCCCACACAGGACTATTACTTGTAAGATCCACTAATAACTGTTCTGAATCTAGGGTACTATGTATCCCTTAATATACCTATGCTTGTAAAGACACCTACAGTTCTTGATCCAAGTGCGGGCCATTAAAAACATATTGCAATTATATTTTCGCAAACCTTACCCGCTACCTTCAAATGAACTTTCAACGAACGTAAAATGTAATAACGATTTTATTTAGAAGCTTTATTAAATATATGTAGCAGACAGATTAGTGAGCCGAACGCAGTCGGTAATAGCAGCAAATCGTAATAATTACGTGTGTAGGGATCTGCACATCCTCTTTTCATTAGTTGCGGGAAGTGAAGCAGACTGCCGCCATCGATCGCTTTCTACGACTGTCAGAGCTCATTACCACTTGGTAAACTGCAACAAATACTGATTTGAAATATCAGCTCTGTTAATATACTGTTCCTGTCTTTTGAGAATGCGAGGAGTACTAATAGGTTTGAATCTTTCCGTCGACATACTTAACAAACAACACTATTATTTACATCATGCACCCATTCTAGATACAGGCATCTTACCTGTATATTCTGGACGAGGTAAGTAGAGCTGTATTAAGCCCACTATATCAGCTATGGTATTAGGTTCCTTTTATTGGAGGATAGTCTATTGATGTCAACCAGGAACAATTTGAAACTCTATTCTTCCAATAATAAGTAGTTTATAAGGCTAGTGTGAATGGAACAGTCACAAGACGAAAACCTAGGCGAACGTTTCTCGATCATATCGGAGGCGTTCTGGACAAAGGCCAGGTTAAGAGCACCTTGAAACGACGGGCGTGTATGAGGAATGTAATGAAAGTGAATGAAGCCAGGGAAGTGTCAGGATCATAGCATATGGAAATCCGTAGTCTCTGCCTACTCCTCTGGGAAACAGGCGTGAATCTATGTATGTATGTATTCTGCCATTAAAATTTTCTAGTCAGAAAAATCCAAAAACATCTTGTGTTGTTTTATTGTTCTTTTATTTATAGGTATAGGTACCTTGGTAACATTTATTTTGTGAATTTAAATCTAATTCTGAAACGCTATACCTTGCTCAACGCTGGAATTGAACCCAAGACATCATGCACATCAGTCGTTTTCACTACGGCTGCGCCAACAAGGCACTAATGAAAAAGACTTTTGAAATAATTACTTAAAATATTGTATTTTGAGATGTAAGGCAAACTTTGATTTAAATTAACATGATGTTTATAAAACTCGACGTTCGACACTACAGATAGATTGAAAAACCGATAAAACCTTTTTTAAATAATTTATTCTAATATACGTCATCTAATTTATTTCGGACTAATATTATGCCAACTAAAATTATACGAAAATAAATTTGATAATTTGTGATCAGAGAAAAATAATAGTGTTCATTTGTGAATTGACTCCCCGCTGTGAATATAAATTATATTTGTTTTTTTAATGTGTGTTTGATGTTTAGTAATATATAAATCCCCGAACTAGTATAGAATTATTAATAGATTCTAGGAACTTCTCACATTGTTGGTGACACTTAAAGATAGCATAATTAAAACGTTATATTTTTTTTGCCTGCGGCAAACGATGACCGATTGTCACAGATAAGAAAATATTAAATGATTAGTAGATCGAACGACTCCGAATTTTAATGTCTATGTATTCGTACACTAATTGTTTATTATTCGACTACAAATATTCGAAACACGCCGACAAAATACTTATTCATGTATTTACTTACTTTACTTTTTTTGTCCGAGGCAAGGAATGGCCGATTGTCACAGAAAAATTTTAAATGATTCGTAAATAGTACTATGACCGATTGTCACAGATAAGAAAATATTAAATGATTAGTAGATCGAACGACTCCGAATTTTAATGACTATGTATTCCTTGTCACTGATTGTTTATTATTCGATTACAAATATTCGAATCACGACGACGAAATACTTATAATATTGCTGTTATACATTCTTTGAAACTAAACTACTATATACGGATTTTATCGGGTTGTTTATTTGACACTTTATTACAACATTTTTGAAAACTGTTACACTACTATTACTATTAAACTTTACAAATTTTTAAGCTAGTTAAATTATTGAAACTATTAAAACTATTTATACTATTACTACACTATTTATATAAAATTTATGTTTACACTTTCCCCGACGTTTCGGTTGCTTTTCAGCAGCCATGGTCACGTGGAGACTAAGGTGGTAGTTGTCTCAATGTTCCAGTGTAGTTATTTCAAAGTACCCGAACATAATTTCATCATGGGTGTTTCTATTTACGCAGAGCTCAAAGTATCATGAAGTCTAGCTGTGGTTTGCTTCTTCTTGGGTTTAACTATTTCAATTACTGGATCCCAAGCTGGTGGTACATTCCAACCATCTTCTCTATTGAAATTAGGATGTTTCTTGATTTTAATAGCCTCGCGAAGCATCCTTGGTAGGAATCAGTGTTCTTTAGCGAGCATCTGCGGTTTGTCAAATCTCAGGTAGTGGTTGGTCCCCTGTTGTCATTGTTGTTTGTTGCATCTTTACTGCTCATGCACATGTCCTTAGCGATCATAATCTTTTTTTATATAATTATGTATTGATATATTTTAAGTATGGGTATCACATAATTCAATTAAAAATAATAATTTAATTTAATCAATTTTATGTGTATTCATTCGATTAAGTATAAAAATTTAAGAAAAATTCTATTGTATTTTTTAAGTGTGGTTAAGTTATTACGTATACACCTATGTATCTATCAGATAAAGCATACTTCCAAAGTCATTTGTGCATGATATCTTGGGTTCAATTCCAGCGTTGAGCAAGGTATAAAGTTTCAGAATTAGATTTAAATTCACAAAACGAATGTTACCAAGGTACCTATACCTATAAAAAAAAATTATGTGGTGTCGTGGGACACCAGGTAGGAACGAAGTTCCTTCGGCTAATGTAGAATCGACACAAATTGCAAAAAAAATCGTGCTCAATTCACTAAATAGAATAAAGAATATTCATTTATACCAATATATTTAAATGATTCCAAACATTTAAATATATCGGTCATTTAGTGATTTCTGATATCCTGGTATTATACACTACTCGCTTGTGTATGCGACTGTCGCGCCTGCGCACGTCTCATTTAACGGTTTTATTCCACGGATTTTTTCTTACGGTTTTACTATCACATTTTTTTCACTTCGGTCGCGCAGCAAAATCCCTATCCCCTCCAAGCCTGCCGTAAGGAACTTCGTTCCAAAAAAGAACAATAAAACAACACAAGATGTTTTTGTATTTTTCTGACTAGAAATCATTGTATTATCTTCTGTTTACGCGAATGTTATTCATTGAAATTAAACTACTATATACGGATTTTATCGCGTTGTTTATTTGACACTTTATTACAAAATTTTTAAAAACTGTTACACTACTGTTACTATTAAACTTTACTAATTTTTAAGCTAATTAAATTATTGAAACTATTAAAACTATTTATACTATTATACTATTTATATTTATGTTTACATTTTCCCCGACGTTTCGGTTGCTTTTCAGCAGCCATGGTCTATACAATATACTGCAAATTATATGACAATATTAGACAATGATAGAAATCATTGTCTAATATTGTCATATAATTTGCAGTATAATTGAAATAAACTACGATAAAATATTGTATTGACATAAGTACAATTTATAACGTCTTAATGTTTTATCGGGTTACTTTATATACATATAATACTAGCTGTCCCGACAGACATTGTCCTGTAAACACGAAAAAAAATACAAATCTAAACCATTCTCGAATCCACACAAAAACGGCTGGACCGATTATGATGAGCCAAATTTTGGCTACTTCCCATTTGGTAAACTTCCCATTTCGTAAACCTCAAACTGTACCTACTAAAAAGTTGCGTTTGGTAAACATTATACATTTCATACATTTAGTCCCATTTCGAAAACATTTCAATATTTTTTTGTGTTATATCCCATTTGGTAAACTTTCAGATGAAATGGGTACAGTCAAGTAAAAAAAGAAAAACGAAACTAATGATAACATTGTCATTTATTTTGTTAAATATTTTTAATCACAGGTACAATAGTCGGATTATGTGTACGTATGCCATTTACACATATTGATATTTAAAAACAGAAATAAAAAGTGGGGTGTACAAATAACTTTCAAAAAATTTAAGAAAAATCACAGTTCGATTTGACTATTTCGATGACAAGTTTTATTTTTTTAATAACATAAGTCAATCTAGATGCGAAATCAACTTATATAAAAAAACAATAATCACAGATTTGGTACTATCTTTTTATGTTAATGTACATTAACATAAAAAAATACATACGAAATCAACTACTTATAAAATATAAAAATAAACAGTCACTGATTTGGTACGTTAACGTAAAAAAATACATACTAAATCAACTATAAAATATAAAAACAATAATAATCACAGATTTGGTACAATAACATAAAAAATACATGCAAAATCAACTTTTAAATATAAAAACAAATAATAATCACAGATTTGGTACATTAACATTAAAAATTACACACAAAATCAACTATAAAATATAATCACAGATTTGGAATATTAACATAAAAAATTTACTACCTACACTACAAAGTTAAAAATCAATAAATAAATTATAAAGTGATACAAGCAATTCTTGATAATTCGTTCAAACAATTTTCCAATGATATTTTTCCACTTTTGTAATCGCCGAGAATATTGTTAATTCGTATATCATTTTGGATAGATTTTTTTCTTCGTTTTGATATACTTTCTCCATTATTATAAAAGCTGTAAAAAATTGTTATGATTAATTAAAGTAATAATGTATAATTTTTATCATATGTGTCGCCTAAAAATACAGGTCATTGAAACAAAAATATGTACCTTTTCAGAAGATTTTCATAATGTTTAATATTGCCTGATATCGTTTCGAAAAATAAAAGAATTGATGGCCTTTTTCCAATTTCACTATTGAAACTCCAATTCCAAGATTCCATGAGGTTTGTAGTGCGGTGTCTTTGTGCGTAGCAGCACCAAATATTCATCATATCTTCATTTTCCAACCACTGATCCACAAAGTAATCATTGAATTCAGTTATAGCTTTTTCTTCAAAACTGTAACAGAATTAATTCGTTGAAGATTATGATACGAAAAACCATATATTACCTAGTTTCTAACGCATAAAAATGGCTGTAGAAAATGGCGGTAGAAGAAATATCCAGAACTAAACGCGTTCATTTCAATACTGCAAAATTAATTTACCTTTGACTCATAACGTATAGCCATCCATCGTTTATGTCTTCTTTTGGTAAATGTGCCAGAGCCATACATAGTTTGACGTGATAGTGAGATTCTTCATGTTGAAATAAGCCAAGAGATTTTGCCTTTCTTAATAGCGCTCTGCCAAAGTGAACAAAACACCCCTTAACAATTATGTTTGGAAATGTCTTTTTAATTGCATTTATTGGAGCTTTTTCGAAATCCAAGGTAATAATATCGGCTGTCCACTCTGGTAAATGAAATTTTAGTTTGTAAAACAGTCTTTCATATGTAGTTTCTTCTTTGTTTGTCAACACTGCATAAAAAAATGGTACAATATTTGTCCCAGTTTCTGTACTTCCTATGTCTCCGTGTACAACGTATAGTTGAAGAAACGGCTTTGCACAACATTTGAACGTTCCGTCCGCAAAGTAGTGACGGACGTCATTTAAATGTGCAATTGCACTCTTTGAACCAAACACAATCATTCTATTTTCACCGTCAATCTCATCAAACAATAAATTGTCTTTAAAACGGTCAGGAATCACGATTTCTGTAGAGTTAGAGTGCTGAGATTTTGTGATTCCTAGTTGTCTATTTCTGTGTCTATACAAACTGCTTTTAACTTTGTCAAAATTTGGTAATTCTTTAATAATTTCATAACCATTATCTTTCAGCTTTTTAGTACATTTCCTGTATGTAGCTGGAATCGGCTTCAGATCTTCACATATAGTTTGTTTACATTTTTCGATGGCTACTTTCACTTCATTTTTTTCAAAATTCGGAATACAAGAACTGCAGTGAGCATTTTCTCTTAATACATGGCTTCGATTTGAATTCAAAGTTACACTTGCTGAACATCCATCTTTTCTATTAACACAGCGCCACCAACTTGAGTCCTTATTATTTTTCTGTTTATAATATTGATGCCCCGCGCGTAATAAAATTTCACCGCCTCGTGTACTATTAATAATTTTTAAATTCACTGCACCACTAGAAGATCCCTCACCCGACATTGCAACGACCTTGCACTATGCATAAAACGAGTGAACTGATAAGTTAAACCCGGTAATAGATATAATTTACGTATACTTACTTATGTCTATCTCATTCACACCTTTTGTTTAAAACGATGGTAAGGACAATAAATCCCTACCTGAGAACCCGCTCGGTGCTTCTTTTGCGGGAAAAGCACGTGGTATTTTTAGTAGCATCGTGGTATTTTTACAGACTTTAATACGTTTTTTTTACTTCTTCTTGATCAGCCATTCTTTTTGATGGTCGAGATACTATCTCAAGACTGAAGCATTTAAAAATATATACATCTCTAATTTAATACTAATTTGACACTGACTGTACCGTACAAAAATAACAATACTAACAAAGTTTACCAAATGGGATTAAATGTATGAAGTAACGAAATGTTTACCAAACGCAACTTTTTAGTAGGTACAGTTTGAGGTTTACGAAATGGGAAGTTTACCAAATGGGAAGTAGCCGAAATTTGGCTGAAATTTTGTGTGTGTTCAACACACAAAATTTTCATCAAAATCGGTCCAGCCGTTTAGGAGGAGTTTAATTACAAACACACACACAAAAGACTTATATATATAAAGACGGACTGTATAGATATTTCCATTTATATTCAGTTGATACAAGCGATGCGAATTTATTTGCAACGGTAGGTTTTGCAACACTGCCCTACGCGGACGCATCGTGGCGAATCGTGAAATGACTAGAATTCCACGCCGGTAACACGTTAGATTCCGTGCAATATGGATGACCACGATGATCCACGCGGGCGACCTAACGTAAAACCTAATGTCTAGTATGAAACTTAGGTGTTATGATCTAACTTACTATTCAATAGAGTAGTTGTATATAATATCAGCCCTGTATTAAACTGTCCCACAGCTGGGCAAGAGCACTCTACTCAGTATGAGAAAGGTTAAGTCATAATCTACCATACTGGCCCAGTGCGGATTGGCAGACTTCACATACATTATGGTAAACTCTCAAACATGCAGGTTTCCTCACGATGTTTTCCTTCACCGTTAAAGCAAGCGATAATTCATTATTTAATACGCATATAATCTCGAAAAGTCGAAGATGCGCGCCTGAGCATCGAATTCAAGACCTCTGCGTGACAGTCCAATGGTCTCCCACTAGGCTCATGCATTATTTATTATTATTATTATATAATCAAAATAAATTGAGTAGTAGAGCCTCGCAGCCGCTGATTTCAGCATGAATGGGTCGGCTCGACCGGGGAAGGACTACCCTCTCACAGATATCGACGTGGAATAGCAGTAGTCCTACCGTTGTGTTTCGTTCGGTGAGTGAGAGTACCGGTGGCCCAATCACCCCCTTTCCCCCATCCCGCTCCCTTTCCTTCCCACGTCCTTTCCTAAAGAGTCGGCAACGCGCAAGTGATGCCTCTGGTGTTGCAGACGTCCATAGGCTACGGTGACCACTTACCATCAGGTGGGCCGTATGCTTGTTTGCCACCTCAGTCGTACAAAAAAAAATATTTGTGTTCAAACCGTATCAAAATTGATTTTAACATAAGGGAGTACGGTATTTACCGTACTCGGTATTTACGGTAGGCAGCGGCTTTGCTGTGTCCTGACATTGCTGAAGTCCATGAGCAGCGGTGACCACTTTCCATCAGGTGGGCCACTTGCTCGTCTGCCACCAATGGCAATAAAAAAAAGAGTAATTAATATTTTTAAGTTGGATATGTATTAGAAAAAGTGGGATCGTATTGAGGATATCTTGCTATCTCACTCGGACAACTACTTTTAAATAGCGGTTAACTCATACTTTTGAATGTGTATCCTTTTTCTGTCATTTGACAATTACATCTACTACCAGATTTGAAACGCAAGTCAAAGTCAAAGTCAAAAATCATTTATTCATTTAGGTCACAAAGTAACACTTATGAACGTCAAAGTATATAGGTTAGTGAGTTTACTAAGTTACTGAAGCTACATTTAGGTTAGTTGCTAGGTTGAGGCAAAGGTGCCTATGAAAATAAACCTGCAAGAAACTCACAGCCACTCTTTTAAATGGCCAATTAAATATAATTTCAGTATTTTACAACTCAGATTAACAAGGTGTTACAGCCATTATGCCATATAATACTGACTAGAAAAACTTAAGATAATAACAATAATAACTTAAAAATACGCTTGTATCTTATTTATGTTTATTAGATTTCAAAAACTCTTTGTATTTTAGTTCATGGGTAATGTATGGGACGGCAATCCGACACGATCGATAAGAGATCAGGCACAGGACCATGGCATAACCTGCTTTCTGAGATACGGGGTACGTTACACCTAGGGTTGCCAACTTTCATTAGAAGAAATAGAGTATATCTGATTTCAAAGGAGGTAAATAAAGAGTACGGACTTCCAAAGAAGAGTATCATTTATTTTATATTTTTAAAAAGGTATTTTTCGAACTTTTTGCAGCACATAACAATTTTTCATGGTTTTTAAAATAATTGTATGACTCCAAACATTCTAACTCTAAATTTATATAGATCAAGAGCTCATTTTTAATAAATTTCAATTAAGCTCTGTTTTTCTATTTTTGTATATATATATTGTGTAAAAAGAGTATTTCAGCATACTCTATTAGTGTTATAGATTATAGAGTACGCCTACATGATATAGAGTACAATACTCTATTTTAGAGTACGGTTGGCAACCCTAGTTACACCACCTATTTCCTAGCTCGGGGCTGCAATTGAAAAATTTATTGACGGAAAATCCCAAAATCTTTTTGCTGGCTTGACCCAGGAATCGAACCGAGGCAATTAATCTCTGCTATCATAATTACATAATTATATATACGTAATAAATTCCTCAGGCCAGCAACGTAAACGTTACTATCGACAATGCGGCTGGATTAACACAAACGACGGAGTTATAAAGTACCAATAAACACTTGTAAGGCGTTTAGCCTACACAGTTTTCTCGAAGAACCTTAGTGTTGCCTCGTACAAGGCTAGGCATTCAATCTCTACAGCTAATTGGTGACTGCGTAGGATGTTCTGTAATACGTAGACGGTGACATCAAAGAAACTGGTGGATACTACCTACCATTTTCGGATAACCACATGTATAATGTAACGTTGGCCTTGATGGCGTAGTGGTTAGTGTAACCGACTGCCACGCCTGAGGACGCGGGTTCGATATCCACACAAGTCAAACATTTGTGTGCATGAACATGGATGTTTGTCTTAGTCTGAGTCTTTCTATATAATATGTATGTATTTACAAGAAAAAAGTATATAATATATGTATGTTTATCCATTGTCTAGTACCCATAGTACAAGCTCTGCTTAGTTTGGGCTAGATGGTGTTGTGTGTATGTGGTAGAATATTATTATTATTATTTAATGATTGTCAACAACCGTTCAATCGATTCACCTAGAGCAAATGTGGAGCGAAACGAACATGTATATTCTACTATGAGTGCGACAAAGATGACGAGTGCACGTGTTTATGCAGCAAGGTGAATATTACGCACCGACGTAACATTGTATACCTATAAGCTTAAAATATTATTGATTTATGGCTATATAGTGCATAAGCTGACCCGCGCAATGTCGTCTGCTTCACATAAGAGAATTTTTTCCGTTTTTGCAACATTTTTCCTTGATACTCCGCTCCTATTGGTCGTAGCGTGATGTTATATAGCCTTGCCCGATAAATGGGCTATTCAACACTATAATAATTTTTCAATTCGAACCAGTAGTTCCTGAGATTAGTGCGTTCAAACAAACAAACTATTCAGCTTTATAATGTTAGTATAGATTAAAAGAAAATTGATATGACCGACGCCGAGTGTATTAGTTCGAATTCCAGACGCGACAACAATTCTGTGGTCCACAAATTATTGTTAATAGTCTAAGTGTTCCTTGTGTCCATTGTTTAAATGTTTGGAAAGTCTCTCGCGATACAGTATATAAAACAAGAGTACCTAGTAATTTTATAAAAGAAAATGAAAGAGAACGAAATGGGTGTAAAAACCCAAGATACAAACACTTCGTCTTAAATTTAAAAGTAATGAAAATAAATGACCCCTATATCTTGGAGTTCTTTTGACCCATAGGGCCCATATTCAAACTCAACCGACGTATGACCCCAAGTCTGCACACCAAGTTACAAGGTAATATTTTGCCATTTAAAATACATGTAACCTTGTGACCCCTATATCTCAGGGGTCTTTTGACCCACAGGGCCCATATTCAAACTCAACTGAGGTATGACCCCAAGGTGTCTGCACGCCAAGTTACAAGGTACCTAATATTTTGCCATTTAAAATACATGTAACCTTGTGACCCCTATATCTTGGGGGTCTTTTGACCCACAGGGCCCATATTCAAACTCAACCGAGGTATGACGCCAAGGTGTCTGCACGCCAAGTTACAAGGTAATATTTTGCCGTTTAAAATACATGTAACCTTGTGACCCCTATATCTTGGGGGTCTTTTGACCCACAGGGCCCATATTCAAACTCGATCGAGGTATGACCCCAAGTCTGCACACCAAGTTACAAATCAATATTTGCCATTTAAAATACATGTAACCTTGTGACCCCTATATCTCGGGTCTTTTAATCCACAGGGCCCATATTCAAAACTCGACCGAGGTATGACCCCAAGGTGTCTGCACACCAAGTTACAAGTCAATCGGTACAGTAGTTCCGGAGTTATGCCGGTCACTAACAGACAGACAGACAGACCCACATAATGTTATTAACCTCTTCGAAGAAGACAATGCTTTTAACACAAAAGGAAATTCAAATCAGAAACAGTTAAGTTAGGGTCGAAGTGAGTAGAAATATCTACCTACCCTTCGAGGAAACAGACGTAAGCCTATGTGTCTTATGTTGTATTGATCCATCCAGCCTTATCTTTGAGATATTACATGCGTACGTTAAAGGCTTATCTCTGGATTTCTGGTATTATCGGGTTGTCTACAATGTTGTTAGATATATAGTAACTGTATTACGTATGTAATTATACTAGTTTTTGCCCGCGGCTTCGCTCGCGTTAATTTAGAATTTGACAATCAATTCAGGTAGTACTGTGCTTGTAATAATATAATTCAATCATGATTCGAAAGACACGTGGCGCCATCTATTATCATAACAACATTATTGTTTTCCTCGGGAACAGTAATTTTTTTCGGGATGATAGGTAGCCTATGTCCGTTTCTGTACACCTGTCAACGTATATGTAAAATTTCAGGATGATCGGTTCAATGGTTTTGGCGTGAAAAGGTAACAAACAAACAAACTCATTTTCGCTTTTACAATATTAGGGTCTAGGAGACGTACCTATATCACTCAGGGGTGGCAGTGGTATTATACTTAAACATTAAGCCAGCTATATTTTAAGTCATAATAGCAGGCCACGTGTTGCCTTAAACCGGTCTCATTATCCAGGAACCATATAAATACCCAGCATTTCTCAATGGTCTTCTCCCTAGCCTTTATTATTCCCAAGTCACTTGGGGTCGGCTTTCTAGTCTAACCGGATTTGACTGGATATCAGTTTTTACATGGAGCGACTGCCATCTGACCTCCGCAAGCTGAAGGCTAACGATACCCTAAGGCTAGACCAGTGTCAGGATATTAGAGGGTACTGACTTCCCAATAACGACTGCCATAGATGTTCATGGCAACCGGGACCGACGGCTTAACGTGCTCTCCGAGGCACGGAGCAGGCGAGAAATGTCAATCAATACGCACATAATTTCGAAAAGTCATATAACTTCCGAAAGTCAGAGGTGCGCGACGTGGGTGGGTTCGAATCCGAGACTCTCTGCATTGCAGTCGGTTGGTCTTGTTGCAAATTTACGTAATTTTGTGGGCGAAAAAACTAATTACCTATTTTAAGTTTTTACACGGAGTAATTGTAAACACATTCATTGTTATGCTAAATGTATATTTTATATTTGTATTAAACAAAAAGTGTTGCTATTATTCACTTAACTGTGACCGCCTGTTTTGGCACAATTCGCTCGGCGCAGTCTTAAATAAAAGCCAGTAATAAAATACGTAACCACGGATCGAATAGTAAAACTAGATATCTCGTATATACTAAATACGTTAGTATTACATAATATTAGCATAAGTCGGTTCCTCGCTGTCTGTGCCGCCTCAATGTCGTATGAGATTTAAATTTCAAATTATAACATTAATACATATTGGAGAATCTTATTTATCGGTTACGTTGACACCTGTTCGGTAATCTTTAGATATTGAGAACATATAATAAAGAATATAAGTTGTCAAATCTTTATTAGGAAACGAATTGAGTGATGAAGTTTGTATTGATCCGAACGGTATCAAACTATTAAATTACACAAAATCTTTTCATAAGCTTTTGTTAGCAATTTATTAGCGACTATCCGTTTTGGTTGGATAACGGTATTTTTAAATTGAGCATAAAATGTTTAATATAAATTGATTAAAGCATAATTTAAAATGATTGGTGCCTGAATAAGACGCAAGTAGCTGGCATGGTCTACTTCCACAAACTACACGCGCAAGTTACTCGCGCGAGCTTCGTGTGCTAGTTAATCATACGGACTTGCGCGGTTGACTATCGTCAGCTATCATGCAAAGCATATTATATTATAACCTGCGCAAGTACCTCAACTTGCGTATTTTACCTACGTCATGTAAAAAAATCCCCTGTATAGAGAATATCTATACTAATATTATAAAGCTGAAGAGTTTGTTTGAACGCGCTAATCTCAGAAACTACAGGTTCGATTTGAAAAATTCTTTTAGTGTTGGATAGCCTATTTATCGAGGAAGTCTATAGGCTATATAACATTACGCTACGATCGACGGGGGCGGCGCAGTAACGATAAACGCTGGTGAAACCGCGGGAACACTTAGTAGTTGTATAGTCGGAAATATATAGAGTCCGCCATATCACAGATTACTAAAATACAAACGAGCGGGTCAAAACTACGCGCTAGAACAGACATACACGCCTTTGCGTGTGTGAGTGACGTTGGTATGGTCGAATGAATAACAAACAAACATGTATGAGTGTATCTGTTTTCTCGCACTGCATCGAGTCGGGTACTGTACTTACTGTTTTTGTGTCAAAGTGCACCCGTATTTACAATAGAAACGAAAATCTTTAAGATCACATCCGTATTCAAACTCACTACTGGCATGCTTTTACCTTAAGGAATAACATTAAATATATTAAGAGTTCGTCAAAATCACATAGCAGTAGTGTCATATCTGCCAACATGATCTTGAGACCCACTTTTTGTAATAATTTATACATTGGCGCCGGTTCGCCCCTAGAATCATGAATTAATTAGTCTGCTGGACCAACTTATCTACGAGAGAACTAATTAACATGTGTAGTGTAAATGTATTGTATCAATAATTTATTTTTGAAATTATTTGTATACGTTGTGCGTTACAAGTCTTGTTTTTCGCTTCAACTGATCGTGCTTGTGCACAACGCAAGCTATATGCGCATATGACATATAATATAATATATGCATACATAATTAGTTCTGTATTAAATTGTCCCACTGTTGGGCATAGGCCTCTGCTCTGTGTCCACGACGATGGTCCAGTGCGAGTTGGAAAATTTCACATATCTTCGAGAACATTACGGAGAACTCTCAGACATGCAGTTTTCCTCTCGATGTTTTCCTTCACCGTTAAATCAAACGATAATCAACAATGTAATATGCACATAACTTTAAAAAGATGCCTTGGGATCGAACTCGAGAGCTCTGCGTGGCAGTCCAACAGTCTGTCACTTGTCTACTACACGCGCAAATAATTTACTTGCGTGTGTGGCCCACGTCGTTAGCTAAACAATGCATGCACCGTGGGAGAGCCAGCCAGAGCATGCAGCTTCGGCACGAATGGGCCGGCTCCACCGGAGTGATACCACAGCCTCACAGAAAACCGGCGTGAAATAGCGCTTGCGTTGTGTTTCGTCGAGTGAGTGAGGATACCGGAGGCCCAACCTTCTCCCCTCCTGGGAGGGGGGCAAATTTAAAAGGCTGGCAACGCATTTGTGACTCCTCTGGTGTTGCGGGTGTCCATGGGCGGCGGTAATCGCTTACCATCACGCGATCCGTCTGCTCGTTTGCCTCCTACACAATACAAAAAAAAAGCTACCGTAGCTAGCATCTCATCTTGCGCATATTACCCGCTTCGTATACAAGAGCCACAATCTCAGTACAACGGCTAGGCGGATTACCATCACTTATAACATAACTATTGGATATATAACTGTCTCATAATCTTTTATATAGTTATGGCACTAATTTGATCAAATTAACACATATATATTATATCTGTCAAATAAATCGATCCCATTAGCTTCACAGAAAAAAAACCCAAACTTGGACAAATTACATGAATAAAATATAGATGATTTTGTTTAACATTTTCATGCTATTGACATTACTATTATCATAATATATACAGAATGTCCCAGAAGATGTGACTCAAATTGTAACGGGAGATTCCTTAGGTAAGGACCTATTAAATGAGCTAAATAAAAAAATTAAAAATTATTACTTTTGTGTAAAAATAAAAGAAACAAAGTTTTTAAAAAAGTACGACCTTTTCCAGAATTCCAACTGCAGGTGCTTCGTTTATGGCTAATTTTCATTTTTTTCCACTATTATTATTTGTGAAGGATTGATTCGTCAAACTACAAACGAATTTTTTTTAAACTGACGTAGTTTTGAAATCGCAGCATTATTTTGGTTTATTTTTTTGCATCAAAGAAAATCTTGTAAGTTTGACCAACAACACAACATAATCTTAAATTTTTTTTTAGCACATTTGAAAGGTCCATACCTAAGGAATCTCCCGTGACAATTTGGTTCACATCTTCTGGGACAACCTGTATAACGCTTCGGTGCTTAACACGTTTATTAATGTTTTTTAATTAATATTTCGGCTCCCATCATTATTCTAGCAACTAACTTTAAGTTATCGGTCTCCGATACGCTTACGTTCCGATTGCTTAATTTTTAATAAATTCAATTTCCTTCTCGGTCGTTAGCTTGGTAATAAAACCACGGGCCACTTTTTAAAGAATACAGATTAGTCGTATCACGAAGTGCCTTTCATTTAAAAATGTTTGATCTGGCATAAATGCAATATATTTTCAACACACTGCTCTAATATTTGATACGTGAGCCCGTTATGCAGATGTGGTTTATATTTGGAATAATAAAATAAATGTAATAATATTTATGCGGAACTAGATATTCGCACTCGCTCGCTTTTCTTGCTCGCGTCAATAATAATAATAATATATACCCTTCTGGGACAATCGTTATCTCCTCATGAGACTAACGCGATAACGGAGGGCATAGTATACTAGCTTTTAAACTCCACCTTCGCCTTTTGATATAAACAAAAAATGTATCACCAGGTTAAATAATAGCGCACAAACCGCAGGGCAGCTTGTGGCGAGCTGAATATGAGTGGCGACACTGCGGTCCTGAATGCCTCAGAGAGTAGCTGAGGGCTTCGTCCCCGGTTTGCCGTTACTGGTTGGCTGGGTTGGAACTTCAAGAGCGCTCGTAGGACTCTCAACTCTGGCTTGCCTTGATCGGCCGGTCAGAGGGGGGGCCGCTAGAGCTACGTGCTTGGGGGTGGAAGCGTCATTTTCAAGGGCATAACTACGGAGAAACCCGCTCCGGGTCTCCGTTTTCACGACACCGGTGATGGCGAAACCGGCGCCGCACCACTCGATATCCCTAACCGCTTGCACCGGTGTTGCCCTCTGCTTTACCAATATACCAGTCCATCAAACACCCATACCCATAGCCCATATTTTAGAATCCATACGTAGAAATAGTCCTACGCCTGCTGCGGCTAGTGCCGCAGTAGGTGTTCCATCCCACCTTTGATTAAAACTCTCGAAGGGCCTCTTCACGTTGGACCCATGTCTCCGTGAAAGCCGGGTCTTTTCCTAACATATTAGGAATATACCCGTGAAAGAGAAACAAATAATAATATAATAATATTCTACCACATACACACAACACCATCTAGCCCAAACTAAGCAGAGCTTGTACTATGGGTACTAGACAATGGATAAACATAGATACTTATATACTTTTTTTTCTAACTACGTACATATTATATATAGAAACACCCAGACCAAGACAAACATGATCATGCATACAAATGTTTGACTTGTGCGGGAATCGAACCCGCGACCTTAGGCGTGGCATTCGGTTACACTAACCACTACGCCATCGAGGCAGACGAATGTAATGTAGGCTAAATTAGTCACAGTACTTTTTTTTGGATGAAAGGTGGATGTTCTTTTCTGTTCCCCTAAAAACGTGTATGCAAAATTTTATGATGAGTGATGGTTCAGTTGTAACAAACAAACTTACTTTCACATTAATAATATTCATCATATTCGTATTTATAATATTAGTTAGAATTTTCTGAAATTGACTCGAGAGACCATTTTTAAAATATTGCCATAATTAATTTTATTTTCGGACCAAATTCGTGGTGCTTTAAATATATAACCACTTCATCAGTCCCAAAATTGGTAGCATCTTCAAATATGAAAATATTCTCACGGTTCTAAGTCAAACTTGAACGTTTATTTATCGTTCTGATAAAAAGATTTACGTGCGAAATCAAAACGCAAAATTGCAGTTTATTTATATGTAGTAATCCTGGCATTTTGTCAGCGTATTTTCGTGTGTGATTGCTGTATGAATTTTGTGATTTGTAATAAAAAAAACATGATCTCTTTTTTTTTCTATTCTGTGCATATATGATTCCAGTTTGACGACAGCACCTCTCCTTTCGATGTTCTCTTCACTTACCTCTGTCTGACATATATTATAAATAATAATATCTATACTAATAATATTATAAAGCTGAAGAGTTTGTTTGTTTGTTTGAACGCGCTAATCTCAGGAACTACTAGTTCGATTTGAAAAATTATTTTAGTGTTGGATAGCCTATTTATCAAGGAAGGCTATAGGCTATATAAAATCACGCTACAACCCATGGGGGCGGCGCAGTAATAATAAACGCGGATGAAACCGCGGGAACATCTAGTAATACTATAAAGCTAAAAAGTTTGTTTGTTTGTTTGAACGCGTTAATGTCAGGAACTACTGGTTCGATTTTAAAAATTCTTTTAGTGTTGAATAGCCTATTTATCGAGGAAGGCATCACGCTACGAACCACAGGGGTGGCGCAATAATGATAAACGCGGGTGAAACCGCGGGAACATATAGTCATATATATTCTGGTGCTTTTTACACACTTATTGAGTTTTAAATCAGCATGTTAGTGTATAATTGCCAGTATAACTTGATTTGTTGCTATATTAACATCAATTTTAATGTACTCACAGCCAAACACTATAAATATTTACGCTGATAGCAACATAGACTAAACTATTAACATATCAGCTCCATAGTGTATTGATAATCGATAAAATTTCTATTTGAATATTAATTAATTTTGAAATTTTACATACATATTAAAGCGGTCCCGGATTAATAGGGCCAGAAAGTTGCTGTCGTGTTTGATTAATTTTAGTTGGATGTCGACAAACCTGACATTTGTGGTATTTCTATGTACATACACACTTTTGAGGGAAAGTGTCAGATTTTTAATGGATTTCATTATGCTCCTGTCTTGTAAAAATTTGAATTTACTATGTGATTATTTGAGGTAGTATTTTTTATGGAAATTTTCTGTTGATGTAATGTAAATATAAATGGCCTTTTAGGCTAGAAAATGACCGGTTAAGATATTTTATAGATTCGTCTTTTAAATGATGCTGACCTGAGGAATGTGCGGTTTTACACACATTGTAAGCGTACAATATAGAGCACGAGGAACCAATTTTTAGGGATCAAGGCAAATTTAAATTGCTCTTTCTTAATGCATCACAATAATAATAAATAATAATATTAATAACTTATTTACCAAAAAAATTACAATTAAGTACACTTACAAATAATATTGTATAAACGATAAAAAGTAAGTGTTTTTGTTGAACTCTGGTACCCAATATAAGATCTAACTTGTGTTATGGGTACCAGCGCTCTTCAGTAACACGTCATACATGGCATATTCCATTGGCAATGACAAAGGTATGTTTGTGTGTGTGTGTGTGTGTGTGTATGTTTATGTGTGTGTGTGTACATGAGGTCGTCAGTTATATAAATACGATAAGAGGTCAACATACAGTTGCCATTTTATCAACTTGAGTCGATTAATAATACCTTTCTTGTTTACAATCACTCCCACTTCTGGGCACGGGCCTTTTCTTAGAATGAGAAGGGCTTTAGTCCACCACGCTGGCCTAGTATGGTTTGGCAAACTTTATATATATGTGAGAACAATAGATACGTATACAGAAACATATTTCTCGAGTCTATGACATATCACTATCTATATATTAATACGTGAAGCAAAAACTTTGTGCCCCTTTTTACGAAAATTGCGCGGGCGGAGGAGTATGAAATTTGGCACAGTTAAAGTTTATATGGAGAAGCAGGGGCGAATCCTAATATTTTTATAAAATATGTATTAGAAATACATTAAATTAATGAAAAACGCTACACGCACACAACCATGCATTTGACACACGCAGTCGAAGCGCGTAACTATGGTTACATATATCAATATATAATGTCATAATATATCAGCAATATCTTACAGGCAAACTTTGGTCGAATTTCGAGCACTAGGCGTCCGCTTGTATAAATTACTAGCTGAACCGCGCAACTTCGTCTGCTTCACATAAGAGAATTTGCCCCGTATTTTGCAACATTTTTCATTGATGCTCCGCTCCTTTTGGTCGTAGCGTGATGTTATATAGCCTATAGCCTTCCTCGATAAATGGGCTATTCAACACTAAAATATTTTTTTAATTTGAACCAGTAGTTCCTGAGATTAGCGCGTTCAACCAACCAAACAAACTCTTCAGCTTTATAATATTAGTGTAGATTAGATGGTCCCGCGGTTTCACACGCGTTTATCGTTACTGCGCCGCCCTCGTGGGTCGTAGCGTGATGTTATATAGCCTATAGTCTTCCTCGATAAATAGGCTATCCAACACAAAAATATTTTTTGGGATTAAATATAATGACCACCAAAAATACTAATTGCGCAGCAAAATATGCTTACTTAAATGTGTCATAACGAGCACCTATACGCCTCAAATCACTGCATTCCGTCTCGGAAGGGTTAGGTTATGTTAGGTTCCTTCTTAAACCCACCCAAAAATAGGAGCCCTGCGAAGCTAGGCTCCGTCGACTTATTTTGATCTCTTTAAATATATTTTGCTGTGCAATTTGGTGATTATTTACTATTTTTGACTGTTATATTTTACTATATCTGGTGATAAGTTAAACATAAGCCATAAATTTTTAATTCGAACCAGTAGTTCCTGAGATTAGCACGTTCGAACAAACAAAGAAACACTTCAGCTTTATAATATTAGTATAGATAAATAAATAATGATGCTACTTTAATACGAAATGCAACATTTTCATTTTCATTAGCAAAGTAAAATACACATTATCTATTAGTTATATAAAGTACTAAAAGTTGAGTAGTATTCTGCTAAAGGCAACATAATATATCTATTA
Source organism: Catocala sponsa (assembly GCA_963564715.1). NCBI lineage: Eukaryota > Metazoa > Arthropoda > Insecta > Lepidoptera > Erebidae > Catocala > Catocala sponsa. The sequence continues at coordinate 23,077,468 of OY751345.1, read as the reverse complement.
CTTTTGTATAACACCTACAACACATAGCTGTTTTTATTTCTCTACGTAACTTTTTGTATAACTACTAGCATTAAAATTCAGATATTTTCATAGAAATACTTTCCAGATATTGAATAAGCCCAAAACAACCAGGTGTGACCTCAATCCAGAAAACTACTATCGATATCTAAAATATATTTCTCGTAGAAGAAACAAAAATTTTAACCCAACACACGTATTACGTAACTTGAAAAATTCCCATCGGTTACACCGACTTTAAAATTTGTAGCGTATCGAATGGGAATAAAAGGGAATTTTATTCCCATTAGTGATTTTAAGTTCTAAATCTCCGACGCTCCGACGATTCTTGGTTGTGAATGCTTGATTTGCTTTCAGAAGAGTTCGTAGCTTCGACGAGAAGAGTTCGAAGAGACGATTCTTCTTTCAGAAGAATCGTTATCAAAGCAAACTCTTCTCGCTAGCCTTTATTATTCCCAAGTCACTTGGGGTCGGCTTTCTAGTCTAACCGGATTTGACTGGATATCAGTTTTTACACAGAGCGGCTGCCACCTGACCTCCGCAATCCGAAGGCTAACGATACCCTAAGGCTAGAGCTGTGTCAGGATATTATAGGGCACTAACTTCCCAATAACGACTTCCATAGATGTTCATGGCAGCCGGGACCGACGGCTTAACGTGCTCTCCGAGGCACGGAGCAGGCGATATTGTCAATCAATACGCATATAATTTCGGAAAGTCATATAACTTCCGAAAGTCAGAGGTGCGCGACGTGGGTTCGAACCCGAGACCCTCTGCATTGCAGTCTGTTGGTCTTCCCACTGAGCTATCGCTGCCTTATCGTTATCAAAGCAAACGATACAGAAAATGTTGGTTCGAATATCTATTTGAAATTTAGTACACGTTTCCTACAATTTTCGTTCAAAGGTTCGAACGTTTCGTTCAAAGGTAGGAATAATAGCTGGCTAACCTACTGGACTTAATAAATCGGATAAGATAGCGTAGGCGGTGCTTGAGAACAGCGTTGTTTAAATATTATTAAGGTAGTGTTAATGAAGTTAATACAATGCTAATATTAAAATAAATACGTACATTGGTCTGTAGTATTTTGGTAGGAACTCATATTTTTTGGATTCACGTTAATTATACTAATCTGATTGTCGTATTGAGATAATTTTTATAGAATTAACTCGGACTGTCCACACTGTCACTTCTGCTCATTTTTTTTATGTTTATAAAGGTCAGTCTTAGTTCAATGTTTGTGACAAAATAAGAAGACACAGGAATTATCCCCAGCCTTTGTCCAGAGCGTGCTTTAATCACGTACCTTATCATATTAGCGTGTCTTCTATAATACAACACACAACAATGATTCCACAATCAAATCCTGATTTAGAGAACAGAAACGCGGGCCGTCACGTTTTCCCTATGATAGGAAAGTACGATAAAACTAATGGGAATGAAATTACTATTGATCGCATATACGGCGTACTCAATGGGAATTTTATCAGTCTTTTCTGTCAAAGTGGTTTACGCTAATGTTTACTAATACGATGACTGTGTTTACTTTAGGAATGTGTCGTATGTAGTACTAAACTATGTTTGATGGATTGACGTTTATGCGTTGAGTGCTTTTTATGAAAAATCATGTGTATCACCGTTGGGTAAGGTTGACTTTACATGAAACCGAATCCAAATTGAAGTAAAATTTTACTTGGACATATGAAATATTAGCATTACTAACTAAAAGTAATTTGGATAAGTTACATTTAGTAAGTAACAGCCGATTATAAGTTGGCAATTAATAAAGTCTATCGAGGCTTTATTAATTGCCAACTTATTATCGGCTGCTAAAGAGCTCAAAGCACCAAAACTTGACGGAAAGCGTAAATACTAAAAAATACAAAACAGTTGTATATCTACTAATCAAACCACAGTAAAATCCGTTTAAAACGGTTTGTATTTTTCGCATTTTTTGTTCGCGGATATTTAATAATTGCACTTAGCGTCTTAATTGAAATCAAAAGTATGTTTTTTTTAAATAGGTCACAAATTAAGTAACTCCTGTGAACACTTTCTACACTTTTTAATGTGCATATACAATAACCTGTTGCCATCTTTAGCAATGAAAGAGCGTAGAAGCTATAAGAACAGACAAGAAACTCTTGGCCACTCTATTTCATAGCCAAGTTTACAAAATTATTATTGAAGTGAAAACTTCTTTAGCGGCGTTGTGCACTTTTTTGTGATGGGTACAAAATGTTAAACTCGCATCAGGACACGTGACTTGATCGAAAATTCGTAACACGGCGGCAGAATTGTCAAACTCGCGTCAGGACACGTGACCTGATCGAAAAGTCGTAAGACGGAGGGAGTATTGTCATGTTTGTGCATGATAGCGCAATAAATGAATATTGTATTTTACCACATAAATTATAGTACTTTTATACTGACAATTAAAGCAATTCGTGCAAAATTCGTGCAAAAATATTCCCTAGCCATTCCAAAATATCAAAAATGCACAACGTTAATATTCAAGTTTTCACTTCTGCCGGCACTCCCGGAATGCAACCCGTTGTTTTTTTTAAGGAGCTGCAGGCTGTACAACACTTATCTATAATAAAATTATAAAAAGAAAAGATTTGATTTCTTGTTTGTTTGTATGTAAGCGTTTAACACAAAAACTATTCTTTCTAAAAAAATATTCTCAATTAGAAAGCTATATTATCACCGAGTATATTAGTATTTTATTTAATACTATATTTTATTTAAAACTTTTACTCACATAACCTAGCCTATTTTTATGCGAGCTATGCTGCGGGCAAAAGATAGTCACTCATAAAACATATTATATTCAATAGGTAATATACAGGTGAAACAAGTATACTAATTACCTTTTACCCTTGTTTACATCACCCTTACTTCCTAATCCTAACTAGTCCTAACTAATATTATAAGAGAGAAAATGAGTTTGTTTGTTTGTTTGTTACCTTTTCAACTCTAAACCACTGAACTGATCATCCTGAAATTTCGCATATACGTTGTCAGGTGTACAAAAACGGACATAGGCTATCTTCCATCCCGAAAAAAATTACTGTTCCCGAGGAAAACAACAATAACGTTCTTATGATAATAGATGGCACCACGTGTCTTTCGAATCATGATTGAATTATATTATTACAAGCAGAGTACAACCCAAATTGATTGTCAAATTCTAAATTAACGCGAGCGAAGCCGCGGGCAAAAGCTAGTACTTAATCATTTTAGTTCTATCAGTTTTTAAAAAACGCCATACTTTATCCATAAAATATATTTTAACAAGTTTAAAATTGCATTCACCCCGCTTGCCGCACAGCGCTGCTTTCCGCGGTGTGTTGTTTGGTTACAAAGCTGTTTTTTTTTGCGACCGCATGTAGTCTTAAGTCTTAGGAGCTCCACATACCGAACGCGGCGCGGCGCGGCGCGGTGCGGTTAGAAACCGCGCTGCACCGCGTCCGGTGTGCATTGCCCGGCTGAGATGCGGTGCGGCGCGGTTTATCAGCAATGCTTACTGGCGCTTCGTGAAACGTTAGTACTACTTCAAGCATTATACGTGATGGACGTAGAAGAAGTAGCTTGCTATATTTATTTATATAATAGGTATTTAAATATTATACGTAGACACAATATTTTTTTTACGTTGCGTAGACGGCGCGGTGCGGGAGGCAACCGCCCCGTCTCTCGACGCGCCGCGCCGTGCCATTCAACCGCACCGCGCGGCATTCGGTGTGTGGTACTCCATATACAAACATACAAAATTTGACAGCCGCGGTCGCCGCGCCGCAGCGCACCGCGTTCGATGTGCGGAGCTCCTTTATTAGTCGTGCGATTGGAGCAACCAATCTCAATATAATTTGTATTTTTGTACGTAACAATCAAATAATTAGGTAATTGAACTATGAGAAGTGGTTGACGAAAAGTTGTCAAGTAAGGTATAAAAAGTCATCGGTAAAAGATTATTAGTATTTTTAAATTAACTTTTTATAAATATTTGCTTCTAATAGTAGTTTGTTGTAGGATAGGTAGAATCCACTTACGTCAATCCTATCTAATACAAGCTGTGCATGCGGTTTCACCCGCGTTTATGGTTACTGCACCGCCCCCGTGGGTCGTAGCGTAATGACATATAATCCTATAGCCTTCCTCGATAAATAGGCTATCCAACACAAAAAGAATTTTTCAATTCGAACCAGTAGTTCCTGAGATTAGCGCGTTCAAACAAACAAACAAACTCTTCAGCTTTATAATATTAGTATTAGATTATAAATGCAAAAGTGAATTTGTTTGTTACGCTTTCAGGCCTTACCTCCTCGACCAATCGTCATAAAATTTACGCACAGACGTTATCAGGGGCACAAAATAGGACACTGGATATACTTCATCCAGAAAAAACTCCATTTACGCAAACGAGCCCGCGGGAAAAATCGCTACATATAATAAAACAAAGTCCCCAGCCGCGCCTGTCTGTCTGTTCGCGATAAACTCAAAAACTACTGAACGGATTTTCATGTGGTTTTCACTATTAGACAGAGTACCACCTTTGCGAAGACGGGGCGAGTCGCTAGTCTAGTATAAAATAAAAATAACGCCAATTAAAAATAATCATTTGGCGTGCAAATAACCTCAACCGTTCAATTAGTTCAAAAGAAACAAGAAACATCCGCCCAATGATTATGTATGTAAAGATCAAAGAAAACTGCTTAGATCCAAATCAAACGATTCGCGAATGGACATGTGCTTCTGATTATAGATACGCCATTGAACTAAGCAGTCTGAAATGTTATAGAAGCAAACCAACTTGTTGTTAGATAACATCCGTTTCTGTCAAATGTTTTGATAAGATCGCCAGTAATATTATAAAACTAGATGTGCTCGCGGTTTCACTCGCGTTTATGGTTACTAAGCCGCCCCCGTGGATTGTAGCGTGATGTTATATAGCCTATAGCCTTCCTCGATAAATAGGCTATCCAACATTTCTTCTCCTTTTCATGTGGTTAGTGGCCAACCTGTTGTCGAGAGTTGTTCAAACCATCCGTAGGCAAAGGCCTAAATCGTTAAGCCGTGTCAAAGGACACGGCTTAACGACTGCTGTCAATTTGACAACAACTGGGACCAACTTTTTACGTGACCTCCGAAGCACGGAGACGTTCAGATGAAATACCACTAAGCGGTCACCCATCTATAGACTGAAATAATCCAACACTAAAATAATTTTACAAACATACAAACTCTTCAGCTTTATAATATCTATATATTAATACGTGAAGCAAAAACTTTGTACCCCTTTTTACGAAAATTGCGCGGACGGAGGAGTATGAAATTTGGCACAGTTAAAGTTTATATGGAGAAGGAGGGGCGAAACCTAATATTTAAATAAAATATGCATTAGAAATACATTAAATTAATGAAAAACCACTACACGCACACAAAAATGCATTTGACACACGCAGTTGAAGCGCGTAACTATGGTTACATAATTACATTAATATAATAATGACATATATTAGCAGTATCTTACAGGCAAACTTTGGTCGAATTTCGAGCACTAGGCGACCGCTAGTTAGTATAGATATGAGAGTAATCTATGTTAATAATTAGATTAAGAATTATTAATAGCAAGTATCGCAGCAGTAGTCTAGTGGAGACCCACTAAGCCATCGTAGCTAAGCTTGTACGTTGGATTGCCATCTAGAGGTATCTAGTTCGATCGTATGTCTCTCTGACGTTACAAAGTTATTCTCCCTAGCCTTTATTATTCCCAAATCATTTGGGGTCGGCTTTCTAGTCTAACCGGATTTGAGTAGATATCAGTTTTTACACGGAGCGACTGCCATCTGACCTCCGCAACCCGAAGGCTAACGATACCCTAAGGCTAGACCAGTGTCAGGATATTAGAGGGCACTGACTTCCCAATAACGACTGCTATAGATATTCATGGCAACCGGGACCGAAGGCTTAACGTGCTCTCCGAGGCACGGAGCAGGCGATAATTGTCAATCAATACGCACATAATTTCGAAAAGTCATAACTTCCGAAAGTCGGAGGTGCGCGACGTGGGTTCAAACCCGAGACCCTCTGCATTGCAGTCTATTGGTCACCCCACTGAGCTATCGCTGCTATGACTATCTGACTTTTCAAAGTATTAAATAGTTAATTATTACTTTGTTTAACGATAATGGAAAACATTGTGAGGTAACCTGCATGTCGGCGAGTCCACCATAAGGTTCTCAAAAGATATGTATAGTCCATCTATCCGCATTGGGCCAGCGTGGTGGTATATGGCTTTATACTCATCATTCTGAAAAGAAGGATGTGCCCAGCAGTGGGACAGCTTACATACAGGGCTATTATATTTCACCCTGTGTTTTAAATGTATTGGACTGATCCCTGCCGCCTCTTTTCGCCATCATCCTACGCGACAGAATTTCCATCCCCATCATTTAGATGGTTTGCATTCCACAACTGTGAATTTTCCCATTAATTTTCTGCCTTGCACGACTAAACTGTGGAATGAACTGTCGCTTCCGGTATTGCCGGACCAATACGACCTACAAACCTTCAAGAAAAGAGCGTACTCCTTTTTAAAAGGCCGGTAACGCATTTGTAACTCCTTTGGTGTTGCGGGTGTCTATGGGCGGCGATAATCGCTTACCATCAGGCGATCCGTCTGCTCGTTAGCCTCCTATCACATAAAAATAAAAAGATTTTTTGAAAATAGTGTAACGTTATTGTCTTTTACCTCATAAAGTGTCACGTTTCCTTGTGCTGGCAGCTAGAATGCGATAAACCGCATTGGGTTAACGTGGTGGATTAAACCTAAGCCTTCTCTTTCTATAAGGCCAGTGCCCAGCAGTCGTGAGATACAGGAACCATCCTAGTTCAGGTATCAACCCCCCATAGTATATTTTTACGAGTATGTATATTGTTTATCAATTTTTATTCTGTTACTGTGCGAGAAAATAAACGTTATTATTATTATTACTTATTACAGGTAAATGTGCCAGTTTAAAATTTAGTTTGAATCGCTGACACAGCGAATTAAGTATCCTAACTAATTTTCTATATGTCAGTGTGAGTTTGTTTATTTATTACACTTTCACGCCTTAAATACTCGGTGGTTAATCGTGAAATTCATTCGCATTCACGTTGTTAGGGGAGCAGAAAAGGACAGAGTACCTTCCATCTACAAAAAATTACTGTTTCACAGTGAGAGAAACCAAGCACTAATAATTACATAACTACAGTTAATTGCGTCCATTATAAATTGTTTGTTTATTTAAACATACGAAGTATATAAGAACGTGGCAGCGCTTATATACTTCGAAAGTCTCTTAAAATATGTATTTTCCTGTCCAAGGATGAGTAAAAGTAATGCCCTATTAAAAGTAACAAATTCCACGAGGCACGGAAATAGCTTTTAAGCAGCCAAATTGCGTATCATTGCCTCCTCTGACAAACATTTCTGAGAAACTTTCAACGTCTCACCTAACAATAATCCCATTAAAAAGTTAAGCAACGAATAAAAATTGTATAGCAACCGGGAAAATTGATACTGCCGGCAACTCGAGAAGAATTTCAAATTTAGTATTGGCATCAAAAACAAAAGGTTTGAAAACAGCCAAGCTACTGAATATTTGAGCGGTCCGACCGCATCGAACTTGAGTAGGCGAGTACTAATGATAAATTCAAATCTCGATCCCCTAGAGAACAAGGCAATCAGACGTCGAACAAAGGTTACAGCGCCAGCGGCGAAACTTCAAGCGCAAAGTTCGCGAAAAGAGCGAACGGAGTGACTTTGGAGCGGCGGCGTTCGGTTTCATGTTTATTAAATTTTTGTTGCGCCGTTTAGATTATTATGGAGGTTAAAGGTTTGAGCGAGCTGTTTTATTTCGCGGATCGTAAAACCGATAAGTATCGATACAAGGTTCTGCCTTGTGATTCTCGCATGAAAATAGAATGACCCTTTATTTTCGCCCGTCCCTCAGCCCTAAAAAAACATTTTTTGGAGAATACTTAAATAGTTATCTGAACATAGGCACAAAGGTAAACTTTTACTTTCAACTTTGAACCTATTCGTAGTCGGTTAGATTTGGTTATAAACAAATTGAATACTAAAGAAACTAAAATATTTTTTGTTAGTGAGCAATATTGTATCTGATCTTAAAAGAACCACCTGCGCAGTCAGTTACATCCAATACTAATGGTAAGGTTTATACAAACGGCCAACACACATAGGTACACTAATCTAGTTTCTAACTATCTGACTATATAATACTACCCTCGGCAGGGCAGCAGTTTTCATAGAGCCTCGCTGATTTCAGCATGAATGGGCCGGCTCGACCGAGGAAGTACTACCCTCTCACAGAATATCGACGTGAAATAGCAGTGTTCCTACTGTTGTTTCGTTTGGTGATTGAGTGCGGAAGGCCCAATCACCCTCTTTCCCCCTTCCCGCTCGTTCTCCTTCCCACTTCCTTTTTTCCTAAAAGGTCGGCAACGCGTAAGTGATGCCTCTGGTATTGCAGGCGTCCATAGGCTATGGTGACCACTTACCATCAGGTATGCTTGTTTGCCACTTTAAAAGTATAAAAAAAATGTATGTGAAACAGTGCATGAGTTCTCGGGTTCGATTCTCGACTCGAGGAAAGTATTATTACTTACAAAAAATTTTCAGTTCTAAGGAGTCTAGAGCTATGCCCAGTAAACGGTATAGGTTCGCCCTTATTACTTAAGGCCTAAAAACATATTGGTTAGATGTGGGTTTACCACATCTAGACGAAAAATATTATTTTTCTATCAGACTGTTACATAACGAGATGGATGTAAAAACCCAGGATTCAACCTTTTCGTCTTAAATGTACATCATGTGACCTTGTGACCCCTATATCTCGGGGATCTTTTGATCCACAGAGCCCATATTCAAATTAGACCGAGGTATGACCCCAAGGTGTCTGCATACCAAGTTACAAGTCAATCGGTCCAGTGGTTCCGGAGTTATGCCTGTCACTAACAGACAGAAACACAGACCCACATAGTGTTTTCATTAACCTCTGAAGAAGACTCAGAAGTGAATAAATCATAGTATTACACATCTTGTCTCAAGAATTTGTATTCTTGAGACTAGCTGTGTGCAGGATGGTTTTCCATTCCGACACTCAAGACGCTTCGAGAACAAATCAAACACGAGTTAAATCGTCAATACACATTATTTGTTTCTGAAGCAGCAATTTACAATTTGGGAAACGTCCAATTGCCTGATCATTGGATGTTAACAAGAGCATTCTTGATTTATTTTTCTATTGTAATTCCTCTTCTTGAATCCTATCTAATATTATAAATGCAAATTAAAGTATGTGTGAGAGCTTTAACTACTCGACCGATCATCGTATGATACAATTTTGCATACACGTTTATAGGAGTACAGAAAAGAATATATTTACGCATCATACCATAACCTAACCTAACCAATATTTATGCGAGCGAAGCCGTGGGCAAAATCTAGTAGGTACTTTTATAATTCAGAAGGGGAACTAAAGCAATACACATTGTTTATTCGTTGGTGTGTTTGACGTTTCAACCGGAGAGCAAATTCTCGTAATATAAACAAAGTGTGCTCAAAATATTGTGTCGACTAGTTGAGTCGAGTCGTCACTATATCGACACTTTTACGTTAGACTATTAAGAAACCTCAAATGTGAACTGAAACGCAGTTTACCTTCTCATTTGATGATTGATTTTATTTCAATTTAGAACAGTATCATTTGAGGTATTTATAACATTGAGACTATATCGAAATTCTCTTAAGAACAGTTTCAGTTGCAAGAATTGGCCGAAATGCTCTACCGTCTGCGGTCACAAGCTAACCATTACCGATACTAAGGATAGATATGTCATTGTATATATACTATTCCTCATTTCAGCATGGATGACTGTGGTAAGATCTACTCAATAACAATATTCTATCAATACCCACAGCTATAGGTAACGCTTAAAATGTTTTATTATTAACTAGATTTTGCCCACGGCTTCGCTCACGCACATTTGGATTAGCTTAGGTCAGATTAGTAACAGTGTTTTTTCCTGGATGAAAGGTACCCTATGTCCTTTTCTGTTACCCTGAAAAAGTATATGCTACATTTCATGATGATCTGCCGAGTAGGTAAGCCATGAAAGCGGAAGAAACAAGCAAATTTTTGTTTATTTTGTTTTAATTAATTGTGTGTGCTCTGTACGAAATAAACAAATTTCTTTCTTTCTTTCTTTCTTTCAAATAGATAAACAAAAAAACTCACATTCGCATTTATAATATTAAGTAAGAATAACAGTATAATTTGTTTCGTTTAACACTATGACTATATCGGCATTCTATTTAAAACAGTTTTTGTTCCAAGAATTAGCCCAAAGGTTCCATCGTCTGCGGTCACAAGTTAACCATTACCGATACTGGTGATGTACATAATTATGTATACTAGCGATCGCCTAGTGTTCGAAATTCGACCAAAGTTTGCCTGTAAGATATTGCTGATATTATAATGTAATTATAATATATTGATATATCGCTGGCTCACTATTACAAGGTTCTATGTTCTTTTTTTAACTTTGGGGAAATGAGGTTTAAAATTTGAATATCAGTAAAAATAAGTTAAAAAGTAACTTAGAACTACTTGCGATTTAATATTGTGAGGCGGTAAATGCTTCCATCTATTACTATATTAGTCTAAACAAACAGGAATGACATAAAGAACCATGTAATATTCATAACTCATTTGTTTTCAAAAATGTAACATAGGACCTTGTAATATTGGACCAGCGATATGTAACCATAGTTACGCGCTTCGACTGCGTGTGTCAAATGCATGGTTGTGTGCGTGTAGGGCTTTAGGTATATAGAAGTATGTACAATTCCTCATTTAATCATGGATGGACTGGTAGGAGCTACTCATTAACAATATACTACGAATAGCCATACAGGTAACGCTTAATTAAAATCTATATATTAATACGTGAAGCAAAAACTTTGTACCCCTTTTTACAAAAATTGCGCGGACGGAGGAGTATGAAATTTGGCATACTTATAGTTTATACAGAGAAGAAGTGACGAAAGCTAATATTTAAATAAACTATGCATTAGAAATACATTAAATTAATGAAAAACCACTACACACACACAACCATGCATTTGACACACGCAGTCGAAGTTCGTAACTATGGTTACATATATCAATATATAATGACATAATATCAGCAATATCTTACAGGCAAACCTTGTTCGAATTTCGAGCACTAGGCGACCGCTAGTTATGGTTAATTACGTAACATAGCTGTGTTAATAGCGAAACCGATTACCAAATTACTACTGAATCGATGTTCTTTAATTATTATCCGTGAAACCAGAACGAGTGGGCCATTGACATGTTTTGTCAGTGCCATCTTTAAACAGCTTTTTATGTAAGTAAAACCAGTTTCTGTCAGTAGATTCTTGTTATAGTTGTACTTTAACCTTCAGTTTAGTTTTTGCTTCATAGTAATGACTGTCAATATGTCCAGATTTCGTGCTATTACCTCGATGGCGTAGTGGTTTGTAACCGATTGCCACGCCTGAGGTCGCGGGTTCGATTCCCGCACAAGTCAAACATTTGTGTGCATGAACATAGATGTTTGTCTTGGTCTGGGTGTTTCTATGTATATTATGTACTAGATGTTCCCGCGGTTTCACCCGTGTTTATCGTTACTGCGCCGCCCCCGTGGGTCGTAGCATGATATGTATTATATAGCCTATAACCTTCCTCAATAAATAGGCTATCCAACACTAAAATATTTTTTAATTCGAACCAGTAGTTTCTGAGATAAGCGCGTTCAAACAAACAAACAAACAAACTCTTCAGCTTTATAATATTAGTATAGATGTATTTACAAAAAAAGTATGTAATATGTATGTTTATCCATTGTCTAGTACCCATAGTACAAGCTCTGCTTAGTTTGGGCTAGATGGTGTTGTACGTGATAGAATATTATATTATTATTATTATAAATTCTTTAAACAGTAATAGCTTGAAATCTATCCCGATAACATTATCCGAGTCTTGAATCCATTTCTTCGCGATGGTCAATCGAGAAGGATTGGATTATATATGTATTTTAGATTGATTTTGTTACATCACGAACCTTATTTCGATAGCACTAATAATTCATCCCGAGACTACAATTGACCACGAAAGCGTAAACTTATGCTACACGACTTTTAAGGCTATTTAATAGACTAGACTGATTTTGTCACATCACAAACTTTATTTCGATAGCACTACTCGAGTCTGGAATTCATTCCGAGACTTTTTAACTGGCAGTAAAAGCGAAAACTCACGTCATAGGAGTATCGAGGCGATTCACTATTGTAGATTGATTTTTTTTTCTCCCTCCTCCCCTTTCCTATCCAGAACAACGCGTGCTGGGCTCAGATGCCATCCTTACACGGTAGAGTCCATTAAAGCGCGTACCAAAAAGTTTGGGTCCTCATACCTCTGCCGAACGACCAAGGCATGGAATTCTCTGCCAAGGCACGTGTTTCCTTCTTCCTTCAATCCTGGGTCCTTTAAGCGGGGCGTGAAAAAGCACCTTCTCAGGCCGTCAAAGTAGAGACCTCAACATCGCCTCGGCTACTATGAGGGCGGTGTGGAGGCCACTGCTCTTAGACCACACGACTGCTTACCATCAGGTGGAGTGTGGTCATTTTGACGAGCACGATAAAAACAAAAAAAAAAAAAAAAAAACAATATTCGTAATCAAACAACAAATAACAAGTAGCGGCAGTTGCGATTAGGCTACAGCCGCTATTTCTTAAATGGTAAAGCATCTAACATGCGATCAGGAGGTCATTGCACCACCGACATTAACCAAATCTTAACGCAAGCAAATAAGTCCGCAGGTGTAAACAAGAAATCTAGTATTCTGTGACGCAAATTGATAGCTGTTGGGTCACGGGAAGCATGATGCAATAATATTTGATATTGCACCATGTACATTACAACGACGCGGCCCTTGCCGCGCCAGTCAGTCACTTCCCTCCCGTGAATGTAACAACTCGTATACTTGGTTTGATTCCGCGCAAATAAATGCGGTTTACATATTCCTACATTGTTTAACAAACATGCCTGGCTGAGAACAAATGTTGATTTAATGAAGAAACAAACTGTTAGAAGCAAACTTAAAAAGGTATTGCTGAGTTAAACCGCTTAATTTTTACTTACTTCTTGCTTTATTGTCTTTATTTGATTTGATTGTTATTGCCATTAAATACTAATTATTAAACCACTGTAAACCGAGAGCGTAAAACTGGTTCCATATATGTAGCACATATGTTATAATCGAACGCTAATCCCGCCGATAAACTGTTATGCAGTTTGGTGGGTTTAAAATAATTGTAACAATATGTATTTATTTAAATAAAATTCTTAAATCTCAAAATCTCATATTACTGTGACCCTCGACTGGAGAGATTAGACACGTGCGTCTGTACAAAATAAGTAGGTATAGACATAACAGTAGCATTTAAAAATAAATAGAAATGAAAAGGAGAAAATTTTCTAAATGTTGCCACAACTTCACCTACAGTAAGTCTATTTGATATACAAAACGCTCCCAAAAATACAGTTATCACGTCTTCCCTGTTTATTTTTTCGCAGTATATCGTAGAATCCGATTAAAGAAGGTCTACTATCTGTATCGCCGCGGGCGACAACATCTCAATTTGTCACTATTTGCTGAACTTGCCGTCCAAAAACACCGACGTACGGATTTTTTACACCTCCCTCAAAGTTTTTTCCGGTTTTACCCGGCTTTTATATAGACTTTTAAAGAATAGCTGTGGTTTAATGTGATTTAGTGTTTTTGTTCACAACTTATTCATAGAAACTGCCTTCGTGCGTAGGTAGTGAATACAACTGCTGTGCATGAGATCTCAGGTTCGAATCCCGGATCAGGCCAACAATATATACCTATTGGGTTTTCTGTTAGGTAGTCTCAATATCAGTCCGGAGTGAGGAAGTTGACCCCCGTGACTCATAAAGCACGTAAAGTACTTGTACCTGATTTATCTCCGGTCGTGTCAGATTGCCGTCCCCTAGAACCATAATAGTTAGGGAACAGAGAGTTCACTTGTGTTTGCGCACATACATATATACTTGTGTACTATAATATCTCCTGTTCAGATGGTTAGTCTCCATTAAGGTTGGCCGCCGTGATAATTCGGTCTGAAGAACATTATACGTGATAAAATGCTTGTGCTAAAATTAAAACGTTAAGACCGCTCTCTCTTATTAGGTACCAAGCAGGGTATATCTGAATAGATTTGCTATATATGATTTGCCAGTCCAACTCCAATTAAAAGAAATCATTTAAGAACTTATTTTAAAGACGTAAATTTAGGTAGTATGTAACCCAGTAGCGACATCACTTAAACTTGGTAACCTGCATCCGTCTAGGTAATACATGCAAAGTGGAACACCCCCATCCTAAATGAGGTAGGCAGTAATGTATTACAGTCACACTTTCCAACTATGATTTTAGGCTCCATGTCATTACGTGGACTCATATCCATTGGATATCATTCCCATTGGAGGCAAGCCTATTGGCGTCTACCGGGCTATCAGACGCGGTGCTTCAACTAAGAAATTATTATCATCAAAATCCAATAGCACTTTGCCCGATCTAGGAATCAAACCTGAGATCGCAAGTTTAAGCTACAGTAACCTCTTACTAGATGGATGGTATGTTTGTTTACCATCTTAGTACAATATAAAGAAAAATATTTCGTTTTCTGTTCACTGAATAATAGACGAATACATTTCCTTCTAACACTCCTGGGATTGTCTATTTGGTCTGAATAGAAAACTGTTCATATTTTCTGGAAAATTCTGTAATTATTCTTTTATTTGTTATTCAACGAAATATAAAAATAAAATATTCATATTATGTTTTAAGCTTACCCTCGTTTAGGTTCTAATCGAAATAAGAAAAAACAGCCTATTATTATAATAGGCTCTCTTTTCTTATTACTATAATAGTAATATTAATAAATATTAATTGTAACTCACCCATACCTCGGTCACTAAAGCAGCTTAACGCTTTCTTGGACCTTAACCCAGAACTTGATATTATTGCGGATGAATGGAAAGTATTATTATTAGAATATATGAGGTACTATGAGCAGAATGCATGAATGCTAAATTTTAAATTTATAAGTTATATTATTAAATAGCGTAATTGGCGCAAGTCGTTCTATTTGATGTAAATAAATAAATAAATGGCATAATTTGGCAAATTGTAATAATCTGATACAAAACCTTGACTTGCAATTAAGCATCTCTTCAACATTATCGCATGTTACAAAAATCATAGTCTATCTACTAAAGAAGAGGCAACTCCCGCGCTACGACTAACCTTTGGGTCCGATGAACATTCTAATAACGGGCACAACGAACATCCAGATTTGGATCTACTACTTATTTGTGGATCACACAAATTTTTGTTACACGTGGGGATCAAATAAACAATACTCGCGGCGGCAGTGCAGCGATTACTTAAACCATCGTCAAAACACGGAAGCGTAGGGGTTTAAGTAGTCAAATAGGTTCGAATTTTATAATTAGGTCTTAAACTGGATTTCAAAAGTAAGTACGTGTTTGTTCTTTATTCAAATATTTCAATAGACCGGCACACGTCCGGTCAGTAGTTCCCATGTGCTCAGGTATAGGATGTTCAGTACTGAGAATGCACCGGAACATCTCCAAAGAATGTAGGTCAGTGCTCATACGAATAAACATGTAAACTCAATGTACTGAGCCTCTGCTGGGAGTCCTTACACTGTAAACAAATGTATAAATAGATTGTTAACTTGCTTCTGTATGTCCCAGAAGACATAAGCAGAAGTGTTTTTTTTCCGCCAACTATTTATGTATGTAGGTCCCGCGTAATAATTCGCTTAACATGTGTAAGGTAGCAGACTAACACAAGTCCCTTTTAAATATATTACATACACAGTCACCCGCCTATATTCCTGAAGAGGTAGGCAAAGTTGCATGATGACGCAACCGCATTACGCCAGCCATGGTTATAAGTCCCACGTAATAAAGAGCGAGCCTACAGCCCTCTTCCAGAGTCATTTTCCGACTCCGTACTCCAACTAAGGCTGATCTAACATTTTCAGATTCCATGCTGCTACAAATGTAGATGATCTAATACAAATCCGATTTATGAATCAAATCCGCAACCTTATGAATAAAAGTATGGTACCAGATAACGTGTCTAAAACACTCATAAAAAGTAGAGGCAAGGCGAGAAGTGACATATGGCGATAAATATATGCAAATTAGTTAATGTCATTCTAATAGCTTTTATTGGCGTTAATAATCTTTTGTAGTCATAAATCATAGTGAGGGTATTATTAATCTCTGAGAAAACTGGCAGTTTTGCTGTTATGTCAACTCACCTCACCAGCTGTGGCCGGCTAATACAACCCGTGAAATCGGTTGTATTAGCACATAGCAGGGTGCGTGTAATAATTGAGTTGCGAGGCGATTTTATGATAAGTAGCGGTCGCCTAGTGCTCGAAATTCGACCAAAGTTTGCCTGTAAGATATTGCTGATATGTCATTATATACTGATATATGTAACCATAGTTACGCACTTCGATTGCGTGTGTCAAATGCATGGTTGTGTGCGTGTAGTGTTTTTACATTAATTTAATGTATTCCTAATGTATATTTTATATAAATATTAGGATTCGCCCCTCCTTCTCCATATAAACTTTAACTGAGCCAAATTTCATACTCCTCCGTCCACGCAATTTTCGTAAAAAGGGGTACAAAGTTTTTGCTTCACGTATTAATATATAGATTACCGCGCTCAACCGAATGCGGAAAAATAATTTAGTGACGAGGTGGCCACTTTAATAAGTTCTCACAGACCGAATTTCGATCATTGCGGCCAAATTTCACACACACACACACACACACCCTCACACTCACACATACACATAAACACATACATAACTTACATGACACAATCATACCAATCACAAAACCGCACACATTTTCATCACATACAACTGTACTTCCCTTTTTTATTTCCAAAACTGTTATGTTAATATTATTTTGTTAGAAGTTTAATTTTTGTTAGGTTTTTATATTTTATTTGTTTTCAAATCGATGTCTGCATATTCTAGATGCTAAGCGATTAATGTATAACGTGTGGTTACCGCGATACAAGCCTCGAGCTTTGTGCGGAAGTCGCTGCCAATTATTAAAATGTGTAATGTAGTAAATAGATAAATAAATAAATAAATTTTAACAGAGACTCATCTAAAGGTGGCATACAGTGCTCAAGTGCGATAAATCAGGCACGGGACCAACGGCTAACTATTTTTTGATGCACGGGGTTGTGCAACACCGCCGAGTTTCTATCTTCAGATAGCTATTCAAAATTTATTTAAGGGATTCGAACACGTGACAATTTTTTCGGCCTATCGCCCGAATCCGGCAAATGAAATTCTCAATAGCAGACTAGACGTAAGTTGGTTGGTACTTACATGAGAACAGCAGTCGCATTCAATATCACTGCGGCACCACCATCAAAATATACACTGAGCTATCAAACAAATTCAAAACTTCCTTAATTTGTCATTTGTAATCAATATTTGGGTGGTTCCTGCAATGACGCTACCATAACGTTCGAAGATTCCCCGCGGTTCTAGAAAGTTAATTGTTGACTCAGCAGGTATCCTATCTGCTTGGAGCCACACGTGTCTTTGACAAGCACCTGTCGAATAACTGTCCAAGATCCTGCTGATTTTACATTAACCGCTGTTTGAAGCTGATTGGAAGCACCCGGTGAAGTTTATATAAATATTTTTGACATGGTTTTTAGTATCATGCTCGTGAGTAAGAATGTAATAGAATCTTTTAATTCAAATATCACATAGTTGTAAGGTATGGAATTTTGCGCACGTATTGAGAACCAATAACAATAAAATTCCACACTTAATTATTTTTTTAGAATATTAACAATATCTCAGAAATTGTGAGTCCTACGCAAAAAAAATTTATAACGTTACTTTTTGCGTGTAAGAGAACGGTTACGGGTGTAAGAGAGTATCAGGAACTAGCATCCGACCCGTACCTTTATTATTTTTTTTATTTTATAAAGAAGTGTTTATGATCAAGGATTAAAGTTTTCACTTCTATCGGCAGTCCCCAAAGACTGCCTCAATTTTGTTTACAGTAAATATGGTGAACATGTGTAAACAATGCAATGTGCGTTACGTTGCGTTGTTTACAAACATGTACCTGCCATGTACACTGTAAAAATTCAGCTTTGCTAAAACATAGGTCCGTTTTAGGAACTCAATTCACAAACATTT
Source organism: Catocala sponsa (assembly GCA_963564715.1). Lineage (NCBI taxonomy): Eukaryota > Metazoa > Arthropoda > Insecta > Lepidoptera > Erebidae > Catocala > Catocala sponsa. The sequence goes on along the minus strand of OY751345.1, from coordinate 23,059,020 downwards.
GTATTACCTATATTCTTTTCTCATAGACTGTTTATGTAATCCTAATCCTAATCCTAACTACATATATTAGTTATATAGTGTATGTAGTATAAAAGCGAAAGTGAGTTTGTTTGTTACCTTTTCACGCCTAAACCACGGAACCAATCATCCTGAAATTTTGCATATACGTTGTCAGGTGTACAGAAACGGACATAGGCTACCTTTCATCCCAAGAAAAATTACTGTTCCCGAGGAAAACAACAATAACGTTCTTATGATAATAGATAGCGCCACGTGTCTTTCCAATCATGATTGAATTATATTATTACAAGCCGAGTACAACCCGAATTGATTGTGAAATTCTAAATTAACGCGAGTGAAGCCGCGGGCAAAAGCTAGTTGTAATATAAAATTAAATATAGCGCTGCAATAATAATAAGTTTGCATGTAAAATAAAATGTATTAAGTGTTCTGGTAACACCACGACAAACTCCACGAGACAGGCCTAACCTAGTGTGGAGTTCATTAGTCATTTTCCTTATTCTTATAACAGGTACACCTAATCTATACATATAATAATATTCTATCACAATAAATAAATAAATATATAATAAATCTGTAGAAGTGTAAATTCTGTACATTGAAAACATTAAAAAAATAAATATCAGGGGGTGTTACTAGATCGAAACCGAACCCAAAAATGTGATTAAAAAATTTTTTCTCTGTCTGTCTGTTTGTTCAAGCATCACGCAAAAACTACCAGTTCGATTACGATGAAACTTCGTATTATTATACTTTAATATCCTGGGCACCACACTGGGTAGTTTTTATCCCGGAAAAGTATATACAATAAAAAACAAACTTAATTTTGCGATTCAATCCCTAGACACGGTTACTGTACCAACTGCAAGTAATAAGTTTGTCGCCCTTTATGTCACCCGCAGTTCACTAACGTTGCGCTGTAACTGTAGGGCCGAAGGTCGAATTTGGCTTGAACCGTGCTGGTGTAGATCTTAGCGTGAGTTGTTTTTCACATGGTCAACTTTACGTCGCTCTTTCCCGTGTGAGCAGTCCAAGGAATCTTTATGTGCATATTCCGGATGGGCTCACTGACAATGTTGTGTTGCTCTCTAGGAAACAGGCGTGAATCTATGTATGTATGTATGTACGACATATCATAAAATTAACCATAGTTGACACGCCATTTTGTAATATTGCGACAGCAAAACCGAGTCTGTATTTCATGTTTTCTAATCTCTTAAACTAAAGGATACCGTATAATTGCGTAACACCTTAACTTATGAAGCGAGATAAAAAGCGTGAACAAGATTAAAATATGTGATAGGAGTTTAGATAGCTGCTATCTATCAAATATAGGTTTGATTCTCCGATTGATAAACTTGATTTACCTGCTACAGATGTTGATTGGATTTATTAAGTACGAGTTTTACCGGGGGCTTCGCCCGCATGTATTCCACGGGACCGTATACCAGGACGAAAATATGACATGACATAATCCAGGGAATGACGTAACTGTGTGCCAAGTTTTATCAAAATCCGTTGAATGGTTTTAGCGTGATTGAATAACAAACAAACATAGAAACAGCTTCTCAATTTCAATATTTATTGTTAAATTTATATCTAGGTCAACCAGCTGTTGACCTTATTTTATTTTTTACTAGCTTATGCGCGCGGCATCGCCCGCGTGGTACTTACTTCAATAAAAAGTAGCCTATGTCCTTCCCCAGGTTTTAAACTATATCTGTACCAAATTTCATCTAAATCGGTTGAGTGGTTTAGCCGTGAAAATGTAACAGACAGAGTTACTTTAGAATTTATAATATTAGTATGGTATGGATTGTGCAAAAATTTATGCAAAATTATCATTTGATTATTCTTCAATTATTTGACGGTAAACCTATATTGGTGTCCAAGATAAAGGCCTATTCAAACCTTAACGGTATTCGCTGCCACTGTGGGTAGAGGCATATACTGCGCGGGTTTCGCTCAGGTATTTAGTATCACGCTCCGCAGCTAGAGCGACCTGAGCGGTATTCGCTGCCGCTGTGGCTAGAAGTGCCTGCCGCGCGGGTTTCGCTCAGGTATTTAGTATCAACTCTACCCACAAGGATAGCGAAATCCGCTTTGGTGTGAACAGTAATATTACCGCATACCCACTCGGTTTTCTCTACCGCAGACGGTAGCGAATACCGCTTAGGTTTGAACAGGCCTTTAGGATTGCCTATTTTGATGTCAATGTAGCATTGTATTTTGTATAACATATTTGGAAATAAAATCATAGTAACCTTATTCATAGTTTATTAAAAATGGTTTAGAGGTTTAGCAGTTAAAACATACTTTATATACGATCACGCGCTAACTGTTCAACTAATTAAGATATAACTGGGCACAAATAAACCAGGTCGTAAATTAACACATAGAATATTTCTTATCCCAATACGCATTCCCGTAGAATTCACGCAGGCAAAGCCGCGGCCAGAAACTAGAATTCTATAACTAGCAGTGGATATGGAAAGTCAGTATTCACAAATGTCGTTACCACTGGTCCAACTTCAGAATATCGTTATACCACGGAATAGAGGGTCGCGGCACTTATTCAACTAATATTCAAACTTATCTAGTTAGCCTCAATGCTAGTGCGGGTGCACTTACGTGCAGTATAAGTCTGCGAGAATATTACTGTATGATTGTAGAATTATTACTTAATGATAAGTTTTTCAAAACAATCAACCTTCAAATATAGAGAAGTAGAGCCTCGCTGATTTCAGCATGAATGGGCCGGCTCGACCGCGGAAGTACTACCCTCTCACAGAATATCGACGTGAAATAGCAGTGTTCCTACTGTTGTGTTTCGTTCGGTGAGTGAAAGTACCGGAGGCACAATCATCTCCTTAACCGGGTCCCGCTCCTTCTCCTTCCCACTTCCTTTCCTAAAGGCTCGGCAACGCGCTAGAGATGCCTCTGGTGTTGCATGCGTCCATAGGCTACGGTGACTACTTACCATCAGGTGGGCCGTATGCTTGATTGCCACCTTTATAATATAAAAAATATAATAAATAATAATAATACATTTTTATTCAATAAATAAATAAAAGTCTTTACAAAACACATTACAGGCTACTTATTGTATTAAATTCACATTAAAACTATATTTAATCTAAAGGAAAACATTTTACAATTTAAAAATTGGACACAAAAAGTCTTGTTTATAGTCTGTTTTTACATTTTATTACCTGAACTAGGTCAAAGACCTGTGTTTCAGGCTGTTTCTAATATTACATTGTTATTCTATTGTTAATAAAGTAAGGGTCTACAAAAAATATTTAACATTTATACATGTACTGCAAACATATATAGGTAGTTAAGTATAACTACAATTAAAATATTTATAAACAATAACAATTATAAATAAAAAATTGCTTAAACAAAAATACATTATTTTACAACTACTAGCAAATTCTCTGTAATATATAGTCAAGGCCCACGCATTTCACTACTATCGAAAACCTATACCTAATACTATGTATATATTAATTAGCTGAAGGTGTTAACAAGAATACGGACAATCTGATTAAAAAATAAATATTATTTGGAATGAACAACAGTTAGACAAAATTATAAGTAAGTGTAAGGCCAGCCATATACGGGCAGCTTGAAGCAGCTAGTATCGACTGCTTCAAGCTGCGACTGCATAATAAACTACAGTCTTCTATGTACACACATACACGAGACCACTCGAGCAGATGTAACTGCTTCGAGCGGTTGGCAGCGCGTTGAAATTTCATTGTGCGGTCAAGCAGTCGCCAGGCGTACACTGATCCGTGTATGTTGATCACTGGTTAACTGCTTGAGCAGTCCGTGTATGGCCGCCCTTAGTGTATGCGTCCTCATGCCATACTACTGTCTATTACAAATGACTACAGATAAATATTATTTCAAACCTGGAATGCTTCTTACCTAATATTATTAACTTTTCCTTTATTTTTAGAATTTAGTTTTATATGGACAGTGATATGTGGCATAATGACTGCAACACCTGGTACATAAATGAGTTGTAAAATATTGAAATCATAATTTGATGGTGATTTAAAAGAGTGGCCTTGAGTTTCTTGCAGGTATCCTTTCATAAGCTCAACCTTTTGCCTGAACCTTGCAACTAACATAAATGTAAATTCAGTAAATGTAACAAACTCACTAACCCCTTTGACGTTCATAAGTGTTACTTTGTGACCTAAGTGAATAAATGATTTTTGACTTTGACTATTATGCTATTTATGAAATAGAATGTGTGCATAGACACAAATTATTGAAAAACAACAAAAGGAAGTGACTTACTAATCTTGGCATATTTCTTTTGCTTTATTCATTGACATCAAAATCTAAATTTTTCTATACGCTCATCAGAACATATATACTAAACATCTTTGATCTGACCAGAGAATATACGCCTTAGCATTCTGTTTCCATAGAAAAGCGCGGTGTGCTTTATCACGCTACAATAACGCGATCCCGGGGAACATATCTTTCTTTATTCCCTCGCAGTACATTTTTATGCCTCCTGGTCGGTTTTGGCTAAGGCAAATCTTTTGAGAACTCTTTTAGGTTTGATTTGGAGCAGCAAGAAATTTAAGAGTAAAGAGGGCGTGGAAATACAGTGTGACTGGAAAATTGTGCTAAGACGGTTAAATGAGACCAATTGAACAAAGTTAATAAACATTATGAGCAGCGATAGCTCAGTGGGGAGACCAACAGACTGCAATGCAGAGGGTCTCGGGTTCGAATCCACGTCGCGCACCTCTGACTTTCGGAAGTTATATGACTTTTCGAAATTGTATGCGTATTGATTGACAATTATCGCCTGCTCCGTGCCTCGAAGAGCACGTTAAGCCGTTGGTCCCGGCTGTCATAAACATCTAATGGCAATCGCTATTGGGAGAGTGTCGACACAAAAGATCCCACTGGATCGAAGTGTCACCGGTCTGCACTGACTGGCCCCCACATAAGATAAGATAATAAAAATATACAACATAAGATAATAGTGTAACGATACAGAAACTTACGCTTGCGAATTTTCGAAGGGGTCGGTCTGAGGCTCACATTTCTCCAGTCTAGTTTTAACTTAACAATAACAGTTATGGTAAATCTCTTGTATTTACGGTACCGGGCACATTTTCCATCCATTTTCGTGATGGTACTGGGAATTTTCATGGAGAAAACCCAATAATACTTTGTCTGACTCAGGATACGAAGGCGGAACCTTATAACCGACGCAAACTTATACCAAGGGGTTTTATACAGGCCTCATAGTTTTTCCTCGGCCATAAACCAAAATAAATATAAATGACAACAGTAGGATGTATATTTCCTGCCTTCATAAAACAAAATGTCCTCCCAGACTGTTGTACTATAAAAACCTTTATAGAGCCTTAATCGAGCGACGTTATTAACCGATGCAAAGTTGATAGCACCATCTTGATAAGGTATCAGAAATTAGCATAATCCTATCTTTGACAGCTCCGTCAGATTTCATAAAATAGATAAGAAATGTTTTATGTTTTTGTTAATGTTACTACTAATGTATTTAAAATGAGGTAAATGTTTTTGAGAGCACGTGGGAAAATTGTTAAATATAATTTTTAATGGCAATATTTATTAGTACTTAACTTTTTTCTAGTCGATTCCTGAACTGGAATGATTCCTATGTCGCGTGGGACTTTACGAGCATTGAAAGAACGAACACAAAGAATACCCAAAGTCGAAACAACTCTTTGTGAATCACGTGTGTGTTTATTCGAATTTAAAAGGATACTAGATGTGCCCGCGGTTTCACCCGCGTTTATGATTACTGCGCCGCCCCCGTGGGTCGTAGCGTGATGTTATGTAGCCTATAACCTTCCTTGGTAAATAGGCTATACAACACAAAAAGATTTCAAATCGAACCAGAAGTTCCTGAGATTAGCGCGTTCAAGCAAACAAACAAACTCTTCAACTTTATAATATTTATATAGATATTACCAGTGCTTGTAGCTTTTAAAAATAATAATGAATTAAAATAAATATCCATCAATCGGTTGACGCTTGATTAAGTGGGTACCAAACGCAGACATCTTCGCAAACTTTCATTTTATGATATTAGCTGTCTATGATAAGTTCAATGGTAGTTACTTTATTTTTAATAAGGCAAACTTCTTACTAAATGTATAAAACTACTTTCAAAATCTTACCAGTGTTTAACTTGGCATCGATCGAGTGGTATTCAAGTCTAGAAAGGACAAACATGCTGCTTTAAAACAATGCCAATCCCTGAACACTAAGCTAAGAATTTGGCAGCTATCTATCACTTAAACACCAAATCCTAATATACTATTTTAATGAAAACATCGTTGATAATAAAAAATATATTCTCATATATTTACGATCAATACGACTATAAAAATATTAAATATTTAAAATCGTTTCTTAAAACCAAGCAATAAAATAGCAGAAATCGCTTTTTAGCCTAACAAACAGCTTTTTAATATGTCAACAACGACCGGAGATTTTTTCTAAGACGTAAGACGTTAAGACATAACCAAGAGATGAAGACGAATCCAAGTAAAATATAAATTAAAATTTATGTATTTTATGGTATCCGTTGTATTTTTTTTGCTACTTGATAATTTAAAACATTTCGAAGATTGAATATTTTGAACATGGTTTGCTAGTTATTGATACTAATATTACAAAAGTGCGAATTTTGTGCGTTTGTGTTTATGTGTCTCCGAAGCCACTGGATCTATGAGCAATTTCTTTTTACAGATAGTATACTAATATTATAAAGCTGAAGAGTTTGTTTGTTTGTTTGTTTGCTTGAACGCGCTAATCTCAGGAACTACTGGTCCGATTTGAAAAATTCTTTCAGTGTTAGATAACCCATTTATCGAGGGAGGCTATAGGCTATATATCATCACGCTAAGATCAATAGGAGCGGAGCACCAATGAAGAATGTTTCAAAATCGGAGGGTTTTTTTTCCTTTTGAGAGCTTCCGCTGCGTGCGCTGCGTAAACAGTTAAAGTTTCGCAAAAATCATGTATGAGAGAATAGTTCGCCTTAAAAAGTTCTAAAAAATAGTCCGTGACAGCATATATCTATCTTTTAAGGTTGGCTCACTATAGCCTTTTTTATGCTAACCAAATTTGTTCTAAAATAATGCATTATTTGCGAAGGTATTTTTATAAACATGATATTAATCCTTATTCAAATAAATACGTTATTAATCACAAGTTTTTAATTTAAAACAAAATTGCCCTTTACTTCATTCGATTTCAATGAATATCTTAGGAGATATCGCAGTTTTAAAATAACATCGCAGCAAAATAATTACCCATTATAGACATAGTACAAACGATGTTTCTCCTGGTTTATTCTGCGTGGTTTGATTTGAAAAATTCTTTTAGTGTTGGATAGCCTATTTATCGAGGAAGGCTATAGGCTATATAACATCACGCTACGACCCACGGGAGCGGCGCAGAAACGATAAACGCGGGTGAAACCGCGGGAACATCTAGTTTAAATATATAGGCATAGGCTTAAAAGATAAAGGCTTAAAGTCATGTTCAACCAGGGCTAAGCCGGGGTCGACCGTAAATAAAGACGTGTTCAATATCGTGACAAAACAACTGACGGGTATCTCGAACTACAGCAAGCGGTGATTATTATTATTATAGACTAGTATTGCCTTCGAGTTTGCCCTCATGGGACCTACAGGAACTCGTTGCTGACATGAAAGTATGCTAAATATCTACATAATTATATGCGTGCCAAATATCTTCCAAATTTTAACGGCTGACACGTGGATGAGTAGCAAACATTTATACAAACTTTCTCGTTTACAATATTAATAGGATATCAAAGTATTTGGTTTTGTTTACTTAAATCGAAAAACGGCTATCTACGAGAATTGCTAAAGAAATCGAAAGTAACCTATGTTACTTTCAATTTCTGTAACAACCCACGCTTCGGCGTCATATCTTTTTAATGCGTTTTTATTGATTTGACCTGTATTTACTCACATAATTACGTATAAATATACCAATGAATGTATATAATGCATCTTTGAATCCGCTTTTTGTCATCAATCAGTTATTGACACGCAATTAAATAAACATGATTTAGTGAAAACATTAGTCAAAAGACAAACATGTTCCTGAGTACTTAAATTTAAAAAAATACATGTAATGAAAGATAAAAATATAATATATGTATTTTTGAAATATTATTTCAATATAACATTTAATAAATTTTAAAATTCAAGTATGTTTTCTACTTAATCTATACTAATATTATAAAGCTGAAGAGTTTGTTTGTTTGTTTGTTTGTTTGAACGCGCTAATCTCAGGAATTACTGGTTCGATTTGAAAAATTCTTTTAGTGTTGGATAGCCTCTTTATCGAGGAAGGTTATAGGCTACATAACATCACGCTACGACCCACGGGGGCGGCGCAGTAATCATAAACGCGGGTGAAACCGCGGGGACATCTAGTTTATTATAACTGTGTCATTAGCTATAAAAATAAAGACAACTCAAACGGTAAATTTACTTAATAATTTTCAATATTAGTCCACTCTACTTTTTTGAAGCAAATCTTAAATCTAATCCTCAAAATATTATTGAGGGTTCACTTACGAAATAAAATTGAAGCAATATGATTGACCCGATAAACAAACTCGAGACTTACGATCATCCATTGCTCAAGTGAACCTGTTTACGTCACTGAGCCTATGACGCCAAAGAGGAAATCATGTTAAAACCTTCAATACTTTCGACCGAGATCATATGCCACAGTTTTCTTTCATAACCAAATCGTAGACGACTACATAATTAATTAATTTTGTAACCGGCCATTTTAAGTCATAATAATATAATTTGCGTTAATGAATATCTTAGAAGATCTTGTTTCTTATTAACGATGTAATATTATAATACGGAGTTCGTCAACCGGTATCGTCCGGCCTTCGGCAACCCTGAAGTGTTTCTAAGAAAAATATATTAAAAGTATTTATAAAAATAAATAAGGATGAATAGTTAGATGGAACTTTACCAAACACTATTCAATTACAAGACAATTTTTTGTCAATTTATTATTGGGTAACATTTATTGACAGCAATAAAGTGTCTTAATGGACAACATGGAGACTGGGAATGTCTCTAGTGGACCATTATAATAACAATGATAATGAACAAGTGAGAAACGGCAATGAATTGCCGTAAATCTTAGAGTTCGAAAAAATGGTATCACGTGAGATTAGAGGTCAAAGGTCATAGTAATTTCGGGGTATATCAACTATGCTGAGTCGAATGGCGTATACCGCGAGTCTCTAGCTCTTAAGGTTCTTGAGTTGAAAGTTGTATAACAAACAGACGGACGGACAGACAAAGCTGTTGTATAAGAGTTTTTTCAAACTCTAAAAAGGTAAAAAAGAAGATAAGTACAATATTTGACTTGGCTCGCGAGATTGTCCACATATGGAGTGTGGAATCCGGGATTATAGTACCGATAGTCGTTTGGGTCAATGGTTTGATTGCCAAGAGCCTCGAACACGACCTAAAGAGGCTCGCGTTGAATGGCTGAAATCCTTGACAAAGAACCGATACTGTAATTACCTTGACGCAGTATGGGTGTGAATGCAGCTGCTGCTATGCATCAGGTCTCGGACTCGATTCTTGGGCAAAGTTTTATTAGTTTTTGATGTCAAGAAATTCTGCTTTCTTGGTGTCATGGCGTAAGTTTTACGCTAACGCTTGCGCATAATGATAATAATAAATTTTTATTCATTAAATAAAATTTCTTACAAAAGATATTACAGGCTACTTATTGTATTAAATTCACATTAAAACTATATTTAATCTAAAGGAACACATTTACAATTTACATATTGGACACGAAAGACTTGCTTAATAATGCAAACGATTGGAAAATGTTCCTGATGTCACTTCTGTATGTATGGGTGACGATGACTATCTGGAGATATGATATTCTTCGGCCTAAGCATCCTCAGGTAAGATTTTTCTCTCCATATCTTGTCCTTTGGATTGTCAAGAGGATTTTCTTCCCGATTAGGCTTAGGATGACATGCATGTGGTTCTTCACTATATAAAAGGGTTTGCAGGGTTACACACATATAGGCTACTGATCACTATCACGCAGGCTGTATAAGTTTGCTATTTAAATGGTATGAAAACGGACGGTCTCGATGGTTTAGTGGTTGGTGTATCCGACTGCCACGCCTGAGGTCGCGGGTTCGATTCTCGCACACGTCAAACATTTGTCTGCATAAACATGGATGTTTCTCTTGCTCTGGGTCTTTCTGTGTATAATATGTAAGTAGTTAAAAAAATATATATATCCATTGTCTAGTACCCATAGTACAAGCTCTGCTTAGTTTGGGCTAGATGGTGTTGTGTGTATGTGATAGAGTATTATATTATTATTATATTATAATTAAAATACGTCCTCTCAAATAATTTATGAATACTATAAATAAAAATGTTGTTAAACACTTAAATAGCTATTTGGTAAATAAATTTTGATTAGGCACTTCGCAGCGAGCAGCAATCTTGTTTACATATTCTTGACACATGGCTAAGTTCATAATTTTTTCAGACTACTAAAATATATTTCACTAGCTCTTGCCCGCGATTTCGTCTGCGTAGATTTTACTATACACCATATCTCAGGTTCTTCTGAACAGATCATTTCCACTTATTTTTAATGACTCGGTGGCGCTGTGGTAGAGAATGCGACTGCTGTACATGACGATTTGGGTTCGATTCCCGGTTCGAGCACTGTTATCCGTTAGCTATTGTTTTTTTAAGAAATTCTCATCACGCGTTACGGAAACTGGAACTATGCCCGGTTGACGTTTGGAGGCTCGCCATTTAACTGACACCTTTAGCTATAGCTGGAAAAATATGAGTTTAATACACCTGCTTACCTCTTCAGGCATATGTCCGTGAGATATGTGTTTAAATAATAAATTAAAACTCAACGACAACAAAAAAGAATTAACAATTCAATGTTGATTTACGAAAAGCGGTTTTAATTAAAGACCGTTGAATTTACAAGGCTGAATTCCTATTAAGCGTTCGTGATAAGCGCTGTCAATAAACTACGTAGATTGGCAAAAATATTCAGACATTTTGTAGAACAAAAGTGTTGGGATTCTTAGTCCTCTCGCTAGACAAATACTTTTCCGTTTATATCGGGTGTTATTGAATGCCTCGACTGTTAGTTTTAAAGCGGTTATCGCTGCGAAGCGTGTTTTACAGGTTTATTTTAAGATATATCGATATCTACACGTTATAGAAGCTTATTTAATCACGGTAGACGTCATTTATAAATATTATTTTAATGGTAACTCCGACTTAAGTGTCGCATGAGACTCTACAAACATTTTGGTCGGCCTCGATGGCGTAGTGGTTAGTGTAACCGACTGCCACGCTTGAGGTTGCGGGTTCGATTCCCGCACAAGTCAAACATTTGTGTGCATGAACATGGATGTTTGTCTTGGTCTGGGTGTTGCTATGTATAATATGTATGTATTTACAAAAAAAATAAAGTATATATGTATGTTTATCCATTGTCTAGTACCCATAGTACAAGCTCTGCTTAGTTTGAGCTAGATGGTGTTGTGTGTATGTAGTAGAATATCATATTATTATATTATTTAAACAACGGACACAAATAACACCCTGATTTGGAACAACAATTTGGACATCATACAATTTTTTGTCACTAGGTGACCACTGAAACCACTACACCATTCGTGCAGTTGATCTAAAGATCAGCTATCCCGGTTTTATCCACGTATATGCTTACTGCTTCGCGCCCATAGCTCGTAGCGTGATATAGCCTGTAAACTTCCTTGAGGATTGTGCTGTCAAATGCAATGCCTTCTTCACACGAGATTTAAAGAGAGTTTTTCTTTCACGGTGGGCAGCGGCTTTGCTGTGTCCTGACATTGCTGAAGTCCATGAGCAGCGGTTACCACTTTCCATCAGGTGGGCCACTTGCTCGTCTGCCACCAAGGGCAATAAAAATCAAAAATAAAAATAAAAATGTAAATAAATAATTTTTCGATTCCAACTGTTAGTTCCTTTCTGTTCGCGTTCAGACAAAATCTCTTCGGTTTTATTATATTAGATTCACGCCTGTATTCTCGAATTCGTAGGCAGAAGTGTAGAACAGCCACATTTCACCAGCCATAGTTTTTGTTCTCAAGTAATAGGAGGCCAGCCTATGGCCGTCTACCAGATACATTGCCTACTACTATACTTATATGAAATTCTTACATTATCGTGAATTCCAGACATAAAAAATTCACTATTTTCTCAGAAATTATCTTATATAATATCAGACATATTTAACATTAGCATATACACACACAGAAAATACATTTTATACAGTATTAAAACACTTGAAATAAGTAGGTATAGAATTAAATTAATATATTTTCCATAATCAATCAGTCTTTTTGCTTTAAAAAGGCCAATGATCTCTAGTCTGTGCATCTCTTTTAAACGTTCACGATCCAAAAGTGAGAGCGATATTACGTTCAAGGCTACTCGCAGCATTGATCTTCTTAAGTAGCATATATGTCAGTGAATATACATTTTTCCTTAGAAATATCAATAGAATCTGAAAAATAATGCTAATAATAGTGTATCTTTATATATGAGACAAAAGTTACAACTAGAGAAAAAAGATGGCGCTGTAAACAGTTATACACTACCCTATACAACAGCTTGTACTAGACCTTGAATCGCGCAAGCAAAGTTTGTAGTACAATTTACTAAAGCTACATACACAAGTTCTCGGCATTAATCGTGATCGGATCGTGGTCCGCCAGGCACGACTACCAAGTCTAGTAGGACAATCCTTTATTTGTTTCGTAACAGCAATAACACCTCGTTCCTCCAAAAAATCGTTTTACTAACGTAACGAACAAGCATACAGTAAGCTTGATGGTAAGCATTTCTCAACCCTATACGTAAGAATTTAAAGTTCGTTCACGCTTAGTGCTAAGAGCGGGATCGAATCTACGACCTGTCGAACATAAGACTGATTATAGCTTTTTAAACTTAATCATGAATTAACGCATCAGTGTTAAGGCAAGTATAATTAATTGGTATATATATATTTACCTTAACCATTAGGGCACCAAGAAAACTTACGATTTTATTACCAAAGAGGTCTTTAATACAAAGTTCTGTCAATAAAAACAAAACAACTGTGTTTATTGGATTACTTCCATCACGCAGCAACAGATCAACATGATTTTATCCAAAGAGATAGTTTTTGGACTGGCCTAAGCTTCTTATTATACCGGTTCCTATGGGATAAACCTTTAGAACAAAGGAAGCAAAGCCACGGCGAAAAACCAGCAAAGCTAAAAAAGCGGACTGAGACTATAAATCTTTTTAACACACTGAAAATCAAACATCAGCACGTAATGTAATTAAAATACAACAGTGAATGAGCACTCACTAAAATAGAAGGAATTTAAGTGGAGTAACTAATTTAAGTAATGAATATTGTCGAGCGTAATGATTGCCGACACGACTGATGAGTTGTAACGTGCCTGATACCTATTTAAGCGAAGCTAGGAATAGTACTCTATAAGCTAATAGTCTGCGGCTGACAGTTTGCCTGGGTTAACTATTAGCCGCAGACTTTTTGTATGTGTATTAGTGATTTATTTTTATTAATTTTTCTCGTCAAAATTACCATACTCCGCCTGATGGTAATCAGTCGTGTGGTCTAAGAGAAGTGGCCTCCACACCGACCTCATAGCAGCCGAGGCGATGTTGAGGTCTCTACTTTGACGGCCTAAGAAGGTGCTTTTTCACGCTCCGCTTAAAGGACCCAAGATTGAAAGAAGAAGGAAACACGTGCCTTGGCAAAGAATTCCATAATGTGATTACGACAAATAAAATATGATTCTTATATTTATATTTTTGAAGTGAAAACTTCTTTAGCGGCGTTGTGCACTTTTTGTGATAGGTAAAAAAATTTAAACTCGCGCCAGGATACGTGACCTGATCGAAAATTCGTAAGACGGAGGGAGAATTGTCAAACTCGCGTCAGGACAAGTGACCTGATCGAAAATTCGTAAGACGGAGGGAGAATTGTCATGTTTGTGTACGATAGCGCAATAAATGAATAATTATTGTATTTTACCACATAAATGATAGTACTTTTATACTGATAATTAAAGCAATTCGTGCAAAATTATTCCCTAACCATTCCAAAATATCAAAAATGCACAACGTTAATCTTCAAGTTTTCACTTCTGCCGGCACTCCCGGAGTGCAAACCGTTGTTTTTTTTTTTATTATGTTGACATGTGCAATTTGAATGATTTGTATACCTACATGTAGAGTGTAGTATATGTAGCACATATATTAGGTTAATATCTATTGTAAATGATACCAACATTGACTCATAAAAATTATCGAATTTGATAGAGAATTCCTCCTAGCTTAGCAATAGGAATACTATTGCATTTGAATTATAATGTTTTAACAAAGTTATAACTCATTGAGTGCGTGAGCCACGTTCATGCAAAAAAGGTTTGGCTTTGTGCACTACTCTATTCGGATATCATTAAAACGCAATTAGTTACTATTACCAGGACTTAATTTCTGTAACTTTTTATATTAACCTGACTAATTTTAAAATGCCAAACTGAGTGCTGCTTTTTCACGCAACAATGCAGGAAGGGTATATAGGTAAGGAAATCAGTCGATAATAAAATGTTCGTGAATAATGATACAGTTGAGATAAGTGTGAGTTCCGCCGGTTAGAGTCCTGTTTGATGACAAGAATCAATATCGATGTTTTATGATAGCGACTTATTACTACAGCAGTTTCACCCGCAGGAATGCGGGAATAAAATGTATCTTATCCAAAACACAGTCCGTCTATGTTGTAAATGTTATCTAAATCCTTTTAACGGCTTAGGCCTCTTGTACACGCTAAGAAATTTCACCGTGTCTGCTACAGTAAGACCAATTCATCATGTACACTACAAGAATTTTGTCGGATCTAGGCACGAAAACTTATCGTGTCTATAACTGCAGACAAGACGAATATGAACGTGTAAACGATAAGATTGTTTTCGGGCAGTCGTGCGTAGGGTGTGATAGACTAGACAAGTCTGTTATTATTTTCGTTTGTTTGTGAAGAAAATGTTAACTACGTCCAAGCAAATAAACGTACAAAAACTACCTGAACCACCTCACCTACCCCGCCCCCCACTGCACCGCAGCAAAACGTCGCGCGTCGTGTCTAGTGCAGACAAGTTTTTTTTTTGGTCAGCGCCGAAGCAGTGTACACAGTTCGTGTGTAGAAACGACACGAATTCTTGCATAGGCCCGGCGACTTTTCATAGCGTGTACAAGAGCCCTTACACGTGATCGAGTAACAAACATCCAGACGTCTACACAAACTGTCACATTTATATTATCAGTAAGAAGTAGAAAGGCTCCATATAGTAAAATACAGCATTTGTCACAAAGCCTTTGCCTAGTAAGACTAACTTTGTTTGTCACTAGCTATTTTATAAGACTTTCTTGTTTAATTTACTGTACCACGAATTTTAGATATCTAGCTGACAGTTTGCAAAGCGATTCTCTGAAATCGTTATATTCATAAGGTTCACGTTATACTTCGTATTTTTCCTTTAATTTGAAAGTTTTCTACAAACATATACCGTCTCACAAGTAAAAATATATGACGTAACAAATAAATATAACCCTCAGACATGTAAGTTTCCTCACAATGTTTTCCTACGCCGTCAAAGTAAGCGATAATTAACTATATTATTACATTACATAACTATTTATAACATATCTTTAATTATATATAATTCTACTGCACGTGTGTATGTCACTGAACTCCTCCTAAACGGCTGGACCGATTCTGATGAAAATTTTTGTGTGTGTTCAAGTGGATTCGAGAATGGTTCAGACGTGTTTTATTTCTCTTGTGTTCAGGACAACGTCTATCGGGACAGCTAGTATATTTATAATATTATAACATATTACATAACTTGACTTTAAAAGTCAGAGATGCGCGGCTCTGGATCGAATTCAGGACCTTTGCACGCAATCCAACGGGATATCGACGTCGCTATATACGGTTGCAATCCCAAAGGTATCTCTCGTGCGTTGCTGAAGCTTCAAAAACGAGTTGCTGGTCCCTAACTACTACTAACAGCGCATCACTTCCGTAAAGAGTACGGAACAAATAATTTTTCGGATTCCTGCGCTAGGTAGGGTAGGGTAAGGTTACTTAGCGCAGGAATCCGAAAAATTATTTGTTCGTCTGTGTGCTGAACCAATACCTACTTTACTCAATCTTAAACACATACTAACTTACTTTCATCCAGTATTATTTTTGCTTAGCATTAGTTGAAATAAATACTTAAGTAGGCCGTGTGTCTCCACTTTTCTTTTAAATAAATTATTTTCTTTATTTCTCTTTCTTTGTAATTGGCATTTCTACGTTCTCTAAGTTAGAGCTTTAAGGGCACCTAAAATACACCCGATTGGTTTTGGTCTTATTAAGCCTTATTAAGATTAACTTTCATATCAACAAGCGACTATCTGATATCTGTAAAGTGATAACGTATTCTGAGAAATCGTTATAGATAGCTCAGTAGTCACAGTACATTAGAAACAAAAGGAGTTGCAGAAGTTTTATGCAACAAACCAAGGAGAAGACAATGTCGTATCGTATTAAGAGGTCAAGAAAAAGGCGGGACAGAGATTACTTCACTTCACCGCCAAAAATAACGCTTAAATAAAGGAAGATATCGTCATCCATCTAAGATTCGACCGTACCAACATTACTTGACATGTTTGATTAAAGCAGGCGTTTAAACCTAAAATATTTATGAAATACTAAAACGTTTCACATATTTCTTTAGCACTAGCTCTTTCTCCCAGTTTCGTCTTTGTGAACCCAGAACATTTCCTATCAATGTATCTACTGAATTTTATTCAAATTCGTTCAACGGATTACGCGTGATTGAGCAACGAGAATTCAAACATCCGGACATCTTAACAAACTTACACATTTATAATATTAATAGGATCCAGTTATTTTCTTTTTATTTTATTATTTACAGAAATAACAACAAAAACAACAAAATTCTTATTTATACACATACGTAAATAAGAATTTTGTCTCACTGCATTCCTACTTCGTCCTCCTGATTACAGTGTACCCTTAAAACCCAATCCGTAAAAATCATAAGAGGGTTTGCCGAAATCACTATACTATACAGAGACAAACAGTATACAATTTCAAATGAGTCCTATATTTAAGAAGTTAAAGTTTATATTCGTTTACCATATTTATAATCACTTATGATTCAACAACACTAAAAGGATACGGGCTACTATTTTTCCTTGAGCTTCTAAAAAATATTTGTTTATGAGGATCTCGGTCCAAAGGTCGTTTCCCAATCGATTGCGCGAGGATTATAAGCGTCCATCCTTTGACCTCTGCTCGGGGATCTTGGAAAAATATGGTATCATTTTTCCGCAAACTTGTTAGTTGGCCAAACATTTTTTCGAACGAAACGTGTACTTTGTGAGGGCAGTTTTTATTTCGTTGAGGATTTATATTGTAAGATTTGTGTTTGGAATGATACTAACATTACAGTAATGTTGGCTGTCTCCAGAAAATATTTTCAGATGTCCTGAAGAGATCAAGACGACATGCCGTAGGCGAAATGTATGAAACATAGCCATTTTTAGCGTTTTATTAGCAAAACAGCATCTACTAAATTAAGTTCAGGTTATCCTATTCCATTTAAAATAAAATAACTTATTTCGACCATTACGCAGCAATCTACTCATTTCATCATGCACCCTTGTCCCAAAAATGTCAAATATAAAAGGATTGCAATCACGACAGGTTCAAAAATTATGCACATCATTGTTCGCTATTTGGGACGATGACGTGAGGGACTGACAGTCAAGTCCCTTTATCGATAATACACTGAGGAGGCTGATGTTGCATTATACATAAAAGCTTCATCTTTTCAAACTTAACTAAGCCATCAATCGTCGTACCGGTATCGATGCACTTTTCAAATAAGTTTTGTAGTTAGTTTGCTATTTACTGTTGAGTAGTTCTATTAATTATGTCTAAAATCCATCGTCAGATTATAATTAAATTAATATATATAGGCTTTCAAATAAAATAAAAACTATTATCCAAATTAGTTCACCCATTAGCGAAAAATAAATGAACATAAATCAAAAAACCATACTTGCAAATATACATATATCCTTTTCCCTTTTCAATGTCAGTTGAAAATATTGGGTAGACAAGGACAAAAAATACTCCACGTTTACACCAAAGAAGGAATACTCGAGAATGTCGTCATAAATTTTGAAGTATATACATTTACTCAGTCTTGGCTCATCAAGTAAGCTCTGTTAAAGGCAAACGCGCTTTCAAAATGCTTCGCGACGAAAGATAGCTTTAGGAATTAGTCCGTGTCCCCTAGAAATATAGCATCGCCACTTTCGCGGGAAAATTTATTTTGATGCCAAAATGGCGTCCTTTGAGCTTCTTTTGGTTGACGTCGATTGCAATTTATGTAACGGACAGGGTAATATTATGAGGTTTTCAACAAAAGAGTATTTTATAAAAGACTATTGTTGGACTAGCTTTGCGGAAAATTGAAAGTTTAACTTTCAAAAGCATTGTCAGTCTTAATATGGGTATATTCGTATATAGCCTTTTTAATTATATTTATTGCCTTGCATTACATGATCCTGTCAATATAGTGTAATATGCTGTCCAAATCTCGAACCTCTGTTGAGATGACACTGCATGGTGAGTACTTGTGACAAGATTTTGGATGATCCGTTGCAGTATGTCGTTAAACCGTTATGCAATCAAGATAACCAAAAGCATAAAGAGAAATTAATTATAATAAC
Source organism: Catocala sponsa (assembly GCA_963564715.1). Lineage (NCBI taxonomy): Eukaryota > Metazoa > Arthropoda > Insecta > Lepidoptera > Erebidae > Catocala > Catocala sponsa. The sequence continues at coordinate 23,040,019 of OY751345.1, read as the reverse complement.
ATCAAGGCATTTTTTACACAATTATTTAATCTCCACTCAGGCTTTTCTCTGCTCTTTGTCTTTTTTTGTATGGTCAATACTGACAATGAAAGTTACACACTCGCATAGGTACCGAATTCGCTATAGTCATGCTACGTCAAATGTGTTTTCTTCCTGGCGCAATTTTAATATCTTAAGCCTAGAACTAGTAGGTACAATTTGTATTTTACGAAACGTAATTTACAATGTATGTTAGTTCTATTTAGAACAGACGTAATGATTAATTATAATGTAATACGTTGTGACAGAATAATACATAATTTAATATTATTATATTACCCTCTATGAAACCTAACAATATTATGTTGTCATTAATTTTCATAAAGGAGGCTTATAATTACGTTGTTAATAAAGCGTAGATTCAAAGGTATGAACACTTATTGTAGCATATACAACACATGAACGTCAGAATAACATATGCAAAGTTAGGGTCAGATATGTAAAAGGTTTGTCTAAACAGAAGTAATACTTGCTCACGAACTTGACATAAATTAGCCATTGTCTTCACATTCCTTAGGCGACCCTTTTCAAGACCTAATAACAGTCACCAAAAGCCTTAAGGTAACGTTAAACAAAACCTCGAATAAAACAATACCTACCTCCCACAAAGTAAAAGCAACTTTCCAGAAAAACGAGACTAAAAACAATCGGAATTTTCCAATAAAGTAATAGAACATTGTGACTAATCAATTCTTTAGTCATCACAAAACTCCCTTAGGAACCAAAGTTTGTTTTGCCGTCCGAAAATACATTATAGATATTCGGGACCTTATTACAAAAGAAATAGATTCTAAACTTGAGCTGAGTTTTGATAAGTACGATTTGGGATTGTAAAATAGAATGTTGTGGCTAACTATCGAATTCGCGTAGCCGATCAAGGGTACGATTCATTCAATTCATTCAATCGAACAGTTAACCGTCGAAGCGGATGAGCGGGGACCACCTGAACTAATTTCTATTACTTGCTTCGGTCGCTTGAATGTATTGGTTAAAAAAGGTATTATGAGTTTCGGAAGGTACTTTTGTAGGTTCTATTTATTTTTGTGAATTTAGAAGGCCGGATTGGTCGAGTTGGAATTTAATTATCCTTTCTTTCACGTGTCCCGTACACGTGAACGAACGTTGGGAATTAATTTTGACTATAGATGCATGTTCCGATTTGCTATTTTCACGGTACGGTTTCTCCCTTATTTTCGTCTACGGTTTATTTGTGCCTTAAAGGTAAGTACTGTGGGTTCCTAATCCATTACTTTATGAAGTCCACAAATAGGATTATAACAATACTTCTTCCTAGCCTTTATTATTCCCAAGTCACTTGGGGTCGGCTTTCTAGTCTAACCAGATTTGACATTATGACAATATGCTGTGTTTATTAGACGTAATCTCTTTATTTAACGCTTAAATGGTTTATTTGTACTCACTTCCTACGAAACTTTTCGATGCAGATCCTGAAACAAAAACAAAAGGCAATTTAATATAAATAAATTATTTATGACTCAAATAAAAACATCGTGTCAATATCAAATGTTCGTATTGCGCCGAACTTCACGTAGCTTACTGAACTTCACGTAGCTTACTGAAATTGCGAAAATAGTGAAAATAAATATAAAGATTTGCGCCAGATACAGGCTATATTTCATTACATTTCTTTATATTCTTCGTATTTTCAAATACAAGATAAATCCTTACTTCCTTACTAATATTATAAATGCGAAAGTAACTCTATCTGTCTGTCGGTCTGTCTGTCTGTCTATTACCTTTTCACACTCAATCCGCTGAACAGATTTTGATGAAATTTGGAATGGAGATAGCCTGAGACTCTGGGAAGGACATAGGGTATATAACATTATGCTACGGCTCACGCGAGCGTCGCAGTAACCACAAATACCACTGACGCGGGTGAGACCGCGGGCACAGCTAGTAATTTATAAAATTGTTGGCGTCTCAAAATATAATTTGGAAGCACCGCTGGTTAGCTCTTTAACTGATTGACTAAACATTTTATGTACCTACTATCATCATTGGCATATTTACGAGAAACACAAACTTACCGAGTTATAGTTTGCATATTTCAAGTAAAAATGTCGATAAATTGTATTAACAGACCCGCCAAATACCTCAATATTTTCTAATCAACATAATTATAATTAACTTCTCCGTCAAGTCACGTTTCTATTAAATATTTTAGTTAGCAGGTGTGTTGATCTCATAAATTACAGCCGGAACCATTTTAATATTGAGATAGTTAATTAATATGTGTCACACACCAATAAATTTGTATGCAGATGACAGTAGAAGGCATAAAAGAGAAATTAAATAATTTTATGTCTCCATGTTAATAGTGTAATCGAGTGGCTATATCAGTACTTGATAAAGCTAAGTGGTTAAGGCATACTGCGCATGGATCCGATCCGATAGGTGACCGTTCGAATAACGAGCAGCGATAGCTCAGTGGGGAGACCAACAGACTGCAATGCAGAGGGTCTCGGGTTCGAAACCACGTCGCGCACCTCTGACTTTCGGAAGTTATATGACTTTTCGAAATTATGTGCGTATTGATTGACAATTATCGCCTGCTCCGTGCCTCGGAAAGCACATTAAGACGTTGGTCCCGGCTGCCATGAACATCTATGGCAGTCGTTATTGGGAGAGTGTCGACACAAAAGATCCCACTGGGTCGAAGTGTCGCCGGTCTGCACTGACTGGCCCCCACATAAGATAAGATAAGACCGTTCGAATACGGTTGTAGAGGCTAGTATACCATAGTGTACAAGCACTTCATGGCTCCTTAAGGAGGATTGTAACATTGAAACTAGCATAGCCCCTATATGTAGATGTTGTCTGAATGAATAATCTTCTCCCTAGCCTTTATTATTCCCAAGTCACTTGGGGTCGGCTTTCTAGTCTAACTGGATTTGACTGGATATCAGTTTTTACATGGATTGACTGCCATCTGACCTCCGCAATCCGAAGGCTAACGATACCCTAAAGCTAGACCAGTGTCAGTATATTAGAGGGCACTGAATTCCTAATAACGACTGCCATAGATGTTCATGGCAACCGAGACTGACGGCTTAACGTGCTCTCTGAGGCACGGAGCAGGCGATAATTATTGTCAATCAATACGTACATAATTTCGAAAAGTCGTAACTTAACTTCCGAAAGTCAGAGGTGCGCGACGTGGGTTCGAACCCGAGACCCTCTGCATTGCAGTCTATTGGTCTCCCCACTGAGCTATCGCTTAATTTGTCTGAATGAATAATTTTGTGAAATATAATCTACCCTTGTGATCTACTCTATTAAATGTATTTTACTGTAGAAAATATGCATATTGTAATTATACTTAATTATACAGATTTTGTCACATTGATAATTTTTATTGAAATAGCTTAAATAGTAGTAAAGTATAAAAAACTTAAAAGTAGTTTTAAAATTATGTAATAAAAGCGATTTAAAATAAACAATACGACTAAATCCGTATAAAGTACTTGAATTTCAATGTGTAACTTTTGCGTAAACGTAAGTCAAAATTGTGTAAAATATGCATATCTTTAGCGACCTAATTCACAAAAGACGCGACGCCCTACACTTACAAAAGCCGTGTTTCTCGTACGAATACTTAAGTATTCGAACAAAAAGCCAACACGAGAAACAATAACAATCATTTCATACATTTCCCGTTCTTTTATTCCTTATCAACATAAAATAAAATCAAATATGGCCGAAAAAGGTTCACACAGCACAATAATACCGTCTAATTAGTCCAAATTTCTGCCGTTAAAGGGCTCTTTTAAACTCAACTCTTCGAAATTCCCTTCATTCAGTAAACGTGTTCGAATTTAAAAAGTCAATAACATTAGGAAAATTGTTATTGTATAATTAACCGACAGCGGAGAACAATGCTAATACTGTTAAAGTTTGTTTAATGTTGTGTGTGTTCGTGTGTTGAATAAAATTGGTTTGTTTGCGCTGACTGACTAACAGTGAATTAATTTTGCCTCCAGATATTTAAACTTGTTTATTATTGTGGTGAATTTGTACTTTTAAATAATAACAATAATGTATTTATTTATTCAGACAGAGTTCATAATGTTAGTAACAATTTTTCTTACGTACTATGCAAAGGGTTCGAACCCACGTCGCGCACCTCTGACTTTCGGAAGTTACGTGACTTTTCGAAATTATGTGCGTATTGATTGACAATTATTGTCTGCTCTGTACCTCGGAGAGCACGTTAAGCCGTCGGTCCCGACTAACATGAACATCTATGGCAGTCGTTATTGGGAAGTCAGTGCCCTCTAATATTCTGACACTAGTCTAGCCTTAGGGTATCGTTAGACTTCGGGTTGTGAAGGTCAGATGGCAGTCGCTCCGTGTAAAAACTGACATCCAGTCAAATCCGGTTAGACTAGAAAGCCGACCCCAAGTGACTTGGGAATAATAAAGGCTAGGGAGAAGACCTAGGAGCCGCACAGAAAATGATAAACCTCTATAGTGCTAATATGACATAGTTCCATACTTTGACCTTTAGGGCACAGAAAAATCTTTGCACTTGTGTTGCTACTAAAAATGTTAATAATATACCTGTCCTAACTCTGGCCCTAATTAATAACACGCGAAAACGCTTCACCTACCGATTAGTCGTTACTATACGACTAATCAGTAAGTGTAATTTAAAAGTTTGACATAGTAACGGCATTTTTGCCGATTGAATGGCAATCGACGACAACCAGGAAGATCTGCGGAGATGATGTATGACTTGGGTTTGGATTGACAAAGATTGGTCGGAGATTACTTACAATAGCTGACTTGGCACTCTAGGAGGCGATTACCTAGCATTGTGGAATACTTCAACAGCATGACATTAACCCCTAGAATGCTTATGTATACTTATTGGTAGTCTTCGTAGTATTAAATCAAATGTACTATCTTGAAGTACCTATAAGCAATATAAGCCAAGCTTCGAATATGAACAGCGCTGTTTTATTGGTGGTCGTTTTAAAAAGTAATATTTGGAGTCTTATAATTCCAGACATAATTAAAAATCAATTGTGTCTGGCCAACAGTGTGCCACTGCGACTAAATAGGTTAAAAGACTTTTGGCAAAATTTTACATGCGGTTTTATTCCCGTGGTTGATAGAAATAGAATATGCCACAGGAAGTATAATTATACTCGTAATTATTCTATGCAAAATATCACGTTGATCTATTATTTCGATGCTACGTGATAAAAGTACAAACTAATAAACACACTTTTGGATATAAGAATATTACACGTTCGAAAAAGAAGCATATCCTGACCTACTAACATAAAAATCATTTTCAACATATAATTTATTCGCATAAATATATGTTGCACGATTTTATAGAAGCTTAAACCCTAACTAATATTATAAAAGCGAAAATGAGTTTGTTTGTTTGTTTGTTACCTTTTCACGCCTAAACCACTGAACCGATCATCCTGAAATTTTGTATATACGTTGTCATTTTGCATATAGGTGTACAGAAAGGGACATAAGCTACTTTTCATCCCGAAAAAAATTACTGTTCCCGAGGAAAACAATAATAACGTTCTTATGATAATAGATGGCGAGAATAGATGGCTTTCGAATCATGATTGAATTATATTATTACAAGCAGAGTACAACCCGAATTTATTGTCAAATTCTAAATTAACGCGAGCGAAGCCGCGGGCAAAAGCTAGTATTATTATAATTTTAAGAAGCATATTTTTCATCATAATAATTATTATAGCCTAAAATAATACCCACTATAACTGTAAAAAGTATTCTGAGTATTGCAATCATTCGACAGAACACATCCAATCAGACAACATCGTTTTTAGCTTAACGAGAACACCCTATTTTCCAGGCAGTCGGTTAAAATTACGGCCGGCCTTATTATAAGTATGAACAGGCATTTCTCACAAAGGTGCCAGGGAAGGGTGTCAAGAACTGGCAAAGAGGTGGCCAGGTCAATGCGTATGTAATTAAAGAGAACCCCTTACGCCGCGAGGTCTTTTTAATTTGATACATTCTGTATATACCTGTGTACAACATTTTTATGTGGAGAACAGCCACGGCCGTTTTTAGTTTCTTTTTAGAGTTATTTTAGAATTTTATGAAGCATAAATTGTTTTGTGTTGATATCTCTTACTGACGACTGCCTCCATAATCACCTGCGCACGAAGTAGGTCGCTACAACGAGAAACGAATGTGTAGATTTAAAGGCAAGACTCGTCATAACTATGACGTCACAATCCGTCGTCACAATCCGACGTCACAATTCGTGAAAAACCTTCAAAGACCAGGGTCTTTGAAGGTTTTTCACGAATAAGACGGCATAGCAGCCTCTCTCTTATAATCGCAAGGTTGATGGTAACGAACGTAGGTTACTGATGGATGCCTCACTAATCCTGTGGCATATTTATGCACTTGTGTTCGCTGCGGATCGTGACGTCTTGGGTATGACTCCCTAGTAGAGAAAAGTGTTGTTAGGACATTGTTCGGGGTAGCAGAAAGCTGCTTCAGCTACAGCGTCATCTCCTATTAAGTGAGATATAGACCCACATTTCGCCAACTATGTTTTGCTGGCGAAATATGAGTGATCTGTACACCTCTGCTTGTATGTAAGAAGTTATACAGGCTTGTGTCTATATATATATATATATATATATATATATATATATATATATATATATATATATATATATATATATATTATGTTGTATTTTGCTTATATTATATTATTTGGCCACTAGCAAATAATTCTAGGCGGCTACAACGTTCAGCAAAAAGGGATATTGAAATCAAAACCAGAAACCATAAAATCAAGATTTTCAATATACAAATATCTATGAAGTTATAATAATTATAATATATTATTATAATGCGGATAAGTAAAGTAAGGAAAATATGCTAGGACCTGGCAAATGAAAATTCGTAGTATCTGCGTACTTCCCGGAAAATAGATGTGAATACAGATGTATGTACCTATTGCTAATATTAAAGAAATGTTGATAATATTATATAATAATATAATATAATAATATTCTATCACATACACACAACACCATCTAGCTCAAACTAAGCAGAGCTTGGACTATGGCTACTAAACAATGGATAAACATACATATATAATTTTGTTTGTAAATACATACATATTATACATAGAAACACCCAGACCAAAACAAACATCCATGTTCATGCACACAAATGTTTGACTTGTGCGGGAATCGAACCCGCGACCTCAGGCGTGGTAGTCGGTTACACTAACCACTATGCCATCGAGGCCGACGATTGATGTTAATCATATTCCTGGGATCAACTATATACTGCTCTGTAATCCGCTTTATAAAAAACTTTAAGATTACTGCTACTTATTTTTTCGTAGATAGCCAATACCACACTTAACTTCCACCAAAATGGCTGCCATCTAAAAATAATAATTAAGTAATCCAAACCGCTAATAAAAATATCTTTAAAAAATAAGGCAGGGAATTTCCATAATGGACACTATAGAACTCCCTTAGAACCCTCAAAGTGAAAGGCCGAGGGACTGATAATGGCTCTCCATTTTCAGAGGGCCCGTTTGAGACCTCCGATGATAACAGTTAGATTAGACTATGAGAGGGCTTGGGAGTGACACATCTCGGCTTGTCGGATGATTTTGAAGATGGCATTATAACTGCCTCATGTTTGTTAAGATGAAATGTTGGTCTTTTAAAATTAATTGCTGGTCGTCTTTTTGTAAATTAATATCTAGATTTTGCTTGGAAAATGTAAGAGCGAATGTAGTTTTTAAAAGCGTTTGTAAATGTTTGTAACGTTTATTAAAATGACTTGTGTAAGTTTAGTGTTTTCTAATATGCTAATATATGCTACCATTCGTGATTAAGCAACTATAATCATAATACATTGCATTTTCGATACTGATTATATCAAAATTACGCATTTAGTAACTTTATCGATTCTGTATTGCAAATTGCCCAAATAGTCACTGAGCTTCTGATTCGAGAAAGCTTTGGTTATTATAACTAGCTAGTAAAAAGAATCAATGACATCGATGCCAAAAAAAATCAACGGGTTGCATTAACATTGTGCATTTTTGATATTTTGGAATGGTTAGGGAATAATTTTGCACGAATTGCGTACTATCTATTTATGTGGTAAAATACAATATTCATTTATTGCGCTATCGTACACAAACATGACAATTCTCCCTCCGTCTTACGAATTTTCGATCAGGTCACGTGTTCTGACGAGACTTTGACAATTCTCCGTTCGTCTTATGAATTTTCGATCAGGTCACGTGTCCTGACGCGAGTTTAACATTGTTTACCCATCACAAAAAAAGTGCACAACGCCGCTAAAGAAGTTTTCACTTCAAAAGCATGTCTATATTTTCTATTAGGGACATTGCTGATTTATTGTAACCGTAATTTAATAAGTCGCATAAAATGAGTAGACTTGTATAATATCTACCGTTTTTACACAACAGTTGCCGTATATACACCATTACTGGTATGCTCTTCGCATGTCAAAACATTTTTTTTTATTGACATTGTTGGCAGACGAGCAAGTGGCCCACCTGATGGAAAGTGGTAACAGCTGCTCATGGACTTCAGCAATGTCAGGACATAGCAAAGTCGATGCTTACCGTGAAAGAAGAACTCTCTTTAAACCTCGTTTTAAGAAGGACTGACTGAACATTGCAACTAACTTATATGTAACTTTAATAACTTATGTAAACGAAATAACCACTAAACAATGAGTTTCATAAGTATTACTTTGTGACCTAAATGATTTTTACTGTAACTCTGAATTTTAATATTATTATAATTTTTAATAATTAGTTTACAAGCCAATCAAATATTTAAAACATTACGAGTTGTTACAAGAAACAAATCCAATAAAAATTAAAATACGACCTTTGCACTCATTAACCTGTCAATTGTATATTTATAAACCTATTTTCTGGCCGCCGGTGTGTGCCACTGCAGCTCAATAGTTTAATCAGACAGTAAAATTAACATAGACTTATTAGGTATACATATAATACACATAATGGAATATACCATTAGTCTTGCACTTCTTTTTTAATAATCTAATTATATTATATAATAATAATTTTGATTTATTCTTAATACTATAAAAAGTAATTATGTCTGTAAGCAAACTGTAAAAAAGACAGTTGACTGTGACGGGCAGACCTAAACGGAGATGAGAGCACGACCTAGACGCATTTGATAGATACTGGCAGGGGATATCCATCAACAGAGTAATTTGGAAGTCCAAGGGAGAGGCTTTTGCCCAGCAGTGGGACATTACAAAAAGACGATAAAAAAAGCAAACTGTATAGTCTTATCCGAATAATAATTGTTGGCGCTCCTTAATTTCATGAGATATTTTAATTATAATTGGATTACAGTTTTTACAGAACCATATTAAATTTATATAACAGAAAAATAATCTAATAAACCTTGTATTTTTCGGTCCTTTCAAACAAAGAAGCTTTAATACCAAACTTCAAATCAGATACGACATATCATGCCTAAGAAAATATTAGTCTTGTAACATTAAAGTACCAGCGTCATTAACCCAAGTTCGTCCAAGTTTGTAACATAAACGTATACATAATTATTATCGATAGATATGTTAGTACATGCGTACGATAACATTGCTTTGGTATGCAAATCATCTGATTACCATACCGTATTAATTAGTTTGCATTCCATGAATTTATCACTGTTTGACTGGTTTTGATGGAAAAAGTGTATCAGATAATCTTGACCTTTGTATGTGGAAACTTCTTCATCTATATCTATACTAACTAGCGGTCGCCTAGTGCTCGAAATTTGACCAAAGTTTGCCTGTAAGATATTGCTGATATATATGTCATTATATATTGATATATGTAACCATAGTTACGCGCTTCGACTGCGTGTGTCAAATGCATGGTTGTGTGCGTGTAGTGCTTTTTCATTAATTTAGTGTATTTTTACGCATAATTTTGAAAAAATATTAGCATTCGTCACTTCTTCTCTGTATAAACTATAAGAGTGCAAAATTTCATACTCCTCCGTCCGCCCAACTTTCGTAAAAAGGGATCCAAAGTTTTCGCTTCACGTATTAATATATAGATATTATAAAGCTGAAGAGTTTGTTTGTTTGTTTGAACGTGCTAATCTCAAGAACTACTGGTTCAATTTGAAAATTATTTTAGTGTTGGATAGCCTATTTATTGAGGAAGGCTATAGGCTATATAACATCACGCTACGACCCACGGGGGCGGCGCAGTAACGATAAACGCAGGTGAAACCGCGGGAACATCTAGTAATACATATGTATACTACAAGCTGTCCCCTACGTTATTGACGTCTATGATTACTGCTCTGGATATTATAGCTCTGCAACACCAGAGGAATCACTTACGTGTTGCCGACTCTGTAAAAACCTTTTAGCACCCTTTTTGAAGAACCTCATACTGTAGTCTTTTGGGAAAACCTGGGCAGGGAGTTCATTCCACAACCTGAGCATCCGCAAAAGAAAATTGCTTTGGAACCGCTTGGTGCGGCACCAATTACGTTGTAAGGTGTGAGAATGAAATCCCTGCCGATAGGGGTGCGATGATAAAAAGTAGCTGAGAGCATCATCTCAAAATAGTTTAAGATTTTTAAGACAGTCACTGGTGCCAATTCTGTTGTCACAAAGTTCTCTAAACTTAACTAAAAATCACTAAAATTTAGTTTAGTCCTGTCACTTTTAACGATTTCAGAATACGAAATGTCGTTTGACAGGACTAAACTAAATTTTAATAATTTTTAGTTAAGTTTAGAGAGTTTTGTGACAACAGAATTGGTACCACTATCAAACTTTCCTTATAGTTAAAATTTCTAAGCCAGTCATTTAAAGTATTTCGCTGTGTGCTCCTCTCCCGTGGCTCGTAGCACGATGTTATATAGCCTATCCTTCCTTAGAACGTAGCTATCTAATGCAACTAGAAATTTTCATATCTGACTGGTTGATTCCAGAGATTAGCGGCCTCAAACAAACAATCTCGTCAGCTCCGTAATAATATAAGTATAGATTATAGAAATGTAACCAGATCTATAAATCAAAGATATTTATAAAATACTAATCGGGGTCGACTATTTAGAGGTTTCTGGTCCCGGACTAGATTTTAGGTCAGGCTATTGGAAATTTTCAGCAGTAGCTCGAAGTTTGTAATACGACCGATATGCGCCAATTATTTACCCCTTATTACGTGGGACTTGAAAGATAATTGGCGCGAAATGGTGTTATACTCGACTGCTTACTGATTACTTCTTGGATATATCAGCCTAAGTCTATGTCGATTTGTAGTAAAAGTGAGTAATAATAATAGTGGAGAGAGAAACTCTTCGCGATTTTTTTTAGTACAAAAGTGAAAGCGTATGCTTGCAGGGAATTTTCTCAGTACAAATCGGAGATAAGCCAGTTTAACTGGCGCGCATAGGTTATATGATTAGAGTAAATGCATCGAAATAATGTCAGACTGATAATCCGTTGGGAAAACATGATGCTATATAATACAAATGAAAAAAAATGGATGACATAAGATTCACCAAGAAAGTACACAAGGTGAATACGAATGGTACAGACGAAAAAGGAAAACCTAGGCAAACGTTCTTTAACCAAACTCTGATCTGATATCACGATCTGAAAAAAGCCAGATAAAGATTACTCAAGATAAGAAGGCAAATATAAAGCGAGAAAATACAGACTGGTTAATGACCCAGAATAGCAACTGGTCATCTATAGTATCTGCCTACCTCATTGGGAAAAATCTATGAGTCTATATATGTAAATAGTACCATTCAAAATAAATTACACAGTGTACATTGTAATATTCGATACCCACACGGAAAAATAAGTGGTTTAGCGATAATTGTATTGGATTTGGATGTACTTTGTATTCATGATTTCAGTATTTGTATAGATAATCGCGATACATGGATTATTTCCCAGTACCGTCATTATTGTTTAAAAAGTAACGTGCTAGTATTATTTTAGTTTTAATGAAAACACAGCTAGTTTATAGCTTATCGTGATTTGTGATTGACTATGTATTGTTTTAAGCTGTGTTGTTGTTATATTAATACATTTTATCCATACTGTTATCAATACTAGCTTTTGCCCGCGGCTTCGCTCGCGTTAATTTAGAATTTGACAATCAATTCGGGTTGTACTCTGCTTGTAATAATATAATTCAATCATGATTCGAAAGACACGTGGCGCCATCTATTATCATAAGAACGTTATTGTTGATTTCCTCGGTAACAGGAATTTCCTCAGAATGATCTGTTCAGTGGTTTAGGCGTGAAAAGGTAACAAACAAACAAACAAACAAACTTATTTTCGCTTTTATAATATTAAGTTAGGATTAGGATTTTACATGCATAATTTGTGAATATTAATAAAAATTGCGTGCGTCTTAAATTTTATCTATATAGTCTTACGCTATATAGCTTCGAAGGAATATGCAAAAATAACAAAAGAAAAATTACACTTATATTTTGTTGGACTATATAAATTAAACAAATTATAAATATTAAACATATTCTTTTTTTTTATTGCCATTTGTGGCAAACGAGCAAGTGGCCCACCTGATCGAAAGTGGTCACCGCTGCTCATGGACTTCAGCAATGTCAGGACACAGCAAAGCCGCTGCCTACCGTGAAAGAAGAACTCTCTTTAAACCTCGTTTAAAGAAGGACATATCATAGCGCTTGGGAAACACCGAAGCAGGTAGTTCATTCCAGAGCTTGCACGTACGTGGGAGAAATAAGGCATACGGTTTGCCTCCTGTTACGTAGAAACTAAATGTCCCATATAATTCGATGCTAGCCATCTCCTGACCACATTCTCAATGATTTAGGTGCATCTTTGAATATTCTTACAGAGTTACACAATTTGAACTAGAGAGTTGAAGGACCTCGAAATCTTAATAGTTTTAATATGGTAAGACTCCTCACAAAACAATAAGCTCTACTTTTGACAAACGTGAATAATTTTAACACATGTATGTACCGTGCCAGTCTGCTTGTGACCACGACCAGAGCCACTAAGGCGAAACCACAATAGTTCGCAAAAGGTACGTCAATATCAATCAGGAACGTATTAATTTCCGTACATATAACACAAACTATACAACGCAAAATAATAAAAGTTATTACCCACACGGATACGTGTCTTACAAGCATCCTTGTAAGACACGTATATTCTTAACAGCAACATAATCCGACGCTAATTACCTTAGCAACATTACACAACACCTGTCATTTAGGCTCTTCCCATCGTCCCATCCTTACTCAACCCAAAACTTATGTAAAATTTATCAGCTATCAAGTCGGGCCTGCCATTAAATCCATTAAACCATGATATCGGTCGACGGCTCTTGGATAACAACGAATGTCCACACTATTATGCGAAGAACGGATAAGCCCACTTTGAAACAAGATACGATACAAAAGGGTGGTCATCAAAATTCGGTGAACGTCAGTACCGTTATTTATCATTTTCCGCCAAAATTTTCACTCAAAGAGACGCGTTAGTGGTGGTGTAAGTTTTGAATCGTCAGCGATTTATTTTGATGTCATTAGGCTGTTTCACTTCGACACTGCAGATGAGCTTTGGTATAATAACATACCTACAGATCAATCACGCACGTGTGATAATGCATGCAGTCTAACTAAGCTGTAAGACTGTACCTTTTGAGAGCAGAGATAGCTCAGTGGGGAGACCAACAGACTGCAATGCAGAGGGTCTCGGGTTCGAACTCACGTCGCGCACCTCTGACTTTCGAAAGCTATATGACTTTTCGAAATTATGTGCGTATTGATTGACAATTATCTCCTGCTCCGTGCCTCGGAGAACACGTTAAGCCGTTGGTCCCGGCTGCCATGAACATCTATGGCAGTCGTTATTGGGACAATGTCGACACAAAAGATCCCACTGGGTCGAATTGTCGCCGGTCTGCACTGACTGGCCCCCACATAAGATAAGATAAGCTGTAAGGCTGTGCTGCCAGTTGGCGACTACTCGTCTTAGCCACTTGCATTTGCAGCATAGTGATGATATACACTTTGTGAAGCATCGACAATCCGGTGCTTTTGTCCATAAGGCCTTACCACTATCCATTGATATTTAAAGTAAAACGAGATAAAGCTTTTCACCCCGTAATTCGTGACCAGAAGCGATGACACAACAGCTTTTGAATAATATAGTCCAATGCATTGTCAACAGTATAAGAATCTAGAACCTAGTGAGAGTGCCGGAGGCCCAATCAGCCCTTTCCCCATTCCGCTCCTTCTCCTTCCCACTTCCTTTCCTAAAGGGTCGGCAACGCGCAAGTGATGCCTCTGGTGTTGCAGGCGTCTATAGGCTACGGTGACCACTTGTATGCTTGTTTGCCACTGTAGTTGTATAAAAAAAAATAGTAGGTGCGTACGTTACGTCCTTGACAAAATATGTGTCCAATGCAAATTACGTATCGCGTTGTGCGTATCTATATTCGAATATATTAGTTGTATAAAAAAAAATAGTAGGTGCGTACGTTACGTCCTTGACAAAATATGTGTCCAATGCAAATTACGTATCGCGTTGTGCGTATCTATATTCGAATATATTTCGAATGTAATGTATGTTTGAATATTATTAGTCGTCTGCCCTTGGTGTTTTATTCGTCCACAGGCTACGACAACCACCCATTCGCAGTTCCTTTTATTGCCACCTTAATAATAAAGAAACTGTCGAGTTAAGACACGCTTAGTTACAAGATTTTAGTTTAAACTAATTATTCCAATCTATTACATGCTTATTTATAACACTTTAAAATATTACTTTATTCTTACCTATACATATGTTGATAAGATTAAATATACTTATTTATTACATTTATTCACGTTTTTCAAGAACGATTATCAATGATCATCCATTTTTTATTCTTAATCATATTGTTGTGTAAACTCATTTATTTGTTTAAAACTATTTATCAAGCTTAATTAATTATATTCTGGCGTCAATTGCCAAATTATTTCTGACCAGAAAACCGGTTAAATGTGACCTTTTGACATTCAACTACTTATCATTTATGGCCGCGTCAAGATATCCGATTCCGGTTATGACTGCGACTAATCTAGAGACCATGGGTTTGATTCCCAGGTAAGGTTATCTGTGGTTTCTTTTAGGAACTTAGTAATTTGTTTATATTGTTTTAAAAAGACATCTGCCGCAGTAGGAATAATTCCTGTGTCGCGGGGGACTTTGCAAACATTCAAACGACGGACACAAAGTAGTATCATACAAAGTTTTGTCCCGTGTGGGATTCGAACCCACAACACCACGCGCAGTGGCAGTAGCAAAGCCACCATTTAAGACACTGCGCTATCCATGAAGTCATTTTTGCCTGGTAAATGGTGAGATGATAGCTACCTATTTATCTTTATATACATAATTCTACTGTACGTGTGTATGTCACTAAACTCCTCCTAAACGGCTGGACCGATTTTGATGTAATTTTTTGTGTGTGTTCAAATGGATTCGAGAATGGTTTAGTTTTTTTTTCGTGTGTACAGGACTACGTCTGGCGGGACAGCTAGTAATAATATAGAACCGAAAATCATAGCAGAAGAAATTTGGTGGGATGTGTAGAGGATGAATTACACTTTCTATAATTTCGAGAATTTAAAGTCTATGTAAATAATCCATTTCTGCTATCTCTAAAGTTCAATTTAATAATATTTGTCTTACCAATATGTTAATTCTTGTTAATCTTAAATTAATATTTGAATCTTAAACTAGAATTATTAGTATCGTATAACATAAACAAAGAATATAGGAATATGCTTAGGTTGTATGTAAATGAGTATTTGTAGTACATAGGCAGGATTTAAATTATAACAGATGTTAGTGGAATTGTTCCCACACATTTGTGGGCTTAAACAAAGTGTGACTAAAAAGTGTGGTCGTATGAAAAGGGCGTATAATGGACCCTGTTGCTAAAGCAATGCTCTAAAATTTTAATTAATTAATTAGTACACAAAGAAAAGAAACAATGATACACATAATTTTTTCCACTTCTCGAAAGATAGATGAGCTTTATGAACATTTTTTGGATGACAATCAAAACCAGTTTTCCATGATATTAAAATCCTAATCCTAATCCTAACTATCCTAACTAATATTATAAATGCGAAAACGAGTTTGTTTGTTTGTTTGTTTGTTACGCTTTCACGCCTTAACTACTCAACCGATCATCATGAAATTTTGCATACACGTTGTCAGGGGTACAGAAAGGACATAGGGTACCTTTCATCAAGAAAAATAACTGTTGCAAACCTAAACTAACCTACATTTACGCGAGCGAAGCCGCGGGTGAAAACTAGTAATATTATAAAAGCGAAAATGAGTTTGTTTGTTTGTTACATTTTCACGCCTAAACCACTGAACCGATCATCCTGAAATTTTCCATATACGTTGACAGGTGTACAGAAACGGACATAGGCTACCTTTCATCTCGAAAAAAATTACTGTTCCCGAGGAAAAAAATAATGACGTTCTTATGATAATAGATGGCACCACGTGTCTTTCGAATTATGATTGAATTATATTATTACAAGCAGAGTATAACCCGAATTGATTGTCTAATTCTAAATTAACGCGAGCGAAGCCGCGGGCAAAAGCTAGTAAATAAATAAAATCCATGCATCCAGGACACTTACCGGAACCTAACTGTTACCACGCAATATACGTTGAAACTCCAACCGCTTACGACTTAAATCCTTCAGAAGTTTGTCGTATTAGCTACTAGCAAGGAAACGTGACACTTTATGAGATAAAAGACGATAACACGGCGTCACACTACTTTTATCAAAACATCGTGAGGCTGGCACCCTGAAGGCAAAGGGATGATTATGCAAACTGGCATTATTCAGTTAGGTATAAGAAATAAAATGCTTATAAAAGATGTAAAAATAAACATAGTTGAGAAGCGAAAGATCTGAAGTAATAAGTAGGTAGATTTTGCTTCATTGTAATAGATAAAGGTTCCAAAAATGCTTTAGTTATGCCTTAGTGAAACAGCGGTAAACTGCTTGTCGGTTTTCTGTAAATAATTTTTCAATATAAGCATGAGCTCTGGAACTGTGCGCGGTAAATAGTCTCGCCCGCTATTTCATGCTAAAACCATGTCTGGCTCAATGTCAATGTAATGCCATAAGGCTGGTTTTACAGTGACGCATACCGTCTGCGTTGTAAGCGCGGCCCGTACGCGCGCGGATGACCAGCTCGGAACAATAAAACGAGTTTAGTGCCGCGCGGTTTTCCACCTCGAACAGTCGCGATGAGACTCCTCTTAATTGTTATATTATATTATCTATGGAAAAAAGGCAAAGAGGATGGTGTATAAAAGCACATCCTTACAATGCCAGTAGATTGCCGATGATGACAGAAACGCGCGGCCGAGTCGCAGTCAGCGCGGGCCATCCGCGCGGATTGGTTTTACTATGTAACGATCCAAGACACTCAAAGCTCGTGGCCCGCGACGCTTACTAACCGTACTGGCGAAAGCGGCACTGTAAAACCGGCCTAAGATATTCAGCATAAAGGCAAGCTGGGTGTACCCGGACCCGAGCCTACGTCTTTAGTATATAAGTGTCAGACTATCTATGAATTAAGGTTGTTACCTATCATTATTATCAAGTACATACAACATAATAGCATATACCAATGCTTTTTACAGTAAAATAATTTACTAAGAACCGAATTTTACAAAAGCACAATAAAACAAAAGTTAGACAATAAAATAAACCAAAATTAGATGAAAAGAATAAATTTAAGTCATTAGTTATCCCTCATCTCGTAGAATCGTAAATCTAACTTTATGTAAACACAATGATTTAAATTACGCTTACATTATACCCAGTTTCTGTAATAGTAATCAACAATGTGTATTTAAACTTAAGTGATTTGATTGGCTGGTTGCTGATTCAGTCAGCCAATCACAGCAGTTGACATTCGTTTGACCTTCAATTAACCATTAACTTAAGAACACTATATATTGCTATCTCAATTTGTTAACTCATTTTTGGGTTGAGTAGCCTCTCAGGAATCGGAGCTTGGTTTATTACTGTTTAATATCAGTTAATCTAGTCTCTAATTAATCATATAACATTAACCCAACCATCTTATTCCGTAAATAAGTAGTATTTTAATTAAAAGTAAACTAGATAAAAAGGACAAAACCTTCCAAAAAACAACCGAAATATTTGCAACGTTCAAACTAAAGGAAGGACCACTTATTGCAATCTGTACACTCGTATTCAAACGACAAAATGTCTTCATTAAAACATCCAGTTAAATCCTATTACTTGATCACGTCCGCGGACCATTTTTGAAGCTACAGAATAAAAACGAGCTGCAGGAAAAAACATTAACAAGCTAATTAATCAACTTGTACCAGAAACACCTAATTGCTTACGCAGGGAAAGAGAATCTTACCGTATAAGAAAATTCCAGTTTAAGAAAAACAATATAGCGGTGTGCTAATTCTTATATAGCTGGAAATTGTAGGTATGTATAAAAGTTTATTGGTTTGATTAGGTTTATTAGAAACTAGTTTTTCCCACGGCTTCGCTCGCGTAAATGTAAGTTAGGTTACTAATGGTACTTTTCCTGGGTGAAAGGTACACCCTTGCCCTTTTCTGTTCCCCTGAAAACGTGTTTTGAGAAATTTTATGATGATCGGTCGAGTTAAGGTGTGAAAACGTGGCAAACAAACAAACTCACGTTCGCATTTATAATGTTAGTAAGTATTATGTACTAGATGAAGTACAAGTTAAAAGATTTTTGATGAATTACCCTCCAATATATAGCACCGTGCCACGGAGAGCACGTTAAACCGTCGGTCCCGGCTGCCATGAACATCTATGGCAGTCGTTAATGGGAAGTCAGTGCCCTCTAATAACATGACACTAGTCTACCCTTAGAGTATCGTTAGCCTTTGGGTTGCGGAGATCAGATGGCAGTCGCTCCGTGTAAAAACTGATCCTGTCAAATCCGGTTAGACTAGAAAGCCGACCCCAAGTGACTTGGGAATAATAAAGGTTAGGTAGAAGAAAAAGACCCTCCAATATATTGCAGGTGAAATTACATAACCGATGCCTGTGTATCCCTTATGGAGTAGACAGAGGTACATAATATGTAATTTAATAATGCATAATAGGAAGCGAGCCTATATCAAAATAAATTCTCGGAAGCATTTCTTCTAAGAAAAGCATATTAATATTTTTGCAATTGATTGCAAACAAGCGCAAGCTTATTACGGAACCAATATATGTCTTTTTATATTGGCATCAGCCTAAGTGATTACTGGAATCCTTGGATTAATCGGCATTACGATCATAAACTACATTGATGATACATATTTCAATTTCTTCTTCAGTAATCCGTTCGCGGTATCGTTTAGTTCATATTTTGTGTCATATGCGTCATCTGGGATCTTACCATCGGCATCATCTTTGAAATTCTTGCATGTGCGAGAATCTTCTTCTTTCTTTTCGTGTGGTTAGTGGCCAACCTGTTGTCAAGAGCTGTTCAAGCCCATAGGCCTCTGACATGGCTGAACGACTGCTGTCAATTTGACAACCACCGGGACGACTTTTTACATACCCTCCGGAGCACGAAGGCGCTCAGATGAAATACCACTAAGCGGTCACCTATCTATAGACTGACCGCACCCAACGTTGCTTAACCTCGCTAAACGTTTACCGATCGGCGAGTGCAACTGGTTATAAGCGCCTCAATGTGCGAGAGGCGACAGCGTTTTACAAATTGTATAGCTGTATTTCAAACTCACGCATGTAATGACAATTTAAGGGACGATTGTAAGGCACCTGTACTCTTTAACTTAAAACAATCAGTACCACGTTACCAAACATTATTGCTACATTTAAAGAAAATAGAACGGCGTCGCATAATAATGCCTAAGTAGGTTTTAGGTTTTATTTTCTGTATCATTAGCGTCAGATACGTGCGCTGAATAACCTACGACAGCCTCAGTAGACACTAGAAAGGATATTATGGATCTTCGTGATGTTTGTAGACCAATTTCTTTGTCTCTCCAGTTATGTATTTAAGATTTGTATTTATATTTACTCACAAAATATATAGTATCATGTAGGCATAAGGATAGGTCCTTACATGGGTAAAAAAAGGCATATTTCGTATGTATATGTAATATATTATGTAATGTAAGTGGATATAGTGACAAGATTAGAAAAGGGTATGTTAAGCTGGTTTGGGCACGTAGAAAGAATGGACAAGGAAAGACTGACTAAGAAAGTTTATAAATAAATAAATAAGGCTGGTGTGAATGGAACAGTCGCAAGAGGAAATCCTAGGTGAACGTTTCTCGATCAGATAGGAGGCGTTCTGGAGAAAGGCCAGGTTAAGAGCACCTTGAACCGACGGGCGTGTATGAGGAATGTGATAAAAGTGAATGAAGCTAGAGAAGTGTGTCAGCATCGATCTGAGAAACAGGCGTGAATCTATGTATGTATGTGTGTATGTAATATAAGGCTAGCGAGTCTCCCCGTGACCATGGTTGCTGAAAAGCAACCGAAACATCGGGGAAAGTGTAAACACAAATATAAATAGTATAGTAATAGTTTTAATAGTTTCAATAATTAAATTAGCTTAAAAATTAGTAAAGTTTAGTGGTAAAAGTAGTGTAAAAGTTTTCAAAAAATTTTGTAATAAAGTGTCAAATAAACAACGCGATAAAATCCGTATATAGTAGTTTAATTTCAATAAGGCTAGCTTATTGACGACTTTCAGGCACTGTTCTTAACTCCGCGCTACTTAGATTTCCGTAAAACAAAAACATCATATTATAACACAAGTGAACCGAACCTCACATCTATAGCACAGAAGTCGCGTCGCATTAATAAAGATAAGATTTTTTTGTACAGCATTATATTTTATTTTGTTCCAGTATAATAAATACCAAAAATAAATGACTAACTGCAGCCACGGCCAAAACTAGTGTAAAATAAAACCAAAGGAAACTCCCGGTAAGGGATGTGGACTAATGGTCGGTCCATTTAGTTCTTTTTATCCTTCTCTTGTCCCTCACTGAATCATCACGGTCCGGAGCGCTTTTTTACACGAATGGACTTTTATTATCTATATAGATATTCCAATGCTGATCCGAGAAAGGGAAACGTTGTTACAGCTGTTTTGTCGGCTTATTGGAGGATAGTGAGAAGTAAAGAAAATAGATTTTTGAACAGTACCATGTTGTGTTGGGTCAAATTCGGAGAAAAGATGTTGGTGCAAATGTTGGAGCAAATAATAGGTTGACTGACTTTGTAAGTACAGTTTCGGGATTACAGAAATGTGTCAAATGCTAAGTTGAAAAGCCAACTTTGTTGAATATTGTGACGATAGATTTCATACTGTTTTGTTTGCTTTACATAGTAGAAAACAGAATATGCTAATCTAGATAACGTTAAATGTTTCTTCACTTTAATAAATTGGACTAAAAGACTGTAACACATTGGTAACATATTGATATTGCCTACATGATTTGTTCAACTTTAATGCAGTTTGGTATACTTACAAATAAAAACATCATTAGGCACATTGTTGACGTAATTATAAGCTAATTTTGATAAATGTTTGGTTAATTTTACTAAGCGTTTTATTTAATTTTGAGACAAAATATAGTACTACGTAAAACTTTCTGCAATTGATTTTAAATATTGATTTTTGGCAAACTTTATTTAAGTTTGTAAACAATTATTTGATAGCACAGCCACGATGATCCTTGGCTCAGTTGTTCACTCCATCTTGAAACCCGCAAAATGTTCAATTAAAAAAATCCTTGTAACGCAGGCGTATTACAAAAATACATTAAGGTCGGTCTCCGAAGGCGTAGGGATTTTGAGGCCCTTAAATATTACTTGAAGCTTTAAAACGTCCGCGAGAAGAGGTCGTAATTGAGTGTGATATTTTCTGTACTGTTAAAAATCTCCAGAGAGGGTAAAATTGTATAGAGGTGTCTAAAGAAAAATATTTTTAGAATCTTGTTTTACGGCTCTTCTCTATTTGTAGTAACATCACTCTTTAGAAATTTAAGAGAAAAGTTTTGAAGGTTATTACTTTTTTAAGAGAATAATGCTTTTGCCTCTTGGGTCTGCAATAATTAGCAACGTTGCGGACTTCACGGCCTAATTTTGGAGTCATCTTGGTATTTATCGTGTTTCGCCTTTCTTATAAATGAACAGTATTTTCTGTAGCAGCACCTGTAGTTGCACATCACTAGTATTTATTTTAAAGATTTTGTTTTATATAAGTCTTCTTCTCCCTTGCTTTTATTATCCCCAAGTCACTTGGAGTCGGCTTTCTAGTCTAACCGGATTTGATTGGATATCAGTTTTTACACGGAGCGGCTGCCACCTGACCTCCGCAACCCGAAGGCTAACGATACCCTAAGGCTTAGCCTTAGGACCAACAGCTTAACGTGCTTTCCGAGGCACGGAGCAGGCGATAATTGTCAATCAATACGCCCATAATTTCGAAAAGTCATAATTGCCGAAAGTCAAGAAAGAGGTGCGCGACATGGGTTCGAACCCGAGACCCTCTACATTGCAGTCTGTTGGTCTCCCCACTGAGCTATATATGTTGTATATATGTAAGTACTACTGTGGAATTGGTCTCAACGACGCATTTGTGCTCAATTAAATAAACAACATACGCATAGATATATACTTGTATAGTTGCTGTAAGTGCATGCGTCAGAATAATTGAGTTAGAGAGCATGCACTCTCACATGTTATAAAAACAATGTCGTTAAACTGTCTCCTCCGTTAAAATAAAAATGATTCAATTCGTAAGTTTATTAATAGGGTCATGGTCATGTGTGCCTTTCTACAATTAGCATAACAAAGGACTATGAATTTTTTTTTTAAATGCTAGTAATTTTAATTATAATAATTAAAATAAACGATTCGAAATCGAGCCCTGGCACGCACACTTTTAACTGGATGAAATCTGTATAAGGTATATAATAATATAGCAATTATCACTCACTTAAACGGCAATAGACAATGTTAAAACTTCTCTTTGATAGATTTAAACCAATACTGGGCCAACTTGCTAGAATTTAGCCATTCTGAGTCTGTGTTTCCGAAATGGGTTTTCCATCAAGGTTATAGTATAATAATGTCAACGCTGTATGTATGTAAACTGTTTCAGTGTGACAAGGTTTGGGCATAGTCCACCATTCTGACCCAGTACAAATTGGGAGACTTCACATATCTGCGAGAACATTATGGAGAACTCTCAGGTATATAGGTTTTCTGAAAATGTATAATCAGGGTTAGGTAATTTTATTAAATATTGATTGCCACTTCCATACTCATTACCATGACTCAATATGGTTAAGCTCTTTCCACTTTAAATTCAATCATATAAATCTTTACAAAATACCAAAAATAGTTTCAAAAACCCAATTCTAACTTCAAAACTTATGAAATTAACACAAAACAGCGCCATTTTACATAGATAGCTTAGCAAACATATTTCAACGAGCGGAGGGTTACTTTCTAGTGGAATATATTTTCTGTAACTAGGGCAAAACTGTAGTTTTCAAACGTAGTTTGAAGTAGGTGCGACTCAAACTGGCCAATAAAATTTATCATAAGCGTTTTGGGACAAATAAAAAATGTCTTGTTCAGTTATAATAGTACTAGTAGTTCTGGAAAATGGTTCCATTTCTATTTTATATAGTAAAAGTTCATAAGAGAATATATTTTGCGTTGTTATTCGTACAAACAGATTTTAGGACACATAGGTACTCGAAGACGAAGAGAGAGGTGTATTACATTTATACAGGTATGATTTTAGGTCCCATACACAAAGTAGGTACAAAAAGCGAACCTATTGCCCTTTATCAAGAACAGTACTAGACTACGTACCTATTGGTACTAAGAATTTTTTGACAGCAAAACCCAATGACACACGGACCCGGAAATCGTATCTCATGTAAACCTACTGTTTTAGAAACACAGACATACTAGCTTAGCGTGAGGGATTAACACAACTACTAGTAATTTGAAACCTAAATTGTTAGTAATCTTTTTAAAAGAAACGACAAAACATTTCATCCTTTAGATCAGAGGTTCCCAGACTTTTTTTCTGTGAGACCACTTTCAAAATTTTGCTGGTTCCGGTGGACCCCCTGCAGCTAAACAAGTTCACGCAATTAAAAAATTTGATCAAATCTCTACGGGATGACCATTCTCTTTTTTTAGAAATTCTCTGGACTGAATCCACCACGGTAGGCGGGCTGACCTTTTTTTAGTAATTCTCTACCGAGAACTCGGTAGGTTTAAGACCACTGGTACTGAATATGGAATATACAAGTTTTTACAAGGTGAAGTCAAACCAACATTTTAGTTCTTCACTATCCAAAGCAAATAAATTTTCGTGGACCCTTGCTTACAAATTGTGAACCCCCATTATTTTGTCACGCCAACGTAGATCCCCGTAGAGTCTCCCGTGGACCCCTGGGGGTCCACGTGGACCACTTTGGAAACTAATGCTTTACATAAACGAATCACATCACACGAGGGTATTGCCCTTGTAGCTTTTTAAGCTTTAGGATATGTTTCAGTAATATTAATTTATTTACATCTATATTTACCAGGTGTCCTTTAATTTTTATTTTTAAATAAATTTTGGCATACCTCTCCGCTGGAAAAGGGGAACGGAGAGATTATGTCGGACTCACCCGGGAAAAATGGGACGTCCCGGGTACTACCGACTGAACCTACCACGGTGTGCCAACTAGCTGCCTTGAATAATGGGTGTACCGCTGGAACTGAATCTACATAAACGAGTACCCAGTGCCCGCACTAACGTACTTCAAGACGCGTCACTCTCGCATGCGTTGTGGGTGCACAAAGTGGTGTCACGGACCGAAATAATTTAAATTTTTATACTTCAGTACTACGAATAATTATTCGTGTGTCACGGGGGACTTTAAACATTCAAACAACGGACATACATAACTCCCAGACTTGGAACAACTATTTCTGGATCACACAATTTTTGTTCCGTGTGGTGATCGAACCCATAACACTCGGCGCAGTGACACTAGCGAGGCGACCACTTAAACCACTACGCCATCCGTGCAGTCTTATTCTCATGAACACACACAAAAAATTTGATCAAAATCAGTTCAGCCGCTTAGGAGGGGTTTAAAATTACAAACACACCCACAGAAGATTTATATATATAAATATATAATAAATAATTAAATTTATTTAATTAACCTACGGACACCGTTACCTTTAAAGAGTAATATAAGAGTATGTAACTCATATTCACCCCCGACATATTATCAACATACATACATATCAAATTAACCACTGCTGGGTAAAAGCCCCTTCTCTACTTCCTCCCTAAAATTAATAGTCTATATTTTATGCTATAATTTCCTCACAATATCTCTCAAATCATTCTTTTCCCCAACTACAGATAAATAAAACAAAAATAATCAATCATCCGCCAAATCTTTGCATCCACCAAATTGCCAGAACTGCTACCGAAATCTAAACAAGGACCGCCCATATTTTTGGATCCAGATACCTTTGCACCGCAACCACTAACAATAACCATTCATATCGCATGTTATTGCAAAGTAACGCATATTTATTGCCAATTGTGTACCCCTTCCACCCTGGCCCCCTTGAATAATATATAACGCCCACAGGGAGTTTAGAACTAAATTGCCCAGATGTATGAATGGTAAATATGTTATTGGAACTATTACTCACTGACGGCTCGGAATAGAAAGATGTGTATCTAAGCCCGGTCCTTATTAGTTCTAGAGCCAGATATTAAGCTCGTATATTAATGTATTTATCTGTCTGACGATTTAATTTACATCAAATATATGTCTGTCTAATTATTCATAAATTGGTTCGAAGTCCTATAAATAGGAATATATATCTAATACTTAACCTTAGGCACGATTTTTTTAATTTCTGTTATGTCAAAATTTCGTTCCTTTCGAAGAATTCTTTAATTAATCAAATCAATCATTTTCATTTTCTACAAGTATCCTTCGTTTGTCTCCTAATATGACATCACAACCAGTTTTATTGCATACAAATCCTTCAAGGTCTTTCAATCTCAGAATACCGTATTTTTTCGAATTCGGTTAAAATTTTGACTTTACTTTTCTTAAATCGAACTACTAATTATTCTTCTCACCAATCACGATTGCCTTAAATTTCCTGAATCCCTTAATCAAAAAAGCTATGGGGAACACAATCCCTGCTCCGATAAATCCAACCCTTTGGAATCGTTAATACAGGGGGAGCAATTAGGAGCTCGGATGTTGGTCCAAAATGGGAACTAAATGGGATAACGCCGAATCCGGCAGAGGGCAAGCTATTTGCATATGCAAGTTGTTGATTGGAAACTGTCCGTGTATTCGGCATCATTAGCAAAGTTGTTCGGGTAACTGTAAGTAGATTATGCTGTTTGTTGTGGTTGCGCCTAGAGGTGTCATTGGCCGAATCTTTGAAAACTATGCGCTGAGAGTTTAAAGTAGAGCTAGTAATAAAGTCTGTTCAAAATAGAGTTCAAATTTAGCGTCATAAAATTACAAATAGCTTATTTAAAATAAATGACAAATGAGAACATGAATTGGCTTTCAGTTCACATTTGACGATAATTAGACAAGATCGTAACTCTATTTTGAACTGTTTTTATTGTCTGCTTATTTTTATGAGTTGTCTCTTTTACTAATTTAAATGACAAATATGCAGCGTATGTGATTGAAAGCCATTACCAACGTCGGTTGTTATTCAAATCGTATCGTTATCCAGAAATTTCTAGCTGGAAGAAACCGGCTCCAGTGTCCAGTGGTACTTCTTCTCTTAAAGTATACTCTTTTAAATTTTTTGGAGACTTGGTCTAAATGCTGTACTTAATTCTAAGGCCTACTTTTATTATATTGTCAAACGCTATTCACAACATCATTACTTACAAATCAAAGGCAAGTACTGTATGTAACATAAAGGTGATCACAATTTATACATCAGAAACTATCCCCCGTTCGATCATTAGCAAAGTTTGCTACAAGCTGTTGTGGTCTAGGCTACCTTAAATTATCCCGTTAGTAGATATTGTGTCTCTAAATTATACGCAACAGGGACATTATTGAATTTAAGCGGTGAGTTTCAGATCACCTATTTGGACTAGCACTAACTAACGTTTTAGATTTAAGTTTGAGGTTATAGCCCTGGGATCGGATAACCAATTAAGAGAATATACAATTACTTGTGTGCCCTACAGCTATCTGATAGAATGGATTTAAATATATCTGGCGAAATGAGGGTATGATACTTCTCTAAATTTTTCGGTGAAAATCAAAATCAAAATATCTTTATTCATTTAGGTTACAAAGAAACACTTATGAACGTCAAGTTACACTAACTAACAATAATATGAATTCACATTTACATTAACCTGTTACCACGCAAAGCGAGGGCGTACAATGAGAAGATCAGGCAAGAAACTCACGGCCACTCTTTTAATCGGCAATTTTACTATGTGGCTTGTAACATAATTTGTAAAATTATGTTTATAAGGAATTGCAACGTTTATACCATTTGCCTACTACTGAATTGCATACTTAAGCGTAAAAATTAAAAAAGAAAACAACATAGAAATTTTTAAGTGAAAACTTCTTCAGGCGCGTTGAGCACTTCTTGGGTGAACAAAAATCATGGAACTCGCGTCATCGTCACCGAATGCTTTCCATTTTTGAATTATTTTTGGTTTCTAATTTGGTTTATAAAGAAGTGTTTATGATCAAAGATTAAAGTTTTCACTTCTATTGGCAGTCTCCAAAGACAGACCCAATATTTTTTTTATCTTAGCCTCGAACATCAGGAAAGTGTCATATAGGCGTGAATCTATGCTTAATTTCATAAAGATAGTTGTAATATTATAAAGACAGGACTGCTTTATGCTTAGCCTTTGAAAAGAAAGAAATGGGACGTAGATATGTAGCATCATATCTTTTTCCGTACATTTTTAATGTCTTTATTGACTCTTTATTACTTATCAACACTGGATATAAGCATTCTACTATTGGGCGTTGATCATCCCCAAAGCGCGTCATAGACGCCAATTATCAGTTCTTCTTTTGCAAGAAATAACATATTTCTATTTTATAACTACTACAACGTGAAAATCGCATCAAAATCCATCTAGTAATTCTTACATTATGTCAGCACATACAGACAAATAAAAATCGAAAAGCTACTGCTTGGAGTTCTGATCCCTCTAAATAGTCAATCCCAATTATTTATATATAATGATATCCTCAATATAACACAGCCACGACAGCCTCATTTATAATATACATATATAGACGGATACATAATTCAGAGCATCAATGAAACCCAATGTTTTCATACCTTGACATAGTACATGTTGTATACAATATGTAATTAATTCCGCAGCAAAATAAACCCTTTAAAATAATGAACAGCACATTGCCATAATATGTGTAATAAATACTAATATTACACATAATATGACATTACTTGTAAACTTAACGTACATGAATTCACATGACGTTGTCATTCAATAACAATATTAAATCAAACAAGCTACGACACGTTCTGACAACACTGAAATGAAATATAAAACTGTAACACATACAAAGAATTTCATTGAACATAGCCTCAATTCGGTTATTTAATTATTACATGATACAATAACAAAGGACGCTGATAGTTACTTTTTATTAAGCCGCGGCATTCACAAAATGTCAGCATAGAAAAACTATAATTAGTATTGTGGTTTTATTAATATTGTATGTGTGATCTCATAGATGACGTGGACCTTTTGTTGTATGGTCAGATTGCAAGTGAACGAATTTGATATTTATTTGGTTGGGTGTTGGTTTGAGTTAGTTTTTTGTTAGTAGTTAACACCTATATACCAATGTATATGTCACTTTAGTCGCACTTAGCCATGAGTCTAAGATTGCAAAAAAAAGGAATTCAGGATGGGATTAAAGAAATAGTAAGCCTCCATCACTACTACGTTGGTAAGCTATAAGAGGATGATCCCTTGTATTGGGAACTTGTCTAATAGTGCTTTCTACATTTTTTTTATTTAGTTCGTCAAAATGACCACTCCTCGCCTGATGGTAAGCAGTCGTGTGGTCTAAGAGCAGTAACCTCCACACCGTCCTCATAGCAGCCGAAGCGATATTGAGGTCTCTACTTTGACGGCCTCAGAAGGTACTTTTTCACGCCCCGCTTAAAGGACCCAGTATTGAAGAAAGAAGGAAACACGTGCCTTGGCAGAGAATTCCAAGCCTTGATCGTTCGGCAGAGATATGAGAACCCAAACTTGTTGATACGCGCTCTAGTCGACTCTACCGTGTAAGCATTGCATCTGAGCCCAGCACGCGTTGTTCTGGATAGGAAAGGGGAGGTCGGGATAAGGTTGAATTACTCTTCAGAGCACTCCCCGTGGTATTTTCTGTAGAAACATGCCAATGACGCAATGTCCCTACGGAGTTGCAGAGGTTACAGTGAACTCGTGGCCTCTGGATCTCCAATGATACGGACAGTGTAAGTACGACCTTGCCGGAGCGAGCCTGTTCATTCGCACTACTGCCGAAATTTGGGAACCGGGGTAGGTACCAAGGTTAGGTCTCTTTTTAATTAATATGAGTTTCGAGATCAGCAACAATCATATTTTATGAACAAAGCAATGGCATGAGGCGACAAAAAAAGATGAAATAATAAATATTTTTCTCGCTCACTGTTGTGGCAAAAAAGTTTTTTGGCACTATATAGTAAACTAAACGCATGTACTCTAAGTACGTAGTTCTATTACTGTCAAAACGAAAACGATGTATGGCCGCGACGTGGACACAAAAATGTCAAGCATTCATCATATTTAGAGGCTTATTAGGTCTAAACGGCTCTGCGGAGACTATTGATCTACGTTATCCATAGCCTAAATTTAATATAATATTAGTATTGGGTCGCAGGCTCTTCGAATCGACACCAATTGTAATGATTTACTAAAATTCTACCCCAAAGACATTGAACGAAAAATTCTAAAATAAATGTTCTGCCATTTGCAGTAGAGTTGAGTTTCTGGAACTGAAGTCTATAAATTATCTATAAATCATCTGCTACTTGAAAACAAATCAGAACCTCCAAATATATACATATTGATATGATTCATCAAGCACAACTCTTTTTCGTCACGAGCTTGTATCACGACTTACAAATATCGTGTAATTGTAAACTAATCACCAAACGATTATCTGCGAATCGCCGATTTTTCTTGTGTACCAGAATATAACCAAAAATGTTTCTATTGCGGCATCATTGCTTCCGCAATAGGCGTGAAGTCACATTTGCCTTGTTATTTTTAGAACTCATGTAGCTAACAGGTTTGGTCTTTCATAATCAGTGAATTAAAATTACCAAAAAGTCAAAGTTTCCAGAATTTCAGCAACAATTACTTATTCATTTTCAGATCGATTATATAACAGTAAATTAGCATTCAAATTAACTACTCGACGAAACAACTCCATGGACTTTTATTTAAGCGTACCGATACTATGAAATACTATAAGACACAAAATTACTCAACAATCTCCTTTGGAAGCAAGGAAGCGCTCTCGGAGAATTTTATATTTCGCCAATAAAGACCCTTCAATGGGAAGCCGATATTAAAATGGCTTACGTCTTAAAATATCAACGGGCTCTTTAAAATAAGGAACGTAATATATTTTAAGTATGCGTGCTGGAATGGTGGTGTGCTAAAGAATAAATTTATGGCAGAATGTATAAGAACTTTTTTATCTGCCGAAGAAAAGGATAGATTAATGTGCATAAATCAACATATTCCTTTAAGCAAGAAAAAGTCTGTTAGTAAACAATCTAGAATTGTAAAAAGGTTAAATTTAATAAAATCTGTTCCTTTCTGCATCCATCCATCGAAAATTATTTTTATAGAATAAATAATTTTATTTAGTTCACACACCCATATTTTATTAAATCAACTTTTGCAATTCCAGCAATTGGGATATTGGGTCTAATAGTTTTATTTTTGGGTTACACTTACTGTTTACCATAAAGCAGATGTAGACGAAATTCAAAGTATGATGTACTAACAAAGCTTCTTATCTTGAAGCCAATAATGGCAGAAAAAGCACTATCCCGGATATCTGCTATCAGGTCATTGCAAATAGTACTTGTATACAATAGACTTAGCTTAATAGCTTCGCACTATAATCCATCGCTTCACACAATGAGTTAATCAGTTCCTTAGACTCCTACAATCGCTGCTCAATAACGAGATATGCTTATGTAAGACGGTGCATAATCCGTAATACTGCTAAACATACTTGTGAAGAGCAGCAATAGCTCAGTGGGGAGAACAACAGACTGCAATGCAGAGGGTCTGGGGTTCGAACCCACGTCGCGCACCTCTGACTTTCGGAAGTTATATGACTTTTCGAAATTATGTGCGTATTGATTGACAATAATTATCGCCTGCTCTGTGCCTCGGAAAGCACGTTAAGCCGTTGGTCCCGGCTGCCATGAACATCTATGGCAGTCGTTATTGGGAGAGTGTCAACACAAAAGATCCCACTGGGTCGAAGTGTCGCCGGTCTGCACTGACTGACCCCCACATAAGATAAGATATGATAAGATAAACATACTTGTGCATCTGCAGTGTATAGGGAATTCAAGCCTTTTTAAGAAAAGGCCATGCCTTTAGCGAAGTTTCAATATGCTTTTACTTCACACTGGCAAAGCAACCCCTTTTAGGAGAGTCAGCAGCGCGGGTGTTGTTCTCCAATGCATGCTACCTCGGTTGTATAAAACGAATTTCCAGCAAAGTAAATTAAAATAAAAAAGTCATCTCAAAACCAAAAGTAAAAGTTCAGGCCTAAAATAAACACAGAAATGCCGCATAATAGCTGTGGAACCTTAAAGCAAATATAATAAAAAAATCTTTCTCATAAAGCCCAAACAAGCTTTTCTTTGTATTTATTCATTTAGGGATTTTAATATAGGTACCTACTTCAAGTTCGCATGAATGTCTACTTTTTGGTATGTAAACCG
This sequence comes from Catocala sponsa, assembly GCA_963564715.1. NCBI lineage: Eukaryota > Metazoa > Arthropoda > Insecta > Lepidoptera > Erebidae > Catocala > Catocala sponsa. The sequence goes on along the minus strand of OY751345.1, from coordinate 23,007,749 downwards.
TTTCTGCAACTGCAACTCATGACGTTTATGAGACAGTGCTTAACCAGACTAGATGTCTGTAACGCATGGATGCATAGACCGAGTCAAAATTTAAAATAGGTGGGTGCCATACATAATTATTTTAAACCACAGTTTACGGAGTACGCACGTACATGAGAAAATTCCAGACATATTTTTTAACCTTAATGGACTCCAGAGACAATGGGAACGAAAACAACAGATTTTCCACTCTATTGTTTAGAGCGAATTCTTTAAAATGTCAGAGCGTGACCTCAGAACCGTTTATGGCGAAAACGCTTACGTATGTATATTAAAGGTAATGATTGTGATCAAAATGCTGTATTATTTAAAGTATGACATTTAAAAATAGTTGTAACATAGTTTTTAAGAGCTCGTGAGAAGGTCAAATTTTCAGACTGTTGATATAATATATGTTGAAACCTATCTATAAACAATGTCCGACTCTTTAAATTAGTCAAGCTTAAGGTTAAGCAAGTAAAAGAAAGATTACTCACTCAGCTATTGCAACCGAATCTGAAAGTAGATTTTAAAACCTCACAAATTGGCAGATGCACTTACTTTTCAACACTTTTGTTACCTTAATAAGTAGGTAACCTATCTTTATAATATAAATCTTCTGTGCGTGTGTTTGTAATTAAACTCATCCTAAACGGCTGGACTGATTTTGATGAAATGTTTTGTGTGTGTTCAAATGGATTCGAGAATGGTTTAGATTTGTTTTTATTTTTTTAATGAAAACTTTTTTAGCGGCTTTGTGCACTTTTTTGTGATGGGTAAAAAATGTTAAACTCGCGTCAGGACACGTGACCTGATCGAAAATTCGTAAGACGGAGGGAGAATTGTCATGTTTGTGTACGATAGCGCAATAAATGAATATTGTATTTTACCACATAAATGAAAGTACTTTTATACTGATAATTAAAGCAATTCGTGCAAAATTATTCCCTAACCATTCCAAAATCTCAAAAATGCACAACGTTAATATTCAAGTTTTCACTTCTGCCGGCACTCCAGGAGTGCAAACCGTTGTTTTTTTTTCGTGTGTACAGGACAATGTCTGCCGGGACAGCTAGTTTGTATATATGAAATTAACACAATGTAAATGGAAAAGTAATCTGGGTGCATCTATAGAAAAAAGTAAAGTGGCATGTAATCAAAGCTAAGGCACAGCGGATTCCGTCTGACTACAGAAGTACCACTCTAGAGAAGGTTGCAGTCAAATAAACTATTTATTGTCTGCTGGCATTGAATAGAACTGCCATAGTTGCTTAAGAATGCAATGTGACTTATTTTGAAAGTTGGCAAGAGTGGGCACGTTTGGCGTTGATACCTCACCTTCAGACTCCGTATTCCTTTTTGCCTCCTTAGCTATTATAATATAAAACCCGGTCAATCGTCTATATGAATACTGAGCTGTAAAAGTGACATATCAGACACGCAGACTGACACTACACGAAGACTGACCGATCGCCATACTTCGTCCAAGTGTAAGCGTTTCAAAGTACGCTTTTAAAGGCGATTCCCGCGTTCAAAACATTCTTTAAAACCATGGCCATTCTCAAATACTCTTAGATTGCTACAGAGCAATTAAAGCAAAGAAGGCCTTATCTTCGATACAATAAACAGTAATTGCTGGACAGTGGACATTTTAAAAAACAATCACCATAATGTGCCGTTGCAGTCGTGTGCGCTGAGCGGAAAATTGGCCTGGACTTGCTACTGTCATTATTTTTTCTTAATCGTTAGTAGCTGTTGAGAAATGGTCTTGAGAGGCATTGAAAATAAATAGTGCAACTTCACTATTTCTTTTTACAACCAGTAATAGCAACGAATTCAATTTGCAGTCTTATTATCCGACTACAGGGTATGGCAAGTGGTTGAATATTTGCAATGGTACTCGACGATAAGCTGACAATTGCATTATAATATAATACGTTGCTGAAATTGTTTCCTATTTAAATTTATATTTGGTGCAGTAATAGCAAGAAGTATTTGAACAATAAGTTAAATTTTATTTCTAGGTAACAGAAACATATTTCACTGCACAGTGCACGGATGGCGTATCGGTTTATTTGGTTCGATATCCCGACAAGAGACAAACATTTGTGTGATCCACAAATGGTTATTCCGAGCCCTGGGTGTTCTTTGTGCCCTAGATGAATACATAGAATATATTATATTGCGGTAATGGTTCCCATGGGATGCACTCCGATGAAGTCACGGGCAGGAACAAATAAAGTAATAATACCCTTGAAATATATAAAAGTTTTTAAACTTTTGCGATTTGTACACATACTTAATATAATATAATCGCAATAGTCGTAAAAGTATTTAAAAAACTTTTAAAAACTTTATCGCGAGTAAGACCCGTTATCTAGCATTATATTAGAAATGCATGCAAACAAGAAAGTCACAAGCATTCGTAATACCACCAGGAATTTACAAGCTTTGTATTTTACAAGTCATAATTTCAAAGTGTTGAAAACACAACTACTACTCAATTGACCACAAAATAAACCTTTTAAAGCAATGCCATTAGTTTTAGAAAATGAATTTCATCGTGATTGAAAGTATGAAATCGCGGGTCTGTATTCCACCCTAACCCTTTCAGCGGTCGACACTAAGGCGGTAAGACATATAATAACGATTACCTTACTAAGACGTTTAGCCAACTGCCAGACCGTTACTCAACATCTTAGTCTGATACCCTCAAACTAGCGCTAATTCGTAATCCAGGTAATTCCTTAGCTTATATCTAATCGCGTAATAATCGCTCCAAACATAGTGCTTAGTACTTCTCTAGCTTTAACTCCCTATAAGACTTATAATACACGATACGATCTTCTTATAAATCTATGTTTAGAGGTCGTTTTGGAAAAATGTGAGTAATTTTGCCTGCGGCTTCTTTATCGCTAATGTATGTAGATCTTATCAATAATTTTCCATCTTTCGAGAACAGTACTTTTTCCTGGAGGTAAGGTCCTCTTCTGTACCCCTGACAACGTTTATGCAACATTTCATGATGATCGGTCGAGTGGTTAAGGCATGAAAGCGCAACAAACACTCCCACTTGCATTTGTAATATTAAGACAGGATGTAAGTGTGCTTTCTAATCCAGCAGAAAGCATAATATATGAATATAGTAGCAAATAAGTATGGAGGGTTGCCAACATTCATTTACTATAACAGCTAAAACAGGTCGTGACTATGACATAAAAAGTTTCTCATTTGAGTATGTAATCTAGCTCAAGATTACTAATTTAATACTCAAATACTAATGATATTAGATTACATACCTACTGAGTAATGTGCAATCCAAATGACTAGTATTATTTATAGTGTAATAGTAGATCATATTGCTTGAAAGGATTTGGCAAGAAATAGTATAAATATTTCTACAAACAACACATGTGATGGAAATTGACAAGAATTTCCTATTGCAATCGTTAAGGTTGAAGGAAAGAGGGAAGTTTGTAAAAGAGATTTGATCGTTCTCTTCTTAATTATTTTTTGGATTTATTTTTTAACTAACTATCCGTCGCGGTTGCACCTACGTTTGCGATTACTGTTTTGTTTCGCTCTTGTGGCTCGTAGCAACCTTCTTCAAGATTTGGGCTAACTAATTCAAAATTAACTTTTAAATCCACTTGGTAACTCCAGAGACAAACGCGTTCAAACAAACAAAGTCTTCAGCTTTAATATATTAGTTTAACTAATGTACCTGATGAAGTGAGAGTTACGTATCGATGTCGTTTCGTTATCGTGTCGTGTGATGCGAAACTCTCCTGTGAAACTAGCTCGCGGCTAACCCCTCACAGGGCCATTACCTTTTAATCACACCCTTTGTTTAATTAATTAGGGTCAAAGGTACGTACGATAATAATTTAAACGGTAAGCGGATTAGTTTTATAATAATTTTAATTAGACTCAGAAGTATTTTGTTCCTAGACCCTAAAGTCTGGGGACCGAATTGTTTTCAGAATGATAAGACCGCAACGGAATTAATTAAAGCTTCATAAAAATACTTTTCGTTGCCTTGTGTCATTCGTTGCCTCGATTACGTGGTTAAATATTTAACCTGTGAATTGCTGGAGATTAAAAAAATACCAGACATAGTTGAAAAACAATTGCGTCGCCGCAGCTTATAGATAGTCAACCCATGACCACGATCGATGCAAGTCGGTCGAAACGTCGGGACATAAATAAGTATTTATATAATAGAATACCTACCAACGTAATTAAGTCTAATACTGTAGAATTAAGTAGGTATGTGTAAACAACGCGCAAGTTTCAAAACGTTTACCTGTAGTACAAGTTGTCGGTACTTGCCCCTGATAGAAAATTTCAGTCTCGCCATGGAGACATGTCCGCTAGACATGACCAATCGCCATACTTCGTCTAAGTTTAATATGTGTATATGGGTGTAATAAACCTCTATCTATTTTAAAAATGATAAATTTTAGTCTATCTATAAAACGTATATAAACAAGCTTAAATACCGCATTAGTTTCAATCGGTTAATGTCCTCGTCACAGACAATTTTATCCCACGCAAATATTTATGTAATCCACAGATAACGGAGATGAATATTTGTGCATATTTATCCATAAATATTTAATTGGTGCACGTTTTTGTAATGATTTCAAGTTATAAATAAAATATTACACGAACAATTATACCTACATATTCCAACAATATATCAACATTTATTATGTACATTTAGTAAAAATAATAATGCATACTGCTAATTGCTTATGTTCGCGCGCTAATAACTTTTTTTGATGCTACTAACGTGGCAAACAAGTATACGGCCCACCTGATGGTAAGTGGTCACCGTAGCCTATGGACGCTTGCAACACTAGAGGCTCACCTGCGCGTTGCCGACCCTTTAGGAAAGAAAGTGGGAAGGAGAAGGAGCGGGAAGGGGGAAAGAGGGTGCTCCTAACATTTAGTTCGGGTGCCAAACCTGGTACTTACTCCTTTATGAATCGCAACCATGTTATTTATTTTATTTTACAAGTCAACTCCTGCACTAGAAATAATTCGTAAAGAATAAATAAATACCCAGACTCGGAACTACTTATTGCGAATCACACAAGTTTTTGCCCTGTGAGTCAAATCTACGATACTTCGCGCCCTGACAGTGGCAAAGCGACTCAATGCACCCGTGTACTACCTATTCAATAAAACCAACGAACAAAACAATATACTGGGTGTAAGGGACGGTGTACCGAAAACTGAAATAGTAGATTCAGACCATTATACTGAGTTAAAAATCGCTGGATGTTTTTTAAAAATCATAATTGCTTTACTGCAATTTTTCATTTTTCTGACTGTAAATCATAACATAATAAAATGCCACATTTTCTACAATACAGCAATGTAATTAAATGGTCGTGATTTAAATAGATCAGCTGTTTTTATACGCGCAGTATATCGAGTGCGTTGTATCGGTAGCAATCCATTGCGTACCGCGTAATAATGTTAATCTACATAACATTTTAATCTTGCGTTTTTTTATTAATTGAAGTTTGTGTCGTGATAAGTACCTATAGAAAGACGTCTTGCTAAAGTTTTCGGTACGCCGTCCCTTACACCCAGTATAATACTGTTAACAATACAACGACAAAATCTTTTGGTTAACAAAACAAAATATCATACTAAGTGCGTAGATACTTTAAGGTAATGTCGTTCAATAACAAACACTTAATAATTATTGTTGCCAACAAAAAAACTTATATTAATTGCATGTCAATACATGCCAACATGACTCTCATGTCAAAAGTCAAGAATCTTATTACACTACCACTATGCTACGTTAAATTAAACTTTATTCTGTATGAATAAGGCTGTATTTTCTTTGAGAAGTTGTCATAAATGCTTGCCGCTAACATAAGAGAAATCAAAACATGTATTCATGGGGTCCCATACAATGGTGAGTTGACGAGGCAAGGCCTCTATGGGGAAACGTAGCGTTTGCGTCCCATTTATGTAAACTTTATGGTAATTTTAATTTGACTGGTGATATTAATTAAGTTTCGCTTTGCAGCGGAAAAATAGTCGCTTGTGTAATTTCGGATTGATATAAGGCCTTGGCAATGGTTTAGTTAAGATCGATTGACGCAGTTGTGAACTGCACAGTTAAGCAACGTTACTATTATCACGATTGTGGATGGGTGACTATTTAAATATTCGTACGTACCCCTGTCTTCAGACATGAATAGAAGAAGAAAGAACGAAAGAAAGAAGGAAAGAAATCCTTATCGCTATACAGCTGGGCACAATGTGTATAAAAAAGGAAGAAATAAAAACACAGTAACATAAAATATTCAGTTAACATCCTGACATGCGTCCCACAGCTGCAGCAATCAGGACTCCAGATCAGTATTTGCCTGGTCTCAAGAACCAGGCACTGGTCTTCCACTGGAGCCTGTTATTGTAACGTACGGCAGAAAATAAGTATAACGATATAATACAATAAATCGCACATTCTTCAGGTAAAGAAGTACGTTACCCAGCGCATCTGCGCATTTACTTAATGCAACGCAACAATTTAACTTAAAAGTAAGTAGCTATCAATTAGTCTCACAGGATAGTGAGAATAATATGTTATCATTTGATTATCATCGGAATGCAATATATAAAGATTACTATGAATTTGATACCGATATCCAAGCCAAGTGGAAAACCGTTGGACCATGCAGAGGCATCGAGTTCGATCGGCTTTTCGAAGTTGCACATAACTTATTAAATAGTTAATTATCGCTTGCTTTAACTGTGAAGGAAAACATCGTGAGGAAACCTGCATGTCCAGCGTGGTGGACTATAGCCAACCCTTCTCACACTGAGAAGAGGCCCGTCCCCAGCAGTGGGACAGTTAAATACAAGGCTGATATATAATCTTTATATATATAATTCTTCTGTACGTGTGTCGACAGTGAACTCCTCCTAAACGGCTGGACCGATATAAATGAAACTTTTTGTGTGTGTTCAAGTGGATTCGAGGATGGTTTAGATATGCTTTCTTTTTCTCTTTTGTACAGGAAAACATCTGTCGGGACAGCTAGTATAATATATATTATTATTAGGTACTATGCATTTGGTTTACAAATCTCTAGTCCCTTCAACTAAAATTGTTATGCATGGATTCACATCGATTGAGGACTGGTTGGAGATCGAACCTACAAACTCTCAATCATAAGACCGATACTTAAATCATTATCTTATTTCAATTATTATAATTAAGTAGAAGTATATCCTTATACATGACACGCCCAGAAATAATAATGGCCATTGATTAGCAGCTGCTTAATGATATTTAGCTTATTATTCCAATATTAATTAATCAAGGTCTTACCAAACAATGAGTTATTAACAAAAACACATTTCAACTAGCGTTTGCCCGTGTATTTGTGCACGTGGGCAGTTTGCCTACGTCATTTCTGTGGATCATACGACGCATGGTATTATATCCGTTTCTACTGGACTAAGTTATATTAGAATTAAACTTAGTTCCACGAACTAAATGAGCTTCTAAACGGAGATTATATACCTATTTACTGCAATGTGTGATTATTTTTTGTTTTTTTATTTTGCTCGTCAAAATGACCACACTCCACCTGATGGTAAGCAGTCGTGTGGTCTAAGAGCAGTGGCCTCCACAATAGTTGTAATATCTATATTAATATTATAAAGCTGAAGAGTTTGTTTGTTTGTTTTAACGCGTAAATCTCAGGAACTACTGGTCCTAATTGAAAAATTTGTGTTAGATAGCTCATTTATCGAGGAAGGCTATAGGCTATATAACATCACGCTACAACCCACGAAGGCGGCGCAGTTATCATAAACGCGGGTGAAACCGTGGGCACATCTAGTATAGAATACACGTGTTTCCTTCTGCCTACGATCCTGGGTTCAAGCGAGGCGTGAAAAGCACCTGCTTACGCCGCTAAAGTAGAGACCTCGGCACCACTTCACGTGAGGTCGAGGTGTGGATGGATCTGCTCGTGGATTACACGAGTGCTTACCATCAGATAGAGTGTAGTCCATTTGGCAGGTAAAAAAAAACACGTCAATATTTTATATATATGTAGTTGTCTGGATATCCGTATCCGTATCCATGGATATCCGCGGAAGAAAAAAGATCCGTATCCGTATCCTATATCACCTTATTAATTTTTAGTACATAGATTTAATTCGTAAATGTAGGTAACCTGATTAGGTAGTAATAAAATACCATAGTATATAAATAAAATAAAATAGTAACATTTCAATGAAATTACTTTTTATTTCTAAAAAAATCAAATATTTGGCATCAACATTTATCGTAGTAAGTTAACATATGATACAATACTGCAAGTAATTTAAAGGAACTAAATCAACTATCTAATATATATTTAACACTTAGTAAAGAAGTTATTATAAAATATTAATTAAAATATCTTTATAATTAAATCTTTGTAACATTTATTATAGAACGTTATAAGATCACTTTTATAACAAAACTTAAATATTTGTAATATTCTAACTTGTAATTAAAGGATTATTGTAATTAAGTAAATTATAAGATCACTTTTATAACAAAACTTAAAAAGGTCACGCGCACCGACAGCGATTGAGTAAGAAAGTTAAGATCCGTATCCGTATCCGTAACCGCGGATCTTGACGCCAATGATCCGTATCTGAGGATCTACATTTTTAATTATCCGGCACATCACTAGTTAGGAGTGGTCGATGCAATCAAATGTGTTATTGGGGTTGCCGGACTATAGTTAAAAGCTGCTATATATTGTAGTAAAATATTGACCGTTCAAATATAGCCTTAGCCATAACGATAGGTAACCAATGATAACCGAGCTATCAAATCACCGGTAAAAATTTACAGGCTCCACGATTTTGACAATTGTTAAAATTAAGTCACAAATACTATTAACTTGAATCGTTAAATTTTGGCCAATGAGTAGTATAGTAACAGTTCCTGTATGACAAAATACTGTGGTGTTTATTAAAATACCTGCTGAAGTTTATAAAAAAGGTAATTTCAGAAGCAACAATAACGTCGCCCGTAGTGCAACCTACCCTCAGATTTTAAGTCACAATCCAAACTAACTTTAAAATCGCAATAAATACGTTCAGTGAATTTTATGTGATGCCGAAAAATGGATGGACAGGCAAACATTCTTAAAACATTAATTGTAATATGCAGCTTCGTTACAGTTTTACAATTGAATATATATTAATCTATCATTGCAATCATCTAAAGATATACAATTTTAGATTAGGCTATTGTAGATTTGCAACAGATACGACTGATTGTAATTAATCGTAAACAATATCCAAATATTAAAAGTCATTCTTCTACTATAGCTAATTATTACCAAGGATTGCCAAGGAGTGCGGTAATTAACTTTGATGTAACAACCGCTTTGAATTCCGCAACCCGAATGTAATGGGTATCGATACTTCCAGACAATAAAATCATTTCAATAAAAAATACGTACTTAGATTGAAGCCTTTATACAGGACCATAAAGACGTTCTGTTTGGCAGGATAGGTTTATATTACGTGTAAAGTAAATGTGTGTTTAATACTCTCTTCCAATCTCTTCCAAGCTATATAATATTACTTAAGTTTTTTTTTAAAGTCGATTCCCTCACTATTTATAAATGGGGATTAAATATAATGACCATCAAAGATACTAATTGCACAGCATAATGAGCACCTATACGCCTCAAATCACTGCATTCTGTCTCGGAAGGGTTAGGTTATGTTAGGTTCCTTCTTAAACTCACCCAAAAATAAGAGCGCCGCTTCGCGGGGCTCCGTCGATTTAGTTTGTTCTCTTTAAATATATTTTGCTGTGCAATTAGTATTTTTGGTAAGCATATTTTGCTGTGCAATTAGTATTTTTTTGCTGTGCCCTTTATAAATCCTGTGTCGCGGGTAGCTTTGCAAACATTCAAGCTTTGGATATAAATAACATCCAGACTCGGAACAATCATATTTGGATCACACATCAACCTATTCAAAGTATACATTGGATTTAGCCTCGACAACGACTTGGATAGATGACGTAGTGGTTTAAGTGGTTGCCTCACCGCTATCATAACGTCGAGTCTTGTGGGTTCGATTTCACAACAGGACAAAAATTTTGTGGTCTACAAATAGTAGTCCCAAGTCTGGGTGTTCTCTCTGTCCGTTGTTTTAAGGTTTGTAAAGTCGACGTAGAAATTAATCCCAGTACAGAAGTTGTCTATGTTAACAAAAATAAAATCTATATGTATGTTTATCCATTGTCTAGTACCCATAGTACAAGCTCTGCTTAGTTTGGGCTAGATGGTGTTGTGTGTATGTGATAGAATATTATATTATTATTATTATATGTTTCTCTTTCACGGGTATATTCCTAATACGTTAAGAAAATACCCGGCCCTTTGGGAGGCTTACACGGAGACATAGGTCCAACGTGAAGAGGCCCTTCGAGAGTTTTAATCAAAGTTGGGATGGAATAACTACAGCGGCACTAGCCGCAGCAGGCGTAGGACTATTGCTACGTATGGATTCTAATATATGGGCTATGGGTATGGGTGTTTGATGGACTGGTATGTTGGTAACTATGGATGATAAAACGGCGTCTGTCCTGGATACTCTAATAGCATCAATTGAATGGACAGACGGTGACTCGCCAACTCACTAGATGGGCCCCCTGAATAGCCACGATAGGCATACAAGCCAGCAGCAGGGGGCAATAACGGTGCGAGCGGCTAGGGGTGTCGAGTGGTGCGGCGCCGGTTTCACCATCACGGTTCTCGTGAAAACGGAGACCCGGAGCGGGTTTCCCCGTAGTTATGCCCTTGAAAATGACACTTTCACCCCCAAGCATGTAGCTCTAGCGGCCCTCCTCTGACCGGCCGATCAAGGCAAGCCAGAGTTGAGAGTGCTACGGGCGCTCTTGAAGTTCCACCCCAGCCAACCAGTAACGGCAAGCTGAGGACGAGGCCCTCACCGACTCTCTGAGGCATTTAGGACCGCAGTGTCGCCACTCATATTCAGCTCGCCACAAGCTGCCCTGCGGTTTGTGCGCTTTTATTTATCCTGGTGATACACTTTTTGATTATATCACAAGGTAGTAGTTTAAAAGCTAGTATACTATGCCCTCCGGATTCGCGTTTGTCTCATGAGGAGATAACGACTGTCCCAGAGGGGTTTATTATTATTATTATTATATGCAAAAGGTTAGGATTATTCTGTGCTATAAAACTATACCTGTGGTTTAAAGTGATGACGAAAACGATTTCACATGCAATAAATGAACGATAAACACCCACCATCACTTCATTAGCCGCATCAAATATTTCACATTTGTATGTTATGTCATAAATCCCTAGTACCGCGTTATCTAATAATCTTAAATATACTAAATACCTTCCGCTGTCATAACGGCGTACAAAGCGTTTACGTAATAACCTAAAGTACAGACTTGTGCTTTAGAAGAAAGTGAAATTTATAACACGCTGAGCGATCTATATGTGACTCAGATTATTCAAGCGTGCCCACGTGTTTAGACGCCCGAATATGATATTGGATCATCTATTACACCAGTAGTTCCCAAAGTGGTCCAGGTGGAGCCACAGGGGTCCAAAGGAGACGCGACGGTGGTCTACGTTGGCGTGACAAAATAATGGAGTTCACAATTCGTAAGCGGGGGTTCAGGAAAATTTATCTTCACCTATCAATGTAGGCAAATAATATTTTAAGAAGCTCAGCGACTGTTCCTTGTAAAAACTTGCATATTCCATATTCAGAACCAGTGGTCTACCGATTTTTCGATTTTAATTTTTTAATTGCATGAAGCAATATGGTAGAAGTTTAGCCAGAACCAACAAAATTTTTAAAATGTTCTAGGAGGAAAAAATCTGGGAATCTCTGTATTACACTAACGCAGTTTAATCATTTTTATTTGACAACGACTTTCAATGACAGCAGTGTATAAGGAGTAAAACAGTTACTTGGTTAAGCTTGGTATGTAAGAGTTTTCGCTGTTATAGTTTCAGTGCCAGCGATCTAACCACTATTTATTTGTTTGATTTCACCACTAGAGCCACTAGACCTCATACTCTATAGTCACTTAAACAGTAACGCGGAAGTTTAAAAGTTATTAGTGACGACTTTTGACAACAGCTGTGAGAACAATGGTAGGACCTTACTTGCTAGTGGCGCAGATAGGTAAGCACAGAAACGATAGCTCCCACTGTATTGAATAAATCCGTTACAGTCAAACATAGTGTAGTATTCTTTCGAGTAAACAAAATAAGGTTTAAAACACAATAAATGACAAAAAAATAATTTTATAAAGAGTCTTCATTGTTTTATAGAACCAAATTATAAAATTAAATAATTTGCACCTCGTACGTGCAGATACTTTAAATAGTTAACGTTCATTTAGTCGAAAATAATCCTCTTTAAAATTTAATCAGCCCAGCTTATGAGCGAAATTAAATGAATACAACGTGCGTTTCAACACGAAAAAAGTAAATATTTTTATTTTATTCTACACAAAATATGAAACGTTAAATTAACACCTGCATTTTTAATAATCTCAAGTCTGGATTTATAGAAAATTTGTGAAGGATTTTAATTTAGATGCGATGGAATTTCTGCGCTTAGAAGAAAATATTTGAAAAGGTTATATTTATTAAGGTGCATTTTCAAAGTGTGAGGCTTTTCTAATAAAAAGAGTATATAAAAGATAACCTTGTTCAGTCATCATGTTTATGGATATACTTCTTATGGTATTAACGGTAAACTTGTAGTCAATCTGATGATAAGCAGTTATTATTGTGTTTTCTACGGTCGCTTGCAACGCTAAGCATGCAAATATTAAGCGATATTGCATAATAGCTCCATGTGCTTAAGGCACTGGCTAGAGATATCACACGCGTATTACCAATCATGAGAAAAGAATTTAATATTTTTTAATTAATTTTATTTTCGTACTAGGAATAATTCCTATGTCGCTGGGGACTTTATAAACATTCAAACAACGTGCACAAGAGACACCCAAACTCGAAACAACTAAAAGAAGATCACACAAACTTTTGTCTAGTGTGAGGATCCAACCTACGAGTGTCGTAGAGGCAGTGGCGAGTCGACCACTTAAACCATTAATTCCCAAAGTGGTCCAGGTAGACCCCCAGGGGTCCACGGGAGACTCGATGAGGGTCTACGTTGGCGTGACAAAAAAATGGGGGTTCACAATTCGTAAGCGGGCGTCCACGAAAATTTATTTGCTTTCGATAGTGAAGAACTAAAATGTTGGCTTGACTTTTTTAAGAAGCTCAGCGATTGTTACTTGCATATTCCATATTTAAGTACCAGTGGTCTCGAACGTACCGATTTTTTGGTAGAGAATTTCTAGAAAAAGATACCTCAGCCCGCCTACCATGGTAGGTTCAGTCCCGAGAATTACAAAAAAAAGGTTAGTAGAAATGTAGCTGCAGGGGGTCCACCGGAACCAGCTAAATTTTGAAAGTGGTCTATGAGAAAAAAGTCTGGGAACCTCTGATTTAAACCATTAGGCCATCCATCCGGTCCTGCAGCGAGCATGACAGCCAAAGATGATTATATTATATGCTATTGCTAACAACACAGCTTCATAGAGCCTATATACCCCATTAAGAAACACAACACAAGGTTTTATGTCTGTGTAAAATAGCGTTTGTTTGGAGACCGCCTTCTGTATTAAAGTAATCTGTAGTAGTAAACTAAAGGTTCATCCAACCGCTGAACCGAGACTTCGACCAACAAACCGAAAGTACGCTATCTAGGTACTTACCAAATACGAGTACAGGGCTAAGCTTTAATCAGATTAAAGTTAACCCTTATAACTGGCCAACAAACGTCGATAAGTACCTCCAAACTTGTTCCATTACTGTATCTAAACGGAAATTATTTAAAATGTAGGTAGGAGCGAAATATTCTGGTACCCAGAAATTAACATAATCCATAAAGGTAAAGGGGCGCGGAAACTTTTCCTACCGTTGTCCAGTTTAGAATTTTTAGGTATCATTTGTATATACCTATAGACAAGCGTGTATACCTCTGAAGAGATAGGCAGGAGTGTTCTGCTTTCTAATTTTGCTAGCTATGTTTTAATGGGAAATAGGAGGCGAACTTATTGAAGTCTACCTGGTACACACAGCGACACAACAACCTAGACTGTTTGGGCTTTGAACCAGAAGTTAAACGCTGGAAATCGAGCGAGAGAGTACGTTATATTTTTGTTATTTTGTCTCATTCACGCTGAACGGGCCGCGGGCGTCGCCGCACGCGCTAGTGCACCGTGATGGGTTTACACCACTATGCACTGTCCCTTTCCGACAATTCTCTATTTTGTATGTAACGTAATTATGCGTATATAGGGTGTCTAAATTGATGTATAGCCGTGTGTACATTTCTAAGCACCATAACGAAATATTGTTAACACTTTTCCCGGCCCGTGTTATGCGCACGGTCTATACGTTATCCTAGGGCTATCGAAACAGTATATAAGGTTATTCTTAGTATAGTGAAAACCTCTCAGGGGATGATTATACTTGTTATTATGAACAACTTTTGTTTTGGGACATTGCCGAAATCGCGAAAAAAAAAATCAGCTGTTCCATACATTTTGTGGAGGTCAAAGTCGAATTTTGTATGGAACAGCTTTGTTTTCTCCCGCTATTTCGGCAATGTCCCAGAACAAAAGTTGTTCATAATAACAAGTATAATCACCCCCTGAGAGGTTTTCACTTTACTAAAAATAACCTTATATACATACATAAACCTACAATCAAGCTTATATGTCTCTAAAGAGGTTGACTGGCCGGATGGCGTAGTGGTTTAAGTGGTCGCCTGGCCACTGCCACCACACCGAGTGTGTTGGGTTCGATCCCCATCCGGGACAAAACTGTGTGATCCACAAATGGTTGTTCCAAGGCTGGGTGCTCTTTGTGTCCGTTGTGTAAATGTTTGTAAAGTCCCCCGCGACCGTCATTATTCCTAGTGCGAGAGATGTCTTTTTAAGACCTGAACCTGTTAAACCTGATAGAGATGCTTTCTAATTTCACTAGCTATGTTTTCAGGCGAAATAGGCGGCGTACTTATTGAAGACTCCCCGGGACATTTCTAGGTAATAGCATAATGAATTTTTATTGCTTCGAGAGATAGAAACATACCTTATTAGTAAATATAAAAAGAACACTGCATCTATATGGTTCATCGTTAAGACTTTTAATTTAAATAATAAGAGAGAGATTCAAAATAAGAACCCTGAAATCTAATCTCAAAC